>CM035130.1:86608610-89008610 GCA_020205605.1 Panax ginseng | reverse complement strand
TTTTACTCACTTATTAATATTATTAATTATTTAATAATATTTTAATCACTTATTAAAATTATTAATCATTTAATAATTTTTTAATTACTTATTAATATTATTAATCATTTAATAACATTTTAATCACTTATTAATATTATTAATTATTTAATAGTATTTTAATCAATTAGTAATATTATTAATTATTTAATAATATTTTAATCATTTACTAATATTATTAATCATTTAATAATATTTTATTTATTTACAAAACTTATAAATAATTTATTTTATTTATTTATTTTACCTCTTACTATTTAATTTATTTAACACACACATCATGTTATACATATAAAATTTTATTAAAATTACCAAAATATCCTTATAAAGTTTTAATACATCATATAATGATCATAAATCAATAAAATCACATTTACAAGTTTTATAACTAAATATAACTTAATTTTCTCATTTATTCTTAACTCATTCATAGGCATGAAAAATACCAAATCAACATATTTTTTTTATCTTCTGAGAAAACTTAATATATAATAATTTAGTCACAAAATAATTTTCTTGTAATTTTTCAAATTCATTTCCTATATTTTAAATAGGCTAAAATAGTCTGAAATTGACACATTTATTATAAATTATCCTTTTATCCAAAAAGTCTGAAATTCATACGGTAGCTTCATACTACTAGGGTTGTTCACCAGTTTCGGTAAATTCGATTTTATAGGTGAACCGGATAGGTCCGAACCAAGTCGGTTCAGTACAAAATAAATCAGTTTGGGACCGGTTCAGTACAAACCAGATTTTGGTACCGGTTACCAATTTCATAGGTTTGATACATACCAGAACGAACCGATTGTACCGATCAAAAACCATTTTTAAATATTCTTTTTACTTAGCCTTGTGTAGAATTGGCTTGAAGTGTTCTCTATTTATAAATTATAAAATAGAAATAACACAAGAAAAGACATAATAGAATATTTAGGACTTGACTTGATGAAATTATTAGTGGTCTCCCCTATTTATAAAATAGAGGTAAGACAAGAGAACACAAATTAGATAATATGGATTATTGGTAAGATAGGACAACACATATATATGGTTGTTTGGAAGTCCCACATTGATTAATAAAAATTTAAGAAAGTTTTCCTTCTAAAAAACTACCAAGTGAAGGTCAAGTACTCAAATCCCACATTGGTTAATTGGTAAAAATTTAAAGAAGTTTTCCTTATAAAATGAGTACCAAGGGAAACCTTAATAGTTGATGGGATGCTCCAAAGTTAGAAAAAAAGTCGACCTTAATAGCCAAGTCACATATTGGTTTAATAGCCAAGTCCCATATTGTTTTAATAGCCAAGTCCCATATTGGTTTAATAGCCAAGTCCCACATTGGTTGTTTTATAAAAGTCTAAGGAAGTTTTTCTTATAAAATGACTATCAAGTGAGACCTTGATACCTTAATAGCCAAGTCCCAAGGGAAACTTTATAGTTCGTGGTTTAAAAGTTCTATATTAATAAACTTAAATTATTTATCAATAAGTTGGGAAAGATCTGCTCCAAAGTTAGAATAAAAGTCTTAATTAATTGGATAGAATATGGTTGTTTGCAAGTCCACATTGATTAATAAAAATTTAAGGAAGACCTTAATAATTGGTTAATTTATAAAAGGTCTAAGGAAATTTTTCTATAAAAAAACTACAAGTGAGACCTTAATAGTCAAGTCTCACATTGGTTATTTTTCTATAAAAAAACTACAAGTGAGACCTTAATAGTCAAGTCCCACATTGGTTATTTTTTAAAAGTCTAAGAAAATTTTCCTTATAAAAATACTACCAAGTGAGGTCTTAATAGACAAGTCCCACATTGGTTATTTTATAAAAGTCTAAGGAAGTTTTCCTTCTAAAAAGACTATTACCAAGTGAGATTTTAATAGTCAAGTCCCACATGGGTTATTTTATAAAAGTTTAAGGAAGTTTTCCTTCTTAAAAGACTATCAAGTGAAGTTTTTCTTGAGACCTTAATAGCCAAGTCCCACATTGGTTATTTTGTAAAAGTCTAAGGAAGTTTTTCTTATAAAAAGATTTTCAAGTCATTTATATTTTTATTGGGCTAAATTTTAGCTTGAAGAAGGTTGGGCCTGGTACAAGTCATGGGCTACTTGACGTTTAGCTGAATTTTGGCTCAAAAACAAGTCTTGGGCTGCTCTTTCTCTGGTCGGTTTTTGTTTAAAATTGGGTTGAGTTTTGGTTTAAAATTTGGGCCGGTTCTAGTAAGGTTAAAATCGGTATTGAATCGGCTAATCGGTTTGGTATATCGGTTCAACCGGTACTGGTATTGGTACCTTATTTTGTGGACTTTAGGTATTCGGTTCGGTTCGAACCAGTTCGGTTCGATTTTTTTACCGGTGAACACCCCTACATACTACCATATATGGATCCCTGTAAGAATTTCACATTTTTTTGGACTGTACATTTCAAGTTATGACAGTTTATTTTTAAAATAGCATTTTTTTGCACGGACTAGATCTCCACTTCTAGACATCAAAAAATTCCAAATTTTGGATAACATCTTGTTAACTTGATATAATAACATGCCACAAAAGACCAAAATTTTTAGAGCACAAAAAGTGGCCGAAAAAGCCTTCACTAAAACTAGACAGTATGCTCGTAAGGTTTTCCATATTTTTTTTACCCGCATGACTGTTTTGCTAAAAATGACACCACTGTTGATCCGTTTAACACTTTTGAGTTATTCCACTTGGGTTCACTAGATAACTAATTGATCTAACCCATGTCTTTGACGAATCTCAAAAATAACTTGTAGATTTAAAATGGTAGAGGTCCAAAGTGGACTGAAAATTAGGATTTTTGGCTAGAAAAATTGTTTTTGAACATCTTTGATTTCCAAAAAAATCAACACTTAGAATGGTAATATCTAAGCATGAAACATCATAAAACATGTAGATCTAGTGTCCTATGATTTAAGAACATAAGATCATTATTTATTTCAAAACAACCATAAGAAACACCTAGATTTAACTTAGGGTTTGAGTTTTAGGACTTTTTATACCTAGTTCTTGTTGCAATTCTTTTTCTCCTTCCAAAGTAGCTTATGAATCTTGGTGACATGAGCTAAGTCTTCCCCCCTTCTTCCTCCTTAGTACCCACGGCAGCCACCCCTTTGTTTTTCTCTCTTAATATTTTTCTCTTTCTCACTCTTTTAGAACTTAAGGAAGAAATGAAGTAAACTTTTTATTAACTAATGAAAGAGGATATTTATAGCTAGCAAATAATATACATACAACACACACACACACACACACACACACCATATCTCCCAATATCTCTTGCAATCTAAAGCTATGGATTTCTTTTTATTAAGCTAAGGGCTAGGGGGACAAAGGCTATTGATTTGGTGAACAAATCTTGATTTTGTGAGGTAAAATATTAAATAACAATGTGCTCTTTTCTCCCTTTTTTGTCCGAATTCTTCCCCCTTTTATTTCCCATTTTTGATTTTTCTTTTATTACATTATTTACTTATTTTAGCTACTAGAATACCTATTTTATTTGGGCTAAAACTTGGGCCATCCATATAATCATTTGGGCTTTAATTTAAATTGTTTGGGCCACATAAATTAGCATAGGTCTAACACATTTATTTTACCTTACCCTAGTTATTTAATTAGGATTTCTAGTCCACTTACATTGAAATTTAAATAATTACTCTCATTGATTTAATTACATTACCCAATTAGACTTGTTTTAATTAAGTTAAGAAAATAAATAGGTTGAGATATTCAAATAAATTTCTTAGGCTAGTCCAATTGTATATAATTTAAACACTTGGACTCTTAAATAAATATAACACTTAGGTTATTTAATTCTCTTTCCTTTAATATTTATAATTATGTCGCAACGCTTTCATCTCATGTAACTGTCGATGCCGGGAAAAATCTTCAATTCCTATATGTTGATTCTTACCCTTTTTGTTTTCTATGTGGTTTAATTTATCTTGCTTTAAAGGGTGAGATTTTAGGAAGAGACTGATATAATGTCGATGATTTTAAAAGATTGATTTTAATTAATTACGCCGAATTAGACAGAGTCGCTAGTTTGTATGAGTTAAATGGTTGTACCAACTAAATCGAGTTTTGAAATGTTTTACAATATGGCCCAATATGTGACTTCGTTTAATTGGTATTAGAAACAGAAATTCATAGAGTTTGGGGGCTTACTTAAGCGAGGGGAAGGTTTTAGGCACCCCCGACTTCCGTGAAACACGGTTATCATGTCTTTTCATTCCCTAAGCATGTGAAGTGTGTGTGCGTGCAAATAAATATGTTAGAAGTGCGTTATTTGAAAGTAGTGCTATGCCTTTTTTGCACCTATATACAAAGGGTTTGACTTATTGGAAAGTTCAATTTTAAATAGAGAATATAAAAGTGATATTTTGAAAATAGGTTTTCAAACACTTATGCTCAAATAAGAATTGAGGCCTTTGATACTTCCATTTTATTCTGTATTCAGATTGATTTGATTATATTCAAAATGCGAAGAATCTTTGACAGTATAATATATATATATGTTAAACTTTTTATGGGCATGAAAGCCATTAAAGTAAATCCGAACACCACAACCACCATTTTCATTATTTTGGGGCGTTAAAGTCGTATAACCGTTTTAAGGCCCTGGATTTACAAGTACAAAGATTTGCAAGCTGGCTGTACAATCAAAAAGGTCCATCACGGGAACCAGATCTAGATCCATTGTTTGAATAATAGATCCTGGGCTAACAGGATATCATATAAACAACCTGCATAATGAATATACAGAAATAAAACATATATTTACTTTAGACGTCACAAAATAAAGGATTCATCGATTAAATCCTTGCATGCGCATAGCCAAAGCTTCTAGCATCCTCTAGATATAGATCTAGGGCCGTGTGGTTGCTAAATACTTTCAAAAACTAGAAATAAAACTAGATCTGTACATATCTTAGGCATTCTAGCTTCCAGGTTCAAGTTTCATAACTTTTGAACCGAATAAAAACTAGATCTGGCTAAATCTAGTATAGATCTAGCCAATAAAGCTTAAATATCAACTATTTACAAGAAATGAATGGTTAAAAAGTCAAATTTGACAAATATAAGTTACTAACTATATATATAGCACTTATATATAGCCTAAAGAAAGAAAAAGCAGCAGATCTAAAGAGATCTTATAGTTAAGCGCGAGAATGGCTATCAAACGACTTTAAGCGCCTATAAACTCGATTTCCACTTGTTAAAACTTGATATATTATTATATATATCTATATATATATAGAAGTGTTTTTATTAGAGATTTAATAAGATTAAAAGGAAGAAAAGTTGCCTTTCGCTCTCAAATGGCTGAATTTCTCTCTCCTAGACCCTTTCTATCTCCTTCCTTATGCATAAATGAGCTGGGGGGAGGGGGTATTTATAGACCCAATCTATCGCAGATCTAACTGCGGAAACCATAGGTAGAGCTGTGACTGGGCTTGGTGGGCCAGGCCTGGTGGGTCCCACTATCTCGAAGTACGTGCATTTCGACCAATGCGTAGTTTGCCGAAACCTTCATAACTTGTAATTCAGGAATTCGATGGAGGCATGCCATACCTTTCCAGAAATCTCTTTTTAAGAGCTACACAATGACATGGGGCTTGAGCTTTTTCGAATCCAAGAAGATGGGTCCATGACCACATCTTCAAGTCTTCACAGTTAGTCCATTGAGTTGTCTGGTGCAGTTTTCACTCAGTATTTCTGTGATGGTTCTATATGACATTAGTCACAATAGTTTGATCCGTTTTGATGTTGAGTTAGTTAAATTACCCTTTTACCCTTTTGGGTTGGTTTCCGGGCATAACGTAGCTGCAACTGTCTTCCTTCAGGGTTATCTGTGGGGTTTGTCTGCTGTTGACTTCTGTCTATCCTCAGGGTTATCTCTGAGATTGTTTTGATGATTTCTCAGGGCTATCTCTGGGGGTCTGGTTCGATGATGTAGACTTCTAGGGTTGTCTATAGAAGATAAAAGACAGTTTTACCCTCCTGCATGGTTAGTAACAGGAATACGAAATTTCGAGTGTCTACAGATGCCTCTCTTTATCTTGTTTATGAAAATGCAATGGAATAAATAATATAAAGATTGCTAGACACTAGAAATATGATAAATGCACATGTAATGCAATGCTGGATATGATATGCTATGCATGTTATATGCCTCTGTGGGGTTAGCTGCCATAGGTTGTATCAATGATCATTCCCTACTTTCTGTTAGAGATGACTGTTATGGCTGATACCATTGGACTTTCTTGAAATTCACATTGGAGTTGTTACCAACAGTCTTTTTTCCCAGATACACATTCTTGTTTTACCTCCGTTAGGGATGTTCCTCTTTTTACGAGTGAACTCATTGGGGATTCCCGATGCTTATCCTGATAATAACTTGCACTGGTTTGCCTCACTGGATTATTCTCGATGCTACGCTGGGATTGCCACCAACTGTTTGTATTACCAAATTCTCCGATATCTTCGCTGAAGTAGTTTTCAACGGCTTGCATCATCGGATCATATCCGATGCTATGGTGGGGCAGTCACCAATAGTTTGGATTTCTATCCAGTTGATGCCAGTGTTCTTGCTGTGGGTAGAGCTTTCTATGATTAATTATCACAGAATCCTCCCAATGCCTACTCAAACGGTAGTTTCCAAAGGTTGACCATCACCAAACTTTCTCGATGCCTACTTGAATGGTACTATACAAAAGTTAACCATCACCAAACCCTCTTGGTGTTTACTCGAATGATAGTTTACAAAATTTGACCATCACCGAACCTTCTCGCTGCCTACTTGAACGGTAGTTTACAAAAGTTGACCATCACCGAACCTTCTCGGTGCCTACTTGAATGGTAGTTTACAAAAGTTGACCATCAACGAACCTTCTCAATGCCTACTCGAACAGTAGTTTACAAAAGTCTCATCATTGAACCTTCTCGATAACTACTCAAATGGTAGTTTACAAAAGTTGACCATCATCGAACCTTCTCGATGCCTACTCGAATGTTAGTTTACAACAGTCTCAACATCACCGAACCTTCTCGGTGCCTCAGCTGGAGATTTACTTTAAAACATATTCCATCATCTGTCCTTCCCGATGAAGACAGTTTTCCATAATTATCTTCATCAGGTTTTCCCGATGCTACGCTGTAGTTATCGCCAATGGTTTGGAATATCAGATTCTCTGGCCTTCGTTGAAATAGTTGCCAATGGTTTATATCACAGGATCCTTCTCCGATGCTTCACTAGAGTTGTTGCCAATATTTTACGGAAGATTTTCAGACTTCTGAAGTTTGGTTGTTTGTTTTAAGATTTTAGGCCCTATCTGCTCAATCACGTATAACCTTTTTTCCTGATTTGACTTTTCAGCTTCAGAGACCTCCGCTGTAACTCAAATTTGATAGAGCCGGAGGGGGTGGGACCACCCTAGGTTGCCTCAGGTAGACTCGCAACAAACCGTGGGTGGATTTAAACCTCCCCTGGCCCTTTAAAAGTCGTTTTCAACTTGAACCTACTGAAAAATCCAAAAATTCTCTCTCAGATCTACTCATTTCAGGCTGCTTCTCGTGAAATTCATCACTGTACATGCTTATTAAGTTTAAACATAATATAACAAGTATGTATGCATATATGACTTAATAAAAATGAATAGGCCTAGTAAATATTTGTATTTTATCATGCTGAACATTCTGATATGAACATTTTTCATTTTTGTGACAGTCAATTTTGACCCTTTTGGCTAATTTATTCATCCTATTTAAGGATAAATGAGCATGGATTTTCATAAAAAATGCACATGTAATTTGGCTGCCATTGTATCTTACTTTTGATGTTTAACATTTTTATTTTGATATTGGGTTGGTATGCTACTGAATGGCCACATGGTCATGCCTATGTGCATGCAGATAGTCCCTTTTACGAAGGAGACTATGGCAAAATCTTTTCACGAGTCTGGGCATTTAATGTACATGCAAATTTAACTCTTATGGGAATGTATGTTAAACTAATGCATGATTTATCACATACGCTATTCATGATGCAATGATTTGAATTTAATAGATTTAAATTTAAAACGTACCTCACCCTGTCTGAGGTTATTTGGAGATTTTGTTTAGGTCATGGATTCAGATAGACCCAGCAACTCTAGCTTGGACAAGGTTTCATCTAGTTTGAGGAGGACGACTTCGACTATTCATTTGCCTCGCCTAGCCCGGTAGCCTCACTGGTTGACTGAGTCAGTGATTCGTCCTATTCGGGTTGATAAGACGGATGCTATAGACGAGGAGGATGACGTTCCTATTTAGGACCTCGCTCCTTCTTCTTTTAACCCACATCACGATCTTCTCGCTATTAGTGTGATGATTCCCGATCTTTTGGATGATTTGAGACATCACACATCGATCTATTTTCATGCGAATGAGGGATAGAGATCACATTCTTTGGCAATTGTTCTTGATCATCATTAGGGCTTATTTCCTGGCGGATAACTCCTTGATGGTCTCTTTTGCTCTTGGTAGTGCTACTCATGATGTGGATCACATCAGAGACTTTGACTGAGGCTTATTCACCTTCGCTTATTTACTTCGAGGGATGCGCCTACGTTTAGAAGGTGTGACAGAGGCTTAGCTAGGCTTTTACCCAATTTTGTTGGTGAGTAATTTCCCCTTATCTTTTAATTTCTCCTTATTTGGGTTGTCAGTCTTCATAACTGATGACATTTAATCTTTGCATTTTTAGTTTTGGGCATATGAGAGGCTCCCTTGGCTACGCCCAATTACTACTTTAGGTCTGAAGACCTATTCGTGGGGATAATGATGACATTATTCTACATTGGCAGAGGTCCCTGTGGCGGAGGGATTTACTCATTCTCGTTTACAGTTGGAGTTGTTGACTGTCGACATCATCACAAGGGTTCCTTACACCTCGGATCATCTGACAGTTGGTTTCGAGGATAGTTTTTTGACCGGGGTAGAGTATGCATTATCCACTCGTCGGATCCCTTTCTTAACCGAGGGAGACTGGGAGCTCTACTTGGGAGAGCGTGCTATCAGGAGCACTACAAGAGAGATTTATATTCCATATATTTCTCATGCTAGACGCCATTAGTCTTTATCTTAGCCGGTTATAGAGATTCCCCTGATGGGTTTAGATGGCTTTACTTTATCAGAGGGTCTTTTCACTTAGGATGCCTTCTATCACTGGTGGACTCCTCACACTATTGGGGCTCAGACCTGTGCCACTCAGTTCCTGGCGGACATGGTTCCCGGGGTCCGTGATGATGATAGATTGGATTGTTTGCGTTAGAAAACCTACTCATTTAGAGCAGATTGCTAGCTTGACCTAGAGGTTGGACGGGGCACATTTTTTCATCAGAAATTTGGGCCGAGATCCATCAGAGGCAGATTCTTTTAATCCATCTATCTCTGGCGCTGGTCCCTCAGGTGGTCCATATTCTGATAGTTTCACTAGAGAAGATCCCCATCTGTATAGACATGATATTCCCTCTAGTAGAGATACGGTGACTTAGGAGGAGTAACAACAGGTTGATCTACTGGATGATGTAGATATCATAGATTTCTTTTGATAGACTCTCATTATCTGTGACGCCCCCAAAAATAGGTATACATCACCCATCTTGAGTCGCCAATTACATGGTACAAAAATACCAATACAACTTAATAATACAACAGTCGTGTAAAATACGACAAAACATAAACAGTGAGTTTTAATAAGAATATTGTCATCTAGACAATATCCACACTCAATGGAGTCCTCATTACATTTATTGTCACACTATTTAATAGAATAGTGACGACTACTAATGCTATCCTCTGGACCGTCACTCCGTTCCCCGACTCGTCCCAGCTATATTCTCATTTCTTGAAGAGAACAGTGAAGGAAAGGGTGAGCTCAACTAGCCCAGTAAGAAATATTATGACTAAGATAATGCATTATAAATTATCATTAGTCTTCAACAATGTTAAACTGATAAAATAAAATAGACATCAAGTTTAACTGCAGCGGAACAAGCAATCCATTAAAAGAGTCAAGTAGAGAATAAAATCTACTATCTTCTATGATTTAAAATGTTTTCATCAATTTTTATCGCTGAGACTCAGTTTAATAAATAAACCACATCATCGAATCATCCCTGCACTACGGGCCAAGGATATTCTTTAAATCATCAATGGTCATGATAATATCGAATAATCCCTGGTCATAATCATACCAAGTCCATCTCTTCACGTAAGCCAAAGATATACAACCATTAAACCAATAATCAACAATCCATCTTTGCACGTAAGCCAAAGATATATAATTCAATAAACAACAGTCCATCTTCACACGTAAGCCAAAGATAACTTTCATCACCATATAAGCATGAGGATGATGACAATGATATAAGCATTAATCAAACTAAAACAAGGATAAATATTAAAGACTTTAAATTTATCCAAATATTATCAATCACTTAATAAACTCATAATCTAATATTATTAATATTATAACAATATTTTAATCACCTCTAAACTTATAAATAATTTATTTCAATTGTTTACACTTTATCAAATAATGCATTTAATCATTTAAAGAATGCCATACTCATAAGATTTCATCACCAATGATCAAATCCCTTATCAAAAATCTGCACATACCGTATATAGGATTTTCAAGCCATAAAATCCTATTTTCCAACTTTGTTACTTCACATAACATATTTAACTCATATGTTCGTAACTAAACTATTTTCATGAAAAATACCAAATCAGTCCCAAAAATATTTCTTTTTTGGGATTTAGCAGAATATAGTTCCATAATGAACATATATTTTTCTCAGAATTTTTAAAATTCATTTACTATTTTTTAAAAATTAATTTCTAATTAATTCCTTAAGAAATTAGCTACCTCAAGGTTAATTTTAGAAATTCCCAAATCTTGGCAGGATCTAACACATCTTTACATGAGCTTCCAGTTTAAATTTCATGGTCATCGGAGTTATAGAACTCCGGTTATAGCGTTTTTCGTCTGAAAAACCTAAATATTGAAATGGTCATAACTTGATCATTTTAAGTCAGAATGAGCTCATTTTTGGACAGGAGGTACCTTATACCGTATACTTTCATGTCCCAAAAGGCCGAAATTTTTCTCTCAAATTAAGTGGCTGAAACAGCCCTTACAAAATTATGGGCAGTAGCTTTTTGCTATTTTCCAGCTTTTGACTCCTTTGCTAAAAATAGTCCACACGAAAATCTACAACACCTTTTCTAGTGATACCACTTGGATAAGTTAGTAAACTCATAGATCTAACTCTAGGACTTGACCACACTCAAAAATTCAAAATATAATAGGAGATATGGTTAATTGAATTTCATGTTCCATTTTTACCAAAATCTGATTTTCAACTCTTTATGATTTCTAAGAAACTTTTATGTTTTAACATAATAACCAACATAACTCCTCATGACAATGACATAATAATTCAATAAAACATGTTCAAGAATAAATTTGAAAGACTTATAAGTTAATTTATCTTGAACTCAATAATGTCTAAATTGTCATCATGATACTTCTTTATAGAGTAAAATTCAAGAATGCTCAGAAGAATATTTCCATGAAAAGATACTGGATGTAGCGCAAATATCAAGGATATTCTACTAATTTCATGGAGTATAGAAGTCAAAGCTTTAACCAACTGAGTATAAGAGAATATATGAAACTGCAAATGGATTTTCACCCGCCATGCGGTAATCCACGTATACAGATCATTTCCATAATTTAATAAGGAATGAATACAAAGGATCATTCACCATGCATGTGGTAATCCACATAGATAGGTTATTCCAATAGAATAATAAATAATGGAACCAGGTTCGGCGTAAACGCACAGACAAGATATTTCGACAGAAGAATAAATAATGGAACCAGGTCCGGCGTAAACGCATAGACAGGATATTCCGACAGAATAATAAAGAATGGAATAATAACTGAAATCACCATGCATGCGATAGGCCTTTTATACTGAGTTATTCCAACAGAATAATAAATAATGGAACCAGGTCCAACGTAAACGCACAGACAGGATATTCCGATAGAATAATAATGAATGGAATAATAGAAGAATTTCACCATATATGCGGTACTTCGCATAAACAGGTTATTCCAACATAATAATAAAGAATGGAATAACAGAAGAATTTCACCATGTATGAGGTACTTTGCATAACAGGTTATTCCAACAGAATAATCAAGAATGGAATAACAGAAGTTCTCTTCATGAATAAGAAAGAAATAATACCCCTTACCTCAAAAGAAGACTGGATACTGGAATAGTGAGGTAGTAGACTTCTCTTCTTCTTTCTCTCTATAATTTCTCTCTATAATAATGGCTCTAAAGCTTTAGTAAATTGGTGAGAAATGAAGGAAGAATGAGCTTCTATTTATAGGAAAACATAATTTCGATAATTGCACATTTTGGGGCTCGAAAAATTACAGTACAATACCTCCAACTTTTCTTTCATTTATAATTCAGTCATCCAAGTATTATCAAACTTGCACCACCTCCCCTAATAGTAAATCATGTGACTCAATAGTTCTAAACAAGTGAAAAAATTAATTACAGTATAGTACCTCCATCTATACCTCCATTTTTAACTTAGTCATGCAAGTATCATCAATCTTGCACCAACTCCCCTAATAATAAGTGAATGTGACTCAATAGTAACTCGTTAATAGTAACTCATGAATAGTAACTCATGAATAGTAACTTATGAATAGTAACTCGTGAATAGTACTCTGACACGAAAAGTGCCCTGAATACCCGATTGAACAATATAATCTCCAGACATCAATTATTATCGAAATAAATGTCGATTTCTACTAACACAAATAATCCCAACACAATAGAACTATCAAATTCATCTTTAATCAACACGAACTTATTCATTATTAATATTATAACTCACAATATTTAACAACCAGGTCGTTCCCAAGAAAGAGGGGGCTTTCTAATAAGGATTTCTCCCTATTGGTGCGCAATTAGGTGACCAAACCTCTCCTTGACAGAACTTCTAGACATTGTAAATATTGCAATTTAATAATATGAATAACTTTTGTCGTCTCAATTATTGATTTAATAATATAACATATTATACAAATGACACTATGACAATAATAGAATCAATAATATGAGAGATATGATGCAGCAATTACTATAGCAATAATGGAGTATAACTGAGTGACTTATCACATAAGCATCAATAATCAATACCGTGTGCTACTATGCAACCACGCGTATTACTATACTTTTACTACTGGGTAGTTCAACAATATTAACGGTTCATAAAATATTTTTGTCGTTTTCTAACTACGACCGTACTTCCGTTATGGGGTCCACCAATGATTATGCCGTTGTACGAATATTCCCCGATAAAAAAGAATATTCCCCGACCAAATGAATATTTTATAACAACTTGCATACTTTGTAAAATTTATAAATATTACCCACAACTATAACATTATATCAAATCCACACCATAATATTCAAAAAAATATTTCGAGAAATTTAAATCTTTATTCATAAATTCTAGGGTCTCACAATCTCTCTTCCTTATGAAATTTCACCCTTGAAATTTACGTACATACCTGGTATGCCGAACATATGAGGATACCTTCATTTCAGATTCTAACTCTTGAGGTATAACCTTTGAGTGTTGAATACGATCCTCTTTATCCAAGATTTTAACAAATATCTCCTCATACGTTAAATCTTCTGCTATCTCATCCGGTTCTAATTCAATAATGTGGTTCGGGTCGTCCACATATTTACGTAACATCAATACGTGAAAAACGTTATGAACACGCGACATACTTGGCAGTAAAATGAGTCTATAAGCCACAGTTCCTACTTGATCAAGGATTTCAATTGGGCCAACTAAATCGAGGGTTGAGATTTCCTCTCTTCGTCGATTCTTGCTTCTAGAATAACGCCCTCTTGAACCTTCTTCTTCAGATTCATCAGATTCGGGTGTGTAGCTTGAGCGGCTTTAACTTTATCGATTAAAGTCAATTCTACTCGTATATTCGTTATCTTCAAATGGGTCCCTAGAGTATTTAACTCTATCCTCATAATTTGTAAGTTATACGAAATGGGTCTTTGTGTTAACAACTTCGCACACATAAACGCATACGATCTTCTACTCAATACGTCAGCTACCACGTTCACTTTCCTACGATGGTATTGAATGGTACGATCGTAATCTTCAACAGCTCGAGCCAACATCTTTGGCGCATTATATGCTCGTTTTGGTTGAAGACATATTTAAGGGTTTTAGAAATGGGTTTTGTACTGGGGTCAATACAAAATTCGCTTTCACGCTCTGGGGTAGGTCAAGAAGTCATCAGGAATACGTTAGGAAATTTATTAACATTAGAAATATCATTCAAAACTGTAACTCTCATCCAAGACTTGGATAGCACATGAAATGAAGGATTCTCCTAACGGAGTTTCAACCAATAAGTCAAAGTCTAATTTCTCCGGAGTCAAATTTAAATGTTGAGTGCAAGCAAGAGAGATAAAAGAATGGTTAGAAATGGTATCTAATAAGGTATAGACTTCGCAAGAATTTATAATTAACTAACCCGTGCTAACTTTTTTCGGGTTACTCGCTTTTTGAGAAGTCACGAAAAACGCTCTTCCTGAAATCACCGACTTTATTTTGTCCGTATCTGCCTTTGGTGCCACCGTCCCAGCTAAACTTAACTTTGGTGCACGACAAAATTGGGCTAGGTGACCTTCTCTTCTTGAAATTTCCACTTCTATTATCTTGGCCATGATTACCACCGAAGTGGTTACCATTCTTGGCATGATAATTTTCCCCACGATGGTCATTGTTTCGATGGCCGTTGCCACCGGTACGATTATTATTGTGTTGTTGGTCATTGCCTTTTGGTTGTGCTGACTCATTATCGCACTCCAATAACTGAGCCTTATTCATAACATCTGAATATAAACAAAGTTTATGAGAAATGAGGTATTGACGTATCTCGGGTTTCAAACCTCTAAGAAACATTCGCGTCATTCGCTCCTCATTATCGACCAAATGGGATGCAAACCGGGATAACTTCACAAATTTAGCCTCGTATTGCGACACGGTCATATTGTTTTGCTCCGTTGCGTATCTCAATATTTTCAGATGCCATTTTCAAACACTGTCACAAAACAAGGGTTAATTAACATATCACATATTATCCCTATACTCTGACCGACCAATTAAATACCAAATAAACTTAGGTAGGTCATACTAGCGAAGGAATTCCCCCGTCTCTCCCCTCCTAGTTCTTGTCTCACATCTCAGCCAGGGATCATATCCCTAAGCTTTGATACCAACTGTGATGCCCCCAAAAATAGGTATACATCACCCATCTTGAGTCGCCAATTACATGGTACAAAAATACAAATACAACTTAATAATACAACAGTCGTGTAAAATACGACAAAACATAAACAGTGAGTTTTAATAAGAATATTGTCATCTAGACAATATCCACACTCAATGGAGTCCTCATTACATTTATTATCACACTATTTAACAGAATAGTGAGGACTACTAATGCTATCTTCTGGACCGTCACTCCGTTCCCCGACTCGTCCCAGCTATATTCTAATTTCCTGAAGAGAACAGTGAAGGAAAGGGTGAGCTCAACTAGCCCAGTAAGAAATATTATGACTAAGATAATACATAATAAATTATCATTAGTCTTCAACAATGTTAAACTGATAAAATACAATAGATATCAAGTTTAACTGTAGCGGAACAAGCAATCCATTAAAAGAGTCAAGTAGAGAATAAAATCTACTATCTTCTATGATTTAAAATGTTTCATCAATTTTTATCGCTGAGACTCAGGTTAATAAATAAACCACATCATCGAATCATCCCTGCACTACGGGCCAAGGATATTCTTTAAATCATCAATGGTCATGGCTATACCGAATAATCCCTGGTCATAATCATACCAAGTCCATCTCTTCACGTAAGCCAAAGATATACAACCATAAAACCAATAATCAACAATCCATCTTTGCACGTAAGCCAAAGATATATAATTCAATAAACAACAGTCCATCTTCACATGTAAGCCAAAAATAACTTTCATCACCATATAAGCATGAGGATGATGACAATGATATAAGCATTAATCAAACTAAAACAAGGATAAATATTAAAGACTTTAAATTTATCCAAATATTATCAATCACTTAATAAACTCATAATCTAATATTATTAATATTATAACAATATTTTAATCACCTCTAAACTTATAAACAATTTATTTCAATTGTTTACACTTTATCAAATAATGCATTTAATCATTCAAAAAATGCCATACTCATAAGATTTCATCACCAATGATCAAATCCCTTATCAAAAAAATCAAGACATACAGTATATATAGGATTTTTTCAAGTCATAAAATCCTATTTTCCAACTTTGTTACTTCACATAACATATTTAACTCATATGTTCGTAACTAAACTATTTTCATGAAAAATACCAAATCAGTCCCAAAAATATTTCTTTTCTGGGATTTAGCATAATATAGTTCCATAATGAACATATATTTTCCTCGGAATTTTTAAAATCCATTTACTATTTTTCAAAAATCAATTTCTAATTAATTCCTTAAGAAATTAGCTACCTCAAGGTTAATTCCAGAAATTCCCAAATCTTGGCAGGATCTAACACATCTTAACGTGAGCTTCCAGTTTATATTTCATGGTCATCGGAGTTATAGAACTCCGGTTATAGCATTTTTCGTCAGAAAAACCTAAATATTGAAATGGTCATAACTTGCTCATTTTAAGTTGGAATGAGCTCATTTTTGGACAGGAGGTACCTTATACCGTATACTTTCATGTCCCAAAAGGCCGGAATTTTTCTCACAAATTAAGTGGCCGAAACAACCCTTACAAAATTATGGGCAGTCGCTTTTTGCTATTTTCCAGCTTTTGACTCCTTTGCTAAAAATAGTGCACACGAAAATTTACCACACCTTTTCTAGTGATTCCACTTAGATAAGTTAGTAAACTCATAGATCTAACTCTAGGACTTGACCACACTCAAAAATTCAAAATATAATAGGAGATATGGTCAATTGAATTTCATGTTCCATTTTCACCAAAATCTGATTTTTCAACTCTTTGTGATTTCTAAGAAACTTTCATGTTTTCACATAATAACCAGCATAACTTCTCATGACAATGACATAATAATTCAATAAAACAAGTTCAAGAATAAATTTTAAAGACTTATAAGTTAATTTATCTTGAACTCAATAATGTCTAAATTGTCATCATGATACTTCTTTATAGAGTAAAATTCAAGAATGCTCAGAAGAATATTTCCATGAAAAGATACTGGATGTAGCGCAAATATCAAGGATATTCTACTAATTTCATGGAGTATAGAAGTCAAAGCTTTAACCAACTTGAGTATAAAAGAATATATGAAATGGCAAATGGATTTTCACCGCCATGCGGTAATCCACGATAACAGATCATTTCCATAATTTAATAAGGAATGAATACAAAGGATCATTCACCATACATGTGGTCTTCCACATAGATAGGTTATTCCAACAGAATAATAAAGAATGGAATAATGTAGGATTCACCATGCAATGCGATATAGATCGCATGCATGTTATTCCCAATAGAATAGTAAATAATGGAACCGGTCCACAGAACGCACAAACAAGATATTCGGCGGAAGAATAAATAATGGAACGGATCCCAAGGCGTAAACGCATAGACGGGATATTCCGACAGAATAATAAAGAATGAAATAACAACAGAAATCACCATGCATGCGATAGACCGCACAGACAGGTTATTCCAACAAAATAATAACTAATGGATCCAGGTCTGGCGTAAACGTACAGACAGGATATTCCGACAGAATAATAATGAATGGAAAGAATTTCACCATATATGCGGTACTTCGCATAAACAGGTTATTCCAACATAATAATAAAGAATGGAATAACAGAAGAATTTCACCATGTATACGGTGATTGCGATAACAAAAGTTATTCCAACAGAATAATAAAGAATGAAATAATGAAGTTACATTTCATGAATAAAAAAGAAATAATACCCCTTACCTCAAAAGAAGACTGGATACTGGAATAGTGAGGTAGTAAACTTCTCTTCTTCTTTCTCTCTATAATAATGGCTCTAAAGCTTTAGTGAATTGGTGAGAAATGAAGGAAGAATGAGCTTCTATTTATAGGAAAATATAGTTTCGATAATTGCACATTTTAGGGCTCGAAAAATTACAGTAAGTGAATGTGACTCAATAGTAACTCATGAATAGTAACTCATAAATAGTAACTCGTGAATAGTAGCTTGTGAATAGTAACTCGTGAATAGTACTCTGACACGAAAAGTGCCCTGAATACCCGATTGAACAATATAATCTCCAGACATCAATTATTATTAAAATAAATGTCGATTTCTACTAACACAAATAATCCCAACACAATAGAACTATCAAATTCATCTTTAATGAACACGAACTTATTCATTATTAATATTATAACTCACAATATTTAACAACCAGGTCGTTCCAAGGAAAGAGGGGGCTTTCTAATAAGGATTTCTCCCTATTGGTGCGCAATTAGGTGACCAAACCTCTCCTTGACAGAACTTCTAGACATTGTAAATATTGCAATTTAATAATATGAATAACTTTTGTCGTCTCAATTATTGATTTAATAATATAACATATTATACAAATGACACTGTGACAATAATAGAATTAATAATATGAGAGATATGATGCAGCAATTACTATAGCAATAATGGAGTATAGCTGAGTGACTTATCACGTAAGTATCAATAATCAATACCGTGTGCTACTATGCAACCACACGCGTATTCATTGTACTTCTTTACTAAGGGTAGTTCAGCAAGATTAACGGTAAAACCTCCGCCGTTATTTTTATAAAATATTTTTGTTGTTTTCTAACTACGACTGTACTACCGTTGTGGGGTCCACCAATGATTATGCCATCGTACAAATATTCCCCGACAAAAAGAATATTCCCCGACCAAACGAATATTTTATAACAACTTGCATACTTTGCAAAATTTATAAATATTACCCACAACTATAACATTATATCAAATCCACACCATAATATTCAAAAAAAATATTTCGAGAAATTTAAATCTTTATTCATAAATTCCGGGGTCTCACATTATCTCTTTTGAAAAGCCTCTGTTAGATATTAGGCAGATGTGCCCCATTTCCCTATACTTTTTATTTTTAGTTGTAGACAGAGATGATGTATTTAATCTTTATTAGATGATGCATTTAGAAATGTATGTATAATACTTTCTATTTATTGTATCATATTGCCATTTATCATTATCATTTATGATGCATCATATGTCACGGATATGCATTTATATTGATACGGTTCTACAGATGTCTTCATCCATTGTTACCTGTATTGAACATAGTCCACCCACCTTGACAACCTCATCTTTGAGGTCTAGGTATGATAGTTTTCCTTATTTGGATCGGATGTCCGTTGATCATATGCTGATGTGTGACACCCCCAAATTCGGGTATCTTCCAACCCAATATATGGTGCTCCACTGTACTTAACATACATACAATCATTCCATTGAAATACAAAAAAATGAATGTAATTACTATCTTCTTATTACAATCAAAGTATAATACTTCCTAGGTTCAATAACCAGTTACATCGTTCATTGTTCATAATGTATAATACATACACACTTACTAAACTATTACACAATGCCTAAGCATCCATCTTAGCTTTGCCTTTATCTCTCTTGGCATTCACAGTACGTTCATCCTTAACTACAGTTATATAATTCACGTAAGAAGTGAGTATGAAAGCTCAGTAAGTTTAATCAAGGATAACAGTAATACCACATTCGTGAATTATATAACAATTCTGACATAACTGAACAATAGTTATGAAGTATTATGAATTAATAATACTTTAACAGTTCATAACATCAATTCCCAAAGTATAGAATAGATTAGGAATTCTGAACCGGTCAATAGATCATGAACAGTAACTTTCAATTTTCAAACTTGAAAAGGAGTCTACAGCACTAAGGCCGTTCATTCACATAACTTACGAGCACTTCTAGGTGATCAGCATATAGTACTCTATATTGATCAACACTCATTCATTAAATGTATTTACATTTAATATTTTTGGCAAACTCGCGTGCCCATCGAAGTATCGATGAAAAATACTTTTGTTTGTTTATAGACAAACCTTACCTTCACGTCCGTACCAATTACTTGGCATAGGATAGCGTTAACATTTCTATATAGAATGATATGAATTATAATCAACCTATATATTACGAATAGTCTAGCCGAGTTAAAATCTGGCATCGACCCTTTCTTTAAAACAAGTCTTACAATTCAGTTCAACGAATCACATAAAACTTGGCTAACTTGAAAGTTAGACAAGCGTTAAGAAAACTTGCCTTTCAGCGTCTTCAAATAACTTACTTGACTGACCACAACCTTTACAGAATCTACATGATATATTCACATAGCACACTGTAATTAGCTAACAAATAAATGTTCACATTGTTTTACCAACTTCTTTCTATTCTATGTCTTAGTTAACTTAATATCAATAATAAAATCAACTCGACTTTTTACCCTTCGTCCCGACTTATTAACCAACTTACATTATTAACCGGACTCTAACATTGTCGGCGAAGTACCAACGTTGTTCATCACTCATAACTCATTAACATGCATTCAATTCCTAAGTTTAATACCATATACCTTAGTATAGGTAGTATATGAATAGCTTTAATACACTTATGAAGTGTACAAACATTACCCCTATAGGTCCCTGAACAATTGAAGTTCAAAACCTAAGTCAATATCCAAAGCCAAACACTCACTGCTACTGGCTGGCCACCATCCAGTACTAGATCGGCGCTGCGGCTGGCGCTTAGATTAGCGATGTCTGGCTTTGGCCCGGCACTGCTATGGCATGGAATGAAGGGCGTCTGCGATGCCATTTAGCAAGATACTCAACTTTTCTTGTCTTTGGCGGCAAGACGATTTTTTAACACTACGTCAGCCATGCGCTGCTGAACCAAAGTCTCGTAATCTTAACGGTTTTGAAATTTTTTGTGAAATTCCCAGGGCCGTAACTTCTTCGTTATAAGCCCAATTTGGTCCGTTCAAAAGCCTACACGTCATAAATGACATACTCTACGCGTTCATATAAGAATTAAACAATTTCGAATCTAATAACTCAAAATTCACTATTGAGTTCCATTTCTAGACGTTCGTAAACGTTGATGAGCGATCAATGCTCGTTTTCTTTGTTTTAAGTCGGAATCCGACGATTCTCGAACCCACAACTCTTAATTACCCTATCTCACGTGTTGAAATTGAAAAATAATGTTTTCAAGTCTCACGGCAACTTTCGACCTCCCATCCGGAATTTCAACGTTTTCGACGTTTAACGTCTATTTATGTAAAATTCGCCATAACTTCATTACTAACGTTCTCTAAGCCAAATCACATGGAATACTCCATGGATTTCATATCTACATCCTAAAGCAAGATGTATATATAACGTATTGATGGAGTTCAATCGTTTAAAACAATCGATCTCAACAAACAATATTTTCATGGTTTGAAAATATATCGAACCTTATGATTCCTACGATCTCATGACTTATAGAGATTGAATCTATGGTAAGTCATCTTGAATAAACTATACAAGACATATACCACCCATTTTATGATTCTCCAAAGTAAAAGAAAATCAAAAGAGATGGAATGAGAAGTAAGGAATATTACCTTAAAAACTCTTAGTGTTCTTGATAAACTTCTAATGAAAAAGCTTCAAAGTAGAAGAATGATTTAAGTCTAGCTCTTTTCCCTCTCAAATATATTGGTTGAGCAATTGAAAAACTCTCAAATGGCCAACCTTGCCTTCTTATTTATAGGAAAACAAGAAGAAGGGCTTTTTGGTCCAATGTCCCACCTCCTTACTATTCAACACTTTGTCACCAAGTAAAATGCTTGGTGACCAAGTGATTTGCTTGACTTGAACACCAAGTGGCCGGCCCACCACCCCATGGGTCATCCCCATGGGTTTTACCCATTCGGTGACCCACCGGTTCGATCCACGGTTCGGTTTTCATACATTGGGCTTAACCAATCTAATATTGGGCCTTGAATTGGGCTTAACCAACTTATCCCATGGGCTTGCTCCTTCAATTGATTGGACTAAATATAATCCAACCCAAATAAATTAACATTAAGTCTTAACTTAATTCTATAATACAAATCGTATCCCATATGTATAATTCACGTATTCTCTCCGTATACTACTCGTACAATAATCATATTGAACTTTGTATTTACTTAACGTATTATACATAGATACTAAATAGTATCATAAATGTATAACACTCGCATTAACCCTAACGCCATTCCTTCTACGCATATTATTTCCTTCTCGGAAATCAATATACTCAACCCTTAGGTTTTAAGTACGTAGGCGAAAACTGCGTTTGCCATATGAAATATTATCAGATATTCCATCTAATCTCAATATTCTATCATTACACGTTTCTTGAAATTTCAAAATAATTCCCCGAACAGAAACGGATGAATAATGTTTTTACAGAAATTTCTCAGAAAACAATTATTTTTATCTTGGAAATTCAAACAAATAATTCTAGCACAAAGTCAGAATACTAACCACGTTAGCACATTCTAGGTCATAGAATGACCTTCACATAGCTTACTCACATAATAATCAATTAAATTCATTTAATTCACATAATCAATTAAAAAAAATTTAATTGTCATAAAAATCCAATTTTCTCGGGCGTTGCATTCTCTCCCCCTTATAAGGATTCTGTCCCCAGAATCTTAGCTTATAATTATATAAACAAATGAG
Source organism: Panax ginseng (assembly GCA_020205605.1). NCBI lineage: Eukaryota > Viridiplantae > Streptophyta > Magnoliopsida > Apiales > Araliaceae > Panax > Panax ginseng. The sequence goes on along the minus strand of CM035130.1, from coordinate 88,985,541 downwards.
GAAAATCTTCCTTCATTTTACTCTCGAGCTCCCACGTTGCTTCTTCAGCATTGTGATTTCTCCATAACACCTTCACTGAAGGTATTACCTTATTTCTTAAAACTTGTTCCTTCCTATCAATAATTTGAACTGGAAGTTCCTCGTAGGACAAGTCTTTCTCTATTTGGATAGATTCATATTCTATCACGCGTTTATAGTTCGGTTTATAAGGACGTAACACTGACACATGAAACACATTATGAATGCGTTCCATCTCTGGAGGTAAAGCTACTTCATAAGCTACCTCTCCTACCCTTCTTAAAATCTCAAAAGGTCCTACAAACCTTGGACTTAACTTCCCCTTCTTTCCAAAATGTATCTTCCCCTTCCAAGGCGATACTTTCAGAAAGACAAAATATCCTACATCGAATTCTCTATTTTCTCTGTGAGGATCTGCATACTTCTTCTGCCTATCTTGAGCAGTAACTAATCGAGTATGTATCAATTTCACCATGTCCGTCGTCTGCTGTACCATCTCAGGTCCCAACATTCGACGTTCACCCACCTCATCCTAACACAATGGAGTTCGGCATTTCCTTCCATACAACGCTTCGTAAGGCGGCATGCCTATACTAGCGTGAAAACAATTGTTGTACGAAAATTCCACCAACGGTAGATATTCGTCCCAACTCCCTTTGAAATCCATAACACAAGATCTTAACATATCTTCTAGCGTTTGAATTGTCCTCTCACTCTGACCATCCGTCTGAGGATGATACGCCGTACTCAATCTTAACTGCGTTCCCATTTGCTCTTGCAAACTCCTCCAAAAGTTTGATGTGAATCGCAGATCACGATCTGACATGATCGAAACAGGTACTCCATGCCTGGAAATAATTTCCTTGACATACAGCTTAGCTAACTGATCCAAGTTATACTTGACTCCTATTGATAGAAAATGAGCCGATTTTGTCAGTCGATCCACTATCACCCAAATAGCATCGTATCCTTTTCTGGTTGTCGGAAGTCCCACCATAAAGTCCATTGTGATGTGCTCCCACTTCCACTCTGGAATTTCTAATGGTTGCAACAATCCGCTAGGTCATTGGTGTTCAGCCTTAACTTTTTGACAAGTTAAGCACCTACTAACGTATTCTGCTATCTCCCTCTTCATGTTTGGCCACCAAAAGTTCTGACGAAGGTCTTGATACATCATCGTGCTACCGGGATGTATCAAGTACCTCGAACTATGAGCCTCTATCATTATTTCCTCCTTTAATTCGGGATCATTTGAAACCTAAATTCTTCCTTCAAAACGAAGTAATCCCTCCTTATCGAGGTTATACCTAGTCTTCTCTTCATCTTCTACCCTCTTCTTCATCTGCTTGCATTCCTCATTGCTCGATTGTACTCCCCTAACCCGCTCCACTATGGTCGGTTGGGTTTCCATGGAAAATAACATTTCCACCGCCTCCTCTGGTAACTTAACTTCTAATTCCATTCTTGCCATCGCTGTTATCAACTCATTTTGAGTTATTAACATTGACAGTTTCTCTCTACCCTTTCTACTTAGCGCATCGGCTACTATATTTGCTTTCCCCGGATGATATAAAATATCGCAGTCATAATCTTTTATTAACTCTAACCACCTTCTCTGTCTCATGTTCAACTCCTTTTGTGTGAAGATATATTTCAGACTTTTATGGTCTGTATATATCTCACACTTCTCACTATATAGATAATGCCTCCATATCTTCAAGGCAAATACTACAGCTGCCAATTCCAAATCGTGAGTAGGATAAACCTTCTCATAATCCTTCAATTATCGTGACGCATACGTAATGACTTTGCCATGCTGCATGAGCACGCAACCCAGTCCTTTATGCGAAGCATTGCTATACACTATAAAATTCCTTGTATCGTCGGGTAAGGACATTACAGGTGCCTCACTTAATCTCTTTTTCAACTCCTGAAAACTGTTTTCACATTTTTCAGTCCACACATACTTCACCGACTTTCATGTCAGATTTGTCAATGGAGTAGTTATTTTAGAAAAGTCTAGAATGAACCTTCTATAGTATCCCGCTAACCCCAGAAAACTCTGAACCTCAGTTGGCGTTTTCAGTTGCTCCCATTCATTAACTGCTTCCACTTTTGCCGGATCTACAGAATGCCATCCTTATCGATAACATGCCCTAGAAACTGCACTCGCTCAAGCCAAAATTCACACTTCGTGAATTTCGCATACAACTTCTCCTTCCTTAGTGTTTCCAACACTATTCTTAAATGTTCTGCATGATCTTCTGGCTTCTTTGAATAGACTAGAATATCATCAATGAACACTACGACAAACTTGTCCAAATATTATTTGAACACCCTGTTCATCATATCCATAAATGCGGCTGGCGCATTAGTCAACCCAAACGACATTACCAGAAACTCGTAATGACCATAACGAGTTCTGAACGCCGTCTTAGGTACATCCTCCTTCCTCACCTTTAACTGATGATACCCCGTACATAAATCTATCTTTGAAAAATATTTTGCCCCTTTCAACTGATCAAATAGATCATCGATCCTGGGCAACGGGTATTTATTCTTAATCGTTAACTTGTTCAACTCTCGATAGTCGATACAAAGTCTTAACGACCCATCCTTCTTCTTTACAAACAACAACACATTGGTGCTCCCCAAGGAGACACACTCGGTTGAATGTACTTCCTATCTAATAGTTCTTGTAATTGAACCATTAACTCCTTCATCTCCACTGGCGCCATCTGATATGGTGGCCTTGAAACTGGTGCCGTTCCCGATAACAGATCAATTACAAACTCCACCTCCCTGTCCGGTGGAATACCCGGTAACTCCTCCGAAAATACATCCGCAAATTCTTGCACTATAGGTATCTGGTCCAAGGATGTTCCCACTCTTTGGGTATCCACAACATGGCACAGATAACCTACACACCCTTTTCTCAACATCTTCCTAGCTAGTGTCATAGACATACAACAAGAGCGTCTCGGTGATTTACTACCGAAGAACACTACCTTGGTTTTCTTAGAAAGCCGAAGGTTTACACTTTTCCTATGGCAATCTATAATCGCCTTATGGTTAACCAACCAATCCATACCAAGAATTACATTGAATTCTTTTAACCTTATCGGTACCAAATCTACCGAGAACTTAATCCCTCTAATTTCTACGCAACAATCCTTATGAATATGTTCAATGGGGATTATCTCTTCATTTGCTACCTTAACGTCTAAAGGTATAGGTAACTTCTCAGGGATTAAACCTAATCGCTTAGAAAATTCACATGCTATAAAAGAACAAGTAACACCCGAGTCAAATAGCACATAAGCATTTATCTTATTGACCGGAATGATACCTGCTACCACATCCGTTCATGCAACTGCATCTTGGACAGTCATATTAAATGTACGAGCTGAGGGTCTACTCACCGATGGTGTTGGTCCAGTAATAGCTAACTTACCACTAGCAGAACTCTTATTCCCCTCTAAACCCTTCTTCGGGCAATTTCTTGCCATGTGGTCCATTGACCCACAGACAAAACATCCCTGGTTCTTCTTAGGGTTAGGACAGTTGGGTGACAAATGCCCCTCCTGCCCACAGTTGTAGCATACTGCTTTCCCCTTTAAACAGACTCCCATGTGAGGCTTTCCACATGTCTTACATGTTTCCGTCCTCCGTTTGGGATATCCCTGCTTTACCCCGGTATTTCTAGGGTTAAAACTCTTTCTCTTTGGCAACTTCAGCCTTACTACCTCCCTCTAACTTGCTCTTGATCTTTCGCTCTTTGTGGTACTGAGACAATGCCTCACCACCACCTTCAGCTATTATCACCTTTTTCAGAATGGTCCCGTAGGAAGCACTCTAAAAAACTGATATCCTACTATAGAGCCAGGGTTTTAAGCCCTGCTCAAACCTGCGTGCCTTTCTCTCCTCTGTATCCACTTGGTGTGGAGGAAATCTCGCCAATTCATTAAACTTGGCGGCATACTGGGGAACGGTCATATCCCCCTGCTTAAGTTCGAGGAACTTAATTTCCAACCTACCTTGCATGCTAGTAGGGAAATAGTTCTCGAAGAAAACCTTCTTAAACTGTTCCCACGTAACACCCTCTGTTCTAGCCCCACCCTGGTGAGCCTCCCACTAGTAGTTGGCTTCCCCCTTCATCATGTAAGTCACAAAAGAAGTCTTTTACGCCTCACCTACGTTTGTTATCACAAACGCCTTTTCAATCTCTCTAACCCATGTCTGGGCTTCTAGTGGGTCCGTCGTTCCTCAGAACTCGGGAGGACCCACACTTTTAAAGTCCTTAAAGGTAGTTGTTCTTGCTACCCCAGGAGCTACAGGAATCCCACCCCCACTTGGTTAAATGCAACCGTTAATAAATTAACGAACTCTTGTATAGGGTTATTAGGACCCCCCTGATTCTCATTATGAGACTCGGCCTCTTGGTTACATTGTCTCCTTCTCGGCGGCATAATTCTGATTAAATAAATAAAGCTTCGTTATTATCTATTTAACTACTTGGTTATCATTCTCAATCAACAACAACCATTCATACCACAACAACAGCCCGATTTGTTCTGTTCAAAAGCCTACATGTCATAAATGACATACTCTACGCGTTCATATAAGAATTCAACACTTTCGAATCCAATAATTCAAAATTCACTATTGAGTTCCATTTCTAGACGTTCGTAAATGTTAATGAGCGTTTAATGCTCGTTTTCTTCGTTTTAAGTTGGAATCCGACGATTCTCGAACCCACAACTCTTAATTACCCTATCTCACGTGTTGAAATTGAAAAACAATGTTTTCAAGTCTCACAGCAACTTTCGACCTCCCATCCGGAATTTTAACGTTTTCGACGTTTAACGTCTATTTACGCAAAATTCGCCATAACTTCGTTACTAACGTTCTCTAAGCCAAATTACGTGGAATACTCCATGGATTTCATATCTACATCCTAACCAAGCAAGATGCATATATAACTTATTGATGGAGTTCAATCGTTTAAAACAATTGATCTCAACAAACAATATTTTTATGGTTTAAAACTATATCGAACCTTATGATTCCTACGATCTCATGACTTATAGAGATTGAATCTATGGTAAGTCATCTTTAATCCACTATACAAGACATATACCACCCATTTTATGATTCTCCAAAGTAAAAGAAAATCAAAAGAGATGGAATGAGAAGTAAGGAATATTACCTTAAAAACTCTGAATGTTCTTGATAAATTTCTAATGAAAAAGCTTCAAAGTAGAAGAATGATTTAAGTCTAGCTCTTTTCTCTCTCAAATATATTGGTTGAGCAATTGAAAAACTCTCAAATGGCCAACCTTGCCTTCTTATTTATAGGAAAACAAGAGGAAGGGCTTTTTGGTCCAATGTCCCACCTCCTTACTATTCAACACTTTGTCACCAAGTAAAATACTTGGTGACCAAGTGATTTGCTTGACTTGCACACCAAGTGGTCGGCCCACCACCCCATGGGTTATCCCCATGGGTTGCCCCATGGGTTTTACCCATTCGGTGACCCACCGGTTCGATCCACTGTTTGGTTTTCATACATTGGACTTAACCAATCTAATATTGGGCCCTGAATTGGGCTTAACCAACTTATCCCATGGGCTTGCTCCTTCAATTGATTGGACTAAATATAATCCAATCCAAATAAATTAACATTAAGTCTTAACTTAATTCTATAATACGAATCGTATCCCATACGTACAATTCACGTATTCTCTCTGTATACTACTCGTACAATAATTGTATTGTACTTCGTATTTACTCAACATATTATACATAGATACTAAATAGTATCATAAATGTATAACACTCGCATTAACCCTGACGCCATTCCTTCTACACATATTATTTCCTACTCAGAAATCAATATACTCAACCCTTAGGTTTTAAGTCCACAGGCAAAAACTGCGTTTGCCATAAATGAAATATTATCAGATATTCCATCTAATCTCAATATTCTATCATCACACATTTCTCGAAATTTCAAAATAATTCCCCGAACAGAAACGGATGAATAGTGTTTTTACGAAGATTTCTCAGAAAACAATTATTTTCGTCTTGAAAATTCCAAACAAATAATTCTAGCATGAAGCCAGAATACTAACCACGTTAGCACATTCTAGGTCATAGAACGACCATCACATAGCTTACTCACATAATAATCAATTAAATTCATTTAATTCACATAATCAAATAAAAACTTATAATTGTCATAAAAATCTGATTTCCTTGGGCGTTACATGATGTATATGTATAAGTGATGCTTAGATGATATGATGGTGTTTTCCTCGTAATAGGAAGGTCCATGGGTAAAAAGGACTTAACCTTGGGTATTCTTAATCTAGTTATGAAATGACCAGGTATTTGATTCATAATGAATTTATAATCTGATTGTTACCATATGTGCATACTTGAATCGTGTCAAACTTGATTAATGAATGTGTTAGCTTGAGCATCTTGTACTTATAATACGCTATACTAGGATTTGAAAGTGTTGATTTATTAACATGGATAAACTACGATTAAGGCAAGTATCTGAACTATCCTTTACATTGTGCCAGTTTCCTTAAACTTCACTCTTTGATTGTGCAAGTTCCTAAATTCTTACTCTTTTACTTGAGCAAGTATCCGAACCTTTTCTCTTTGAATGCAAGTTATTCTACTTATTCGTTCCATTGAACAAGTATGTTTAGATTCTTGTGAAAACTATTATTCATGTTGGACTTGGTATTGTTCTTGAATATTGTGAAAGAGTCGATGCCATTTGATTCGGCTAGACTATATGGATGTTTATAAAACTGTACAAACCAATTGATTGGTGTGGAAATCTTGAAAACTGAGTTGAACAACCCTTATGGTAAGGGGAGTGTATGTTGTTGGAAACCCCAACACATGAGTGGTTTATTATTGTGGTGTAATGTATAACGTAGAGTATTGTAGACTGATCATCTATAATACTTAATTCTTTTGGGTTATCAGTTTAATATTGGAAATTCTAGTAGATGTTCAACAGTCCTTAAAGACTACTCAGTATAAGTTGTTTTATCCAATTGGATACATTGATAGTCTTTGAATTCATATATATCTATTAATTTATATTGAATTACCATTCTTATTCCAAGAATTGTTGATATTCATTATTCATGATATTATTCTAAAACTCTGAACTATCTTAGAGACGATACTTCGATAATTCAAACTTGTGATATTATATCCTTCACCCTTGTTGTATATTACATGCTGGGCAATTTGTGCTCATCCTTGCTTATTTAAAACCTTTTAGTTAAGGCAGAACATGGAAGTGTCTCTGGGCAAGATAAGGGCAAGGGCAAGGCTACCGACTAGCTTGTTCCTTATTATGTTTAAGACTATTATGTTATGTTAAGATTGTCTTCAGACTATGTTAAACTTAAGTAGGATTATGTAATAAGTCTTTATTTGATATTATTATGTAATCTATTAAGTACTGTAGGTTGCGAGACTTGGGGAATAATTATAATAAATCATTGTATATTATTCTAAATTAGATTTTTCGTTGTGAATGTGATATTTTAGTTATTATGGTATTACCATGAGAATGTAATGAACCAAATTTGAGTGACCAAGTGGAGGTTCGAATTTGGGGGGCGTTACAAAAACCAATGGGGAAAACCATGGGGGCTCCCCATGGGATAGTGGGGTGGCTACTTGGTAACCAAGGAAGGTGGGAAACTTTCCTTGTAAGAATGGAATAGTAAGGAGGTGGCCCTTTTGACCAAAATGGCCTCCATTTGATTTTCTATAAATAGAAGCTTAGGTTGGTTCATTTGTTTGTTTACCAACATTAAACACATATATTGAGAGAGAGAGAAGAGCAATAACAAAGAATCAAGAAGCAATGAAGCTAACTACTCAAGCTTTAAGCAAGAACACGAAGAACACAAAGGTAAAAATATGCGAACTCAACTGTCGATTATATTTTTGGTTGAGTTTTATAAAGAGTATGAATTGGTGAAGCATGTCTTTTTCGAAGGAATAAGGATGGTTGCTAGTGAACAAAAACATTAATAAGCCATGTAAAAGCAAGAATCATAATCGAATAAGTAAGCTTTAATAGAAGAAAACCATTAAAACATTGAATTAGTTATTGATGGACAAATTAAAAACCATCGGGTATAAGTTAGATGTAAATTTCTTGGTTAAGATATAGATAATTGATTGATGGATTGATTCCATTTGGTTAGGCGTAAAAATCACGAGTAACGAAGTTATGACAAAATTTACGAGATTAGACGATAATCGTCGAAATCGTAGAATTTTTGGAACGATAGTCAAAAGTTATTGTTTAACTCGAAAACCTTGGTTTTCGATGGCGTATCTTAGAAAATTGTATTTAAAATTCGTGGACTAAAGAATGGTTGAATTTTGACTTAAAACGAAGAAACGAGCTATGAACGTTTAAGAACGTTTAACGTACGTGTAATAACAAATTTAAAAAGTAAATTTACTATTAACGAATTCAAAAACTTATTCTATCCAAATGAAATCAAAGTATATGAGATATGTGAGATAACGACTTTTGAATGAGCCAATTCCGACTTATAACGATCAAGTTATGAGCCCGGAAAGAAGTTAAACTGAAAAACTTAAAATTTTTTCAAAGGCTCAGGGTCGGTGCCGCAGTACCTCCCAAGCCTAAGAAAATGCCATCGCAACACCTAAGCGGGAGGTCAGCTATTGCTTTCCGGTGCTGCAGTGTGACTTGTATAGTTATAAATGGCGCCGCAATGCCTTAAGTGAAAAATTTCTGACGCGGACCATTGCTAACTCAAATTTTTGTGTGGCAACTCTGGGGCATATATATACTTAATACACATGAAGAAACAATTCCTAAATAACATGTATATCGATAATTTTAGGAATTAAACTTTGGTTAAATATATTTAAACGAAGAACGTAAAATGCAAAAATATAAATTGTGAATCGTATTCGAGTTTAACACGCATCCTAAGGTTATACAGTATGTAATAGATGTGCGTGATACATGAATGATAAGAAATGAAGATAAAACTTATGTGATTATTATATGGAGTTCGATACTGGTAATCTAGGGAAAATGTGTCCGAGGTAGCAAACCAAGTAGGGTTTGAACTGTCATTGTACTTAAACGATGATCGTTGAGTATCGGGTTATGACATATGAATGTTAATAAGCCGTAATGAATAATAAATAACTTGAAACAAATATTAGTAATAAAATAATTTCAATTAAATTATAGAAGAGAAAGAAATTGGTAAAAACAATGTGATTAGATTATTTGGTAGCTAATTTCAGTGTGCTATTGTTGGTGTAAATTCCAATTATGCTCACACGCAAGTGCACATGGTCAACAAGTAATATAATAGTAAGTAGAGTATCGTTCCCACAGAGAATAGCAAGAAATTAATCCCAACAATTACCAATTTTATATTAGCCCAATTTTATTAAACTAATCGAAATCAATGATTATAACTAATAAAAAATAAAAATACAAATTAATCAACACAACTTAGAACTCTTAATTTTAAGTAAATAATGGAGAATTAGGCTTACAACTTCACTTTAAGTATCATTCCAATTATCACACCTTATTCTAGTTTAATTCACTATCTCAGTTTATTAATCAAGAACACTTATATAGAATTAACCATTTCTTAATGCACTAATACCATATTAACCTAAATTCATAAATTAGATAGAATTAAGCTAAACACCCTAATTAACTAATTCACTATATCTGTATGTGAATTACAATTACAAAGAGTTTAATTCCAAGTTCTTATCAGATTACATGTGATGCTAGGCATATCTCTACCCTAACATAAATCAAGATTCTATTCAATCATATAATTCAAGAACACATGCTATTGTGACTAGGTCTAGACTCATACATCATCTCTCGAATCCATATAAATCCACATAAAATTGGTGATCCAACAATTCATAAATTTAAGCACAAATCACAATAGATAAACTGAATTAATAATTTATTAAACCCAAATCCAGGCATAATAATTGTCATTCAACGTTAAAGATCCATTGCAAGCCTAAAAAGTAATTTAGTTCATAACTAATGAATTAAATACTGAATAAATAAAAGAAATCATCATCCCAATTATAAAAACTAAAATTAAAGAAGAATAGGAATAGACCACCCTTCTCGCCCTTCAATTCTGCAATCTTCGTGAATTCACCTCCTTTCTTCGTTCCTCCAAGATTGTCTCTCAATTCTCGCTCTCTAAGTGTGTTCTCAATTGTTGGATATCCCCCCTTTTCACTCTCCTCTTTAGCATAACTTAAATCACTTCAGCTGAACCCAATCCAATTCTAATTTATCTCAAAGTCATCCCATAGGAATTCTAATAAAAATCAAACTCCCAATTAAACCCAACAAGTTTTTTAAACATAGAATCCCAATTAACATGAAATAACCTCCTTAACACACTCCTAATATAACCTTATTACATAAAGAAGTTATATCTCCCAACACAACTCAGTTTCCAGCAGAGCAAAACAAAACAGCTCCTGACCCGTCCGATCGGCGTGCCTCGCGCCGGGTTCTATACTAAAGTGGCATGGCCCATGCTAGGTGATCAGTATGTTCCTCGCATGCAACGCCCCCCGCATCGTTACCTTTGTAATCATGACACGCCTCACGCCAGTATAGCAGAATGTCCAGATTTTGCTTGCTTTCTTCCAATGCCAGCATTTTGATGTGCTCACTTAATATCCTGCAGCAAAGACAAAAACCCATCAAAAGCAACATGAAATACTCAAAAACTAACAATATATCAAGCTAAATAAAGATAAATCGTAGGTTAAAAACCTACTCATCAAATTCCCCCAAACTTGAAACATTGCTTGTCCTCAAGCAAAATAATATGCAATGCAACTAACTACTCTATAAGTACGAATCCAGTATTAAGACAGAACATAGTCTAATCATACAGCCTCAGAGAAACCAAACAAACACGATAGTACATCATATCTAAACTAATCAATAACTTCCCAATCAATTATCAAATCTTCAACTATTCTTACTGATATAGTGCGTGTGTGCTCAACAACTATACTACCTGATATAATGCTAAATACAACACATAATAGATCTCTTTAAAGGAATCATATAGTGTAAACTCACAAAATTCACAAACAAGCTAGATCTAACCAAAGTCAAACATCTACCAAGTTCAAGAGTCCAATCCAGGATACTTATGCTTTATTTTTCATTACGGGGGCTTTTCACTCTTTTCCCATTTTATTGTTTCTTTTTTTTATTCTCATGGCTGTGCAATGTCTTATTCCCTTAGGCTTTTCAATGTTACCTTAACGAGCTTTCGACCAACGACTCCAAGACCATTAAGATCTTAGGGCGCTAGGTGTAAAGACAATCCCCTCAGACTTACTTACTCAAATAAAAAAGGCCACAAAACTAGACAAGCATGCCACAATGTTTATTCATTTTTTTAAAAATGAATTGCTTATATACCCCAAAAGTTTTCCCCCAAACTTAAGTTTTTATCTAAATTTAACTATCTCCGCCTATTCATGTCTTTCATTCATTCAAACTAGTATTATCCTTAAGAATTCCATTATGTGCCAATTTAAACTTAAACAGTCAACATAGTTATTTCTAATGTGCTAACCTAATTATACCCGTTTCAAACTGAAAAAGATCCAATTTCATAACATGAAGTTACATCAAAGCCTAAATAATCAATACTAACTTGTGTACACAATTCCAATTTCATCATTGGCCAAAAATAGACTTTTACTATCTAATAACTGGATTTATACAAATTAAACTACATGCAATGATAACATTTATTATTATTTTGTTAGATATATATGCATCAATGAATGTATTAAACTAAAAGTCATAAAAAAACAAACAATTCTAAAAACCTAACAAACTAACATGATTTTTAAATCGTCACAAATTAACCAGGCAGAAGTAAAACCCCCAAACTTAATTCAAGTAATATCCTCATTACGAAAATATAAAGCAATTAAAAACATGAGGACTTCCATGAAAGACGAGTCACTACTCGTCGTCATCCGAAGGAGGGTATGCTGAAAGGATAGGAGGAACATGTATGGCCACCAGATTGGCATTTGGATTGCAACGAGAAAATACATCAGCAAGTGTGTTGAAAGCATTGGCATTGTATTGATGCATCAAGTCCTGACGTTGAGCCAGCCATAAGAATTATTTCCTTGAACCTCTAGATGGTTGCTCTTCCATGGGTTCAGCTGCAACTGGAGCTGAGTGTTGGCGAATCATAATATAACCTTCTCCTCTTGGATGTGATCTGGCCCCCTCCCATGCCTTGTACTTCTCAATGGTAGCATGGTCAATTATAGCCACCCATTGTTGAATAAGTTTAGAGGGATGCCACTGCACTTTAGCTTTGCGGCACAAATCGATTATGAGAAATCCATGAAGAAGGCTCCCCGTAGTACTTGCCCATAGCAGCCGATAAATTGACATTTGAATGCATTCACCCACATCCACATTATAGAATACAATGAAATTATTCACCCGGTAATGGTGGTGAACAATCCCATATAGCAGTCGTGCCCTTTCCTTAGTCACATCATTCTGGTGGCGTGTAAGCATCAAACGGGCACATATGAATGCATACCATGCTTTGCCATACCTACTTACCACTGAGTGAGGAAAACTTATCTTTTCACTTGTTCCGGCTCGGGTAACCCATTGTGTTCCTGGTTTGCATAATCTTGCAATCAACTCATCCAGGTCAGGAAAACCATATTTATATCGTCCGTCAGTTGGTGTTTCCAGCCCAAAATACTCGTTGATGGCATCGACATGGAAAAACACTGGTTTACCCCGTACCATAACTACGTGATCAACATGCTCCATGGCGTTGGCATAAAACTCTTTCACTATGTTGATCACCGCTGAAAGTGGTTGTTCCACTAACTGAAACCAATTATGTTCCACAACATCAGCGCCATATCACCATCCAAGTTAGCATCTAGATTCAATCCTCGTTCTAGCACCAAAGTCTTCTTGTCAACGAATGATTTAAACCTTGCCTCGACCCTCTCGCTAACAAATTTAGTGTGATCATACTAAGCCCGAGAAGTAGAGGTGGATGGACGTGGTCTCTTATGTGAAGACATGGTGTTTGTGGTGAATTATAGGCAAAAATTTTGGTTTAGAAATTTTATCAAACGGTTGGTTGGCGTGAAGGCTAATTCCCCCAAACTTGGCCTCTTTGAACAATCTCTAACCCAAAATATGAAATAACACAAAGCAATCCTTGGGAAACAAATTCCCAAGGTTTTCCAACCAATTTTTACTAACAAGAGAGAAGAAAAACGAGAATGTAGCAATTTGGGATTACCTTCAATAAGAACTTGTGTTTCCCTCTTTTTAATGATGCCCCAATTTATAAGAATTTGTGAAGAGAAGGAATTGGACTTAGAGTTGGAGTGTATTGCTTATATATAGAAGGATTGTGGCTAATTTCATGAGATGAGTTCATATAGAAGAGGAAAAAGAACGTGTGTGAGGGAGTTGTAGAGATTGTGGGTTAATGGGAGAAGGAGTTGGGAAGGAGTAGAAGAAGTGGAGTAGTAATATTTTGGGAGTTATGGGGGTTATGGGAGAGTGGACGAGTTTTTATTGGAGGAGAATGGAAGTTATTGGGAGTTATGTTGGAAAAGGAAACGTCAAGAACGTGTTTAGTAACTGGTACCTCCGAGTGGCGCGAACCGCGCCGTGTATAGCCCTTTAGTGGCGTGCCCCGCGCTAGTAAGTCAGTAAGTTCTGTTGAGGTAGCGTGCTCCGCACCATGTATTAGCCTCTAGTGGCGCGCCCTGCGTTAGGTAGGTAATAACTTCACGTATAATAGCACGCCTGCGCTGTGAATAGGAAGTGGTCGCCGAGGTAAGGCCCGCTGCACTGTGTGCACGCTTTAGGTGGCGTGGGCTCGCGCTTATTAGAGCAAATGGATGGGTGGTGTCCTGTTTCCTTTTTTTTCCTGTAATCTTACCAAAACTAAGTCATTACTCTATGAAAAATAAATATCTAAACTATACTATGAGCTAAAATTTATGGATAGATGATAATAGAAAAGGTTTAGAGCTTGGGTTGCCTCCCAAATAGCGCTAGTTTTAACGTCATCAGCCCGATGGTGCCTCTTGTTTCAGCGTGCATCGATAAGTGTAATTGTTGTCGATGTCGCCACCCTAGTAATGCTTTAATCTTTGCCCGTTGACCTTGAAGGTTTCGAGAGGATTTCTGCTATATAGCTCAACGACGCCATGTGGGAAAACTCTCCCAATAGTAAATGGATTTGACCATCTGAATTTGAGCTTTTCGGGAAATAATCTCAGTCTTGAATTGAATAATAATACCGATTACCCCGATTCAAACTTTCTCTATAAGAATTTCTGTTCATGCCACCTCTTAACCTTTTCTTTATATAACTTCGAGTTCTCAGATGCTTGTAGTCTGAATTCATCAAGTTCGTTCCATTGAAGTAGCCTCTTTTCTCCTGTCGTTGTTTGATCGAAGTTGAGTTCCTGAATTGTCCAGTATGCTTTATGCTATATTTCCACAAGGAGGTGACACGCTTTTTTGTAGACTAACTGATACGGAGACATCCCAATTAGTGTCTTGTATGATGTTCTGTAAGCCCATAGTGCGTTGTCCAATTTTAGAGATTAGTCTTTTTTGTTCGGGTTTACTACCTTCTCTAAAATTTTCTTCACCTCTCTGTTGGAAACCTCAGCTTGACCACTCGTCTGGGTGTGATATGTTGTTGCCACTCTATGATTGACCCCATTGTTTGCCAAGAGAGCAGTAAATGTTTTATTGCAGAAGTGACTTCCCTTGTCACTTATGATTGCTCTTGGTGTGCCAAACCTTGTGTAGATATTCTTTTGTAGAAATTTGAGGACCACTTTAGCATCCTTTGTAGGGAGTGCTACAACTTCCACCCATTTTGTTACATAGTCCATAGTGAGCAGAATGTACAAGTTATTAAATAAGGGAGGAAAAGGACCCATAAAGTCCATTCCCTATACATCAAAGAGTTATACTTCCATGATTGTGTTGAGTGGCATTTCATTCCTTTTTGAGATGTTACCCATCCTTTGGCATCTGTCACAACTTTTCACAAATTGGTGAGCATCCTTGAATATAGTAGGCCAATAAAATCCTGCTTGAAGTACCTTGGCCGCTGTCCTCTCACTCCTATAATGTCCCCCATATGTAGATGAATGGCACTCGTGCAAGATATTCTTTACTTCACTGTGTGGAATGCATCGACGAATCATTTTGTCTACACACTATTTTAATAAATACGACTCATCCCACATGTACCACTTGACATCATGTAGGAACTTCTTCATTTGCTCACCAAGTAGTTGGCAAAGTCTGCATACCATGGGAATTCTGTGTTGACTCCAAACAGCTGCTCATCCGAAAATGACTCGTTGATTAATCACTTATCTTCCCCATCTTTGTCTGGATTTTCTAATCTTGAAAGATGATCTGCAACTTGATTCTCTGTCCCCTTTCTATCATTTAATTCCAAATAAAATTCCTATAGGAGAAGGATACATCTAATTAGTCGAGGCTTAGCATCCTTCTTTGAGATTAAATAACGAATTGTCGAGTGGTCCGTATATACCACAACCTTTGTTCAAATCATGTACGCTCTAAATTTATTAAAGGCGTATACTACAACAAGTAATTCCTTTTCAGTGGTTGTGTAGTTCAATTGGGTATCTGTAAGGGTTTTACTTGCATAGTATATGGCGTGGAATATCTTCTCTCGGTGTTGGCCCAAAACATCCCCGATCGCGTACTCGCTAGCATCACACATTAACTCGAAAGGCTTTGTTCAATCCGGTGCTACGATCACGGGGGCTGTAGTCAACTTCTTCTTTAATTGTTCAAATGCTATGTCGACGTCGGGATTTTTATTTGTCCCTTTTCTGTTCTTGTTCTTTGGTTTTCTCATGTTATGTGAGACTTGTTTGAAAAAATAAGTGAAAAAGGTCCGACATGTATCATGTCAACGATTTGACTGTAAGAGTCGCCATTTAACTGGTTGCACCAACGCAATAGAGAAAAGGTTTACACATTGACCCAGTGATGTGACACTGCTAAACGGGTCTGTGAAATTGAGATTCATTTGGGTTCGGGGGTTTGATTATGCGGAGGGAAGGTGTTAGGCACCCCCCGACATCCGTGTTGCTATAATATCCCCAAATATGGGTCCCAAATCACCACGGATCTGGTACTATTTCTATAACTATTGCGGAAGATATAAACATAAATTGTTTATACATTAAACTTACACACTTTTCCCCAAGGTCGAAAACCTTCACTTAATACACAATTCATAACTTATTTGACTTACAATATAATTAATATACTCTACTGTTACAAACTTTATCTGCACACATAAACTTAAAGCTGGAACTGTCTTTAACCTTTCTTTGAATTCGACGTATTCGCCTTAATCTACAATGTTTATCATGATATAGCAAGGGTGAACAATAAAGTTGCCCAACAAGTATAAATTTATTTAAGGATACATCATGATTAAAAGAATTTGATTAATAAGCTGGCTATAATTCTTCAATATAGTTGAGAACTAGCATGAACAAACTTGCATAGCTGAAGAACATTTAACATGAACATATCAATTATATCTGGACCAAATGGTAATGAAGGTGATCAGCCTTTAATACCTGATTAATACATGCAATATGTACAGAGTACAATTTAACAATTCTTAGACATGGCAATCAACAATGATTAACCATATGTATATTTGAATGAAACAACTCGAGATCGAGTTAAGGAAAACTTGCATGTTCGATTACGACATCGTTATGTAATTTATTAAGCTTTGTCTAAAGACCTAATATATAAATAATATCGATATAGAAATTAGAATAATATCATAACAATATAATACTATTATATATATACATAGAATAACCTAAACACAACCCTATTAGTCTACAACACACATAAGACTTAGCATCAGGTCAAACTATTTCAAAGATTGTGACTTGAGTCTTAATAAAATTCTAACATCCCGATGGTCAATGGACAATTATCGAGTTTAATTTCAATTAAACTCGCCTAAACGCTTAACAATTATCTTAAATAATTTTATTATCATCAAAATAATTTTCATAGTTTGTAATAATTTTTTGATAATTATTACCATTTATCATGGGTTTTAATCATTAATATTGTATTTATGTAATTAAATACCACATTATTCTCTTTATCATTAATATTTATTTAATATCAAATATTAATGAAATACATGTCATAATATTATAATATATTTATAATATATCAAAGTATTTTAATACCTTAAAATCACATTTATATGATTTTTAAACCTTTAATTTTATTATCCGATAATTGCTATTAATATTAAAATATTAATATTTTCAAGACAAAATATCAAAAGTTATATTTTATAACTCAAAATATTTTTTAACACTTAAATCATTTTTATATGATTTTTAAGGCATTAATTCTAATTTTCCATAATTTATTTAATATATTCATTAAATAAATTAATTACCATTAACATTAATTTATTAATGAAATTCATCATAAAAAAATCAAAAGTTATTAAAATAACTTAAAATATTTTCTAACACCATAATATAATTTTTATGCTTTTTCAAGTATTAAAATCATTTTTGAACAATATATTTAATATTATAATTAAGTAAATTAAATACCTTTTATATTCCAAAAATATTAAATATTTATGAAATATACTCAAAATAATTAAAAACTAATTTTTGGACTTTAAAATAATTTTTAGTAATTTATTATGTATTTTTAATAAATAAAAACTATTTTTTTCTATTTATTTAATAAAAATAATAATTTTCGAAAATTATTTGTCACTAAATATTCTATAAATATTTAAACTGTCGCTATAGGTGTTCTTGAGCCTAAACCCAGAAACTTTGTCAGTCACTAAGTGGGCATGTTTGACCATTGATAGATCTTTGGTCATTCAGCTTCTGGACTTACTAAAGTGTTAGGATTGTAGTACTAATGTAATACTACAATCCCAATCAAGTTTCATGGCAATCCTACATCATAACAGAAAGATATAGGCCTCCAAAAATCATATCAGGCCTGTTCTTCATTTTCTAGGTTACCCAGAAATGAAGAACAGTGCAGGGTCCCTACTTTGAGCCTTTAAATCTTCGTTTTCCAGGCTTGGTTTTTATGTTTTATTGGTTCAATCGTGTAGTTCTTGTGTCAAGGAAACAACAACAAATCATCAGATCAACTTAGCAACATCATAACAGTAAGATTTAGGCCGGTCAAAATCTTGTCAGAATCGTGTTCTTGAGAAATCTGGGTTTTCCAGATTTCTTCCCAGGTAGTTGGTCAACGATGGTTTGACGTTGATTATCTTTCACACTGGTTATGATCTAAGTGATATAATGGCATGTATATGTAGTCTACTTATCATACTACAACATCAAAACAATAACTTGGCTAAACTGCTAACACATAGCAAGATCTAAAGCCTTGAAAAGCTTGTCAGAAGCTTTCTGGGCAAATCTGGGTTTTTCCAGAACAGTGTGTTCATGGTCAGTTAACTGACTTTGACAACTTATAACTTGAGATCCATACATGATATAGACTTGATTCCACTTCCAGTCTACTATCCTCATGGCAAAGAATAAGTTTATAACATCTAACACACCTAATCATTAAAACAGACAGATCTAGAGGCCCTGACATTAGGCTGTCAGGCCTTATTTTAAGGTTCTTGGTCAGTTTTAAAACTTTATTTTCTGGCTTCTAGATGTTATGGATCTATGATATAACATCATAGGTCACTAAATAACATCCATATACACACTTCTAAACAACAACTAACAACATCTAACATACAACACATGGATTTACAAAAATTAGGGTTTTATACCTTCGATGCTTTGATCTTGATTTCTGACTTTTGATTGCTGTTCTTGGCTTGATAAGAGGCTAACATAGCTTAACTTCTCTCTCTCTCTCTCACTCTAGATTTTCGAAATGTATGCGAGAAAATGGCTTGGCAATAATGAGAAGTAAAGTTAGATTTTTCTTACTTTAAATCTCTTTTGTTTGGATCCATTGAATCTAATGTTGCTAGGTGTCCCCAAAGATTATATTTGGCAGAGATTTTAAGGCACATGTTGATATCCAAGATTGATGAGTTACAAGATTTCACAAAATCTTTTACTTAAGTTTTAAGTTAAAGGGCATTTTGGTTATTTCGCACCCACTAAGGGTATTTTGGTCATTTCCCTTATAATTTAAAGGGTATTTTAGACATTTCCCATTTATCCCATACCTTATAACACTTAGCCAATTAAACTTAACTTTTGAATTCTCAAATTAGGGTTTTGAATATCCGAATTAAGGTTTCGAATTCCCGAAACTAAAATTAGGGTTTCTGAGCGTATCGCTAGGGTTTCTAACAGTTCATTAGATTTTTTTTTAACTTAATCACCATATTCATATCATGAATTTAGGGTTTATCACCCATGTAACTTATCTGGTCAACATTTGATCCTTATTCACAAACTATACACATAAAAATTTACTATTCACATATATGATCACATATACCGACTCGTATACACTTAGATACTTAATCCTGAATATTTCACCAAAATCTTATACCTCATTACTAGACTATCACTTACCATCCACAAAATTATTCAATTCTTGTCCAAAATTTTTGAAATCCTTAAAATTTCTTTACAGAACTGCCAATTCCATAAACTTATTTTCTGTCTAGGTTCTAATATTGAACCTTAAATCAATCAATTATGATTTTAATAATTTTCTAAATTCTCGGGTCGTCACATTCACCCCTTCTTCTAAGAATTTCGTCCCCGAAATTCACCTTACACCTTACACCCTATTGCTTACACCATTCATACACATCATCACATGCTACCCAATACACCACTCACAAGAGTAAAAATTTTCAAATTGTGTCGAGGAGTTATATAGACTATTGTCTGTCATTTTCGTAAAGGTTTTATGGAAATTCATCTGCAAACCGTCATAACTTACGGACATAGTGGGTGATTAGCCCGTTATGCCCTGTACTGATCAAGTACTGCTGGTTGGAACCATTTTCTTGTTCCTCTTATCCGCCTTGGGCGCATAAAATTTTCTTACCTCAGTCTTATTGGATTCCGTACCAAAACAATTTGGTTCGGGAAATTTCTTTCAATGAGCACTTAGAGTTTTCATAAACGTTGGTCTAGCTAAATCAAATAGCTTAGACTCATATCAATAATTCAATTAAATCGAATTATTTAGGTGTAGCCAAACCCCGTTGGCAAATTAAAATTTCAAAAATATTTTTGAGAATGATGTCATGATGCTGTACTGTATTAACAGTCCGTTTGAGGATGCCGTCATTGTATTACTTTGTCATAACACATCATACAATAGTGGAACAATGATTGTTAGATCGAATTCACACTAAGTATTCCTGTATTTATAACTCTATCAACTTTTTATCATCTCTGCACCAGGTTACATGGTACATAAGTGATAAATAAAAATATATTTTGATATTTCAAATCATTATCGCCTAAAGTCAAACAAGTAGCATAGACTATTCTTTAAACTGCTCTAAAAATCTTTTTAATATATATATATATATATATATATATATATTCAAAAGCACATAGTGCGTATTTAGCTTGATGTCAAAATTTCGAAGTCTAGTATAGCTAGGAGTTTTGGAAAACTTATGTCTCCACTAATAATCATTCGCTTAAACAGTCTATCTATTCCTATAGTCCTTAATACTCCATTCACACAAAACTATACCCAGTTCGTCAAACCATACTCATGAGTTCAGGAACTTTCCACAATCATATGAGTTTAAGAACTTGTCTTAGTCAGACCTTTGACGTCCATTCGCTGAGGGGTTCATAAACATTTCATATAACCATGAGTCACGAACGTAACATAAGTATGAGTTTTAAGAACTCGTGCTTAACCTTATATTCTCTACCTATAACCTATCTATCTGTTATATACATGAGAAATGAATCTCCTTCTCAACATGCATATAGCAAATAGCGCGACACAGACATTTCAATGATTATCAGTACCAGAAACTAAGTGGTTTTTACACCAAGTACAATTCCCCACCCATAACAAGGAATCATACAACTCAGCTGCTGATACGAGTCCTCAATTAAAATCCCCACCTAATCTTAACTCCCTTCTCAATACGAATTTCATTTAATCCGTATTCATAATCCTTTCTTGAATCTGTACCAATTCACACAACAATCTTGCTGTAAAATTTCCAATCATCAGATTGATTCTTTTCCATATTATGTCGTTATCAGATCACGAGGTGATCTCATCGTATATATTACGATTCATTTCTATACTATGATCATTTTTTTACGATCTTCTATCCCGATACTTTTAGTCTTTTAGACTCGATCTATTTATCACTACTGTTCACCTTTATTATCAGAGTTAGGGAACTCTGTATCTTTATAACTTGCCGAGATTCATCTTTGAATCATACCGACCAACTAACTCTATGTGAGTTAGATCTTATCCTAATCACTGTGATTATTGCTCTTAGGTATTCCTACCTAAGGTTCATAACCAACAGCATTGATACCAACTGTAATATCCCCAAATCCGGGTCCCAAATCACCACGGATCTGGTACTATTTCTATAACAATTGCGAAAGATATAAATATAAATTGTTTATACATTAAACTTACACACTTTTCCCCAAGGTCGAAAACCTTCACTTAATACACAATTCATAACTTATTTGACTTACAATATCATTAATATACTTTACTGTTACAAACTGTATCTGCACACATAAACTTAAAGCTGGAACTGTCTTTAACCTTTCCTTGCATAGTATATGGCGTGGAATATCTTCTCTCGGTGTTGGCCCAAAACATCCCCGATCGCGTACTCGCTAGCATCACACATTAACTCGAAAGGCTTTGTTCAATCCGGCATACGATCACGGGTCAGAATAACTTCTTCTTTAATTGTTCAAATGCTATGTCGACGTCGGGATTTTTATTTGTCCCTTTTCTGTTCTTGTTCTTTGGTTTTCTCATGTTATGTGAGACTTGTTTGAAAAAATAAGTGAAAAAGGTCCGACATGTATTATGTCAACGATTTGACTGTAAGAGTCGCCATTTAACTGGTTGCACCAACGCAATAGAGAAAAGGTTTACACATTGACCCAGTGATGTGACACTGCTAAACGGGTCTGTGAAATTGAGATTCATTTGGGTTCGGGGGTTTGATTATGCGGAGGGAAGGTGTTAGGCACCCCCCGACATCCGTGTTGCTATAATATCCCCAAATCTGGGTCCCAAATCACCACGGATCTGGTACTATTTCTATAACTATTGCGGAAGATATAAACATAAATTGTTTATACATTAAACTTACACACTTTTCCCCAAGGTCGAAAACCTTCACTTAATACACAATTCATAACTTATTTGACTTACAATATAATTAATATACTCTACTGTTACAAACTTTATCTGCACACATAAACTTAAAGCTGGAACTGTCTTTAACCTTTCTTTGAATTCGACGTATTCGCCTTAATCTACAATGTTTATCATGATATAGCAAAGGTGAACAATAAAGTTGCCCAACAAGTATAAATTTATTTAAGGATACATCATGATTAAAAGAATTTGATTAATAAGTTGGCTATAATTCTTCAATATAGTTGAGAACTAGCATGAACAAACTTGCAGATAGTGAAGAACATTTAACATGAACATATCAATTATATCTGGACCAAATGGTAATGAAGGTGATCGTACCTTTAATACCGACATTACATGCAATATGTACAGAGTACAATTTAACAATTCTTAGACATGGCAATCAACAATGATTAACCATATGTATATTTGAATGAAACAACTCGAGATCGAAAGTTAAGGAAAACTTGCATGTTTCTACGACATCGTCATAATTTATTAAGCTTTATTCAAGACCTAATATATAAATAATATCGATATAGAAATTAGAATAATATCATAACAATATAATACTATTATATATATACATAGAATAACCTAAACACAACCCTATTAGTCTACAACACACATAAGACTTAGCATCAGGTCAAACTATTTCAGTGTGACTTGAGCCCGACAAAATCTAACATCCCGATGGTCTAGTCGGACAATTATCGAGTTTAATTTCAATTAAACTCTGCCTAAACGCTTAACAATTATCTTAAATAATTTTATTATCAGTCAAAATAATTTTCATAGGCTTGTAATAATTTTTTGATAATTATTACCATTTATCATGGGTTTTTAATCATTAATATTGTATTTATGTAATTAAATACCACATTATTCTCTTATCATTAATATTTATTTAATATCAAATATTAATGAAATACATGTCATAATATTATAATATATTTATAATATATCAAAGTATTTTTAATACCTTAAAATCACATTTATATGATTTTTAAACCTTTAATTTTATTATACGATAATTGCTATTAATATTAAAATATTAATATTTTCAAGACAAAATATCAAAAGTTATATTTTATAACTCAAAATATTTTTTAACACTTAAATCATTTTTATATGATTTTAAGGCATTAATTCTAATTTTCCATAATTTATTTAATATATTCATTAAATAAATTAATTACCATTAATATTAATTTATTAATGAAATTCATCATTAAAAAATCAAAAGTTATTAAAAATAACTTAAAATATTTTCTAACACCATAATATAATTTTTCATGATTTTTCAAGTATTAAAATCATTTTTGAATAATTTATTTAATATTATAATTAAATAAATTAAATATCTTTTTGTTCCAAAAATATTAAATATTTATGAAATATACTCAAAATAATTAAAAACTAATTTTTCGCCTTTTAAAATAATTTTTAGTAATTTATTATGTATTTTTAATAATTAAAAACTATTTTTTTCTATTTATTTGTTAAAAATAATAATTTTCAAAAATTATCTGTCGCTAAAGGGCCCTATAGCGACGAAACTGTCGCTATAGGTGTTCTTGAGTCTAAACACAGAAACTTTGTCAGTCACTAAGTGTGAATGTTTGACCATTGATAGATCTTTGGTCATTCGGTTTTCGGACTTTTCTAGTGTTAGGATTGTAGTACTAATGTAATACTACAATCCCAATCAAGTTTAATGGCAATCCTACATCATAATGAGAAAGATATAGGCCTCCAAAATCATAAGTCAGTTCGTTCTCTCATTTTCTCGGGTTACCCAAAAATGAAGAACGGTCTGAGGTCCCTACTTTGAGCCTTTAAATCTTCGCTTTCTAGGCTTGGTTTTTATGTTTTATTGGTTCAATCGTGTAGTTCTTGTGTCAAGGAACAACAACAAATCATCAGATCAACTTAACAACATCTTAACAGTAAGATTTTGGCCGGTCAAAATCTTGTCAGAATCGTGTTCTTGAGAAACTGGGTTTTCTAGATTTCATCCCAAGCCATTTGTCAACGGTAGGTTGGGGTGAGACCCCAAATTTTTATGAATAAAGATTTAATTTTCTCGAAAATTTTTTTTAATATTATGGTGTGGATTTGATATAATGTTATAGTTGTGGGTAGTATTTATAAGTTTTGCAAAGTATGCAAGTTGTTATAAAATATTCATTTGGTAGGGGAATATTATTTTTGTCAGGAATATCCGTACGATGGCACAATCATTGGCGAACCCACAACGAAAGTATTGTCGTATTTAGAAACGCATGTAATTATCTTTTATATAAAATAACTACGAAAGTATTACCGTTAAAACTGTTAAACTACTCGGTAGTAAAAGTACAAAGAATATGGCATGGTTGCATAAGAACACACAAGATTGATTATTGATGCTTACGTGAGAAGTTACTCAGTTATACTCAATTATTGCTATAGTAATTTATGCATCAAATCTCTCATATTATTGATTCGATTATTGTCACAGTATCATCTGCATAATATGTTATATTATTAAATCAATAATTGAGACGACAAAGTTATTCATATTATTAAATTGCAATATTTACAATGTCTAGAAGTTTCATAAGGAGAGGTTTGGTCACCTAATCAAGGCGCCAATAGGAGAAATCCTTATTGGAAAGCCCCTCTTTCCCGGAATGACCTTGTTGTTAAATATTGTGAGTTATAATATTAATGATGAATAAGTTCGTGTTGATTAAAGATGAATTTGATAGTTCCATTGTGTTGGAATTATTAGTGTTAGTGGAAATCGACATCTATTCCGATGATAATTGATGTCTGGGGGTTATATTGATAAATCGAGGAATTTATCGGATAAATGAGCAATTAATTGCTACTAATTCACATGCTTATATAACTATTTGTTCACATGTGTGTACTATTGAATCACATTCTTATACTATTAGGGGAGTTGGTGAAAGATTGATAATACTTGCATGATTAAATTAAAGATGGAGGTATAGATGGAGGTACTATACCGTAATTCGTATTTTCACATGATTATAACTATTGATTCACATGATTAAACTATTGATTCACATTATTTACTATTAGGGGAGGTGATGCAAGTTTGATAATACTTGCAGGACTAAATTAAAAATGAAAGAAAAGTTGGAGGTATTGTATTATAATATTTTGAGCCCCAAAACGTGCAATTATCAAAACTATATTTTCCTATAAATAGAAGCTCATTCTTCCCTCATTTCTCACCAATTCACTAAAGCTATAGAGCAATTATTATAGAGAGAAATTATAGAGAGAAAGAAGAAGAGAAGTCTGCTACCTCTCTATTCCAAAGATCCAAAATTTTATTCTAAGGGAAGGGGTATTATTTCTTTCGTATTCATGAAGAGAGCTATTGTTATTCCATCCTTTATTATTCTGTTGGAATAACCTGTTTATGCGAAGTACTGCATACATGGTGAAATTCTTCTGTTATTCCATTATTCATTATTATGTTGGAATAACCTGTTTATGCGAAGTACCGCATACATGGTGAAATTCTTCTATTATTCCGTTCTTTATTATTCGTCGTAATATCCATGTCTGCAAGCGCTTACGCCGGACCGGGTTCCATCATTTATTATTCTCGCTTTAATATATCCATGCGCATGCGTTTACGCCGACTCGGGTTCCATTATTTATTATTCGCTTTAATATCCTCCGCTGCGCTTACGCATAACCTGGTTCCATTATTTATTATTCTGTTGAGAATAACCTGTCTGTGCGGTCTATCGCATGCATGGTGAATTCTCTGTTATTCCATTCTTTATTATTCTGTTGGAATATCCTGTCTATATGGATTACCACATGCATGGTGAATGATCCTTTGTATTCATTCCTTATTAAATTGTGAAAATGATCTATTTACGTGGATTATGATGAAAGTCATAATAAAGGCATTAGACTGATGAAAATCATGGATATATGTAGTATTAGTAAGTGTTATGATGAGTTATGTTTGTTATTATGTGAAAACATGAAAGTTTCTTAGAAATCACAAAGGGTTAAAAAATCATATTTTGGTGAAAATGGAACATGAAATTCAATTGACCATATCTCCTATTATATTTTGAATTTCTGAGTGTGGTCAAGTTCTAGAGTTAGATCTATGAGTTTTCTAACTTATCCAAGTGGAATCACTATAAAAGGTGTTGTAGATTTTCGCGTGGACTGATTTTAGCGAATGAGTCTAAAACTGCCAATTTCAAAAAAGCTACTGCCCAGATTTTTAAAAGGGCATTTTCGGCCACTTAATTTGTGAGAAAAAGTCCGGCCTTTTGGGACATGAAATATATGGTATAAAGTACCTCTCGTCCAAAAATGAGCTCATTCCACTTAAAATGAGCAAGTTATGACCATTTCAATATTTAGGTTTTTCCGATTTGAAAATGCTATAACCGAGTTCTATAACTCCGATGACCATGAAATTTAAACTAGAAGCTCATGTTAACATGTGTAAGATCCTGCAAAGATTTGGGAATTTTTGGAGTTAAACTTGAGGTAGCTAATTTCTTAAGAAATTAATTAGAAATTGATTTTGAAAAATAGTAAATGAATTTTAAAAATTCTGAAAAAAATATATGTTTATTATGAGACTATATTCTGCTAAATCCCAGAAAAGAAATATTTTTGGGACTGATTTAGTATTTTTCATGAAAATGGTTTAGTTACGAACATATGAGTTAAATATGTTATGTGAAGTTGAAAAATTGGTAAATATGATTTTATGGCTTAGAAATTGGTATTTTATGATTTTATGTATTTTTAATAATTAAAAACTATTTTTTTCTATTTATTTGTTAAAAATAATAATTTTCAAAAATTATCTGTCGCTAGTATTCTATAGCTTAATTTAAACCGTCATTATAGGTGTTCTTGAGTCTAAACACAGAAACTTTGTCAGTCACTAAGTGTGAATGTTTGACCATTGATAGATCTTTGGTCATTCAGTTTCTGGACTTTCTAAAGTGTTAGGATTGTAGTACTAATGTAATACTACAATCCCAATCAAGTTTAATGGCAATCCTACATCATAACAGAAAGATATAGGCCTCCAAAAATCATGTCAGGCCTGTTCCTCATTTTCTGGGTTACCCAAAAATGAAGAACAGTGCAGGGTCCCTACTTTGAGCCTTTAAATCTTCGCTTTCTAGGCTTGGTTTTTATGTTTTATTGGTTCAATCGTGTAGTTCTTGTGTCAAGGAACAACAACAAATCATCAGATCAACTTAACAACATCTTAACAGTAAGATTTTGGCCGGTCAAAATCTTGTCAGAATCGTGTTCTTGAGAAATCTGGGTTTTCTAGATTTCATCCCAAGCAGTTGGTCAACGATAGTTTGTGTGAGACCCCAAATTTTATGAATAAAGATTTAATTTTCTCGAAATATTTTTTTTAATATTATGGTGTGGATTTGATATAATGTTATAGTTGTGGGTAGTATTTATAAGTTTTGCAAAGTATGCAAGTTGTTATAAAATATTCATTTGGTAGGGGAATATTATTTTTGTCATGAATATCCGTATCGATGGCACAATCATCAAGTAACCCAATAACGAAAGTATTGTCGTATTTAGAAAACGACAGAATTATCTTTTTATAAAAATAACGGCGAAAGTATTACCGTTAAAACTGTTAAACTACTCGGTAGTAAAAGTACAGTAATACGCGTGGTTGCATAGTAACACACAGTATTGATTATTGATGCTTACGTGAGAAGTTACTCAGTTATACTCAATTATTGCTATAGTAATTTATGCATCAAATCTCTCATATTATTGATTCGATTATTGTCACAGTATCATCTGCATAATATGTTATATTATTAAATCAATAATTGAGACGACAAAGTTATTCATATTATTAAATTGCAATATTTACAATGTCTAGAAGTTCTGTTAAGGAGAGGTTTGGTCACCTAATTGCGCGCCAATAGGGAGAAATCCTTATTGGAAAGCCCCCTCTTTCCTGGGAATGACCTTGTTGTTAAATATTGTGAGTTATAATATTAATGATGAATAAGTTCGTGTTGATTAAAGATGAATTTGATAGTTCCATTGTGTTGGAATTATTAGTGTTAGTGGAAATCGACATCTATTCCGATGATAATTGATGTCTGGGGGTTATATTGATAAATCGAGGAATTTATCGGATAAATGAGCAATTAATTGCTACTAATTAACATGCTTATATAACTATTTGTTCACATGTGTGTACTATTGAATCACATTCTTATACTATTAGGGGAGTTGGTGAAAGATTGATAATACTTGCATGATTAAATTAAAGATGGAGGTATAGATGGAGGTACTATACCGTAATTCGTATTTTCACATGATTATAACTATTGATTCACATGATTAAACTATTGATTCACATTATTTACTATTAGGGGAGGTGATGCAAGTTTGATAATACTTGCAGGACTAAATTAAAAATGAAAGAAAAGTTGGAGGTATTGTATTATAATATTTTGAGCCCCAAAACGTGCAATTATCAAAACTATATTTTCCTATAAATAGAAGCTCATTCTTCCCTCATTTCTCACCAATTCACTAAAGCTATAGAGCAATTATTATAGAGAGAAATTATAGAGAGAAAAAGAAGAGAAGTCTGCTACCTCTATTCCAAAGATCCAAATTTTATTCTAAGGAAGGGTATTATTTCTTTCAGATTCATGAAGAGAGCTATTGTTATTCCATCCTTTATTATTCTGTTGGAATAACCTGTTTATGCAAAGTACCGCATACATGGTGAAATTCTTCTGTTATTCCATTCTTCATTATTATGTTGGAATAACCTGTTTATGCGAAGTACCGCATACATGGTGAAATTCTTCTATTATTCCGTTCTTTATTATTCTGTCAGAATATCCTGTCTGTGCGTTTACGCCGGACCTGGTTCCATCATTTATTATTCTGTCGGAATATCCTGTCTGTGCGTTTACGCCGGACCTGGTTCCATTATTTATTATTCTCGTTTAATATCACGCCAAGGCGCTTACGCATAACTCGGTTCCATTATTTATTATTCTCGTTGAGAATAACTCGTCTCGTGCGGCCTATCGCATGCATGGTGAATTCTCTCGTTATTCCATTCTTTATTATTCGTTGGAATAACTCGCCTATATGGATTACCACATGCATGGTGAATGATCCTTTGTATTCATTCCTTATTAAATTGTGAAAATGATCTATTTACGTGGATTATGATGAAAGTCATAATAAAGGCATTAGACTGATGAAAATCATGGATATATGTAGTATTAGTAAGTGTTATGATGAGTTATGTTTGTTATTATGTGAAAACATGAAAGTTTCTTAGAAATCACAAAGGGTTAAAAAATCATATTTTGGTGAAAATGGAACATGAAATTCAATTGACCATATCTCCTATTATATTTTGAATTTCTGAGTGTGGTCAAGTTCTAGAGTTAGATCTATGAGTTTTCTAACTTATCCAAGTGGAATCACTATAAAAGGTGTTGTAGATTTTCGCGTGGACTGATTTTAGCGAATGAGTCTAAAACTGCCAATTTCAAAAAAGCTACTGCCCAGATTTTTAAAAGGGCATTTTCGGCCACTTAATTTGTGAGAAAAAGTCCGGCCTTTTGGGACATGAAATATATGGTATAAAGTACCTCCTGTCCAAAAATGAGCTCATTCCGACTTAAAATGAGCAAGTTATGACCATTTCAATATTTAGGTTTTTCCGACGAAAAATGCTATAACCGGAGTTCTATAACTCCGATGACCATGAAATTTAAACTAGAAGCTCATGTTAACATGTGTAAGATCCTGCAAAGATTTGGGAATTTTTGGAGTTAAACTTGAGGTAGCTAATTTCTTAAGGAATTAATTAGAAATTGATTTTTGAAAAATAGTAAATGAATTTTAAAAATTCTGAAAAAAATATATGTTTATTATGAGACTATATTCTGCTAAATCCCAGAAAAGAAATATTTTTGGGACTGATTTGGTATTTTTCATGAAAATGGTTTAGTTACGAACATATGAGTTAAATATGTTATGTGAAGTTGAAAAATTGGTAAATATGATTTTATGGCTTAGAAATCCTATATAAGGTATATGCAGATTTTTGATAAAGGATTTGATCATTGGTGATGAAATCTTATGAGTATGGCATTTTTGAATGATTAAATGCATTATTTGGTAAAGTGTAAACAATTGAAATAAATTGTTTATAAGTTTAAGAAGTGACTAAAATATTGTTATAATATTAATAATATTAGATTATGAGTTTATTAAGTGATTGATAATATTTGTATAAATTTAAAATCTTTAATATTTATCCTTATTTTCGTTTGATTAATGCTTATATCATTGTCATCATCCTCATGCTTATATGGTGATGAAAGTTATCTTTGGCTTACGTGCAAAGATGGACTGTTGATTATTGAATTGTGTATCTTTGGCTTACGTGCAAAGATAGATGGACTATTGATTATTGAATTGTGTATCTTTGGCTTACGTGCAAAGATGGATTGTTGATTATTAGTTTTATTGTTGTATATCTTTGGCTTACGTGCAGAGATGGATTTGGTATGATTATGACCAGGGATTATTCGGTATAGTCATGACCATTGATGATTTAATGAATATCCTTGGCCCGTAGAGCATGGATGACTTGATGATGTGGTTTATTTATTAAGCTGAGTCTCAGCGATAGAAATTGATGAAAACATTTTAAATCATAGAAGATAGTAGATTTTATTCTCTACTTGACACTTTTAATGGATTGCTTGTTCCGCTGCAGTTAAACTTGATGTCTATAGTATTTTATTAGTTTAACATTGTTGAAGACTAATGATAATTTATTCTGCATTATCTTAGTCATAATATTTCTTACTGGGCTAGTTGAGCTCACCCTTTCCTTCACTGTTCTCTTCAGGAAATGAGAATATAGTTGGGACGAGTCGGGGATCGGAGTGACGGTCCAGATGATAGCATTAGTAGTCCTCACTATTCTGTTAAATTGTGTGACAATAAATGTAATAAGAACTCCTTTGAGTGTGGATATTGTCTAGATGACAATATTCTCTCAGCTATGTTTTTTCGTATTGTTTACACGACGTTTGTATAATTAAGTTGTATTTGTATTTTGTACCATGTATCTGGCGACTCAAGATGGGTGATGTATACCTATTTTTGGGGGCGTTACAGTTTGACCTTGATTATCTTTCACCCTAGTTATGATCTAAGTGATATAAAGGCATGTGTATATAGTCTACATATCATACTACAACATCAAAACAATAACTTGGCTAAACTGCTAACACATAGCAAGATCTAAAGCCTTAAAAAGCTTGTCAAATGCTTTCTGGGCAAATCTGGGTTTTCCAGAACAGTGTGGTCATGGTCAATCAACTGACTTTGACCACTTATAACTTGATATCTAGACATGGTATAGACTTGATTCCACTTCCAGTCTACTCTCCTCATGGCAAAGAACAAGTCTATAACATCTAACAAACCTAATCATTAACACAGACAGATCTAGAGGCCCTGACATTAGGTTGTCAGGCCTTATTTTAGGGTTCTTGGTCAGTTTTAAAACTTTATTTTTTGGCTTCTAGATGTTATGGATCTATGATAACATCATAGATCACTAAATAACATCCCTATACACACTTCTAAACAACAACTAACAACCTCTAACATACAACACAAGGATTTACAAAAATTAGGGTTTTATACCTTTGATGCTTTGATCTTGATTTCTGACTTTTGATTGCTGTTCTTAGCTTGATAAGAGGCTAACATAGCTTAACTTCTCTCTCTCTCACTCTAGATTTTTGAAATGGATGAGAGAGAATGGCTTGGCAATAATGAGAAGTAAAGTAAGATTTTTCTTAATTTAAATCTCTTTTGTTTTGATCCATTGAATCTAATGTTGCTAGGTGTCCCCAAAGATTAGATTTGGCTGAGATTTTAAGGCACATGTTGATATCCAAGATTGATGAGTCACAAGATTTCAGAAAATCTTTTACTTAAGTTTTAAGTTGAAGGGCATTTTGGTCGTTTCGCACCCACTAAGGGTATTTTGGTCATTTCCCCTATAAATTGAAGGGCATTTTAGACATTTCCCATTTGTCCGATACCTTATAACACTTAGACAATTAAAATTAACTTTTGAATTCCCAAATTAGGGTTTTGAATATCTGAATTAGGATTTCAAATTCCCGAAACTAAAATTAGGGTTTCTGAGCATATCGCTAGGGTTTCTAACAGTTTGTTAGATTTTTCTAACTTAATTACCATATTCATATCATGAATTTAGGGTTTATCACCTATTTAACTTATCTGGTCAACATTTGATCCTTATTCACAAACTATACACATAAAAATTTACTGTTCACATATATGATCACATATACCGACTCGTATACACTTAGATACTTAATCCTGAATATTTCACCAAAATCTTATACCTCATTACTAGACTATCACTTACCATCCACCAAATTATTCAATTCTTGTCCAAAATTTTTGAAATCCTTAAAATTTCTTTACAGAACTGCCAATTCCATACACTTATTTTCTGTCTAGGTTCTAATATTGAACCTTAAATCAATCAATTATGATTTTAATAATTTTCTAAATTCTAGGTCGTCATAGGTTGTTACACGGTGACCGCTTACTTTTCAAGAAAATTATATATGAAAGTGTGTGTGTGGATCAATGTGCAATTTATTTGGAAGTAGTGCTATGCCTCGCTCGAACCTATATAATATTGTGGTTTGAATTTATACAAAATTCATTTTTAAACAAGATATAATGGTGAGGTTTTGTAAAATAGGTTTTTCAAACCCATGCTCAATAGTAATTGAGGCCTTTGATACTTCCATTTTATTATTAAATGTTAGAAACTTGTTTGCTTTTTATTTTTGAGATGCCAAGTATCTTGAGAAAATAATATATAGCAAAGGTCTTAGAACTCCTCATGGGCATGATGACCATCTAAGGAAATTCAAACACCGTGAATAATTTACAAGTCGCTTAAAAGTGAAAAAAGTCCATCAGGGAACCGAATCTAGATTCAGTGGACTGAATATGTGATCACATGATTCCTAGGCTCACATGATGCCACAATTTATATTAAAAGCAGTAAGCAGTTATATATATATATATATATAGACATGATCAACCATGACGAAGCACCTCCATGGGGGATCAAAAATATAAATAAAGTAGTAAATGCGATCAACCACCACGAAGTAAACTCCAGGCGAGACTGAATGTAAAGAAAGCAGTAAAAACGATCAACCGCCATGAAGTAAACTCTAGGCGGGACGGAATGTAAATAAAGCAGTAAAAGGCCACGAAGTAAACTCTAGGCCTGATAGAAATTTAATTATATATATATATATATATATATATATATATATATATATATATATATATATATATATATAAAAGCGGTAAACGCACAAGATGTTTCTCAATCCCGGCTCGGTTTATCATTTCAACGATTTGTCGCTATATATATATAAAAGCAATAAACGCACCAGATATAAAATCCAGGCTCATCGGACAGAGTCCGACAACAGTTCATATATATAAGTATATATATATAAAAGCAGTAAACACTACGAATATAAAATCTAGGCTCATCGAATATAATCTGACAACAGTTTTTATATATATATATATATATATATATATATATAAAAGCAAGTAAACGCTCTAGACATAAGTTTAGGCTCAATCAAGGAATAACTCGATAATGTTAGTCCCTGTATAAAAATATATACATATATAAGTATATATATACAGATAGAAATGAAAACCACGGAACAAAGTCCGGGAATACACACACAACACGACTTTTAATGTGAAGAATAGTGTGTGCAAAGATGAAGAGAAAGGCTTTATAGAGTGTGAGAAGGCTTACAGTGGGTTGCCAAAGCAGGTTTTTATGACTCTAGATGGATAAAAACTCAGCTCCCGCCGGTAAAATATAGCTATATGTGAGCTAACAGGTGTTTAAAATGAGAAAGCAGTCAATATGGGGTGTGTACAGAGCAAATTGGACAGGGCTTCCTCGCCTCTTTTTTTTTACAAATGGCCACCCCAAGCTCTATATTTATAGAGATGGTGGCAGCAGTGTACCCTACTGAGGCCAGCAGATGATGCACCGCGATCGCCTGGGGTGCCCAAAGGCTCTCATGGGTCCCGCTGTCAAATCGTGCACTGCAGACCGTGATGTCGCTTCGAACTTGTAGAACTTCAATTCGAGCATCCGAACGAGGTGTACAAGACCTTCTTCGGACCGCTTTTGTCTAGAGTTACGCAATGACATGGGATTAGAGGTTGTACGAAGTCAGGAAGAGGGGACCATGCCCATGGTCTTCAAGCTTCAAATTCTATCCGGTGTGCTGCCACGTGTAATAGTCACTCGTGATTGGAACTCCTTGGCTCTTGTGAGACATTGCTGTGTAGAAATGTATGTATGAAATGTTGAGACGGCGCACTAGGGTTGAGGTGGCAAGATGATGATTTTTTCCTTCACTGGGGTTATCTCCAGTTTGGGCTATGATTGGACTGCTGTAAATGTTTGAATTCCGCAGAGTCATCTTTAAGTGTTCCTGTCTTCCCGGTGTTCTCTCTGGGTCTTTGGAATGAGTGCCTCAACAGGAGGTCTAAGATTGAAGCTGATTGCATGCATTTGAAACAAGCATTTCTGGAGTTATCGCCGGAACTGCAATGACATTCCTTGGGGTTATCTCCAAGGATGAAACTCAGGGTTATCTCTGAGGTTGGAATTGATACGCCCGGTCTGTGTTCTGGGTTTGAGACTGAACTTCCGATAGTATCCAAAATGGATATGAGCTGTCTTCCAGGGTTATCTCCGAAAGACGAATCTGCCCTCTTGCAATGTTAGTAACAGGTGTGCAAAAAATTTTGAGTGTCTATAGATGCCCCTCTTTATCATATTCATGCAATGCAAGGCATGGATAGGATAAAGAATCCTAGACACTTGAAATGCAACAAGATAAACATGATGCTATGTGTAGCAACATGATGCAAATGCATGATGCATGTAGGTTGTCGGATTATTTCCTAACATGATGGAATGATTGTCGGTTTCGTGTTAATCTTGTCGGGGATGACAATTAGTGATGTCTTGGACATGCGATCCAAGTCTTCAAGAATGTTGATATTGGGGTTATCACCAAAGTCCTGAATCCTTGATATAGAATTTATTCTGAAGATGTGCCTTTCGTGTGCAAGAGATATGTGGGGATAAAGCTTTGTCTGTTTGAGGATGTGTATAACATATACCACGATCCTGTCAAAGTTACTGCCAACAGTATGTATTGTCAGGGCTGCCTGACCTTCGCTGATGTGTTTATCACCAAATAGATCCCTGTTGGGCAAACTATCAATGCTGCTTGACGTTCATTGATGTGTGTATCAATGGTTGCATTGCATTGTGACCCCAGCCGGGGAACATGGCAAGGTTGCTTGACCTTCATTGACACGTATATCAATGGTTAAATTACATTGTAACCCTCACCGAGAAGGTTGTGAATAAGTTCACTGATGGATGAGATCATCGAATGGCCTCCGATGCTTTGATGAGTTTACTTACCATAGGTTGAAATGATGTCAAGGCTGCTTGACCTTCATTGACACGTACATTAATGGTTGCACTGCATTGTGACCCCCGCCGGGGATTCATTCATAGACGAATAATGCATTGTAACCCCCATCGGGGATATATGGATGAGTGAAAGTATGTGTTGTGACCCTTGCCGGGGATACTTTATCAATGATTGAAATCAGCGTTGTGACCCCCGCTGGGGAAGGCGTCTTTTAGGGTTACGACCCCGTATTTGGCGGTAACGGACCTGTGTGAGGTATTGCCGAGCATGATTTGAAAAAGTTGAGGTCACTGGTATAGTATACCTTGCATTCAGGTGAATACCAATGAGTGACATGTGAAGCCAAAGTTTGGCCCATGAAAACCAAGATTTCAGGCTACTTTGCTCAATCGCTTAGCGTTTTTATTCCTGATTTGGCCTTTTCAGCTTGTGAAACCTCCTTTGCAACTCGAACTGAACTGAGCCAAAGGGGTGGAACCCATATAGGGGTGTCGCAGGTACACCTACGGTAGCCACAGGTGGACCTACCGCAGGTGTACCTACGGACAACCGTGGGTATGTAATGCCTATGGGTTGCTTTCATAAGTCACTTTTAAGTTGCGCCACGAAGGAAATTCGAGAGCTCTTCTTCAGATCTACTGAGTTCGGGTGACTTTCTACAAATTCTGCCACCGTACAAGTGTTTTACACTGTCCTAGTAATGTATGCATGTATTATTTTCTAGTTTTTATCCGTTGGAAAATGACTTATCATATGAAATGCATCTAGACACATAGTAGTGAATATGCATGCTGATATGACTTGATAAAAAATATTCAACATAGTAAATGTTAGTATTAAACCATGATGAACACAATGATGTGAAAAAATTTAACTTTTGAAATAGTCAAATTGGCACCTTTTACTGTCATTTCTTATCCTATTTGAGGACAAATGAGTTAAGGTAGAAAAGTAAAATAATCCTGCTAATAAGACTATACTTACAGATTTTTTACTATGATGTATTAATGCATTAAGTATGTATATGACTGTGGGTAGGTGTGCTACTGAATGGCCACCTAGTAATGCCTATGTGCATGTGGATAGTACGATTTACAAAGGGGACTATTGATAAGTGGATTTTATATAC
Source organism: Panax ginseng (assembly GCA_020205605.1). Classification (NCBI taxonomy): domain Eukaryota; kingdom Viridiplantae; phylum Streptophyta; class Magnoliopsida; order Apiales; family Araliaceae; genus Panax; species Panax ginseng. The sequence continues at coordinate 88,948,124 of CM035130.1, read as the reverse complement.
GTGATTCAATATCCATTTCATGCTTATTTGTTGCTAAATTCTTGTGGTCATGTTCATTTTTACTTATTTTATGTTATTTCATGTGTAGAATGGTGGTTGTGGCATTCAACGTACATTTGGAACTATTTGGTGTGAGTTGAAGTCAATTGGAATAAAAATTGGAAGAACTTATGAAATTCAATATGTCAGGCAGCAGAAGACAAGCCCACCGGGGTGGGTGGGCTAATTTTCACTATACACCCCCACCGGGTCGGGGGGTCTTGATCTCAGTTAATAGAAAGGATGCCCGCTGGGGCGGGCCTATTTATACTGTATACCCCCACCGGGGCGGGGGGTGAAAAATTTGGTTGTGCCTTATTTTGATTAAACTTCTTATTGGGCATGATTTCTAGCAACTTGCATGACAATGGAACCCTAATTGAAGGAAATTGCGGCTGGAGCTTGTATGCTAGATATCTAATACTTTATCAACAACAATTTCAAGGAGACACAAGACATATTACAAAGATCTAATTTGAGTTTTTTGAGAGCAAGTGTGGAGGAGTACTTCGGGAGATTTTCAAGACGATTGCGATTTTAGTCTACGTGAAGGGTGTTTTTCAATATTCTTCGTGTTAGATTATTATTTGTAATTGCAAGAATGATTCTATGATTTATTCTGTGTTTATTTCGTTTAGCATGAATTAATTCACTTTTTAGGCTTATGATGGATCTTTAAGTGAATCGATGATTTTGTAAACTTTAATTTCCATTTCAATAATCTATCTCCAGTTTATCTATATTAATTTGAGCTTGAATCTAAGAATTTCCTGATCAACAATTCTTCGTGGAATTGGATGGAATCGAGAGAGGATATTCAATTCTAGACCTAGTTAGTATAGCATGTGTTCATGATTTTGTGAATAGCTTAATCTTGATGAATGTTAAGGTAGAGATATGATTGACATCACATGTAATCGGATAGAGAACTTATTCTTAAACCTTCTTCAATTGTAATTCACATAGAGATATAGTGGGTTAGTTGATTAAGGTGTTTAACGGATTTTTATCTTAACTGTGGATTGACGTTAATACGGTATTAGTGCATCGAGAGGTGGTTAATACTACTTCCGTTTTCTTGATTAATAAACTAGGATAGTGCATTAAAGTGGAATAAAGGTGTTAAAATCAGAGAGAAGCTTAGGGTGAAATCATAAGTCTAATTCTCCATTAATTATTGAATTTTCTAGATTTTGATATTTGTGATTGCTGTGTTATTTTAATTATTATTCAATTTAGAATCATTAGTTATAATTATTGAGTTGATTTGTTTAATAAAATTTGGGTTAATAGAAAATTGGTAATTGTAAATTAAGATTATTGCTAATTAGTCTCTGTGGGAACGATACTCTATTTATCACTTTATTACTTGTTGACCACGTATACTTGCGTGTTGTGCGTAATTAGATTTTACCCAACAAGTTTTTGGCTCCGTTGCCGGGGACTATTTAGTATAATTCTTAATATTTTTACAATATCATTTTAATTAATCAAGTTTTACTTAGACATTTTTATTTTTGTTTTGTGCTTCTTATTTCAGGTGTTGGAAGCAGTTTATGCAAACGCGGTCCAAGAATCTAGACTTGCTGCCTTTTGAGGACGACATTGAGAAAAGGTTTCAGAGGTTGAGTAAGTGGATCAAGGAAACGAGGCAAGAATTCAAAACATCCGAAAAGGAAGAGGAAATGGCAGCCGAAGATTAGAAAACGTTAAGGGACTTCGCCACACCGAAGGTGATGAGGCTCATGAGCCAAGCATCACCAAAGTTCGTAATAGCTGCTAACACATTTGAAATCAAGCCTGGGACGATTCAGATAATTCAGAATTCAATTCAGTTTGGGGGATTGGCAAATGACGATCCGAACGAGCATTTAGTCAGTTTTCTGGAGATTTGCGACACCTTTAGGTACAATGGGGTGTCGGATGATGCGGTGAGACTTCGCTTGTTCCCATTCACTCTATGGGACAAGGCAAAGAGTTGGTTGTATTCTCTACCGCCTAGGTCGATCACTACATGGGAGGATTTAGCGCAGAAATTCCTAGCCAAATTCTTTCCACCGACAAAGACTACAAAGATGAGGAATGAGATAACGATGTTTGAGCAACAACATGGGGAGTCGCTATATGAGGCATGGGAAAGATATAAAGAATTTCTCAGAAAGTGCCCACAACATGGATTACCCAAGTGGCTGCAAATGAACACATTTTACAACGGACTACATGGGAATCTCAGAACTAGTATTGATGCAGCATCAGGCGGAGCATTTATGGCCAAGAGTTATGAGGAAGCATATGACTTGATTGAAACCATGGCGGCTAACAACTACCAGTGGCCCACAACGAGAATGACACAGGCAAGGGCAGCTGGGGTTTTAGAATTGGATGGTGTGACAGCTATACAAGAATAGATTGCAGCACTTTCGAAGAAGTTGGATGCGGTGACAACTGCATAAGCACAAGCACAACAAATTTAGTAAGTGGCAATAATATGTGAGTTATGCGCGATCAATGCACTATAAATCCAGCATCTGTGTAGTTTGTGGGCAATTATAACAGAATTCCGTAGAACACATACCAGAACACATACAATCAAGGAAATAGGAATCATCTAAATTTTTCATGGAGCAATAACCAGTAGCAACAAGCTTCAAGATAATCATATCCACCAGGATTTTAGAACCATCAAAAACCAACTCAACATCAAGAAAGGAAATCAGATTTAAAGGAGTTGGTGACAAAATACATAACTAGCAATGAGGTGGCTATGAAAAATCACGCAATGGCTATGAAAAATCAAGAGATGGCTATGAAATCACAAGAGATGTCGATCAAGAATCTAGAGAATCAGATAGGATAAATTGCGTTGGCATTGAATAATAGAAACGTGAGTACAAAAAGTAAAGGCGAGGATAAGCAAGATAAGGAAACACAGCCAAGCAATAAACCAATTGCTTATCCACCACCACCATTTTAGCAGAGGGTCCAAAAACAGAAATTAGACAAGCAATTTGCAAAATTTTTGGTAGTTTTCAAGAAACTTCAAATCAACATACCATTTGCAGAGGCCCTAGAACAAATGCCGAGCTACTCAAAATTTATGAAAGGGATTCTGTCAAGAAATAAGAAATGGGAGGATTTTGAGACAGTTGCACTAACCGAGGAGTGTAGTGCGGTATTACAGCAGAAATTACCACCAAAACTAAAGGACCCGGGGAGCTTCACTATTCCATACACGATAGGGAATATGCATTTCAGCAAGTGCTTATGTGATTTGGGGGTGAGTGTAAACCTTATGCCATTGTTAGTATACTTAGAGTTAGGTTTGCCCGCTCCAAGGCCTACGAACATTTCATTACAGTTAGCGGATAGGTCAGTCACATATCCGAGAGGCATAATAGAGGACATCTTGGTGAAAGTTGATAAGTTTATATTCCCCATGGACTTTATCATTTTGAACTTTGAGGAGGACAAGAACATCCCAATTATCCTAGGGAGACCATTCTTGGCTACAGGTAGGACACTCATAGATGTGCAAAAGGGAGAACTCACTATGAGGGTCCAAGATCAAGAAGTAAAATTCAATGTGTTTAAAGCCATGAAATTTCCTACGGACGAGGAAGAATGTTTTTGAATGGATTTAATTGAGCAAATCATCAGTGATGATATGAGCAAGAGTTTGGTAAATGATCCATTAAAAACAACATTATTGGGGGCTGAAGAGGTCGATGATCCGGAATTGGTGGATTACTTGCAAATGCTAGACTCATTTCTATGAGTTTCCAGATTCAGAACACCGTTTGAACCATTGAATACGGAGGAAGTAGCTACAGAAAAACTAAAACCATCATTGGAAGAGTCACTAAAGATGGAACTTAAACCACTCCCTAAACACCTCAGGTATGCGTATTTAGGCAATTCAAATTCTTTACCTGTTATTATTTCAGCTGCACTTAACGAATTGCAGGAAGAAAAGTTGCTGAGGGTGCTTCGGGAACACAAATCAGCTATTGGGTGGACAATTGCGGATATTAAAGGAATCAGCCCTTCATTTTGCATGCACAAGATCTTAATGGAAGATGAGGCAAAACCAATGGTGGAGCAACAACGACGACTTAATCTGATTATGAAGGAAGTGGTAAAGAAGGAAATTTTGAAGTGGTTAGATGCCGGTATCATCTACCCAATTTCTGACAGTAAATGGGTCAGTCCAATTCAGTGTGTACCAAAAAAGGGAGGAATGACGGTAGTGAAGAGTGAGGATAACGAGTTAATACCAACCAGAACAGTGACAGATTGGCGAGTTTTCATGGATTACAGAAAATTAAACAAGGCAACCCGAAAAGACCATTTTCCGCTACCCTTTATTGATCAAATGTTAGATAGATTGGCGGGACACCAATATTATCGCTTTTGTTGGATGGGTACTTGCCACAATCAAATAGTCATCGCTCTGGAGGATCAAGAGAAGACCACATTCACGTGCTCTTACGACACATTTGCATTCAGGAGGATGTCGTTTGGGCTATGCAATGCACCAGCAACTTTCCAACGGTGTATGATGGCCATTTTTTCAGATATGGTGGAGAAAAATGTTGAAGTTTTCATGGATGCTTTTTCGGTCTATGGTGACAGCTTCGATATTTGCCTACAAAATCTGGTCATGGTGTTGCAAAGATGTAAGGACACGAATCTCGTACTTAATTGGGAAAAATGCCACTTCATGGTTGAAGAGGGCATAATTTTGGGCCATAAGGTATCGGCTCAAGGAGCTGACAAAGCAAAGCTGGAAACTATTGAAAAATTGCCTCCACCGACCTCAGTGAAGGGTATTAGGAGTTTCTTAAGACACTGGATTCTACCGAAGGTTCATAAAAGACTTCTCAAAAATTGCAAAACCTCTATGCAGTTTGTTAAAGAAGGATTCAACGTTCAGCTTTGATGAAGAATGTAAGACAGCTTTTAACTTACTAAAGAGGAAATTAACTACAGCCCCTGTTATAGTCGTACCGGATTGGAACATGCCATTCGAGCTCATGTGTGATGCAAGTGACTACGCGGTTAGGGCTGTTTTAGGCCAACGTCGAGACAAGGTATTTCACACCATATACTACGCAAGCAAAACACTTATAGAGACTCAAATGAATTACACAACCACAGAAAAGGAATTGCTTGCAGTGGTGTATGCGTTTGACAAATTTTGGGCCTATTTGATCGGGACTAAGGTAATAGTTTACACAGACCATGCGGCGATTAGGTACTTGATAGCGAAAAAAGATGCTAAACCACGCCTTATCCAGTGGATTCTCCTACTTCAAGAGTTTGACTTAGAAATAAAGGATAGAAAAGGGACGGAGAACCAAGTAGCTGATCACTTTTCTAGGTTAGAAAACCAAGGGAAAGCGATAGACGACATATGTGAGATTAATGAGTCATTCCCAGACGAGCAACTATTTGGGATTTCAGCAGAAATTCCATGGTGAGCAATATTATACCACCTGACCTCACAAGACAACAGAAAAGGAAATTTCTTCATGACGTGAAATGGTACATGTGGGATGAACCATATTTGTTCAAGTAGTGAGCCGATAAAATGATTCGACGGTGCGTCCCATATAGTGAGGTGAAGAATATTCTGCATGAGTGTCACTCATTGGCGTATGGTGGACACTATGGTAGTGAGAGGACAGTCACGAAGGTGTTACAAGCAGGTTTTTATTGGCCTACATTATTCAAAGATGCCCACAAATTTGTGAAACAATGCGACATGTGTCAAAGGGTTGGAAACATAATGAAACGGAATGAGATGCCTCTGCAAACAATTCTTGAAGTGGAAATTTTTGACGTATGGGGTATCGATTTCATGGGGGCAATTCCCTTCATCCTTGAACAATCAGTACATTCTCCTCCCAGTGGATTACGTATCGAAGTGGGTTGAAGCTGCAACATTACCATCAAACGATGCCAAGGTGGTCCTCAAATTCTTACAAAAGAACATCTTCACAAGATTTGGCATACCAAGAGCAATAATCAATGACGAAGGTAGTAACTTCTGCAATAAGTCCTTTACTCCTCTTTTGTTTAGGTATGGGGTTAATCACAAGGTAGCTACAACATATCACCCTCAAACCAGTGGATAGGCTGAGGTATCTAACAGAGAAGTTAAGAAGATACTAGAGAAAGTGGTGAATCCTAGCAGGAAAGATTGGTCACTTCGATTGGACGACGCATTATGGGCCTATAGGATGGCATACAAGACACCAATCGTAATGTCACTATACCACCATCAGACGGAAAGCATGTTATTTACCAGTCGAGCTACAACATAAGGCATATTGGGCTGTGCAAAAACTCAATTTTGATCAAACAGCTGTTGGTGAGAAGAGACTACTTCAATTGAATGAACTCGACGAATTTCGCCTTCACGCCTATGAGAATGCCAAATTATACAAAGAAAAAGTCAAAAGATGTCACGACCACAAAATTATGTAGCGAACATTTGAGCCGGGCCAATCAGTACTCTTGTTCAATTCACAGCTGCGACTGTTCCCTAGAAAGCTTAAGTCAAGATGGTCGGGACCATTCACGGTCAAGCGGGTATTCCCTCATGGTGCAGTCGAAATCTACAGTCGCAATCCACTAGAAACATTCAAAGTCAATGGACACTGTCTAAATCATTATTGGAGTGGAGAAGCCAACACCGACATGATCACCATCACATTGACCGACACAACATAAGCAGGAAGTAGTCAGGCTGAACGACTTAAAATCAAGCGCAAATTGGGAGGCAACCCAATCTTTACTTTATTTATCATATTTTCAATTTATATTTGTTTAATCATAGTTTTCATGAAATTACTAGGTAGAGGAATAATCAAAGTTTCGTTAACATCTCCACATTATGTTTTGTTATCAAAAACTCACCAAGTCTCATGTGTTGAATCTTACATGATGAAAAAAATATAGCATTAAGAGAACTACATGAAGTAGGAAAAAAAGACTGACAAGAATATAGTTCAGGGGGTGGGCCTTCAAGATACAACAACGCACGGGCTGGGTCTACGATTTCAGAAGACAATGGATAGCCATGTGGCCAAGGAGAGCCCTCCTAGTAATACCCCCCACCCAGTGGGGTCCTGGAATGAAACAGACTTTGGGCAGTTACAAATTTCTTCACTTCCAAATAACTTACCACTTTCCCACTTCCCCACTACTTCATAACCTCATAACCACCACCCACTACCATTACTTCTACCCCACTATTCCCAATACTCCATTACTCCTCTCCACCTCTTTAATCCACCAATAGTAGCCATCCTTCTCCCTCTATAAATATCACCACATCTCATACAAACTCTCTCACCACACTTGATATAAAGCAAACATATAGAATACTTGAGAGTTAGAGAGGAGCAATTTGCAAAGTTTGGGGTAAAACACTAGATTGAGAACATGGCTTCACAATCATCATCAAAATGCCAAAGGGGGGAGAGTTCACGGCCATCTCAACCAACCCGCACCTTCGATCGTCAAAAATTTGTAAGTGCCACCGCCGCCGACCGGTATGACTACGTGCTCACCAAAGCCCTTACACCGGAGAGGGGGTTGGCACCGGATCCTTATGATGGGGAGCTTATGCCATAAATTTACTAAAAGGGATGGACCAAATTCACCGAGGAGTCGGAACCAGCCACAGTTAACATCGTCAAAGAATTCTACGCAAATGCTGAGGACAAAGACCCATTCCATGCATTTGTGCGAGGACAGTTGGTTCCATTCAGTGCCGACGCCATAAATACTTACTACCAATTAAGGGTGCCTCTCCACTGCCAGTACGATCATCTTCGTAATTCTGACTCGGATTTTGATGCCATTATCATGGAGATGACAAAGCCGGGAACATCGTGGATCAAGGGTCGAAAGGGAGGCACTGTGTTTCATAGCAAGGACCTTAGTAGGTATGGGAAAATCTGGTATGCATTCTTATGCGCAAAATTACTTCCGTCCCAACATACCTAGGACGTCACCAAAGAGAAGGCGTTACTGTTGTATGCCATTGTGCAAGAATTTATCATTGACGTCGGGGCAATAATCTGTTCATCAATCCGTCGGTACTTACGTGGGAATTTTTTTGGAGGCTTGCCACACCCATCACACATTTGTGGGTTGTGTTGCAATGCCGGGGTTAGATGGTCTGACGACGAGCCCGCATAATTTCCGCTTGCATTGCTTGATTCGAGAATGATAGCTCGGTACTCTGTATGGGTAGGAGGCGAGTCACATCCACGTGGTGTGGGTTTCATTTTTCTGTCAGATTTGAACGATGAAGTTGATGTTACAGAGACATCGAGGGATGACGATGAACCAATGGGCGATCAAGGGGCTGAGCAGGTACCGCAGGCCGAGGCTATATCCAGTTCTCAGTTCCTTGCGCTCCAAAATCAAATGAATGCGCATACCATGGCAACTCGTCGGGAAATAAGGCGATTGGCAATGAGGCAAGATCATATTTTCGATGCTATGAACGCATCTTTTGCCTCTTTGAACACAACACTTCATAGCTTCAACCCGACGACACAATTTCTGTACCAACAGCCCGGACCGATGCAAAGGTTCCCACCAAGTGATTCTGATGAAGAAAATCAACAACCACCTCCTCAGACTTAAATGAAAGCAGGGAAGTCCTCAAGTTCTTAATTCAATTATTCTACCAGTGAGGACATTGCATTATTTAAGTTTGGGGGATTTAAATACATGTTTGCATGCATATTAGCTTATTTAGGTTGCATATTGAATTGTTGTCATTTAAATTTCTGCATTTTGCATTCTACTTTTAGTATTGCATGAGAATTTTGGTGCATCCATAGTAGCTTAGGTTAATTTCTGTCATTGCATAAGTAGATAACTTGTAATGCATTTTGTTATCCTTTTATTAAAAAAATAAAAAATTATGTTAGTAAATATTGTGTTGCGTAAGTCCATCAATATTGTGCTTTATATTGTTTGTGGGCCAATGATGTGATTGACAATAAGTAGCAAATATAGTATTGAGTATTAGAACTATGATACAATTTCTGCTATGAATCAAATCTTTAGCTTGTTTGAAGCTAGTATAAAAGGTTAGCACGTTTAACAAACATCTGTGTTGATTGGTCAAGTTCAAATTGATACCTAAATGGTCTCCAAAGGATAACGCTAGAGTAAATGTCAAAATGACAAGGATAGACAGTAAATGCCAAAGTTAGGCAAGAACCTAAGTTTGGGGGATGATATGTGGGGTATATAAGCTTTATTTATTTTTAAAAAAAGTATGAATAAACACCGTGGCGTGCTTGTCTAGTTTTGTGGCCTTTGTTACTTGAGTAAGTAAGCCCGAGGGGATTATCTTTACACCTAGCGCCCTAAGGTCTTAATGGTCTGGGAGTCGTTGGTCGAAAGCTCGTTAAGGTAGCATTAAAAAGCCTAAGGGAATAAGACATTGCATAGCTATGTGTATAAAATGAATAAAACGAGAAATAATTGCAAAAAGCCCCCGTATATAAAAAAAAGAGAGAAAAAATATATATGTATGAATAAAGTATAAGTACCCCGCTTGAACCCTTGAGATTTGTGATTGCTTAATTTTAGTTGGAACTATCTATTTTTGATATTTTAAGTTTACGCTGCGTGATTCCTTCTAAGAGATTGGTCATGTATTGAAATCTGAGTTAGTATCGGTTATCATGGATGTTGCACACACACACACTATACAAGTGATGATGGCTTGAGATTTGAGGATAAAATGGAATTGTAGATTGGTTTTAGATGGTTGATATTGTATAGTTACTTATTTTCGCTGAGGCTGTAAAGATAATTTTGATTCTGCGATATTGTTGGATTCGAAAGCATATAAGTTAGGTAGTGTTCATATCATTACATTGCATGTAGTTCTTTTGTGCTCGAGGACTAGCACGGTTTAAGTTTGGGGGATTTTGATAAGTGGATTTTATATACGCGATTCAATATCCATTTCATGCTTATTTGTTGCTAAATTCTTGTGGTCATGTTCAATTTTACTTGTTTTATGTTATTTCATGTGTAGAATGGTGGTTGTGGCATTCAACGTACATTTGGAACTATTTGGTGTGAGTTGAAGTCAATTGGAACAAAAATTGTAAGAACTTATGAAATTCAATATGTCAGTGCAGAAGACAGCCGAGCGTTGAAATGGCTAATTTTCACTATACACACCCCACGGGGGCGTGGGTCTTGATCTCGATTATCAGAAAGGATGCACATTGCAATGTCTTGATTATATATATATATATTTCGTTAAAGGGGGTCTTAAGTCGAGCTAGACAGAAGGAGTCACGGGTGCCTAATTAGTACATGAACCCCAGTGCAAGTGGGGTGAGGGGGGGTGGAAAATCTGTCCGTGTCTGCTTTTGATTAAACTTCTTATTGGGCATGATTTCTAGCAACTTGCATGACAATGGAACTCTAATTGAAGGAAATTGCGGCTGGAGCTTGTATGCTAGATACCTAATACTTTATCAACAACAACTTCAAGGAGACACAAGACATATTATGAAGATCTAATTTGAGTTTTTTGAGAGCAAGTGTGGAGGAGTACTTCGGGAGATTTTCAAGACGATTGCGATTTTAGTCTATGTGAAGGGTGTTTTTCAATATTTTTCGTGTTAGATTATTATTTGTAATTGCAAGAATGATTTCTATAATTTATTCAATGTTTATTTCGTTTAGCATGAACTAATTCACTTTTTAGGCTTATGATGGATCTTTAAGTGAATCGATGATTTTGTAAACTTTAATTTCCATTTCAATAATCTATCTCCAGTTTATCTATATTAATTTGAGCTTGAATCTATGAACTTCCTGATCAACAATTCTTCGTGGAATTGGATGGAATCGAGAGAGGATATTCAATTCTAGACCTAGTTAGTATAGCATGTGTTCATGATTTTGTGAATAGCTTAATCTTGATGAATGTTAAGGTAGAGATATGATTGACATCACATGTAATCGGATAGAGAACTTATTCTTAAACCTTCTTTAAGTGTAATTCACATAGAGATATAGTGGGTTAGTTGATTAAGGTGTTTAACGGATTTTTATCTTAACTGTGGATTGACGTTAATACGGTATTAGTGCATCGAGAGGTGGTTAATACTACTTTCATGTTCTTGATTAATAAACTAGGATAGTGCATTGAAGTGGAATAAATGTGTTAAAATCAGAGTGAAGCTTAGGGTGAAATCATAAGTCTAATTCTCCATTAATTGTTGAAATTTCCAGATTTTGATATTTGTGATTGCTGTGTTATTTTAATTATTATTCAATTTAGAATAATTAGTTATAATTATTGAGTTGATTTGTTTAATAAAATTTGGGTTAATAGGAAATTGGTAATTGTAAATTAAGATTATTGCTAATTAGTCTCTGTGGGAACGATACTCTACTTATCACTTTATTACTTGTTGACCACGTATACTTGCGTGTTGTGCGTAATTAGATTTTACCCAACAACTATGGAAATTTTTTCCAAAATGTAGGCATTGGGTAGTCATGCATTTTAACTCTACTGTAGATGTATGTTAAAATAATGCATGTATGCATGTAATCATAAAAATGTATTTTGAAAAGCTCCAGGTAAGAATTTACCACACCCTTTCTGAGGTGATTTGGAGACTTGTTGTCCAGATATTATGGATCCGGATCAGCCGAGTAGTTCCCACAGGACCACTTCTGGTGTACGGAGAAGGGCTTCCAAAGTGCCTCGACCCCGTTCTGTTAGACAACCTCGCCGTTTGATGGAGACGGTGATACGTCCTGTCCAGGTTGAAGTGCCGGACGTCGAGGACGAGGAGGAGGATGTTTCGGTTGCGTACCCCGCTCCTGCTGCACGTGTTCCCCGTAGGGATTTGCCAGGCATTTAGGTGGTGAACCCAGAGCTTCTGGGCGACTTGAGTTGACACCCTTCAGTTTACCTGCACGCAAATGAGGTATAAAGTTAGATCTTAATCTTCCTTATTTCCTATTGATGAGGAGTAAAGGGTTTTGGTGTAGGTTCCTGGCTTTACATAGCCTCGAGGGAATTGGTTCAACATCAACTCTATGTATCAGGCTTTGCATGATGACTAAAGAGCGATTGTACATGGATGGGGATTCAGGACATTCTTCTCCATTCTTCCCCGCCGTTGTCCCTGGGGTTACCTCAGGGCATTGTCTGAGCGCTGGTTTCACTAGACTCAGTCACTCCATTTGCTAGACTGTGAGGTGATGATGACGCTGATGGATTGGCGGTTTATCACACATATAGAGTTTGGAGGGGAGCCAATGCCTTGTATGGTGGATATCATCCCTACTGCCGTCAGATCCTTGTTAGGAGTTCCAACGGAGGCGGTCAAGGGTAGGACTGTTCATACAGGTCCTTTGAGTGTAGATGCTATGAGTGGGCTGTTGAGTGAGCCCATACCCGATGATGTGAGAGTCAGGGATCACATTCTTCGGCGATTGTTCATGATGATCATTAGGGGCTACTTCATAGCTGATAACTCTTCTACGGTGTCCTTTGTTTTGATCAGCGCCACTCGACACGTGGACCGTATAGGAGATTATGATTGGGGTTCCTACACCTTTGCCTATTTCCTCAAGGGAATGCGCTTGCGATTGTAGGTCTTGACTGAGGGTTGGTTAGGAGTCTACCCATTTCTGCTGGTGAGTATTTCTCGTCTTTTCCCATGTACAGGTTAAGAGTGTTAACTGACAGCAGATGTTTTGCCTTTGTGTTGGCAGTTTTGGGACTATAAGAGGCTCCCATGTTTACATCATGTGAGTGTTTTAGGCTTAGATACCTATCCATGAGGATGGAGATGGCATTATTCCATCTTGGTGAGGTCCTCATTGTCGAGGGTTTTACTCACTGCCGCCTACAGATGGAGTTGTTGACAGCGGATGTCATCACGTGGGTTCCCTACTCTGGGGAGCATTTGAGCATTGGATTTGAGGATGGGTACCCGACTGGTGTCGAGCGCGTGATTTCCAACCGTAGGATTCCTCTCTTCATAGAAGGAGGATGGGAGCTCTATTTAGGAGAGCGTGCAATCAGGAGCACTATAGAAGAGATTCGTATGCTGATCTTGCCTCCTGCCAGGCGTTATTGGCCTATTTCACAGTCACCCGTCATTGATATCCCATTGTTGGGGATTGACAGTTTCACATTATCAGAGGGTCCCTGCACTTAGGAGATGTTCTAGCATTGGTGGTTCCCTTGTACCATTGGAGCCCAGACCCGCGCCACTAAGTTTATTGGGGATATGGTTCCAGGATCCGTGATGATGACAGATTGGCTAGCCTGTGTCCGAGATCCGACTCATTTGACACAGATTGACAGTTTGACCCGGTAGTTGGACAGGGCACATTTCTTTATCCGACACTTGGGTAGAGATCCTTCAGAGGCAGATGTAGACACTCGAAATTTTTTGCACGCCTGTTACTGACAATTGTAGGAGGGCAGATTCGTCTTTCGGAGATAACCTCGGAAGATAGCTTACATCCATTCCGGATACTACCGGAAGTTCAGTTCCAACCCGGAACACAAACTAGGAATATCAGTCCCAACCCGGAACACAAACTAGGAACTTCATCTCAAACCCCGGAACACACACCGGGATTATCATTTCCAACCTCGGAGATAACCCCGAGGCATGCAGATCAAAAGACCGGCAACAAAAACGGAGAGGACAGTTCTGTCTCGGCGATAACACCGTAATGTTCAGTTCCAGTCCTAGAGACAACACTGGGAGTAGCGACACCACCCTTGGTGATAGCCCCAAGGGATGCCATTGCAATTCCGGCGATAACCCCAGAAATGCTTGCTTCACATGCGATCAGCTTCAAACTCAGACCTCCCGCCGAGGCACTCATACCTCAGACCCGGAGCTAACACCGGGCAGACAGGTACACCCACAGATGACAGTGAGGCGTGCAAACAAGCAATCCAATCTCAGATGTAACCCTAAGCAACTTTTGCTTTCAGCTCAAACCGGCGATAACCCCGGTGAGGAGTCAAAACGTCATACTTACCGCCTCCACGTTTTCTCTCACAAGATGATATTGCGGCATACAAACAAGTAGTCCAATCTCAGATGTAACCCTGAGCAACGTCTACTTTCAACTCAAACTGGCGATAACCCCGACGAAGAGTCAAATGTCATCTTTCCCCCTTCAACACTTGTGCGTCGTCTCAACCCTTCAAACATACATACATCCAACAATGTCCCACAAGAACAGAGGAGTTACAATCCCGAGTGACTATTACACATGACAGTACTTTGGATTGAATTTGAAGCTTGAAGACCATGGGCATGGACCCCTCTTCCTGACTTCATACAACCTCTAATCCATGTCATTGTGTAACTCTCGACATAAGCGGTCCAAAGAAGGTCACATATACCTCGTTCGGATGCTCGGATTAAAGTTCTGCAAGTTCGAGCGGACATTACAGTGCACGAGTGCACATACTTCGAGATGACGGGACCCGCATGGCCCGATTGCACCACGACCTACCACGGTGTATAACCACACACAATTGCCAGTAGTAGTGTACTGCTGGCCATCGATCTATAAATATAGACCTTGAGGTCAGCCATTTTAAGAAGAGAAGGAGAGAAAAAGGCGAGGAAGCCTTGTCCATTTTACTCTGTATACACCCCTATTGAGTGTTTCCTCATCTATAAACATCTGTTAGCTCACATATAGCTATCTTTTTATCCGGCGGGAGCTGAGTGTTTATCCATATAAAGTCATAGAAGTGTACATTGGCAGCCCATTGTTAGCCTTCTCACATTCTATAAAGCCTTCTTCTCATATTAGCACACACTGTTATACATATTGAGAGTTGTGTTGTGTGCGTTTTCCCGGACTTCGGTCCGTAGTTTTCATTTCTGTCTATATATATATACTTATATATGTATATATTTCATATATGGACTAACATTATCGAGTTATATCTCGATTGAGCCTAGACTTCGGTTTGGAGCATTTATTTGCTTATATTTATAAGTATATATATATATATATATATATTTACATTTCTGTTAGGCCTGGAGTTTACTTTGTGGCCTTTTACAACTTTATTTACATTTTGTCCTGCCTGGAGTTTACTTCGTGGCAGTTGATCGCTTTTACAGCTTTATTTACATTTCGTCCCGCCTGGAGTTTACTTCGTGGCGGTTGATCATGTCCATATATATATATATATATATATATATATATTTATAGCTTTTATATACATATATAACTGCTTACTTCTTTCCATACAAAATTGTAGTATCATGTGCGCTTTATGGAATCAGTGATCATGATTCATCTCATCAATCTAGATTGATTCCGTGATGGACATTTTTTAGCTATAAGCAACTTGTACATTATTTTACATTGTCTCAATTTCCATGGATGGTTTGTCATCCTCGTGAGGAGTTTAAGATCTTCAGATATTATTTTTTCTAGAATGCTTCAGCATCTCGAAAATAAAAGCAAACAAGTAGAACATTTAATAAAATGGAAGTATCAAAGGCCTCAATTACTATTGAGCATGTGGTTTGAAAAACCTCTTTTATAAAACTTCATTGCTATATCACATTTAAAACTGAATTTTCATAAATTCAAACCCTATGTATATATGTGCTGTAACGAGGTGTAGCACTACTTCCAAATAATTACACATTGATCCACACACACACACACACACACACACTGGCGACTCTTAAAGTCAAATCGTCGACATTATACATGTCAGACTTTTTTCACTTGTTTTTTTAAACAAATCTCACATTAACATGAGAACACCAAAGAACAAGTAACGAAAAGGGACACCAAAAATCTCAACGTCGACAGGTGGCGACTCTGTTGGGGACTCCAGTAAGAGGGCTTAAGCCGCTATTACAAGTTTTTCAAAACTGTTGTATGCTTGTGTGTGAATGTTGCATTTACATTTATGATGAATGTGTACAAATGCATTTTACTTACTGCACTATACTATATCTATCTGTGATATTAGTGCTTCACACATGTCATCATTTTCATAAACGGTGAGACACGTTGTATGTGAAAGTATGTTGTGTGGTTCCTCCATCAGGAGGCTATCCTGTCGGTGTTTGATTACTGGACTCGCAGGAAGAATAATTCCAGCGAGGCTCAGGAAAGGCACCACCCAGATTCGCTCCAGTTGAAAGACCGGATTAACTTCCCATCAAGTAGATTGCGATGATCTGGGAACCTTCATGCCAAAAAGCCGCGAGAGAAACCCTAAGATAGGTCAACCTCTAATAAACCAAATGCGGAGGAAAGTCTCTTCATTCTTTCTATTTTCAATTACTTGTAAAAGCATTTACTTGTAATTTTACTCCATGCTCATCTTTATATAATGGAAAATATGAAGATTATATGTGCATACATGTTATCAATTAACACCCAGTTTTGTAGGACAATATTCCTAAAACGGACATAACATTTACATTACCCTAAGACTAAACTATAAAAGTCTTTTGTAGGGAAATCATTGGGCCTGTTACTCGCTCAAAATTCAAAAAGGCCACGAGCCTACAGCCAATCATGTCTTCGTCTGACAAGTCTAATCCTATTTCTCGTGAAGAATTTGACGGATTAAGTCAGCAAATCACCAATTTAGCTGTCTTGCTTAAAGAATTGCATCAATCCACTCAAGGCTCAAAGATGCCTCCACATACAGAATCCTCTACACAAGGAGGAGCATAAGGTATAGATAAAACAAATCTAGAACCTCCATTGGATACTACCAACAAAGACCCTGAAAGCACCCATCTCAGAGGAGATCCAGACACCGGTGATATCAGGAAGAAAGTACTCCAAATGGAGGAGACTATCCGTGTTCTCAAAGGGATTGGAACACATGGAAGTGTTTCATATGCTGACCTTTGCATCTTCTCTGGTGTTCATTATCCAGAGAAATTTAAAACCCCTGATTTTGAAAAGTATGATGGATTAGGGGATCCTTATACACATTTAAAGGTGTTCATTGGAGAACTTGGGTCTTATGCGGAAAATGAAAAGCTCAGAATGCAGCTGTTTTAGAAAAGTCTGACTGAAGAAGCCCGTTCATGGTATACCAGATTAGACAGCTCAAAGATCCATAGCTGGGAAGAGCTGGCTCACGTCTTCCTCACTCAATACAGTTTTCAATCTCAGATGGCTCCTGACCGGTACCAAATTACCAAGGTCAAGAAAAAGCTGTTGCTGAGCACATCCAGTCCGGATCTTATGGAAACAACCCCCGGAGGGTCCATAAAAAGAAAGAGGAGGATGTTTCTTTGATACTACAAGGTCAAAAAGGCAATCAAAGCATGCCTGTGCAGAGGAGAAACTACTCCACTTTTCAAGCACAATATTCAAACCCTCCATTACCTAAAGGAGAAGATGCTAAGCGCCCTCAAACGTTCACACCCTTAGGGGATTTGCTCGAGAATATTCTTGCTCTTCTGACTACTCAGAAGAATATTACACATCTTCTTCCACCAGCCAACCCTAATGGGAGGGGTTTTAATGCTACTCGAAAATGTGCCTATCATGCCTGAGCACCTGGACATGATACTCAAGATTGTTGGGCCTTGAAACACAAGATCCAAGATTTAATAGACAATGGTGAGAATGTGGTCACCAAACCAGATCAACCTCATATGCAAGACAAACCTCTTCCTCAACACAAAGAAGAAGAGGTCAACATGATTAGTTGGAGCACTGGACAGAGTTCCAATTCTAATTGTGAATCATCCCAAACCCTCAAAGACGGTGTTGATAGATGGGATTATGGAAAGTTCCAATTTACCATGGAATGAAAGATAAAGGCTCTTTACAAAAAAATTGAGCAACTGGCGGAACTCGTGACCCACCAACATCAAGTCACACGCCAATTAATTAGGCAGGAGCATGCCTATCTCCTTCCATTTGTTATGAATGCTTCATCACCACCTTCAGAAAGCGAAGCTATAGAGGATAAGGTTGAGAAGAGAGCAAATGCTAAAGTCCGTCGGGATTTTGCCAACCAGAGAGAATTTACCTATCTGGGCCAATCTATGGAGGAGATACTACAGATGTTGATCAACGAAGGAAGAATTGCCTTCCTTTTCCCTCCAATCAATCCCTGCTTAGGACGGTTCAATTCTGATGAAGTGTGTCAATATCATTCACATTCTCGCGGTCACAACATAGAAAAATGTTGGGCACTCAGCCATCCCATTCAGAATTTTATTGATAATGGTGTCCTGCAAATAGTAGATGATTACACTGTGCAACTCAATGGTGGGAATGCATGTCCTACTAAATGGAAGGGATCAGTAGCAGTTATATCTGAAGTGGATGATGAGACTATCAAAGTATTTCCCATACAACCAATTCAAGTCAAAGGAGCTGACAATCCTTTGAAAGTAGCCTCACCAGAGCCAATTTCTTTACCTTTCAGACCTCAATATCCTGTTGTCAGCTTACACAAAGTTCCATGGAATTATGGAGAAGCTGAAGGATCCACATCTCATATCTCTGCTACAGTGTCGAGGGAAAATCCACTTTATTTTCCTTAACGGGTTATGAAACCTACTTGCGAAGCAAAGCGTGAGATTCCCATGGAGAAGATTGAAAAATTCCTCTGCACTATGGGACATAATGAAGCTAAAGTGGTTTTAAACTTGCGAGAAGCTCCACACCAGATTTCAATACTGGACTTGGTTTTCTCTTCTGAGGATCATCGGAAGATCTTACTGAAGGTTTTGGAAGAATCCTACCTACCAAAATCAGTGGATGTGGAAAAATTTTAACATCTGGTTGATCACATTTTCAATAACAATGTGATATCCTTCACTGATGATGACATACCGCCCGAAGGTACCGGTCATTGCAAGCCATTGCACATTGCAGTTTTGTCTTCCGGGTACATGCTAGCTGGAGTTCTGATAGATTGAGGCTCATATCTAAATATATGTCCTTATTCCACCTTGGTAAAGATGAATGTCAATCTCAAGCGGATCTAAAGCAGCCATACGATTATCAGAGCTTTTAATGGATCCCGACGAAATTCCGTTGGAAAGATTGAATTACCAATTGAGATTGGTCCAAATACATTCAATGTATCCTTCCACGTCCTCAAGATAGATTCAGGATACAACCTGCTATTGGGGAGACCATGGATACACATGGCTGGAGTTGTTCCCTCCACCTTACATCAACAACTCAAATATATTGTCAATAACAGTCTAGTCACTGTCAATGCTGAGCTGGGATGTCCTAAACAAGGAACTCTACCAATCATCAGCTTCAATTCAGAAGTTGAATCGGCCAGTTTCCATACTCTGGAAGTGAGTACCATGCAATACCATTCTATTGGAGCGCCACTTCCCATACCCAAGACTTCTGCCGAGGTTATGTCGGCCACTCAAGAAATGATGTTATTGGGTCATCAACCTGGACAAGGGCTTGGTAAAGATATGCAGGGTATTAAGCACCCTATCCAAGTGTCCAGTCAGATTGGAACAGCCGGAATAGGCTATTCTGCCAGTTCTAGTCACAGGAATCCTCGTAAGCATAAGCAGGTTCCTCAGGCTTCCGCTGTACGGTGATTTTCTATACCTTTACCCCATGAGTTGATACAATCTCTAATAAAGGTGCCAGCCCATGTTGTAGCCATGCTGTTTCCTAAACCAGTGCCAATCAAAGCAAAAGAGGTGTTGATTCCTAATCCCGAAGTGGAAGAAAAGGAATGGAAACGTAAACATGACATTACCTTGATGATGGCAGGCATACGCGTCATTGTTCACGATGAACATACAAATAGATACACCCCATACGATGATTGCCCAGATGTCATGGTTATCATTCGGGAAAAAGGAGGACAATGACGATCCTTCCATCACTACAGACCATCAGGACTTTTCCCTCGACAATTGGAGCAGCACTCCATGCATTGGTTGACGAGGGTAAAATGGGTAGAAAAACCCCTCTGCCTTGTAGATAACTTTAATTGCTTACTTTCCTTTACAGTACTAGTAGTTATTTTATCAAGTACATGCTAACACTTTTGTATGATCGAACAATTGCATATATTAAGTGAAAGCATATTTTGTTTCAGGACTCTGAATTTAGATGTGCCTGTACTTGTTGATGAGGTGCCTTCTCTCCACAAGGGCTATAACTTTGATGCAAAGTTGGACTCAGACTTGATGAATATACAAGAGGACATTGAGACACCTCAGGAGATTAAGGAATGGGTCGTAGACAAACCCAAACCCAATCTTGATCAAACCACTTCTTTCAATCTTGGAACCTTAGACAACCCTAAGCTAATCCAAATTGGTTCAGACCTTACTACAAATCAACAGAATGACATGGTTGCACTATTAACCTAGTTCCAGGATGTGTTTGCATGGTCTCATGAAGAAATGCTGGGTTTGTCCACTGATATTGTTCTTCATCGCCTTCCCATTAAAGAAGGATTCAAGCCAGTTAGGCAGAAGCTCATGCGATTGAAACCTGAATGGAGTTTAAAGGTTAAAGAAGAAATTGTGAAATAATTCCAAGCTGGCATCATCATGGTGTCTACATATCCAGAGTGGATATCCAACATTGTTCCAGTGCCTAAACCAGGGGGAAAGGTGCGAGTCTGCGTGGATTATCGAGATTTGAACAAAGCTTGCCTTAAAGATAGCTTTCCTGTGCCATTTATCCACATTCTTATTGACAATACTACTCAATACGACATGTACTCCTTTGCTGATTGCTTTGCAGGGTATCATCAAATAATGGTCGCTGAGGAAGATCGTGAAAAAACTGCTTTCATCACGCCTTGGGGAATTTTTTACGACAGATGGTTGTCATTCGGCCTCATCAATGCTGGGGCAACCTATCAACGAGCTATGATGGCTCTTTTCCATGATTTAATGCACAAAGAGATAGAGATCTACGTGGATGACATCATTGTCAAATCCCGTAAGGAGGATGACCACTTAGACCATCACAAAAAGCTTTTCAACAGGTTACGTAAGTACAACTTAAAGTTGAATCCCGCCAAGTGCGCCTTTGGTGTTAAGTCAGGCAAGTTTCTAGGTTTCTTAGTAAGCCACAAAGGGATTGAACTGGATCCTACCAAAATCCAGGCCATCAAGGAAATGCCCATTCCTCAGACAGAGAAGGAAATACGGGGATTTTTGGGAAGGATCAACTTCATTAGCAGGTTCATTTCTCAACTCACAGCAACCTGTGAGCCAATCATCAAGTTGTTAAGGAAGAACTCCATGAAATGAAATGATGTGTGTCAGAGATCCTTCCTCATAATCAAGGAGCAGCTGATTAACGCTCTTATTTTGGTACCTCCCAGGGATGATGTTCCTCTGTTCATGTACCTGTCCATTAATGATAATGCCATGGGCTGTATACTGGGGCAAAAAGACGATAGAGGCTAAGAACGAGCTATCTATTACCTCAGCAAAAGATTCAGCATCAGTGAACATAAGTACACTCTGATTAAGAAAACTTGTTGTGCTTTAGCATGGGTTTCCATGAGGTTACAACATTACCTCCATGGTCACACAACCCATCTCATATCCCGCGTGGATCCTCTCAAGTATGTGTTCAGCAAGCCCATACTGAATTGTTGGCTGTCCAGATGACAGTTGATCCTACAACAATTTGACATCGTCTATGTAACGGAAAAGTTTGTCAAAGGTCAAGGAATTGCGGATCAACTGGCCGCCGCACCTGTAGGGAACTACAAACCGTTAGAAACATACTTCCCCGATGAAGAGATAATGATAGTTCAGCTACACCATCAGTATGATACAGGCCGTATGTGGAGAATGTATTTTGATAGAGCTGTTAACGCAGAAGGTTCTGGAGTTGGAGCAGTTCTAGTATCCGGTACGAGGGAGCAGTATCCCGTCGCCGTCAAATTGTAGTTTGTCAGCACCAACAACACAGCTGAGTATGAAGGCTATATCATGGGGCTAAAACTTGCCCATTCAATGGGCGTTAGACGGTTAACTGTCTTTGGGGATTCCAAATCGGTAATCAGACAATCCATGGAAATCTATCAAACCAAAGAATTACATTTGCTGCCTTACCATCAACAAGTTTTATAAATGGCTTTGGAGTTCGAAGAAATCTCTTTTCTACACATTCCTCATAATAGGAATGATTTTACAGATGCATTAGCAATGTTGGACTCCTTGGTTCACATACCTGACAAGAAAAACATGCCAACCATCACATTTTCTTTGAAAAAAACCCCAGTCTATAAGAATTATGTTGGAGAAGTATCGGATGAATTACATCCCATCCACAGCTCGTGGTATCAGCATATCAAGGAGTATTTGCGAGATGGATCTACACCCGCTAAGGCGAGCCTAACTGAGAAGAGGCGGATTCATCGACTTGCTATGAAATTCTACCTGAGCGGAGATGCACTCTATAAAAGAGATGCAGGATTAGGTCTCCTCAGATGTCTGGACAAAGACCAAGCTCAGAGACTCATGGATGAACTCCATGGTGGAGTATGTGGCCCTCACATGAGCGGACCCCTACTTGTCAAGAAGATTCTCAGAATGGGGCATTATTGGCTTACACTCAAAGCTGACTGTGATGATCACGTTAAGAGGTCCTATCAATGCCAGATTCATGGGAATGCTATCCACGCCCCTCCAAGGGAACTCCACAATATGAGTTCGTCATGGCCCTTCTTAATGTGGGGAATGGACGTGATCGGGCCCATCGAGCCCAAAGCCATTAAGGACATCGATTCATATTCACCATGATCGACTACTTCACCAAATGGGTAGAAGCAGCCTCCTTCCCCAAGGTTACTAAAGAAGTCATCATTGCTTTCATAAAAAATAATGTTATTTATCGATATGGACAACCAAAGGTCATTGTGTCGGACAATGCTAAGAACCTCAACAACAAAATGATGGAGGAGTTATGCAGAAAATTCCATATCAAACACCTTAACTTCGTCATCTACCGTCCAAAGATGAATGGTGTTGTTGAAACAGTTAATAAAAACATCAAATAAATCATGCAAAAAATATCCACCAACCACAAAGAATGGCCTGACCTCTTGCCTCTGACTTTATTAGCCTATAGAACTTCCATGCGTACTTCTACTGGGGCAACCCCCTACTCATTAGTCTATGGGATGGAAACAGTGCTCCCCATAGAGGTGGAAATGGAATCCCTCAGAGTGTTGATGGATGCTTAATTGGATGAAGACCAATGGGTACAAGACAGGTATCACCAATTGTCTCTAATAGACGAAAGGCGAACCGCGACTATCTTCCATGGTCAGTTATATCAGCAAAGGATCGCACGATCCTATAATAGAAAAGTCCGACTACGGCAGTTCAAACAACATGAATTGGTTTTAAAGAAGATCATTGACAACCAAGATCAATCTAAGGGAAAGTTCGCTCCTAACTGGGAAGGCCCCTTTGTTGTCAAGGTGGTATTGACAGGAGGTGCTCTCAGATTGCAGGAAATGGATGGCGATGAATTTTCGCAGCTTATCAACTCGGACGCCATGAAACGGTACTATGTTTGAAGTTACCATTAAACAAACATCCTGGTTTTGATCATCAAATCACCAGTCATTCCAGTTTTGAACCCTCTCCTTTTTACATACTCTTCATTCCAAACCTTTCATACAATTTTGGTTATCCTGAAGATGGGATTGAACCTTTCACACTTCCAGTTTATCCTGAAGACGGGATTAAACTTTTTCACACCTGCAGTTTATCCTGAAGACGGGATTAAACTTTTCTACGCTTGCAGTTTGTCCTAAAGACGGGATCAAACTTTTTCTGCACTTGCATTTTATCCCCATTATTGGATCAAACTTTCTATTCCCCGTAGTATAGCCTGCATATGGGATTCACGCTTTTCTTCAGCTGCGATTCGTCCGGAGGGGCGAACTATGTCGACCTAATCTCCTCTTCAATAGGAGTACGTAGGCAACCATATTCTATATGGCCTGGTCACAATAAAAAAAAATAACAAAAATATTTCTGCCCTTTCTCAACAAAAATAATAAAAACATTTCTACACCTTTCTGCCTTTCACATTTAGCGTGGAACCTCTTACACCAGGTTCAAACTACGCAGACTTGATCTCCTCTTCAATAGGAGTACGTAGGAAGCCATTTATGGTTCAGTCTAACCCCTACCAGAACAAAAATACTTGTCACACGGTACTGGGATTAACCTTCAATTCACCATATTTCATTGGTTTCAGATCAAAGGGATGGAATTACCCAACCTCTTCTCACAATAGAAGATTCGGTGACCATCTAAGTTGCGGCCGTGCCTCAAAGAGCAATACCAACCCATAAGAGATGGAATTAACTAGGCTTCTCACAAATAGAAGTACTGGAGACCATCTGTGGTGCGGTCAATCTCAAAGAGGAAGAAGCCATCCTCCTCTCCACTTTTCCATACAGATACCAGTCCCAAGACACCAAAGATGGTAGGGATATACAAAAATCAATGATCTGTTCTGAGAGATCTTGCGACGTCTCAATGTCCATCTATCAAGGATAAGTTCAGAATGCATCAAGATCATAAAGCCCTGGAGAAATAGGAAAATACCAAGCAAGTATCATGGCATAACTAAAAGGGAAGTGAATCAAAATATATTTCCCTGCCATACATAATACTGTTTGATATATACATATGTGCTGTACATGACAAAATAGCTAAGCTAGTTTGTGCAGGAAAATACAAAGATATCTATAGATCTGTGTGTATACGGACTATCAGATCTAACATGGCATCCCTCTCTAAAGACGGAGGTAGCTCTACAAGCTTCTGCCCAAGGGTATCTACACGAGCTAGCAAATTAGAGGCTAACTTCATGGTGGCATAATGCTCATCAATGTAAGCACTCATGTCGGTAAGACTAACAGTTATCTGGGATCTAACTGAAGTACTATCTGCAATGGCCACATCCCTAGCAGATAGAGCGGCATCCCGGTCTACAATCAATGCATCCCTGGTTGATCTAGCTTCATCCCTCTCTGACAGAGCGGTATCTCTCTCATCAAGAGCTGTCTACATCGCGACCCTAGCCTAATCTCTATCATAGGTCATCAGATGTAAGCTCTGCTCCAAATGCTGTGCCGAATAATGGGTAACAGTGGCACCCGGAGTGGGAGAATCCATCACAAATGTTGGCAGCCCAGCAGTCAAATCATCGATAGTAATAGCAACCTCCTCTATAGACTCCTCATCGCCGAGAATCGGTCCCTACACGTGGATCTTTGTCATGCCGACGCGATCTCTGTCTCCATCCATGCGAGAATACTCTGCAGAACAACTGGATGGTCGATGAAAACTTCTCAAACGACTCGCTAATCCCAACAGTATACAACTCGGATCATCCTCCATCGATAAACGATGTGAAGCGAAGCACTGACTCACTGCCCCCTCAGACGGATGAAAATCCTAAAACTGGTTAAACTGACACATAACAGCCAGTGGGTGGTAAGCAATCATGCCTCTCAAACCAGCTAGAGGGAGATAATCCATGCCTGGAGCATGAGTAATGAAGATGTAGGGCGAGCTAAGCCCTGAACACGACAATATAGCGAACAGATCTCTAATCCCTACCAGAAAAGCTGACCAGGATGCAGCATCTGTACACTCTGCAGGCTGGAAGGAGTACGACATGACTATATCATGGGTGAAACAAAATCCATGCCGTCTGGATGTGCCAATCGGTCTCAAGTGTGACATAAACCACACATAAAGCATGATTGAGCTACTTGTGAACACTCCTGCTAGATAAGTGCAGCAGTACGTAGCTGACCTCAAGGTCTCTGCAATGATCATCGGTAAAATGGTATGACCCTCCCTGAGAGCTCTCACTGCCATGATGACGTCGATATCCAGCTCATACATGTACCACGACATGAAGACGTATGACAATACGCATAAAAGTAGTACATCCACTCTAGCTGAACGCCAATGATCCTCCGGTGTGGTGAAATCCGCGAAATGCCGTGCATAACTATCCTCAGAGCCAAATTTGTCAAACAGAAAATGCTGGGATATCACATGGCCGGATGTAATCTCATCCTGTACCACTCTACGTCTCAATCCGGTGAGAGTCATGAACTGTCTACTCATGTCTCTGCTCACCATGTGCATGCAAGGTCTGTCCAGCGACAGCATCATCAACCGTGTATACTCCTCCAAAGTAGGAGTCAACTCATGGGTCCCGAATCAGAATACCTGTCTATTCGGTACCCAATGCTCTAGCATACCCTCTACAAATCCTGTGGGAACTTGAAACATCAATAGGGTCATAGTATGCTGCAGCAAATCATCTACGATCACCACGTTTGATGGTGATATACTATTATACCATGAGCGCATACCAGCTACCACTAAAAATGGTGGGGTATAATCAATACGACTAACTGTCAAAGAAGATATCTGTACGGGCCGTGTCATAAGACCATCCAGGGGTCAATGCTAAATATCTCTAGACATACATACATATGCATAACATAATAACATGAATGATACAATAGATGGAAATATGATATAGAGAATGGAAAACTGTACATACATTCCTCAGTATATAATCATCTAATACATCTCTATACAGCTAAAATACAGGGAAATGGGGCGAAACTACCCAACATCTAATAGAGGCCTATCAAAAGATATAACGAGAATGAGGTGAAGCTACCCAGTAGCTAACAGAGGCCTATCAAAAGAGATAACGAGAAATACATCAGAAAAAGTCAATAGTGTCGATGTCTACATCATCGATCCTGTCCACCTGATGTAACTCCTCCTGAGTCACTCGATCTCTATCTACAGGGATGTCAGGCCTATACAATAGAGGATTTGCACCAGAAAATCCATATGGGTCACCTGAGGGGCCAGCGCCAGAGCTGGAAGGATCAAAAGTATCTACCTCTGAAGGATCTCTGCCCAAATGCCGAATGAAAAGATGTGTTCGGTCCAGCTGCCGGGTCAATCTATCAATCTGTGTCACATGAGTTGGATCTCTGACACAGGCTAGCCAATCCATCATCATCACAGATCTTGGAACCATATCCCCCCATAAACTGTGTGGCACGGGTCTGAGCTCCAATGGTACGAGGGATCCACCAATGCTGGAACATCTCCTGAGACCAGGGGCCCTCTGACAATGTAAAATCGTCAATCCCCATCAATGGGATGTCAATGACGGGTGACTGCGAAATAGGCCAATAACGCCTGGTAGGAGGCAAGATCGGCATACAGATCTCTCCTGTAGTGCTCCTAATAGCACACTCTCCTAAATAGAGCTCCCATCCTCCATATGTAAAGAGAGGAATCCTGCAGGTGGAAATGACGTACTCTACTCTAGTCGGGTACCCATCCTCAAATCTAACTCCCAAATGCTCTCCAGAGTAGGGAACCCATATGATGACATCGGCTGTCAATAACTCTAGCTGTAGGCAACAATGAGTTAAACCCTCAGCAACAGGGACCTCCGCCAGTATGGAATGATGCCATCTCCATCCCCGTGGATAGGTGTCTAAACCTAACATGTTCACAGGACGCAAACATGGAAGCCTCTCATAGGCCCAAAACTGCCAACACAAAGGCAACATCTGCTGTCAGTCAACACTCTTAACGTATACATGGGAAAAGACAAGAGAAACACTCACCAGCAGAAACGGGTAGAATCTTAACCACGCCTCGGTCAAGCCTTGCAATCGCATGCGCATTCCCCTAAGAAGGTAGGCAAAGGTATAGGAACCCCAATCATACTCTCCTATATGGTCTACGTGTCGAGTGGCGCTGATCAAAGCAAAGGACACTGTAGAAGAGTTATCTGTTATGAACTAGCCCCTAATGATCATCAGGAACAATCGCCGAAGAATGCAATCCTTGACTCACACATTATCGGGTATGGGCTCACTCAACAGCCCGCTCATAGCATCTATGCTCAAAGGACCTGTACGAACAGTCCTGCCCTTAAGTGCCTCCGCCGAAACTCCCAACAAGGATCTGACAGCAGTAGGGGTGATATCCACCTTGCAAGGCAACGACACCCCTCCAAACTCCATACATGTGATAAACTGCCAATCCATCTGCGTCATCATCACCTCACAGTCCAACAAATAGGGTGACTAAGTCTGGTGAAACCATCGCTCAGACAATGCCCTGAGGTAACCCCAGGGATAGCGACGGGGAAGAATGGAGAAGAATGTCCCAAATCCCCAACCATGGACGATCGCTTTGTAGTCATCATACAAAGCCTGATACATAGAGTGGATGCTAAACCAGTTCCATCGAGGCTGCGTGAAGCCGGGAACCTACATCAAATGCAGATCAACATCAGAATCCTTGACTCCTCATCAATAGGAAATAAGGAAGATTAAGGATCTAACTTCATACCTCATTTGCGTGTAGGTATGCTGAAGGATGCCTACTCAAGTCACCCAAAAGATCCGGGTTTGCCACTTGAATACCTAGCAATTCCCTACGGGGAACACGTACAGCAGGAGCAGGAACCTCAATCGGTACATCCTCCTTCTCATCCTCGACATTTGGCACTTCAACTCGAGTAGGACGTATCACTGCCTCCACCAAACGATGAGGCTGTCTAACAGACCGGCGTTGAGGCTCTTCAGAAGCCCTCCTCCGTACACCAGAAGTGGTCCTATGGGAACTACTCGGCTGATCCAAATCCATAATATCTGGACAACAAGTCTCCAAATCACCTCAGAAAGGGTGTGGTAATTTCTTACCTGGAGCTTTTCAAAATGCATTTTATGATTACATGCATGCATGCATTGTTTTAACATACATCTACAGTAGAGTTAAAAATGCATGACTACCCAATGCCTACATTTTGGAAAAATTTTGCCATAGCCCCCTTTGTAAATGGGACTATCCATATACACATAGGCATGACTAGGTGGCCATTCAGTAGCACACCTATGCACAGTCGTATACATCACGGTAAAAAAATCCATAAGTGTAGTCTAATTACCAGGAATATTTTACTTTAGTGCCTTTACTCATTTGTCCTCAGATAGGATAAGAAATGACAGTAAAAGGTGCCAATTTGTCTGTTTCAAAAGTCAAATTTTTTCATCATTATGTTCAGCATGGTTTAATACTAACATTTGCTATGTTGAATATTTTTTATCAAATCATATCAGCATGCATATTCACTATTATGTGTCTAAATTCATTTAATGTGATAAGTCATTTTCCAACGGATAGAAACTGGAAAAAAATACATGCATGTTACCAGGATAGTGAAGAAGCGCTTATGCGGTGGCAAGGAATATACGTAAAGTTGCCCGAACTCAATGAGATCGAAGAAGAGCTCTCAGATTTCCTTCACAGCGTAACTTGAAAATGACTTATGAAAGAAACCATTGGCCTATACATAGGCACGGTTGGCCGCAGGCTCACCTGTGGCTCCTGTAGGTGTACCTGTGTCACTCCTACATGGGTCCCAGACCTCCGACTCGCTCCAGTTAGAGTTGCAAAGGAGGTCTCACAAGCTGAAAAGGCCAAATCAAGAATAAAAATGCTACGCGATTGAGCGGAATAGCCTGGAATCCTGGTTTCTTAGCGGTCAGAGTTAAACTCCCGTCATCTCAATGGTATTCACCTGAATGCAGGGTATACTATGCCAATGAGCTCAGCTTTCACAAATCATGCTCGATAATACCCCACAAAGGTCAGATGCCGTCATTTGCAGGGTCACAACCCTAAACATCCCTAACGGGGGTTACAACACAAAATCACGAAATACCAAACCTCCCCGGCGGGGGTTACAACATAACGCAACCATTGATACACACATCAGTGAAGGTCAAACAACCTTGACGTCATGTCAGCCGATGGAAAGTAAAACCATCGAAGCAACTCATCCACGCATCCCTGACAGGGGTTATAACGCCGAAGTTATCAATTGATAAAGTATCCCCGGCGGGGGTTACAACTCAACGCATACATTGATACACACATCAGTGAAGGTCAAGCAACCTTGACGTCATATCAGTCGATGGAAAGTAAACCCATCAAAGCAACTCATCCACGCATCCCTGGATGGGGTTACAACGCAATGCTACCATTGACACATACATCAATGAAGGTCAAGTAACCTTGACAAATGCACCCAACAGGGATCTATCCGGTGATACACACATAAACGAAGGTCGGGCAACCCTGACGGCGATAAAACTGTTGGCAATAACTCCGACATAATGAGGGAATATGTTATACACATCCTCAAATAGACAAAGCTTTATCCCCACAGATCGCTTTTACACAAGAGGTACCTCTATGGAATATAAGCTAGTGTCTAGGATTCGAGACTTTGGTGATAGCCCCAACGTCAACATCCTTGAACACTTGGATCATATGTCCAAGCCATCACTGATTGTCAACACGACAGGATTACTGGGGAACAGACAATCATGCATCATACATTTGCATCATGTTGCTGCACATAACATCATATTTATCTTGTTTGCATTTCAAGTGTCTAGGATTCTTTATCCTATCCATGCCTTGCATTGCATGAATATGATAAAGAGGGGCATCTGTAGACACTCGAAATTTTTTGCACGCCTATTACTGACAATTGCAGGAGGGCATATTCTTCTTTTGGAGATACCCCTGGAAGATAGCTTACATCCATTTCGGATACTACCGAAAGTTCAGTTCCAACCCGGAACACAAACCTGGCATATCAGTCCCAACCCAGAACATAAACTGGGAACTTCATCTCAAACCCCAAAACACACACCGGGATTATCATTCCAACCTCGGAGATAACCCCGAGGCACGCAGATCAAAAGATCAGCAACAACACCGGAGAGGACAGTTCTGTCTCAGCGATAACATCGTGACGTTCAGTTCCAGTCCTAGAGACAACACTGGGAGTAGCGACTCCACCCTTGGTGATATCCCCAAGGGATGCCATTGCAATTTCGGCGATAACCCCAGAAATGCGTGCTTCACATGCGATCAGCTTCAAACTCAGACCTCCTGCCGAGGCACTCATACCTCAGACCCGGAGCTAACACCGGGCAGATAGGCACACCCACAGATAACAATGAGGCATACAAACAAGTAGTCCAATCTCAAATGTAACCCTAAGTAACGTCTTATTTCAGCTCAAACTGGCGATAACCCCGGCGAGGAGTCAAAATGTCATACTTATCGCCTCCACGTTTTTTCTCACAAGATGATATCGCGGCATACCAACAAGTAGTCCAATCTCAGATGTAACCCTGAGCAACGTCTACTTTCAACTCAAACTGGCGATAACCCCGGCGAAGAGTCAAACGACATCTTACCCCCTTCAGCACTTGCGCGTCGTCTCAACCCTTCATACATACATCCAACAATGTCCCACAAGAACTGAGGAGTTATAATCCCGAGTGACTATTACGCATGACAGTACTTTGGATAGAATTTAAAGCTTGAAGTCCATGGGTATGGACCCCTCTTCCTGACTTCGTACAACCTCTAATCCATGTTATTGCGTAACTCTCGACACAAGCGGGAGCTTGTCAATTTTAAGAAGAGAAGGAGAGAAAAAGGCAAGGAAGCCTCCATTTTACTCTATATACACCCCTATTGAGTGTTTCCTCATCTATAAACATCTGTTAGCTCATATATAGCTATCTTTTTATCCGGCAGGAACTGAGTTTTTATCCATATAAAGTCATAGAAGTCTACATTGGCAGCCCATTGTAAGCCTTCTCACATTCTATAAAGCCTTCTTCTCATATTAGCACACACTGTTATACATATTGAGAGTCATGTTGTGTGCGTATATATGTATATTGAGAGTCAAATTAGCACACACTGTGGTTTTCATTTCTGTCTGTATATATATACTTATATATGTATATATTTCATATATGGACTAACATTATCGAGTTATGTCTCGATTGAGCCTAGACTTTGGTCTGGAGCGTTTATTTGCTTATATATATATATATACTTATATATATATAACTATTGTCAAACATATCTGATGAGCCTGGATTTTATATTCGGAGCATTTACTGCTTATATATATATATATATAACTATTGTCGGACATATCTGATGAGCTTGGATTTGCATCCAGTGCGTTTACTACTTTTGTATATATATATATATCTGTATATATATATATATATATATATTTACATTTCTGTTAGGCCTGGAGTTTACTTCGTGGCCTTTTACAACTTTATTTACATTTCGTCCTGCCTAGAGTTTACTTCGTGGCAGTTGATCGCTTTTATAACTTTATTTACATTTCGTCCCGCCTGAAATTTACTTCATGGCGGTTGATTATGTCCATATATATATATATTTACAATTTTTATATACATATATAACTACTTACTGCTTTCCATACAAAATTGTAGTTTTATGTGCGCCTAGGAATCATGTGATCACAGATTCAGTTTACTGAATCTAGATTCGGTTCCCGTGATGGATATTTTTTAGCTGTAAGTAGCTTGTACATTATTTTATAGTGTCTGAATTTCCTTGGATGGCTGTCATGCCCGTGAGGAGTTCAACACTACTGTAT
This sequence comes from Panax ginseng, assembly GCA_020205605.1. Taxonomy (NCBI): domain Eukaryota; kingdom Viridiplantae; phylum Streptophyta; class Magnoliopsida; order Apiales; family Araliaceae; genus Panax; species Panax ginseng. Next base: position 88,915,457 of record CM035130.1, on the reverse strand, counting down.
ATTATTTTCTCGAGAATGCTTCGCATCTCGAAAATAAAAGCAAACAAGCCGAACATTTAATAAAATGGAAGTATCAAAGGCCTCAATTACTATTGAGCACAGGGTTTGAAAAACCTCTTTTTATATAACTTCATTGCTATATCCTGTTTAAAACTGAATTTTTCATAAATTTAAACCCTATGTATATAGGTGCGAACGAGGTGTAACACTACTTCCAAATAATTGGACATTGATCCACACACACACACACATTCATATAAAAGTTTCTTTAAAAAGTGGCGGTCACCGTGGCAACACGGATGTCGGGGGGTGCCTAACACCTTCCCTCTGCATAATCAAGCCCCCGGATCCAAAATGAATCTCGGTTTCACAGACCCGTCTAGCAGTGTCACATCACTGGGTCAATGTGCAAACCTTTTTTGGTTGCGCTGGTGCAACCAATTAAATACACCAACTGGCGACTCTTAAAGTCAAATCGTCGACATTATACATGTCGGACCTTTTTTACTTGTTTTTTCAAACAAATCTCACATTAACATGAGAACACCAAAGAGCAAGTAACGAAAAGGGACACCAAAAATCCCGACGTCGACAGCAGATACTTTTGATCCTTCCAGCTCTGGCGCTGGCCCCTCAGGTTACCCATATGGTTTTGCCGATGCAGATCCTCCATTATATAGGCTTGACATCCCTGTGGATAGAGATCCAGTGACTCAGGAAGAGTTACTTCAGGTGGACAATATTGATGATGTAGACATTGACAACATTGTCTTCTTCTGATGTATATTCTAGTTATCTCTTTTGATAGGCCTCTGTTAGACATTGGGTAGCTTCGCCCCATTCTCGCTACATCTTTTGATAGGCCTCTATTAGTTGTAGGGTAGTTTTGCCCCATTTCCCTGTATTTTAGCTGTACAAAGATGTATTAGATGATGATATACTTAGGAATGTATGTACAGTTTTCCATTCCCTATATCATATTTCCATCTATTGTATCATGCATGATATTATGTTATGCATATTTATGTATATCAAGAAATATTCAGCATTGGCCCCTGGATGGTCTTATGACACGGCCCGTACAGATGTCTTCTTTGACAGTTAGCCGTATTGATCATACCCCATCATTATTGGTGGCATCTGGTATGCGATCATGGTATGATAACATGTCACCATCAGATAGGGTGACTGTAGATCATTTATTTGCGACATACTATTATACATTGATGTTTTGAGTTCCCACAGGATTCGTGGAGGGCATCTTTGGAACCTTTGGGGTATCGAGAGGTAGGTTTTTCATTTTGGGACCCAGGAGTTGACTCCTACTCTGGAGGAGTATGCACATCTGACGATGCTGCCACTGGATAGACCTTACGTGCATATGGCGATTGGAGACATGAGTAGGTAGTTCATGACCCTTATTGGCTTGAGGCCTAGGGTGGTGCAAGATGAGCTCACATCTGGCCACGTTATATCCCAACATTTTCTATTTGATAGATTTGGCTCAGAGGATAATTATGCACGGCATTCCGGGGATTTCACCATACCGGAGGATCATTGGCGTTTGGCCAAAGTGGATGTATTGCTATTATGCGTACTATCGTATGTCTACATGTCATGGTATATGGATGAGTTGGACATAGGAGTCATCATGGCAGTGAGAGATCTCAGGGAGGGTCACACCATTATACCGATGATTATAGTAGAGACTCTGAGGTCGGCCACATACTGCTGCACTTATTCGATGGGAGTGTTTACAGGCATCTCAGTCATACTTTACGTGTGGTTTATGTCACACTTGAGACCGATTGGCACTTTTAGACGACATAGGTATTGTTTCACCCATGATATAACCATGTCATACTCCTTTCAGCCTGCAGAGTATATAGACACTGCATCTTGGTCAGCTTTCTTGGCAGGGATCGGAGATCCGTTTGCTATATTGCCGTGTACAGGGCTTATCTCACCCTACAGCTTCATCACTCATGCTCCTGGCATGGATTATCTTCCTCTGGATGGTTTGAGAGGCATGATCACTTACCGCCCACTAGCCGTGATGTGTCAGTTTGACCAGTTCCAGGATTTTCATCCTTTTGAGAGGGCATTAAGGCAACGCTTCACTTCTTGCCACTTATCAGCAGAGGATAAATCCAGGTTGTATGCCTGTTGGGATCAACGAGAGCTAGCTGAGTTTTCCATCAGCCATCCGGGTTATTTTGCAGAGTATTCCACATGGATGGAGACAGAGACTGCATTAGTTGAGGTAGTATCCATAGTGCAGGGGACTGATTCCGATGATGAGGAGCCTATGGAGGAGGCTGATATTCCCATCGAGGAGGATTTGACTACTGGGTTGCCAACATTTGTGATGGATTCTACCACTATGAGTGCTGCTGTGATTCAGCATTCAACACAGTATTTGGAGCAAAGTCTACATCTAATGACCTTTGAGAGAGATCAGGCTAGGGCCTTAATGTTGACATCTCTCGATGGGAGAGACGCATCTCTATTAGAGAGAGACAAGGCCAGATCAGCTATAGATGCGTTGACTATAGAGCGGGATGCTGCCCTTTCTTCCCGGGATGTGGCTGTCACAGATAGTACTTCAGTGAGATCCCTTACGACTGACATCCTTGCCGATATGAGTGCATACATTGATGAGCATCATGTCACCATGAAGTTAGCCTCAGATCTACTAGCTCGTGTAGATACCATTGGGCAGGAGCTTGTAGCATTACCTCCTTCTTCAGAGAGGGATGCTATGTAAGATCTGATAGTCCGCATACACACAGATCCGTAGATAGACTTGTATTTTTCCTGCACAGACTAGCTTAGCCATTTTGTCATATACAACATATATTGTATATATCAAATAGTATTATATGGCAGGGAAAAATATTTTGATTCACTTCCCTTTTAGTTATGCCTTGATACTTTCTTGATATTTGCCTATTTATTCAGGGCTTGTGATCTTGATGCGTTCTGACCTCATCCTTAATGTGTGGACATTGAGACGTCATAGGATCTTTCAGAACAGATCATTGATCTATGTGTATCCCTACCATCTTTGGTGTCTTGGGATTGGTTTTTGTATGTAGATGTGGAGATGAGTGTGGCTTTTCCTCTTTGAGATTGACCGCATCACATATGGTCGCCAGTACTCCTATTTGTGAGGAGCCTAGTTAATTCCATCTCTTATGGATTGGTGTTTCTCTTTGAGGCACAACCACAGCTTAGATGGTCGTCGAATCTCCTATTTGTGAGGAGAAGTTAGGCAGTTCCATACCTTTAGTCTGAAGCTGATGAAATGTGGTGGATTGAAGTTTGATCCCAGTACCGTGTGACAAGTATTTTTGTTCTAGTAAGGGGTTAGACCGAACCATAAATGGCTACCTACGTACTCCTATTGAAGAAGAGATCAGGTCTGTGTACTTCGAACCTGGTGTAAGAGGTTCAACGTTGAATGGTGTAAATGGGTGTAGGAGCTTTATTGATGAAGAAGGGTGTAGAAGTGTTTTTGTGGTTTTTGTTTTTTTTGTAAAGAAAAAGGGCAGAAATGTTTTTGTTGTTTTTTGTTTATTGCGACCGGGCCATATAGAATATAGTTGCCTACGTACTCCTGGGTATCAGGGAGATCAGGTCGACGTAGTTCACCCCTCAGGATGAATTGAAGCCGAAGAGAAGTATGAACCCCATGTGCATGCTATACTGCGGGGAGAAGAAAGTTTGATCCCATGATTGGGACAAATTGTAGGTGTAAAAAAGTTTGATCCCGTCTTCAGGAAAAACTGCAAGTGTGGAAAAGTTTAGTCCCATCTTCAGGATAAACTGCAGGTGTGAAAGGATCAATCCCTGGGGGGATAATCGAAATTATGTAAAAAGTGAAATGAAGTGAAACCAAGCTGCTGAGAAGAGTATTTAAAAAGGGTTAGAAAACCAGAATGACTGGTGATCTGATGATCCAAAACCAGGATGTTTACATGACGATAACCTCAGACATAATACCATTTCACGGTGTCTGAGTTGATGAGTTGTGGAAATTCATCGCCATCCATTCCCTGTAGTCTGAGAGTGCTTCTTGTCAATACCTCCTTGACAACAAACGGGCCTTCCCAGTTAGGAGTGAATTTTCCCTTGGATTGATCTTGATTGTCAATGATCTTCTTTAAAACCAAGTCATATTATTTAAACTGCCATAGCCGGACTTTCCTGTTGTGGGATCTTGCGATCCTTTTCTGATATAACTGACCATGGAAGATAGCCGCGGTTTGCCTTTCATCTATTAGAGACAATTGGTGATACCTGTCTTGTACCCTTTGCTCTTCATCCAATTGAGCATGCATCAACACTCTAAGGGATTCCATTTCCACCTCTATAGGGAGCACTGCTTCCATCCCATATGCTAATAAGTAGGGGGTTGACCCAGTGGAAGTACACATTGAAGTTCTGTAGGCTAATAAAGTCAGAGGCAAGAGGTCAGGCCATCCTTTGTGATTGGCGGACATTTTCTGCATGAACTTCTTGATGTTTTTATTAGCCGCTTCAACAGCACCATTCATCTTTGGACTGTAGATGATGGATTTAAGGTGTTTGATGTGGAATTTACTGCATAACTCCTCCATCATTTTGTTGTTGAGGTTTTTAGTATTGTCTGACACAATGACCTCTGGTTGTCCATATCGATAGAAAATATTGTTTCTGATGAAAGCAATGATGACTTCTTTGGTAACCCTGGGGAAGGAGGCTGCTTCTACCCATTTGGTGAAGTAGTAGATCATGGGGAATATGAATCGATGTCCATTACTGGCTTTGGGCTCGATGGGGCCGATCATGTCCATTCCCCACATTGAGAAGGGCCATGGCGAACTCATATTGTGGAGTTCCCTTGGAGGAGCGTGGATAACATTCCCATGAATTTTGCATTGATAGCACCTCTTGACGTGATCATCACAATTAGCTTTGAGCGTAAGCCAATAATGCCTTATTCTGAGAATTTTCTTAACAAGTAGGGGGCCGCTCATGTGTGGGCCACATACTCCACCATGGATCTCATCCATGAACCTCTAAGCTTTGTCTTTGTCCAGACATCTGAGGAGACCTAGTCCTGCATCTCTTTTATAGAGTGCATCTCCGCTCAGGTAGAATATCATAGCAAGTCGATGGATCCGCCTCTTTTTCAGTCAGGCTCGCCTCAGCTGGTGTAGATCCATCTCGCAGATACTACTTAATATGTTGAGACCAAGGGTTGTGGATGGGAGGTAGCTCATTCGATACTTCTCCAACATAGTTCCCATAAATTAGGGCCATTTGCAGGGAAAATGTGATACTTGACAAGTTTTCCTTGTCAGGTATGTGAATCAAGGAGGCCAATGTTGCTAGTGCATCCGCAAAATCATTCCTATTACGAGGAATGTGTAGAAAGGAGATTTTTTCGAACTCCAACGCCATCTATAAAACTTACCGATGGTAAGGCAGCAAATGTAATTCTTTGGTTTGATAGATTTCTGTGGATTTTTTGATTACCAACTCTAAATCCCTAAAGACAGCGATTAACCTTTGATGCCCATTGAGCGTGCAAGTTTTAGCCCCATGATCTGACCTTCATACTCGGTTGTCTTTGTTGGTCTTGCGATAAAGCTGTAATTTTGGTGACGGGATACCGCTCCCCCGTATCGGATACTAGAACTACTCTAGCTCCAGAACCTTCTGTGTTAATAGCTCCATCGAAATATATTTTCCGTGCGTGGCATGCATTTTACTGATGGTGTTGCTGAACTGCCATTACCCCTTCACTGGGGAAGTATGTTTCTAAGGGTTTGAAGTCCCCTGCAGGTACAACAGCCTGTTGATCCGCAATTCCTTGACCTTTGATAGACTTTTACATCACGTAGATGATGTCAAATTGTTGTAGGATCAACTGCCATCTGGACAGCCAACAATTCAATATGAACTTACTGAACACGTACTTGAGAGGATCCACGTGGGATATGAGATGTGTTATGTGACCATGGAGGTAATGATGTAACCTCATAGAAGCCCATGCTAAAGCATAACAAGTCTTTTCAATCAGAGTGTACTTGTGTTCACTGCTACTAAATCTTTTGCTGAGGTAATAGATAGCTCATTTTTGGCCTCTATCATCTTTTTGCCCCAGCATGCAGCCCATAGCATTGTCATTAATGGACATGTACATGAATAGGGGAACATCATCCCACGGAGGTACCAAAATATGAGCGTTAACTAGCTGCTCTTTGATTGTAAGGAAGGCTTTCAGACACTCATCGTTCCATTTCATGGAGGAGTTCTTCCTTAACAATTTGAAAATTGGCTCATAGGTTGCTGTGAGTTGAGAGATAAACCTACTAATGAAGTTGATTCTTCCCAAAAATCCCCGTATTTCCTTCTCTGTCTGAGGAATGGGCATTTCCTTGATGGCCTGGATTTTGGTGGGATCCAGCTCAATCCCTTTGTGGCTGACTAGAAAACCTAGCAACTTGCCTGATTTAATGCCAAAGGCGCACTTGGCCGGATTCAACTTCAAGTTTTACTTACGCAACCTGTTGAAGAGCTTTTTGAGATGGTCTAAGTGGTCTTCTTCCCTTCGGGACTTGACAATGATGTCATCCACATATATCTATATCTTTTTATGCATTAAGTCATGGAAAAGAGCCATCATAGCTTGCTGATAGGTTGCCCCGGCATTGATGAGGCCGAATGACAACCGTCTATAGCAGAAGGTTCCCCAAGGCATGATGAAAGTAGTTTTGTCATGATCCTCCTCAGCGACCATAATTTGATGATACCCCGCAAAGCAATTCACAAAGGAGTACATGCCCTATTGAGCAATATTGTCAATGAGAATGTGGATAAAGGGAACGGGAAAGCTATCTTTAAGGTAAGCTTTGTTCAAATCCCGATAATCCACGCAAACTCACACCTTTCCTCCTGGTTTAGGAAGGGGAACAATGTTGGATATCCATTCTAGATATGTAAACACCATGATAATGCCAGCTTGCAATTGTTTCACAATTTCTTCTTTCACCTTTAAACTTCACTCAGGTTTCAATCGCCTGAGCTTCTGCCTAACTGGCTTAAATCCATCCTTAATGGTAAGTCAATGAAGGACAATGTCAGTGGACAAACCCACCATGTCTTCATCAGACCATGCAAACACAACCTGGAATTGGGTTAGTAGCGCAACCATGTCATTCCGTTGGTTTGGGGTTAGGTCTGAACCAATCTTGATTAGCTTAGGGCTTTCTAAGGTTCCAAAATTGAAAGGAATGGTTTGATTAAGATTAGGTTGAGGTTTATCTTTGACCCATTCCTTAATCTCCTGAGGTATCTCAATGTCCTCTTGGATTTCCATCAAGTCTGAGTCCAACTTTTCATCAAAGTTATAATCCTTGTGGAGAAAAGGCAGCTCATCAGCAAGTACAGACACATCTAAACTCATAGTCCTGAAACAAAATATACTTTCACTTAATATATGAAACTGTTTAGTCATACAAAAGTGTTAGCATGTCTTGATAAAATAAGCGCTATCTTAATGCATGAAAAGTAAGCAATTAAAGTTATCTCTGTGGCAAAGGGGTTTACGCCCATTTTACCCTCGTCGACCAATGCATGGAGTGCTGCTCCAATTGTCGAGGGTAAAGTCCTGATGGACTGCAATGATGGGGGGGATGTCATCATCCTCTTTTTATCGAATGATGACCATAACATCTGGGCAATCATCCTCTGGGGTGTATCTGTTTGTATGCTCATCATGGACAATGATGCGTATACCTGACATCATCAAGGCGATGCCATGTTTACGTTTCTATTCCCTTTCTTCCACTTCGAGATCAGAAATCAGAACCTCTTTTGCTTTGAATGGTACTGGTTTGGGAAACAATATAGCCATAACATGGGCTGATACCTTTACCGGAGACTGTATCAGCTCATGAGGTGCAGGAGGAGAAAATTGCCGTGTGGCGGAAGCTTGATGAATCTACTTGTGCTTATGAGGATTCCTATAGCTGGAACTGGCAGAATAGCCTAGTCCAACTGTCCCGGTTTGACTGTACATTTGAATTGGGTGCTTAATACCCTGCTGATTTTTACCAAGCCCTTGTCCAGGCTGATGACCCAATGACATCATTTCTTGGGTGGCCGACATGACCTCGACAGAAATCTTGGGTACAGAAAGTGGTGTTCCAATAGGATGGTATTGCGTGTTGCTCACTTCCAAAGTATGAAAACTGGCTGGATCAACTTCTGAATTGAAGCTGATGATTGGTAGGTTTCCTTGTTCAGGACATTTTGGCTCAGCGTTGACAGTGACTAGGCTATTGTTGACAATGTATTTGAGTTGTTGATGTAGTGTAGAAGAGACGACTCCAGCCATGTGGATCCATGATCTCCCTAATAGCAAGTTGTATCCTGAATCTATCTTGAGGATGTGAAAGGATACATTAAATGTATTAGGACCAATCTCAATTGGTAGCTCAATATCTCGGACAAAATTTTGTCGGGATCCATCAAAAGCTTTGATAACAGTATGGCTGCTTCGGATCCGTTTGAGATTAACGTTCATCTTCACTAAGGTGGCATAAGGACATATATTCATAGACGAACCTCCATCTATCAAAACTCCAGCTAGCATATATTCGGAAGACAAAACTGCAATGTGAAATGGCTTGCAATGACTAGTCCCTTCGAGCGGTATGTCATCATCAGTGAACGATATAACATTGTTGTTAAAAATAAGATCAACAAGATGTTGAAATTTTTCCACATCCATTAATTTTGGTAAGTAGGCTTCTTCCAAAACCTTCAATAAGATCTTCCTGTGATCCTCAGAAGAGAAAACCAAGTCCAGTATTGAGATCTGACGTGGAGTTTCTCTTAAGCTTAGAACCACCTTGGCTTCATTATGGCCCATAGTGCGGAGGAATTTCTCAATTTTCTCCATGGGAATCTTCCCCTTTTCTTTTATGGCGGGCTTCATCACCCTCTGAGGAAGATACAATGGATTTTCCTTCGACATTGTAGCAGTAGTATGAGACGTGGATCGTTCAGCTTCTCCATAATTCTATGGGACTTTGTGTAGGCTGACAACAAGATACTGTGGTCTGAAGGGTAAAGAAATTGGCTCTGATGCAGCCACTTTCAAAGGATTGTCAGCTCCTTTGAGTTGAATTGCTTGTATGGGAAATGGCCCGAAAGTCTCATCAGTCTTAGTGGATATAACTGCTACTAGCCCCTTCCATTTGGTAGGACAGGTATTCCCACTTTCGAGTATCACAGTGTCATCGTCTGACAACTGCAGGACACCGCTGTCAATTAGATTCTGAATAAGGTGGCGGAGTGCCCAACATTCTTCTGTGTTGTGACCGCGAGAATGTGAATGATATTGACATACTCTATCGGAGTTGAACCGTCTTGAACGAGGATTAATTGGAGGTAGAAGGGAGGTGATTCTTCCTTCGTTGATTAGCATCTGAAATATCTCCTCTATAGGTTGGCCCAGGTATGTAAATTCCTTTTTATTGGCAAAATCTCTATGGACTTTAGCACTTGCTCTCTTCACAACATTGTCCTCCAGTGCTTCGCTTTCTGAAGGTGATGATAGAGCATTCATAACAAAAGGAAGGAGACAGGCATGCTCTTGGCTGACTAACTGGCGTATGACTTGATGCTGATGGATCACCAGTTCTGCCAATTGTTCAACTTGCTTACAAAGAGCTTTCATCTTTCGTTCCATAGCAAATTGGAACTTTAAGTAATCCCATCTGTCAACACCGTCTTTGATGGTTTGGGATGATTCACTGTTAAAATTGGAAGTCTATCCACTGCTCCAACTAATCATGTTGACCTCTTCTTCTTTGTGTTGAGGAAGAGGGTTGTCTTGCACATGAGGTCGATCTGGTTTGGTAACCATGATTAAACTGTTGTCTATCAAATCTTGGATCTTGTGTTTCAAGGCCCAATAATCTTGAGTATCATGTTCAGGTGCCCCGGAATTATAAGCACACTTTCGAGTAGCATTGAAACCCCTCCCATTAGGGTTGGCTGGTGGAAGAAAATGTGTGATTTTATTCTGAGCTGTCAGAAGAGCAAGAATATTCTCGAGCGAATCCCCTAAGGGTGTGAACGTTCGAGGGCACTTTACTTCTCCACCTTTAGGCAATGGAGGGTTTGAAGATTGTGCTTGAAAAGGGGAGTAATTTCTCCTCTATATAGGCATATTCTGACTGCCTTTTTGACCTTGTAGTATCAAGGAAACATCCTCCTCTTTCTTTTTATGGATCCTCCAGGGGTTGTTTCGATAAGTTCTGGACTGGATGTGCTCAGCAACTGCCTTAAGAGCGGCTAGGCCTTGAATCTTTTGTGACTTCAACCCCATCTCAACCATCTCTCCATGCTTGATTATTTTAGAAAATGGTTTGCCAATACCAGCTAAGACTCTCTCATAGAAAGGAGCTTCTTGTATGTCTATGAAATTCATGACCATTTCTGACTCTGTCATAGAAGGAATAACTTGAGCAGCAAGGCGCCTCCACCTTTGAGCGTACTCTCTGAAAGACTCATTAGACCGTTTCTTAACCTTGGTAATCTGGTACCGGTCAAGAGCCATCTGAGATTGAAAACTGTATTGATTGAGGAAGGCATGAGCTAGCTCTTCCCAACTATGGATCTTTGAGTTGTCTAATCTGGTATACCATGAATGGGCTTCTCCAGTCAGACTCTTCTGAAATAGCTACATTATGAGCTTCTCGTTTTCCGCATAAGATCCAAGTTCTCCAATGAACACCTTCAAATGTGTGTAAAGATCCCCTAATCCGTTATACTTTTCAAAGTTAGGGGTTTTGAATTTCTCTGGATAATAAACACCAGGGAATATGCAAAGGTCAGCATACGAAACACTTCCATGTGTTCCAATCCCTTTGAGAGCACGAATAGTTTTTTCCATTTGAAGGACTTTCTTCCTGATATCACCGGTGTCTGAATCTCCTTTTAGATGGGTGTTTTTAGGGTCTTTATTGGTCGTATCCAACTGAGTTTCTGGATTTGTTTTATCCAAACCTTGTGTTCCTCCTTGTGTAGAGGATTCTGTATGTGTATGCATTTTTGAGCCCCGAGAGTAGATCGATGCAATTCTTTAAATGAATGCCCAAATCGTAATTTATTTACTTAATCAGTCAAACTCTTCTCAAGAAACGGGATTAGACTGGTCAGAAGAAGACATGATTGGCTATAGGCTCGTGGCCTTTTTGGATTTTGAGCGGGTAACAAGCCCAATTGTTTCCCTACAAAAAACTTATGTAGTTTAGTTTCAGGGAATGTAAATGTTTATATGCTATCATAATGTGTCCATTTTAGGAATATTATCCAGCAAAAATGGGTGTCATTTGATAACATGTCATGCATGTGCAAATATTCTTCATATTTTCCATTACATAAAGATGAACATGGAATAAAATTACAAGTAAATGCTTTTACAAGTAATAGAAAATGGAAAGTATGAAGAGACTTTCCTCCACGTTTGGTTTATCAGAGGCTGACCTATCTTAGGTTTACTCTCATGGCTTTTTGGCATGAAGGTCCCCAGATCATCGCAATCTACTTGACGGGAAGTTAATCCGATCTTTCAACTGGAGAGAATCTGGGTGGTGCCTTTCCTGAGCCTCGTTGGAATTAGTCTCCTTACGAGTCTAGTAATCAAACACCGACATGATAGCCTCCTGGTGGAGGAACCACACAACATACATTCACATACAATGTGTCTTACTATTTATAAAAATGATGACATGTGCGAAGCACTAATATCACAGATAGATATATTGCCGTGCAGTAATTAAAATGCATTAGTACACATTCATCATAAATGTAAATGCAACATTCACACACAAGCATATATGAGTTTTGAAAAGCTTGTAGTAGAATGGCTTAAACCCTCTTCATTTGGTGTCCCAAAGAAAGTCGCCACTGTCGACGTCGGGATTTTTATTTGTCCTTTTCTATTCTTATTCTTTGGTGTTCTCATGTTATGTGAGATTTGTTTGAAAAAAAAAGTGAAAAAGGTCCGACATGTATCATGTCGACTATTTGACCGTAAGAGTCATGATTGGTGTTTTAATCTGGTTGTACCCACCTTGATGGAGAAAATGCTTTCACATTGACCCGGTGATGTGACAACGCTAAGCAGGTACGTGAAACAGAGATTCATTTGGGTTCGGGGGTTTGATTATACAGAGGGAAGGTGTTAGGCACCCCCCGACATCCATGTTGCCACGGTGACCGCCACTTTTCAAGAAAATATTATATGAATGTGTGTGTGTGTGTGTGTGTGTTTGTGTGTGGATCAATGTGCAATTTATTTGGGAGTAGTGCTATGCCTCGTTCGAACCTATATACACAGGGTTTGAATTTATACAAAAATTCAGTTTTAAACAAGATATAGCAGTGAGGTTTTGTAAAAGAGGTTTTTCAAACCCTGTGCTCAATAGTAATTGAGGCATTTGATACTTCCATTTTATTATTAAATGTTCGGCTTGTTTACTTTTTATTTCTGAGATGCGAAGCATGTTCAAGAAAATAATATATAGCATTATCGAACTCCTCATTTCCATGACAGCCAGCTAAGGAAATTCAAACACCATGAATAATTTACAAGCTGCTTATAGCTGAAAAAGTCCATCACGGGAACCGAATCTAGATTCAGTGGACTGAATCTGTGATCACATGATTCCTAGGCTCACATGATGCCGTAATTTATATGAAAAGCAATAAGTAGTTATATATATATATAAGTTGTAAATATATATATACAGATATGATCAACCACCACGAAACACCTCAATGGGGGATCAGAATTGTAAATATATAAAAGCGGTAAATATATATAAATAGACATGATCAACCACCACGAAGCACCTCCACGGGGATCGAAATGTAAATAAAGCAATAAATCGATCAACCATACTTAAGTAAACTCAAAGCGGGACTGAATGTAAAGAAAGTAGTAAAAGCGATCAATTGCCACGAAGTAAACTCAGCGGTGACGAAATGTAAATAAAGCAAAGAAAAGACCATGAAGTAATCTCCAGATGATGTAAATATATATATATATATATATATATATATATATATATATATATATATAAGTGGTAAAGCACATGATGTTTCTTAATCCATTTCAGTTTATCATTTCAAATGATTTATCGCATATATATATATATATATATATATATATATATATATATATATATATATATATATAAAAGTAGTAAACTCACTAGAGATAAAAATGGGCTCATCTAGTGAGTCCGACAATAGTTCATATATATAAGTATATATATATATAAAAGCAATAAATGCTCTGGATATAAAATCCAGGCTCATTGGATATAATCCGACAACAGTTCATATATATATATATATATAAAAGCAAGTAAACGCTCCAGACATAAGTCTAGGCTCAATCGAGGCATAACTCAATAATGTTAGTCTATATATAAAAATATATACATATATAAGTATATATATATATATATACAGACAGAAATGAAAACCACAGACCGAAGTCCGGGATACACACACAACACGACTCTCAATGTGAAGAATAATATGTGCAAAGATGAAGAGAAAGACTTTATAGAGTGTGAGAAGGCTTACAGTAGGCTGCCAAAGCAGGCTTTTATGACTCTAAATGGATAAACACTCAGCTCCCACTGATAAAATATAGCTATATGTGAGCTAATAGGTGTTTAAAATGAGAAAGAACTCAATATGGGGTGTGTACAGAGCAAATTGGATAGGGCTTCCTTGCCTCTTTTTTTTTTTACAAATGGCCACCCCTTGCAGTAGCTGTAGATGCACCCGCGACTACCCAGGGTGCCCCAGGCTTCGCGGGTCCGACCGTCTCAAAATATGTGCACTCGTGCACTATGATGTCCGCTCGAACTTGCAGAACTTCAATGCGAGCATTCAAACGAGGTGTATAAGACCTTCTTCAGACCGCTTTTATCGAGAGTTATGCAATGACATGGGATTAGAGTTTGTACAAAGTCAGGAAGAGGGGACCATGCCCATGGTCTTCAAGCTTCAAATTCTATCCGGTGTGCTGCCACACGTAATAGTCACCCGGGATTGGAACTCCTTGGCTCTTGTGGGACATTGTTATGTAGAAATGTATGTATGAAATGTTGAGACAGCGCGCTGGGGTTGAGGTGGAAGGATGACGATTTTGCCCCTCACTGAGGTTATCTCTGATTTGGGCTAATAGCAGACGTTGCTCAGGGTTACATCTAAGATTGGACTGCTGCAAATGTTTGAATTCTGCAGGGTCATCTTTAAGTGTGCATGTCTTCCCAGTGTTCTCTTCGGGTCTTTGGAATGAGTGCCTAGGCAGGAGGTCTAAGATTGAAGCTGATTGTATGAATTTGAAACAAGCATTTTTGGAGTTATCACCGGAACTGCAGCGACATTCCTTGGGGTTATCTCCAAGGATGAAAGTCGGGGTTATCTCTGAGGTTGTAATTTATACTCCCGATGTGTGTTCCGGGTTTGAGACTAAATTTCTGGTAGTATCTGGAATGGATATGAGCTGTCTTCCAGGGTTATCTCCAAAAGACGAATCTGCCCTCCTGCAATGTTAGTAACAGGTATAAAGAAAATTTCGAGTGTCTACATGCTAACTTAAATTCTTCATCAAATTTAAAAACTGCATCTTTCTCTAAGAGACTACATAATGGTTTTGCAATCTTAGAGATATCTTTAATAAACCATCGATAGAATCCAGCATGTCCCAAAAAACTGCGGATTCCTTTGACTGTAGTTGGTGGTGGAAGATTCTCAATTTTTTCCAATTTTGCTCTATCAACCTCTAATCCCTTCGCAGAGACCTTGTGCCCCAAGATTATTCCTTCTTCGACCATAAAGTTGTACTTCTCTCAGTTAAGTACCAAATTCATCTCCACGCATCGCTTTAAGACTATGACCAAGTTTTCTAGAAAAGCATCAAAATTATCTCCATAGACAGAAAATTCGTCCATGAAAACTTCCACATTCTTCTCCACCATGTCCGAGAAGATGGCCATCATACATCGTTGGAATGTTGCGGGGGTATTACACAAACCAAAAGACATTCTCCCGAATGCAAAGGTGCCATATGGGCACGTGAAAGTGGTCTTCTATTGATCTTCAGGAGCTATGACTATTTGATTATACCCCGAGTATCCATCCAGTAAACAGTAAAATTCATGCCCTGTTAACCTATCCAACAACTGATCGTTGAAAGGTAGAGGAAAGTGGTCCTTGCGGGTTGCCTTATTCAGCTTCTTGTAGTCCATGCAAACCCTCCAACCGGTCACTATCCTCATCGGAATTAATTCATTATCATCATTCTGTATTACAATCATTCCTCCCTTTTTTGGCATGCATTGGACTAAACTGACCCATGCACTGTCTGAAATTGGGTAGATAATGCTCACATCCAACCACTTCAAAATTTCATTCTTCACCAATTCTTTCATGATTGGATTTAACCGTCTATGCTATTCCACTATTAGTTTTGCATCCTCTTCCATAAGAATTTTGTACATGCCGAAGGATGGACTTATCCCCTTTATATCTGCAATTGTCCATCCTATAGCCAATTTGTATTCTCTAAGCACTCTCAGGAACTTATTTTCCTGCAGTTTGTTAAGCGCAGATGCAATAATAACATGTAAAGTATTAGAATTGCCCAAATAAGCATACCTAAGGTGTTTAGGAAGTGGTTTGAGCTCAAGAGTAGGCGGCTCCTCCAATAAAGGTTTCATTCTTGCCGTGGCTTTTTCTTCTTTGTGTAATGGCTCATATGGTACCTTTAATCCACTAACTCATGGCAAAGAATCCAACATATGTAAATAATTTACAACCTCTGGATCATCCAAATCTTTGTCTCCCAATAGTGTTGTTTCCAATGGATCATTCGCCAAACTTTTAACCATGTCTTCGTTAACTATTCGATCAATGACATCCACCCGAAAACACTCTTCTTCATCTGTAGGGAACTTCATGGCTTTGAATACGTTGAACTTGACTTCCTGATCCTAGACCCTCATGGTTGGTTCACCTTTTTGCACATCAATGAGAGTCCTACCCGTAGCCAAGAATGGTATCACTAAGATGATTGGGATATTTTTATCTTCTTCATAATCCAAAATTATAAAATCAGCTGGAAATATAAAATTTTCCACCTTAACCAGGATATCTTCCACAATTCCTCTTGGGTACGTTACAAATCTATCTGCTAACTGTAGAGATATGTTTGTAGGCTTTGGAGCTGAAAACCCCAATTCAGTGTAAACGGATAATGGCATGAGGTTCACGCTTGCCCCAAATCACACAAACACTTCTTAAATGTCATGTTCCTGATTGTGCACGGAATGGTAAAACACCCCGAATCTTTTAACTTTGGCGATAATCTTCTTTGTAGAACTGCATTGCACTCCTCCGTCAATGCTACAGTTTCATAATCCCCCAACCTCTTTTTCCTAGACAGAAATCCCTTCATGAATTTAGCATAACTCGACATTTGCTCTAGGGCTTCTGCGAAAGGAATGTTGATCTGAAGTTTCTTAAAAACTGCTAAAAACTTTGAAAATTGCTTGTCTAACTTCTGTTTCTGAATTCTTTGCTGAAATGGTGGTGGATGATACATAACCGACTCACTGTCTGTCTTTCTCTTATCTACTTGCTTTTCTTCACTTTGTTTGTACTCAACCACTTTGTTTTCACCATGTTTGTCATCATCTTTTTTAACCGAATTTTCTATCTTCTGCCCCTCAAGATGTTTTCCGCTGCTTAACATAATTGCTTAACACTGCTCATGATTCCCCTTTGGATTTTTCTCGATGTCACTAGGTAGAGTTCCTTGAGGCCTATTGTTTAATGCAAAAGCCATCCATCTCAACTGATTTTCTAAGTTCTTGATGGCCACTGCTTGTGATTTCATAGCCGCCTCGTTGCTCGTTATATATTTTGACAACAACTTTTCTAAATCTATCTTTTTTTCTTGGTGCTGAGCTGATTGTTGATGCTGATTCTGAAATCCTGTGGGATAAGATGGTCGTGGAGCTTGCTGATTCTGGTTGTTACTCCATGAAAAATGAGGGTGATTCCTATTCCCCGGATTGTATGCATTCTGAAATATATTATATGGAATACTATTGTAGCTACCCACAAATTGTACTGAAGCTGGGTTAATAACACATTATTCCGTAGGATGTTCCCCCGCGCACAATTCACAAATAACCGCAATCTGCTGAGTTTGTGCACCCGACAAAGCATCCACCTTCTTTGATAGCGCTGAAATCTATCATGTTAACTCCCTCACCCCATCTACCTCTAATACTCTAGCTACCTTAGGTTGTGTCATTCTTGTCGTGGGCCACTTGTAGATGTTAGCCGCCATTGTTTCTATTAACTCATATGCCTCCTCATATCTCTTGGCCATAAATTCTCTACCCGAAGCTGCATTTATACTAGTCCTGAGATTCCTTCTCAACCCATTGCAGAATGTATTCATCTGCAGCCATTTAGGTAATCCATGATATGGGCACTTCCTGAGCAATTTCTTATACCTCTCCCATGCCTCATACAAAGATTCCCCACACTGCTGTTCAAACATGGTTATCTCATTTCTCATTTTTGCAATATTTTCTAGTGGGAAAAATTTGGCTAAGAATTTCTAAGTAAGATCTTCCCATGTAGTTATTGATCCCGAAGGTAGAGAATGTAACCAACTCTTCGCATTGTCCTGCAGTATGAATGGGAACAAGCGAAGTCTATCTGCGCCATTGGACACCCCATTGTATCTGAAGGTGTCATATATCTCCAAAAAGCTAACCAAGTGCTCATTCGGATCATCATTGGCTAATCCCCCAAACTAAACCGAGTTCTGAATCATCTGAATAGTCCCAGGATTGATCTCAAACGTGTTTCCAGCAATTGCCAGCCTGGTGATACTTGACTGAAGCTCAGTCACCTTGGGAGTGGCATAGTCCCTTAATTCTTTCTGGTCTTCGGCAGCCATGATTTCTTCCTTATCAGAGTTCTCGAAGATCTCTCTAGTGCCTTTAATCCACTTACTTAGCCTTTGAAATCGTTTCTCAATATCTTCCTCGAAAGGAAGCAAGTCTGGGTTTTTAGGCCAAGCTTGAATAAACTGACTTCAAGAACCTGCAATAAGAAGAAACAAAACAAAAAGAAAAATTGTTTAAGTAAAACTGAAGTAATTAAACTGATATTTAAAATTATTAAAATCAATATTATTCCCCGGTAATGACGCCAAAAACTTGTTGGTGTAAATTCCAATTACGCTCACACGCAAGTGCACGTGGTCAACAAGTAATATAATAGTAAGTAAAGTATCGTTCCCACAGAGAATAACAAGAAATTAATCCCAAGAATTACCAATTTTATATTAACCCAATTTTATTAAACTAATCAAAATCAATTATTATAACTAATAAAAAATAAAAACTAAAAATACCAATTAATCAACACAACTTAGAAATCTTAATTTCAAGCAAATAATGGAGAATTAGGCTTATAACTTCACTTTAAGTATCATTCCAATTATCACACCTTATTCCAGTTTAATTCACTATCTCAGTTTATTAATCAAGAACACTTATGTAGAATTAGCCATTTCTCAATGCAGTAATACCATATTAACATAAATCCACAAATTAGATAGAATTAAGCCAAACACCCTAATTAACAAATTCACTATATCTCTATGTGAATTACAATTAAGAATAGTTTAATTCCAAGTTCTTATCAGATTACATGTGATGCTAGACATATCTTTACCCTAACATAAATTAAGATTCTATTCACTCATAGAATTCAAAAGCACATGCTATTTTGACTAGGTCTAGACTCATACATCATCTCTCAAATCCATACAAATCCACATAAAATTGGTGATCAAACAATTCATAAATATAAGCACAAATCACAATAGATAAACTGAATTAATAATTTATTAAACCCAAATCAAGGCATAATAATTGTCATTTAACGTTAAAGATCCATTGCAAGCCTAAAAAGTAATTTAGTTCATAACTAATGAATTAAATACTGAATAAATAAAAGAAATCATCATCCCAATTACAAAAACTAAAATTAAAGAAGAATAGGAATACACCACCCTTCTCACCCTTCAATTCTGCAATCTTCGTGAATTCACCTCCTTTCTTTGTTCCTCCAAGATTGTCTCTCAATTCTCGCTCTCTAAGTGTGTTCTCAATTGTTGGATATTCCCCTTTTCATTCTCCTCTTTAGCATAACTTAAATCACTTCAGCTAAACCCAATCCAATTCTAATCTATCTCAAAGTTATCCCATAGGAATTCTAATAAAAATCAAACTCCCAATTAAACCCAACAAGTTTTTTAAACATAGAATCCCAATTAACATGAAATAACCTCCTTAACACACTCCTAATATAACCTTATTACATAAAGAAGTTATATCTCCCAACACAACTCAGTTTCCAGCAGAGCAAAACAAAATAGCTCCCGACCCGTCCGACCAGCGTGCCCTGCATCGGGTTCTGTACTAAAGTGGCGTGCCCGCTCTAGGTGATCAGTATGTTCCTCGCATGCAGGGCGCTTTGTGTCGTTCCCTTTGTAATCATGGCGTGCCCCACGCCATTAAAGCAGAATGTCCAGATTTCACTTGCTTTCTTCTAATGACAACATTTTGATGTTCTCACTTAATATCCTGCAACAAGAACAAAAACCCATCAAAAGCAACATGAAATACTCAAAAACTAACAATATATCAAGCTAAATAAAGATAAATCATAGGTTAAAAACCTACTCATTAGCTATGTGAATATATCATCTAGAAACTATAAAGACCGAGAAAGGTTGAACTTTAATTGAAGACGCTTGAAGGCAAGTTTCCTTAACGCTTGTCTAACCTTTGTGTTAGTCAAGTTTTTGTGATTCATGTTATAACATGCATGAATTATTTTACAAAAGAGTCAATGCCAGTTTTAACTAGGCTAGACAAACCTTAAGAATTTGATTGATTTGTTTACAAGTCTTTCGATATAGTATTGATAACGCTATCCTATGCCAATTATTTGGTACAGATTCAAAGGTAAGCCTGAGTATGAATAAAAAAAAGTGTTTTATGTCGATTATTCGGCGGGCACACGAGGTTGCCAAAACTTAAACATAGATACATGCAATGGATGAGTATTGAACAACATAGAGTACTATAGGCTGATCACCTAGAAGTGCTCGTAAGATATATCGGACTTACGGACTTAGTGCCAGGTTGTCCTTTTTATGAATGAAAATCAAAGAGAATGTTCATGGTCTTTTGACCTGCTCATAATACCTAAGTTATTGTATGTACTCTGGAATTATTGTATGAGAATGAAAAGTGCTATTTTAATGACTCATAGTACTTCATAACTATTTATTCAGTTAATGAAGATCAATCATATGATTCTTGATGTGGTGGTTATATTTTATATTGTTAGACTTGCTGAGCTAGTTATGCTCACTTCTTGCTTGAATTATATGATTACAGCTAAGACTGAGCGAACCGAGGGTTCCAATAAGGATAGAGGTAAAGCTAAGATGGATAAATAAATTATCATGTAATAGACTAGTATATTTGTATGAACTTATACTATGACAATGAAGAATGTATTTGTTAGCAGAACCTGGGAAAGAATTTATTATTATTGTAATAAGAATGTAGTAGACACACTCATTTTGATGTTGTTTTCATTGGAATGAATGTATAGTTAGTAGTAACATGTAGCACCATATTTGTAGGTTGAAAGTACCCAGATTTTGGGGCGTCAACGGTTAGTATCAAAGCATTAGGTTATAAAACTTAAGGGGGAAAGAACCTTAGGCTAATAACCTTGGTAGTAGCATAAGAAGTTGGAAGTAAAGGAATTCAAGTAGAGTTCTTAATTAGTATTGAGGAAACTCATTACCGAAAAATTTAAAAGATGGAAATTAACCTTAAATAAATTAAATGTGATTTGTGCTTATATTATTATGTATTATGTACTAATCCACATGTTCTATGTTATTGTAGATTTCAATCGATAACTCTATGTATAGAGATATACATGTGGTGAGCAAGGAGTAAGTGAACATGATAGGGCTAGTACCAGTGCCAGTGGCGGAGGTACCAATGGTGAACATAGATGAGTCCGAGCCAGAGGAGGAATATCCATATGGGGACTTGGAGAATTTTGGATCAACATCATACTTTGATGTGGTGGCTAATGAGGATATGGAGGTAGCATCGTTTAATACTGTGGTACTTGCACTAGAGCCAACACCACCAGAGCTAATGAGGGCATTATATTTGGTGGTGCTTGACCGGAATGTGTAACTGCGCACTAATGTGCAGAACTTAAGGGAGGAAGTTAGTGACCTCTATGAAACAAAGGAGTCTGCAGAAGCAGATTTTTAGTTAGAGTATGATGAGAAGGTTCTCATGAAGAATAAGGCGAGGGATTATAAGAACGAGGTCGTTGAGCTATGTAAAGAACTGGGTGAGAAGAACTAGAAGATAACACTGATGTCTTATATCCATGAGAGTGCTCATGAGGATTTCATGCTAAAAATTGCTTGTTATTCAATTGAGTTGGGGAAAACTCGTCATAATATCAGTCGGGATATTGTGTCAATTCTTGCGAATAAGAAGCACGAGAATGCTATTATGCAGTGCTAGTAGTAGGTAGAGAAAGTATAGATATGTAAATATTATATGTATCTGTGTAGTGATGTAAAACCCTCTTTTGTATAACTAAAGGGTAGTCTTTTTGTAAATCCCAATTTTTGTGAAAGTCAATCGCATGATAGAAATGTAATAGCCGTGGCTATAGAATTAAGATGTAAATAGTTTCGAGCTACGAAGAAGCATATTAATATAATGAGGTTTTTATTAAATGTGCTTGATTGTAGTATGAGTTTTTATTTGATGAATAATAACTAAGTAAATAGGAAGGAATAAATAATAATGAAACTTTATTTGTTTAGTCAGAAAAATGCTGCCAAGAAGAATACAACATAATCAAGAAGCTGAATCTTATAATGAGAACCAAGAGGGTCAGAACAACCCTATGCATGAGTTCGTTAATTTTTTAAAGGTTGCATTTAACTAAGCTAAGGGTAGGGCACCAGTGGTCCCTAGGGTAGCTCGAATGACTACCTTTAAGGAATTTAAAAGTGTTGGTCCGCCGGAGTACAAAGGAACTACAGACCTTATTGAGGCCCAGACATGGGTGAAGGAAATTGAGAAGGAGTTTGTAATCGCAAATGTCGGGGAGGCGCAAAAGACTTCTTTTGCGACCTATATGATGAAGGGAGAAGCTAACTTCTGGTGGGAGGCTTACCAGGGTGGGGCTGAAACCTATGCGGTTACATGGGAATAGTTAAAGAAGGTCTTCTTCGAGAACTACTTTCCTACAAGCATGCATGGTAAGATAGAGATTAAGTTCTTAGAACTTAAGGAAGGGGATGTAGAGACTCAAAATTTTGTATTCCTGATACTAACCCTGCACGAGGGTAAAATTATCTACTAGAGATAACCTTGGAAGTCAAATCAGTTCACCCCCAGAGACAACCTCGGGAAGTATAGTTTTCAATCTCGGAGATAACCCTGAGAGATCTAGTTTTCAATCTGGAAAATAACCCCAGGAGATTCAGTTCCAACCTCGAAGATAACCCCGAGGGATCCAGTCCAAGTTCCAGAGATAACCCCAGAAAAGTTTGTTTCAACCCCGAAGATAACGCCTAGAGGTCAATCCACCTCAGAGATAACCCTGAGGACATTCAACATTCACAAAAGCTCAATCTCAGAGATAACCCTGAGCAACGACTGCTACATCTACGCAAAAGTCGGAGATAACCCCTGTGGGGGTAAAATCATCATTTTGCCACCTCAACACCACATTCAAGTCGTCTTAACACATTTCAATCCACACTGCATATCAAAGTGTCCCACAAGAACCATAGCTCAAATATCGAGTGATAACTACACAAGATAACACAACGGATAGACTTTGAAGACTTGGAGAACTAGTCATGGACCCATCTTCTCGGCTTTGTACAACCTCTAATCCCATGTCATTGTGTAGCTCTTGACAACAACTTTTTAAAAAGGTATAACACTCCTTTATCGGAAGCCCGAATTGAAAGTTATGAAGGTTCGAGGGAACAACACGTAGCCAAAGTGCACGTACTTTGAGATGACGAGACCCGCATGGCCCAGGGAAGCCCGGGCAGCCGCAGGTAGACCCGCAGCTATCAGGTCTTTTCATATGAGCTCTTGGCAGCTCATTTGAAAAAAAAAAGAAAAGAAGAGAAAACTTTGTCCATTTCAACCTGTAACCCCTGCTAGAGTGCTCTAAACTGAGTGATTCTTGTTTCTAAACACTTTTAAGCTCGTGTTTTGTAACATATTGAAGTTTAACCAGTGGAAATTGAGTTTTCAGGCATCAAAAGCTATCTGAAGTCTTCTTGGCAGCCCACTGTAAGATTTTTTAGGTTTTTAAGCTTTTTAGTACTTCTATACATATATATCTACTAAAGTTGAGAGTCACATTGTGTGAGTATGCCTGGATCGTCGATCCATGGATTTTGACTACTTATATATTTATATATCTTGTCGAACTCGAACTCGAATGAGCCTGGATAGAATATCTGGTGCGTTTACTGCTTATATATATATATCATCAAACTCTGATTCGATTCGGCCTGGATATAATATTTGGTGCGTTTACAACTTTTATATATACATATATATATATATATATATATATATATATATTTACTTATATATATTTACTGCTTTTATATAAAAATCTGCTTTAACTATTTTCATAATGTAGATATTTAATCATTTAGCTTGCGGGCTAGATTTGCCTCAATCTGGCTATTTCTAACTTTAACCGGTTCATAGTGACTAAACTAGAACCGTTGAAGCTAGAATGGTTTAGATTTACTCAAATCTAGTTTTTTTCTAGCTTTTGTATATACTGCTTTTTCATGTGAGCCTAGGAATCATGTGATCACAGATTCAGCCTCTGAATATAGATTTGGTTCCCGTGATGGACATTTTGCCGCTACAGCTAGCTTGTATATTATCTATGGTGTCTGGATATCCTTAGATGGCTCTCATGCCCACAAGGAGTTTGACACTGCTATGTATCTTATTTTCTTGAAGATGCTTCGCATCTTGAAAATAAAAGAAATGAAGCCGAACACATAATAAAATGGAAGTATCAAAGGCCTCAATTACTATTGAGCACAAGGGTTTGAAAAATCTATTTTATAAAACTTCACTGCTATATCTTGTTAAAATTGAACTTTTATACAAAAGTCAAACCCTTTGTATATAGGTGCAAACGAGGCATAACACTACTTCCAAACAACTGAACATAGACCTACTCACATACACACATAGATACATAAATAAAATTTGAATGAAATGTGGCGGTAACCGTGTTATCACGGTAGTTGGAGCCCCCGGACCCTATCAAATTTTATTTTCTCAGACCAGTTAACTACTGTCAAACCATTGCGTCTTTGTGCAAACCTTTTCTTGGTTGAGTTGGTGTAACCGTTTAAAAATACCAACTGGAGACTCTAACAATCAAATCGTCGACATATACATGTCGGACCTTTTCAAACTTGTCTTTTCAAACAAATCTCACCTAAAATGAGAACACCAAAAGATAAGAACATAAAGGGACAAATAAAAATCCCGACGTCGATAGGTGGCAACTCTGTTGGGGATTCCAGTAAGAGGGCTTAAGCTGTTATTCAAGTTTTTCAAAACTTTTATCTGCTTATGTGTGAATACTATATTTACATTGAATGGATGTATACTAATGCTTTATTTATTGCACTTTAGTGCTTTACACCATATCTTCCTGTGATATTAGTACTTCGCACATGTCATCATTTCCATACGGTGAGACGCGATGTATATGAATTATGTTGTATGATTCCTCCACCAGGAGGCTAACCCGTCAGTATTTGATTACTGGACTCGTCGAAAGACTAATTCCACGAGGCTCAGGAAAGGCACCACCCAGATTTGCTCTAGTTAAAAGTTTGGATTAACTTCCCATCAAGTAAATTGCGATGATCTGGGGACCTTCATGCCAAAAAGCTAGAGAGTAGCCTAAGATATGTCAGCCTCTGATAAACCAAACGCGGAGGGAAGACTCTTCAGAGCTTTCCATTTTAATTACTTGTAATTTCATTTCCATGTCAATCTCAATGTAATGGAAAATATAAAGGGGAATGTGAATATGCATTCCTTTTTCATATCAAGACCTATTATCCTATCATGTCATCAAAACGACAGATATCTATTTTGCAGGAGAACCTTAAAACACTCCTAAAAAAAACAGACACATTACATAGTATATAACATTTCCCCATTTTCCCAGACTAAACTATATTGTCTTTTTGTAGGGAAATGGTTGGTCCCGTTACCCGTAGAAAGTGCAGAAAGGCACTAAGCCCACAGTCAGACACAGCTACAAGTGCCAGCATTATCCTACTCCTGTCTCACGCGAGGAGTTCGAAGGATTAAACAATCAAATAACAGAGTTGGTTTTATCCTGAAAGAACTAAACAAATCAACTTAGGGTCCACAAATACCCATCCAAACAGAGTCCTCTACACAGGGAGGAATCCAGGGTCCGGACGGAGAAATCCCAATACCTGAGTCTCATACTGAGAAGTCCAAAAAGAACCCCTGAAATCACCCATCTTAAAGAAGATCAAGACACCGGTGATATTCAGAAGAAGGTTCTACAAATGGAAGAGACCATTCGGTCCATCAAAGGGATTGGAACAAACAGAAGTGTGTCCTATTCAGACCTTTGCATCTTCCCTGGGGAGATTTAGCTCCTACATCATTTACAATTCAACCCATCAAGCTCAAAGGAGTTGAAAACCCTTTGAAGGTGGCTGCACCAACATCCCTCATATTGTCATTTAGGACACAATATCCTATCATCAGCCTTAAGAAAGTCCCATGGAACTATGGAGATGTTGAAGGATCAACATCAAACACAACTGTTGCGGTATCCAAAGAAAATCCTCTATATCTCCCACAATGAGTGATGAAGCCAGTCATCAGATCTAAGGGGAAAGTGCCTAAGGAGAAAATCAAAGAATTCCTCCATAAGATGGGACATAATGAAGTCAAGGTTGTGCAAAGCTTGGAAGAAACACCTCAATAGATATCTATTCTGGACTTGGTATTCTCTTCAGAATATCATCGAAAAGTCTTACTGAAGATATTGAAGAAGCCCACTTGCCAAAGACAATGGATGTATAAAAGTTTCATTATCTGGTAGATCACATCTATAACAGCAATGTGATATCTTTCACCGATGATGAAATACCTCCCGAAGGGACGGGTCATTGCAAGCCACTGCACATAGCAGTGAGGTCTTCCGAATATGTGGTCGGAGGAGTGCTAATAGATGGAGGATCATCCCTTAACATCTGCCCCTATGCCACATTGAAAAGGATGAATATCAATCTCAACTGAATTCGAAGCAGCCACATAATCATCAATGCTTTTGATGGATCTCGACGAAATGTTGTCGGAGATATTGAATTACCAGTAGAAATTGGTCCATATACATTCTACATATCCTTTTAAGTGCTCAAAATCACTACATGATATAATTTACCGTTGGGAAGACCTTGGATCCATATGGCGGGAGCAGTCCCATCTACTCTTCATCAACAACTTAAGTATATCATCAACAATAATCTAGTCACTGTCAATGTTGAACAAGAGTATCCTGTCCAAAGTGATATACCTCTCATCAGTTTCAATGAAGAAGTTGAGCCTAGCAGCTTCTAAGCCCTTCAGGTGAACAACACTCGCTATCAACCCATTGGGGCTCCAGCTCTGAAACCCAGAATTTCTGCCAAGGTAATGTCGGCCAGTTAAGAGATTATATCCTTGGGTTTCCAACCAGGACAAGTGTTAGGAAAGAATCAGAAAGGAATCAAATTCCCAATTCAAATTCCCAGCCAGACAGGGAAGGCCGGACTAGGCTACTATTCTGGGTTCAGTCACAGGAACCCGCACAAGCATACATCGGTTCCTTCATCTACAAGGTTGTTGCCTAAACCTACAGATGTTGTTTGCTAAGCCGATACTGGGTAATGGGAAGAAGTTTTGATTCCAGACCCAGACATTAAGGAAAGGAATCAAAGGCACAAACGAGATATAAAGAGACATTTATCAAATATGCGCGTCCTAATCCATACAGTGGGTATGAACAGGGACATCCTAAATGATGATTGTCGAGACATCATGGTCATCATTCAAATGAAAGATGACGATAACTGCCCCGTTATTGCAGCTATTCACTAGGACTTGACCCTAGGTAATTGGATCAACACTCCTTATATTTTCCAAAAAGGGTAAAAAGGGCAGAAAATCCATCTGCCCTGTAGATAGCAATAACTGCTTACTTTTGTTGTCTAGTATTAGCAGTTGTTTTTTTCATGCCATGCTAACACTCTTTTTGATCAAACAATTTCATATATTAAGTGAAAGCATTTTGTTTCAGGACTCTAAAGTTAGATTTGTCTAAACTTACTGATGGAGTGCCATTTCTTCACAAGGACTGCAACTTTGATGTAAAGTTGGACTCTTACTTGATGGAGATTGAACAGGAGGACTATGAGGTGCCTGAGGAGATCAAAGAATGGGTCAAAGATAAACCCAAGCCAAACCTTGATCAAACCACCTGTTTCAACCTTGGAACCTCAGAAAATCCCAAAAAAATTTAGATTGATATGGACCTTACCCCAAGCCAAAGGAATGACATGGTTACTTTATTGACCCAATTCCAGGATGTGTTTGCATGGTATCATGAAGACATGATCGATTTGTCCACTAACATCGTCATTCACCGCTTACCCATTAAAGAGGGATTCAAGTCAATTAAACAGAAACTAAGGCGATTAAAACTTGAGTGGAGTTTGAAAGTTAAGGAAGAAATTATGAAACAATTTCAAGCTGGCATCATCATGGTATCAATATACCCCGAGTGGCTATCAAACATAGTCATCATTCCTAAACCCGGAGGGAAGGTGCGAGTATGCGTGGATTACAGGGATTTGAACAAAGCTTGTCTCAAAGACAACTTCCCTGTGCCATTCATCCACATACTCATTGGAAATACAACTCAGTATGACATGTACTTCTTTGTTGACTTCTTCGCTGGGTATCACCAAATCATGGTGGCTGAAGAGGACCAGGAGAAGACAACATTCATCACTCCTTGGGGAACCTTTTACTATAGATAGTTGTCATTCGGCCTCATCAATGCCAGAGCTACCTATCAGTGAGCCATGATAGCTCTTTTCCATGATCTAATGCACAAAGAGATAGAAGTCTATGCAGACGACATTATTGTCAAGTCCCAAAGGGAAAAAGACCACATAGACAATCTCAAAAAGCTCTTCAACTGGTTGCGTAAGTATAACTAGAAGCTTAATCTAGCCAAGTGCACCTTCAGCATTACGTCAGGCAAGTTACTAGGATTCCTAGTTAGCCACAAAGGTATTGAGCTAGTGTGACAACCCGAAAAATCGGATTGTCCAGAATTTAAGAGTTAAAGAATTAGTTATTAATAAAATAAATTTTTATTAATACTATTACATGTTATCGTTTATTAATCGATTCTATAACCTAGAATGATTATTAATCGGGAGGATTACTCGCTACGAGCTAGCTGAGCGAACGTAGTAAAAATTTTCAAGACGAAAATAAAATTTTCCTGGGAACAAAATATTTTCAGGGAAAAAGACGAAATAGGCACTATTCACCCAA
Organism: Panax ginseng; assembly: GCA_020205605.1. NCBI lineage: Eukaryota > Viridiplantae > Streptophyta > Magnoliopsida > Apiales > Araliaceae > Panax > Panax ginseng. Next base: position 88,886,553 of record CM035130.1, on the reverse strand, counting down.
CGAAACCCTAAGTGTTAGGGTTTGAATAACCTAAGCCTTTTCGAGAGTTCGGTATATTGAAATGACATTCCGTCGAAAGATTTGACAATAATATATCATAAAAAGTTAAGTAAACCGATAAAGTTTTTCTCGAAAAACGTGCAGAAATCGGATAAAATAAAAATGACGAAAAGTATTATTATACAGTTTTAATTCGTTTAGTTACGTTAGGGTAAAATATGAAGGAAAATGCTTACCGTCAAAAAGTGTTTTTCAGTTTTTCGGAAATCCGAAGAATGCGTAATATTCAATCGGTAAAGGAAAGACGAAATATCCAAAAATATTTGGATTTCGAGAATTTCAGTTTTTGAACTGTCGGACGAAATCTGAAAGACAGAAGCACGAAGCTTCCAAGGGAAGCTACCTAAGGAGGTGGGGCGGCCACTTGGCCACCAAGTAAACTTGGTGGCTAAGTAATGAATAGTAAGGAGGTTAGGGTGTGAAAAGACCAGAATGCCCCTAGCCTTGGTTTTCTTTAAATAGAAAGCTCAATTCATTGTTTTGGGATTTTGAAAAATCCAATAACTTTGAGAGAGAGAGAGAGAGAGACTTTGGATGGGAGAAGAGAGGAAAAGGAAGAGGAAAAGCTAGCCCTAATGCACGCTTTGTCCATCGGAGCGAAATTAAAGAAGAACGGTAATCCGAACCCTAGTTCTTCTAATTTTCTTTAAGTTTATCATGTTCAATAACATAGCTTAATGAATATAAGAAGTAGATAATATTAAGAATGAATTCATATGGTTGAATTCATGAGAAAACGAAGAAATAAGAATTAGGAATTTAGTTTATAAATTTCTTAAGGAAGTATAAGATTCGTAAGGATTTTGAGCGATCCAAATGAATCTTATGAATGAGTAGGTCAAATGAGTAAGGAATGATGTTCTATAACATCAAATTTCAAGAAAAAGTGAAATTGTAATCCAAAATATTGATTAAAATGAAGAACGAATGAAGAACACGTGAAGAACGCGAAGAACGTTGTTGATGGACAAATTTAAAACCATCGTAGTATAATTATTGTTGATGGGCAAGTTTAAAACCATTTCGTATAAGTTAGTTGCTTATTGCTTGGTTAGGAACGTTAGAAACGTTAATGAAGAATGAACTAAAACAGAGCTATACGAAGTTATGGCGAAAATTTCGTAAAATACGAGCGAGAATTTGAAAGTTAGTAAATGAACCTGAATGTGTAGGGTTTCATAGGAATGTAAGAGAACATAGAAAACTTGAGTTGTGGACTCAAGAATGAACGAATTCCGTGTTTGGATGACCGAATTGCGGATGAACAAATGAAGAGCGTTAAAAACGTTAAAATGGACAAAGGGCAAAGATTAAGCCAATCAAAAGGCATGTTAATGGATTCAGAACAAAGTTCTGTCTGGGGGTAATCAAAGTACGTTAGATAACAAAGAAAATGGCTTTGTAACAATCTCGTTCCGCGTTATAACGAAGAAGTTATGAGATTTCGAAGTACGTCTTAGAAAGACCAAAGACTTAGAATTTTTTTTGGGAAGAAGGTCTTGGCGCCGCGGCGCCAGTCATGCCTAGAATGGTGGCACTGCAGTACCAGGCTAGAGAGTCATATATCGTTAACTTCGCATGCGTGATCCGAGAATCGATTGTAGTAGGTGAAATAGCAGCCAAAGAAAAGCAACGCCAGAAATGAGATTTTAACTGCTCAATTTCTCGGGGGATGTGCAAGAAAAAAATATGAACATATAGTTCAACTAATGTAACACTTAATCAAGTGTATTAAACCTTCAATGAAGGTTGAATGGAAAGATTAATCGAGATTAAAAGACGATGCATGTAGATGCGGATTACGGAACCAATGTCCGGGAACCGTAGTCACAATGAAACGAACGTGAGGAATTGCTAATTGTGATTCCTTAAACGTTGATTGGCTAGGGTAATGAATAACATTTTGATGTTATGTCATGGTTATGAGAAATGAATGTAAAGCGTTTAGACGTCGTGAACGCAACGTGGTTACGTTGAACGATCGGTCTTAGCATACAATGATATGTATGGCTTCGACATTAAGAAAGAATAATGAACATGGGGTTTATGGGAATGATAACGATCGAAAAATGATTAAAGCCTTGAGTAAAGGTTAATTAAGAGATTAAGAGACAAGCTACGTGAACGTTAAATACGTAAACGATTCTCGTAAATCGTATTCACGTTGGGCGAACGTTCTAAGTATACATTGGTTGTATGACTTAGAGTTGACGGGAGTAGTAAATAAGATATGAATTATCAAGAAAGTCATAGCGAACGGTAATAAGATTAATGAAAGCCGAATGTGAGTCGGATGAGAATGTTAGAATGAAATGTAAGCGTTGAACACTTTAACCGACGTGAAGGTTGAGTGTACGCGAATATTAAACGGGTAAAACCTACACTCCATGTATGGTTTGACCGTAAGGTAATGAGGATCAATGATTAAACCTGTGAGCGATGAAGAAGCTGAATTAAAGACAAGTATGTATAACGTAAAGAAGCTGAGTTAATGTTTATAACTTGGATGACGTTCAGAGTCGAATGAACCGGACGTTGTGAGATAAGAATAAGGTAACGTAAAATGTTTAACACTATATATGCGTATAATGAATAATGAATGATTGTTCTGAGTATACAAAAGACTGTATGACTTAGACGATGATGAATGAATCCTGAGGTATGGCATTTAGTTGCCAGAAAGCCATAAGGAATAAGAATTGACTTAACGAACATTATAGTTTAATAGTTCGGTTAAGTTAAGATGAATTTAGGTTCTAGTATAATCGTAACCTTTGATAGTTGACATATGGGTGCTGAGCTAAACAATTCCTTCAGAGAGCGAAGGTATATACAAAGCTGTAACCGATATAACTCACTTTGTTATAGGGGAAGGTGTAGGCAGAGGACGGAATTTGTTTGTTGGTTGTTTGTGGGAAACCACTCAGAGTACCATATGGACTACTAGCAGAGAAGCGATGTGTACTGAGTCCTAGAAGAGTTATAAGAAGAAGATAAGAATGTGAATCATCAAAGATGATGAACGTTTTGAATAAGACATCTCCAGTATGTCATGAAATAAAAACCCAGTAATGAAAGTTATTCGCGTAAAATTATATTGCAAGAACGTGAACCCTAAGAAGAGAAATTAAGTAAACCAATGCGTAAAGTCAAGTATATGACTAATTGGTACATGTTTTATTTCCTTATGTGCTACATAGGAATTGGAATGAGTAGTTCAGCGTAAACTATAAGCTGTAGCTGTGCGTAAGGTAAGTTTCCTAACTTCATTCATATTTTAAATGAATGCTAGTTTTTTAAACTTCTTAGAAGTTGAACATACGATGTTCTGTCTATGTTCAAATGTGTGATATTTGTACAAGCTGGTAGAATGTATGAGGCCTTGTGTCACAATGTGAACACTTCGGTGTTTCTATGATATGAACTGTTCTGTGATTGAACTGTTCAATATGAGCATGTTCTTTTTATACATGAACCGTTATTGTTAAGTCTGTGCTATTGATTCTAGCCAGACAGAATGTGTATGAAAGAGAGTAGAGAATGAATGTATTTCAAAGTGAACATAACTAATGTTTTAAAATGATAGGAATCTAGATTATTCCTATTATTCAAGCTGCTTCATAACCTTTGTTCGGTTATTGAAGTCTGAAAGGAATGTTAAACTCTTGAAGTTGTTTGTTCAACTGCTATGACTTGCTGGGCAATTGAATGCTCACACTTGTTTTAAATAAAAATATTTTCAGCGAACGATGTTAGTAGAACTTAAGGATCCCGTAAAGATCAAGCCTACGTTATCCAGATGAAGAATCATTCATTATATGAATGATCGTGAAGATCAAGTGAAGACTTGAAATATAGAATGATAGAATTAAACTATAGAATAGTTTAATGAACGTTTATGTATCCTTGGTGGCGGATAAAAGTCACTTGTACAAGATGTAAAGAATAATGTAATTATCATTATTTATAATGAAAGAGGTATTAAGGTTTTAGAACCTGGGATTTGAGGATGTATGTTGTTATATTCAGTATATAATGATGTATGTTTGGATGAATGATGTACTAGTGATGCACGTAATTCAGGTGTGAAGATAGACCGGATTTCGGGGCCTTACAGGTTGGTATCACAGCTAATAGGTTATAAATCTTAGGTGTGAGTACCTAAGACTATAATATTAGAGAGAAGGATAAGAAGATCACCACGTGATCATAGTAAATCGTAGTAACAGATGAGCTATAAAACGATGTATGATTTATAGCCAATGCTATGAATGAATGGTACTACGAAGTAGTATGAAAAGAATAACTCAGATTGAGTTATAAAGGATAGCATACGAATTAAAGAAAATGCGTATTAAGTAAAGGGAAAATTTAGAAGTTGTAAGATTTCAATTGAGGACTCATGTGATAATTGAGTTGTATGAATCTTTGTATGGGCAGAGGTTTGTGCTTCGGTGTAACAACCACTCAGTTTATTACAGTGATAATCATTGGAATTGGTCGCGTTGTCAAGATGTTTATTACGAGAAGGTGAATCTTTTCTCATGTATATAATTGATAGGTAGAGAACGATAAGGTAGGTGCGAGTTCTTGAAACTCATACTTATGGTAAGTTTTTGACTCATAATTATATGGTATGTTTTTGAACTTCTCAAATGAATGGACGCCTTTATGGTGCATGCAGGATAGTTCTTAAACTCATATTATTGTGGAAAGTTCCTGAACTCATAATGTGTGGTAAGTTGATGGACTGTACTAAGGTATAGGAATGTTTAGACTGAAAACGAGTTATTTTCAGTAGACTTATCATTGAAGGTGCTAGAGAAGATTAAGTATTGTCACAAGTAAGACAATGAAAGAAGATGGAGAATAAGATATTCCAAGTCATCTAGCTATGCTAGATTTCGAAGTTTCTTGAAATCGTGCTGAAGTGCGCGTTTTAAAAATGAAAGAATTGGTTCAATTTTGGAACTAATGGATTTTAAAAGAACTATTCTTGATATGTCTATGCTAGTTGTTTCAGCTAGACAGAAATTGATTTCAAATATCAAAATGAATTTTATATCATCAGTGCATTTGATGCAAATATGGTAAAAGGATGGACTTATTAATGCAACTGAACCTAGTGTTGGAAGTGATCTTAGGATCAATAACCCGCTATGGTATGATGTATAATGACGAAGTCATAAACTGACGAAGTCCTCAACGTACTGTAAAAAGTGTGGTATCATGACGTCATGAAATGTTTTGATGTATTGTGAAAGAATTTAAAGAAGTAGTCGATGTCAAGCGAGTTGACTAGACGAATGATTCAAGTTGATGTCCAATTTATTGGTATGGTCTAAGCTACTTGATTTGGCTAAGACGAATGGTATGTCATGATTAAAAGAAAATCGAGCTTTCTTTGATGAGCTATGCCGAACCAAATTGCTTTGGTGCGGAATCTAAGTCTGAGGTGAACATACCCTGAAATGCGGTGATACATTAGGTTCATCACCTACGTATGGAAGAGGTAGTTTACCTTCTTTATGATTATAAACTTACCAAGTAATAAAGGTTTACGGCAGAGGCTGTATAACCTAGTATAAGTTCATGGTCGATTTGACCCCTCAAAGAAAAGAAGAAAAAGTTTTAAAGGAATCTTTGTATTCCTAGTTATTCCTTTCACTTCATGATTTTTGTTAAGTTATGAAGGGTAGGGAATGTATGAAAGATAAGAACTTCTTTGAAGAGAAGTTGAGAAGATGAGTAAGCTAAAATTTCGAGGACTTAAATTCGTGAAGAAGGAGAATGTGAGAACCCGGGTAAGGGTTTGGTTTTAAGAAATTCGAGGACGGAATTTTTTAAGGAGGAAGAATGTGACAACCCGAAAATCGGATTGTCCGAATTTAAGAGTTAAAGAATTAGTTATTAATAAAAAGAATTTTTATTAATACTATGATACATGTTATGTGTTTATTAATCATTCTATAACCTAGAATGATTATTAATCGGGAGGATTCTCGCTACTGAGCTAGACCGAAGCAGTAAGAATTTTCAAGACAAAAATAAAATTTTTTAAGAACAAAATATTTTAGGGAAAAAAGGCGAAAATAGGCACTATTCACCCAACGAAACCCTAAGGGTTAGGGTTTGAATCCTAAGCCTTTCCGAGAGTTTGGTATGTCGAAATGACATTTTGTCGAAAGATTTGACGATAATATATCGTGAAAAGTTAAGTAAGCCGATAAAAGTTTTTCTCAAAAAACGTGCAGAAATCGGATAAAATAAAAATGACGAAAAGTATTGTTATGTACTTTTCATTCATTTAGCTACGTTAGGGTAAAACGTGAAGGAAAACGCTTACCGTAAAAAAGTGTTTTTTAGTTTTTTGGAAATCCGAAGAATGCGTAATATTCAATCTGTAAAAGAAAGACGAAATATCCAAAAATATTTGGATTCTGAGAATTTCAGTTTTCGAACTGACGGAAGCACGAAGCTTCCGAGGGAAGCTACCTAAGGAGGTGGGGTGGCCACTTGGCCACCAAGTAAACTTGGTGGCTAAGTAAACTTAGGGTGTGAAAAGACCAAAATGCCCCTAGCCTTGGTTTTCTTTAAATAGAGAGCTCAATTCATTGTTTTGCTATTTTGAAAAATCCAACAACTTTGAGAGAGAGAGAGAGAGAGAGAGACTTCGGATGGGAGAAGAGAGGAAAAGGAAGAGGAAAAGCTAGCTCTAATGCACGCTTTGTCCATCGGAGCGGAATTAAAGAAGAACGGTAATCTGATCCCTAGTTCTTCTAAGTTTTCATTAAGTTTATTATGTTCAAAAACATAGCTTAATGAAGATAAGAAGTAGATAATTTTATGAATGAATTCATATGGTTGAATTCATGAGAAAACGAAGAAATAAGAATTAGGAATTTAGTTTATAAATTTCATAAGGAAGTATAAGATTCGTAAGGATTTTGAGCGATCCGAATGAATCTTATGAATGAGTAGGTTAAATGAGTAAGGAATGATGTTCTATAACATCAAATTCTAAGAAAAAATGAAATCGTAATCCAAAATATCACCAATACAAAGCAACGCCAGAAATGAGATTTTAACTGCTCAATTTCTCGGGGGATGTGCAAGAAAGAAATATGAACATATAGTTCAACTAATGTAACACTTAATCAAGTGTATTAAACCTTCAATGAAGGTTGAACGGAAAGATTAATCGAGATTAAAAGACGATGCATGTAGACGCGGATTACGGAACCAATGTCCGAGAACCGTAGTCACAATGAAACGAATGTGAGGAATTGCTAATTGTGATTCCTTAAACGTTGATTGGCTAGGGTAATGAATAACATTTCGATGTTATGTCATGGTCATGAGAAATGAATGTAAAGCGTTTAGACGTCGTGAACGCAACGTGGTTGCAATGAACGATCGGTCTTATCATACAATGATATGTATGGCTTCGACATTAAGAAAGAATAATGAACATGGGGTTTATGGGAATGATAATGATCGAAAAGTGATTAAAGCCTTGAGCAAAGGTTGAATGAGAGATTAAGAAACAAGCAACGTGAACGTTGAATACGTAAACGATTCTCGTAAATCGTATTCACGTTGGGCGAACGTTCTAAGTATACATTGGTTATATGACTTAGAGTTGACGGGAGTAGTAAGTAAGATATGAATTATCAAGAAAGTCGCAGCAAACGGTAATAAGATTAATGAAAGCCGAACGCGAGTCGGATGAGAATGTTAGAATGAAATGTAAGCGTTGAACACTTTAACCGACGTGAAGGTTGAGTGTACGCGAATATTAAATGGGTAAAACCTACACTCCGTGTATGGTTTGACCGTAAGGTAATGAGGATCAATGATTAAACCTGTGAGCGATGAAGAAGCTGAATTAAAGACAAGTATGTATAACGTAAAGAAGCCGAGTTAATGTTTATAACTTGGATGACGTTCAGAGTCTAATGAACCGGACGTTGTGAGATAAGAATAAGGTAACGTAAAATGTTTAACACTATATATGCGTATAATGAATAATGAATGATCGTTCTGAGTATACAAAAGACTGTATGACTTAGACGATGATGAATGAATCCTGAGGTATGGTATTTAGTTGCCAGAAAGACATAAAGAATAAGAATTGACTTAACGAACATTATAGTTTAATAGTTCGGGTAAGTTAAGATGAATTTAGGTTCTAGTATAATCGTAACCTTTGATAGTTGACATATGGGTGCTGAGCTAAACAATTCCTTCAGAGAGCGAAGGTATATACAAAACTGGTAACCGATCTAACTCACTGTTATGGGCAGTGTAGACGAGACGGGAATTTGTTTGTTGGTTTTTTGTGGGAAACCACTCAAAGTACCATATGGACTACTAGCAGAGAAACGATGTGTACTGAGTCCTAGAAGAGTTATAAGAAGAAGATAAGAATGTGAATCATCAAAGATGATGAACGTTTTGACTAAGACATCTCCGTATGTCATGAAGCCGTAAACCGATAATGAAAGTTATTCGCGTAAAATTATATTGCAAGAACGTGAACCCTAAGAAGAGAAGTTTAGTAAACCAATGCATAAAGTCAAGTATATGAGTAATTGGTACATGTGTTATTTCCTTATGTGCTACATAGGAATTGGAATGAGCAGTTCAGCGTAAACTATAAGCTGTAGCTATGCATAAGACAAGTTTCCTAACTTCATTCAAATTTTAAATGAATGCTAGTTTCTTAAACTTCTCAGATGTTGAACTTGAGAAGTTCTGTCTATGTGCAAATGTGTGATATTAGTACAAGGTGGTAGAATGTATGAGGCCTTGTGTCACAATGTGAACACTTCGGTGTTTCTATGATATGAACTGTTCTATGATTGAACTGTTCAATATGAGCATGTTCTGGTTATACATGAACTGTTATTGTTAAGTCTGTGCTATTGATTCTAGCCAGACAGAATGTGTATGAAAGAGAAAAGAGAATGATTGTATTTCAAAGTAAACGTAACTAATGTTTTAAAATGATAGGAATCTAGATTATTCCTATTATTCAAGCTGCTTCATAACCTTTGTTCGGTTATTGAAGTCTGGAAGGAATGTTAAACTCTTGAAGTTGTTTGTTCAACTGTTATGACTTGCTGGGCAATTGAATGCTCACACTTGCTTTAAATAAAAATATTTTCAACAAACGATGTTAGAAGAACTTAAGGATCCCGTAAAGATCAAGCTTACGGTATCCAGATGAAGAATCATTCATTATATGAATGATTGTGAAGATCAAGCGAAGACTTGAAATATAGAATGATAGAATTAAACTATAGAATTGTTTAATGAACGTTTATGTATCCTTGGTGGCGTCACTTGTACAAGATGTAAAGAATAATGTAATTATCATTATTTGTAATGAAAGAGGTTTTAAGGTTTTAGAACCTGGGATTTGAGGATGTATGTTGTTATATTTAGCTATATAATGATGTATGTTCGGAAGAAGACGGGATCGTGAGAATCCGGATGTGAAAATAGACCGGATTTCGGGGCGTTACAGCTAGATCCTACAAAAATTCAAACCATTACTGAGATACCCGTGCCCCAAACAAATAGGGAAATACAAGGATTTCTAGGAAGAATCAACTTTATCTGCCGATTCATCTTCCAACTCACAGCAACCTGTGAACCTATCTTTAAGTTATCAAGGAAGAACTCCTCTAAGAAATTGAATGAAGAGTGTCAAAAACCCTTCATTTCAATCAAAGAACAACTAGTTAAATCTCCTGTCTTGGTACCTCCCAAGGATGATGTTCCCCTGTTTATGTACTTGTCAATCAATGAAAATTCCATGGGCTGCATGATGGGACAAAAAGATGATAAAGGCCAAGAAAGACCTATCTATTACCTCAGTAAAAGATTCAGCATCAGTGAGCACAAGTATTCCTTGATTGAGAAGACTTGTTATGCTTTAGCATTGGCTTCCATGAGAGTACAACATTATCTCCATGGTCACACAACCCATCTCATATCCCGCATGGATCCTCTGAGGTATGTGTTCAGCAAACCCATGTTGAATTGTCGACTGTCCAAATGGCAGTTGATCGTCCAGTAATTTGACATCATCTACATGACTCAAAAGTCTATCAAAGGTCAAGAATTGCAGATCAACTGGCTGTCGCACCATCCGGGGATTTTAAACCCTTAGAAACATATTTCCCCGATGAAGGGGTAATAATAATTCAACAACATCATCATGACAATACACCCCAATCATAGAACATGTATTTTGATGGAGCTGTAAACATGGAAGGTGCCAGAGCTGGAGCAGTTTTGGTATCTATTTTGGGAAAGCAGTATCTTGTTGCCATCAAATTGCAGTTTGTCAACACCAACAACACAGCTGAGTATGAAGGATGTATAATGGGGTTGAAGCTAGCCCAATATATTGGCGTTAAATAGTTAACTATCTTTAGAGATTCTGAACTGGTAATTAGACAAACCAATGAGATTTATCACACCAAGGAATTACATTTGATGCCTTACCATTGACAAGGTATCCAGATGGCTTCGGAGTTTGAAGAAATGTCCTTCCTCCACATTCCTCGGAATATGAATAACTTTATTGATGCACTAGCAACTTTGGCCTCCTTGATCAATATACCTGAGAGGGGAAGCATTCAAAATATCACATTTTCCCGCCAAAAGGCACCAGCCGACGGGAATTACATCGGAGAAGTATCGGATGAGCGGCCTCCCATCCAACACCCTTGGTATTAGTTTATCAAGGAGTATCTACGAGATGGATCTATAGCCATAGAGGCTAGTCAAGCTGAAAGAAAGAGGATCCATATAATTGCCATGAAATTCTTTTTGAGCGGAGACGCACTCTACAAAAGAGATGCAAGACTAGGCCATCTAAGATGCCTAGACAAAGACCAAGCTCAGAGATTCATGGATGAAATCCATGGTAGAGTATGCGGCCCACACATGAGCGGCCCTCTACTTATCAAGAAAATCTTAAGAACATGGCATTACTGGATCTCTCTCAAAGCTGACTGTGATGATCACGTCAAGAGATGTTATCAATGCCAAATTCATGGAAATGTTATCCACGCCCCTCTAAGGGAACTCCATAATATGAGTTCACCCTGGACCTTCTCAATGTGGGGAATGGATGTGATCAGGCCAATGAAGCCCAAATCCAGCAATGGTCATCTGTTTATCTTCACAATGATTGACTACTTCACTAAGTGGGTAGAAGCAGCCTCTTCCCCCAGGGTTACTAAAGAGGTGATCATTGGTTTCATCAGAAACAATGTAGTTTTTCAATACGGACAACCAAAGGTAATTGTATCAGACAATGCCAAAAACCTCAATAACCAAATGATGGAGGAATTGTGTAGTAAATTCCACATCAAACATCTCAACTCCGTCATCTATCATCCAAAGATGAAGGGTGCTGTTGAAGCGGCTAATAAGAATATCAAAAAGACCATGCAAAAGATGTCCGCCAATCACAAAGGATGGGCGGACCTGTTGCCTCTAACTCTATTAGCCTACAGAACGTCAATGCGCACTTCCACTAGGGCAACCCCCTATTCATTAACCTATGGCATGGAAGCAGTGCTCCCCATAAAGGTGGAAATGGAATCGCTAAGAGTGTTGATAAATGCTCAAATGGATGAAGACCAATGGTTACAAGATCGGTACCACCAATTGTCTCTCATTGATGAAAGGCGGGCTACAACCATCTTCCATAGTCAATTATACCAATAGAGGATCACTCGATCCTACAATAAGAAAGTCTAGTTATGGTAGTTCAAAGGAAATGACTTGGTCTTGAAGAAGGTCCTTAACAACAGAGATCAATCTAAAGGAAAATTCACCCCAGACTGGGAAGACCCGTTTGTTGTCAAGGAGGTATTGACAAGAGGAGCCCTGTAACGATTGAGAATTTTATAATTTATGATAAATATTTATTGAATTAAATAAATATTTTGATTAATTTATTTATTGACATAAATAAATAATTGATGACATTGTGGTGTAATAATTTAGTTAAGTATATATGCTAACTAAATTAATGAATGGTAATATTATTATTTGAAGATTTGATTTAATGAAATAATTAAATTAGATGAATTATTTGATATTTAAGAAAATAATTAAATAAAATGATGTTCTAGTTTAATTTAATAATTAAATTAGATATATAATAATTTATTAAACATAAGTATAATTATTATAATTATAATTGTAAGTTATTGAAATTAATTAAGAGTGTGACAAGGAACTATATAATATAAGTAATATAAAAATAAATTAAATGGGGAGGGTTTTAGTGTGTAGCCAAACAAGGCCTTGTGACCTTTGGCTTAATCTATCTGACATAACTTTTTGGGTTCTTACCTGAAGAGTACGTGGGGGAGAGGGAGGCCAGTTTATATTACGCGTATTATTTTTTAAGACTAAAGAATACAGAGGTTAGAGAGAACAAGAGAAAACTAGAGTGTTAGAGAAATTGAGAGAAGAGAGAATTCATTCTCTGTGATTTTGTCAAGAAAGAAGAGACGGAGTGTTGGGGAAAACCTTGTTATCATCTTGCTAACAAAGGATTAAGGTATAATATACTCTAATTCCAAATTTTTCTTTGCAATATCTGTTTTCTATGAATTAGAATTCTTGTTGATGAAGGGTCGAAGGGACGGCTCCAGCCATGTGGATCCATGGTCTCCCTAATAACTGGCTGTATCCTGAATCTATCTTAAGCACATGAAAAGATATGCAGAATGTATAGGGACCAATCTCAATTGGTAGTTCAATCTCTCTAAATGAATTTCGGTGGGATCTGTCAAAAGCTTTAATAACCGTATGGCTGCTTTAGATCCGTTTGAGGTTGACGTTCATCTTCACCAAAGTGGCATAAGGACAGATATTCAGAGACGAACCTCCATCTATCAAGACTCCGGCTAGAATATATCCAGAGGATAAAATTGCAATGTGCAACGACTTGCAATGACCGGTCCCTTCGGGTGGTATGTCATCATCAGTGAAAGATATAACATTATTGTTGAAAAGGTGATCAACCAGATGTTGAAATTTTTCCACATCCACTGATTTCGGCAAATAGGCTTCTTCTAAAGCCTTCAGTAAGATCTTCCTGTGATCCTTAGAAGTGAAAACCAAGTCCAGTATTGAAATTTGATGTGGAGCTTCTTTTAAGCTTAAAACCAGCTTGGCTTCATTATGGCCCATAGTACGGATGGATTTTTCAATCTTCTCCATGGGAATTTTCCCGTTTGATTTAATGGTAGGCTTCATCACCCGTTGGGGAAGATACAATGGATTATCCTTTAACACTGCAACAATTATATGAGATATGGATCCTTCAGCTTCTCCATAATTCCATGGGACTTTTTATAAGCTGATAACAGGATATTGTGGTCTGAATGGTAAGAAAATTGGCTATGGTGCAACCACTTTCAAAGGATTGTCAATACCTTTGAGTTGAATTTCCTGTATTGTGAAAGGTTTGACAGTCTCATCAGCCTCAATGGATATAACTACTACTAATCACTTCCATTTGGTAGGACAGGTATTCCCACTCTCGAGTAGCACATTATCATCGTCTGCTAGCTGCAGGACATCGCTGTTAATTAGATTCTGAATAAGGTGGCGGAGTGCCCATCATTCTTTTGTGCTATGACCACGAGAATGTGAATATATTGAAATACTCCATCAAAATTGAACCGTCTTGAATGAGGATTAATTGGAGGTAAAAGGGAGGTGATCCTTCCTTCATTGATCATCATCTGAAATATCTTCTCCATAGGTTGGCCCAGATAAGTAAATTTCCTTCTATTGGAAAAATCCCGACGGGCTTTGGCACTTGCTCTCTTCACAACTTTGCCTTCCAGTGTTTCATTTTCTGAAGGCGATGATGTAATATTCATAACAAAAGGAAAAATAATGGCATGCTTCTGGCTAACTAATTGGCGTGTGACTTAATGCTAATGGATCACCAGTTCTGCCAATTGCTCAATTTGCTTACAAGGAGCTTTCATCTTTCATTTCATCGCAAACTGGAACTTTGCATAATCCCATTTGTCAACACCGTCTTTGAGGATCTGGGATGATTCACCATTGAGATTTGAAATCTGTCCACTGCTCCAATTAATCATATTAACCTCTTCTTCTTTGTTTTGAGGAAGAGGGTTATCTTGCACATGAGGTTGATCTGGCTTGGTGACCACGATCTCGCCGTTGTCTATTAAATCTTGGATCTTGTGTTTCAAGGCCAAACAATCTTGAGTATCATGTCCAGGTGCCCCGGCATGATAAGCACTCTTCCGAGTAACATTGAAACCCTTCCCATTCAGGTTGCCTGGTGGAAGAAGATGTGTGATTTTCTTCTGAGTCGTCAGAAGAGCAAGAATATTCTTGAGTGAGTCCCCTAAGGGTGTGAACGTTCGAATACGCTTTGCTTCTCCACCTTTAGGCAATGGAGGGTTTGAAGACTGTGCTTGAAAAGGGGAGTAGTTTCTCCTTTGGATAGGCATATTCTGATTGCCTTTTTGACCTTGTAGTATCAAGGAAACATCTTCCCCTTTCCTTTTATGGACCCTCTAGGGGTTGTTTTCATAAGTTTCAGACTGGATGTGCTCAACAACTACTTTAAGAGCGGCTAGGTCTTGAATCTTTCCTGACATTAATCCCATCTCAGCCATCTCTCCGTGTTTGATTATTTAGAAAATGGCTTGCCAATTCTAGCTAAGACTCTTTCATAGAAAAGAGCTTCTTGTATGTCTATGAAGGTAATAACCATTTTTGACTCTGTCAAAGAAGGAATAACTTGAGCAGTGAGGCACCTCTACCTTTGAGCATACTCTCTGAAAGACTTATTGGACTATTTCTTAACCTTGGTAATCTGGTACCGGTTAGGAGCCTTCTGAGACTGAAAGTTGTATTGAGTGAGGAAGGCATAAGCTAGCTCTGCCCAGCTATGGATCTTTGAGTTGTCTAATATGGTATACCATGAACGGGCTTCTCCAGTCAGACTCTTCTAGAACAGCTGCATTCTGAGCTTCTAGTCCTTTCCATAAGATCCAAGTTCTCCAATAAACACCTTCAAATGTGTGTAAGGATCCCCTAACTCGTTATACTTTTCAAAGTCAGGGGTTTTAAATTTCTCTGGATAATGAACACCAGGGAATATACAAAGATCAGCATATGAAACACTTCCATGTGCTCAAATCCTTTTGAAAGAACTAATGGTATCTTCCATTTGAAGGACCTTTTTCCTGATATCACCGGTGTCAAGATCTTCTTTGAGATGGGTGTTTTCAGGATCTTTGTTGGTAGTATCCAACTGAGGTTCCGGATTTGTTTTATCCGAACCTTGCATTCCTCCTTGTGAAGAGGATTTTGTATGTGTGGGCATCTTTGGGCCTTGAGTAGACTAATGCAGTTCTTTAAGCAGAATAACCAAGTCTGTAATTTGTTTAATTAATTCATCAAATTATTCACGAGAGCCAGGATTAGACTGGTCAGATGAAGATATGATTGGCTGTAGGCTCGTGGCCTTTTTGGATTTTGAGCGGGTAACAGGCCCAATTGTTTCCCTACAAAAAACTTATGTAGTTTAGTCTTAGGGATAATGTAAATGTTTACATGCTATGTGATGTATCCATTTTAGGAATGTTATCCTGCAAAATGGATGTTAGCTATTTTGTAATACAGGATAGCATGTTAATTTAAATATGCATGTGCACATATTTCCCATTATAATGAGATTGATATGGCATGATTCTACGAATAAATGCTTTTTATAAGTAATTTAAAATGGGGAGTATGAAGAAACTTCCCTCCGCATTTGGTTTATCAGAGGCTGACCTATCTTAGGTTTACTCTCGCGGCTTTTTGGCATGAAGGTTCCTAAATCATCGTAATCTACTTGACAGGAAGTTAATCTGGTCTTTCAACTAGAGCGAATCTGGGTGGTGCCTTTCCTGAGCCTCGTTGGAATTAGTCTCCCTACAAGTCCAGTAATCAAACACCGACAGGATAACCTCTTGATGGAGGAACCACACAACATACATTCACATACAACGTATCTCACCATTTATGAAAATGATGACATGTGCGAAGTACTAATATCACAGATAGATATATTGCAGTATAGTAAGTAAATGCATTCGTACACATTCATCATAAATGTAAATGCAACATCCACACACAAGCATATAACAGTTTTGAAAAGTTTGTAGTAGTGGCTTAAGCCCTCTTACTAGAATCCCTAGCAGAGTCACCACCTGTCGACATCGGGATTTTTATTTGTCCCTTTTCTGTTCTTGTTCTTTGGTGTTGTCATTTTAAGTGATATTTGATTGAAAAAACAAGTGAAAAAGGTCCGATATGTATATGTCGACGATTTGACTGTAAGAGTCGCCAGTTGATATTTTTAACTGGTTGCACCAATGCAACCGAGAAAAAGTTTGCACATTGACCCAGTGATGTGACACTGCTAAACGGGTCTATGAAACCGAGATTCATTTGGGTTCGGGGTCTTGATTATGTGGAGGGAAGGTGTTAGGCACCCCCCGACATCCGTGTTGCCACTGTGACCGCCACTTTTCAAGAAACTGTTATATGAATATGTGTGTGTGTGTGGGTCAATGTGCTATTATTTGGAAGTAGTGTGAGGCCTCGTTCACACCTATATACAAAGGGTTTGAATTAGTATGAAAAATTCAGTTTTAGCAAGATATAGCAATGTGGTTTTGTAAAAGAGGTTTTTCAAACCCTTTGCTCAGTAGTAATTGAGACCTTTTCATACTTCCATTTTATTATTAAACGTTCGTCTTGGTTGCTTTTATTTTCGAGATGCGAAGCATCTTCGAGAAAATAATATATAGCAGCGCCGAACTCCTCAAGGGCATAGAAGCCATCTAAGGAAATTCAAACACCGTGAATAAATTATAAGTCACATACAATTTGAAAATGTCCATCATGGGAACCGAATCTAGATTCAGTAGACTGAATCTGTGATCACATGATTCCTAGGCTCACATGATGTCGCAGATTTATATGAAAAGCGAGAAGCGATTATATAAATAGAAGTTGTAAAATATATATATATATATATATATATATATATATATATATATATATATATAGACATGATCAACCACCACGAAGCACTTCTACGGGGGACCAGAAATGTAAATATATAAAAGAGGTAAATATATATATAGAGACATGATCAACCACCACGAAGCACATCCATGGGGGATCAAAAATGTAACTAAAGCAGTAAATGCGATCAACCGCCACGAAGTAAACTCCAGGCGGGACTAAATGTAAATAAAGCAGTAAAAGGCCACAAAGTAAACTCCAGGCCTGACAAAATATATATATATATATATATATAAAAGTAGTAAACGCACTGGATGTAAAATCCAGGCTCATCGGACATAATCCTGTTAGGTTTGTAATATTCATGAACGCAATCCAATTGCACAAATTAAGCGAAAGCATAGAAAATCAGAGTTTTAAAATTTTACAAACCATATACCGGATCATCCTTTATGTACAATGTTAGGTTTGTAATATTCATGAACGCAATCAAATTTCACAAAATAAGCAGAAGCGTTGAAAATTATAGTTTTAAAATTTTACAAACCATATACCCGGATCATCCTTTATGCACAATTATTAATTAAACAAAAAATATTAAGAACAAGATTCATACCCTTGAAGATTCGAGCTTCCTCAGGTACAAGTTCACCTCCAATCTTCTTCGCGTTCAACTTGAATCCATCGGGTTTGGTTCCTTCCTTTGATCAATGTTAGCTACCCAAGTGTTTGGTCTCTAGAGGTGATCCACCAAGGAAGAAGAAAGATTCAAGAAGGGTGTTTGGCAAAACCCTAGTTTTTCTATCTCTCATAGAAAAGCGTACTCTCCAACAATTGGAATCACACCTGTAGATATTTGATATAAGACTCCTCTTATAAAGATATCAGTTAACCCTTCTAATCTAATTAGAAAATAGGGTATTATTTAATTAGTTAAATTCCTTTAATTAATTAAGCTTCCTAATCTTATTAGGGATATTTAATTAAACTCTTTTAATTAATTTACCTCCTAATCTTATTAAGATATATTAGAGTACTTTTATTAATTAATTTCCAAACTCCTTTAGGAATTAAATAATAATAATAGTAATAATAATAATAAGACTCCTCTTATTAATTTATATTTAATACTATCAAAATATTAAATAATAAATATTAAGCTATTTAATTTATTCTATCACCATAGATTAAATTAAATATACTTAACTTATTATTACGATTATGCCATTAACTTCTTAAATAACTATTCTTCCTTTTATGGTGTGACCATTTAGGTTCTCCATATTAAACCAGTTGTGAATAAATCAATTAGAACAATTCTAATCTTATTTAAATAAATAAATTAAAATATTAATTTATTTAAATAAATAATATTTATTCTACAATAGGGATAAGCCTCCCTAGCGATTAACGACTTTCTAGATAATATAGATTTCAACATTAATCATAAAAGAACCTTTGAGTAAATAGTTACCGTACAATTCAATCCTTCCACCATACAATGTCCCAATTAAATATATGACATAGAATTACTGTCAGGTCTTATTTTATTTAATTATACGTATTTCGACTCTTAAATGCACAACTTCAAATAATGCAAATTAGAAATTCCTTTCTAATTTCATTCTGCCTTGGCAAAGGATTACTGGGTTGTCATTTATCGAATCACATAGGACATTTCTCTTCTTTTACTAGAAGTGGTAGATTCTTTATTGATCACACATTATCTCCATGTACAACTTATTATAGCCAAGCATACCCTTTGATATACCCTAAGGATCATAAGGAATAAGTCAAAGTATAACTCATCATACATAAGATACTAGATGATCTCAAGTCCAAGGATCACTTGTACTACTATCACTACAGGAATTCCTATTGATAGGAAAGTAAAACTCCATTAGGTATTCCTTAGCGAGCCACGTTCAGTGAACTTATTCTCTAATAAGCACCTACATACTTGCTTTAGTGTCTCCACACAAATGATCATGAGATCAACATCCTCATCAAATGAGCAAGAAACGTATGTACCAATCTATCCGGATTCACTAATCCCCAATTTAGTAATCCAACGATTGGGAACTATTTTAGTTTTAAGCTTTCTAAGAATTTAGATCTCATTAGAATGATCATCATCATTATTCTAAAAGCATTGCTTAAAACTATGGGTTTATCACATATTATAAAATAGCATCATATAGATAATTAAAAGCCTTTAATAAATTAATACTTTTTATTAATAAATGAATAAGATTGTTACAAAGTATATGCTTTATAATCAAACATGATTGGCTTATGTGCATACTACTTTCAATCTCCTACTTGCACTAAAGTCAATCGCCATGGTATCTCATACCCTTCTTCTCTATGTGACGATTATCTTGCTGTTGGATAAGCTTTAGTTAATGGATATGTAATGTTGTTCTTGAGAGTTCACTATCTCTATAGTGATTTTCCATTTTTTAATGATTCCTATAATCAAATGAAAATGCCACAACATATGTTTAGATCCATGATGAGACTTAGGCACTATTCCTAGTTCTATAATGAACTTTTCATCCAAACAATCAACTTGCAGCTTCATTTATAGCTATATACTTTGTCTTTATCACTAAACCAGCAACTTCTTGCTTTTTAAAACTTTTCCAATTCACTACACCACCGTTCCAGGTAACACTTTACCTTAAAGTGGATTTTTTGTCGTCTTGGTCTGTTTGAAAAACTTGAGTCTGTTAAGCCCTCTAGTTTTAATTTAGACCCATCATGAATATGATCACATCCTTAGTGCTGGTTAGGTACTTTAAGATGGTTTTCACTTTCTTACATTGATCTTCTCCAGAATATAACCGATCATCATCAGTTCTTGTATATTTCATTGTATACATGATTGTCACTCATGTGATCTCTCTTTTCAGGAGTCTATGGGGACTATTAAGAGAGATACACTCCATGGCTCATCAACATGAGACATCTCTTGGAGGTTGCCATGCTAAACGACTTTAGCATCAAATGAATATACGTTCCTTAGGTTAGGTTGAGCATCCTTTTAAATCTATCTGTATAGATTTGTATCCCCAATAACGATACTCTTCCCAAATTCTTCGTGGAGGAATGTTTAGACAACTTTATCTTTACTAATTTTAGCATTAGTATGTCATTCCTTATCCGTAATATATCAATATATAATACTAGAAATTTCACGACACTCCCACTGACCCTTTTGTACACATTAGGTTCAATCTTATTTGTGATAAAATCAAACTCTTTTGATTTGTTTCATCAAAATGAATGTTCCATTTTTGAGAAGCTTGCATTAATCTATTTCTCTGAGTGTCTACAACTCGTACCTCATCGTATGTAACTGGATCATCATCATCTATGATGCGTACCTCATCATCATCATCTATGCTGAATCCATACCTCCGGTGTTTCTTGATGATTATTCCGTTACTGATTCGGTTTGTGGTACAATAGGTCTATCTACAGATTCCTCTTATTTAACTTATATTATTTGTGGTTTTTGAACTCTTCAATATCTATTATCCTCCCACTAGCCCCTTCAATGATAAACATCTTTATCTTAGAAGGAAGTATGTTTCGCAACAAACACCTTTTGCTAAGTAGGATTATAGAACATATACCGTAAACATACTTTAGGATGTCCCACAAATCTATACTTGTCAAATCTTGTCCCAAACTTATCCTTTGAAACCTTTTCACATAAGTTGGACAACCCTTTATCTTAACATACTTAAGATTAGGAATCCTTCCTATCCATAACATTTATGGAGTCTTGTGGCCGAATTTTGAGGTTACCTTTTTCGTAGAACATTATCCCAGAAGGATACTGGAATGTCGATAAAATCATTATGGACCGCACCATGTCCAACAAGGTACAATTTTTCCTTTCATATACATCAATCAATTATTTTGTAGCAGGAGGCATCCATTGTGAGAAAACCATTTAAGATGATCTAGAAACTCATTGCACAGTCATCAATTATTTCACATGTCTAGAACTATTGAGTCACATGATTTACTATTGATTCACATGATTTACTATTAGGGGAGTTGGTGCAAGTTTAATAATAGTTGCAGGATTAAATTAAAAAGGAAGAAAAAGAGGAAGGTATTATACTGTAATATTTTGAGCCCCAAAACTTGCAATTATCGAAACTATGTTTTCCTATAAATAGAAGCTCATTCTTCTTCATTTCTCACCAATTCACTAAAGCTATAGAGCAATTATTATAGAGAAATTATAGAGGGAGAAGCTATAGAGAGAAAGAAGAAGAGAAATTTGTTACCTCTCTACTCCAGTATTCAGTTTTTTCCTAAGGTAAGGGATATCATTATTGTGTAAAGGGATATTATTTCTTGTACTTGTAAGAGATATTATTTGTTGTACCTGTAAGGGGTATTATTTCTTTCTTATTCATGAAGAGAATTTCTGTTATTCCATTCTTTATTATTATGTTGGAATAACCTGTATATGCAAAGTACTGCATACACTGTGAAATTCTTCTATTATTCCATTCTTTACTATTATGTCGAATATCACATCTATGCGCGTTTCTTACGGACCGGGTTCCATTATTTATTATTCTCGCCGGAATATATCTCATGCACGCCACGCCTTGGGACCTAGTTCCATTATTTATTATTCTCGTTGGAATATCCTCGCTCCGGCGCGAATTTCACCGACACGGTTCTCATTCTTTATTATTCTTTTGGAATATCCCGTCGATTGTGGATCACTTTGACGACCGGGTTCCGATTCTTTATTATTCTATTGGGAATAACTCGTTCATACGGCCTCTATCGCATGCATGGTGAATCCTTCTATTATTCCATTCTTTATTATTCTCGTTGGAATAACTTCATCTATGTGAATTACCACATGCATGGTGAATGATCCTTTGTATTCATTCCTTATTAAATTGTGGAAACGATCTGTTTACGTTGATTATGATGAGAGTCATAATAAAAGTATTAGACTGATGAAAATCATGGGTATATGTGGTATTAGTAAGTGTTATGATGAGTCATGTTGGTTATTATGTGAAAACATGAAAGTTTCTTAGATATCACAAAGGGTTGAAAAATTAGATTTTGGTAAAAATGTAACACGAAATTCTATTGACCATATCTCCTATTATATTTCGACTTTTTGAGTGTGGTCAATTCCTAGAGTTAGACCTATGAGTTTTGTAGCATCTCCAAGTGGAATCACTAGAAAAGGTGTTGTAGATTTTCGTGTGGACTGATTTTAACAAAGGAGTCAAAAAGCTGGAAATTTCGAAAAAGCTACTGTCCAGAATTTTAAAAGGGAATTTTCGGCCACTTAATTTGTGAGAAAAATTCTGGCCTTTTGGGACATGAAAGTATATGGTATAAAGAACCTCCTGTCCAAAAATGAGTTCATTCCGACTTAAAATGAGCAAGTTATGACCATTTTAATATTTAGGTTTTTCTAACGAAAAATGCTATAACCGGAGTTCTATAACTCTTATTACCATGAAAATTAAACTGGAAGCTCATGTTAACATGTGTATGATCCTGCCAAGATTTGGGAATTTCTGGAGTTAAACTTGAGGTAGCTAATTTCTTAAGAAATTAATTAAAATTAATTTTTAAAAAATAGTAAATGAATTTTAAAAATTTCGTGAAAAATGTATGTTCATTATGGGACTATATACTGCTAAATCACAGAAAAGAAATATTTTTGGGACTGATTTGGTATTTTTCATAAAAATAGTTTAGTTACGAACATATGAGTTAAATATGTTATGTGAAGTAACAAAGTTGGAAAATAAGATTTTATGGCTTGGAAATCCTATATAAGGTATATACATATTTTTGATGAGGGATTTGATCATTGGTGATGAAATCTTATGAATATGATATTTTTGAATGATTAAATACATTATTTGGTAAAGTGTAAATAATTGAAATAAATTGTTTATAAGTTAAGAAGTGATTAAAATATTGTTGTGATATTAACAATATTAAATTATGAATTTATTATGTGATTGATAATATTTGGATAAATTTAAAGTCTTTAATATTTGTCCTTGTTTTAGTTTGATTAATGATTATATCATTGTCATCATTTTCATGCTTGTGTTGTGTTGAAAGTCATCTGTGGCCTATAGTGTATAGATGGACTTGGTATGATTATGACCAGGGATTATTCGGTATTATCATGACCGTAATGTTATAAATGATGTGGTAAAAGTCATCTTTGGCCGTAGTGCATAGATGGACTTAGTATGATTATGGCCAGGGATTATTCGGTATAATCATGACCGTAATGGAAAATACGAATATCCTTGGCCCGTTGTGCATGAATAATTCGTGGTCGTGATACTAAAAGTCGAGTCTCAAAGATTATTGGTTTTTCTGATTGTATATCTTTGGCTTGTAGAGTAAAAGATAAACTGTTGATTATTAGTTATCTGATTGTATATCTTTGGCCGTAATGCAAAGATGAATTTATTAGTATGATTATGAGCATGAATTGTGATTTGGTATAACCATGTTTTTTGATGTTTCAGGTGAACATAGGTGATGTAAATTATCTTCGTCCTGGGTGCGAAAAGGAATTCAGAATCACAATTATGATTACGAGTTATTCATATAATTGTGGACAGGAATTGTTGATTGATGTTATAGGGATAAAACATTATTGGTGGACTTTTAACATGGAGGATATAATAGACTTGATGGTCTATTTGACTCTTTTAATGGATTGCTCGTTCCGCTGCAACTATGGTTGAAAAGTTTTATCATCTACCATATGTTCTAAATCTTTGATTTATTACTGATGAAGGCTATTGATAATTTAATTATCTTTAGTCATGATATTCTTTACTGGGCTAGTTGTGCTCACCCTTTTGCTTCACAATTCCTTTCAGGTAATAAGAGTGTAGCTGGGTCGAGCAGGGATAACAGGGAAATAGTGAGATGGTTCGAGACTGTTGAAGTTTCTCAATACATTATAAAACGACATGACATGCAATATATAATTGCATTGAGGATCTAAGATGTGCGTGTTGTTTTTTATACGTCACTTAATAATTGATTTTGGTGAACAACAATAGATTGATGAGAACCCAACTTTGGAAGGGTGTTTTGCCACTATCATACAAGATATCTAATGACATACAATCTCGTGTTATCATAAGACAGGGTTGTGCACATCCACTTGTTGAGTATATCTACAAGCACTACCTATACGATCTTGGAGTATATTTGAAATATAATTCTCACTTGGAGACAACTAAAATAATTATATGTCAAGAAAAGACTCATCATTGGAAGGAACATTATAGTAATCTTCTCATTTTTCTTTGGGGTCTAATGGATCAACCAAGGATAATTCTCTGGGCATATGATATCTATCATAAATTTGATTCATGGCCTCCCATGTACGAAGGTTTCCTTGAGCACTTCCCAAAGATTTTAATTTCTAAAAAACAGCTTATTAATTGTACTTTTTTAATAATATGCCATTGTAAGGTTGTGGTCGAGACACCATGAGAGTTACATACATTTGTATTGAAACTCACAGCTTATCTGTTGTCGTACTCTGCACGACAGTTCAACAGTTGTATAAATGAAGTTGTATTTTATTTTTATAGAGTGATATCTGGCGACTAAGAATGGGTCGGGTGGACCTATTTTTGGGGGCGTCACAATTGGTATCAAAGCTTAGGGATATGATCCCTGGCTGAGATGTGAGACAAGAACTAGGAGGGGAGAGACGGGGAATTCCTTCGCTAGTATGACCTACCTAAGTTTATTTGGTATTTAATTGGTCGGTCAGAGTATAGGGATGATATGTGATATGTCAATTAACCCTTATTTTAAAACTATGTTTTAGAATGATATTAGAAATACAGGATATGAGAAATGGGAAAATCATGATAGAGAGGAAATAACCGGGAAGGTGCAATCCGAAAAGGAAGCAGGGTATTCTCATCTCTTCGAATACCAGGTACGTACGTAAATTTCGAGGGCGAAATTTCATAAGGAGGGGAGATTGTGAGACCCCGAATTTTATGAAATAAAAGTATTCAATTTTTCAATGGTTAAATTGATAAAAGTTAAATTTAAGGGTGACATTTGAAAATTTTTCAAAGTAAGCAAGTTGTTATAAATAATCGGTGGTAAAATACGTGTGGTTGCATAGTAGCACACGGTATTGGTTATTGATGCTTACGTGAGAAGTCACTCAGTTATACTCAATTATTGCTACAGTAATTGCTGCATCATATCACTCATATTATTGATTCAGTTATTGTCACAGTATCATCTGCGTAATATGATATATTATTAAATCAATAATTGAGATGACAAAGTTATTCATATTATTAAATTGCAATATTTACAATGTCTAGAAGTTCTGTCAAGGAGAGGTTTGGTCACCTAATTGCACGCCAATAAGGAGAAATCTTTATCGGAAAGCCCCCTCTTTCCTGGGAACGACCTGGTTGTTAAATATTGTGAGTTATGATATTAATGATGAATGTTATTAAAAATTATAGTTGTTTTCAAAGTTGAATTTGGAGACGCGGACGTGATATTTGAGTCCAGAGCGATGAAATTAGTAAAAATAGACTATAAACACAAAATTTTCCGGGGTTGACTTTTTGGTCAAAAAGGCAGTAGTTGACTTTTTTCGTGAAAAGTCAAACTTCAAAATTTCAAAATTTCAAAATTTATATTGTTGATAAAAATAGTTCCATTGTGTTGGAATTATTAGTATTAGTATAAATCGATATTATTTCAATAATAATTGATGTCTGGAGGTTATATTGACCAATCGGGTAATTAATCGGACAAATGAGAAATTGATTGCTATTAATTCACTTGATTATAACTATTTATTCACATGTGTGTACTATTGATTCACATTCTTGTTACTATTAGGGGAGTTGGTGCAAGATTAATAATACTTGAATGACTAAGTAAAAAATGGAGGTATAGATGGAGGTACTATACTGTAATTCATATATTCACATGTCTAGTACTATTGGTTCACATGATTTTCTATTGAATGACATTATTTACTATTAGGGGAGGTGGTGCAAGTTTGATAATAGTTGCAGGATTAAATTAAAAAGGAAGAAAAAGTGGAAGGTATTGTACTGTAAAATTTCGAGCCCCAAAACGTGCAATTATTGAAACTATGTTTTCCTATAAATAGAAGCTCATTCTTCTTCATTTCTCACCAATTCACTAAAGCTATAGAGCAATTATTATAGAGAAATTATAGAGGGAGAAGCTATAGAGAGAAAGAAGAAGAGAAGTCTGCTACCTCTCTACTCCAGTATTCAGTTTCTTCCTAAGGTAAGGGATATCATTATTGTGTACAGGGATATTATTGTTTGTACTCGTAAGGGATATATTTGTTATACCTGTAAGGGGTATTATTTCTTTCTTATTCATGAAGAGAATTTCTGTTATTCCATTCTTTATTATTATGTTGGAATAACCTGTATATGCAAAGTACTACATACACTGTGAAATTCTTCTATTATTCCATTCTTTACTATTATGTCAGAATATCCTGTCTATGCATTTTACGCCGGACCTGGTTCCATTATTTATTATTACGCCGGAATATATCGTCTGTCATGCGTTACGCCGGACCTGGTTCCATTATTTATTATTCTACATTGGAATATCACTTGCTTGCAATTTAATTTCGGCCGACTGGTTCATTCTTTTTTATTATTCTGTTGGAATATCCTGTCGGTGTGGATCACGCCTGACCTGGTTCCGTTCTTTATTATTCTGTTGGGAATAACCTGTCTGTATGGTCTCTATCGCATGCATGGTGAATCCTTCTATTATTCCATTCTTTATTATTATGTTGGAATAACCTGTCTATGTGAATTACCACATGCATGGTGAATGATCCTTTGTATTCATTCCTTATTAAATTGTGGAAACGATCTGTTTACGTTGATTATGATGAGAGTCATAATAAAAGCATTGGACTGATGAAAATTATGGGTATATGTGGTATTAGTAAGTGTTATGATGAGTTATGTTGGTTATTATGTGAAAACATGAAAGTTACTTAGAAATCACAAAGGGTTGAAAAATTAGATTTTGGTAAAAACGTAACATGAAATTCAATTGACCATATCTCCTATTATATTTCAAATTTTTGAGTGTGGTCAAGTCCTAGAGTTAGATCTATGATTTTTGTAGCTTCTCCAAGTAGAATCACTAGAAAAGGTGTTGTAGATTTTCGTGTGGAATGATTTTAACAAAGGAGTCAAAAGCTGGAAATTTCAAAAAAGCTACTGTCCAGAATTTTAAAAGGGCATTTTCGGCCACTTAATTTGGGAGAAAAATTCCGGCCTTTTGGGACATGAAAGTTTATGGTATAAAGAACCTCCTGTCCAAAATTGAGCTCATTCCGACTTAAAATGAGCAAGTTATGACCATTTCACTAGTTAGGTTTTTCTGACGAAAAATGCTATAACCGGAGTTCTATAACTCTTATGAACATGAAATTTAAACTGGAAGCTCATGTTAACATGTGTAAGATCCTTCCAAGATTTGGGAATTTCTGGAGTTAAACTTGAGGTAGCTAATTTCTTAAGGAATTAATTAGAAATTGATTTTTGAAAAATAGTAAATGAATTTAAAAAATTCCGAGAAAAATGTATGTTCATTATGGGACTATATACTGCTAAATCCCAGAAAAGAAATATTTTTGGGACTGATTTGATATTTTTCATGAAAATAGTTTAGTTACGAACATATGAGTTAAATATGTTATTTGAAGTAACAAAGGTGGAAAATAGGATTTTATGGCTTGGAAATCCTATATAAGGTATATGCATATTTTTGATGAGGGATTTGATCATTGGTGATGAAATCTTATGAGTATGACATTTTTGAATGATTAAATGCATTATTTGTTAAAGTGTAAATAATTGAAATAAATTGTTTATAAGTTAAGAAGTGATTAAAATATTGTTGTGATATTAACAATATTAGATTATGAATTTATTATGTGATTGATAATATTTGGATAAATTTAAAGTCCTTAATATTTATCCTTGTTTTAGTTTGATTAATGATTATATCATTGTCATCATTCTCATGCTTGTGTTGTGTTGAAAGTCATTTGTGGCCTGTAGTGCATGGATGGACTTGGTATGATTATGCCCAAGGATTATTCGGTATAATCATGACCGTAATGTTATAAATGATGTGGTAAAAGTCATCTTTGGCCGTAGTGCATAAATGGACTTGGTATGATTATGACCAGGGTTTATTCGGTATAATCATGACCGTAATGGAAAACACGAATATCTTTGGCCCGTAGTGCATGGATAATTCGTGGTCGGAATACTATTAAGTCGAGTCTCAAAGATTATTGGTTTTATGATTGTATATCTTTGGGCTCTTTCGCAAAGATAAACTGTTGATTATTGGATATATAGTTGTATATCTTTGGCCGTAGTGCAAAAGATGAATTTATTAGTATGATTATGAAAGCGTAAATTGTGATTTGGTATAACCATGATTTTGATGTTTCGGTGAAGATAGGTGATGTAAATTATCTTCGTCACAGGTGCGAAAAAGGAATTCAGAATCGCAATTATGATTATGAGTTATTCATATAATTGTGGACAGGAATTGTTGATTGATGTTACAGGGATAAAATATTATTGGTTGGACTTTTATCATGGAGGATATAATAGACCTGATGGTCTATTTGACTCTTTTAATGGATTGCTCGTTTCGCTGCAGCTATGGTTGAAAATTTTTATCATCTACCATATGTTCTAAATCTTTGATTTATTACTGATGAAGGCTATTGATAATTTAATTATCTTTAGTCATGATATTCTTTACTGGGCTAGTTTTGCTCACCCTTTTGCTTCACAATTCCTTTCAGGTAATAAGAGTGTAGCTGGGTCGAGCAGGGATAACAAGGAAATAATGAGATGGTTCGAGACTGTTGAAGTTTCTCAATACATTATAAAACGGCATGACATGCAATATATAATTGCATTGAGGACCTAAGATGTGTGTGTCATGTTTTATACGTCACTTAATAATTGATTTTGGTGAACAACAATAGGTTGATGAGAACCCAACTTTGGAAGGGTGTTTTGCCACTATCACACAAGATGTCTAATGACATACAATCTCGTGTTATCGTAAGACAGGGTTGTGCACATCCACTTGTTGAGTATATCTACAAGCACTACCTATATGATCTTGGAGTATATTTGAAATATAATTCTCATTTGGAGACAACTGAGATAATTATATGTCAAGAGAAGACTCATCATTGGAAGGAACATGGTAATAATCTTCTCGTTTTTCTTTGGGGTCTAATGGATCAACCAAGGATAATTCTCTGGGCATATGATATCTATCATAACTTTGATTCATGGCCTCCCATGTACGAAGGTTTCCTTGAGCACTTCCCAAAGATTTTAATTTCTAAAACAGTTATTGACTGTACTTTTATGTAACATACCATTGTAAGGTTGTGGTCGAGACACCATGAGAGTTACATACATTTGTATTGAAACTCACAGGTTATTTGTTGTCGTACCCTGCACGACAGTTCAATAGTTGTATAAATGAAGTTGTATTTGATTTGTATAGAGTGATATCTGGCGACTAAGAATGGGTCGGGTGGACCTATTTTTGGGGGCGTCACAATTGGTATCAAAGCTTAGGGATATGATCCCTGACTGAGATGTGAGACAAGAACTAGGAGGGGAGAGACGGGGAATTCTTTCGCTAGTATGACCTACCTAAGTTTATTTGGTATTTAATTGGTCGGTTAGAGTATAAGGATGATATGTGATATATCAATTAACCCTTATTTTGAAACTATATTTTAGAATGATATTTGAAATACAGGATATGAGAAATGGGAAAATCATGATAGAGAGGAAATAACCGGGAAGGTGCAATCCGAAAAGGAAGCAAGGTATTCTCATCTCTTCGAATACCAGGTACGTGCGTAAATTTTGAGGGCGAAATTTCATAAGGAGGGGAGATTGTAAGACCCCAAATTTTATGAAATAAAAGTAATCAATTTTTCTATGGTTAAATTGATAAATGTTAAAGTTAAGGGTGACATTTAAAAATTTTTCAAAGTAAGCAAGTTGTTATAAAATAATCGGTGGTAAAATACGCGTGGTTTTATAGTAGCACACGGTATTGGTTATTGATGCTTACATGAGAAGTCACTCAGTTATACTCAATTATTGCTACAGTAATTACTGCATCATATCTCTAATATTATTGATTCAGTTATTGTCACACTATCATCTGCATAATATGATATATTATTAAATCAATAATTGAGATGACAAAGTTATTCATATTATTAAATTGCAATATTTACAATGTCTAGAAGTTTTGTCAAGGAGAGGTTTGGTCACCTAATTGCGCGCCAATAAGGAGAAATCCTTATCTAAAAGCCCCCTCTTTCCTGGGAACGACCTGGTTGTTAAATATTTGTGAGTTATGATATTAATGATGAATGTTATTAAAAAATGAAGTTGTGTTCGAAGTTGAATTTGGAGACGCGGACGTGATATTTGAGTCCAGAGCGATAAAATTAGTAAAAATAGACTATAAACACAAAATTTTTTGGGGTTGACTTTTTGGTCAAAAAGTCAATAGTTGACTTTTTTGTGAAAAGTCAAACTTCAAAATTTCAAAATTTATATTGTTGATAAAAATAGTTCCATTGTGTTGGAATTATTAGTGTTAGTAAAGATCGATATTTATTTCGATAATAATTGATGTCTGGAGGTTATATTGACCAATCGGGTAATTAACCGGATAAATGAGAAATTGATTGCTATTAATTCACATGATTATAACTATTTGTTCACATGTGTGTACTATTGATTCACATTCTTGTTAATATTAGGGGAGTTGGTGCAAGATTGATAATACTTGCATGACTAAGTTAAAAATGAAGGTATAGATGGAGGTCCTATACTGTAAATCGTATTTTCACATGTCTAGAACTATTGAGTGACATGATTTACTATTGATTCACATGATTTACTATTAGGGGAGTTGGTGCAAGTTTGATAATAGTTGCATGATAAAATTAAAAAGGAAGAAAAAGAGGAAGGTATTATACTGTAATATTTCGAGCCCCAAAACGTGCAATTATCGAAACTATGTTTTCCTATAAATAGAAGCTCATTCTTCTTCATTTCTCACAAATTCACTAAAGCTATAGAGTAATTATTATTGAAAAATTATAGAGGGAGAAGCTATAGAGAGAAAGAAGAAGAGAAGTCTGCTACCTTTCTACTCCAGTATTCAGGTTCTTCCTAAGGTAAGGGATATCATTATTGTGTACAGGGATATTATTTGTTGTACTCGTAAGGGATATTATTTGGTGTACCTGTAAGGGGTATTATTTCTTTCTTATTCATGAAGAGAATTTCTGTTATTCCATTCTTTATTATTTTGTTGGAATAACCTGTATATGCAAAGTATTGCATACATGGTAAAATTCTTCTATTATTCCATTCTTTACTATTCTGTCGGAATATCCTGTCTATGCATTTTACGCCGGACCTGGTTCCATTATTTATTATTCGTCGAATGTCCATGTCGTGCATTTCTGACGGACTTAATTGGTTCCATTATTTATTATTCATTGGAATATCCTATCGGTGCAAATTTTGCTCGACACTGGTTACATTCTTTATTATTCATTTGAATATATCCGCTTCGGTGTGGATCACGCTTTGACCGGTTCCGATTCTTTATTATTACATTGGGAATAAACCGTCTGCATGACGGTCTCTATCGCATGCATAGTGAATCCTTCTATTATTCCATTCTTTATTATTTTTTTAGAATAACCTGTCTATGTGAATTACCACAAGCATGGTGAATGATCCTTTGTATTCATTCCTTATTAAATTGTGGAAACGATCTGTTTACGTTGATTATGATGAGAGTCATAATAAAAGCATTGGACTGATGAAAATCATGGGTATATGTGGTATTAGTAAGTGTTATGATGAGTTATGTTGGTTATTATGTGAAAACATGAAAGTTACTTAGAAATCACAAAGGGTTAAAAAATTAGATTTTGGTAAAAACGTAACATAAAATTCAATTGACCATATCTCCTATTATATTTTGAATTTTTGAGTGTGGTCAAGTCCTAGAGTTAGATTTATGAGTTTTGTAGCATCTCCAAGTGGAATCACTGGAAAAGGTGCTGTAGATTTTCGTGTGGACTAATTTTAACAAATGAGTCAAAAGCTGGAAATTTCGAAAAAGCTACTGTCCAGAATTTTAAAAGGGCATTTTCGGCCACTTAATTTATGAGAAAATTTCTGGCCTTTTGGGACATGAAAGTTTATGGTATAAAGAACTTCCTGTCCACAAATGAGCTCATTCTGACTTAAAATGAGCAAGTTATGACCATTTTAATATTTAGGTTTTTCTGACGAAAAATGCATTAACCGGAGTTCTATAACTCTTATGACCATGAAATTTAAACTGGAAGCTCATGTTAACATGTGTAAGATCCTGCCAAGATTTGGGAATTTCTGGAGTTAAACTTGAGGTAGCTAATTTCTTAAGGAATTAATTAGAAATTGATTTTTGAAAAATAGTAAATGAATTTAAAAAATTCTGAGAAAAATGTATGTTCATTATGGGACTATATACTACTAATCCCAGAAAAGAAATATTTTTGGGACTGATTTGGTATTTTTCATTAAAATAGTTTAGTTACGAACATATGAGTTAAATATGTTATGTGAAGTAACAAAGTTGGAAAATAGGATTTTATGGCTTGAAAATCCTATATAAGGTATATGCATATTTTTGATGAGGGATTTGATCATTGGTGATGAAATCTTATGAGTATGACATTTTTGAATGATTAAATGCATTATTTGGTTAAGTGTAAATAATTGAAATAAATTGTTTATAAGTTAAGAAGTGATTAAAATATTGTTGTGATATTAACAATATTAGATTATGAATTTATTATGTGATTGATAATGTTTGGATAAATTTAAAGTCTTTAATATTTATCCTTGTTTTAGTTTGATTAATGATTATATCATTGTCATCATTATCATGCTTGTGTTGTGTTGAAAGTCATCTGTGGCCTGTAGTGCATAGATGGACTTGGTATGATTATGACCAGGGATTATTCGGTATAATCATGACCGTAATGTTATAAATGATGTGGTAAAAGTCATCTTTGGTAGTAGTGCATAGATGGACTTGATATGATTATGACCGAGGATTATTCGGTATAATCATGATCGTAATGGAAAACACGAATATCCTTGGCCCGTAGTGCATGGATAATTAGGTCGTGGTCGTCGATACTATTAAGTCGAGTCTCAAAGATTATTGGTTTTCTGATTGTATATCTTTGGTTTTGTAGTGCAAAAGTTAAACTATTGATTATTGGTTATCTGATTTGTATATCTTTGGTAGTAGTGCAAAGATGAATTTATTAGTATGATTATGGCGAGGAATTGTGATTTGGTATAACCATGATTTTTGATGTTTCAGGTGAAGATAGGTGATGTAAATTATCTTCGTCCTGGGTGCGAAAAGGAATTCAGAATCACAATTAAGATTATGAGTTATTCATATAATTGTGGACAGGAATTGTTGATTGATGTTACAGGGATAAAACATTATTGGTTGGACTATTATCATGGAGGATATAATAGACTTGATGGTCTATTTGACTCTTTTAATGGATTGCTCGTTCCGCTGCAGCTATGGTTGAAAATTTTTATCATCTACCATATGTTCTAAATCTTTGATTTATTACTGATGAAGGCTATTGATAATTTAATTATCTTTAGTCATGATATTCTTTACTAGGCTAGTTGTGCTCACCCTTTTGCTTCACAATTCCTTCGAGGTAATAGGAGTGTAGCTGGGTCGAGCAGGGATAACAGGGAAATAGTGAGATGGTTCGAGACTGTTGAAGTTTCTCAATACATTATAAAACGGCATGACATGAAATATATAATTGCAATGAGGACCGAAGATGTGCGTGTCGTATTTTATACGTCATTTAATAATTGATTTTGGTGAACAACAATAGGTTGATGAGAACCTAACTTTGGAAGGGTATTTTGCCACTATCATACAAGATGTCTAATGACATACAATCTCGTGTTATCATAAGACAGGGTTGTGCACATCCACTTGTTCAGTATATCTACAAGCACTACCTATATGATCTTGGAGTATATTTGAAATATAATTTTCACTTGGAGACAACTGAAATAATTATATATCAAGATAAGACTCATTATTTGAAGGAACATGATAGTAATCTTCTTATTTTTCTTTGGGGTCTAATGGATCAACCAAGGATAATTCTCTGGGCATATGATATCTATCATAACTTTGATTCATGGCCTCCCATGTACGAAGGTTTCCTTGAGCACTTCCCAAAGATTTTAATTTCTAAAATAGTTATTGACTTTACTTTTAAGTAACATACCATTATAAGGTTGTGGTCGAGACACCGTGAGAGTTACATACATTTGTATTGAAACTCACAGTTTATCTGTTGTCGTACTCTGCACGACAGTTCAACAGTTGTATAAATGAAGTTATATTTGATTTTTATAGAGTGATATCTGGCGACTCAGAATGGGTCTGGTGGACCTATTTTTGGGGGCGTCACAACAAACATTCAACTCTTTGAATGATCATCTCCTTTTCTTATACTAGTTTGTTTAATTTGCAAAATAATTTTTTACGTAAGTCAAGTATACAAAATACATTAAGTAATATTTAAGTTCTATACAAAACATTATTATTATAAATAAAACAAAAATTGTTCTTAAATATAATACCAAAGATTTCATTGTCCAACAATAAAATGGAAATATTGTTTCTAACTAGAACTATAATACAATAACAACTTATTAATTTAATACATTTTCCCGTAGGCATTGCTAAACTATAAGTTTTTATGGCTAATGTAGCAACCTTTGCTTCATTTTCTACACATAGGATTACTTATCTTTGTTTAGCTTTCTACTTCTGCTTAGTCCCTTCATAAATCTATATTTATGATAACCAAAGTCGGTATCCAATACCCAAGTAGAACCTTGACTTAAAGAAAAAATTATTTCATTCATGAACAAAACTGTATTTGTGACCGAAGCTTCATTAAGCTTTTTCTGGTTAGCCTCTATAAGATGTTTCTCGCAGTTTCTTTCCAGTGTCTAGGCTTATTGCAGTGGAAGCAAACTCCTTTACTATCCATATCAATTTTGTTCTTATTATCCTTTGTTTTTGCCTTTTAATATACCTTCTTAAAATCGTTCTTCTTGTCAGAAGATCCTATGGCCCCTACTAGTAAGACTTGGTCTTTCTTGGTTGAAAAGTGACTCTCAACATTTTTCAACATGTTAAGTAAATCAGCGAGGCTGATCTTTAGCTTGTTCATATGAAAAATTCACATCAATTATGAGAAAGAGTCCAGAGTGACTACAAGATCAAATCTTGGCACAACTCTCCATCCATGATAAAACTCGTTGTCCTTATTGTTCAATCAAATTGATCATGTTAAGGACTTTTGTCTACACTGTAGTGTCATTGGTCATTCTAGATTGGAAGAGCTCCTTAGATATCTGATATCTTTCAGTCCTACTTTCCTCACCATCAACTACTTGATGTGCAGGAATATAGTAAGAGCATCCATAGTTTTATACTGACACTGAAGCTCGTTACTCATAGATGCAAGCATGATGCATTGATCCAACTATGCATCATCTTGCCACTTTCTAAAAGTAGCAATCTCTTCCTCAGAGGCATTGTCTGCAACCATTGCAGGGATAGGCGTATTAAGGACATAAGATATCTTTTTAGTCGTGAGAACTTTTCTCAATTTCCTTAACCAATCCATTTAATTCGGTCCGGTTAATTTAGCATCTAATATGCTACGCAGTGATAGTAATTTAGACATTATAAAATTCTGTAAATGAATTTGTTCTTAACAATATTTTAGCATGCATTCTTTTATTAATTACCAAAATAATTTAGGTCTTGTCTTAAATTGGTATCTCCCACTATTTTCTTCAAACTATACTACCCTCAATATATATAGTTCGGCAATATTTAATTAAAGATATGCTAGTGAGAATAAGGATCTCATTTCAAATGTATATAGCCATGTGTGTGCACAATAAACTATATATAAATAATTAGGTAGACAACTCTTGTCAATTACATCAACTATGCAACTCCTTGTATTTTGCCTCTTAGATCATAATGGTCAAGTGTGTGCACATCCGAACTAAAATGATTTAAGTTAAGTCGACTCCAAAGATTTCTATATAAGTGAAGAGAAAACTACTGACCTTTGTGTGTGCACAACAAAGCAGTAATATTCAATTCCTTATAAACATCATATGTAATAAAAACAACATCTTAAATATTTAATACTTTCCTTGTGTGTGCACAACAAACTCATATTAAATATTTAATACTCTATTGTTTCTATCATGCTAGAAGTCGGACGTTCGATATTCCAAATATCTTTGAACGTTACAACTTAATATAAAATATTTGAGGGGTTTGTTATTAATTTGTCTCATCTTGTTTAACGCGCATGCATATATATATATAAAATACGCGTCATATTAATTAACATGCGAAGCATGTTTACATAATATATATATATATATATATATATATATATATATATATATATATATATAGTATAAGGATGTACATATATAATACTATATTATACCTAGATTGATTATGGACTTTTATTCTAGTTTGGTTCACTAGAGCCACCAAGTGAACCAAAAGGTCAAACCCTAGGGGTGCAAGAATTAATATTTAAATATAACTATTACATTTAAACCCGGGCTCCATTACAAATGGGTCTTTAAGCGCTCCTTGCTCCTTGCTCCTTGCTCCTTGATCTCCAATTCTTCAAAATTAATTCTAACTATTCCTATTACAAAACTATTTAAAATAAATAGAAACCTTGATCAGCAGTCAAGGGGAAGTACATAGGAGGGAGATAGAATTTACATTAAGAAAAAAATTAGAGAAGACGAGGTACGCAGACCCCATTTAATAAAACACATACATTCATGCATCCAACTAAAATAAAATCAAATCACATTGGTCAATAGTTCATAATCAATCTCATTTATTATCATACACATCTATATATATACATATATATCAATAAATAACATTCATCTCATGAATAATAAATATTTAATATATATATATATATATATATATATATATATATATATTGATATCATTTAATGGGCAAATTTAGTGAGCATAAAATCTAATTTTGAATCAAAATAAACTCTTTTATTTTGATCCAAATTTAAATCAAAATACACCTCTTTTATTTTAATTTATCCAATTTTGAATAAAATAAACTATTTATTTTAATCAAAATCTTTAATCAAAATAACTCATTTATTTTTAATTAATTATGGAATCCAATTCCAAGTAAAAAAAAACTTCTTTATTAAAGGAAACAAGGATTTTCTTTCCTATTCACAAATAAACTCATTTATTTTGAATAATATGAAATCTTATTCCATATCTAAATAAACTCCTTTATTTTGAATAATATGAAATCTTATTTAATATCTAAATAAACTCCTTTATTTAAGGAAACATGGAATCCGATTTCAACTCCAATTAGTTATCATAGAATCTAATTTTAAAATTAAAATATATTTTTTATTATAATTATAAAATTATTAATAATATATATATATATATATATATATATATATATATATATATATATAACCATGGTGGCCACACGAATCATATACGTCATCGCAACATTTTGTCGGAAGTATCAACGTTTCCTTAAGTATCAAATAACCGCGGACATAGCAAATCACGGATTACCGATTATTATTATTATTATTTTAAAATAAATTTATACAACAAAATTGTGTCCAATTAAATTGTTCTAAACACATATCAATATACATATCAAATTAAAATAATTAATAATTCGCATAAAGGTTTTGCTCTAATGCCACTGTTAGGTTTGTAATATTCATAAACGCAATCAAATTGCACAAAATAAGAGGAAGCGTGGAAAATTATAGTTTTAAAATTTTACAATCCATATACCCGGATCATCCTTTATGCACAATTATTAATTAAACGAAAAATATTAAGAACAAGAATCATCCCCTTGAAGATTCGAGCTTCCTCAGGTACAAGTTCACGTCCAATCTTTTCCTTAGCGAGCCACGTTTAATGTACTTATCCTCCAATAAGCACCTACATACTTTCTTTATTGTCTCCACACAAATGATCATGAGATCAATCATCCTCATCCAATGAGCAAGCAACGTATGTACCAATCTATCTGGATTCACTAATTCCCAATTTAGTAATCCAACGATTAGGAACTATTTTAGTTTTAAGCTTTCTAAGAATTTAGATCTCATTAGAATGATCATCATCATTATTCTAAAAGCATTGCTTAAAACTATGGGTTTATCACATATTATAAAGCAGCATCATGTAGATAATTAAAGCATTTAATAAATTAATACTTTTTATTAATAAATGAATAAGAATGTTACAAAGTATATGCTTTATCATCAAACATGATTGGCTTGTGTGTATACTAATTTCAATCTCCCACTTGCACTAAAGCCAATCTTCTTGGTATCTCATACCCTTCTTCTCTAAGTGACGATTATCCTGCTGTTGGATAAGCTTTAGTTAATGGATATGTAATGTTGTTCTTGAGAGTCCACTATCTCTATAGTGATTTCCCATCTTTCAATGATTCCTAGAATCAAATGAAAGTGCCACAACACATGTTTAGATCAAAGATGAGACTTAGGAACTATTCCTAGTTCTGTAATGAACTTTTATCCTAACAATCAACTTGCAGCTTCATTTACAGCTATATACTTTGTCTTTATCACTAAACCAGCAACTCTTTGCTATTTGGAACATTTCCAATTTACTGCACCACTGTTGAAGGTAACCCTTTACCTTAAAGTGGATTTTCTGTCGTCTTGGTCTGTCTGAAAAACTAGAGTCTGTTAAGCCCTCTAGTTTTAAGTTAGACCCACCATAAATTTTAATCACATCCTTAGTGTCGATTAAGTACTTTAAGATGTTTTTCAGTGTCTTACAGTGATCTTCTCCAGAATATGTTCGATCAACATTAGATCTCGTATATTTCATTGTATACATGATTGTCACTCATGCGATCTCTCTTTTTGGAGTCTATGAGGACTATTAAGAGAGATATACTCCATGACTCATCAACATGAGATATCTCTTAGAGTTTTCCATTCTAAACAACTTTAGCATCAAATGAATATACGTTCCTTGGGTTAAGTCGAGCATCCTCTTGAATCTATCTAGATAGATTTTATCCCCAATTAAGATACTCTTCCCAAATTATTCATGGAGGAAAGTTTAGACAACTTTATCTTTACTGATTGTAGCATTAATATATCATTTCTTATCCATAGTATATTAACATATAATATTAGGAATGTCAGGACGCTCTCACTGCCCTTTTTTATACACACTAGGTTCATTCTTATTTTTGATAAAATCAAACTCTTTTGATTTTCTCATCAAATCGAATGTTCCATTTTTGAGAAGCTTGCTTCAATCCATTTCTTTGAGTGTCTACAGGTTCCTCTTATTTGAATTATAGTGTTTTGTGGTTCTTGAACTCTTCAATATCTATTA
The DNA here is from genome assembly GCA_020205605.1 of Panax ginseng. Classification (NCBI taxonomy): domain Eukaryota; kingdom Viridiplantae; phylum Streptophyta; class Magnoliopsida; order Apiales; family Araliaceae; genus Panax; species Panax ginseng. Next base: position 88,846,620 of record CM035130.1, on the reverse strand, counting down.
TCCACCCACTAGCCCCTTCAATGATAAACATCTTTATCTTAGAAGGCAGCATGTTTCGCAACAAACACCTTTTTTATAAGTATGATTATAGAACATATACCTTAAACTTACTTTAGGATGTCCCACAAATCTTTACTTGTCAAATCTTATCCCAAACTTATTCCTTTGAAACCTTTTTCACATAAGTTGGACAACCCCTTATCTTAAAATACTTAAGATTAGGAATCCTCCATGTCCATAACTTTTATGGAGTCCTGGGGCTGGATTTTGAGGTTACCTTTTTGTAGATATGCAACCATTTTTAGGGCATGACCCTAGAGGGATACTGGAATATCGGTAAAATCATTATGGACCATACCATGTCCAAGAAGGTATGATTTTTCCTTTCAGATACATCAATTAATTATTGCGTATCAAGAGGCGTCCATTATGAGAAAACCATTTGAGATGATCTAGAAACTCATTACACATGTATTCCTTCCTTGATCTAATCAAAAAATTATAATAATTTGCTAATTTGTTTCACTTCTGAATTCTTTTAACCTTTCAAATAATTCACACTTGTATTTCAGCAAATACACACATTCAACTCTTTGAATGATCATCTCCTTTTCTTATACTAGTTTGTTCAATTTGCAAAATTATTTTCACGTAAGTCAAGTATACAAAATCCATTAAGTGATATTCCAGTTCTATAAAAAACATTATTATTATAAATAGAACACCAATTGTTCTTAAATATAATATCAAAGATTTTATTGTCCAACAATAAAATGGAAATAATGTTTCCAACGAGAACTGGAATATAATAACAACTTATTGACTTAATAGAATTTCCCGTAGGCCGTGCTAAATTATAAGTTTCTATGGCTAATGCAGCAACCTTTGCTTCATTTCCCACATATAGGATTACTTATCTTTGTTTAGCTTTCTACTTCTGCTTGGTCCCTTCATAAATCTATATTTATGATAACCAAAGTCGGTATCCAATACCCAAGTAGAACCTTGACTTGAAATTTTTTTTATTTTAAATCACGAACAAAATAATATTTGTAATCGAAACTTCACTAAGCTTCTTCTGGTTAGCCTCTACAAGATGTTTCTTGCAGTTTCTTTCCAGTGTCCAGGCTTATTGCAGTGGAAGCAAACTCCTTTGCTATCCGTATCAGTTTTGTTCTTATTATCCTTTGTTTTTGCCTTTCTATTTACCTTCTTTGAATCGTTCTTCTTTTCAGAAGATCCTTTGGCCCCTACCAGTAAGACTTGGTTTTTCTTAGTTGGAAAGTGACTCTCAACATTTTTTAACATGTTAAGTAAATCAGCGAAGCTGATATCTAGCTTGTTCATATGAAAAAATTCACAAGAATTGTGAAAGGAGTCCTGGAGTGAGTGCAAAATCAAATCTTGGCACAACTCCCCATCCATGACAAAATCCGTCGTCCTAATTGATCAATCAAATTTATAATGTTAAGGAATTTTATCTGTACTATAGTGTCATCGGTCATTGTAGATCGGAAGAGCTCCTTAGATATCTGATATCTATCAGTCCTACTTTCCTCACCATCAACTACTTGATGTGCAGGAATATAGTAGGCACATCCATAGTTTCATGTTGACATTGAAGCACGTTACTCATTGATTCGAGAATGATGCATTGAGCCAACTGTGCATCACCTTGTCACTTTCTAAAAGTAGCAATCTCTTCCTTAGATGCATTGTTTGCAACCATTACATGGATAGGCGTATTAAGGACATAAGATAGTTTTCCAGTCATGAGAACTATTCTCAAATTCCTTAACCAATCCATTTAATTCGGTCTAGTTAAATAGCATCTAATATGCTTCACAATGATAGTAATTTAGACATTGTAAAATTCTGTAAATGAATTTGTAATTAACAACATTTTAGCATACATTCTTTTATTAATTACCAAAATAAATTAGGTATTGTTTTAAATTGGTATCTCCCATTATTTTCATTAAACTATATTACCCTCACTTATATAGTTCGGCAAAATCTAATTAAAGATTTGCTAGTGAGAATAAGGATCCCATTTCAAATATATATAGCTTTGTGGTGACACAACAAACTATATATAAATAAATAGGTATGCAACTCTTGTCAATTACATCAACTATGCAACTCCTTGTATTTTGCCTCTTAGATTATTTTGATTAAGTGGTGGCACATCCGAATCAAAATTATCCAATTTAAGTCCAACCTAGCACTCCATATATATTTAAAAAAGAAAAATATTGTCCTTGTGGTGACACAACAAAACAACATTGTTTAATTTTCTTTATAAACATCAAATGTGATAAAATTAACATGTCAAAGAATTAAGATAAGCCTTGTGGTGACACAACAAACTTATAATAATTAATTGATACTCTATTATTTTTTATTATGCTAGAAGGCGACGTTCGATATTCCAAATATCATTGAACGTTTAGGACTTAATATAAAATATTTGAGGGGTTTGTTATTAATTTGTCTCATCTTGTTTAGCGCGCGCGCGCGCACACACACACACACACACACACACATATATATATATATATATGTATATATATAATACGCGCCATATTAATGAACATGTGAAGCATGTTTGTATAATATATAATATATATAGTATAAGCATGCACATATAGAATACTATATTCTACCCGGATTGATTATGGACTTTATTCTAGTTTGGTTCACTAGAGCACCAAGTGAACCAAAAGGTCAAACCCTAGGGGTGCAAGAATTAATATTAAAATATAACTATTACATTTAAACTCGGGCTCCATTACAAACAGGTCTTCAAGCGCTTCTTGCTCCTTGATCTCTAATTCTTCAAAATTAATTCTAACTATTCCTATTACAAAACTATTTAAAATAAATAGAAACCTTGATCAGCAGTCAAGGAAAAGTATATAGGAGGGAGATAGAATTTACATTAAGAAAAATTAGAGAAGACGAGGAACGCAGACCCCATTTAATAAAACCCATACATTCATGCATCCAACTAAAATAAAATCCAATCACATTGGTCAATAGTCCATAATCAATCCCATTTATCATCGTACACATCATCATATACATCAATAAATAACATTCATCTCATGACTAATAAACATTCAATATATATTGATATCATTTACTGGGCAAATTTAGTTAGTATAAAATCTAATTTTAAATCAAAATAAACTCCTTTATTTGAATCCAAGTTTAAATCAAAATAAACCTCTTTTATTTTAATTTATCCAATTTTGAATAAAATAAACTATTTTATTTTAATCAAATTCTTTAATCAAAATAAACTCATTTATTTTAATTAATTATGGAATCTAATTCCAAGTAAAAAAAAACTCTTTATTAAAGGAAACACGGATTCTCTTTCCTATTCACAAATAAATTCCTTTATTTTGAATAATATGAAATTTTATTCCATATCTAAATAAACTCCTTTATTTAAGAAAATATGCATTATCTTTTCTATTCACAAATAAACTCCTTTATTTTGAATAATATAAATCTTATTTCATATCTAAATAAACTTCTTTATTTAACGAAACATGGATTCACTTTCCTATTCACAAATAAACTCCTTTATTTTAGAAAACATGAAATCTAATTTAAACTCCAATTAGTTATCATGGAATCCAATTCCAACTCTAATTTGTGAGCATGAAATCCAATTTTAAAATTAAAATAAACTCTTTATTTTAATTATAAAATTATTAAGAATATATATATATATATATATATATATATATATATCTGATGCAGATCAGTGCATACCCTTATCTTACTCACGTGCTCACCCCCTTTAGAAGCGAACGTGATGACGATTGATCATACAATCGTCGCTCATACTTTTATCGACGCTATATGTTGTCCGTCGCTAAAAGTATGAACAACGGTTGTATGAATTTAAATCACGTGTTCGTTGCTAAAGGGGTGAGCACGGGTGAGTAAGATAAGGGTATGCACTTGATCTTCTATATATATATATATATATATATATATATATATATATATATATATATATATATATATATATATATATTCGCATTTATTAATATATTAATATAACACCTGATTATGTATATATATTAACCGTGATTCGCGTGCTTGGCTACCAGATCTCGGAAGATTCGCATGAAAGGATTATATATATATATAAACTATGAATCAAACCGTGAAGGATCAAGATAAACGTTTTGAAAAATAAAATCAGCCACGGGTTTCGCAAATTGATGATCACGACTTATCCTCCTTTTTTTAAAAAAAAAATTTATACAACAAAATTATGTCCAATTAAATTATTCTAAACACATATCAATATACATATCAAATTAAAATAATTAATAATTCGCATAAAGGTTTGGCTCTGATACCATTGTTAGGTTTGTAATATTCATTAACGTAATCAAATTGTACAAATTAAGCGGAAGCATGGAAAATCAAAGTTTTAAAATTTTACAAACTATATACCCGAATCATCCTTTATGCACAATTATTAATTAAACGAAAATATGAAGAACAAGAATCATACCTTGAAGTTTCGAGCTTCCTCAGGTACAAGTTCACCTCCAATTCTTTTCGCGTTCAACTTGACTCCATCGGATTTGGTTCTTTCCTTTGATCAACGTTAGCCACCCAAGTATTTTGCCTCTAGACGTGATCTACCAAGGAAGAAGAAAGATTCAAGAAGATGGGTATTTGACAAAACCATAGTTTTTTCTATTTCTCATAGAAAAAGAGCGTACTCTCCAACAATTGGAATCACGTCTAATGATATTTGATATAAAACTCCTCTTATAAAGATATAAGTTAACCCTTCTCATCTAATTAGAAAATAGGGTATTATTTAATTAATTAATTTTTTTTAATTAATTAAGCTCCCTAATCTTATTAGGGGTAATTAATTAAACTCTTTGAATTAATTTAACCTCCTAATCTTATTAGGAATATATGAGAGTACTTTTATTAATTAATTCCCAAAATCCTTTAGGAATTAAATAATAATAATAACAAGACTCCTCTTATTAATTTATATTTAATATTTCTAAAATATTAAATAATAAATATTAAGGTATTGAATTTATTCTATCACCATAGATTAAATTAAATATACTTAACTTATTATTATAATTATGCCATTAAATTCTTGAATAATTATTCTTCCTTTTATGGTGTGACCCTTTAGGTTATCCATATTAAACCGGTTGTGAATAAATCAATTAGAATAATTCTAATCTTATTTAAATAAATAAATTAAATTATTAATTTATTTAAATAAATAACATTTATTCTACAATAGGGATAAGCTTCCCTAGCGATTAACGACTTTCCAGATAATATAGAATTTAACATTAATCATAAAAGAATCTTTGAGTAAATAGTTACCGTACAATTCAATTCTTCCACCAAACAATGTCACAATTAAATATAAGACATGGAATTACTGTCAAGTCTTATTTTATTTAATTATATGTATTTCGATTCTCAAATGCACAACTCCAAATAATGCAAATTACAAACTCCATTATAATTTCAATCTGCCTTGGCCAAGGACTACTTGGTTGTCATTTATCGAATCACATAGGACATTTCTCTTTTTTTAATAGACGCGGTAGATTCTCTATTGATCATACATTATCTCCATGTACAACTTATTATACCCAAGCATACCCTTTGATATACCCTAAGGGTCTTAAGGAATAAGTCAAAGTATAACTCAAAGATACACAAGATACTATGATGATCTCAAGTCCAAGGATCACTTGTCTTTACTATCACTACTGAATTCCTATCGATGACAATTAAAACTCCATTAGGTATTCCTTAGCGAGCCACATTCAGTGAACTTATTCTTTAATAAGCACCTACATACTTTCTTTAGTGTCTCCACATAAATGATCATGAGATCAATCATCCTCATCCAATGAGAAAGCAACGTATGTACCAATCTATTCGGATTCACTAATCCCCAATTTAGTAATCCAACGATTGGGAACTATTTTAGTTTTAAGCTTTCTAAGAATTTAGATCTCATTAGAATGATCATCATCATTATTCTAAAAGCATTACTTAAAACTATGGGTTTATCACATATTATAAAGCAGCATCATATAGATAATTAAAGCCTTTAATAAATTAATACTTTTTATTAATAAATGAATAAGATTGTTACAAAGTATATGCTTTATCATCAAATATGATTGGCTTGTGTGCATACTACTTTCATATATATAAAGCCTTCTCTAAAAGAAGCAAGTGCAAGTCCCAGGAAAGCGGCTACTAGCTAATGTCCGAATATATAAGCAAGTAAACGAATCGGATGTAAATTCCAGGCTCATCAGACAGAATCCGACAACAGTTTATATATATAAGTATATATATATATATATACAAACAGAAATGAAAACCATGGACCGAAGTTCGGGCATATACACACAGCACGACTCTCAATGCGAAGAAGAGTGTGTGCAAAGATAAAGAGAAAGGCTTTATAATGTGTAAGAAGGCTTACAGTGGGCTGCCAAAGAAGACTTCTATGACTTTAAGTGGATGAACACTCGGCTCCCGCCGGTAAAAATATATCTATATTTGAGCTAACAAGTGTTTAAAATGAGAAAACACTCAATATGGGGTGTGTACAGAGAAAATTTGACAAGGCTTCCTTGCCTTTTTCTCTTATCAAATGGCCACCCCAACTCCTCTATTTATAGAGGGGGGGAGCCGCAGGTGTACCTGCGGCAGCCCAGGGTTTCTAGGGCTCCGTGGGTCCCGCCGTCTTGAAGTACGTGCACGCGTGCAATGTGATGTCCACTCGAACTTGTAGAACTTCAATCCAAGCATCCGATTGAGGTGTATAAGACTTGTTTTGGACTGCTGTTGTCGAGAGCTACGCAATGAGCTGGGATTAGAGGTTGTACGAAGTCAGGAAGATGGAACCATGTCCTATCTCTTCATGCTTCAAATTCTATTCGGTGTGCTGCCTTGCGTAGTAGTCACTCGAGATTGCAACTCCTTGGTTCTTGTGGAACATTTTTGTGTATGTATGTATGAAATGTTGAGACGGCGCAATGTTGGGTCGAGGTGGCAAAATAACGATTTTTCCCCTCAACGGGGTTATCTCTGGTTTGGGCTGATAAAGCAGACGTTGCTCAGGGTTATCTCTGAGATTGGACTGCTGCAAGTGCTGAAGGTCCTCAGGGTTATCTCTGAGGTGTGCATGTCTTTCCGCGGTTATCTTCGGGTCTTGTACTGAGTGCCTCGGTGTGAGTTCCGAGGTTGAAGCTACATGCATTTGAAATAAGCATTTCCGGGGTTATCACCGGAACTGCAACTGCACTCCTTGGAGTTATCTCCAAGTTTGACATTGTCTTTCCCGATGTTGTTTCTGGTACTGAGATTGAATATCTTGGGGTTATCTCTAAGATGGATCAGCCTTCTACGGTGGAATTTTTGGTATTTAAACTGCATGCCTCGGGGTTATCTCCGAGGTTGGAAATGCTACTACCGGTGTGATTTCCGAGATGGACTGCACCTTCAGTGGTATTTCTGGGATGAGTATGAGCTATCTTTTAGGGTTATCTCTGAAAGACGATTTTGCCTTCTTGAAATGTTAGTAACAGGTGTACAGAAAATTTTGAGTGTCTACAAGGATCCTATGGAGTTTCCACCAAACTCCATATCAGCTGAAATGTGTGGTGCATTGTATGATTGAAATATAGAGTTACTAGATAATATTGAGGAGCTGAAGGAGTTAGCCGAGATGCTTCAAGCTACTATAGAATAGAAGGATGCCGAGATTCAAGAACTAAACTTATGACTTAAAAACATGGAATGGGACCTAGTTCATACAAAGGGACAACAAGAGGATCTTTTGGCTGAAAATGAGAAGATAAAGACTAAAATGGAAAAGATAAAAGATAATTTGAAGGAGGAGTCAGCTAAGCGTGCGAGAGCAGAGGACCGTACTGAAGCTAAAGTCCAGACGAAGAAGGCTAAGCTAAATGAAATGGATTATGCCTTTCATTCTGCGATTGATAAGGCCCAAGATCGAGTCTTTTATTACCCACCTCAGTTTGAAGACTTGCCGTGGTTCGTGATGGATCATAGGACAACGTATCATATTATGGAGGAAGAGCATAAAGAAGTCTCTCGATATCTTAATATGCCGAGATAGAAGGGATAATAATAATAATATGTGATTAAGTATGTGAATAAATAAATTGTGAATCCCTTATTATGAGATAAATGAAGGGGTAACATGAGGATGTAATCCTGAAACTTGCTTAGATCAGGAAAATGGATGTTGGTAGCAGAGATTCTATCCTTATTATATTTTGGAAAGTTATGAATGAATAAAATATCAAAGTTTATTAAAATATTATGTGTTATAGCTTTAATCTTAGTATGTTTAAAGTTAAACTTCCTGATATTCAAAAAGTTGTGTAATAAACTAATAAGCATATATTTTAATAGAAAATGCCTCCTAGAAGAAGACAACCATGTCAACAACCACCTCCTGAGGGGTTTATTAACAATAATAATGAGGCCAAGGCTAACTCAGTTTAGCAGTTGGTGACTTTGTTAACGAGAGCACTTGCTAATCAACAGCGAACTCAAGGCACGACCTTCAAGGACTTTAAAGCGGTTGGACCACCAAAGTTTCAATGATCTATGATTCTGGTTGAAGCTAAAACCTGGATCATAGAAATGGAGAAGGTGTTTACGTTGCCAGAGTTAACTAGGATCAGAAGACCACTTTCGCAATATTCATGTTGAAGTCTGAGGCTAGCTATTGGTGGAAGATGAATAAGGTTCGTGGGTGACAGGGAATAATAGTGTGGGATAGGTTCAAAGAGATATTTTTCGAGATGTACTTTCTAGCGACTTCTCAGAATCAGTTGGAGGTTCAATTTTTGGAGCTAAAACAAGGAACCATGACTGTGCCGGAATATGCTACAAAGTTTAACGAGTAGGTAAGATTTTCTACTTATCAAGTTAATACCGGTGAGCGTAAGGCAAGAAGATTTGAACAAGGGTTGAAGCCCTGGATTTATAGCAAGGTTTTAATGCTCCAGTTAAACACCTTTGCAGTTGTACTGGAAAAGGCAATTATCTTAGAGGGTGGAAGCAATGCCTTAATGAAGTATAACCAAGAACAGAAGAAGAGAAAGAATGAGAATGAAAACAAAGCTGATTGAAGCAATAATGGAGGTAATAGTTAGAAGAGGAAGTGGAGTGAGAATTCGAATACGGGAGGACAACAAGGAAGTTAGCCAAAGAAGAAGTTTGAATCTTGTGCTACTTGTGGGAATAACCACACTGGGGGTGTGTTTGAAGGGTAAGAGGGTGTGTTTCAATTGTGGCCAGGAGGTTTACATTGCACCAAACTATTTTAGCTCAAAGAAATGAGCATGTTTCACCTGCGGTTCAAAGGATCACATGGCTAGTGATTTCCCTAAAAAGGCAGCGGGAAGTGCAAGTGGAAGAAAAGGAAACAACAATGGAAGTACTTTAACTATCACTGGACCAACACAATCAAGCCGACCTACCGCTAGGACTTTCAATATGACTGTGCAGGATGCTGTGCAGTCAAAGGATATGTAGTCAGGTATCATTTCGATTAATGGTATTAATGCTTATGTGCTATTTGATTCGGGTGCTACTTGTTCATTTATATCCGATGAATTTGCTCAGAACTTAGATCTGCCTTAGGAAGAATTAGAATTTCCCTTAAGCATAGAGATTACGAATAAGGAAGTGATTCATCTTAGATTTTTATATAAGAATTGCAGAGTGGTTATAAAAGGTCATGAGATGATGGTAGATTTGATACCAATTAAACTTGGGGAATTTGATGTTATATTGGGAATGGATTGGTTATTTAGTTACGGAGCAGTAATTAACTGCCAAAAGATTTGTGTTAACCTTATGACTCTATCAAAGGTAGTGTTTTATGGCAGTAAGTCACCTCTACAGGCAAGTTATTTGACGGTGATGCAAGCCAAGAAGTTGCTGAGACAAGGATGTGTAGGATACTTAGCCTACATAGTCGATACACAGAAGAAAATTGCAAAGTTAGAAGAGATACCGGTTATAAGAGATTTTATAGACATATTTCCAGACGATTTGCCTGGACTTCCACCGGATCGAGAAATCAAGTTCGTGATTAATTTAGCATCGGGAACAACCCCGATATCTAAAGCTCCATGCAGAATGGCCCCAGTAGAGATGAAAGAGTTGATGGTGCAGATGTAAGAATTTCTCAACAAGAAATATATCCAGCCCAGTGTATCGCCATGGGGAGCACTGATGTTGTTTGTTAAGAAAAAAGATGGACCGATGCGACTCTACATTTACTACCGAGAATTGAATAAGGTCACGAATAAAAATAAGTATCTGTTACCGAGAATTGATGACTTGTTCGATCAGCTAAAAGGAACGAGATATTTCTCGAAGATAGACTTAAGGAGTGGTTATCATCAGTTGAAGGTGAGGCCAGAAGATGTACCGAAGACGACATTTAGAACTCGGTATGGTCATTACGAGTTTTTGGTTATGTCATTTGGTTTAACCAATGCACCTGCAATGTTAGTGGATTTGATGAACAAGGTGTTTAAACCATTCTTAGATAAATTTGTTGTGGTGTTTATTAATGATATATTGTTGTATTCCAAGACCAAGGAGGAACATGTTGAACACTTAAGAGTGACGTTGGAGACATTGAGAAGAGAGAAGTTGTATGTTAAATTCTTAAAATGCGAGTTTTGGTTGGAACGTGTACAGTTTCTTGGGCACGTTATTGATAAGGATGGAATTTTGGTAGATGCATCAAAAGTTGAAGCTGTATTAAACTGGGATCAGCAGAAGACACCGTCAGAAGTAAGAAGTTTCTTGGGATTGGCAGGTTACTATAGACGTTTTATTCAAGACTTTTCCAAGATCGTAACTCCGCTGACGAATTTAACTAGGAAGACAGTTAAGTTTGTTTAGACGGAGAAGCGTGAGGAAAGTTTTCAAGAATTAAAGAAGAGATTAAGTTCAGCACCCGTGTTATCATTGCCTGATGATACAGGGAATTTTGTGCTATATAGTGACGCATCGCATAAAACACTAGGCTGTGTGCTTATGCAGAACGATAAAGTTATTACGTATACATCACGTCAATTAAAAGATTACGAGAAAGGGTATCCGACTCATGACGTAGAGTTGGCTGCAGTGGTGTTTGCCTTAAAAATTTGGAGACATTATCTTTATGGAGAGAGGTGTGAGAGATATACCGATCATAAAAGTCTGAAGTATATCTTTACACAGAAAGATTTGAATATGCGTCAGAGAAGGTGGTTGGAGTTGATTAAAGACTATGAATGCGAGATTTTCTATTATCCCGGAAAGGCGAATGTTGTTGCTGATGCCTTAAGTAGAAAGGGACAGGAAAAATTAATGATGTTAATTTCTCAAGAAAAGCTAGTATCAGAAATGGCAAAGATGGAGTTGGAAATTAAATATCCGACAAAATCAAACGAAAAATTATTCCAGATAGGAAATAGTTCAACGTTGGTAGATAAGGTGAAAAATGGACAACTCCAGGATGAAAACTATGAAGAGATAAGAAGAAAAGTGTCTAAAGGTGAGGAAAACAAATTTAAAGTTGATTTAAAAGGGTTACTTTGATTCTAAGGGAGCATTTGGGTGCCGCCAGTATCAAAAATTAAAGAGGAAATTTTAAACGAGGCCCATAACTCACGATATTTGATTCACTTTGGAAGTACGAAAATGTACCAGGATCTCAGACATCATTTTTGGTGGACAAATATGAAAAAAAGATGTGGCTGAGTGTGTGGCAAAATTCTTAACATGTCAGAAAGTTAAGGCTGAACATAAAAGGCAAAGCGGATTATTTCAATCGTTGGAGATATCGGAATGGAAATGGGAGCATATCACAATGGATTTTGTGGTAGGTCTTCCAATGACTCATCAAGGTTACGATGCCATCTGGGTGATTGTCGATCGATTGACAAAGTCGGCACACTTTTTGCCAATCAAGATTAGATTTAACCTAGACTGGTTGGAAAAACTGTACCTGAAGGAGATTATTTCAAGACACGGTGTCCCAGTGACCATTGTATCAAACAGAGATCCACGTTTCACATCAAATTTCTGGAAACGACTACAAGAATTCTTGGGAACGCAGTTGAGAATGAGCACAACGTATTATCCTCAAACCGATGGACAGAGTGGGAGAACCATCCAAACACTAGAGGATATGCTCAAAGTATGTATTATGGATTTCAAAGGAAATTGGGATGACCATCTACCATTGGTTGAATTTTCCTATAATAATAGTTATCACGCGAGTATTGGCATGCCGCCTTACAAAGCGTTGTACGACAGGAAATGCAGAACTCTGTTATGTTGGGACGAGGTAGGTGAACGTCAGTTATTGGATCCAGAATTGGTACAACAAACTATCGAGATCATCAAGGTGATTCAGACAAGACTGATAGTTGCACAAGATAAACAAAAGAAATATGCTGATAAAAATCGACAAAATTGGGAATTCGATGTCGATAGTTTTGTTTTCTTGAAATTTTCTCCCTGGAAGGGGAAAATTTGTTTTGGCGAAAAGGGAAAACTAAGCCCTAGGTTTATAGGACCTTTTGAAGTGCTACGACGAATTGTTGAAGTAGCGTACTTGGTAGCTTTACCTTTGAAATTAGAACATATTCATAACATTTTCCATGTTTCGGTATTAAGGCCATATAAGTCTGATTATAAGCATGTTATAGAATATGAGCCATTACATCTTGAGAAAGACTTGTCATATAAAGAAGTGCATGTTCAAATTATTGACAGAAAAGAGCAAGTACTATGAAATAAAGTGATACCTTCAGTTAAGGTAGTCTGAAGAAACCATAATGCTGAAGAAGCTACGTGGGAACTTGAAGATGTTATGATGAAAAATTATCCTCAATTATTTTCTTAATCTTCTATAGCGATTTCGGGGACAGAATCCTGTTAAGAAGGGAAGAATGTGACGAATGAGTTATCGAGTCGTGATTCTAGGGACAGAATCCTTTTAAGGAGAGAAGGATGTAACGATTGAGAATTTTGTAATTTATGATAAATATTTATTGAATTAAGTAAATATTTTAATTGATTTATTTATTGAGATACATAAATAATTGATTAAATTGTGGTGCAATAATTTAGTTAAGTATGTATGTTAACTAAATTAATGAATGGTAATTTTATTATTTGAAGATTTGATTTAATGAAATAATTAAATTAGATGAATTATTTGATATTTAAGAAAATAATTAAATAAAATGATGTTCTAGTTTAATTTAATAATTAAATTAGATATATAATAATTTATTAAGAATAAGTATAATTATAATGAAAATTATAATTATGATAATTATAATTATAAGTTATTGAAATTAATTAAGAGTGTGACAAGGAACTATATAATATAAGTAATATAAAAATAAATTAAAAGGGGAGGGTTTTAGTGTGTAGCCAAACAAGGCCTTGTGGCCTTTGGCTTAATCTAACTGACATAACTTTTTGGGTTCTTACCTGAAGAGTACGTGGGGGAGAAGGAGGCCGGTTTATATTACGCGTATTATTTTCTAAGGCTAAAGAATATAGAGGTTGGAGAGGAAGAGAGAAAACTAGAGTGTTAGAGAAATTGAGAGAAGAGAGAATTCATTCTCTGTGATTTTGTCAAGAAGGAAGAGACGGAGTGTTGGGGAAAACCTTGTTATCATCTTGCTAACAAAGGATTAAAGTATAATCTACTATAATTCAAAATTTTACTTTGCAATATCTGTTTTCTATGAATTAGAATTCTTGTTGAATTAGAGTTTAAATGTTGATTATATATATGTAAAATATATTATAAAATCCGTGTAAATATGTTGAAGAAGAGAAATTTTAGTTTTGGTTTTTGTGGTTTCATTCTCTGTAATTGATTTTGTTGGGTCAAGGTTTGAGGTGTTGATTATAAACACGTGTAATCTGATAATTGTTATATAGAAGTCGTATTAAGTGATCAAATTCATGGAAAAATTGTTTGAAAAAGAAAAGTTAGATTAACAATGTGTATATAGGTGAAAATGGATTAGTTAAGTCCAAAATTTGATGTTCAATTTTTATAGTAATCTGTAAATTGATTGTATATTGTGTTAGTATATCAAGAAACGAAAACAACGTAGTTGGAATGGTGTCAATTGGTTAAGAAACAAAGATTTGATAATCGAATTCGCTAAAAGTGTTGAAATATAAAGAAATTGGAAAAAAAATGATTTTAATCCTTGAAAGTTAATTATATATAATGTTTATATTGATGGAATTATGCTATGCATGCCTGTTGATGTTATTACAAAATTTTAGTTGTTGGGTTTTTGTGAATTTTTGTAGAAATTGGGGAAAATTGGAATGTTGGTGTGAAACAGGGGCTCTCTCTGATTTTTTGTCTCGTCAGATCGTGTAAATCACTTGATTACCTAAAAGCGAAATAAATAAGCGGTATGTGCTGTTGTCCTTCTCGAAAGTAGTACACTAGCGAGGTTGCGTCGGTGCCAAGGCTTGGTGCAGGGCAGCTGAACCGTGCCCTGAGCAGAGACAGTGAGTTTTAATTAATTGCAGACCATAAAATGAAGACTTAATGTAACCTATTAGGCATGATAAAAATGTTAAATTATATCATAAGACATAATAATAGGTGGTTATGTGTAGTAATACCAAAAAGTGAGGATTTTAAATGATCACTTAACAAGTTATGTAACGAATGAAAATTGATGTTTTCAAGAGATATAAAGGTGAATGATAAAACTTTGTATTAGGTGGAAGTGAGTTTTTTAGATCCATATGAGTGGTTAACAAATATGGTTAGACATTAAGTTAAAGGTTATGACTTATATGGTGGGTTGAACCTATAAAGCTAATGATAGTATAACTAATTGGTATTGCGATTTCAATGGTATGTGTAGGGTAATTGGCGAACTTTATTATATGTGTGTAGCTTACACACGAGGCAAGTTCCCTAACTTCATTCTCTTTATAATGAATTCAAGTTTCATAACTATGTTATCTTTTGATTATCAAGCAAGCTTTCTAATCCTAAATTATCATTATGCAAATCCTATATTATAGTTGAACAAGCTTATTGATTCAATCTTGTTTATGTTAACACAAGTTCTTGTATTCTAATTCTTTAGATTGAGCAAATCCCTTACTTTATTGCTTGCTCTTCAAAGCATAAATTGTCCAAGTTCATTGTTTCAAATGAGATTTTCTAATTCCTTTGGATGTAACACTTTGTATACCATGTCTATTCAATCGCAAGTTATTGATATTCAATCTTGACTCAGTTATTGTTATTCAAACTTATGCTGTTAAACTAAACATTCAGGTATTAAGCAAACTCTTATTGATTGAACTAATCTATATGATGAATGTTCTAAAAATTCTAGAACCATTTATAAGTGAGTTCCAAAATAAACTTTCTTAAGTGCAGAAATTCTAAATTCGAACTGAGATGTACAAACCTAACATAGGTGATTATGTACGTGTTGACATTTAGATGTTTGTGCACAATACATGGTACTAAGGGCTGATCCCCCTAAGTTCGTAAGGAAGGGTCTGTATAGTCTAAACGACTGTTAAGGTTAAGGTACTAATACCTAAATACCGAGGACATAGTTCGTGGTCGTAAGACCCTCAAATATAAATCTTGAACTTGTTTCCTATCTTGATTCGTAGAACGAGTTCACCATTATTCAGCATTCATTTTCTAAACTCGTGTTATTGCTATAACTATTCTTTATATTAGTGACCAATTTTTTGCTCTCTCTTGCAACTAACACTGTAGCTAAAGTTGAGAAAATCGAGGAGCCATCTTCTAGCAAAGGAAAGGTTAAGATGTCCAAGTGATGAAGACTTATTTAAATTTATTTGAATGATTTATGTTATAAGACTTATGTTAAATTGTGATGTATTTCGTAAACTTATGTAATAATTTAAGGTTAGATTACCTGGGATTGTTTTAAGTTGATGTAACCATTTAATGGGAAAGATTATTATTTAAGTTAGTCAAGTTATGTCTTTATCCTTTATTATATGTAGTTAAATGTAATTTTTTTGGAGAGTGAAAACCAAATCCTGTGGGAATGGAGTACCCAGATTTGGGGGTGTCACAAGTCCTCAAATTACAAGAGCTGGATGGCGAGGAATTTCCCCAACTCATAAACTCGGACTCCGTGAAACGGTATTATGTCTAAAGTTACCTGTAAACCAGCATCCTGGTTCTGGATCATCAGATCCATCAGTCAATTCAGGTTTTTAAAACCTCTCACTACATATAACTTTCATCAGTTTGTCCCATCAGGGACGAACTACGCAGACCTGATCTCCACAATACACGGGAGTACATAGGCAGCCATTTTTATGGTCCTGTCTAACCTTTATAAAAACAAAAACAACACACCTTCACCACATCAGTTTGTCACATCAAGGATGAACTACGCATACCTGATCTACCCAATACACGGGATTACGTAGGCAACCATTTTATGGTCCGGTCTAACTAACCACAAAAAAAAATCTCTACACCCTTCAACATACAACTTTTTACCTTTTCACGCTAGGTTGGAACTACGCAGACCTGATCTCCCCCTCATCAATAAGAGTACATAGGCAGCCACTCACGGTGCAGTCTCACCCCAACCAAAAACACACAACCCTGTCAATAGTACTGGGATCATTGGTGGACCCCACAACGGAATTACTGCAGGAGTTAGAAAATGACAAAAATATCTTATTATAAAATTAACGGTGAAAGTTTTATCGTTAACTGTTGAAATACTTGGTGTTAATAGTAGAGTAATACGTGTGGTTGAATAGTAGCACACGGTATTGTACAATATCTTTGATTATTGATGCTTACGTGAGATGTCACTCAGTTTTATTCAATTATTGTCACAATAATTGCTGCATAGTATCTCACATTATTTATTCAATTATTGTCATAATATTTTATATTATTAAATCAATAATTTAGATGACAAAGTTATTCATATTATTATTTACATTATTGACAATGTCCAGAAAGTTTTGCTGAGGAAAGGGGTTAGGTCACCTAATTGCGTGTCAATAAGAAGAAATCCTTATCGGAAAGCCCCCTGTTTCCTGGGAATGATCTGGTTGTTAAATATTGCGAATTGTAATAATGATGAATAAATGTTGTTAAAATATGTTTTGTGAAGCCAAGTGAGTTGAGTTAAATAGAGAGGTTTTTATTGAAGTATTTATTATAAATTTTGCTTATTATATGGACCCCCACTTACTCATTTTTCAAAATAATCGGTAGAAGGTTATTCAATCTATATATATATATATATAATAATAATAATAATAATAATAATAATAATAATAATAATAATAATAATAATAATAATAATAATAAAGAACCCATTTTGTTGGGTCAAGGTTTGAGGTGTTGATTATAAACATGTGTAATCTAATAATTGTTATATAGAAGTCGTATTGAGTGATCAAATTCATGGAAATATGGTTTGAAAAAGAAAAGTTAGATTAACAATGTGTATTAATAATAATAATAAATGTCAACATCGGGATTTTTATTGTCCCTCTTCTGTTCTTGTCTTTTGGTGTTCTCATGTTAGGTGAGATTTGTTTGAAAAAATAAGTTGTGAAAAGGTCCGACATTTATATGTCGACGATTTGACTGTAAGAGTCGCTAGTTGGTGTTTTTAAATGGTTGCACCAACGTAACCAAGAAATGGTTTGCACATTGACCCAGTGATGTGACACTGCTAAACTGGTCTATGAAATCGAGATTCATTAGGGTCCGGGGACTTTCTTATGCGAAGGGAAGGTGTTAGGCACCCCACGACATCCGTGTTACCACGGTGACCGCCACTTTTCAATTAAACTGTTATATGAATGTGTGTGTGTGTGGGTCAATGTGCAATTATTTGGAAGTAGTGTTATGTCTCGTTCGCACCTATATACACAGGGTTTGAATTTTTGTAAAAATTCAGTTTTAAACAAGATATAGTAGTGAGGTTTTATAAAAGAGATTTTTCAAACCTTGTGCTCAATAGTAATTGAGGCATTTGATACTTCCATTTTATTAAATGTTCGCCTTGATTGCTTTTATTTTCGAGATGCGAAGAATCTTTGAGAAAATAATATATATAGCAGTGCCGAACTCCTTATGGGCATGAAATCCATCTAAGGAAATTCAAACACCATGAATAATTTACAAGCTGCTTACAGCTGAAAATGTCCATCACGGGAACCGAATCTAGATTCAGTAAACTGAATCTGTGATCACATGATTCCTAGGCTTACATGATGTCGTAATTTATATGAAAGCAGTAAACAGTCATATATATAAAAGCTGTAAATATATATATATATATATATATATATATATATATATATATACAGACATGATCAACCACCACGAAGCACCTCCATGGGGGATCGAAAATGTAAATATATAAAAGCGGTAAATATATATATAGAGACATGATCAACCAGCACGAAGCACCTCCATGGGGGATCAAAAATGTAAATAAAGCAATAAAGACGATCAACCGCCACGAAGTAAACTCCAGGCGGGACGAAATATAAATAAAGCAGTAAAAACGATCAACCGCCACGAAGTAAACTCCAAGGCGGGACGAAATGTAAATAAAGCAGTAAAAGGCTACGAAGTAAACTCCAGGTCGTACAGAAATGTATATATATATATATATATATATATACAAAATACAAATGATTTTGAAAAAAACTAATTTCCCACCTACCTAAAAATAAATCTGGACCCTCAAAACTTTAAGACAAATCTAGCCATTCATTTAGATAAGTTAACTTGAATAATACTCTTATTTTCCAAAACCTAAGCATACTAAGCGAGAAAGAGAACTCGGTGGGAACCGAAGCATACTAAGCAAGAAAGAGAGCCTGGCGAGAAACAGAGAAATCAAGGCCTGACATCGATTATATTATCTTCCTTCCTTTTATTCTCAAAGAGAATACTGAGCTTCGATCGACGATAACAACAACGGTAATGCTTAGGCTACAACAAACAGAACTAGCGATTTTTTCTTCTTCTTCTTTTGTTTTATTTTTGGTGTTGTGTTTGGTTGCTTCGGGCCACAAACCTTAAATTTGATTAAGGATTAATTGGGCATTTTGGAAGTGTAATTTTGTATACTATTACTTCTTTTGATTTGTTTATAAACAATTGCATAATAAGGTTAAATTGTTTTTCAATTGTCGAGGATTTGTTCAAAGTTATATTGAAACCCAAATCCTTTGGAAGATTTTGCACTTTAGATTGTTCAAGAAGCCATAAAACCTCGGGTTGAGAACTTTCCCTCTATCTCATATTCCTTATTACGTGTGAGCGTGTCTTGATTTTTAATTTTGATTCTTTGGGTGCATGTTAATGTTTTAGTTAGTGTGGAGGGATTGGTTAACCTTTTGATTGCATATAATTTATTGAGATAATCCAAAATTATTAAATTTCCTAATACAAAAGCTTAAATTTTCAAATTTTATGCTCGAATGATTTGAATCGAGTTAGAGAAACATAGAATTTATGAATGTGAAATTGGGGAGAGTATCGAAGATACCGACAAAATAATCCTTGTTGTTGGATGTTCCAATTGATTTGAGAAGTAATTGGACACATAATTGAGTTGAACAATTGGTTAGATGTTCTTGAATTAAATGTCGAGTCATGGTTTAGATATTTCTAGATTAGCTTGAATATATATTGAATAATTAATGGCAGGTCATGTTTTAAGAATATGGATTGTTCGAAATAAGGATTGTGACCTGATAAGTAGGTTTGGAATAATAACTATTTGGGGTTAAAATAATGCTACTATCACATAAAAAAGCTCACATAATGCTCACATACACAAATGCATATTTGTGGGCCCCACATGTCGGCGAGGGGCCCACGGTATGCATATGTGTGTATGTGAGCATATATGAGCCTTTTGATAATATAACATTAATATTAATGTGGTTAAGTGGCTTGCGGTACTAAATCGTGATAGTGGCTGAAGCATAGGCAAAGGGATTATAACATTCCATGAAGAGTCATACATGTAAAGATTCATGTATGACTCATGGCTCATTGCCTCAGTTATTAAGTTGAGGCCCAGAATATATACTTAGTAGGACATGTATGAACTGTGAAGGGGTATGCATTTGTAATCAATGTGGCCCTAAGAAGCATAGAAATTGATAAAAACGGGTCAATTATAGGAAGATTCAATTTGAGATGGTTTCTGTGATTTTTGTTTGTCCGTTCCATCAAATTTTACACAATAATGTTGTTTCTTAGCTGAACATGTTTATGTAAAAATTGAACTCTGAAACCTGCACATTTACATTTTAGGATCTTTGTTTCACACTTCCATCATTCATTCGAGTCCATTTTTATCTCAAAGAAGGGAGAAATCAAGACCTGGCATCGAATCCTTTTCCTTTTCCTTCATCATGTCTGGCGATCACCAAGGCATCGTACCACCGCCAAGCGGCGAAGTTTACAGAGGTGGGGGCGGAGGTATTAACATTCGCGATAATGGCGGAACTGGAAGGTATTAACATTCGCGATATGCGGCAAAGTTTTCATTTGTTTTGTACATTTTATTCAATTCTATAGATTTGATAATGCCATTAAGACTTCAAAACGTTTTGAAATGGTTAATTTTGTTCTGCTGAATATATTAAGGCTTTTATCAATCGATTGCAGTGTTAAGGTTCATTCTTCTTGAACTGAAGTCTTATCAAATGTTCTTTTCCCCCCTCTTTTTTATTTATTTTTAGTGGTGGGTGAAATTATAAATTTTATAAACAAATAAAATGTATGTAAAAACTAAAGGGGGCATCAACAAATTTGGTAGGGCTAACATGTTGTTTCTCAATCTATTAGAATAGAAATGATATACATGCTTACGATCTTGTGCCTAATTTTTATGTGACTATACGTAATAAATAATTTCCTTTGAAGTTGCAGTTATTGTGCCAGCGGTAGTGGGGGAAGGGGTTATGGTGGCAGTGAGGGAGGGGGTTATGGCGGCGGCTGTGAGGATGATGGCCGTGATGGTGGAGGCAGAGAAGGTAACTAATACTCTACTCCTTTTCTTCTTTAAATTAAAAACGAATTTCTCCTTCTGAAATTGTAGAGATTTGTGCTTGAATTCTTCTCAATTAGTTCTAAATTCCGGCATTTGTGCTTGAATTCTTCTGAAATTGTCGCGAATTTTTTCCTTACATTATAAATTTTACCTAAGCAGTGTTTACCCTATAATTACACGGCTAGAATGGGGATATTATTCCCTTTTTGCTTGCCTAGCCGGATATAATGGGAATATAATTACACGGCCAAATTGTAAATTATATCTGTTGCTTGCCTAGAAGTTAGCATTGATTAATGTGCTTGCTATAAAAATTATTGGAATCCAAATCTGTTTGGAGAAATATATATGCTTAATGAACATGACTTCACCCCAGATATGAAGTAAACTTAAAGAGTTGGCTGTAGAACTTTGTAGACATAGAGGTGCTTGGATATTCAAATACTGAAAATTTTGTGAATGCGCATGCTACAATGTTTGGGAGAATTGCTTATCTCTAGCATACCAGGGCATATAATGAATTGTCAAAATTTTGGTCTTCAGAAAATTACCAGTCCTCTTTTGTGAAAGTTTTTTATATTTTTTATTGAATAGATAAATTAGCCATGCTGCCTATTATTGCTTTTGTATTTATAGTAGGATCATGTTTATTTGTTTTTACCCAATTGAGTAATAGTGTTTCCGTTAATAATCAGTGCTAATGGTCCAAGTGTATAAAATTTTATTCTTTGTCTTAAACATGCATTTTTTTCCTTTCTCCAAATACTTGAGATGTGCTATTTTCATCCATTTTCACTGCCATTGTGCTTTTATGTGTTCAAGCATCTTTCAAATGAAATTTATTACTTATTTTGTCTATTCTTTTATTGATGTTAAGTTATATTTAGTAAAAAAATCTACAAGCTAAGGATATTTTTATAGTGGTCCCAATCTTTCCATCTGTTTTTTGATTTAATTTTGAGGTATTTCTGTTCGGAATATTCTTAATTTTAAAGTCTTTTAGTATGTAGAATAATGGTGGGTTTAGATTAAGCTACAGTTTTCAGTGAGTGTTTGACGAAGAGAGGGTTCAATATTGAACATTGATACTTTGAGAGTTGCTGCTGGGTTTAGATTAATTTATGGTTTTTATTTTTCTTCGGGTTCTAGAGCTCAATATTTGATTGTCTCTCCATTGTCGTTGATGACCCAATATATATGATAGATATATAAGTCATAATTTAGGTATTGCTTTTTTCAAGTAAAATGAGCCCAAATAGTGATGCTTGAATTCTTTGCATCGACTCTTGATTTGCTTTCAAGACACATGATATGGGGTAAAGATATGTAGCTCTTGATTTAGTTTATTGAAACAAGTCGTTATTTGGGTAAAAAGTATCTCAAAGCTAATGTATCCAAGACATTTTAAAAACCAAGTTTAAACCAAGCACTTTCTCTAACTGACTATAACATAAATGTTTAATGTGAAGAATTTTAAACACATTGATAATTTAGCATAGTAATGGAAAATTTAACATAAATATTTCTATTTGCTACAAACACAATGATAATAAAAACTCAATTGAAATTTGCCATACAATGATAATTTAGCATCATGAGCTCAAATGTTGTACTTCTTGGTTATTTTCCACTATATATTTTCTTGGCTTTTTTCCTTTCTCTGTATTTATGTGTGTTTGTTCGTGTATATGTATATAATTTTATTGTACAACTAAAATTATGAAAATGGTAGTTTCACAAAAATTATTTGTGCCCCCTTTTTGATTTCTTTTTTTACATTTGATATGTTTCTCTAATTTGGTTGATTATTTGTGTATTTCTTGAACATTTATGGGAAATCAAAATGGAGTAGTATGAGTCTCTTATAAGCAGTTTGATTAGGGTTCGTTTTTTTAAAACCCTTCCCCCCTTTTTCTAATTAGGGGTCTGAAATTTCTGTTTTTCAATGAAAACAGTAATTTAGGATGTTTTTGGTTTTGATTGGGTGGTTTTGTCTTGAAATTTCATGAATGACATCTTATTTATTTTTTTGCCAGCTGAGGGGTGTTTTTGTTTGGTATATCTATTTTTTTTGGGATTCTTTGGGTCTTGATAAAGCGAAATATATTGTATCTGTTATTCCTGCTACAAGATAGTTCGTATGAAGTATTGGACAAAAGTGTGTGTATATATGAATTTTATACACACACACATATATGTTCTTATTCAGTTGTGATTGTGTACATGCTTTCCTTCTTAGAGTTTTTCCCCCCGTTTTTAAGCTGTTCTGTATCAAATCTGTGTTGAGTTTTGTGTTCCAGTTGTAAGTTTCCCGATTATGGTAATGTTTGGTTACAAATTATTATTTTGATTATGATAGTATGAAAATTGGGTCCAAATTTTGTAGTGTGTAATATCCTTTTAAATTAAAGTTGAGCTATTGCATAAGTACTTGATAAGTTTAATCTCTAATACTCCTACATATTAAGTAACCGTACTTATTAGTTGTTATTACTACCTCCCTTTAAAATGACAATTTTACCCTTTATTGAAAATTAACTTCTTTTTATGACACAATTATTCTATTTTAAACAATCATTTAACCTTCTTTTTAAAATAATTAATTCGTAGTTAAATATTGTGAATTATTATTATTTTGAATGTGAAATATTATTTTAGTTGTGATAGATTTAATTATTATTATTTTGAATATGAAATATTATTTTAGTTGTGATAAATTTAATTAGTAATAAGAATATTCTTTCATCACTGAATTTGATTAGTTTCACACTAATACATTTTTTCAATAGCGGATATGAATCATGAGGTCTCCTTGCCCATGGGACCACCTTCTTATACCATTTTTGGATATGTAAGTTCCTTTTTCAGACTTACTAAAAATTGAAAAATTAATATTCCTTTTTAAAATTTCTAATGTGTCTTTCAATTTGGGATAGGAGGATTATATTTTGCAACGCACGGTAAAATTATTTTCTTCTTTTATAGCAAACGTGCAATTTAATAGTTTTTTTATACTTTATATATTTAACCTTCATTTTTCCTTTCTTTAATAGAGAGAGCATTATCGAAAAAAGAATATTGGCATTGTCATTAGAGAAGAATCTGACTTGAAGATTATGCGTAAGGCAAGATAAGATTAATTTTACTTTTCTTAAGCTCATACTTTATTTTCCAAGACAGAGCATCTTATATCATGTTTTGTCGGAAAATCAAAGAAAACATCGAGCAACAAAAAAAAAAAAGGAGTTTCAAAAAAAGAAAAAAAAGAAAATCAAGCTCCCAATTTTCATGTGGTAAGTATGCAATATTCCAAACATTTACATTAATAGTTACAAATATTTGTTACACAAAGCAATTTAAACAAAAGATTTGAACCTAATTTATTAACGACACTATGCCTTCTTATGTTTATAATTATACATCTTTTAGGGTTTCAATAATAATATCCTTTACTTAATAGGCAATAAACATATTACATAGCACTTTCGTGTGAAATACAAAACCAAGCAAACTGAATATATGCACCCCTAATTCGAATAATTAGAAAACATTATTTCGTGCTCAAAAAAACACTACGACCTCTTCTCTTTACACTTAGATATCTATTGTTATTTGTAGGGATCCAATAAAAATATCCTTGACGAATCTCCAATTGCTCAACGTAAAAACGAGAAAGGGATAATGGTGATGTGCGTCCAATACATATTGCTCAGCGCTTGCGTCGTGAAAGAGAGAAGCAAGCAAAAATAATACAATCTCAACCATATCCATTTCAACCAAGATTTTTCCCTGGTTTGATCCCCAGGCCCTCCAAACGCGCAGCTTATGAATGAGATTGTATCGCGATCAAGAATCATTTTTATCATCATCCGTCGTTGTTAAAACCTGCGCCATCGGAATCTAATTGATTTCCTCCAGTTCTGATTTTACCACCTCAAGGGTTACATTCAACTAACTCAAATTCAATGGGTGCAGAAATCCTCCTTCCACCAAATAATATAGAGCATGTACATGACTCCCGTAACATTATATCTTCCATGCCTACATCACCAACTGAAGGGTTAGTTCAATGCAAATTATTTATAACTATATACCATAAGGAGTGTTTACGATATATGTGAACTGTTTGAAACAAGTTCATTTATTTTCTAGGTTATTACCAATTATTCAGTCAATCATTGATGAAGATTGCGTACAAGAGGAGGCATTGCCTACAAATATAGCCCCTATGCCGCATCCTATTTAAGGAAGACACTACCTTGATAAAATGAATATACAGTGTCCTCACTGCTCAGCATTGCATTGGAAAGCCGAAAAGTTATCAAATTCATCCGTTGACCGCCCATTCTTCGGAACATGTTATTTGCAAGGAAAGATTTGACTTCCACAACTATTAACGCCTCCTCTAGAAATTCAATCATTATATGATGGCAATGATGATCCGCAAAGTCCTTTCGAAGTTATACCCGACTGTACAATGCGTCTAATGCTTTTACGAGCTTAGGCGTACATATGGATGATAGAGTGGTTCCTGGTAGGGGTCCCAACGCATTTACAATCCATGGGGAATTGCGACATCGGACAGGGTTACTACAACCTCCAGCCGGTTAAGATCCAGTATATGCACAGTTGTATATCGTTCTCGAAGAAACCCGAATCTGCGAAAGGATGCCCTAAGAACAATCCAGGATAGTCTTTTGAGATACAACTCATTTTCGGGTAAGTTTAGACATGCAGCTGCAATTTTAAGCAGGGAAGTTTTGAACAATCACGATATCCCAGCATACCTTCATTATAGTGCAGCAAAAGACCGTCGAACTCATAATTTACCCACGTCAGATGAGGTTGTTGTCATATTACCTAGAGATGGTGCTGAATTCTTTGCGATGAGGGATATTATTGTACGGTTAAGAGGGAGTGACCAGTTGATGCAGATAAATGAATGTCATCCAGCTTATTTGCCACTACATTACGCATTGTTGTTTCCATATGGTGAGCTTGGATGGGAACCAGATTTTAAGCAGTGGGATGTCAATCAAGGTAAAGCTTCATCAAAAAGACTTACGCAATTGCAATATTATGGGTATCGTTTGTTTGAAAGACCTACTGAGTATTCAACTATCTTGAGGGTTGGAAGATTATTTCAAGAGTTTATTGTAGATGCATGGGCGGCAACAGAGCAGAATCGATTAACATATTATAGGCTCAACCAACAAAAATTAAGATCTGATCTATACCAAGATCTGGTCGAGGTAGTTCCTGATGGGTTAGAGGCTAATCAAGTTGGTAAACGAGTAGTTTTGCCTTCTTCTTTTTCTAGGAGTCCAAGGCAAATGTTTGAAGTCTTCCATGATTCTTTGGCCATAACTCGGTATAACCAACACCCAGATATTTTCTTAACTATGACTGCAAATCTGAATTGGCCCGAGATAAAAGATGCACTGTTACCACATCAAACATCAATTGACCGCCCAGACTTGGTGGCCCGCATATTTGAATTGAAGCGACGAGCTTTGATGATGGAAATTGATAAGAAGAAAGTATTTGGTGCAAAGGTGGCACATGTTTTCACGATTAAATTCCAAAAGCGTGGGTTGCCGCACATACATTTCCTAATATTTCTTTAAGGGTCCGATAAAATACGAACACGTGAGCAGTAAATCGAAATTTGTGTGTAATGCTTAATTCCCGATCCAATTCTCGATCCACTTTATATAAACGATTAAAACTTGCATGATACATGGACCATGTGGTGTTCAAAATCTTAAATCACCATGTATGGAAGATGGTAAATGCACTAAGAGATATCCTAAATATTGGGCAGAAGAAACTACAATGGGCGAAGATGGGTATCCGATATATCAAAGGCGCAATGACGGTCGAAAACATTGTCTAAGGTCTGGACATGAAGTTGATAATAGAGATGTTGTACCATATAATTCACACCTCTCTAGATTGTTTAGTTGCCATAAAAATGTGGAAGTTTGTGCAGGAGTAAGGTGCGTAAAGTATATCAATAAATACATCTTCAAGGGTTACGATCGCACAACTTTGGTATTGGGGGCCGTAGATGAGATTAAACAGTATATTGACTCAAGGTACATTGGGCCTACAGAGGCGGCATGGCGGATATTTGGATATCCTGTGCATCAAGAGTTCCCTCCAGTTATACGTCTGGTAGTTCACCTAGAGGGAAAACATCACGTCTGCTATAACCCTTCTGAACCAATAGCTACAATATTGAACAGATCTCAGGATCAGCAGACAACTCTAACAGGATTTTTTGCATGCTGCTCTACTAATGATTTAGCTCGAACTCTCACATACCAACAATTTCCAAAGCATTTCGTTTGGCAAAAGAAAGAACAACTCTGGACAGAGAGATAAAGGGGTTTTGCAATCGGAAGAATGTATTTTGCCAGTCCAAATGAAGGTGAAAGGTTTTATCTGCGTCTTCTGTTGACGGTTGTAGAGGGACCTCAATCTTTTCAATGTTTAAGAACAATTGATAATGTTGTACACCCCACATATAAGGCTGCATGTATTACAAAAGGCCTTTTGGAAGACGATGAAGAGTGGATTCAATGTCTTAGAGAAGCATCAGTAATGAGAACAGGCTCGCAATTAAGAAGGTTGTTTTTTATTATCTTGACACAATGCTCTCCTTTAAATCCAGAAGCGTTGTGGAATCAATTTTCTATGCATATTTGTGATGATTTATCACACAAAATAAGTACATGTTATGGCATTGATGTTCCTACTAATGCTCAAATTCGTGATTATGGTTTATACCTTATTAATCTTTTGCTTCAAGAGTTGGGGAAGAGCTTATCAGATTACCCACCAATGCCACTGCCATATGCTAATTGGAGAATTATTGTTGGCAATCGACTTATATGGGAACATAAGCAGTTACAACTTGAAGTTGATCAAATAAATGTCCAGCAAAACATTGATCTACTGAATGAATGTCAGCGTATGGCTTATAATGCAATCATTTCATCTGTTTATTAAAATAGAGGAACAACCTTCTTTACGAGTGAAAGTGGAGGCGGAAAGACTTTTCTCTACAATCTGATTGCCAAAAAAATTCGTTCCTTATGCGATATAGTAATTACGGTAGCATCCTCCGGAATTGCTTACGGGTTTGTTACATGGGGACGTCTTCGCACATTCAACATTCTCGCATTCCACTTAACGTATTAGAAAATTCAGTTTGTGGATTCACGAAGCAATCATCACACTCAGAATTATTTTGGAAGTCTAGACTAATTATATGGGATGAGGTTCCAATGCAGCATCATCATTGTGTTGAAGCAGTTAATCGAACCTTACAAGACATTCGTGATAACTCCCAACCATTTGGAGGTGTTACTGTTGTTCTTGGGGGAGATTTTAGGCAGATTCTTCCAGTTATACCTAGAGGTCTTCGTGAGCATATAGTGGCAGCATCACTACTACGTTCTTTTCTTTGGAAAGATATACATGTCTTGACATTACAAGTTAACATGCGCTTGCACGATGACCAATCATTATTATTTGATTTCTCGGCTTTTCTTAATGAGGTTTGAGTATTTGTATCTTTATTCATATTGACATCTATATATCATTGAGAATATTTGATAATTTACTAATACTTCGTTATTGTGTAGATTGGATCTAACCCTCAAGAATCTATACAACTTCCGGGTTCAATAAAAATAACTCAAAGTGTAGATAATCTTATCTCGATCATCTACCCAGAGCTAGAAGTTCCAAGTAAGGTCACTCCCAAATTCTTAAAAGAGCGCACAATTCTATCTGCTAGAAATGATGATGTCAATGATATCAACCTAGCTACGTTGGCAGTTTTTCCGGGAGAAGTACATACATACTATGCTGCTGACAAAATGGTTGAAGATGATGATGTGGATCGGACTATTATGCATCGGTACCCCAATGAATATTTGAATACACTCAATCCTCCTGGACTACCACCGTTCAAATTAGATTTAAAAGAGGGTTGTCCAGTAATGCTTCTAAGGAACATTGCACCGAAAGATGGTCTTTGTAATGGTACTAGACTTATCATAGTCAAGTGTGGTGCTTTAGTACTTGAAGCACAGATTTTAACTGGTGATAAGCATGGAGACTTGGTATTCATTCCCAGAATTTCTTTGACTCTTTCTTCGTTTGAGTTAAGTATTAAAATGACGAGAAGACAATTCCCAGTAAGGTTAGCATATGCAATGACAATGAATAAATCACAGGGCCAGTCTGTCAAATTTGTTGGGGTATATTTACGTACGCCAAAGATTTAGTCACGATCAACTATATGTAGCTCACAAGATGCACAAGTTCTTCCCGCTTATGCATACTTCTTCGTGAATTAATCGACAAGTCCACGACAAATATAAATCTATCCCAAGTTTTGTTATAATTTTATATGTTTGAGGTATCATTTCTTATCTTCGTGCATTATTAGTCTTCTTACGATAAAAGTCTTGATATGTTTTGAATTGACTGATAAAAGTTTTAAATTAACTGACAAGTCCAAAACAAATATTGTCTTTATATATGTGTTGAATAGTTGAATATTAGCTAATTGTTATAAATGAGACTGATGCTTGAATAAGTTGTGGCATCATTGTAGTTATGGCATATGCTAGCAAGACTCCTAATCAAGTTACGTGAGTCCTACAGTTATGTGAAATTGAACTTTCTAGGACTAACAATTTTCCCTATATAAATAGCAAGCCCCATAAATTATTGTAGGGTGTAATACAATATTTTTAGTTGATCAAGCCGAGTCTTAAAAAACATGAAGTACAGTTACTCAAATTACAATACCGAATATTACACATATAACCTCATGTTTTCTTATCCACATGATACATTTGTCAACTTATTTTACAGATGATGCCTTCGTAAAAGTTACTCATTTTCTAATTTGCATAAATTTGGTTTACATTTCCTTGCTCTTTTCTTTGTAAGCAAATCTGATAATGTTTCGAGAGTATGATGCCTCCACTGAATAACAATTTCCTGCTTTGGCCTACTGAATACATGATTTAGTAATGTATGAACATCAGATAACATATCTTACAGAAAACCATTCAGATAACATACGAGTATATATATATGTGTGTGTGTATGTGTGAAGAACAAATTTTAGAAGCTT
Organism: Panax ginseng; assembly: GCA_020205605.1. NCBI lineage: Eukaryota > Viridiplantae > Streptophyta > Magnoliopsida > Apiales > Araliaceae > Panax > Panax ginseng. The sequence goes on along the minus strand of CM035130.1, from coordinate 88,816,260 downwards.
GATCATCGCAGTTAACATAATAAGTTTGTCTATGTTGGCTGAGCTATATTATGCTTATTATATATAACTTATGTTTTACTTTTACTTGCACCTGAATAGAACAATTTGTACATATATCTTTCTCATTATATTTTGTTATCAATTTCCAAGTAGATTATTTAATTTGTTGATATAACTAAGCGATTCATTTCAATTTTTGCAGTCTTGGGATGATATTGCTATTGAATGGAAACATGTTCATTCAACAACAAGTCGAGGGTGGAGAAAAGCTAATAGGGTTATGTGTATTTTATAATTCTTAAATCGTATTCAAGTAATCACGTGTCAATTGTTTCTGTTAAATGCGATACTACTAACATTTTGCTTTCTCTTATAAATAACAGATTTTTGTTACAAACAATATTTGTTGGTCGTGGACGTTAGAGATGGATAGCCTTTCTTTTCAAAGGTTTATGTACCGAAGACATGGTAAAGCTTGACAGATCTACAAGGTAAATGTTATTATATGTATTTTCGGGTATATATTGAAGTATACTTGGTGTAAGTTGTAAAAAATATATTTGGTGTAAGATGTAAAGTAAAGGGTGGTGCTCAACATGTTGTTTCTCTATTCTCTGCATATATGTATTTTTGTTCTCCGTCTTTTGTAAAGTTGGGTAATTATACATTGTTATAATGATTTTGAGATTGAAATGATGTTTTTTTGGTGGTTTGGATATGTATGGATGACCTGTAGTTTTTTTTTAAGCAGTTTAGATTTTGGATATCTATTTTTAAAGGAAACTCTGCGAAATTTCTTGAAATTAGTAGCTACTAGCTTGATATTTTGGTGGTTGGATATGTATGGATGACTGTAAGCTTTTTTTAAACAGGTTTAGATTTTTGGATATCTATTTTGAAAGGAAACTCTGCCGAAATTTCTTGAAATTAGTAGCTACTAGCTTGATATTTTGGTGGTTGGATGCGTTGATTATTGAATATGTATTAATTTCGCATGATATGATGGTTTTGGGTATTAAATGATGGGTTTTTTTTGGTGGTTTGGATATGTATGGATGATTGTAAGTTTTATAGATGTGTTTAGATTTGTCTAAATATCTATTTTTAAACGAAACTCGCAAAAAAAAATTTAAAATCAAGAATATTAGCTTGCCCAAATTTGCGATGGCTCAGATGATTTTTTTGGCCATATGTTTGACCAAATTTACCTTCTTTTTTTTTGCGGTTGGGTCAATTATTTTTGAAGTTCTTATTTTATTTTAATTTTTATTTAATCAGGCAAAGGAGCTCCAAACCAATTTGGTTCACACGAACCTTTTAAATAAGTGGGTATCATTATGGTATTTCATAGCAACAATGCTTTTACCTATTAATGTATCAGCGACTGGTATTCCATGGACATATTTGTATGATGTATTGTGCTTAAAATAGTTTTACTAATTAATCCGTGTTCCATTTAAAATTGCAAATTAAATGAAGGGAATGAATAACATATAGGTGAAGAGAAGTGCTTTTAAATGTTCTTTAAGAAAATATGAAGGTTATTGGCATTGGGATTGTTTTGAATTTAATAAATGTAGTTAACTGGCCTAGGTCAAATTTATTGTTGAGTGAATGTGGATGTTGGCTTTAGTTGTTTCCTTAACAAATTCATTTTTTCTTGCCAGTCTCGATTTGTAAATAATGAGTATGTAGATACAATTTGTGGTAAATTCTTGACCTCTTTATTTTTTGGGATGAGATGTCTATCTTGATTAGAAATTTTCTTATTTACAACAAAATTTTATTAAATATATACTCTTTAAACATTGTAACTCATATTTTTTATTATACAAGTATTAGTAGTGCCGGAGGCACGGGTTTACCCTAGTATATATATATACACACACACAAAAGGAAATAAAATCCACGTACCGAAGTTCGGGCATACACATGAACCACGGCTCTCAATGTAAAGAACAGTGTGTGCAAAGTAGAAGAGAAAGGCTTTAAAAGGTGTAAGAAGGCTTATAGTGGACTGGCAAAGAAGACTTCTATAGCTTTAAATAGATGAACACTAGACTCCCGCTGGTAAAAATATGACTGAATATAAGCTCACAAGTGTTTAAAATGAGAAAGCACTCAGTTTAGGGTGTGTATAGAGCAAATTGGAGAAGGCTTCCTCGTCGTTTTCTCTTATAAAACGGCTACCCCAAGCCCTATATTTATAGAGGGGGGAGTGTAGTACACTGTGGCGTACCATGCAGATGTACTTATCTGCGCACTGGGTGCCCCGGGCTCCGTGGGTCCCACCGTCTCGAAGTACGTGCACTCATACAACGTGATGTCCGCTCAAACTTTTGGAACTTCAATTTGGGCCTTCGATTGAGGTGTATAGGACCTTTTATGGAGTGCTATTATTGAGGGCTACACAAATGATATGGGATTAGAGGTTGTCAGAAGTCAGGAAGATGGGACTATGCCCTTGGTCTTCAAGCTTCAAATTCTATCCGGTGTGTTATCCTATGTAGTAGTCACTCGGGATTGGAACTCCTTGGTTCTTGTGGACATTGCTGTGTAGAATGTATGTTGAAATGTTGTTGAGATGGCGCAATGTGGGATCGAGGTGGCAAAATGAAGTTTTTGCCCCTCACCAGGGTTATCTCCGGCTTAGGCTAACAAAGCAGTTGTTGCTCAGGGTTATCTTTGATATTGGACTGCTGCAAGTACTGGATGTCCTCAGGGTTATATCTGAGGTGTACCTGACCTCAAGGGGTTATCTCTGGGACTGGAGCTGATTGCCTCGGTTTGGTTTCCGAGGTTGAAGCTGACTGAATAGGTTGAAACGAGCATCTCCGGGGTTATCTCCGGAACTGCAACTACATTCCTCAGGGTTATCTCCAAAGTTGAGGTTGTCTTTCTCGGTGTTATTTTCGGGACTGAGACTGAGTATCTCGGGGTTATCTCCGAGATGAAACGACCTTCTCTAGTGTGATTTTCGGTATTGGAACTACATGCCTCAGGGTTATTTTCGAGGTTAAAACTGACACTTTTGGAGTTATTTCTGGGAATGAGCTTAGTTGTCCTCCCGGGTTTACGTAAGTTTAAACCGTAGGAAATATTGATTTATGAAAATGTTTGTTGATGGAAAAATTAAACACCATCACTATTAGAATATGTGCATCTTGCTTGGTTAGGATGTAGATATGAAATTAATGGAGTGTTCCATTTGATTTGGAATATAGAACACTAGTAACAAAGTTGTGGCGAATTTTACGGAATTATACGTTAAACGTCGAAAACGTAAAAATTCTAGATTAGTAGTCGAAAGTTGTCGTAAGACTTGAAAACGTTTGTTTTCAATGTCAACACATAAGATAGGGTATTTAAGAGTCGTGGGCTCAAGAATCGTCAGATTCTGACTTAAAACGAAGAAAATGAGTATTGAACGCTCGAAAATGAACTTAGAAGTGAATTTTTAGTTAACGGATTCGAAATTGTAAAATTCTTATATGAACGCGTAGAGTATGTAATTTATGAGTTGTAGGCTTTTGAACGGACCAAATCGGACTTATAACGAAGAAGTTATGAAGCTGGGAAGTTAACTAAAAATTTTATCTATAAAACTTTTCTGGTGCTGAGGTCTGGCGCCGCGGGCCAAACAAGGCTTGTTGTGTCGCGCCGCAGCGCCATGCATAGTGTAATGACCTACTGGAGAGTGGCGCCACAGTACAATTCACAGGTATGGGTTTCGTCTTTGCAGCCGCTTGTAACCTAGACTTTGTTATTATAAATGGCGCGCATGACTTTCGATTGTTGCATGTAAGAGTTATTCGTCGCAGCGCCGAGGAAAGGTGGCATTTGTTAGACAAGTTAGGTTTGAACTCCAATTATTTCAAGACCAATATGGGATAAGTTTATATACTTAATAAATATACTAAAACTATTTCTATGTGACATATACTAGTGTATATGGCGATGAACTTAGAAATTGAACCGAGTTGTTAGTATGGTAACAAAGAGCACGAAGTGTTAATAAATAAACCATGAACGGTAATCGACATTGGTACTTCACCAATGATGATCGAGTCCAGTTGGTATCGTAAGATCGTTAACAAGCCGGGATGAGGGGTAGTAAGTCGAATTGACATTATTAATGAAATAAAGTCAAATAAGACATAGAAGAAAAAAAAGTTGGTAGAAACAATGTGATTTATTGTGTGGTAGCTAATTACAGTGTGCTATGTGAATATATCATGTAGATTATGTAAAGGCTGAGAACAGTCGAATAAATTATTTGAAGACGCTTGAAGGCAAGTTTTCTTAACGCTTGTCTAAACTTTGTGTTAGTCGAGTTTTCTGTGATTCACCGTAATGAGTTGCATGTATGATTTTGATGAAAGGGTCGATGCCAGATTTAACTCAGCTAGATTATTCGTAAGAGATAGATGAATTTATATACATATCTTTCTATATTGAAATGATAATACTATCCTATGCCAAGTATTTGGTACGGATTCAAAGGTAAGTTTGTCTATGAATAAACAAAAGTATTTTTCATCGATTATTCGATGGGCACGCGAGTTTTCCAAAACTTAAATGTAAATACGTTTAACGGATGAATGTTGATCAACATAGAGTACTATAGGCTAATCACCTAGAAGTGCTCATAAATAGTGCCGGATGTACAACCTTAGTGTTGTGATTTTCTTTTCAAGTATGAAAATAGACAATTACTGTTCATGGTCTTTCTACCAGTTCAGAATTCCTAAACAAGTATATACTTTGGGAATTGATGTTATGAATTGTTAAGTATTAATGTTTCGTATTACTTCATGACTATTTGTTCAGTTATGGAAGATTTTCATATAATTCACGAATGTGGTATTGATATTATTCTTTGTTAGACTTGTTGAGCTTGTTATGCTCACTTCTTGCGTGAATTATATGATTGCAGTTAAAGCCGAGCATACTGAGAATGCTAAGAGAAATAAGGGTAAGGCTAAGATGGATAGTTAACTATCTTGTAATAGATTAGTATGATTGTATGTATTATACTTACGAACAACGAACGATGTAATCAGTTTATGAACCTGGGAAAGGATTTCACTTTGATTGTAATAAGAATATAGTAATTACATTCATTATGTTCTGGTTTCAATGGAATGATTGTATAGTTATGAGTACCGTGTAGCACCATATGTCGAGTTAGAAGATACCCGAATTTAGGGGCGTCAAAGGTTGGTATCAAAGCATTAGGTTATAAAACTTAAGTGGGGGAGAACCTTAGGCGAATAACCTCGTAAGGAAGGTAAAGTCCGAAGAAAGAAATTCGAGTCGAATGAGTTAATTAGGTATTGAGAAAACTCAGTACCGAAAGATTTAAAAGATGGAAATTAATCCTAAATAAATTAAATTTGATTTGTGCTTATACTATTGTGTATTATGTACTAATCAACATGATATGTGTTTTGTAGATGTCAAACGATAGCTTAATGTATAGAGACATTCACATGGTGAGTGAAGAGTCAGTGAACCGAGTGGAGATAGTACCTATGCCAGTGGCGGAAGTACCGATAGTGGTTCTAGAAGATTCTGATCCAGAAGAGTACATTTCTGAGGAGGATTACTCCGAGGAAACAATGGGAATAACATCATATCTGAATATAATGATAGATGTGGAGGAGGAGATGGAGGTAACATCGATTAATATGGTGGTACCTACTCAGGAGTCAACACCTCCAGATCTAATGAGATCATTATATCTGGCAGTGCTTGATAGGAATGTGCATCTGTGCACGGTGGTGCAGACACAGAACGAGGAGATTACCGCCCTATATGAGGCGAAGGAGTCTACAGAGGCAGATTTTGAGTCGGAGCATGATGAGAAAGTGCTAATGACGGATAAGGCGAGGGATTATAAGGAAGAGGCGGTAGAGCTTCGAAAGAAACTAGTTGAAAAAGGCAAGAAGATTGCTAGGATGCCGTACATCCATAAATGTGCTCACGAGGATTTCAAGCTGAAAATTACTTGTTATTCTATTGAGTCAGGGCAGACTCGACATACGATTAGTCGAGATATTATTTCAATTTTAGCAAATCAAAAACATGAGAATGCCGTAAGACAGTGTTAGTAGATCGTTAGATCTTTTTGGTATATGTGTAGTGACGTAAAACCCCCTTTTGTATAATTAAAGGGTAGTCTTTTTGTAAATCCCAATTTTTGTAGAAGTCAATAGCGGGATAGTAATGTAATAGCTTTTGGCTATGGAAACAGATTGTAAATAGTTTTGGCTACGAAAGCATATTAATATAATGAAGTTTTTATTTAATGTGCTTGTTGTGGTATAAGTTGTTATTTGAGAATGATAACCAAGTAGTTAAATAGATAATAACGAAACTTTAATTATTTAATCAGAAATATGCCGCCAAGAAGGAGACAACGTAACCAAGAGGCTGAGTCTCATAATGAAAATCAGGGGGGTCCTAATAACCCTATGCAAGAGTTGGTCCAAGATGCGGTTGTGTCATCAGATGTAGTAGCAGGTATCATTCTAGTCAATGAAATAAATGCTTATGTGTTATTTGACTCGGGTGCTACTTGTTCTTTTATAGCATGTGAATTTGCTAAGCGATTAGGTTTAATCCCTGAAAAGTTAGCAATACTGTGACGCCCCCAAATAGGTATACAACACCCATTCTGAGTCGCCAAATACATGGTACAGAAAGAAAACTATAACTTCATTATTATAATTGTCGTGCAAAATACGACAACACATACTGTGAGTTTAAATACAAATATTATCTTCTAGACAATATCCACACTCAAATAAGTCCTCATTACAATTATTCATACACTATTTTACAAAAATAGTGAGGACCGCTAAAACAACTTTCTAGAACCATCACTCTCTACCCCGACTGGTTCCTGCTATATTCTCGCTTCCTGAGAAGAAAAATGGAACAACAAAGAAAAGGGTGAGCTTAACTATCCCAGTAAAGAATATTATGACTAAGATAATATATAACAAATTATCATTAGTCTTCAACAGAGAAAAATCTTATAGAATATAATAGACAACAAGTTTTAAATCAACAAATGCAGCGGAAACAACAATCCATTAGAAGAGTCACATAGAGAATGAATTCTACTATCTTTTAAGATTGAAAAGTCCATCATCAATATTTTATCCCTGTAACATCAATCAATATACATCTTGCATCAAATAATCATCTTTGCACTACAGGGCAAAGATATTCATTTGTATCATCAGTTGGTCATGTTCATCTCAACACATGTTCATCTTTGCACTACGGGCCAAAGATATTCATCAGGTAATCATTCATCTTTGCACTACGGGCCAAAGATATTCATCAAGTATCACCTATTAAGGACTGAGGATGATGAAAAACATTTTAGAGAACGAATCCAGTGAGACAGAAGGACAATTATTAGGGATTCGTATTTCGGTTTATCCAATTTCAATAATACTCCATAATAACCAATTGTGAAATAGAATTCAAAAATAAAGATGAAAACATGGATACAATCAAAGATAGTAACCATAATAGACATCTTGGACAGAAAGAAAAATTTTCATTTTTCGGTGAATAGTGTCGTATTCGTGAATAGTGCCGTATACGTGAATAGTAACCCCGACACAAAAAGTTCCAAATTTGATAAAAAGTTCAGACCAATATTTCGGCATAATGATATTGAAAGAAATAATATCATTTATGGAGAAAATAGCATCCCTTATCTCAAAATAACAGTATTTCTAACTAGAATCTCAGATGTAAAGTTGAAAGAAACTTGCACTGAATAGCAACTCTCAAAGTATCTAAATACTCACAAAAATATGCTCGACAATATAGAGAGAAAGAAAACTTGTTTCTGGTGTGATTTTCAATTCTAAACTAAGCACCTATTTATAGGAAAATGCTAGAACGCCAAAGGAGACTAAATTAATAAAATAATATTATTTATTTCCTCCTTCCATGCCACCTACCAAGACCAGCCATCAAGCATGCCAAATCTTAAAAAAAATAGCAGCCCACATGTTTGCAAAAACAAAAGTGGGTCCCACCCTATTTTAATAAAAATCATTTTATTTTCTGAAACTTCAGTAATTCATAGAAAATAGCCCGTTTATCAGAAAAATAAGAATTTTATGTCCATTGCACGCGAAATCGAATTCTCTACAACTTTGTAGCTTTATGTTTTTCCAAATTCCAAACAGAAAATATCCAAAATCTACAAACGGATGATTTTTAATACCTCCATTCTGAAAAAATACTGATAAAACACCTCAGCATTAATTCCTTCATTTATAAGCACATAAAATAAATATATCCACATAAAATAAATATTTCTTTATCATATAAATCAACAATTAATTATTCACAAATAATATTACAGAATCACAATAATGACAACAGGCAGTTCCCAAGAAAGAGGGGGCTTTCTGATAAGAATTTCTCCTTACTGGCACACAATTAGGTGACCAAACCTCTTATTGACAGAACTTTCTTGACATTGCCAATAATGCTATCTAATAATATTTTTCAAATAAAATCAATTATTGATCTGATAATGGGAAATATTGTGCATTGACAATTATTGAAACAACAATAATATAAAATATCAACGCAGCAATTATTGAATCAATAAAATAAAATATTGAACAGTAACTACTATAACAATTATTGAGAAGTGCCTTCTTACGTAAGAATCAATAATTCAACAATACTGTGCAATACCGTGTGCTACTGTGCAACCAAGCCTATTACTGTATTTTAACCACCAGGTAATCCAACAGTGTTAACGGTAACAATTACGTTGTTATTTATAAAAACTCAAACTTTGTCGTTTTCTTCATTTGACAGTTATTCCGTTATGGGCCCACAAATGGGTGTGTCGTCATACGAATATTCTCCGATAACAAGAATATTCCACGACCAAACGAATATTCCCCGACAATAATGAATATTTTATAACCACTTGCTTATTTTGCAAAATTTGCACATTTCACCCATAACCAAAGTATTAATCAAATTATCACCTTACTATTTCAAGATAATAAATAGAGAAAATTCAATTTTATTTATAATAAGTTGGGGTCTTACAAATACCTTTAGATGTTAAGGTAGCAAACGAAGAGATAATCCCCATTGAACATATTCATAAGGATTGTTGCGTAAATATTAGAGGGAATAAGTTATCGGTAGATTTGGTACCGATAAGGTTAAAAGAATTCGATGTAATTCTTGGTATGGATTGGTTGATTAACCATAAGGCTATAATAGATTGCCATAGGAAAAGTGTGAACCTTCGGCTTTCTAAGAAAACTAAGGTAGTGTTCTTCGGTAGTAAATCACTGAGATGCTCTTGTTGTCTAACGATGACACAAGCTAGGAAGATGTTAAGAAAGGGGTGCCATGTTGTGGATACCCAAAGAGTTGGAGCATCCTTGGACCAGATACCTATAGTTCAAGAGTTCGCGGATGTATTTCCAGAGGAATTACCGGGTATTCCACCGGATAGGGAGGTTGAGTTTGTGATTGATCTGTTATCGGGTACGGCACCAGTTTCAAGGGCATCATATCAAATGGTACAAGTTGAGATGAAGGAGTTAATGGTTCAATTATAAGAACTATTAGACAGGAAGTACATTCAACCGAGTGTGTCTCCTTGGGGAGCACCAGTATTATTTGTAAAGAATAAGGATGGGTCGTTGCAACTTTGTATCGACTATCGAGAGTTGAACAAGTTAACGATTAAGAATAAATATCCATTGCCCAGGATCGATGATCTATTTGATCTGTTGAAAGGGGAAAATTATTTTTCTAAAATAGATTTGCGTACGGGGTATCATCAGTTAAAAGTAAGGAAGGAGGATGTACCTAAGATGGAATTTAGAACTCGTTATGGTCATTACGAGTTTCTGGTAATGTCGTTTGGGTTAACTAATGCGCCAACCGCATTTATGGATATGATGAACAGAGTGTTCAAACAGTATTTGGACAAGTTCGTCGTAGTGTTCATTGATGATATTCTAGTCTATTCTAAGATGTCAGAAGATCATGCTGAACATTTAAGGATAGTGTTGGAGACACTACGGAAGGAAAAGTTATATGCAAAATTCACAAAGGTTGAATTTTGGCTTGAACAATTGCAGTTTCTAGGGCATGTTATTGATAAAGATGGCATTTCCGTGGATCTAGCAAAAGTAGAAGTAGTTAATGAGAGTGGGAACAACCAAAAATGCCAACTGAGGTTCTGAGTTTTATGGGGTTAGCAGAATACTATAGAAGGTTCATCCAACACTTTTCTAAAATAGCTACTCCGTTGACAAATCTGACGAGGAAGTCGGTGAAGTATGTGTGGACTGAAAAATGTGAGAATAGTTTTCAGGAACTAAAGAAGAGGTTAAGTGAGGCACCTGTATTGTCTTTGCCAGATGATACAGTGAATTTTGTAGTGTATAGCGATGCTTCGCATAGAGGACATGGTTGCATGCTCATGCAGCATGGCAAGGTCATTGCGTATGCGTCACGTCAATTAAAGAATTATGAGAAGGCCTATCCTACTCATGATCTAGAATTGGCAGTTGTAGTTTTTGCCTTAAAAATATGGAGGAATTATCTATACGGTGAGAAGTGTGAGATATATACGGACCATAAAAGTCTGAAATATATCTTCACACAGAAGGAGTTGAATATGAGGCAGAGAAGGTGGTTGGAACTAATAAAAGATTATGATTGTAATATCATATATCATCCTAGGAAAGAAAATGTAGTAGCCGATGCGCTAAGTAGGAAGGGTAGAGAGAAACTGTCAATGTTAATGGCTCAGAATGAGTTAGTAACAGCGATGACGAGAATAGAATTAGAAGTTAAATTTCTAGATGAAGCAGAGGAGATGTTATTTTCCATGGAGACTCAACTAACCATAGTGGAACGTGTTAAGGAAGTGCAATTGAGCAACGAGGAATTCGAACATATGAAGAAGAGGATAGAAGATGAAGAAAAGACTAAGTATAATCTTGATAAGGAGGGATTACTTCATTTTGAAGTAAGAATTTGGGTTCCAAATAATTTCGAATTAAAGGAGGAGATAATGAGTGAGGCCTATAGTTCGAGGTACTCGATACATCCTAGTAGTACGAAGATGTATCGAGACCTTCATCAAAACTTTTGGTGGCCGAACATGAAAAGGGAGATAGAAGAATATGTTAGTAGGTGCTTAACTTGTCAAAAGATTAAGGTTGAACACCAATGACCTAGTGTGTTGTTGCAATAATTAGAAATTCCAGAGTGGAAGTGGGATCACATCACAATAGACTTTGTGGTAGGACTTCCAACAACAAGGAAAGGATACGATACTATTTGGGTGATAGTGGATCGATTAACGAAATCGGCTCATTTTCTACCAATAAGAGTTAGGTATAACCTAGAGCAATTAGCTAAGCTTTATGTCAAGAAAATTATTTCAAGACATGGAGTACCTGTTTCGATTGTGTCAGATCGTGATCCACGATTCACATCAAACTTTTGGAGAAGTTTGCAAAAGCAAATGGGAACGCAGTTGAGATTTAGTACGACGTATCATCCTCAGACGGATGGACAAAGTGAACGGAAAATTCAAATGCTTGAATATATGTTAAGATCTTGCAATATGGATTTCCAAGGGAGTTGGGACGACCATCTACTGTTAGTGGAATTTGCGTACAATAATAGTTTTCACGCTAGTATAGGCATGCCGCCTTACGAAGCGTTGTATGGAAGGAAGTGTCGAACTCCATTGTGTTGGGATGAAGTGGGTGAACGTCGGATGTTGGGACCTTAGTTGGTACAATAAACAATGGACATGGTAAAGCTAATACGTACTCGATTGGTAGCGGCTCAAGATAGACAGAAGAAGTATGAATATCCTCACAGAGAAAAGAGAGAATTTGAAGTAGGGTCTTATGTCTTTCTAAAGGTATCACCTTGATAAGGGAAGATACGTTTTGGGAAGAAAGGGAAGTTAAGTCCAAGGTTTATAGGACCTTTTGAAATTTTAAGCAGGGTAGGAGAGGTAGTTTATAAAGTAGCCTTACCTCCAGAAATGGACCGTATTCACAATGTGTTTCACGTGTCTGTGTTGCGTCCCTATAAGCCGGACTAGAAACACGTAATAGAGTATGAATCTATTCAGATAGAGAAAGATTTATCGTATGGAGAACTTTCAATTCAAATTGTTGATAGGAAGGAACAAGTTTTGAGAAATAAGATAATACCTTCAGTGAAGGTGATATGGAGAAACCAAAATGCTGAAGAAGCAACGTGGGGACTCGAAAGTAAAATGAAGGAAAATTTTCCTCATTTTTTTATGTAATTATAAGCGAGATTCTGGGGACAGAATCCTTATAAGGGGGGGGGGGAGAATGTAACACCCGAGAAAATCGGATTTATATGAGAATTAAATTTTTAGTTGATTATGTGAATTAAATGAATTTAATTGATTATTTATGTGAGTAAGCTATGTGAAGGTCGTTCTATGACCAAGAATGTACGGATGTGGTTAGGATTCTGGCTATGTGCTAGAATTAATTGTTTTGAATTTCCAAGACGAAAATAAAAGCTTTTCGAGAAATTTCCATAAAAACATTATTCATCCGTTTCTACTCGAGAATTAAGTTTGAAATTCTGAGAAACGCGTAATGATAGAATATAAAGACGAGATGGAATATTTAATAATATTTCATTTATGTCAAATGAAGTTTTTGCCTGCGGACTTAAAACCTAAGGGTTGAGAAGAATGATTTCTGAGAAGGAAATGAGCTTCGTATAATGAATTACGATAATGATTATGCGTACGTTATACGAGTGTGATACGATTTAGTATACACGTATAGCATGAAGATTTAATACAAAGTACAATATAATTATAGTACGAGTATTATACGAAGAGAATACATGAATTATATGTATAGAATACGATTGGTGTTATTGGATTTATAGTTTAAGGACTTAATATGATCCAATTGGTTTTTGATTATACCAAGCCCAAGTAATTGAGTAATCAAGCCCAATGAATTATGTATTTAGGCCCAAGTCAAGGCCCAACGTTAAGTTTAATTAAGCCCGATCTAAGAAACCGAACCGTGGATAGAACCAATGGGTCACTGAATGGGTAAAACCTATGGGGATGACCCATGGGCATGTGGGCCGCCCACTTGATGGCCAAGTAAAGTGATCTACTTGATCACCAAGTATTTTACTTGATGATGAAGTAGTGAATAGTAAGGAGGTGGGGAGAGAAGACCATTTTGCCCTCCATTTGAATTGCCTATAAAAGAAAGTCATATGTTAGTCATTTGATGGTTTTTCAAAGTTTTCCAACTTATATTGAGAGAGAGAAAGAGCTAGAAACAAGATATTATCCTACTTTGAAGCAAAACCTTTGAAGTTTAGTAAGAACACAAAGATCGAAAAGGTAAAATTCCTTAATAATAGTTTTCCATCTCTTTTGATTTCTTTGTTATAAAGAATCATAAATTGGTGGAGCATGCCTCTTATGGAGGAATAAGGATGGCTTGTAATATGTAAAACCTTTATAATTCATGTGTAAATGAAAATCGTAAAGGTTTACGTAAGTTTAAATCGTAGGAAATGTTGATTTATGAACATGGTTATTGATGGACAAATTGAACACCATCATTATTAGAATATGTGCATCTTACTTGGTTAGGATGTAGATATGAACTTAATGGAGTGTTCCATTTGATTTTCCATATAGAACACTAGTAACAAAGTTATGACGAATTTTACGGAATTATACGTTAAACGTCAAAAACATAGAAACTTTGAATTAGTAGTCGAACGTTGTTGTGAGACTTAAAAATATTGGTTTTCAATGTCAACACGTAAGATAGGGTATTTAAGAGTCGTAGGCTCAAGAATCGTCGGATTCCGACTTAAAACGAAGAAAATGAGTATTGAATGCTCGAAAGCATTTAACGAATGCTCAAAAATGAACTTAGAAGTAAATTTTGAGTTAACGGATTTGAAATTGTAAAATTCTTATATGAACGCATAGAGTATGTAATTTCTGAGTTGTAGGCATTTGAACGGACCAAATCGGACTTATAACGAAGAAGTTATGAAGCCGGGAAGTTCACTAAATATTTTATCTGTAAAAATTTTCTAGTGCCGAGGTCAGATGCCGGGCGCCAGACAAGACTTTGTGTGTGCGCACACACGATTGCATGCGTGTAATGACTCATCTTGCGCCTTGCTTGGCATCATGGCCTTGAACACGGACTTTGTTATTATGGCTGGCGCCCAAATTTTGATTGTGGTATAGAAAAGAGCCACGCCACAGCGGCTTAAAGGGGGGCATTTGTTAAACAAGTTAGGTTTGAACTCCAATTGTTTCAAGACCCATATGAGATAAGTTTATATACTTAATAAATATACTAAAACTATTTATATGTTACATATACTAGTCTATATGGCGATAAACTTATAAATTGAAGCGAGTTGTTAGTATGGTAACGAAGAGCACGAAGTGTTAATAAATAAACCATGAACGGTAATCGACATTGGTACTTCACCAATGATGATCGAGTCCGGTTAGTATTGTAAGATTGTTAACAAGCCGGGATGAGGGGTAGTAAGTCGAATTGACATTATTAATGAAATAAAGTCAAATAAGACATAGAAGAGAAAGAAGTTGGTAGAAACAATTTGATTGATTGTGTGGTAGCTAATTACAGTGTGCAATATGAATATATCATGTAGATTCTATAAAGGTTGAGAACAGTCGAATAAATTATTTGAAGAGGCTTGAAGGCAAGTTTTCTTAACGCTTGTCTAACCTTTGTGTTAGTCGAGTTTTCTATGATTCATCGTAATGAGTTGCATGCATGATTTTGATGAAAGGGTCGATGCCAGATTTAACTCGGCTAGACTATTTGTAAGAGATAGATTGATTTATATACATATCTTTCTATATATAAATGATAGTGCTATCCTTTGCCAAGTATTTGGTATGGATTCAAAGGTAAGTTTGTCTATGAACAAACAAAAGTATTTTAAATAAATTATTCGATGGGCACGCGAGTTTGCCAAAACATAAACATCAATACGTTTAACGGATGAATGTTGATCAATATAGAGTACTATAGGTTGATCACCTAGAAGTACTCGTAAGTAATGCCAGATTTACGGCCTTAGTGCTGTGATGTCCTTTTCAAGTATGAAAATAGAGAGATATTGTTCATGGTCTTTTGACCGATTCAGAATTCCGAAACTAGTATATACTTTTGGAATTTATGTTATGAATTGTTAAGTATTAATGTTTCGTAATACTTCATGACTATTTGTTCAGTTGTGGAAGATTTTCATATAATTCACGAATGTGGTATTGATATTATTCTTTGTTAGACTTGCTGAGCTTGTTATGCTCACTTCTTGCGTGAATTATATGATTGCAGTTAAATCCGAGCATACTGAGAATAAGAGAAATAAGGGCAAGGCTAAGATGGATAGTTAACTATCTTGTAATAGATTAGTATGATTGTATGTATTATACTTACGAACAACGAACGATGTAATCGGTTTATGAACCTCTGAAAGGATTTCACTTTGATTATAATAAGAAAATAGTAATTACATTCATTATGTTGTGGTTTCAATGGAATGATTGTATAGTTATGAGTAACGTGTAACACCATATGTCAGGTTGGAAGATACCCGAATTTGGGGGCATCACACATGGTACGGAGGAACTCTTCAATTTTCTCCATGAGAAATTTCCCATTTGATTTGATGGTAGGCTTCATCACCCGATGGGGAAGATACAGTGGATTCTCCTACGACACTGCAACATTGGTATGTGATGTAGATCCTTCAGCCTGCCCATAATTCCATGAGACTTTTTCAAGCTGACAATGGGATATTGTGGTCTAGATTGCAAGAGAATTGGCTCTGGTGAAGCTACTTTCAGAGGATTTTCAGCACCTTTAAGTTGAATTGCTTGTATTGTAAGTGGTCTGGTAGCCAAATCATCCTCAGCGGATATAACTGCTACGCCATCCTTCCATTTTATAAGATATGTGTTCCCACTCTCGAGTAACAAAGTTTCATCATCTTTCATTTATAGGAAACCGCTATCAATTAAATTCT
This sequence comes from Panax ginseng, assembly GCA_020205605.1. NCBI lineage: Eukaryota > Viridiplantae > Streptophyta > Magnoliopsida > Apiales > Araliaceae > Panax > Panax ginseng. The sequence continues at coordinate 88,800,108 of CM035130.1, read as the reverse complement.
GAATGAGGTGGCGGAGTGCCCAACATTCTTCTGTGTTGTGACCGCAAGAGTGGGAGTGGTACTTGCCTACTCCATTGAAATTGAACTGTCTGGAATGGGGATTGATTGGGGGCAGAAGGGATGTAATTCTTCCTTCATTGATCAGTATCTGAAATATCTCCTCCATAGGTTGGCCATGGTATGTAAATTCCCTCTTATTGGAAAAATCCCAACGAGCTTTGGCACTTTCTCTCTTCGCAACTTTATCCTCCAGTGTTTTAATTTCTAAAGGCGATGATGGAGTATTCATAACAAAAGGAAGGAGACTAGCATGCTCTTGACTGACTAAATGGCGTGTGACTTAGTGTTAATGGATCACCACTTTTGCCAATTGGTCTACTCTCTTACAAAGGGCCTTAATCTTTTGTTCCATCATAAACTAGAACTGTGCGTAATCTCATTTGTCAGCACCATCTTTACTGGTTTGGGTAGATTCAACAACGTAATTGGAACTTTGTCCACTGCTCCAATTAATCATATTGACCTCTTCTTCTTTGTGTTGAGGAAGAGGGTTGTCTTGCACTTGAGGTTGGTCAGGTTTAGTCACCACAATCTCCCCATTGTCGATTAAATCCTGGATCTTATGTTTTAAGGCCCAGTAATCCTGAGTGTCATGTCCCGGTCCCCCGGCATGATAAGCACATTTCTGTGTAGCATTAAAACCCTTCCCATTCGGGTTGGCTGGTGGAAGAAGATGTGTAATTTTCTTTTGAGTAGTCAGAAGATTGAGAACATTCTCGAGCGAATCCCCTAGGGGTATGAATACTTGATTGCGTCAGACTTCTCCACCCTTTGGCAATGTGGGGTTGGAAGACTGTGCTGGAAAAGAGGACTAGTTTCTCCCTTAGATAGGCATATTCTGACTGCCTTTTTGACCTTGTAGTATCAAGGTAACATCTTCCTCTTTCTTTTTATGGACCCTCTGGGGGTTGTTTCCATAAGTTCCGGACTAGATGTGCTTAGCAATAGCTTTCAGGGCTGCTAGGTCTTGAATTTTTCCTGACTTCAATCCCATCTCAGCCATCTCTTTGTGTTTGATCATTTTAGAAAATGGCTTACCAATGCCAGCTAAAACTCTTTCATAGAAGGGAACTTCTTGTATATCTATAAAGGTCTTAACCATTTCTGATTCCATCATAGAAGGAATTACTTGAGTAGCAAGGTCCCTCCACCTTTGAGCATATTCTCTAAATGAATCATTAGACTGTTTCTTGACCTTGGTAATTTGGTACCGGTCAGGAGCCATCTGAGACTGGAAGTTGTACTGACTGAGGAAGGCATGAGCTAACTCTTCCCATCTATGTATTTTAGAATTGTCTAATCTGGTATATCATGATCGGGCTTCTCCAGTTAGACTCTTTTGGAACAACTGCATTCTGAGCTTCTCATCCTCAGCATAAGATCCGAGTTCTCCTATGAACACCTTCAAGTGTGTATAAGGATCTCCTAACCCATCATACTTTTCAAAGTCAGGACTCTTGAACTTCTCTAGATAATGAACACCAGGGAATATACAAAGATCAGCATAGGAAACACTCCCATGTGCTCCAATTCTTTTTATAGATAGAATGGTCTCTTCCATTTGAAGGACCCTTTTCCTGATATCACCGGTGTCTAGATCTTCTTCGAGATGAGTGTTTTCAGGAATTTTGTTGGTTGTATCCAACTAAAGTTCTGGAATTGTTTTATCTGAACCTTGTGTTCCCCCATATGAATAGGATTCTGTATGTACGGGTATTCGTGAACCCTAAGTAGACTGGTGTAGTTCTTTAAGCAGAACGGTCAAATCTATAATTTGTTTGCTTAAACTGTCAAACTCTTCTTGAGAGACAAGAACAGGATTAGACTGGTCAGATGAAGACATAATTGGCTGTAGGCTCGTGGCCTTTTTGGACTTTGAACGGGTAACAGGCCCAATTGTTTCCCTACAAAAACTTATGTAGTTTAGTCTTAGGGAATGTATAAAATGTTTAAATGCTATCATAATGTGTCCGTTTTAGGAATATTATCATGTAAAACGGGTGTCATTTGATAGCATATTAAGCCTTAATATGCATGTATACATATTCTTCATATTTTCCATTACATAAAGATTGACATGGAATAAAATTACAAGTAATTATCTTTACAAGTAATCAAAAATGGAAAGCATGAAGAGACTTTCCTCCGCATTTGGTTTATCAAAGGCTGACCTATCTTAGGTTACTCTCGCTGGTTTTTGGCATGAAGGTTCCCAGATCATTGCAATTTACTTGACGGGAAGTTAATCCAGTCTTTCAACTAGAGCGAATCTGGGTGGTATCTTTCTTGAGCCTTGTTGGAATTAGTCTCCCTACAAGTCCAGTAATCAAACACCGACAGGATAGCCTCCTGGTGGAGGAACCAGACAACATACATTCACATGCAATGTGTCTCACTATTATAGGAATGATGACATATGCAAAGCACTAATATCACAGATATATATATATTGTAGTACAGTAATTAAAATACATTCGTAGACATTCATCAAAAATGTAAATGCAACATCCACACACAAGCATGTAACAGTTTTGAAAAGCTTGTAGTAGCGGCTTAAGTCCTCTTACTGGTATCCCCAGCAGAGTCACCACCTATCGACGTCAGGATTTTATTGTCCCTCTTCTATTCTTGTCTTTTGGTGTTCTCATGTTAGGTGAGATTTGTTTGAAAAAATAAGTTACGAAAAATTAAGCATTTATATATCGACGATTGAATTTACCGTAAGAGTCGCCAGTTGGTGTTTTTAAATGGTTGCACCAACGCAACCGAGAAAAGGTTTACACATTGACCCAGTGATGTGACACTGCTAAACGGGTCTATGAAACTGCGATTCATTAGGGTCTGAGGACTTGCTTATGCGGAGGGATGGTGTTAGGCACCCCCCGACATCCTTGTTACCACGGTGACCGCCACTTTTCAATAAACTGTTATATGAATGTGTGGGGGGGGGGGTCAATGTGCAATTATTTGGAAGTAGTGTTATGCCTCGTTCGCACCTATATACACAGGGTTATTTGAATTTGTGTAAAAATTCAGTTTTAAACAAGATATAGCAGTGAGGTTTCATAAAAGAGGTTTTTCAAACCCTGTGCTCAATAGTAATTGAGGCATTTGATACTTCCATTTTATTAAATGTTCGGCTTAATTACTTTTATTTTCGAGATGCGAAGCATCTTCGAGAAAAATATATATATAGCAGTGTCGAACTTCTTATGGGCATGAAAGCCATCTAAGGAAATCCAAACACTGTGAATAATTTACAAGCTACTTACAGCTAAAAATGTCCATCACGGGAATCGAATCTAGATTCAGTAAACTAAATCTGTGATCACATGATTCCTAGGCTTACATGATGTCGCAATTTATATGAAAGCAGTAAACAGTTATATATATAAAAGTTGTGAATATATATATATATATATATATATATAGACATGATCAACCACCACGAAGCACCTCCATGGGGGATAAAAAATGTAAATATATAAAAGTGGTATATATATATAGACATGATCAACCACCACGAAGCACCTCCATGGGGGATCAGAAATGTAAATAAAGCAATAAAGACGATCAACTGCCACGAAGTAAACTCCAGGCGGGACGAAATATAAATAAAGTAGTAAAAATGATCAACCGCCACGAAGTAAACTCCAAGGCGGGACGGAATGTAAATAAAGCAGTAAAAGGCCACAAAGTAAACTCTAGGCCTGACAGAAATGTAAATATATATATATAAGCGGTAAACGCACCGGATATTATATCCAGGCTCAATCAAACAGAGTTTGATGGGTATAATATATATATATATAAGCAAATAAATGCTCCGAACGTGAGTTCAGGCTCAATCGAGTAATAACTCGATAATGTTAGTCTATATATATATATATATATATATATATATATATATATATATATACAAAAGGAAATAAAAGCCACGGACTAAAGTCCGGGCATACACACGCAACACCACTCTCAATGTGAAGAACGGTGTGTGGAAAGTAGAAGAGAAGGGCTTTAAAAAGTGTAAGAAGGCTTACAGTGGACTGCCAAAGAAGACTTCTATAGCTTTAAATGGATGAACACTCGGCTCCCGCCGGTAAAAATGTGACTGAATATAAGCTCACAATGTTTAAAATGAGAAAGCATTCAATTTAGGGTGTGTACAGAGCAAATTGGACATGGCTTCCTCGCCGTTTTCTCTTACAAAATAGCCACCCCAGGCCCTCTATTTATAGAGGGGAGCCATGAATACACTGCGGAGCAGCAGATGTCTCACGATTGCCCGAGGGTCCCCTGCTCAAGTGGGTCTCGTCGTCTCAAAGTACGTGCACTCGTGTAACGTGATGTCTGGTCGAACTATCGGAACTTCAATCTGGGCCTCCGATTGAGGTATATAAGACCTTTTACGGTGTGCTATTGTCAAGAGCTACACAAATGACATGGGATTAGAGGTCGTCAGAAGTCAGGAAGATGGGACCATACCCTTGGTCTTCAAGCTTCAAATTGTATCTGGTGTGTTGTCCTGTGTAGTAGTCACTCGAGATTGGAACTCCTTGGTTCTTGTGGGACAATTCTGTGTAGAATGTATGTTGAAATGTTGTTGAGACGGAGCAATATGGGATCGAGGTGGAAAAATGATGATTTTGCCCCTCACCGGGGTTATCTTTGGCTTGGGCCAATAAAGCAGTTGTTGCTCAGGGTTATCTATGATATTGGGCTGCTGCAAGTACTGGATGTCCTCATGGTTATATATGAGGTGTGCCTGACCTCCTACGGTTATCTCCGGGACTGGAGTTGAGTGCCTCGGTTTGGTTTTCGAGGTTGAAGCTGATTGTATAGGTTGAAACGAGCATCTCCTGGGTTATCTCCGGAACTTCAACTGCATTCCTCGGAGTTATCTCCAAGGTTGACGATGTCTTTCCCGGTGTTATTTCCGGGACTAAGACTGAGTATCTCGGGGTTATCTCCGAGATGAAATGGCCTTCTCCAGTGTGATTTCCGCTATTGAGCTCAGTTGTCCTCTAGGGTTATCTTTGGAAGACTATTCTGCCCTCCTGCAATGTTAGTAACAGGAATGCAGAAAATTTCGAGTGTCTACAAATAATAATAATTATTATTATTGTATTGGTGTGGTGAATTATGAAAATTGTTATTGATGATTTGTAAGTTTTGTAGAGAGGGTTAGATTTTTTCTGAATATCTATTTTTAAAGAAAAATTAATTATTGTGATGTTGTGGTGAATTATGCTAATTGTTATGTGCGAAGTTATTTTAGGTTGCATAAAATCTTTAGGTAATGTAATATTTTTAAAATTTTAATCTAATTTTTCGTTACGTCGTGCCTTGTGCAATGATAATTACTAGTATATATATATATATATATATATATATATATATATATATATATATATATATATATATATATATTATAATAAACTTTGTTTTTATGAAAAATATAATATATTATATTATGCATAGTGCTGCATAGTAAAATAAAAAAAAAATTAGAATTTAGAATTCATCTATGATTTCATTCGAAAGTTTTACTGTGCAGTCCGTGATTTTATTTTCTAAATAGTATCCTTCCATTCTCCTATGAATAGGATGCTCTGTTTAGAAATGAAAATCATACCAGAATCAGAGAATTCTTCTTCTATAATATTGAGCGTATTTCTTTAGAGTTTAAGAAAGTTTTGAGTGTAGAAAATAATGAAAGTTTTCTTCAAGAATATATCTGTTATATCATTCAGAAATACTCTTCTTTTGAGATAAGGGGTATTATTTATTGCATATTCGCTTACGATATTATTTTTCGTATTCGTAAGAAATTTTATTTTCGTTCAATATTCGTAAGAAATTTTATTTTCGTTCAATATTCGTAAGGAATATTATCTTCGTTCAATATTCGTAAGGAATATTATTTTCGTTCAACAGTCGTAAGGGATATTATTTTTGTTCAATATTCGTAAGAAATAATATTCTCTTTTATACTTTGTAGTATGTAAGTAATATTATTTCGTTTCTAATTCCGATTTCTACACTCATTTTGTTAAAGTATTGCTTCTATACTCCTTGAAATTAGTAGAATATCCTTGAAATTTGCATTTCATCTAGTATCGTTCCACAGAAATATTTTACTGAACATTCTTGTTGAATTTTAAGCTTTTCATGCCAGAGTACTATTCATGGGTACTATTCATATATACGACACTATTTATATGTATAACACTATTCATACATACGATACTATTCATAAAGTACTATTCATAGGGTACTATTCCCGAAGTACTATTCACGGGGTACTATTCACGAAGTTCTACAGGGTACTATTCACCCAGGTACTATTCACTCGAAAAATTGATTTCTTTTATGTCCAAATTATTTTTAATACTTGAATATTATTCTTGAATTTTACTCCACAAAGCAGTTATCATGTTGACAATTTGGACATTTTTAAACTCTGGATAAATTTATAGTCTTTAATATTTATCCTTAATTTCATTTGATTGAATTCTTATATCATTGTCATCATCCTCATGCTTATATTGTGATAAATGTCCTCATTGGCCCGTAATGCACTGATGGACTGTTGATTGGTATGATTATGACCAGGGATTATTCGTATAATCATGACCTATTGTAAGATCCCAACTTATTATAAATAAAATTGAATTTCTCTATTTATTATTTTGAAATAGTAAGGGTTGATTTGATTAATGTGGTTAGTTATGGGTAAAATGCACAAAATTTCCAAATAAGCAAGTGGTTATAAAATATTCATTATTGTCGAGAAATATTCGTTTGGTCGTGGAATATTCTTACTGTCGGGGAATATTCGTACGACGGCGCAACCTTGTGTGGGCCCCATAAATGAAAGTGATTGGATGAAGAAAACGACAAGTATAAGTTGTTTATAAATAACGGCGTAGTTGTTATTGTTAATATTGTTGGAATACTCGGTGGTTAAAACACAGTAGCACACGGTATTGCACCAATTATAGATTCTTACGTAAGAAGGCACTACTCAATAATTGTTATAGTAATTACTGTTCAATATTTTATTTTATTGATTCAATAATTGCTACGTTGATATTTTTATATTATTGTTATTTCGATAATTGTCACTGCACAATATTATTCATATTATTTTAATAATATTATTAGATAATATTATTGGCAATTTCTAGAAAGTTTTGTCTAGGAGAGGTTATTTAATTGCGCGCCAGTAAGGAGAAATCCTTACCGGAAGGCCCCCTCTTTCCTAGGAACGGCCCGGTTGTCAGTATTGTGATTCTATAATATTATTTGTGAATACTTAATTATTGATTTATATGATAAGGAAAATATTCATTTTATGTGGATATAGATGGAGAAAATTTTTTAATGTGACAATTGTTGAAAGTTGATATTTTATCTTTTCTGATAAAATAATTTATTTAAATATATTATTATATTTTAGTAATATAATAATGGTGATATTTTTATAATGAATGTGGGATATATGAATAAATGAGGAGGAAGAGTATTTTTATTACTAAAAATATTTAAAACATGTTTTTCATGTTTGTGGACCCCATTTCTTGACTGAAAATTGATTATAGCCTATAAAATCGTCCGTATGTGGATTTCGGTCAATTTCTGTTTGGAATATGGAAAAACTTAAACTTACAAAGTTGTAGAGAATTGAATTTCCTATGGAATGGACATAAGATTCGAATTTTTCTGATAAAAAGGGCTATTTATTATAAATTATTGAAGTTCCAGAATAATTAATTTTTTAGAGTTTTAAATGATTTTAAAATGAAAAACGTTTTTGGTGATTTTGGCACTTGTCTGGCTGATGTCTTGACCAAAAAAGTGAGCGTAGGAATTTAAGAAAAATATATTTATATTTTATTAAATTTTATGCTTTGGTGTTCTAAGCATTTTCCTATAAATAGGGTGCTTAGGTTAGAATTGAAAATCACACTAGAAACTAAAATCTTCTCTCTCTATATTATCGAGCGTATTCTTCTGAGTATTTTGATACTTTGAGTGTTGCTATACGGTGCAAGTTCCTTTCAGCGTTATATCTGATATTCCAGCTACAAAAACTATTCTTTCGAGGTAAGGGATATTATTTTTTTATATAAATGATATTATTTCTTTCAATATCATTATGCCAGAATATTGGTAAGATTTTTCTTGTGAAATTCTTGTCTTTTAGTGTCGGGGTTACTATTCACGTATACGGCACTATTCACGTATACGGTACTATTCACGAATACGACACTATTCACAGAAAAATTAAATTTTTGTTTTTTGTCCAAGATATCTATTATGGATACTAGCTTTGATTGTATCCATGTTTTGATCATTCTTGAATTTTACTCCACTATGGTTATTTATGAAGTATTTTTGAACATGGATAAACCGAAATACGAATCCTTAAAACTTATTCTTTTATTTCACTGGATTCGTTTTCTTTATAATATTTTTCATCATCCTCAGTCCTAAATGATGATATTATTGAATATCTTTAGCCTGTAGTGCAAAGATGAATGATTTTCTGATGAATATCTTTGGCCCGTAATGCAAAGATGAACAGGTGTTGAGATGAACATGACTAACTGATGAATATCTTTGGCCTGTGGTGCAAAGATGAATATTTGATTCAAGATGTATATTGATTGATGTTACAGGGATAAAATATTGATGATAAACTTTTAAATTCATAGAAGAAAGTAGATTTCATTCTCTACGTAACTCTTCTAATGAATTATTATTTCCGCTGCAAATATTGATTTAAAACTTGTTGTCTATTGTATTTTAGCAGATTTTTTCCTGTTGAGGACTAACGATAATTTGTTCTATGTTATCTTAGTCATAATATTCTTTATTGGGCTAGTTGAGCTCACCCTTTTCCTTTTTGTTCCATTTTTCTTCTCAGGAGGCGAGAATGTAGCGAGTACTAGTCGGGGTGTGGAATGATGGTTCTAGAAGTTGTTTTAGTAGTCCTCACTATTTTGTAAAATAGTGTATCAATAATTGTAATGAGGACTTATTTGAGTGTGGATATTGTCTAAATGACAATATTTGTATTTAAACTCATAGTTTATGTGTTGTCGTATTTTGCACGACAATTGTATTAATAAAGTTGTAGTTGTTTCTGTACCATGTATTTGGCGACTCAGAATGGGTGTTGTATACCTATTTTGGGGGCGTCACACCTATAATATTACAAATGATGTGATAAAAGTCCTCATTGGCCCTAGTGTATTGATGGACAATTGTTGGTATGATCATGATCTTCGGCCAAGGGTGCAAAGATGAATAGTTGTTTGGCATGATCATGACCATTGGTGATAACACGATTATCCTTGGCCCGTAGTGCATGGATAATTCGTGGATGTGATACTAATGAATATCCTTGGCCCGTAGTGGATGGATAATTCAGTGATGTGGATTATTTATTAAGCTGAGTCTCAGGGATAAAATTGATGATAAACTTTTAAATCATAAAAGATAGTAGATATCATGATCTACTTTACTCTTCTAATGTATTGCTTATTCTGCTGCAGTTGTTGATCTAAAACTTGTTGTCTATTGTATTCTATCAGTTGTTATACTGTTGAAAGCTAAGTGTAAGACCCCAACTTTTATGAATAAAAAGGAATTTTTCTCAAAATATATTTTTGAATATTATGGTGTTGATTTGATATAATGTTATAGCTGTGGGTAATATTTATAAATTTTACAAAGTAAGCAACAAGTTGTTATAAAATATTCGATTGGTCAGGGAATATTCGGTTTATCGGGGAATATTCGTAAGACGGCACAATCACTGGTGGACCCCGCAACAGAATTACTGTCGGAGTTAGAAAATGACATAAATATCTTTTTATAAAAATAAAGGCGAAAGTTTTACCGTTAATTGTTGAAATACCCGGCGATAAAAGTACAGTAATACGCGTGGTTGCATAGTAGCACACGATATTGATTATTGATGCTTAAGTGAGAAGTCACTCAGTTATACTCAATTATTGCTATAGTAATTGCTGTATAGTATCTCACGTTATTGATTCAATTATTCTCACAATATTTTATATTATTAAATCAATAATTGAGATGATAAAGTTATTTATATTATTATTTGAATTATCGACAATGTGTAAAAAGTTCTGTCGAGGAAAAGGGTTTGGTCACCTAATTGCGCGCCAATAGGGAGAAATTCATATCGGAAAGCCCCCTCTTTCCTGGGAATGATTTGGTTGTTAATATTGCAAGTTATATTATTAATGAATAATTGTTGTTTAAAAATACGTTTTGTGAAGCCAAGTGAATTGAGATAAAATAGAGGGGATTTTTATGAAGTATTTGTTTTAAGTTTGGCGTATTATTTGGACCCCCACTTACTCATTTTTCAAAATAATCGATAGGAAGTTATAAAGTATATATATATATATAAACATGTGTGTGTATGGAATTTAGCGTGTGTGTGCCTTTTCCGTAAGGCAAAGGTTATATATATATATATATATATATATATATATATAAAGTTTTGTTTTTTATGAAAAATAAAATATATTATATTTTATTATTCATAGTATCTACATAGTAAAATAAGAATATTCGTTTTGCGCCCGTGAACCTTTTCTACTGTGCGTCCAAATAGTGCCCTGCCATTCTCCTATAAATAGGATGCTTAGTTTATAATTGAAAATTACATTAGAATCAAAGAATTCTTCTTCTATAATATTAAGCGTATTTCTTTCGAGTTTTAGGAAGCTTTGAGTGTAGAAAATAGTACAAGTTTTCTTTAAGAATATCCCCGCCCTACCAGAAAGAAATACTCTTCTTTTAAGGTAAGGGATATTATTTTTGTTCAATATTCATAAGAAATAATATTTTTAATTCTTTCTACAATTAGACCTTATGTCAACAAAGAAACCCCGTTAAATCTTATTTTTACTTGGATTAGATAAACTAACTACTTGTTTGCTACAAATAAAAAATAGAACTTAATGCTCTTTAATTTTGATTCAAAGGAAAGAAAGCGTGGAGTGAAATAACTCACTCGTAACGCTTTTTAAAGGATTACGATAATGCGATTAGATCAAATAAGCCCTTACGGAATAAATATTCACCGCTTGTGAACCTTCGTGAAATTGTTTTATTCAATGTTTGTTCAATTACTCTTTTACCCGCAAATGCAATGTAGGCATTGGGTTGCAATAATGATATCCCCAACATACCAAAACTAGCGCGCCACCTTGTAGTAGGAGATGTAAGGATTGGTACATAGAATAACTTTTATTTGATTGATAATCATATAAAAGCGTAAGATATTTTAGCCATTTGCATCAAGCTCAAACTTCCTTCTTGCATGCGTGCCCCTAGGGAAGCACACACTATAATAAGAGGTAGAAATTTTTTAGTAGCGTACTCAATCAAATGGGTGATTTTCTCCCCACCACGGATCCCATACTACCCCCATAAACCGAAAATCCATAACCCCGATTGCTCTACGGGAATATCATTTTAGTTGGCCTATACTGCACATTTGAGCGGCCTCGATTAATCCTGTCTTTCTTTGATAAGAATCGACACGATCTTTATAAGGGCTCCTCCCGAATGAAATTCAATGGGATCCAGAGAAACCATGTCTTCATCCATAGGATCCCAAGTACCCGGATCGATCAAAAGTTCGATTCTATCTGAACTACTCATTTTCAAATGATATCCACATTGTTCACAAAGATTCATTTTTGATTTAAAAGATTTCTTATAATTTATATGTAAGTAATATTATTTCATTTCAGATTTCGAATTCAACACTCATTTTGTTATAGTATGGCTTCTATACTCCATGAAATTAGTAGAATATCCTTAAAATTTACGCTTCATCTAGTATCTTTTCATGAAAATATTATTTGAGCATTCTTGATAATTTTTAATCTTTTCATGCCGAGGTACTATTCATGGGGTTTTATTCACTCGGGTACTATTCACTCGGGGTAGTATTCCTGACAAAAATGGATTTCTTTTCAGTTCAAATTATTTTTGATACAATATTATTCTTGAATTTTACTCCACATAGCATTATCATGTTGACAATTTGGACATTATTGAATTCTGGATAAATTGAATTATAAATCTTTAAAATTTATACTTTACTTTCATTTAATTGAATTCTTATATCATTGTCATCATCCTCATGCTTATATTCTGATAAAAGTCATCTTTGGCCCGTTGTGCATACATGAACTGTTGATTGGTATGATTATGACTATGTATCGGTATAATCTTGACATGTAATGTTACAAATGATGTGGTAAAAGTCCTCATTGGCCCGTAGTGCATTTGATGGACAATTGTTGGCATGATCATGACCATTGGTGATAACACGAATATCCTTGGCCCCTAGTGCATGGATAATACGTGGATGCGATACTAATGAATATACTTGGCCCGTAGTGCATGGATAATTCAGTGATGTGAATTATTTATTGAGCTAAGTCTCAGCGATAAAATTGATGATAAACTTTTTAAATCATAGAATATAGTAGATATCCTGCTCTACTTGACACTTCTAATGGATTGCTTATTCCGCTTCAATTAAACTTGTTGTTTATTATATTCTATCAGTTTAACACTGTTGAAGACTAACGATAATTTATTTTGCATTATCTTAGTCATATTATTTCTTATTGGGCTAGTTGATCTCACCCTATTGCTTTCATTGTTCTCTTCAAGAAATGAGAACGTAGCCGGAACTAGTCGAGGAATGGAGTGACGGTCCAATATGGTGGTTGTAGTAGTCCTCACTATTTTTTAAAATAGTGTGATAATAATTGTAATGAGGACTCCATTTGAGTTTGGATATTGTCTAAAAGACAATATTCATGTTAGAACTCTCAGTTATGTTTTGTCGTATTTTACACGACAGTTGTATAATTAAGTTTGTATTTGTATTCAGTACCATGTATTTGGCGACTCATAATGGGTGATGTATACCTATTTTGGGGGCACCACACTAAGGATAATTTATTCTACATTATCTTAGTCATAATATTTCTTACTGGGCTAGTTGAGCTCACCCTTTGCATTCATTGTTCTCTTCAGGAAATGAGAATATAGCTAGGACGAGTTGGGGAATGGAGTGATGGTCCAGGATGGTGCTATAGTAGTTCTCACTATTCTATGAAATAGTATGATAATAAATATAATGAGGACTCCATTTGAGTTTGGATATTGTCTTTGAGACAATATTCGTGTAAAAACTCTCAGCTACACTTTGTCGTATTATATAATTAAGTTTGTATTTATATTCTGTACCATGTATTTGGCGACTCAGAATGGGTGATGTATACCTATTTTGGGGGTGTCACATCATGCTTCAAACTTTCAAACCAAACCATAAGAGATGGAACTACCTGATCTCCCCAATACACCGGAATACATCGACGACCATTTGTGGGGCAGTTAAACTACACCTCATCAGGCTTAGACTATAAGGATAGAACTACCTGGTCTCCCCACACAAATGGGAGAAAAACTTGCAACCATCTAAGTTGCGGTTGAATCCTCAAAGAAAAACACCAATCCATAACAGATGGAACTACCTGGTCTCCACCATACAAGGGAGTACCAGTGACCATCTGTGGGAAGGTCAACCTCAAAAAGGAAAGCCAAAATCCTCTCCATACCCACATTCAAAAACTAGTCCCAAGACACCAAAGGGTAGGGGAATTCAAAGATCAATGATCCATTCTAAAAGATCTTGAGACATCTCAATGTCCATCCATCAAGGAGGAGTTCAGAATACATCAAGATCACAAGCCCTGGAGAACAGACAACTATCAAACAAGTAAAAAGGCATATCCAAAAAGGGAAGTGGATCAAAACATACTTCCTTGCCATAAAATATTGTTTGATATATACAATGTGTCATGTACATGACAAAAATGGCTAACCTAGTATGTGCAGGAAAATCAAAGCTAATCTACAAACCAGTGGATAAGTGAGCCATCAAGTCTAAGACGACATCCCTCTCCATAGATGGAAGTAAATCTATGAGCTCCTGCCCTAGGGTATCCATATAAGCCAAGATATTTATGCCATCTGCATGGTGCTACTGTGCTCATCAATGAATGCACTCATCTTTGCCATAATGTCGGTAGTATAAGATAATCGAGCCTCATCCCGCTCAACAACAGTGGTATCCTTATGAGCTAGAGTATCATCTCTCTCAACCATAGCGACATCTCTATCAGAAAGTGTTGTCAACATCAAGGACCTAGCCTGATCCCTCTCAAACGTCATCAGATGTAAACTATGCTATAAATACTCAGCAGAATGTAGAGTCACAGCAGCAAGAATACTGGGGGAATAAAACTGAGCTACTGACAAACCAGTAAATAGTTCATCCTCAATGGGAGAATCAGGGTACTCCATAGGCTCTCCACTATCAGAATCAATACCCGACTATGAGGATACATCCCTAGCCAATGAAATCTCTGCCTCCAACCATGCAGAATACTCTATAGAATGACGTGGATGGCAAGTCGAATAGTCAGCCCTCTCACGCTGGGTCCAACAGGCATAAATCCTGGATAAATCCTCTGCTAACAGAAGTCAAGATGACAAACGCTGACCCACTACCCCATCAAAGGGATGAACATCCTGATGTTAGGTTTTGTGAAGATCAAAGTAGAAATCAAATTGCAAAATTAGCGAATATAAAGTAAAATCTAATTTTAAAATGTTTTACAACCCAATTACCCAGATCATCTTTTATGCATTTTATTAATTAAAACAAAGAACAAGAAGTTAGGAATCATACCATTGTAGATACGAGCTTCCACAGGTAAGAGTTTAACTCCTACTTCTCCGCAATCTCCTTAAATCTCTGGGTAGGTTCCTTCCTTTGATCAATGTTAGCCACCCAAGCGTATGACCTCTACAGGTGATCCACTAAGGAAAAAGATTGTAAAGCCCCCAAACTCGGGAACTTGAAACCCGAACTTGGTGCTTCACTATACCATTTCTATAAGTGGAATAATACTAATAATAATAACAATAATATAAATATCAAACTTAATTTAAATATATCAGAGTCTAATCCCAAGTACGCAACCTTTACTAAAATTCTTTACATGATAGATAATAGATATCATTGTCTTAATACAGTTTAACTATTACAAAAGATACCATTAAACATATTCTGTTTGCTTTCCTTTTCACTTGTTCTTGTCTAAACCTTCAGGTTGATCATGCTTAGCTGAAAATATTTAAATTTAAAGCAAGAATGAGCATTTGGGTTCCCAGCAAGTAATAACAATTATAAATATAATTAGCTGAAAGAATTAAATATTTTCTTTGTACATCACTTCTACAACTAATTAATAGTTGTGAAGTAAACTGAACCGATAATAATAACATAACAATTCTATACCAAAATTTTGAAACTACGTATTGTCTATAAATAGGGTTAAGTTGACATACTATGAACATTGTTTTCAATTTTCGAATAGGTTTAGCAGAACTTCATCCGCAAATTGTCATAACTTACAGGCGCGAGGGTGATCATCCCAATGTTCCCTGTATTGATCAATACTACATACAAGAACAATATTATCGTTCACTCTGTCCTCTTTGGGTGCATAAAAGTTTTCCCTTGATCAGGATGTTCATACTTACTCTAGAATTCGAACCAAAAAATTTGAATGGATACAAAAAGGTATTATCATATTCAAAAATATTTCTAAATCTGTGTCTAGCTGGTCAACGATATTTCTAAATATATATATATATATATATATATATCAACATGTGTTTAAATACAATGATTATCCAAGTGAGGACACTTGTATAACCATTTTTCGAAATTAGCGAACAAAATATATATATATATATATATATATATATATATATATGTTATATAATATAATATCATGTTGATAAATAATGATCGGATATAATATATATAACAATAGGTTTAATAATCTGGTATAATAATAATATAAATCTGAAACTTTCTTACCCATGTCCATTGCATAAACGAAATGCAAAGATAGGATACTTGCCTGGTCTGCTGCTTACAATACGCAACTTAGTTTTATCTTTTATACCGAAACCTATCATTAATAAGATCATTTTACTGATTAGAACAACATATCGTAACACATAATACTGCTTATTGCAGTCAGCACATAACCTAATCACATTGTCACACATATTCGACAGTCATTGAATCACAAATAAACATTAATACAGTAAAAATATCTAAGTCCAGATCAATTTTTGAAACATATCGGTGTACCAACAGCTTTATCGGGTAATTATCGAGTCTAAGACTCTATTCTGAAGTTCAATATTTGTAAGTATAAGTCATATGACTTATAATAATTTTTAAACATTTATTATAATTTATCATAAATTTTCAAACACCGGAATCATTATTAAATAATTTAAATGTTAAACAATTCTATTATCATTAACATTTAATTAATATTAAACTATTAATAAAACCATTGCCAAAATATTAAAGTTATTTATAATAACTCAAAATATTTTTAAAGTATTAATATTACCCTTAAATGATTTTTAAAACATTTAAAATCATTTTAAATAATTATCATTAATATTAAAATATTAATGTATTATTTATTGAAATATTAAAAGTCATTAATTATAACTTAAAATATTTTTAATTCATTTATATCCTTTTAAATGATTTTTAAATAAAATCATTTTTAAATTATTTATTTAATATTATTATTAAATAAACTTAATATCATTAATATTAAATTAATATCATTAATATTAAATTATTAATGAAATTATCCTTTAAATATTAAAAGTTATTTTTATAACTTCAAATATCTTTACACACTTTATTTTCATTTAAAATGGTTTTTATACTATTAAAAAATTTTTTAAACTAATTTATTAAATAAATCTAAATATCATTAATATAAAATAATTAATATTTTTATGACAAAATATCAAAAGTTATATTTTATAACTTAAAATATTTTTGAAATATTTAAATCATTTTTATATGATTTTAAATCATTAATTCTATTTTCATAATTTATTTAAAAATTTATTAAATAAATTAATTATCATTAATATAAATTTATTAATGAAATTCATCACAAAATATTAAAAGTCATTAAAAATAACTTAAAATATTTTCTTCTATCATAATATAATTTTAAATAATTTTTCAAGTATTAAAATCATTTTTAACTAATTTATTTAATATTATAATTAAATAAATTAAATATCATTAATATTTCAAAAATATTAAATATTTATGAATATACTTAAAATAATTAAAAACTAATTTTTGGACTTTAAAATAATTTTTAATAATTTATTATGTATTTTTAATAATTTAAAATTATTTTTTTCTATTTATTAAATAAAAATAATAATTTTATAGAGAAACTGTCGCTACAGAATGCCTATAGCGATAGAACCGTCGCTATAGGTATTCTTTATGTTCTTCAACAAACCCAGAAAATTCATGTCAGTGAACGAGGGTACTACTTTGACCAGTGATAACTTTTAATCCATGAGGTTACTGGCCGGCAAGATAAAACATTGATCTTGAAGTGGTTATGAAGCACTACAAATAACACCAACAAACTAAGCCATACAACAACACAACAAAAAGATCTGAGCGTTCAAAGTCTCTGTCAAAGTGTTCCTGGTGCCATTTTCTAGCTCGATTTTCTCAACGTTCTGGTCATTAAATGGTTGATCTAATGATTCTAACATGTAGTACTAATGGCAAATAACATATATATACCAAGCTAGCAGTCCAACAACACCAAAATCAACAGATATAGCTCAGTCAAAGGTTGTTAGAAAGTGTGTTCTTTATATTTTTGGAAATTCCAAAAAACATACAATCAGATCGAGTAGGCTAGTTTGACCAGCCACTCCAGTCGATACATTGATGGTTTGAAAGATCTAAGGACATATAATTAGAGTAGATCTAGCAGGCTACAACTTGGTTACAAATATATCATCACACAACATCATAACTAACAGATCTGGGCCTCGCATAACATTGTCAGACATTGGAAAACGATTTCTGGGTTGCCTAGAAATCGTCCGGTCATGCCCGATCAACGGGTTTTGACCGTTTATAAAATGAAATCTAGACATCATCAAACCTTATTCGAGTTGCAGAACAAAGAACACATAACATACTACCATTTCAAACATTTAACACACTAAAGCACATATCAGGCAAGGATTAAAGAGGTCTGACATTCATTATTAGACAACATCTTCAACATTTTTCCAGATTTGTAAAAATACTAGATCTAAGCTTATAAATGTTATGAATCTAATATCTATCAACCCAGATCACTTAAATAGAGTACAAACAACATGTTTTAACTTTAAAACACAAGATCTAACAGAGGATTAAAGTTGAAATTTTCAATTAGGGTTTATACCTTTATGAACAAATTCTTTGATTCTAGGCTTTTGATCTGACCATGGAATTTGTGGGGCTTTGTTTGGGAGCTGATCTACTAAGTAATTTCGAAGCTTAGGATAGAGAATGGCTTGGTTGAGTATATGGTCACAAAAGAGGCATAAAATTAATTTTCTCTCTCTTTGATCTTATATATGACTTGTTTTCAATGTACATGGCTGGTAGATTGGCTGAGATGTATCTATATCAGTCACATGGCTGATCTAAGTTGGTTACCTACTCCATATCTTGCTAGATTTATAAGTTACCTTAAAAATGCAAGAGGGGTATGTTTGTCATTTGGCTTTTCAATTTAATGGCATTATGGTAAACATGGAAAAACCTTAGGGTTTGATCCTTAGGGTTTAACCCTAAGGTTTAGCACAAAAATTGTAAGATTTTTAGGATTTTCAATTATGAAAAAAAATGAAAAAATTTAGTTTCTTAAAATTGGAAAATTAGAGTTTGTTAATTAGTTAGGTTTTCTAATCACATAGACTTGGTAATTAAGTTTAAATATTATATAATTATAATTAAGCTTGCTAATTTTAGCAATTAGGGTTTCCATTTAACAATTTAGGATTTCTTAATTAGCTAATTAGGGTTTCCATTTAAATTCTATAATACTTAACCTTAATCATACTAACACAGTTACATAATAGTCTCGAACTCAACTTAAGTTTTAAATTAGGGTTTAACAACTTGAATTAGGATTTTCTAATTTTTTAGAAATTAGGGTTTTTAAATTTAAAAATTAGGTTTTTCCTAATTATTATATAAATGTATAATAACTGTCATTAGACACATTATCATTGTATTACAACTACAAAATGACTTAACAAATTATTTAAAGTCGTAATTGTCTTTCGAATTAGGGTTTCTCATCAACTAGAGTCCATAAATATTAATTAGGGTTCATAATAATTAAGGTTTTCCCCAATTAAAATTATATTCTATCATACACGTCATTATTCATATAATATAATGACTTAACAGATTTTTAAAGTCTCATTTGCCTGCAAAACTAGGGTTTATCAGTAATACGAGGGTTTTCAAATACTGCACCATCATTGACCAATCATTAGCAATGCTTTCCCTTGATCGGGATGTTCATACTTAGTCTGGAATCCGAACCAAAAAAAATTTTATCGGATACAAAAGGTTTTATCATATTCAACGATATTTCTAAATCGTGTCTATTTGGTCAAATAAGCTTAGACGACTTTTTACTTAATGTATACATATGGGGATCAATAGGTATATATATATATATATATATATATATATATATATATATATATATATATATATATATATATATATCATTCACTAATTTCAAAATATGGTTATATTACATTCACTTGGATAATCATTGTATTTAAACACATGTTGATATATATATATATATATATATATATATATATATATATATATATATATATATGTGTGTTATATAATATAATATCATGTTGTTAAACAATGATGGACATATATATATATATAACAATAGGGTTAATAATGCTGTACAATAATAATATAAATATGAAACTTTCTTACTCATGTCCATCAGATAAAGGAAATGCAAAGGTAGGATACTACTGCGTGGTACGCTTACAATACGCAACTTAGTTTTATCTTTTATACCGAAACCTATCATTAATAAGATCATTTTACTGATTAAAAAAACATATCGTAACACATAATACTTCTTATTGTAGTCCGCACATAACCTAATCACATTGTCACACATATTCAACAGTCATTGAATCACAAACAAACATTAATACAGTCAAAATATCTAAGTCCAGATCAATTTCTGAAGTCGGTGTACCGACGACTTTATCGGGTAATTATTGAGTCTAAGACTTTATTCTGAAGTTCAATATCTGTACGTATCAGTCATATGACTTATAATAATTTTTAAATATTTATTATAATTTATCATAAATTTTCAAACACCAGAATCATTATTAAATGATTTAAATATTAAACAATTCTATTATCATTAACATTTAATTAATATTAAACTATTAATGAAACCATTGCCAAAATATTAAAGTTATTTATAATAATTCAAAATATTTTTAAATTATTAATATTACCCTTAAATAATTTTTAAAACATTTAAAATCATTTTCAAATAATTACCATTAATACTAAAATATTAATGTATTATTTATTAAAATATTAAAAGTCATTAATTATAACTTAAAATATTTTTAATTCATTTATATCCTTTTAAATGATTTTTAAATAAAATCATTTTTAAATTATTTATTTAATATAATTATTAAATAAACTTAATATCATTAATATTAAATTAATATCATTAATATTAAATTATTAATAAAATTCTCCTTTAAATATTAAAAGTTATATTTTATCACTTAAAATATCTTTAAACACTTTATTTTCATTTAAAACGATTTTTATACTATTAAATTCTTTTTAAACTAATTTATTTAATAAATCTAAATATCATTAATATAAAATAATTAATATTTTTCATGACAAAATATCAAAAGTTATATTCATCACAAAATATTAAAAGTCATTAAAAATAACATAAAATATTTTCTTCTATCATAATATAATTTTAAATAATTTTTCAAGTATTAAAATCATTTTTAACTAATTTATTTAATATTATAATTAAATAAATTAAATACCATTAATATTTCAAAAATATTAAATATTTATGAAATATACTTAAAATAATTAAAAACTAATTTTAGGACTTTAAAATAATTTTTTAATAATTTATTATGTATTTTAATAATTTAAAACTATTTTTTCTATTTATTTAATAAAATAATAATTTTATAAAGAAAATGTCACTATAGACTGCCTATAGCGATAGATCCGTCGCTATATGTGTTCTTCATGCTCTTCAACAAACCCAAAAAATTCATGTCAGTGAACGAGGGTATTACTTTGACCAGTGATAAACTTTTAATCCATGAGGTTTCTGGGCAAGATAAAACATTGATCTTGAAGTGGTTATGAAGCACTACAAATAACACCAACAAACTAAGCCGTACAACAACACAACAAAAAGATCTGAGCGTTCAAAGTCTCTGTCAGAGTGTTCCTGGGTTTTCTAGGTAACCTAGAAACCAGGCAGTCTCATGGTGCCATTTTCTAACTCGATTTTCTCAACGTTCTGGTCATTAAATGGTTGATCTAATGATTCTAACATGTAGTAGTAATGGCAAATAACATATATATACCAAGCTAGCAGTCCAACAACATCAAAATCACAAGATATAGCTCCGTCAAAGGTTGTTAGAAAGTGTGTTCTTCATGTTTCTAGAAATTCCAAAAAACATACAATCAGATCGAGTAGGCTAGTTTGACCAGCCACTCCAGTCGATACATTGATGGTTTGAAAGATCTAAGGATATATAATTAGAGTATATCTAGCAGGCTACAACTTGGTTACAAACATATCATCAAACAACATCATAACTAACAGATCTGGGCCTCGCAAAACATTGTCAGACACTGGAAAACGATTTCTGGGTTGCTCAAAAATCGTCTGGTCATGCCCGGTCAACGGGTTTTAACCGTTTATAAAAGGAAATCTAGACATTATCAAACCTTGATTCGAGTTGCAGAACAAAGAACACATAACATACTACCATTTCAAACATTTAACACACTAAAGCACATAACAGGCAAGGATTAAAGAGGTCTGACATTCATTGTTAGACAACATCTTTAACATTTTCCAGATTTGCAAAAACACTAGATCTGAGCTTATAGATGTTATTGATCTATCATCTATCAACCCAGATCACTTAAATAGAGTACAAACAACATGTTTTAACTTTAAAACACAAGATCTAACAGAGGATTAAAGTTGAAATTTTCAATTAGGGTTTATACCTTTACGAACAAATTCTTTGATTCTAGGCTTTTGATCTAACCATGGAATTTGTGGGGCTTTGTTTGGGAGCTGATCTACTAAGTAATTTCCAAGCTTAGGATAGAGAATGGCTTGGTTGAGTATATGGTCACAAAAGAGGCATAAAATTAATTTTCTCTCTCTTTGATCTTATATATGACTTGTTTTCAATGTACATGGCTGGTAGATTGGCTGAGATGTATCTATATCAGTCACATGGCTGATCTAAGTTGGTTACCTACTCCATATCTTGCTAGAGTTACAAGTTACCTTAAATAATGCAAAAGAGGTATGTTTGTCATTTGGATTTTCAATTTAATGGCATTATGGTAAACATGGCAAACCCTTAGGGTTTGACCCTTAGGGTTTAGCCCTAAGGTTTAGTACAAAAATTGTAAGATTTTTAAGATTATGCAATTATGAAAAAAAATGATAAAATTTAGTTTCTTAAAATTGGAAAATTAGAGTTTGTTAATTAGTTAGGTTTTTTAATTACATAGACTTGGTAATTAAGTTTAAATATTAACTAATTATAATTAAGATTGCTAATTTTAGCAATTAGGGTTTCCATTTAACAATTTAGGATGTCTTAATTAGCTAATTAGGGTTTCTAGAAATTTGGATTTCTAAATATTAATTAGGGTTTCTCTAATTAATATTAAATTCTATAATACTTAACCTTAATCATACTAAGACAGTTGCATAACAGTCTCGAACTCAACTTGAGTTTTAAATTAGGGTTTAACAACTTGAATTAGGGTTTTCTAATTTTTTAGAAATTAGGGTTTTGAAATTTTGAAATTAGGTTTTTCCTAATTATTATATAAATGTATAATTACTGTTATTAGACACATTATCACCGTATTACAACTACAAAATGACTTAACAAATTATTTAAAGTCGTAATTGTCTTTCGAATTAGGGGTTCTCATCAACTAGAGTCCATAAATATTAATTAGGCTTCATAATAATTAGGGTTTTCCCCAATTAAAATTATATTCTATCATACACGTCATTATTCATATAACACAGTGACTTAACAGATTTTTAAAGTCTCATTTGCCTGCAAAACTAGGGTTTATTAGTAATACGAGGGTTTTCAAATACTGCACCATCATTGACCAATCATTAACAATGGGTACATATATACATTACATATTTATAGCACTGAAAATCAAAATATAATTAATATTATATTCTTATTCTCATGCCTTGATCAAAATCAAGAATTAGGATTTGGATTCCACATCTGATTTATCTGTCATATATAACATTATTAATTAAGTAAAAATAATCAACTTAACTATTCTGAATAAATTCACATAATAAAATAAAATAATTATTATAATAATTCTATAATCATTTCATATATAATTTAATTAATATAATAATCATATTTAAATGGAAAATAATTAATAAAATTATTTCTACTATAAAATTAATTATTATAAGAATATAATTTATAATGATCGATAATTCTAAAATAAAATTATCTAAAATTATTCATGTAATAAATAAATTTTTATTTATCACAAATATACATACACATTACCTGGCACATATTCTCACCTTTAAAATTAAAAAAAATTTATACGCAAAATTTCTTATTTAATTATATAGAAAATATCGGGTTATTACAAAGATTTTTCAAGAAGAAGAGTGTATTGGCTCAAACCCTAGTTTTTCTTATCTCTATAAAAAAAGGGACGTACTCTCCAATTATTAGAATTATGTATATCTGATATCTGATATAAGACTCCTCTTATAAAGATATCATGTAACCCTATTTAATTAAAATAAGGCATTATTTATTTAATTAAAATCCTTTAATTAATTGGGCTCCCTAATCTTTTTAGGAATAATTAATTAAACTCCTTTAACTAATTTTGCCTCTTAATCATATTAGGAATAAATGAGAATACTTATATTAAATTAATTCCTAAACTCTTTTAGAAATTAAAAATAATAATAGTTGTAATAATATTAATAAGACTCCTCTTATTAATTTATATTTAGTATTTCAAAATATTAAATAATAAAAATTAAGCTATTTAATTTATTTTATCACCATAGATTAAATTAAATATACTTAATATATTATTACAATTATGCCATTAACTTCTTAAATAATTATTATTCCTTTTATGGTGTGACCCTTTAGGTTCTCCATATTAAAGCGGTTGTGAATAAATCAATTAGAATAATTCTAATATTATTTAAATAAATAAATAAAACTATTAATTTATTAAAATAAATAATATTTATTCTACCATAGGGATAAGCCTCCATAGCACTCAACGATTTTCCAGATAATATAGATTTTAACATTAATCATAAAAGAACCTTTGAGTAAATAGTTACCGTACAATTCAATCCTTCCACCATACAATGTCCCAATTAAATATAAGACGTGGAATTACTGTCAAGTCTTATTTTATTTAATTTATGTATTTCGATTCCTAAATGCACAACTCCTAATCAATGCAAATTAGAAACTGCTTTCTAATTTCATTCCACCTTGGCCAATGATTCTTGGGTTGTCATTTATCGAATCACATAGGACATATCTCTTCTTTTACTAGAAGCGGTAGATTCTTTATTGATCATTCATTATCTTCATATATAACTTATTACACCCAAGCATACTCTTTAATATACTCAAAGAGTTTTAAGGAATAAGTCAAAGTGTAATTCATTATATATATTAGATAATATGATGATCTCAAGTCTAAGGATCATTTGTACTACTATGACTACATGAATTCCTATTGATAGGCAAGTAAAAATCCATTAGGTATTCCTTAGCGAGTCACGTTCAGTGAACTTATTCTCCAATAAGCACCTACATACTTGCTTTAGTGTCTCCACACAAATGATCATGAGATCAATCATCCTCATCTAATGAGTAAGCAACATATGTAACAATCTATTTGGATTCACTAATCCCTTTTTTAATAATCCATTAATTGAGAATATTTTAGTTTTAAGCTATCTAAGAATTTAAATCTCATTAGCATGATTTCATCATGATTCTAAAAGTATTGCTTAAAACTATGGGTTTCACTACAAGAAAATTGGCTAATTCCAACGGACATTTTTATCGAAATTAGTCTTATTCCGTCAGAATTAGGTTATTTAAGAGGGAACTTTTGGTCATTGATTCCGTCGTAAGTACACGCGTTGAAAATAAGTCCGTCAAATTTGTCCGTTGTAAATATGAAGCTTCAACGGAATTAAGTACGATGTAATTCTGTCGTACATAACCTAAGTTCGAGGGATTATTTCCTAGGGAAAACGTCCGTCGGGAATAATTCCAAATATGGTCGAGGGAATATTTATGACGCCCTATTTCAGTCGTACATAATGAGTGATAAATACGATGAAATTTTCATCGTACATAACTAATTCCCGGCAGAATTTTTATTTATCAATTAAATCAAAAAATCTTATTTTTGACTGAATATTCATCGAAATTACCTTATTATTTCGAAAATAAGTTTTTTTTTAAGAAATGCTTTTTTTTTAATTTCAGGGTTCAGGTGTTTAAACCCAATATTTTTGTACCTGCAAACTATTTTAGCCAAATAACAGTACTATTTCCTATCATTCAACATATATATTCACCAAATATATAAACTAAAATTACAATTACAAATAATCTACTAACTCATCAACAATTACAACAATCTACTAACCCATCAATAATTTCAAATATAATTAAATGTTCCAAAATGTATATATAATTTACAACACTTTCAAAGTACTGCACTAATAAGTATAAATGAATGAATGATAAATGAGTCTACAAACTAGTATGATTATCGCCATCACCATCACCCTCGCTATCGCCATCGCCATCGCCATCGTTGGTCTCAGTCCCAGTCCCCTCGCCATCCTGTTCATAAAATTAAAAATAAAAATCATTAGTACGTATATATCTGAGAAATAAAAACATATTATTGTTAAATTAAAATAACATAAACATGAAGAATAATGACAATAACATTACGATTAGACTAATGAAAATAACATAACATACAGAATACCTGAGTAGGCGGGGCTGACGAAAAGCCTACTCTAGGAGGGTAACCACCATCCGGAGCATCTTACCGCCCAACGCCTCGAACTGCTCCTGCGGAAAGCCCGTACTCTCTGCGTAGGCCCCAGTTAGAACCTCCTGAACGAGCTGGTGAAGAGGCAGCTACTGACATCAAAATACCAGATTAGTATGGAACCTATCCGACACCGTCGCGATCAACCTCTGGAATAGTTCATCGTCCAAGGCAGCGCTTGAATGAAATGGTCTAATAGCTGCTCTCAAACACTGGCGATGGCTAGACCCTACAAAAATATATATAACATAGCGTCAATAATTTATAAGTTATGAGAATTTCGTGAAACATAAATAATTAATATTATATTACCTCTAGGTAGTGTATATGCGGGTATCATCGGCATACCCACCACTCGATACCTGCCAGTACTACTAGTAGGGGGATCCTGAGACTCGACCCATAGTCTCAGCTCCTCATCTCGTGATACATCAATCTAGGGAGTGGGACCCATGGAATCTAATGGCTCAGAACCCCCCCTAATGACCTCTAACTTCACTATCTGTTTGGTCTCAAGCTTTCAAATTGGTCCTATAATTTATATTGTATACGGGAGTTCATTATATCATTTTATTTTAGTTTGTGAATATTGGTATTCATAAAAAGTAATGTATGTTTTACCCGTATAGCTAAAGCACGCTCCTCCTTAGGTATGTAGGCCCGGTCCCAGAACTCTAACATGGTCGGAGCTCTGCCCAAGGTCTGACTCAAGGCCTATAGTAGACACAGTCAATAAAAAGTTATTAATAATATCCGTGCTAGAATTTGATAAGTTATTTCTAAATACATTACGATTACCGTCTTCGTCTCCGCGAAAGACTGCGAGCCAGTTGTGTGTACTATGCGGAGCTTGGCTCGGTTCTTCTTTGCCTGCTTAGACTTTTTCTAGAAATCTTCAACCTTCCAGTGCGCTCACATAGCCTGCCACGCGTGATCAGAGACTATGCAGGGCTAATAAACTATGACGGTGGTCCTGGGCTGGTCAGCAACAGCACAGGCTGCCCGTCATTATAACACATACAGCCAGCCGGAGTAATTCGCAGCGACATGTCCAGTAATCACTACATCACTGGCTGTCTGAGAGACGCCCTCGGCAAATCTATAATAAGTCTATAACAAAAGTCTAAATGTTAGGAACTTATTTCTTAAACTCTACAACTATTGGAAATTATATATTACTGTCTAATTAATATAAACTTATTAACTCACATGAAACTCCCGCAACACAATATCCATAAAAACTGGGTCGTACCGGTCATAGTGAGTTAAGCGCATGCACCCGGTCGTTAGGTGCGTTAAGAAGATCGCGTGTAATGTATGCTTTGTGACAACTGAGATTTTGTAATTTAATTTTAATATTTATTGGATTGAATAAATATTTTTGATGGATTAATTATTAGATTAAATAATTAATTGATGAAGTTGTGGTAGATTAATTTAATTATATGTGTTATATTTATTAAATTAATGTGGAGAATTTTTCAAAGTATGTATTTACGTGAGCTTATTGAATTAAAAAGAAATATTTAATAAGACTAATGTTATTTTAATTAATTAAATAATTAATTAGAGATTTAATAATTTGACATAGTTAATAAATGAGAAATTTAATTATGTGACTATGTGAATTAATGAGAAATTATTATATTTTATTTAAAATAAATTAAATAAGATATTTGAATTATTGAGTAATTGGGTGTGGCATGATTTAAACTATAGTATAAAAGTTTAATTTAATTAAATGGATATAAGCTTTGTAAAGATAGCCAAACATGGCCTTAGTGGGAGTTGAGGGCAGTTAATCCATGACTGGGTAACTGACCACAACGTGTCAGTTCCTTTCCTTTATTTATTATGCGTCTTCCTTGTCTTTTAATTTTTTTTTCTAAGTCTGGAAAAGTAAAAACAGAGAGAGCTTGAGAAATTGTTGAGGAGATTGTGAGTGTGTGATTGAAGAAGAGTTGAGGAGGAATTCATCTCCTTACTAATCTACACTCTACGCTTTGGGTAAATTCTTCAACCCAGTTTATTTACGTTGTTAAAGTTTTTATAAATATGGCTTTCAAATTTCTGTAAAATCTCTGTAAATGGGAAATTGTGTTGTTATATGGATATATGTAATAATATGATTAGCATAACATGTTTTATTATATATTATATAGGTTTCCATATTATCAGTTTCATAATATTAGCGTATATTATGGCTTCAAAAGTTATAGAGTATAGAATATGGCCATATGGCCCTTATACGTGATTTTAATATGTCAAACATAATTTGTTTTGTAAAATTTCCACTTGTATATAATTATGCATGCTAAAATGAAGAAAACAAAATTTGAATGGATGAAATTGGTGTTATAACAAATCCGTAGTGTTAAAATTTTATGTTTTTGTTCAAAACCTTCAAGAACACTAAGAACAATGAAATTTGCATGTTTTAATTCTGTAATTATGTGTTTTAATTGGTTAAAATCACTCTATAAATGTTGGGTAATGATTATATATGAATTCTAACATGTGGGTATGTTTAATCTGGTGAATTCAATGACCATGTAATGTTAAATTACTTTGTTTTTGTGTTCTTCATGAATGGAAATTGAACTGGAGTTTGTGCAAAGACCAACTCTGTGCCTAAAACTTGGCCGGGAGCGCCACCACGCCGCATCGCCAGATACCCAAGCTGCAGCAGCCAAGATTCTAGTATATAATTGGTGGCCATGAACGCCACTTAGCAGAATAGTCCAGAAATGATTTTTTAAAAATGTTTAAGTCTAGCAATGTGTTGGTAGCTTCATCTAATGAACATAAAAACTTGTTAGACTTATAATGAAGTGTTAAAATAAATTCTTAGCATGTGAATAACACATGTACGTGTGAATTGAATGATTGAACACATAGTTAGCTTATTGTTCATAAAGTGTAAATTGTGTGTCAATGAATGTAGTAATTTGACTAAGTATGATCATAATCAAAGTTAGACAAAGAGAATGAACTTGTGATGACTAGTACGTTATAATTGACTGGTATTGTGAACGTAAATGATATGTAGGATTTAAATCAAGGAACGAGTATAATTAATGTGTAATCTACGCACAAGGCAAGTTTCCTAACCCTACTCGTTATATTTATATGAGCTTATAAGTTATCTCTTTACGTCGAGCAAATTCTCGTTATTATTGATCAAGTCCATTTTATTATATTAAAATGTATTAATCTTTCAAAGTATGATTCTGTTATACAATAATTATTCTATTGTATACCTTTTGAGATTGCTATTCAATTTTAAATTATCAGATACTGTTCAACTTTGTTAGGCTAGTGAATCCTTCATGATTCGACTAATCCATAGTTGATGAGCATTTTAAATTTTAGAACCCTTGATGAATTATCCAAACCAAACTTCCTTTGGTACGGACTCTAATGTCAAACTGAGATGAACAACCTTGTATAACGGATTACTTATGCCTTAGCGTTAAGATATTGTTCACAGTATGGTACTAAGGGCTGATCCCCCTAAGTAAGAGAAGAAGAGTCCATAGTCTTATGACTGTTAAAGGTTTCAAGTATAAACACTTGACAACCTAGGACATAGTTCAAGGTCTTATGACCCTCATAAGTTCTTTTGTTTCTTGTTATTCATTCTTGATTCAAAAGCCGAGTCTTTTTATTTCAGAAGCCATTAATTTATTCGCATGTTATTATTCATTCGTTATATTGTTATACTTGTGGGCAATCGTGCTCACTCTTACGTAATAATAACATTGCAGTTAAGAACGAAAGATCAGACGAACCTTCCACTAGTAAAGGCAAGGGCAAGATTAGCAAGTAATGAAGACTGGTTATTTATGTGTTTATGTAATGATATTCAGGATTTATGTTATTTAAAGACTTATTATTTGTTTATGATTCCGCACAGATGATTAAGGTTAGAGCAACCTGAGATTTTATTATTATGCAGTTGATGTAACCCCATAAGGGGAGATTTATTTATTATTTCTATCTATTGCATGGTTTGCATTTATTTATGGGTAGATAGATAGATGATATTTGTACAGTGAACACCAAATCCTGTGGAAATGGAAGTACCGGATTTGGGGGTGTCACAGGTTGGTATCAAAGTCCTGAGGTTATGAACCTTAGGTGGGGGAACAACCTTAGGTAGTAGCCTTGTAGGAGATCGAGAACATAGTGGTGGTAAACTCTTATCGAGTTCTAAGAAATGAATTTCTTAATTTATTGAAGATAATAAAAGACTTTATGTGTTTATGTGTTAAATTATGTGCTCGTTAGTATGGATTAGTAACTAAAACTTAAAATTGGGTTGTTAGGATGTCGGATGTTGGATGAGCTAGTCGAGTAGGGGAGGAGGAACCCCGAGTATCTGCAGAGGAGGAGCCCCGAGACATTCATGTTGTCAGGGAACAGGTTGTACAGAGAGAGCCATCTCCGTTGATCACTATTCTTGGTCAGGAGCATAAGCCTGAGACTGATCCAGAGGAGGATCCTGAGGAAGAAGATGAAGAAGAGGAGTTCCCACCAAATTCCATCGATGCTAAGATGTATGATGCGCTTTATAATCGTAACATAGAGTTGCAGGACACTGTTCAGGAGCTGAGGGAGAGGACTATTATGCAGCAGAGTACCATCGAACAGAAGGATGGGGAAATTGTGACTCTTCACACACGTTTAGGAAACGTGGAGTGGGATTTGGTTCACGAGAAGGGTCAAACTGAGGAGAAGACCGAAGAAATAGAGAAGTTGGAAAAAAATCTGAAAGAAAGCTCAGAAAGACTGGCATTAGCATAGGAGGGCTGGGTAAGAGAGTCACGTCATGTTGATCTTGCTGAAGAGGATTGTCGTGCAAAGAAGGCTAAGCTTGGGGAGACGTACTCTACACTTCACAATGCAATGGATGCGGCCTAGGATCGAGTTATGAAGTATCCAATCCAGTTTGAAGGTCTACCATCGTATATGCTAGATCGCAGGGCGATGTCCCGCATCATGGAAGAGGAACGTGGAAAGGCTATTCAGCGCCTTAACAGGCAGTGATAAAATTAGTTTGATTATGTGAAAACTATCTGGTAGTTTAAGATGTAAATTCTGATGTGTTTATAAACAAAGGAATATTTTAATGTTTTAAATCCTGTAGATTCTTTATCTCGGGATAGTGGATGTAAATAGCAGTGATGCTATCTTATGATGTTAAAACTTTTGAATTGAATGAAAATGTCAGAGTTTATTTGAATTGATGTGTTAAGTGAATTATGATTAAACGTTTTAGTTAAGCCTTAAATGTTTAAGGGATTAAATAAAGACCTAATAAGCATATGTTCTTAATAGAAATATGCCGCCTAGAAGAAGACAAAACCGTCAGCAAACACAAGAAGAACCAATGAATAACAACACTGACGCCAATGCTAACCCTGTTCAGCAATTGGTGAACCTTTTAGCTGGAGCAATTAATAATCAACCACAAGCTCCACCAAGCACCTAATTTAAGGATTTCAAGGCGGTGGGACCGCCAGAGTTTAAAGGTTCCATAAACCCAATTGAAGCTCAAACATGGGTTATGGAGATGGAGAAGGTGTTCGATGTCGCTAGAGTAAGGGAAGACCAGAAGACCGCGTATGCAACATTCATGCTGAAGTTAGAAGCCAGTTATTGGTGGCAGGCAAACAAAGTACGGGGAGGTGAAGGTGTAATAACCTGGGAGAGATTCAAAGAGATGTTCTTCGAGATGTACTTTCCGACCAGTTCGCAAAATCAAATAGAAGTTCAGTTTCTGGAATTAAAACAGGGGAGTATATTCGTAGCAGATTATGCGACAAGGTTCAACGAGTTGGCTAGGTTTGCCACATACCAAATGCATACCAATGAGAGGAATGCAAGATGATTCGAGTAGGGACTGAAGCCCTGGTTGTATAGCAAGGTGTCAATGTTCCTATTAAACACTTTTATTGGAGTGTTAGAGAAAGCCATACTCGCTGAAGATGGAAGCGATGCGGTAACTAAGTATCATCAGGATAAGAAGAAGAAGAAAAGTGAGAATGAAGGAAATAACAAATCTGGTGGAAGTAGCACGGGGGGTAGCCATAATCAGAAGAGGAAATTATCTGATAACTCGTTAGCGGGAAGTCAACAAGGAGGGTAGAAGAAGAAGATTGAAGCATGCCCAACCTGTGGAAAAACTCATCTGGGAGTTTGCATGAAGGGAAAACGAGTGTGCTACAATTGTGGTTAGGAACGACACATAGCACCTAACTATTCTAACCCAAAGAAGGGTGCCTGCTTCACTTGTGGCTCAAAGGATCATCTTGCAAGGGATTGTCCTAAAAAGGGATCTGGAGGGACGGGATCAGGAGGGAATAGAGGAAACAACAGTGGAAGCACTTTGACTATCGCAGGACCAACTTCAACCAACCGACCGACCGCCAGAACATTAAACATGACAGTGCAGGATGCAGTGCAGTCTCACGATGTGGTGTCAGGTATCATTTCGATCAATAAAGTTAATGCTTATGTATTATTTGATTCGGGTGCTACTTGTTCATTTATATCCGATGACTTTGCTAAGAACTTAGAATTGCTTAAGGACGAGTTAGAATATCCCATGAACATAGAAATTGCG
Source organism: Panax ginseng (assembly GCA_020205605.1). Classification (NCBI taxonomy): domain Eukaryota; kingdom Viridiplantae; phylum Streptophyta; class Magnoliopsida; order Apiales; family Araliaceae; genus Panax; species Panax ginseng. The sequence goes on along the minus strand of CM035130.1, from coordinate 88,766,920 downwards.
AATAGAGAAATAATCCCTGTTAAGTACGTTCATAAGAATTGTTGAGTGGATATTAAGGGTAATATCATGAACGTAGATCTTATCCCTATTCGACTTGGAGAATTCGACATTATTTTGGGTATGGACTGGTTATCCAATTATGGGGCGGTAATTGACTGCCAGAAGAAGCCTATTAACCTTATGACTCCGTCAAAGGTTGTGTTTTATGGTAGCAAATCGCCTGGACAAGCGAGTTGTCTGAAGATGATGCAGGCCAGGAGGTTGTTAAGGCAAGGATGTGTAGGATATCTAGCTTACATAGTCGATAGTCGTAAAAAGAATCCGAAAATAGATGAGATACCAATAGTCGATCACGATTTCGCAGACGTATTTCCGGATGATTTGCCAGGACTTCCTCCAGATAGAGTAGTTGAATTCGTGATCGATTTGGCTCCAGGAATGGCTCCAATATAGAAGGCACCATACCGAATGGCACCAGTAGAGATGAAAGAACTGATGGTCCAACTACAAGAATTACTGGACAAGAAGTATATCCCACCAAGTGTATCACCGTGGGGAGCGCCGGTTTTATTCGTGAAGAAGAAGGATGGGACAATGCGGCTTTGCATCGACTATAGAGAACTGAATAAGGTTACGATTAAGAATAGATTTGAGGAGTGGTTATCATCAACTGAAGGTGAGACCAGAGGATGTACCGAAGACAACGTTCAGAACACGATATGGTCACTACGAATTCTTGGTAATGTCATTTGGTCTAACTAATGCTCCTGCAGCATTTATGGGCTTAATGAATGGAGTGTTCAAGCCGTTTTTAGACAAATTCGTAGTGGTATTTATAGATGACATTTTGGTATATTCAAAAACTAAGGAAGAACATGAAGAGCATTTGAGGGTGACATTAGAGACATTGAGAAGGGAGAAGTTGTATGCCAAGTTTTTGAAATCTGAATTCTGGATTGAAAGAGTACAATTTCTTGGACATATGATCGATAAGGACGGAATTTCTGTGGATCCCTCCAAAGTCGAAGTTGTGATTAACTGGGATCAGCCAAAGATGCCGTCAGAAGTAAGTAGTTTTCTCGGATTGGCAGGTTATTACGCAAGATTCATTCAGGATTTTTCCAAGATCGCAACTCCATTGACGAATTTGACTAGAAAATCGATGAAATTTGTTTGGACAGAGAAGTGTGAGGAAAGCTTTCAAGAATTAAAGAAGAGGTTGAGTTCAGCACCTATGTTATCTCTTCCGGATGATACAGGAAATTGTGTGGTTTATAGTGATGCATCACATAAAGGACTTGGTTGTGTGCTTATGCAGAACGGTAGAGTCATTGCGTATGCGTCATGACAATTGAAAGAGTATGAGAAGGGATATCCGACCCATGACTTGGAGTTAGCTGTAGTGGTTTTTGCTTTAAAAATCTGGAGGCACTATCTCTATGGGAAGAAGTGTGAAATATATATAGACCACAAGAGTCTGAAATATATTTTTACACAGAAAGACTTGAACATGCGCCAAAGAAGGTGGTTGGAATTAATTAAGGACTACGATTGTGAGATTTTATACCATCTGGGTAAGGCAAATGTGGTTGTCGATGCCTTAAGTAGAAAGGGTCGGGAGAAACTGATGATGTTGACCTCTCAGGAGGAGCTAGTTTCAGCAATGCAAAAGCTAGAATTAGAAGTGAAGTATCCTATGGAGATTTATGAAAAGCTGTTTCAGATGCAATCTGGTACAACTCTATTGGACAAAATTAATGAGGCTTAACTTCAGGATGACGTATGTAAAACGGTGAAAAAGAAGATATCCGAAGGAACCGAATCAAGATTTAAGATGGATAAGGATGGAATACTAAGATTTGAGAATAGAATGTGGGTACCGCCAGTACCAGAGATTAAGGAAGAAATTTTGAGCAAGGCTCACAACTCACGATATTCGATTCACCCTGGTAGTACCAAGATGTACCAAGATCTTCGACAACATTTCTGGTGGCCAAATTTGAAATGAGAGGTTGCAGAATGTGTTGCCAAGTGCCTGACATGTCAGAAAGTTAAAGCAGAACATCAGAGGCCGAGTGGGTTACTATAACCTTTAGAGATTTCAGAATGGAAATGGGAACATATTACGATGGATTTCGTGGTTGGCCTACTGATAACTCAGAAAGGCTACGACGCAGTATGGGTTATTGTTGACCGATTGATGAAATCTGCACACTTCCTTCCGATCAAAATCAGATTCAACTTAAATCAGTTGGCAAGGTTATATGTGAAAGAGATTGTTTCAAGGCACAGAGTTTCGGTGTCAATTGTCTCAGATAGAGATCTGCGCTTTACGTCGAACTTCTGGAAACGTCTACAGGAGTGCATGGGTACACAGTTGCGAATGAGCATGATATATCAGCCTCAGACAGATGGACAGAGTGAAAGAACAATTCAGACATGTTAAGACATGTTAAGAGCTTGTATAATGGATTTTAAAGGAAATTGGGATGATCATCTACCGCTTGTAGAGTTCAGCTACAACAATAATTACCACGCTAGTATTGGCATGCCGCCTTATGAAGCGTTATACGGTAGAAAGTGCAGAACTCCGCTATATTGGGATGAAGTTGGTGAAAGAAAATTACTAGGCCCAGAATTGGTACAACAAACAGCAAAAATAGTCAAAGTGATCCGAACAAGATTGATAGCAGCTCAAGATAGACAGAAGAAATACGTCAATCCACACCGTAAGAATGTTGAGTTTGAACCAGGAAGTTATGTGTTTTTAAAGGTCTCTCCCTGGAAGGGAAAGATGAGATTCGGAAAGAAAGGGAAATTAAGCCCATGATTCATTGGACCCTTTGAAGTTCTACGAAGGGTCGGAGAAGTTGCTTATGAGGTAGCCTTACCTCCAGCTCTAGAGAATGTCCACAACATTTTCCATGTCTCAGTTCTACGACCCTACAAACCCGATTACAAGCACATGATTGAATATGAACCCCTACATTTTGACAAAGACTTATCTTACAAAGAAATTCCAGTTCAAATTATCAACCGAAAAGAACAAGTTCTGAGAAATAAAGTCATGCCTTCAGTTAAGGTAATTTGGAGGAACCACAACGTTGAAGAAGCTACGTGGGAACTCAAAGAGAATATGATGAAGAATTATTCTCATTTATTTGCTTAGAGTATTATAAGCGATTCTAGGAACAAAATCTTTGTAAGGGGGGGAGAATGTAACGGGACAAATTGTTTATGTTGTGATTCTGAGGACAGAATCCTTTTAAGGGGGGGAAAGATGTGACAACTGAGATTTTGTAATTTAATTTTAATATTTATTGGATTGAATAAATATTTTCGATGGATTAATTATTAGATTAAATAATTAATTGATGAAGTTGTGGTAGATTAATTTAATTATATGTGTTATATTTATTAAATTAATGTGGAGAATTTTTCGTAGTATGTATTTATGTGAGCTTATTGAATTAAAAAGAAATATTTAATAAGCTTAATGTTATTTTAATTAATTAAATAATTAATTAGAGATTTAATAATTTGACATAGTTAATAAATGAGAAATTTAATTATGTGACTATGTGAATTAATGAGAAATTATTATATTTTATTTAAAATAAATTAAATAAGATATTTGAATTATTGAGCAATTGAGTGTGACATGATTTAAACTATAGTATAAAAGTTTAATTAAATTAAATAGGTATAAGCTTTGTAAAGATAGTCAAACATGGCCTTAGTGGGAGTTGAGGGCAGTTAACCCATGACTGGGTAACTGACCACAACACGTCAGTTCCTTTCCTTTATTTATTATGCATCTTCCTTTTCTTTTCATTTTTTTCTAAGTCTGAAAAAGTAAAAACAGAGAGAGTTTGAGAAATTGTTGAGGAGATTGTGAGTGTGTGATTGAAGAAGAGTTGAGGAGGAATTCATCTCCTTACTAATCTACACTCTACGCTTTGGGTAAATTCTTCAACCCAGTTTATTTACGTTGTTAAAGTTTTTATAAATATGACTTTCAAGTTTTCCGTAAAATCTCTGTAAATGGGAAATTGTGTTGTTATATGGATATATGTAATAATATGATTAGCATAACATGTTTTATTATATATTATATAGGTTTCCATATCATCAGTTTCATAATATTAGCGTATGTGATGGCTTCAAAAGTTACAGAGTATAGAATATGGCTATATGGCCCTTATACGTGATTTTAATATGTCAAACATAAATTATTTTATAAAATTTCCACTTGTGCATAATTATGCATGGTAAAATGAAGAAAACAAAATTTGAATGGATGAAATTGGTGTTATAACGAATCCGTAGTGTTAAAATTTTATGTTTTTGTTCAAAACCTTCAAGAACACCAAGAACAGTGAAATTTACATGTTTTAATTTTGTAATTATGTGTTTTAATTGGTTAAAATCACTCTATAAATGTTGGGTAATGATTATATACGAATTCTAACATATGGGTATGTTTAATCTGGTGAATTCAATGACCATGTAATGTTAAATTCATTGCTTACGTGTTCTTCATGAATCGAAATTGTAAACTGGAGTTTCACGCCGCGGCGCCAACTCCGGGCCTAAGACTCACAGGCAGCTGTGTGCTACACTGCTGCCAAGACACCAGATACCCAAGCCAAGCTATATACGGTTCCACCCAAAGTCTTGAAAGACCAAGATTTTAGTATAACGTTAGTGGCTATGCAACGCCACTTACCAGAATGGTCCAAAAATGAGTTTTTAAAAATGTTTAAGTCTAGCAATGTGTTGGTAACTTAATCTAATGAACATTTAAACTTGTTAGACTTATAATGAAGTGTTAAAATAAATTCTTAACATGTCAATAACATATGTACGTGTGAATTGAATGATTGAACACATAGTTAGCTTATTGTTCATAAAGTGTAAATTGTGTGTCAATGAATGTAGTAATTTGACTAAGTATGGTCATAATCAAAGTTAGACAAAGAGAATGAACTTGTGATGACTAGTACGTTATAATTGACTGGTATTGTGAACGTAAATGATATGTAGGATTTAAATCAAGGAACGAGTATAATTAACGTGTAATCTACGCACAAGGCAAGTTTCCTAACCCTACTCGTTATCTTTATATGAGATTATAAGTTGTCTCTTTACGTCGAGAAAATTCTCGTTATTTTTGATCAAGTCCATTTTATTATATTAAAATGTATTAATCTTTCAAAGTATGATTCTTTTATACAATAATTATTCTATTGTATACCTTTTGAGATTTCTATTCAATTTTAAATTATCAGATACTGTTGAACTTTGTTAGGCTAGCGAACCCTTCATGATTCGACTAGTCCATAGTTGATGAGCGTTCTAAATTTCAGAACCTTTGATGAATTATCCAAACCAAACTTCCTTTGGTGCGGACTCTAATGTCAAACTGAGATGAACAACCCTGTATAGGGGATTACTTATGCGTTAGCGTTAAGATATTGTTCACAGTATGGTACTAAAGGCTAATTCCCCTACGTACGAGAAGAAGATTCCATAGTCTTATGACTATTAAAGGTTTCAAGTATAAACACTTGACAACCTCGGACATAGTTCAAGGTCTTATGACCCTCAGAAGTTCTTTTGTTTCTTGTTATTCATTCTTGATTCAAAAGCTGAGTCTTCCTATTTCAGAAGCCTTTAATTTATTCGCATGTTATTATTCATTCGTTATATTGTTATACTTGTGGGAAATCGTGCTCACTCTTGTGTAATAATAACATTGCAGTTAAGAACGAAAGATCAGATGAGCCTTCCACTAGTAAAGGCAAGGGCAAGATTAGCAAGTAATGAAGACTAGTTATTTATGTGCTTATGTAATGATATTCAGGATTTATGTTATTTAAAGACTTATTATTTGTTTATGATTCCACACAAATGTTTAAGGTTAGAGCAACCTGGGATTTTATTATTATGCAGTTGATGTTACCCCATAAGGGGAGATTTATTTATTATTTCTATTTATTGCATGGGTTGCATTTATCTATGGGTAGATAGATAGATGATATTTGTACAGTGAACACCAAATCCTGTGGAAATGGAAGTACCAGATTTGGGGGTGTCACATGCTTAGCGACCGGGTCTAGTATACTACAGTGAAAATATTACATTATGTGTGATATGTTTATTTTGTTTTGCAATAACTGAAAGAAATATTAAATTTTGTCTTATGACAATTGCTTAAGACTTACTGTCCAGAAGTGACATCCACTGATACCGTAATTGGAGATGCCGGTGGACGACCAAAGTTATCGAGGTTCGTCCTTCGGTGTCGTCAACGAGGTGCATCTTTAATAATTAAAAGAACTAAGTCAATAAACATAAACTATCTTGAGATATATTTAACTCCTAGTTCAGACAACTTACTAGCTCCTGAAGACGAGCCTCCATCGTGGCTAGCGTCTCCCGAACCGGATGGCCCACCACCTCGGTGACCTCCACCGCTATGTCTAGCCATGGATATGCTACTACAATAACCAAATTGTTTAACAATGTGGTATTTACTAATATGAATGCTTATTTGCATGCAATTACGTATGTCATCAAAGGCATCAAATTCAACGTGTAGCTCATTCTCGGATTCGGTATCTTCCTCATCCTCAGTTTTGAGATCAGTTTTGTCATCGTTATCATCCTCAACGACTACATAATCATTCACAATGACGATTTCCTCGACATCCTCATCATCAGGTACGTCAATGACATCAAACATGATTGCATCAATTCCATGCACGTGTTTTAGTTGTGACAACTGTGTACCAGGGGCTTCTAGGACGACATCTATAAAACGCTCCAAACTTTTCTCTTCTTCAACCCTTTGGAAGTGAATATTTCTCGCCCATGACTAATGACTACTAGGAGAAGAGTAAAGGACTTCCTAGTATACAGGGTTTGACATAGCAGTTGCAGCTAATAGTACTCCAACTAGTTCTTCGGCAGTACAAAAAAATGGGTCGTAGTTCCTGTCTGTGTCCTATACTTGAATAATAAAGTTAATTGAATTACTGCGGACATTCCTCATTGTTCCATCATAACAGATGACAACATCCTAAAGGAGTTCCATTACGTTATTGAATAATGTTCTAGGTTAAGCAACCCTCTAGATAAACGAACGATCACTCCTCTACTAGGAATGAATCATCACCTGATACGGGTCCAATCCATGACATAGAAAACTTGTCACCACTCCGAATTCCTTAGATGGGTAGTTCTCATAGAAAAAGAGGTGATATGTTCTGTGAGAACTACCCATCCGAGGAATTCAGAGCGGTGAGAAGCTGTCTATGTCATAGATTGGACCCATATGGGAAGATGATTCATTCCTAGCAGAGAAGTGATCGTTCATTCATCTAGAGGGTTGCTTAACCTAGAACTTTGTTCAACAACTTAATGACACTCCTTCAGGATGTTGTCTTCTGTTATGATGGAACATTGAGGAATGTCTGCAGTAATTCAATTAACTTTAATATTCGAGTATAGGACATAAACAGGAACTAAGACCCATATTTTTTTAATTGTTGCCGAGAACCGGTTGGAGTACTATTAGCTGCAACTGCTATGTCAAACCCTGCATACAAGGAAGTCCTTGACTCTTCTCCTAGTAGTCATTACTCACTGGCGAGAAATATTCACTTTTAAATTAAGAGTTGTTATGTGTGATAACAGTCGAAAAATCCACAAAACAAAAAAAAACGTATCATTTCGTATTGGCACCGGCCTAAGTGAGAGACATAACATCCGGTAACAATCCCAAACTTGGGACTGTTCGACATTCACTCCTACTAAGTGAATGTCAAACGGGATTCTAAGTTTCAAAGTATAGTACATTATTGAGTGTATTGAAGATTAAAGGGAGAGTATTATTGAAAATTGTGGCAAACTAAGCAAATGCTATTTAGTTTATTTTTCCAATGAAAAACTAAGTAAGTGCTACTTAGTTTATGAGATCTGTTATTTGGAATATGTGGAGACTACTGTACACTTTGTCACTCATACATGTCAAGTGAGTTTCTAAGTTTCATATTATAGTACTTATTGAGTTTTTTGAATATTGCAAAAAAATAAATTTATTATTATATTTTAATTTATTTAATTTTATTTTGTATTATAGTATATAATTTTATTTTGTATTATATTATATAATTTTAAATTATTGTTATTAAATTAAATTAAATTCTTTTTATTTTATTTATTTTAAATTTAATTTAATTTAAATTATTTTAATTAAATTATATTATATTAAATTAGTTTTTTATTTTTAAAATATTTTTTATTAAATTTAATTTAATTATTAAATTAAATCAAATTTGTTATGTTTTATTTAATTTAATTTAATTTATTATATTTATTATTTATTTATTATTTAATTTAATTTAATTTAATATTTAATATTTAATATTTAATATTTTTTTATTTTAAATTTAATTTGAATTATTTTAATTAAATTAAATTTATTTTATTTTTTTTTTTTATTTTTAAATTTTTTTATTAAATTAAATCAATTTTTTTGTTTTATTTAATTTAATTTAATTTATTGTTTATTATTTATTATATTATATTATATTTATTATTTAATATTTAATATATATTTTATTTATTTTTTATATTATTTTTAATTTATTTTAATTTAATTTAATGTTAGTAGTATGAAACTAAGTAAATGCTACTTAGTTTATTTTAATATTAGGAAACTAATTAAATAATAAATAAATATACTTGTAGGGCCCACACATTTGGTAATTGCGAAGATTCTCGATAGAAATTTAATAGTAAATTCAATTCATAAATATCAAATATCACATTTACAAACACTGTCCACAGTCCAAAATCCAAATTCAATACAGTACAATATATATATATACCGCAATTGCATAAAGAAAAGAAAAAACATTTATAATTATCATATGTCCACAATCCAAAATCCAAATTCTAATTTCAGCTTCACAATTTCAGATTTTCAGAGTCTCAATTTTAGCCTCCCAAATTCATAGCAACAACATGTCATACAAATATCACAAATATAATTAGGTTAATCTCATATTCAAACTCATACTAAACCTAAAACAAATTAAGCCACAAATTTTAGAAATATCATATAAATATCATGTCCAATATCAAAAATATAATACCTTTAATTAATTTGCAAACTAAAGGTTTAGAAATATCATACCTTGAATTAATGTGCAAATTTCAAAAATACTGGTGGTGGCTGGTGGCGTCTGGCGGTGGTGGCATCTGCTGTTGGTGGTGTCTTTTGGTGGGTTATGCTATTGGTGGTGGTGTTTGTTGGTGGTGGCTACTGCTGGTGGTGGCGTCTAGTGGTGGCGCCTGGTGGTGGTGGTCTCTGGTGGCGGAGCTGGTGGTGGCGTTTGGTGGTAGGGAGAGGAGATCAATGAGAGAGAAATGAGAGTGAGAGAGAGAATGAGAATGAGAATGAGAGGAGGCTGGGGAGAAAGTGATCTGATTAGGTTTTAAAGCTTATTTTTAACGAAATTTCCGTCAAAATTAAATCTGTCGTAATTATATTACCTTCGATTGATAGTCCGTCGAAAGTAAACACTATATCGTCGAATATAAGTTTGGCGCTGGAGTGAACTTCGATGCCAAGGGGCTCCTTTTATTTTTGATGGACGTCCGTTGGAATTACTATATTTCCGACTGAATTAGTTTCGACTGAAATATCCGTCGAACATAGCCTATCCTCGAGATAATATGTTCGTCGCAATTAATTCCGTCGAACTTAGCCGATTTTCTTGTAGTGTTTATCACATATTATTAAAACAACACCATGTAGATAATAAATGCATTTAATAAATAATTCTTTTATTAATAAATAAATAAGATTGATTACAAAGTATATGCTCATCATACATGATTGGCTTGTATGCATACTACTTTCAATCTCCCACTTGCACTAAAGCCTATCGCCGTGGTATCTCATACCCATCATCTCTAAGTGACGATCGAACTGCTGTTGTGTTAACGCTTTAGTAAATAGATCTGCAATATTGTCTTTAGAGTCCACACGATGCAGGGTGACATCTCCTCTTTCAATGATCTCTTAGATCAAATGAAATCGCCGCAACACGTGTTTGGATTTCTAAAGAGACATGGGTTCCTTAGCCTACGCAACAGCTCCGGTGTTGTCACAGAATAAATATACTGGTCCTCTAAGGCTAGGAACCACATCAAGTTCGATTATTAACTTCTTCATCCAAACAACCTCCTTTGCAGCTTCACTTGCAGCTATGTACTCTGCCTCTGTCACTGAATCAGCAACTGTTTGTTATTTAGAACTCTTCCAACTCACTGCACCACCGTTTAATGTAAATGTTGGGTAAAATCTAATTACGCACAACACGCAAGTATACGTGTTCAACAAGTAATATAATAGTAAGTAGAGTATTGTTCCCACAGAGAAATTAGTATAAATTTCAACCTCACAATTACCAATTTCCTATTAATCCCAATTTTATTAAACTATCCAATTTAATGATTAAAATTATAAAAACTAAAATTATTAAAAATACCAAACAATCAACAAATATAAAAATTTAATTTTTAAACAATTATTAGAGAATTAGGCTTACAACTTCACTCTAAGCTCTACTCTGATTATTAAACTCTTTTCCAGTTTAAATCACCATCACAGTTTATTAATCAAGAACACTTAAGCAGAATTAGCCACCTTTCAATGCACTAACACCATATTAACTCAAATCCACAAATTAGATATAATTAATTTAAACACCATAATTAACTAACTCACTATATCTCTATGTGAATTACAATCAAAGAAGGTTTAAGTCCAAGTTCTCTTTCTGATTACATGCGATGTTAAGCATATCTCTACCCTAACAGTCATCAAGATTCCATTCATTCATAGAATTCAAGAACACATGCTATATTTAACTAAGTCTAGACTTGTAATTCCTCTCTCGAATCCATACAAGTCCACAAATAATTGTTGATCAGGCAATTAATATAGATAAATCGATGAATAGCTTCTTAAACTGAAAATCAAAGATTACATAATCATCGTTTTACTTAAAGATCCGTCATAAGCCTAAAAAGTACTTAGGTTAGCATCGATGAAATAAACATTGAAGCCATTAAAGAAAACATCCTCTCAATTACAAATATAGAACTAAAAGAAAAGAATAAATCCAAAACCACCCTTTTTTAGCTCAATTAGAAATTGATATGAAAATCCCTCAAATATCTTCACTCCAATGCTTGCTCTAAAAATCTATCTTCTATCTCTGTTAATTGCCCTCTGTTGTATGATATCTCCCAAACTTGTTATTTGATGTCAGCTATATCACTAAGACATGCATTCTAGTTGCAATTCCACGCCAATATGAGTCCCAAGTCATCCCAAACACCTAAACTCTAGTTACTGTAGCATTTGAAATCAAATAAACAACTGCTTTTTCCTGGACCCCCGCCCCGACGGGCATGCTCTCTGACTTTTAAGTTCAAGACCCCCCCCCCCCGGCCCAGTGGGGGTATTAGACTTAAAACAACCCGCCCTGGCGAGGGTAGTTTCTGCTAGCTGGTCATGTATTTCTCCTATGCTTGCCCAATTTCTTGCCACATTACACCTTAAGTCCACCCTTTTTATCCAAATGCCACTCCACCAATCCTAATCACAAAACAAAGCTAAACAAGTAAAAACAAACATAAAAACAAGGAATTAACACCGATTAAGCTTGAATTAGGAACCGATTTATGGTATAAAACCCACTTATCAAAATCCCCCAAACTTAAACCGTGCTAATCCTCAAGCACAAAACAAACTAACATGCTATGCAATACAATGCAATGATATGTAATGCATCTAACCTATATGCCTACGCATCCAACAGTCATCATAGAATCAAATTATTTAATCGACCTTAGAGAAATCAAGCAAACACGACGACACATCATACCAAAACTAATCAATAATCCCTCATTAATCATTGAATCTTACACTATTACTACTGGTATAGTGTGTGTGTGTGCTTAACATCCATGCTAACTGATACAAATTCAAATTTAATACATACAAAGTTTTTTATAAGGCATCATACAGTATAACTTCAAGAATGTCAACAACAGATGATTTCCAACTAAAACCAAGTAATTACCACTATTAAGGGATCACGTGGAGTACTTATGCTTTATTTTTCATCACAGGGACTTTTTGATCTTCTTTCCCATTTTATCTTATTTATTTAATTTCCATGACTGTGTAGTGTCTCATTCCATTAGGCTAACAATGCTACCCCTTAGCGAGATTTCAACCAACGACTCCCAGACCATATAAGACCTTAGGGCGCTAGGTGTAAATACAATCCCATCGGGTGTACTTGCTCAAGTAACAAAGGCCACGAAACAATACTAGCCACAATCCTTTTTTTATATAATAAAAATCTTATGTACCCCAAATTTTTTCCCCGAACTTAGGTTCTTGCCTAATTCTTCGTCTTCACTGTCCATCCTCATTATTCTTTCATTTAAACTAACATTATCCTTTAGAAATTTCTTATGTATCAATTTGAACTAATCAGTCGACCTAGGTGTTATTAACGTGCTACCATTTTTATACCAGTTTCAAACAAGCACAAAATCTAATTCATAACAGAGACTACATCAAGGTTCTAATAATCAGTACCGTACTTGTCTACTTAATCCCAATCTCATCATTGGCCAAAATAAAATGAACTACAACAAATGCTGGACATATGCAAAATAACATAATACTTAACTAAATTTATTATTTTTTTATATATATTTTTTAATTTTTTTTATATATGTGGTAAACATAACATGACTGCAAAAATATATAAAAACTATTTCCGATCCTAAGCTACTATGAAACTACATGATTACATGAATGCAACATTTAATAATCCTAAAACTAAACAATGAACTAACATACGCAAACCTAGCTAATGAAATTAAATATGCAAACATGAAATGCAAACATGAAATTAAATCCCCCAAACTTGAAAATTACAATGCCGTCATTGTATAGATATAACAATAAATATATGAGGACTTCCCTATAATCACTTAATGATAAGTAGGTTTTATACCTACTTATTGGATATCAATTCACGAGAACTATGCTCATCTCAAGTACATTTTAGTATATTTTTAGTTGCATTTTCTTTTTATTTTGCATTACTTGTAATTAGAACTCCTTTGGCGTGAAAATGCAAGAAATGGCATAGCTCAGCAGTGGCAGGTGTTATGAGAATAACGAAGGTATGAGACGTGAAACGAGTGGAGATACGGAACTGAGCAGTGATGGAAGAGCAAGCAACAAGCAGTAGAACAACAGGAAACAACAGCAGAACACAAGTATGTAGGACACGAAATGGCATGGTGGTGAACAAAAGTCGGTATTTGTATTGGAACCTCATGCTACATGCCATGAAGTCATCCAAGTTGTTATCTGACTTAATTTTAAATTTGAAATTTGAAGTGTGGATCTTATCTAAACTATTCTTGTTGGTACCAGACGTGATTACTATTGGTTTTTATCAGTTTTAGTATAGAGAACTAGGGTTCTAAGCTTTGAATGAATTTCCAAAGAGGATTAGAGCATAGACTTAAGATTTTCTACATCTTCTTTAGAATTCAGTCATTGAACAATAAAACATTTCATTTTACTAGAAATTATTGGAGATTTGAACAACACTTTGGAACATAAACTGCAATTGGGTTTGATCAATTCTATCTTCTCTTTCAATTGCCTTAATTATTTTCCATGTTTTGCTATAATCCCATAATGGCTTTCGGTTCAGAAATGAACCAAATTCCATTATGGGATTCTAACAGATTTTGATATGTAGTCTAAAATTAATGGCCTGATTGCTTGATTGTTTGTGTATCATTGGAATTTTTGGTTATGATTGATTGAATTGCATGAATGTTTGATTACCATTCATTTTATGTACTTGTATGTAATTGAAAAATGACATGTGAGTATGGTTGTAATCATGATAGCATGCGTGTATTAGGCTGAAATGTTTAGCATTATATTTCGTGAATCAAATAGAAATATACTGATTCACCATGTGTAGTAACATAAGAGCTTGTGCTTCAATTCAATATTACTGCAATTTCACATAGAAATATAGTGATTTTGGTTTTATTGATGATTACATGATTTCTATTGCATGTGGAGGTTATGTAAGGTGTCATAATGCATTGAAAAATGGTTATGTCTACTTTTCGTGCACTTGGCTAATTTTCTACGAGACATGTATAATTGTGCATGATGGTAATATTTAGATGAAATATGAAATGAAGTTGAATCCCATTAATTCCAAATTTGATTTACTATTTTATTATTATTATTTTATTCATTATTTAAGTTAGATTAATTTAAAATTGTAAACCTTCGTTTAAGCATATTAAAAAATAGTGATACAATTGATGCATAATAATTTAATTTTGAAACCTTTCTCCGTGGATCGATACTGTTCTTACTCTGTACTACTTGTTGACCCATGTATGCTTGCATGAGTTAGAGTCCTTTTATTAAATCTAAAAATGACAACAAGTTTTTGGCGCCGTTGCCGGGGAAAGGCGTTTAATTGTATTATTATCATCAGTTTTAAGCTATATTGTTTGACTTAGACAAATATAATCTTATCTCATTTCTATTTTTGTTTTTGTTTTTGTTTCAGGTACTTGTATATATTTTATGCACACGCGATCATCCAATTTCCGAGTTGATACCTGCACAGGACAACATTAATGGTAGAGGTTGGAAATCGAGAGCGCGTAGAAATATACAAGCAGAGTTAGAGGCCACAACATCTAATATGGCGACAGAAGAGCAAAGTGAGGACCACATGACGTTGAGAGATTATTCAATGTCGAATATTAATGGATTGCAGTCAAGTATAGTCAGGCCAGCAATAGCAGCTAACACCTTTGAGATAAAGTCGGGCACTATTTAAATGGTGCAGAATTCGGTACAGTTTGGGGGTGCTGCTACAGATGATCCTAATGAAAACCTGTTGAGCTTCATCGAAATATGTGACACTTTCAGATATAACGGGGTGACAGAGGAAGGCTTAGACTGTTTCCATTTTCATTGTGGGATAAAGCTAGAAGTTGACTTCACTCTTTACATTCAGGATTTATAACCACATGGGAGGACCTAGCACAAATTCATAGCCAAGTTTTTCCCAATGGCTAAGACTACGAAAATGAGGACATCAATTTCCCAGTTTGAGCAGCAAAAGGGTGAATCACTATATAAAGCCTGGGAGAGATACAAGGAGATGCTAAGGAAATGTCCACACCATGGGATGCCTGATTAGATGGTGATCGACACATTTTATAATGGATTGGGGTGGCAGTCAAGGCCTACTGTAGATGCAGCTGCAGGAGGAGCGTTGTGGGCGAAGAGCTATGAAGAGGCCTATAACCTTATTGAGACAATGGCATCAAATGATTTTCAAAACCCTATAGCCAGGATGCCACAGCCCAAAGTTGCAGGTTTGTTAGAAGTGGACGCTATCACTCAATTGTCAGCATAGATGACATCCATGGCGAAGAAAATTGATTCATTGACAGAGACCAAGGCGAAGATAGTTGCCTTTGTGTGTGAGATTTGTGCAGGGTCACATTCAACGAACCAATGTGCCATCAGTTCAGAGTCTGTATAATATGTGAGCAACTATAGGAAGGATCAAGGAAAATTTTAGAACACATACAACTCCAACAACCGCAACCATCCAAACTTCAGTTGGTCAAATAATCAAGGCAATCAACATAGTCAGTTTCAACCACATAACCAATTTCAGTCAAAGTCAGCTCAGCAATAATTTGCACCAAGACCACCTTATCCACCTGGATTTTCTCAACAACAACATCATACTCAATCTGCAACTCAGCAAGAAAAGAAATCAGAAATGGAGGAGATGATGATGAAGTACATGGAAAATATAGAAGTGATGATTAAAAGCCAAGCAGGTACTATCAAAAATTTGGAAACTCAAATGGGTCAAATGGTAAACATGCTTAATAACAGACCCCAGGGTTCATTGCCAAGTACCACAGAGGCAAATCCATGAAGAGATGGGAAGGAACAATGTCATATGATCACACTTAGGTTTGGGAAACAGGTTACAAAAATTCAAAGATGGCGCCGCTGGCCCATTTTACAAAACGAAGACGCATGACTACGCGAGACAAAAAATTAAATCACGAGAAATTAATTAATGAAGATTCTAGACAACAGCAGGAAGAGAATAATAAAGTAGGTTCAATTTAGAAGCCCGGCATTAAAATACCACTAGTTCACCCTCCGGTTCCTTATCCACAGAGATTGCATAAGCAGAGGGAAGACAAGCAGTTTAGCAAGTTCTTGGAGGTCTTTAAAAAGCTGCAGATTAACATACCCTTCGCTGAGGCATTGGAACAGATGTCGAGTTATGAAAAGTTCATGAAGGGTATTTTGTCAAGGAAGAAGAGATTAGAAGATTTTGAGACAGTGACCTTGACAAAGGAATGTAGTGCAGTGCTTCAACGCAAATTACCTCCAAAGCTGAAGGATCTGGGCAGTTTCACAATACCATGCACAATTGGAAAGATGAGTTTTAGAAAGTGTTTGTGTGATCTTGGGGAAAGTATTAATTTGATGCCTTTGTCAGTATTCAATCAGCTGGGATTGCCGGCTCCAAGGCCGAGAAATATTTCTTTACAGCTTGCTGACATGTCATCACTTATCCACGGGGAATTGTTGAAGATGTTTTGGTAAAAGTGGATAAATTCATCTTTCCGGCTGATTTTATCATTTTAGATTATGAAGAGGATTGGAGTATACCAATCATACTTGGAAGACCATTCCTAGCCATAGGATGGACCTTGATAGACGTTCAAAAAGGGGAACTCACAATGTGTGTTCAAGATCAGGAAGTCACTTTTAACGTATTCAAGGCAATGATATTCCCGACAGAGGATGAGGAATGCTTCGGGGTTGATGTGGTGGACAAGATCTTAAATGATGAAGTAGAGAGTTTGATGGATCATGAACCATTGAGAAGTGTTATGGCTGGAAATTCAGAATTAGAGGATGAGGAATTTGAAGAACTTGTGCACTTTCTTGATACTACTCCACAATTCAGAAAATTCAAAACTCCTGTTGAGTCGTTGAAGAAAGCTGGAGAGACGTCAGTGAAATTGAAGCCATCTCTTGAGACACCTCCAGAACATGAATTGAAACCACTTCCAGGCCATTTGCGGTATGCATTTTTAAATAAAGATGCAAAGTTACCTTTGATTATTTCTTCTGCACTAACATCTTTTCAGGAAGAAAAACTGCTATGAGTTCTTAGAGAGTTCAAGTCAGCTATTGGATGGACTATAACAGATATAAAAGGGATCAGCCCTTCTTTTTGTATGCATAAGATCCAGCTGGAAGATGATAGCAAGCCGTCGGTGGAGCAACAAAGAAGACTTAATCTGATCATGAAAGAAGTGGTCAAGAAAGAAGTATTGAAATGGCTGGATGCAGGCATAATTTATCCGATTTCAGATAGTTCATGGGTGAGCCCAGTGCAATGTGTACCGAAGAAGGGTGGTATGATCGTGGTTTTTAATGAGAATAATGAGTTGATTCCAACAAGAACAGTAACGGGGTAGAGAGTCTGCATGAATTACCGCGAGCTTAACAAAGCTACAAGGAAAGATCACTTCCCACTGTCATTTATCGATCAGATGTTGGATAGACTTGCGGGTCATGAGTTTTATTGCCTTCTGGACGAATACTCAGGCTACAATTAGATTGTTATAGCTCCAGAGGACCAAGAAAAGATAACCTTTACATGTCCATACGGTACTTTTACTTTCAGAAGGATGTCTTTCGGTTTGTGCAATGCTCCAGCCACCTTTCAGAGATGTATGATGGCTATTTTTTTGGATACGGTGGAACAATGTGGAGGTATTCATGGATGATTTCTCGATTTTTGGGGATTCTTTTGATTTATGTCTTGATAATTTGGTAATGCTGTTGAGAAGATGTGTTGAAACAAACTTGGTTTTGAATTGGGAAAAGTGCCATTTTATGGTACAAGAAGGAATAATCCTGGGACATAAGGTGTCGAAGAGGGGACTGGAGGTGGACAGAGCTAAATTAGAGACTATTGAGAATTTGCCACCACCTACTTCAGTAAAAGGTGTTCGTAGTTTTCTTGGACATACATGCTTTAACCGCAGATTCATAAAAGACTTCTCCAAGATAACTAAACCACTTTGCAGTCTATTGGATAAGGATGCACAGTTCAAATTTGATGAGGATTGTGTGTCTGCATTTGAGCACTTGAAGGGGAAGTTAACTTCAGCACCAGTTATTACAACACCGGATTGGGCTTGCCATTCAAATTGATGTGTGATGCTAGTGATTATGCTATGGGGGCTATTTTGGGTCAGCGAAAGGAAAAGATTTTTCATGTGATATACTATGCTAGCAAGACCCTTACTGATGCGCAGTAAAACTACACCACCACATAGAAAGAATTACTGGCAGTTGTGTATGCTTTTGATAAATTCCGAGCATATCTGATTGGTACGGGGGTGATAGTGTACACGGTCATGCGAAAATTCGACACTTAGTGGCGAAGAAGGATGCAAAGCCTCGTTTGATCAGATGGATATTACTGTTGCAGGAGTTTGATTTAGAGATCAAGGACAGAAAGGGAACTAAGAACCAAGTAGCAGACCACTTATCTCGACTAGAGAATCCGAAAAGGGTGGCAGATGACAAGATTGTGATTAATGAATCCTTTCTAGATGAAAAGTTGTTTGTGGTAAAAGGGGAAGTGCCATGGTTTGCAGACTACAAAAACTACTTGGTGAGTAAGATGGTACCTTCTGACTTAGTTGGTCATCAAAAGAAGAAATTCATGCATGATGTTAAATGGTTTATATGGGATGAACCATATTTGTTCAAATAATGTGCTAATTAGATGATAAGGAGGTGTATCCCATATAGCGAGATAGAGGGGATTTTGCAGGATTATCATGCTTCTTTATATGGGGGTCACTATGGTGGAGAACGGACAATGGCTAGAGTGCTACAAGCAGGATTCTACTGGCCGACAATTTTCAAGGATGCTTACAGTTTCGTCCAGAGATGTTTAAGATTTCAAAGAGTCGGGAACATTTCGAAAAGGAATGAAATGCCATTGAACACAATCCTCGAAGTGGAAATTTTTGATGTGTGGGGGATAGATTTCATGGGTCCTTTCGTTTCTTCTTGTGGAAATCTTTACATCTTGCTAGCAGTGGATTATGTGTCAAGGTGGGTGGAAGTGGCAGCACTTCCAACAAATGATGCCAAAGTGGTCCTAAGGTTTTTACAAAGAAGTATTTTCACGAGGTTTGGGACTCCAAGGGCTATTATTAGTGATGAAGGCAGTCATTTTGTAATAGGCGTTCATGACTCACTTTGGCTAAGTATGGGGTGAATCATCAAGATTACTATGCCTTATCATCCGCAAAACGAATGGCCAAGCAAGAGGTTTCAAATCGGGAAGTTAAGAGAATTCTGGAAAAAGTTGTGAACCCCACAAGAAAGGATTGGTCCTTAAAGCTTGATGATGTTGTTTGGTTATATAGGACTACTGATAAAACTCCATTGGGCATGTCACCTTTTCAGTTAGTTTATGGCAAAGCATGTCACCTTCCTATGGAGCTTGAGCATAAGGCATATTGGGCAATTTGAAAGCTCAATTTTGATTTAAAGGCTGCAGGAGAAAAATGCCTACTCCAACTCAATGAGTTGGATGAATTTCGACTACAGGCGTATGAAAACTCCAAACTATACAAGGAAAAGTGAAGAAATGGCATGATCGCAAGATTATAGATAGAGTATTTGGGCTAGGACAAAGATTTTTGCTGTTCAATTCTAGACTTAAACTTTTTCCTGAGAAGCTCAAATCAAGGTGGTCAGGCCCATTCACAGTGAAGACAATTTTCCCACATGGTGCAGTAGAAGTGTTCGACAAGTTCCTAGATAAGCCGTTTAAGTTGAATGGACAGAGGCTAGAGCATTATTTTGGTGGTGAGGTTGACAGACAGCCAAGCTAATTGACTATAACTTAGCGCTTGATTGGAGGCAACCCATTATTTCTATCTTTATCTTCTTATTTATTTATTTATTTTTAGATTATTTTTGTGTTAGTTCATTCTCATACTTAGTTGTGATAGTTTAATAGCTTTGTATAAATATCTTAGTAGCTGAATGTGCATATGATTATATTTGTGCAAAGCATAGAAATTATGGTGTTAAGATAGACACTCATGCTTATTCAGTCATGCTTTGAAAGTGTTTATTAGTGTTTATGTAGGTGTATTGGACTAAATTCATTACTGTCTTGATGTATTAGAGATGAAAATTGGCAGTGCAGGAAGCAGGGATGCATGGCCGTGCCTTGAAATGCTTTAAAAAATCGCGCGCTCGCGCCATATCCCCATTGAGAACACGCGCGGCCACGCCCGACACCGGATTTTGAACTAAATTTTGGGTTTTAAAGACGTGTATTGACCTATATCTTCCATCATTTGAAATAATAGAGAGCGTATTTCTTTGTTCTCTACAACACGCACGACTCCTCCTTTCTAAACCGTTCCTAATTGAAGGTGTAACTTCTCATCTCCACTACGTGATTGTCGCATCAGATCTCCTACTCACGTTCAACATCTACACTTATGAAACTAAGGTTTCAGTGGGTTTGTGCAACATAAGTTTGGGGGTATTCAGTTCATTAGCTATCACTCACGATTATATCAGGCAAGTCTTCTTCTTCTTTATCAATTTCAAATGGGTCCTAAGCGCGCTCGATCTCGCACTCCTGAATCATCCTCTGCAAGTAGCCAAAGAGGTGATAATGTTGATTTTTCTAAGTTTGTCAACTTGGATGCTCAAATAGAATACTACCGAATTGTGGGGAAAGTCATTTGTACGCGAGAGAGGATTCAAGCCCGACGCGCAGGATGGTCAGTTAGTACAGATAATTAGAGAAAAGTGTTAGCATGGTGTGTTCTCTATGCCATTGGCTGCACCTATAGTTGTTGTGCGGGAGTTTTATGCAAATGCGTGGGAGACGATGAATGGATTTTCTTTCGTTCGTGGGATTCAAGTGGACTACAGACTGAGAGCTATTCGTGGAGTGTTCAATTCACCCGACCCTCTGGTTAGACTAACAAATTGGGTGGTGGTAGAATGTTTGGAGACAGATTTGGACGTTTTTATCATTGATTTATATATTCCAGGGACTCAGTGGACATGCACTCTTGACACGAATCAACCCAAGACCTTTTCGGCTTCTAATCTCAACCGTTATGCAAAGGCTTGGAATCTCTTTATGTGTGCCAAACTCATGCCATCTTCTCATCAGCATGAGATTACAGTGGAGCGAGCAATTATATTATGGGGAATTATTGTTGGAAAAGATATCGATGTAGGTCACTTGATTAATCAGAATATGATGAGATATATGCGGGGAAGTACCACAGGGAGTATTCCACATGCTTCAATAGTGACTCATTTATGTGCTAAGGCAGGCGTTAGGTGACGGATGAGCAGTTGCAGTACCCAAGTCACGACATTACGCATGCCACAATAGCGAGATTTAAAGATTTGCAAGGGGGTACCCTACATCCAAGAGGAAATGGTTTTATTCTTCGTCCTTCATCGTCTACGCCATCATCGCAGCCCTCTAAGACGGATGAAGCAGGAATGTCAACTCAAGCCACTGCTGCCACTGGGGATCGAAAGCTCCTAAGGTTGAAGCGAAAGGTCGATGTTATGTATGATAATTTTACAGTGTTTGCTACGGGGTTGACAAGGTCGCTAGAGGAGGCGTTTACGCAGCAGGGGACTATGCTCGAGTGGCCACAGTTTGGGACAGTCGTGCCATTTCCACCACCGGATTCACCGCCTAAAGAGGGTGATTTAGCTGAGTAGTAGGGGAGTTTTTCTAACCCTATACCTTCATTCATTGGGACAATGAATATTTTAAGTTTGGGGGTATTGGGTAGTAGGGTAGTTTCATATAGTGTTTGCTTATTTACTTTAAATTTTGCATGTTTATGTGTTAGATAATAATTGCAGTATATTTTTCTGAGTATTAGTAGTATTATATGTGTTAGTTATATGTTTAGTTGCATGTCTCACATTTTCTAGCTCGGTGGAATTTATGTCCAACCAATGATGAAATTGAATCTTGAAGGATTGTTGAGTTTAATGGATATCTTAAGATTAGATATAATGTTTTACATGATGTCATCCATGGTTGCTGTTTCGATGCTTTTGGTTTACACTGATTTGTTCACAAATGCTTGTAAGCATAAGAGTTATGTGTTTCATTGCTTGATAAGAAATGTGGTTTTAAAAATAGAATTGTGTAAAAAATGAACTTAGATGATGAAAACATTGATAATCAAACTTTGGGAACACATGGGTATGCTTATTGTAAAAAAAAAGAAGAGACAAATCTATCTTGAAACCTTCTTGAGCTGAATTATTGACTCTTTAGAAGGCGCAAGATGGAGTGTGACCCCCCCCCCCCCAAATAGGTATACATCACCCATCTTGAGTCGCCAAATACATGGTATAAAATACAATAAAAACTTAATTATACAACTGTCGTGTAAAATACGACAAAACATATGCTCTGAGTTTTAATACAAATATTATCATTTAGACAATATCCACACTCAATGGAGTCCTCATTACATTTGTTATCACACTATTTTATAAAATAGTGAGGACTACTATTACACCATCTCGGACCATCACTCCATTCCCCGACTAGTCCCGATTACGTTCTCATTTCCTGAAGAGAACAGTGAAAGAAAGGGTGAGCTCAACTAGCCCAGTAAGAAATATTATGACTAAGATAATGCAGAATAAATTATCATTAGCCCTCAAAAATGTTAAACTGATAGAATATAATAGACAACAAGTTTAACTGCAGCGGAACAAGCAATCCATTATAAGAGTCAAGTAAAGCATAAATCTACTATCTTCTATGATTTAAAAAGATTTTCATCAACTTTATCCCTGAGAATCAGCTTAATAAATCAACCACATCATCCCTGCACCACGGCCAAGGATATTCATGTAATCATCAATGGTCATGATTATACAGAATAATCCTTGGTCATAATCATACCAACAACTGTCCACCAATAAACTACAGGCCAATGAGGACTTTTACCACATCATTCATGACATTACGGTCATGATTATACCGAATAATCCCTGGTCATAATCATACCAAGTCCATCTATGCACGTAAGCCAAAGATGACTTTAATCATAATATAAGCATGAGGATGATGACAATGACATAATAACTCAATAAAACAAGTTCAAGGATAAATTTTAAAGATTTATAATTTAATTTATACAGAAATCAATAATGTCCAAATTGTCAACATGATACTGCTTTGTAGAGTAAAATTCAAGAATGCTCAGAAGAATATTTACATGAAAAGATACTGGATGAAGCGCAAATATCAAGGATATTCCACTAATTTCATGGAGTATAGAAGCCAAAACTTTAACCAAATGAGTATCATAGAATATATGAAACTGCAAATGGATTTTCACCCGCCATGCGGTAATCCACGTAGAAAGATCATTTTCACAATTTAATAAAAAATGAATACGAAGGGTCATTCACCACGCATGCGGTAATCCACCCAGATAGGTTATTCCAACAAAATAATAAAGAATGGAATAACAGAAGAATTTCACCATGTATACGGTACTTCGAATAGACAGGTTATTCCAATAGAATAATAAATAATTTAACCAGGTCATGCGTAATCCGTACAGACAGGATATTCCAATAGAATAATAAAGGATGGAACCAGGTCATGCGTAATCCTCACAGACAGGATATTCCGACAGAATAATAAAGAATTGAATAATAAAAGAATTTCACCATGTATGCAAGACTTACATAGATATAAAGTTATTCCAATGTAATAATAAAGAATGGAACCAGTCATGCGTAATCAGACCGATGTGATATTCAAAATGTAATAATAAAGAATGGAATAATGTAAGAATTTTACCATGTATGCGGTATTTCAGACAGACAAGTTATTCCAACATAATAATAAAGAATGGAAT
This sequence comes from Panax ginseng, assembly GCA_020205605.1. NCBI lineage: Eukaryota > Viridiplantae > Streptophyta > Magnoliopsida > Apiales > Araliaceae > Panax > Panax ginseng. The sequence continues at coordinate 88,742,731 of CM035130.1, read as the reverse complement.
AATAGAAGAATTTCACCATGTATGCGGTATTTTACATGACAAAGTTATTCCAACATAATAATAAAGAATGGAATAACAGAAGCTCTCTTCATGAATACGGAAGAAATAATACCCCTTACCTTAGAAAGAAAATGGATATTGGAGTAGAGAGGTAGCAAATTCTCTTCTTCTTTCTCTCTATAATATCTCTCTATAATAATTGCTCTATAGCTTTAGTGAATTGGTGAGAAATGAAGGAAGAATGAACTTCTATTTATAGGAAAATATAGTTTCGATAATTGCAGGTTTTGGGGCTCAAAATATTATAGTATAATACCTTCCTCTTTTTCTTTCTTTTTAATTTAGTCCTGCAAGTATTATCAAACTTAGACCACCTCCCCTAATAGTAAATAATGTGATTCAATAGTAAATCATGTGAATCAATAGTTCTAGACATGTGAAAATATGAATTACAGTATAGTACCTCCATCTATACCTCTATTTTTAAATTAGTCATGCAAGTATTATCAATCTTGCACTAACTCCGCTAATAGTAAATGAATGTGAATCAATAGTACACACATGTGAACAAATAGTTATAATCATGTGCATCAATAGCAATTAATTGCTCATTTATCTGGTTAATTACCCGATTGGTCAATATAACCTCCAGACATCAATTATTATCGAAATAAATGTCGATTTTTACTAACACTAATAATTCCAACACAATGGAAATATCAATTTCATCTCTAATCAACACGAACTTATACATCATTAATATTATAACTCACAATATTTAACAACTGTGTCGCTCCTGTGAAAGAGGGGCTTTCCGATAAGAATTTCTCCTTATCAAGCACAATTAGATGACCAAACCTCTCCTCGATGTAACTTCTAGACATTGTAAATATTGCAATTTAATAATATGAATAACTTTGTCATCTCAATTATTGATTTAATAATATATCATATTATGCGTGATGATCGCGTGACAATAATTGAATCAATAATATGAGAGATATGATGTAGCAATTCGTAGCAATAATTGAGTATAAATGAGTGACTTCTCACGAAGCATCAATAACCAATACCGTGTGCTACTATGCAACCACGCCAGACATCTTTATTATTTTTTACTACCGGGTAGTTCAACAGGTTTTAATTCAGTAACACTTTCAACAAGTTATTTTTATAAAAAGATAATTTCGCCGTTTTCTAACTACGATAATACATTGTGGGGTCCACTAATGATCGCATCATCGTATGAATATTCCCTATTAAAACTAATATTTTTCGACCAATCGAATATTATATAACCACTTGCTTACTTTGCAAAATTTGTAAATATTACCCACAACTACAACATTATATCAAATCCACACCATAATATTCAAAAATATATTTCGAGAAAATTAATCTTTATTCATAAAAGTTGGGATCTTACAACCTCCCCTTCTTATGAAATTTCGTCCTGGAAATTAGGGTACGTACCTGGTATATCGAAGAGGTTAGGATATCTTGACTTCATCTCGATTCTAACTCCTGTGTCATTTCTTCACATGGTGATGGTTTCTCCACAAAACTTTGACTTGAGGTATAACCTTGGAGCGTAGAATATGATCCTTCTTATCCAAGATTTTAACAGGTAACTCTTCATATGTTAAATCTTCCTCTATCTCATCTGGTTCTAATTCAATAATATGGTTCGGGTCTTTCACATATTTACGTAACATAGATATGTGAAAAACATTATGAACACGAGACATACTTGGCGGTAAGTCAAGTCTATAGGCCATAGTTCCTACTCGATCGAGGATTATAAATGGGCTAATGAATCGAGGATTGAGCTTTCCTCTCTTTCCAAATCTCGTAACTCCTTTCCATGGGGAAACACGTAACAACACATGATCTCCAATATTGAATTCCACGTTCTTTCGATGAAGATCAGCATAACTCTTTTATCGATCTTGTGAGGTTTTTATACGTTGCTAAATCGTTTGAATCTTTTCCATAGTCATATGTACCAAATCCGATCCTAATAACGTTGCTTCACCCACCCCATCCCAGCATACTGGAGAACGACATTTTCTTCCATACAACGCCTCAAATGGAGCCATTTCAATACTTTCTTGATAACTATTGTTGTAGGAAAACTCCACCAATGGTAAGAAGTTGTCCCAACTTCTCTTGAGTTCAAGGACACAAACTCTTAATAAATCTTCAAGGGTTTGAATAGTCCTTTTCGACTGCCCATCTGTTTGAGGATGATATGCCGAACTAAATCGTAAATTCGTGCCTATAGCTTTTGCAAACTAACCCAAAATCTTGAAGTGAATCTTGGGTCTCGATCAGAAACTATGGATATTGGCATACCAAGACGTTCAAGTGTATAAGTTTCTTGTATCGGTAAGAAATGAGCAGACTTGGTCAATCTATCAACAATGACCCAAATTGCATCTATGCCTTGAGAAACCTTGGGAAGACCAGTAACAAAATCCATGGTAATGTACTCCCACTTCCATTCTGGAATTTTGAGTGGTTACAATGGACCTTTTGGCACTTGATGCTTCACCTTGACTCGTTGACAAGTTAGATACCTTGAGATAAACCCCGCTATCTCTCTCTTCATATTGCTCCACCAAAATGTATATCGAAGATCACGATACATTTTGGTACTCCCAGGATGGATTGCAAATGGTGTGTTGTGTGCTTTCATCATGATTTTATACTTCAAGTTGGAATTGTTAGGAACACAAAGTCTAGAGTTGACTCGAAGTATTCCTTCTTCATCGATTCTTGCTTCCGGAATAACACCTTCTTGTACGTTCTTCCTCATACGTATCAGCTCCAAGTCTGTAGCTTGAGCAACTTTAACTTTATTGATTAAAGTCAGTTCCACTCGTATATTCTCCATCATCGCATGGGTCCCTGGAGTCTTTTAACTTTATTTTCATCCTTTCCAAGTCATACAAAATGGGCCTTTGCATTTACAATATTGCACTCGTGCCCGCATATGATCTTCTACTCAATGCGTCAGCTACTACGTTCACTTTTCCAGGATGGTATTTGATAGTGATCATAATCTTTCAACAACTCATGCCATCATAGTTGCCGCATGTTGAGTTCCTTTTGAGTGAAGAAGTATTTGAGGCTTTTATGATCCGTATAGATCTCCACCTTCTCTCCATACAGGTAATGCCTCCAAATCTTAAGTTAAAAATAATCGGGCCGCTAACTCTAGATCATGAGTAGGATAATTCCTCTCATATTCTTTGAGTTGTCGTGAGGCATAGGCTATGACATTCCCATGTTACATGAGAACACATCCTAACCCTTTTCCTGAAGCAACACTGTAGATGACAAATCCCTCCGAGCCAGATGGTATTGTTAGAACAGGTGCTGAAATGAGTCTCCTCTTAAGTTCTTGAAAACTCTTTTCACACTCCTCGCTCCAACCGAATTTTGTATCTTTTCAAGTCAGCTGAGATAATGGAGTAGCTATTCGAGGAAATCCTTCCACGAATCTCCGATAATAACAAGCTAAGCCGAGAAAGCTACGTACTTTGGTCACTGACTTTGGTTGCTCCCAGCTTTGGATTACTTCAATCTTTGCTAGGTCAACAGATATTCCATGATTTGATATCACGTGCCCAAGGAATGTCATCAACTTGGCGTATAGCTTGTTTTCATGAAGCTTTTGGTGTATCAACCTCAAGTGTTGCTCATGGTCTTCACGGGTTTTGGAGTATATGAGGATGTCATCAATAAAGACGACCACAAAGTGATCCAAATATTCCTTGAATACTCGGTTCATCATGTCCATGAAGGCAGAAGAAGCATTATTCAATCCAAAAGACATGACTAGGAATTCATAATGCCCGTCTCGAAGTTTACGAAAGCGCTCTTTGAATGTCATCGGTTTTAATCTTCAACCGATGATATCCTAATGAAGATCAATCTTTGAAAAGAATTTGGCTCCTTGAAACCGGGTCAAACAGTCATCAATGCGAGGCAACGGGTACCTATTTTTGATGGTGACATGATTCAACTCCCGATAATCAATACAGAGTCGGATACTTCCATCTTTCTTCTTCACGAATAGAACATGAGCACTCCAAGGAGACGTACTAGAACGAATGAAACCGATGTCTAACAATTCTTGTAGTTGGGTTTTTAACTCCTGAAGTTCAATAGGAGCCATTCGATATGGGGCTTTGGAATAAGTTTTGTAATGGATTCAAGGTTGATACAAAATTCAATTTCACGCTCTGGGGGTAGGCCAGGAAGTTCTTTAGGGAATACGTCAAAAAATTTATTAACAATAGAAATATCATTCAAATCTGACGTATTTTTATTTAAATCCGTGACATTAGCTAAGAAAGCTTGACATCCATTTTTCAATAAACGAATAGCTTTATGACTTGATATGACATTGATTGACTTTAGTGGTTTGGTTGCTTGAATTCGTATAATAGGTTGGTTAGGAATATGAAAGCTAACAACATTACGAAAACAGTCGATTTTAACATGATGAGTAGTTAACCAATCAATCCCTAAAATCACATCAAATGCAAGTATTTTCAAAGAAATAAGATTGACAGGTAACGTGCGGTTACCAATTTGAATCAAACAAGACTTATAAACAATGGATGTGATGAAGGTTTCTCCCAACGGAGTTTCAACAGATAAATCAAAGTCTAATTTCTCCGGAGTCAAATTTAAACATTAAGCGCAAGTAGGAGAAATAAAATAATGGGTAGAACCGATATCAAATAAAGTATAAACTTCGCTAGAGTTTATGATTAGCTTACCCGTGATCACCTCGTTTGGATTCCTTGCTTTTTGGGAGGTTACGACAAACGCTCTCCCTTGAACTACCGGTTTTGTCTTGTCTAGGACACCCTTTGATGCTTCCATCCCAGCTGGACTTGACTTTGGTGCACGACAAAATTGGGCTAGGTAACCTTCTTTTCCATAATTATAACACGCTTTGGACTTCATCACGCAGTTTGGACTGATATGTTCCTTCCCTCCACATTTGTAACATACGATCGACGATCGTTCTCATTCCTTAACAACAGGTGTTGGTGCTGATGTCTTTCCATCCTTGTTGAATATCCTCTTCTTGAAATGTCCACTCTTATTGTCATGGCTATGAATACCACCAATGTGATTATCATTTCTGGCATGTTGATTCCCTCCACGTTTGTTGTCACCGCTTTGATGACTGCTACCACTAGTATTATCGACTTGTCGGTTGCTCTCTCTTGGTTGGGTTGACTCATTATCGCGCTCTAATAACTGAGCCCTATTCACAACATCTGAATACAAACACAGTTTGTGAGAAATTAGGTATTGACGTATCTCAGGTTTCAAACCTCTTAACATCCGCGTCATTCACTCCTCATTATCAACCAAGTGGGATGCAAACCGAGACAACTCGGCAAACATAGCTTCATGCTGCACCATGGTCATATTCTTTTGCTCAAGCTTGATGAACTCTACCTCCTTCATGTGACGAATACTTTCAAGAAAGTACTTGTCGTTGAACAGCTCTTGGAACTTCTCCCATGACATTTTGAGTGCGGCAGGTTGAGTACGCTTTACAGATTCCCACCAGTAATCTGCCTCTGCTCGCAACATGAAGGTGGCAAAGGGAACCTTCTGCTCCTTGGAGCATCCCAAGACATCAAATATCTTGTTGATCTTCTTTATCCACTTCTCCGCCTTAAGTGGTTTTGGCTCTCCAAAAAACTCTGGTGGTCCCAGCTCCTTGAACTGCTTAGCGGTGACCGTCCGAGAGTTGTCAGTGTTTCCACCTGCATTTTGGACAAGAGCCGCCCTCGCCTGATGTTGCATGAATTGCATAAAGCCTCTGAACGTCCCATCGTTCATCATTTGATTATTGTTGTTTACATGAGGATTATTTTCCTCCTGTTGCACATTATCCTGGGTATTAATCTGTGGTGACTCCACAGTCTCATGTGCATCATTGCTTATCTCCACATTTTCGGATGCCATTTTCAAATACTACCACAAAACAAGGGTTAATTAACTTATCACATATTATCCCTATACTCTGACCGACCAATTAAATACCAAATAAACTTAGGTAGGTCATACTAGCGAAGGAATTCCCCGTCTCTCCCTTCCTAGTTCTTGTCTCACATCTCAGCCAGGGATCATATACCTAAGCTTTGATACCAACTGTGACGCCCCCAAAATAGGTATACATCACCCATCTTGAGTCGCCAAATACATGGTACAAAATACAATAAAAACTTAATTATACAACTGTCGTGTAAAATACGACAAAACATATGCTATGAGTTTTAATACAAATATTATCATTTATACAATATCCACACTCAATTGAGTCCTCATTACATTTATTATCACACTATTTTATAAAATAGTGAGGACTACTATGACACCATCTCAGACCATCACTCCATTCCCCGACTAGTCCCAGCTACGTTCTCATTTCCTGAAGAGAATAGTGAAAGAAAGGGTGAGCTCAACTAACCCAGTAAGAAATATTATGACTAAGATAATGCAGAATAAATTATCATTAGCCCTCAAAAATGTTAAACTGATAGAATATAATAGACAACAAGTTTAACTGTAGCGGAACAAGCAATCCATTAGAAGAGTCAAGTAGAGCATAAAATCTACTATCTTCTATGATTTAAAAGATTTTCATCAATCGTATCATTTGAGACTCAAATAGTAATAAATCAACCACATCATCCCTGCACCACGGCCAAGGATATTCATGTAATCATCAATGGTCATGATTATACCGAATAATCCTTGATCATAATCATACCAACAATTGTCCACCAATGAACTGCAGACCAATAAGGACTTTTACCACATCATTCGTCACATTATGGTCATGATTATACCGAATAATCCCTGGTCATAATCATACCAAGTCCATCTATGTACGTAAGCCAAAGATGACTTTAATCATAATATAAGCATGAGGATGATGACAATGACATAATAATTCAATAAAACAAGTTCAAGGATAAATTTTAAAGATTTATAATTTAATTTATCCAGAAATCAATAATGTCCAAATTGTCAACATGATACTGCTTTGTAGAGTAAAATTCAAAAATGCTCAGAATAATATTTCCATGAAAAGATACTGGATGAGGCACAAGTATCAAGGATATTCCACTAATTTCATGGAGTATAGAAGCCAGAACTTTAACCAAATGAGTATCATAGAATATATGAAACTGCAAATGGATTTTCACCCGCCATGCGGTAATCCACGTAGACAAAACATTTCCATAATTTAGTAAGAAATGAATACGAAGGGTCATTCACCATGCATGCTGTAATCAACATAGACAGGTTATTCCAACAGAATAATAAAGAATGGAATAACAGATGAATTTCACCATGTATGCGGTACTTCGCATAGACAGGTTATTCCAATAGAATAATAAATAATTTAACCAGGTCATGCATAATCCGCACAGACAGGAAATTCCAACAGAATAATAAATGATGGAACCAGGTCATACGTAATGCGCACAGACAGGATATTCCGACAGAATAATAAAGAACGAATAAAGAAAAATTTCACCATGTATGCAGTACTTTTCATAGACAGGTTATTCCAACAGAATAATAAAGAATGGAACCAGGTCATGCGTAATTCGCACTGACAGGATATTCCAACAGAATAATAAAGAATGGAATAACAGAAGAATTTTACCATGTATGCGGTAATTCGCATAGACAAGTTATTCCAACATAATAATAAAGAATGGAATAATAGAAGAATTTCACCATGTATGTGGTACTTCGCATAGACAGGTTGTTCCAACATAAGAATAAAGAATGGAATAACAGAAGCTCTATTCATGAATACGAAAGAAATAATACCCCTTACCTTTGAAAGAAACTGGATACTAGAGTAGAGAGGTAGCAGACTTCTCTTCTTCTTTCTCTCTATAATATCTCTCTATAATAATTACTCTATAGATTTAGTGAATTGGTGAAAAATGAAGAAAGAATGAACTTCTATTTATAGGAAAATATAGTTTCGATAATTGCACGTTTTGGGGCTCAAAATATTACAGTATAATACCTTCCTCTTTTTCTTCTTTTTTAATTTAGTCCTGCTAGTATTATCAAACTTGGACCACCTCCCCTAATAGTAAATAATGTGATTCAATAGTAAATCATGTGAATCAATAGTTCTAGACATGTGAAAATATGAATTACAGTATAGTACCTCCATCTATACCTCCATTTTTAAATTAGTCATGCAAGTATTATCAATCTTGCACTAACTCCCCTAATAGTAAATGAATGTGAATCAATAGTACATACATGTGAACAAATAGTTATAATCATGTGAATCAATAGCAATTAATTTCTCATTTATCCGGTTAATTACCCGATTGGTCAATATAACCTCCAGACATCAATTATTATCAAAATAAATATCGATTTTTACTAACACTAACAATTCCAACACAATGGAACTATCAATTTCATCTTTAATCAACACGAACTTATTCAATATTTAACAACCAGGTCGTTCCCAGGAAAGAGGGGGCTTTCCGATAAGGATTTCTCCTTATTGGCGCGTAATTAGATGACCAAACCTCTCCTTGGCAGAACCTCTAGACATTGTACATATTACAATTTAATAATATGAATAAGTTTGTCGTCTCAATTATTAATTTAATAATATATTATATTATGCAGATGATACTGTGACAATAATCGAATCAATAATATGAGAGATATGATGTAGCAATTACTGTAGCAATAATTGAGTATAACTGAGTGAATTCTCACATAAGCATCAATAACAAATACCGTGTGCTACTATGCAACCAAACGTATTACTGTACTTTTACTATCGGGTGGTTCAACAGTTTTAACGGTAACACTTTCGCCGTTATTTTTATAAAAAGATAATTCTGTCGTTTTCTAACTACGAAAATACTTCCGTTGTGGGTTCTACCAATGACTGTGCCGTCGTATGAATATTCCCTGTTAAAACGCATATTACCTGACCAATCGAATATTATATAACCACTTGCTTACTTTGCAAAATTTGTAAATATTACCCACAACTATAACATTATATCAAATCCACACCATAATATTCAAAAATATATTTCGAGAAAATTATTCTTTATTCATAAAAGTTGGGGTCTTACATGGAGCGTAAAATGCACTTGCTATATATATATAAAAAAATTAGCAATAAACACCACGAGAAAGAGAAAAAATTGCCCTCGTGAGTAAAAATAAAACAATTTAAACCCATTGTTGAACCTTAGTTTGTATTGATATCTTAGAATAGTCTTTGATGCATTAGTATACATAAATCTTGATTTAAACTGTAATTTTCTATTTTGAGTAGTTTAGCATGTGTATTCTTTGCTTTAGTCAAGTTTTGGTGAACACAACACACACACAACATCTTTATTGCATGTATGGGTTATTTGAGTGTATGATATTATGTCTATGGCTTAGTTTGAAGTTTCATTCTTGAATCTGGATAATTCGTTGAGGCACATTGGACTAGAATTCTATTCTAGATGGAAAAATGTGAGACTCAATTGCATCGTAATCTAATTGCATTGCATGTAGTTGCATTTCATTGTTTAATGTTGTATGCATTGCTTGAGAGCAAGCAATAGTTCAAGTTTGGGGGTATTTGATAAGTAGGTTTTATACCTACTTATTGGATATCAATTCACGAGAACTATGCTCATCTCAAGTACATTTTAGTATGTTTTTACTTGCATTTTGTTTTTATTTTGCATTACTTGTAATTATAACTCCTTTGGTGTGAAAATGCAGGAAATGGCATAGCTCAACTATGGCATGTGTTATGAGAATAGCGAAGGCATGGCATGTGAAATGAGTGGAGATACATAACTGAGCAGTGATGGAAGAGGAAACAACAAGTAGTAGAACAACAGGAAACAACAGTAGAACATAAGTATGCAGGACATAGAAGTCATGGTTGGTGAATAAATCTGGATTTAGCGCTACCGCCGCCATTAGCTTTTGCGTAAGATAAAATGTATACACACGCATTCGCTACCGCTTTTTATATTGGAACCTCATTGCATGCGCCATGAAGTCATCTCAAGTCGTTATCGACTTAATTTTAAATTTGAAATTTAAAGTATGGGTCTTATCTAAACTATTCTGGTTGATACCAGACGTTATTATTATTGGTTTTTATCAGTTTTAGAATAGAGAATTAGGGTTCTAAGCTTTGATCGAATTTCCAAAGAGGATTAGAGCATAGACTTAAGATTGTCTACATCTTATTTAGAATTCAGTCATTGAACAATAAATCATTTCATTTTACTAGAAATTATTGGAGATTTGAACAACACTTTGGAACATAAACTGCAATTGGGTTTGATCAATTCTATCTTCTTTTTTAATTGCCTTAATTATTTTCCATGTTTTGCTATAATCCCATAATGGCTTTCGGTTCAGAAATGAACCAAATTCCATTATGGGATTCTAACAGATTCTGATATGTAGTCTAAAATTAATGGCCTGATTGCTTGATTGTTTGTGTATCATTGGAATTTCGGTTATGATTGATTGAATTGCATGAATGTTTGATTACCATTCATTTTATGTACTTGTATGTAATTGAAAAATGACATGTGAGTATGGTTGTAATCATGATAGCATGCGTGTATTAGGCTGAAATGTTTAGCATTATATTTCGTGAATCAAATAGAAATATACTGATTCACCATGTGTAGTAACATAAGAGCTTGTGCTTCAATTCAATATTACTGCAATTTCACATAGAAATATAGTGATTTTGGTTTTATTGATGATTACATGATTTCTATTGCATGTGGAGGTTATGTAAGCAGGTCATAATGCATTGAAAAATGGTTATGTCTACTTTCGTGCACTTGGCTAATTTTCTACGAGACATGTATAATTGTGCATGATGGTAATATTTAGATGAAATATGAAATGAAGTTGAATCCCATTAATTCCAAATTTGATTTACTATTTTATTATTATTATTTTATTCATTATTTAAGTTAGATTAATTTAAAATTGTAAACCTTCGTTTAAGCATATTAAAAAATAGTGATACAATTGATGCATAATAATTTAATTTTGAAACCTTTCTCCGTGGATTAATACTGTTCTTACTCTGTACTACTTGTTGACCCATGTATGCTTGCATGAGTTAGAGTCCTTTTATTAAATCTAAAAAGGAGGCAACACTTAAGCCTGGGGTGGTGGTGGGTGTTCTTCTTCATCAGAGTCACTTGGTGGAAACCTTGTCATTGGGGTTGGCTGTTGGTATGAGAATTGTGCATTGGGATTGAAGCTTTGGAGCATTGCGTTCAATGAGGTGAACGATAGATTCATGGATTCAAACATGTGGTTCTACCTCGCTGTGAGTCGCCGCATCTCTCTTCGTGCTTCCTTGTTATGCTCATCCACTTGTCATTGAAAGTTGAGGAACTGAGGGCTAGATATGGCCTCGGGTTGTGGTGTTGCCTCTGTTCCTTGCTCTCCCATTGGTTTCGCCCCCTGGAACTCTTCGTCTTCTGAGCTGTTGGAAGCGTCAACCTCATCCTTCGAGGCTGATGGAAATATAAAGCCTAATCCTCTAGGATGCAACTCGCCTCCCGGCCATACCGCATACCATGCAATCATTCTTGAATCCAATGTCTGAAGCGACATCTGGGTGATCTCATCATCGGAACATCTAACTCCCACTTGCCTACACAACCCACAAATGAGTGATGAGTGTGGCAAGTCGCCCGAGAATGATCCTCGTAGGCATTGTCGGATTGAAAAGCTGATTATAGCCCCTACGTCGATGATGAAATCTTATACAATGGCATACAAGAGAAATACCTTCTCCTTGGTCACATCTGACGTGTATGTGGATGGAAACAACTTGGCACACAGGAATGCGTACCATATCTTGCCATACCTGCTGAGATCCTTGCTATAAAAAATAGTGCCTCCTTTGTGACCTTTGATCCATGTGGTACCCGGTTTTGCCATTTCCTTCATAATAACCTCATAATCAGGATCATGATCACGTAAGTGAGCATACTGGTAATGTCTAGGCACTCATAACTGGTAGTATGTGTTGATGGCATCGGCATTGAAAGGAACTAATCTTCCCCGCACTAAAGCATTGAAGGGGGACTTATCCTCGGCGTTAGCATAAAATTCTTTGACCACACTTACAACTACGGCCTCGAGTTCTTCCGTGAACTTATTCCACCCTTTCTGATATATCTGTTGCATCATTTCACCGTCGACATGGTCCGGTGCCTACCTCCACTCTAGCGTGAGTGCTTTTGTCACCATGTAATCGTAACGGTCGGCGGCCACAACACTTATGAATTTACGCCGGTCGAGGTTCGTGTTGGTGGTGTGGTTTTGGAACTCTCTCTACATTGCCTCTTTGATGTGGGTTTAGATTCCATTGAATTCGAATTAGGAAGCTTTAACAACAAATTTCCTCCCAAACTTCATTTATGCAATCTGTCGAACACTTGGTGTGCAAGATGTTCAATCCCCCCAAACTTAGTGATTTTGCTTCAACTATGGTGATAGAAAGGGAGGAATCGGATGACAAATTGCTCACTATCAATTGCTGTACAAATTCAGCCAATAATAACCCTAATCCTTGACTCTATGATTTGGTTGAAGTATATTTGGTTGGCTTGGGTTGTGAGTGGAAGCTTTTATAGAGATGCGAGATATTGCAATGTTATGGGATGAAGTAGTGGGCAAGTATGTTAATGAAGTAGGATGATGGGTATTAACTTGCCAAAACATTGGTACATAGTGTAGTGAAGATGTATGGGAGTGGGGTTTCAGTTGGGAAAGAAGTAGAAGAAGTGTAAACGTGATGTAACTACGAAATCTTGTTGGTTCATATTCAAGACCCCCACCCCGGCGAGGGGGGGGGTATTGTGCTTTATAAGCCCGCCCCAGCGGGCATGTACACTATTTTTGGACTTGAGACCCCGGCGCCGGCGGGGGGTATTGAGCTTTAGAGACCCCGCTCTGGCGGGCATGCAATCTATTAACGAGATGTGGAGACCCCCGCCCCGACGGGGGTAATAGGCTTGTAGGGGCCCGCCCCGATGGGCTAGTGTTCTGCAATTAGACTCTGTTTTGCTTGTTTCTTACTTCCTTAATACATATATTAGCTCCTTAAGTACCTACTCATCATGAAAACATAAGTATCATTAGATCTTATACAAATTAAGCATGAGAGGATAGATTATCTAGAGCAATACAACTAAATAACTACGTAATGAACTTATTATATCCTAATTATTATTCTAAACTATAATCTAACTAGCATGGATAAAGTTACTGAGAACAAAAATAAAATTGGGTTGCCTCCCAATTAGCGCTTGATTTTAAGTTGTCCACCCTGACTACTCCCTGTTTATGGTACGTCAGCTAGTAAGATTGCGATGACATCTTTGTTGGAATTTCCACCCCAATAATGCTTTACCCTTTGACCGTTAACCTTTAATGCTTCCAATGGATTCCTACTGTAGAGTTCAACGACGCCATGTGAGAAAACTCTTTTGATGGTAAATGGACCCGACCACCTTGATTTTAGCTTCCCTGGGAATAACCTCAACTTTGAGTTGAGCAGTAGTACTGATTTCCCCAGTAAGAATGTTCTTTGCATAATTTTTTGGTCGTGTCATTTCTTGACTTTTTCCTTGTATAACTTAGAGTTTTCGTAAGCTTGAAGTTGAAATTCATCAAGCTCATTTACTGAAGTAGTCTCTTTTCACCCACAACTGATTGATCGAAGTTAAGTTTCTGAATTGCCCAGTAGGCTTTGTGTTGTAACTCCACAGGTAGGTGACATTCTTTCCCGTAGACCAACTGATTTCAGGACATACTAATCGGCGTTTTGTATGCAGTTCTATACACTCGTAGTGCATCATCCAATCTGAGAGACCAGTCCTTTTAAACTTCACCTTTTCTATGATTCTCTTCACCTCCTTGTTTGAAACTTCAGCTTGCCTACTTGTTTTGGGATGATATGTCGTTGCCACCTTATGGTTGTCCCCATATTTTTCCAAGAGAGCTGTAAATGATCTGTTGCAGAAGTGACTACCTTCATCACTTATAATATCTCTTGGCATGCCAAATCTTGTAAAAATATTCTTTTGCAAGAATTTAAGAATCACTTTGGCATCGTTAGTTGGGAGTTCTATGACTTCAACCCATTTTGATACATAGTCAACTGCAAGTAATATTTATACTGATTGTTGAATGAAGAAGGGAATGGCCCCATAAAATCCATGCCCCATACATTAAAAATCTCAACTTCTAAGATTGTTTGTAGTGGCATCTCATTCCTTTTCGATATGTTGCCCACCCTTTGACATCTATCACATCTTTTTACGAACTGGTGGGCATCTTTAAATAATGTAAGCCAATAGAACCCAGCTTGAAGCACTTTTTTCGATGTTCTCTCACTACCGTAATGTCCCCAATATATAGATCAGTGACATTCTTGAAATATGTTCATCATCTTGTTATATGGCACACACCTTCTAATCATCTTGTCGGTGCACTATTTGAATAGATATGGCTCATCCCACATGTACCACTTGACGTCATGTAGGAACTTCTTTTTATGTTGTCGTGTAAGAACAGGGGGAAGGATGTTGCTCACTAGATAGTTAGCAAAATCTGCATACCACAGAAATTTTGCTTTTACTCCAAATAGTTGTTCATCCAGAAATGACTCATTGATTACACACTTGTCCTCTTCATCTTTACCCGGGTTTTCCAGCCTCGATAAATGATCTGCAACACTATTCTCCATTCCTTTTCTATCTTTTATTTCCAAATCAAATTCTTATTGTAGGAGAATCCATCTGATAAGGCGTGGCTTAACATCTTTTTTCGGAATTAAGTATCGAATAGCCGAGTGATCTATATAAACTACAACCTTTGATCCGATCAAATATGCCATGAATTTATCAAAGGCATATACTACTACAAGCAATTCCTTTTTCGTGGTTGTGTAATTCATTTGGGTCTCCGTAAGGGTCTTACTTGCATAGTATATGGCGTGAAATATCTTCTCTCGGCATTGACCCAAGATAGCTCCAACCGCATACTCGCTTGCATCACATATTAACTCAACAGGCGTATTCTAATCCGGTGCGACGATAACTGGAGCTGTAGTCAATTTATTCTTCAATAGCTCGAATGCCAACTTACAATCCTCGTCAAACTTAAAAATTGAATCTTTTTCTAAAAGACTACATAGTGGCTTTGTAATCATAGAGAAATATTTTATAAATCTCCTATAGAACCCGGTATGCCCCAGAAAGCTACGGATTTCCTTAACTGAAGTTGGTGGTGAAAGCTTTTCAATCATTTCCTTCTTTGCTTTATCAACCTCTAATCCTTTTGCTGAAACCTTGTGACCCAAAATTATTCCTTTCTCAACCATGAAATGGCACTTTTCCCAGTTAAGAACCAAAATTGTTTCTGTGAATCTCTTTAAACCATCACCAATTTCTCCAAACATGCATCAAAATCATTTCCATAGACAAAAAAGTTGTCCATGAAGACTCCCACATTTTTCTCCACCACATCCGAGAAGATTGCCATCATACACAGTTGGAAGGTAGAGGGAGCATTACACAAGCCGAAAGACATTCTCTTGAATGCGAATGTACCATAAGGGCACGTGAAAGTGGTCTTTTCTTGATCTTCGGGAGCAATGACTATCTGATTATATCCCAATACCCATCCAATAAGCAATAAAATTTATGGCCCACCAATCTATCCAACATCTGATCGATAAAAGGTAGAGAAAAGTGGTCTTTGCGGGTTGCCTTATTTAACTTCCTGTAATCCATGCAAACCCTCCAGCCAGTCACTGTCCTCGTCGGAATTATCTCATTGTCATCTTTTTTTACCACAGTCATTCCTATTTTTTTTGGTACATATTGAACCAGCCTGACCCACTTGTTGTCTGAAATTGGGTAGATGATACCCACTTTCAACCATTTCAGGATTTCTCTCTTCACAACTTCTTTCATAATTGGGTTGATCCGTCTCTGTTGCTCCACTATTGGCTTTACATCCTCTTCCATCAGAATTTTGTGCATGCAAAAGGATGAGTTGATTCCTTTGATATCTGCAATTGTCCATCCTATTGCCGATTTATGTTCTCTAAGCACTCTCAACAACTTATTTTCTTGTAATTCGTTAACTGCAACAGAAATAATAACATGGAGTGGCTCCTCCAATGAACAGGTGGCTCCTCCAATGAAGGTTTCATCCTTGTTGTGGCTCTTTTCTCCCTGTGCAATGGTTCACATGGTGCTTTAAATCTGCTAACTCGTGGCAGGGAGTCTAGCATCTGCATGTAATCCGCAAACTCTGGATCATTTAAATCTTTATCTCCCAATAATGTTGTTTCCAATGGATCGTTAGCCAAACTTTTAACCATGTCTTCGCTGATTATCTGATCTATGATATCCATCCTGAAACACTCCTCTTCATCCGTAGGGAATTTCATGTCCTTGAAAACATTGAACTTTACTTCCTGATCTTGGACTCTCATAGTTAGTTCACCATTTTGCACATCAATGAGAGTCCTTCCCGTAGCCAAGAACGGTCGCCCTAGGGTAATTGGGATATTCTTATCTTCATCAAAATCACTACAAAAATATGGGGCTTCAGCAACAACCAATTTTCGTTGCTAAAGGTGCCAAATTTCGTTGTAAAAGGGTTTTGGCAATGACTTTAATTTCGTTACGTCTTTCGTTGTGCAATGAGCGTTGCTAATTTTTTCGCAACAAACATTTTTTTTCGTTGCCAAAAGTAATATATTTTGCAACGAAATTTGACTTTCGTTTAGAGAAATCAATCCTTTAGCAACAAAATGTATTATTGCAGAATAATTAAAATTTCGTTGCTAAAAACCCCATTTCGTTGCAAAAGCCTGCTAATTGGCAACAAAATGAACTCTTTTTTTTTGCAACGACCATGCATTTTCCTTGCAATTGACACCATTTTACAACGACATTTTTCGTTGCAGTAAATTATGAAAATCGTTGCTTAAACTTTCTTTCGTTACGGAATGTAAACTTTTTAGCAACGATTTTCGTTGCTGATTATATTATTTGGCAACGATATTATGCTGAATCAGCAACGAAAATGTTTGTTACTGGTTATTTTTCAATAGCAATGAAAGTCATTGATTAGCAACGACATTATATGTTATCGTTTCTTTATATGTGCAACGAAAGTTGATATGATTTGCAACGATAAAAAATGTTGCCTTTTATGTTAGTATTAGCAACAATATCCTCTCCGTTGTTATTAGGTTAATTTTTCGTTGCCAAATATTATATTTTTAATGCCATTAGCAATGAAAATTTGTTGCTAAATGTATAAAAAATTGTTGCTATATTAAAACTTGTTCAATGCTTTGGTAACGAATTATATTGTTGCCAAATTGAAATTTGACAATCTTTTTGTATACCTGGCTGGCTCAATGTCCCCATAGCAAATAATGGCAAAAATACAAAAAACTAAAATATTATTAACTTAATAAAATCATCCACTATATAATCATTCATTATCTTTACAATTAACCATCTAAAGCTACCATAATTCTTCAATCAAAATATATATCTACATATATAGAGAGAGTACACTTCATAATTTTGTCCATTGTCTTCCGTAAACATGGCACGAAAATTTGATACCCAATATTGTAAGGCAGGTCGTAGAAGCAGTCTTCCTGCACATTTAAAAATAATAGCAAGTCAGAAAAATGAAGAAAATAAGTCACCAGAGGCACTTAATGCCAAAATCAATACACAAAGACAATAGAGTTGCTACGTGGTACTAATATTATTAAACCAACAGACTACCCACAATATTTATTAATTGGTTGAGCATATAGAAAGATTCCAGAGTCCTTCAACTGACTAAATAAAATGCCTAAAACAAGATAACATGAAGTACATACTAGTTTGACAAACATACACAAGATGGTACCATGTGCAATGTGCATGTATATGATTACAACAACTATGACAAAGATACACCGCTTCTATGTGTCCAACTTTGAAGTAACTGTTCTGTGAAAAAAAACTAAATCTTCTATTACACTTGTCACATAGTTCTGTATGCCTATTTACAGGGTCCTTGATTTTTATTTTGACAAACTCAAAATTACTAAATCTGGACAAACAACATGCAATTTGATACACAGTTGACGACAAAAAACTCACAACTTTAGAAGGGTACAGGCGTGTGGGGGCATAAAGCACTTGCTCTTACTAATATCATTACCATCTACCTTGAGTTGCAGAAACTAAGATTAAGAGAAAAGAAAAATTGTTATAAGTTACTACGGAAGTTTCTATGAACCTGCAACAGGAGCTCAACAATTTGTTAGTAACTACTATACATCGACCAGGAATAAGAAATGAATGTCAAAACCGAAATATTAAAACGTATGCACAATCGTAAGTTTACATACTTTGTCATTTTCATGAAAGTGGAACAAAGGAACCATAAGTAATTTTTGGTTTTTACATACAATGAACTTTCTACTTTTCCGCAACTTCACAAGAAAGAGTTTTCTACACTCCTACAATATCAAGACAATCACATAATGAACACCAACTTACCAAAGCTAATAAATATATCAAGCGTGTTTTGAGCTCAAGCTTTATCATATCGCATTGCTGTGTTTTGGTAAGAATAACTTCCTGCAGTTTCTGCTCATGTTCTTCTTTCAAATTTCTGATCTGCCGTATGCACTCCTTCAAATCACCATATAAATGTGATGCTCAATCTTCAGCAGTAAGCTTTAACAATGTAACTGATTCTAGATGATTTTTCAATGCCAAAGCTTCTACCTCAGCTTTTTCCCAACCTGTTCGAGGAAATGAATCAATTTCAATCTCTTACTCTGAAAAAAGAATAAAATAAATGAAATTGCACGAGCTAATATTTCATGGACGACCAGCACCACACCAACGTACCTGAAACAGTTGCCCCATGTTCTGAAATAGAGGCGTTACATTCCAGATGATCTTTCCTTTATAAGCATAGTTCTTTCTTGGGGGAAAGTGAAAACAACATTGTAAAGAGGGTAGAATCCCCAAAATACTGAGAAGAAGAAAAACATGGCAATCTGCATTAAAAAAGCAAGCCAGGTTAACATCCATAAGAAATTTAGTTCTTGAATTTGATGGGTTAGGAAATCTAGCCAATTTAAATAAAAAAGCAGAAGTTCTAAAATATAAGCCAGTGGGCCTGTGGTCCTAACCTTCGGTTGTTAGATAATGGCATGTAAAAAATTTAAAGTGGTGTCTAGTAATATGAAACTTTGCATCTATCACAGTTTTGGGGAACAGTAAAATGGCACGGTATTGAAGTTAACAGAATTTTATTTTCATGAGTATTGTAATCCTTTTATATAGATATAATGACTTTGCTTTGAAGTTCTTACACGATCTTCGATGTGGGATGTCAGGGTGTTCCACCAGAGCAGTCCGCCAAGTACAGCAACACTTATGACTTGGAAGATTCTAAGCCTATTAAAAGCTTCATACCTTCTCTCTCTCAATCCCCTCAAGAGCAACACCTTGAACTGAAGGCACCAACTTGTGCACCACTGCTCTGACTTGGCATGGCTGTCTGCATCATTTTGATCCAGGCAACAGTTGTGATTACTCATAAAAGACACTAGTTGCTACTGATAGCCTTTGCTAACAGGATTTTTGAGATAATATAAATTGCTTTGAGAAATAGTTATAATGCACTAAATCAGATGGAATAGAATTGAGGAAACTTACTTGTGGAGGCATTTTTTGTGTAATTATAGTTATTAAAATCCAAGCTGCATAGTTCAGCTCTCAACCTCGTAGAATTTTTTTTTTCATAGGCTGACCTGAGAATTTGTCTTACAGACTTCTGCTCTTGTTCTGTTTTATCACCTTGCTCTGTAGCTTGCATTGAATCAGGTCGAAATCCTGCAGTTTGAGTTTTCACTAGTTTCCATGAGTATTCAAGTACTACTTTTATTTGCATTTTCCGAAATTGAATATGCAACATGTTTATAATTTGGCAGGCCCCTAAGATATATGTTAGCACGTTTTAATATTCACTAAAACAGTATGCTCAGTGCGATGAGCTTAGTGCGATGAAGGTGACTCTTAAGTTAATCGTTGCACTGAACAGAACATGGGGCAATTTGATAGTGGAATATCGAATTTCACACTTTCACATACTGGATTTATACAAATTTGCAACTATAACCATGGGGCAATCTATTTTAAATTAGAATAATTTATCCTTGTCTTTACCGTAATATACTAGCCATAAATAAATAATCATGAGCCTCCAGTTCAGGATATGGGATAGCTATTAGCCTACAGTCAAAGTTCAATTTGTAAATAAAACAAAAATCAGGTAACCCCACAGAGGGATTGGGAAAATGTATATTAGTAGCTAATTTATGTTCAGGAGCAGCTGACCTTGTTAAGCCATATGTCAACCAGGTAAAGGAGAATGTTTTCTTCAATGGGGAATCCTGCCTGCTGGAGAACTACCAATTTTGATGGTTGTGATGTTAACTGGGCAAGGTAATTGGTATTCATTACCAAAATTCTTGCCAGAATGGCTGCTGAAGATGCTTTTACAGCTGTTTTAGAAGGATCATGGTCGTCTGCCCCAATTAAGCATATAACGATTAATTTCTACCAATGTCCAGAAAAAAATACAAGTCCATAAACTGTATGTGGTATGCAGCGGAGTCAAAAGCAGTGATGACAATAACAAGCAACTGAACATTCAATAATATTTAGTCAAATTCACAAATCAGTAAAATTAAGTACCTGAAATATGAGATATAATCCATGATACCTCTAATTCAACTATGTGACATTAGTCTGCAGACATGACTTAACCTCCCAAAACACAATCACAAGTAATCTCCTAAACAGTCTTATATGTTCATTCTATATAGTTACTTCCATCCCATACGTCTGTTCATTAGATTTAGTTACCATCACATATAAACTTCAGCATTTAAACGGGGTATAAACAAAATAAGTTCAAAAAGTAAATCCAAATTCACAATTCAATTAATTTACAAATCAAGTTCCAGTGATATCAAATAGAAATCTCGACAATATATATCACATATTATAAAACTCAAATCAAATACCATGTCATTTATTAGCCACGGGCCTTGAGCTCATCAAGGCGCCTAGAGAGATCATCCTCATCGACCTTCTTCGTAGTCTTCAGGGGCACCGCATGGGCTGCCAGTTGTGGCAGGCCAACTGAGACCTCAAGGCCGTAATCATCAGCCACTTGTTGCATCAAGCTGTTGACTTCACCCTCGGGAGTCTAAAGAGAAGTGCTTCCGACCATCGAACTCTCCATAAACTCGGCCTGAACCTCCATCTTTACAAATTGGCGCTCGAAACTGTCCATAGTCTCGGACATCTTCTGCAGGTTCCCCGTGGCGAGCGTGGACTCGAGCGATTTGACGATGTTGGACATGGATTTACTGATGGTGGTCATCTTGGCTTGGGTGTCGAGCCTGGCAACAACAACGTCGAGACGAGAGGCTAATCAGAGGTAATTCATCTGCTCGTTGCGCTTCCGGATGGCGTTTGAGGCATAGATGCGAGCGTTGTCTATGTTGCCTTTCTCGATGGCTTTTTTGACCTTCAATTTCTCCGATTTCTCATCTTTCTCGTACTTTCTTGCTTGGCGTTGAAGGCTCTTGGCTGTGAACTTGAGCTCCATAATCTGGTTCATCGGCTTCTCCATGTTCCCCATTTTCTTTGATTTTGATTTCTAGGTCAGGAACAGCTGATGATCGAGGAATTTAAGGGTTTCTTTTTGATATATTTCTTCGAATTGGGGATCTTGTGGGTTATATATATAGTCTTCGCTTTTGTTGGATGTGGTTCCACCATTGACTCCTTAGTCTGAAATTTAATTGCTTCAACAATACGCGTTTTTTATTTAAAATTAAAAAGGGGAATGTATTAATTTTATAACTAAATACTAGCAACAATCACGTGCCTCCGACACTATGAACGGTGAAATTTATCCCAAACTTTGGACAGTCCAGATGATTTATTAGGATGGACGGGAAATTTAAAATCATCTGTTATTTTTTATTAATTACAAAAATAACTAAATAA
The DNA here is from genome assembly GCA_020205605.1 of Panax ginseng. Lineage (NCBI taxonomy): Eukaryota > Viridiplantae > Streptophyta > Magnoliopsida > Apiales > Araliaceae > Panax > Panax ginseng. The sequence goes on along the minus strand of CM035130.1, from coordinate 88,720,496 downwards.
CTATTTTTATTTTTTTTCTTATTTTTTGGCTTATATTATTATATTTGTAAAAATTAAATAAAAATTTAATTGATATTAATTACAAAATAATTGAATATATATTTCATTTATTTTCTTATTTTTGACAAACTTTTCTAATTTTATTATTATATTTGTAAAGAATTAAATAAAAATTCATTTGATATTAATTACAAAATAATTGAATATATATTTCATTTATTTTCTTATTTTTTGACAATTTTTAAATTTATAATATTATATTTGTAAAGAATTAAATAAAATTTATTTGATATTAATTACAAAGTAATTGAATATATTTTTCATTTATTTTCTTATTTTTTTTTACTAACTTTTCTAATTTATATTATTACATTTGTAAATTTTCATCCATTTCCACATAATAAAAGTCACATGGGATTGATCTGTGCTACATCGTAAATTTTTACACATCGGTGACTTTACGGGGCAAATTCAGTCCAAAGTCAATCTATATATATATATATATATATATATATATATATATATATATATATATATATATATATATATGAACCCCATTCTTGGCAATCGGTTTGTCACGTGTACTATTTTAATAACCATAATCTATACCATTGATCACAACATTGGATGACACGGATTGAAATGGATTTCCCCCTACCGCTATAGGCTGTAGTGACATCAAAAATTACTCATTTGCCCCTCATTTGCTCATGTGCTACACTGTCTACCGCTACAAGTTATGGCGATAGTTTAATACTGTTATTTTTAGTACTATTATTATTATTATTATTATTATTATTATTATTATTATTATTAATATTATTATTATTATTATTATTATTATTTATTTTTTTATTATTATTATAATTATTATTATTATATTAATAGTACTAAAAATATTCATATGTTGTCAAATTAAGTGAATAAATATATATTATTGATAATTTTTAAACAAATATGATTATATTATGTAATACTGTGGATTAACTTTTTCTCTCGTTCAAATTATAATTTAATACAAAAGTTTTTGCACACAAAAAATTTTGTATTGCACTTATAATTAGGTACAAAACTTTCATAATTTGGTAAAATCGTAAAATGTTTATATTTAATTTTCATGTCTCAAATTTATTTGTAGGAAAAAGGTCAAACAAACAGTTTCCTAATGTTAGGCAAGATAATATTCTATGTAGTATTTTAATTTTTTGGGGGAAATGAAATGTTTTCATATAAATATTAATCCTTGGAAGATGTTAACAGTTGACCTGTTGTGCTCCAGTGGTTATATAACTAAAGTTTCAAACTTGATGTTGTGAGTTCAAACTATTGGAGAGACAAATTTTTGGAAAAGAATAGAAAGAAGCCACATCAGATCTGCCACGTGTAAAATTACAATATAAAATGTCGCGTTAGATCTGCCACGTGTGTCACGTAGGCACCACGTGTGCACGTCATCAGGTCAACGCACATGTGGCGCCTAGGGGTTCAAAGTTCAAATTATTTGCGTTGACCGAAAGAAAATGACACAATACCCAAAACCCACTAAAGTTCAAGTAGTCGACTTTGTATTTAATTATATATATATATATATATATATATATATATATATATATATATATATATATATATATATATATATATATATATATAAACAAATATTCATATAAATATTGATAAATTTATCTCTAAATATTCATATAAATTTATCTTTAAAATTTATGAACAAATATTTATTTATAAATTTATAAATATTTCATCTAAAATTTATAAAATTTAGATATGAATATTTTTTATAAATATTATATGAATATTTAGAGATAAATTTAAAAATATTTATATGAATATTTGTTTATATATATATATATATATATATATATTTATATATTAAAATATTCATAGTTACTTTATATATATTTAGTTTAATGTTGAGATTTGTTTAGTATTTTATTTAGTTTGACAATAAATTTTGAAAAGAATATGTATGTATATGTATATGTGTGTGTATATATATATATTTATTATATTATTATTATTATTATTATTATTATTATTATTATTATTATTATCATCATCATCATCATCATCATCATCATCACACAATTCGTTATAATGTACATTTATGTATGTACGTAACAAATCTAAGGAAAGGGGATCTGTTTTAATTTGGGAGAAATGATTTGTTCAGTTATAAATACTAATCCTTGCAAAATAATAGCCACTAGGCCCATGTGCTTGGGTGGTCATTGGATCAATATTCCAAACTAGAGGTCTTAAGTTTGAATGTATGCATCAACATATTTTTTTGGACAGAGTTTAATATTCGCCACGTCAACCCATCCACGTGTAAAATAAAATAAAAAATTATTATTATTTTGACTATTATTATTATTATTATTATGACTCTTATTATTATTATTATTATTATGATTGTTAGTATTATTATTATTATTATTATTATTATTATTATTATTATTATTTATTACTTTTTTATTGTTATTATTATTATTATTATTATTATTATTATTATTATTATTAGTATCTGCTATTATTATTATTATTATTATTATTATTATTATTATTGTTATTATTATTAGTAGTACTATTATTATTATAATAATTATTATTATTATTATTTGTTATTAGTATTATTATTAAGATTATTATTATTATTATTATTATTATTATTATTATTATTATTATTATTATTATTATTATTATTATTAGTACTACTATTATTATTCTTTATTATTATTATTATTATTATTGATATGTTATTATTATTATTATAATAATAATTATTATTATTATTATTATTATTATTATTATTATCTTAATTTAAGGCAACATTTTAATAGTCGTTGTAAAAAGTTGTATAAAATATGCAATCTAAAATAAAAATTGTTGCAAATGAATGTGGTTCATATTAGGCAACGAAATATAGCAACAAAAAAACTTTCGTTGCCCACGATGAGGAGAAATCAGGTGGTTAGAAATTTTGTAACGAATTTCTAACGAATTTTGTTTTCAAATTTTGCAACTACTTATGAATTTCGTTGCAAAATGTGAAAGGCTAACACAATCTGCAACGAAGGATAAGTTTCATTGCTAAACATACACTTTTAGCAATGACTTTATAAGTCGTTGCCTGAAAAATCGTTGCTAAAACCCCATTTTTAGCAAAAATAAAAACTTTCGTTACCCACGATGACGGGAAAGCAAGTGGCCGAAAATTTTGCAATGAATTTTTAACGAAATTTTTTCTCGCCAATGAATTAGCAACAAAATTTTGCAACGACTTATGAATTTTGTTACAAAAAGTGAAAGCCTGACACAATCTGCAACGAAGGACAAATTTCGTTGCTAAACATATACTTTTAGCAACGACTTATAAAGTCGTTGCCCGAAAAATCGTTGCTAAAGGCCCATTTTTTTGTAGTGAATCCAGAATTATGAAATCTGTGGGGAATATAAATTTGTCAACCTTGACCAAGATGTCCTCCACAATGCCTCTCGGGTACGTGACTAACCTATCCGCCAACTACAATGAGATGTTCGTAGGCTTTGCAGCGGGTAGACCTAATTCTATATAAACTGATAATGGCATAAGGTTTACACTTGCTCCCAAATCACATAAACATTTGTTGAACATCGTATTCCCAATTGTGCATGGAATGGTAAAACTCCCCGGATCTTTCAACTTTGGTGGCAATTTTCGCTGTAAAACTGCACTACACTCCTCTGTTAATGCCACTGTTTTGAAATCTTCCAACTTCTTTTTCCTGGACATAATACTCTTTATAAATTCAGCATAACTTGGCATCTGCTCTAGGGCTTCTATGAAAGGGATGTTAATATGAAGTTTCTTAAAAACTTCTAAGAATTTAGTGAATTGCTTATCCAATTTTTGTTTTTGGACTCTCTACTGAAACGACGATGGAGGATACACAACTAGCTTGTCATCTAACTTTGTTTGTTAAACTTGCTTTTCCTCATCCTATTTTTCTTCAACCACTTTGTTCTCATAAACTTTGTCATCCGTTCTAACTGAATTTTCTGCACTTTTCCCATCTAGATGTTTTCCACTTCTCAAAGTGAATGCCTAACACTGTTCGTGATTTCCCTTCGGATTTCTTTTGGTGTCACTTGGTAGAGTCCCTTGTGGTCTATTGTTCAATGCTAAGGCAATTTGTCCCATTTGATTTTCTAAATTCTTGATGGCTACTGCTTGTGATTTCATGGCTGCCTCATTGTTCGTTATATACTTTGACAATAACTCCTCTAAATTTGCTTTCCTCTCTTGATGTTGAGCTGGTTGTTGATGTTGATTCAGAAATCCTGGGGGATAAGATGGTCGTGGAGCTTGCTGATGCTAATTATTACTCCATGAAAAATTAGGATGATTCCTATTCCCCAGATTGTATACATTCTAGTACATGTTCTATGGAATCCTATTGTAGCTACCCACAAATTGCACTGACACTGGGATGATTGCACATTGTTCTGTAAGATGTTCACCAGCACATGATTCATAAATAACTGTAACCTGCTGAGTCTGTACCCCCGACAAAGCATCCATTTTTTTTTGATAATGCTCAAATCTGAGCTGCTAATGATGTCACTCCATCTATCTCTAACACTCTAGCTGCCTTCGCTTGTGTCATTCTTGCCATGGGCCACTGGTAGTTGTTAGCTGTCATTGTCTCTATCAATTGATATGCTTCCTCATAACCTTTTGCCATAAAAGCCCTACCCGAAGCTGCATTTATATAAGTCTTGAGATTTCCATGCAATCCATTGTAGAATGTGTTCATTTGCAACCACTTAGGCAATCCATGATGCGGGCAATTTTTGAGAAATTCCTTGAATCTTTCCCATGCCTCATACAATGATTCCCAATGCTTCTGTTCAAACATGGTAATCTCGTTTCTCATTTTTGCCATCTTTGCTGTTTGGAAAAATTTTGCTAAGAATTTTTGAGCGAGGTCTTCCTATGTAGTTATTGATCCCGGCGGTGGAGAGTGTAGCCAACTTTTCGCCTTATCCTGAAAAGTGAATGGGAACAAGCGGAGCCTTACTGCATCATCCGACACCACATTATATCTGAAGGTGTCACAAATCTACAAGAAGCTGACTAGGTGTTCATTCGAATCATCATTTGCCAAACCCCCAAACTGAACCGAATTTTGAATCATCTGAATAGTCCCAGGCTTAATCTTAAATGTATTCGCAGCTATAGCAGGCCTAGTGATACTCGACTACAGCTCATTCACTTTGGGTGTAGCAAAGTCCCTCAATACTTTCTTATCTTCGGCATCCATTTCTTCTTCTTTTTCAGAATTTTCGAATCTTCCCTTGTCTCCTTAATCCACTTACTTAGCCTTTGAAACTGTCTCTCAATGTCGTCCTCGAAAGGAAACAAGTCTGGATTTTTGGACCGAGTTTGCATAAACCAACTTCAAAATCTTGAAATAAGAACGAACAAAACAAAAAAAATGTTTAAGTAAAACTGGACTAATTAAACTGATATCACAAAATATTAAAATCTATACTAATAATCCCCAGCAACGACACCAAAAACTTGTTGGGTAAAATCTAATTACGCACAACACGTAAGTATACGTGGTCAACAAGTAATATAATAGTAAGTAGAGTATCGTTCCCACAGAGAAATTAGTATGAATTTCAACCTCACAATTACCAGTTTCCTATTAATCCCAATTTTATTAAACTATCCAATTTAATGATTAAAATTATAAAAACTAAAATTATTAAAAATACCAAACAATCAATAAATATAAAAACTGAAATTTTAAAAAATTATTGGAGAATTAGGCTTATAACTTCACCCTAAGCTGTACTCTGATTATTACACTCTTTTCCAGTTTAAATCACCATCACAGTTTATTAATCAAGAACACTTAAGCAGAATTAGCCACCTTTCGATGCACTAACACCATATTAACTCAAATCGACAAATTAGATAGAATTAAGTTAAACACCATAGTTAAGTAACGCACTATATCTTTATGTGAATTACAATTAAAGAAGGTTTAAGTCCAAGTTCACTTTCTGATTACATGTGATGTTAAGCATATCTCTACCCTAACATTCATCAAGATTCCATTCATTCACAGAATTCAAGAACACATGCTATATTTAACTAAGTCTAGACTTGTAATTCCTCTCTAAAATCAATACAAGTCCACAAAGAATTGTTCATCAAGCAATTCATAAATTCGAGCATAAATTAATATAGATAAACCGATGAATAGCATCTTAAACTGAAAATCAAAGATTACATGATCATCATTTTACTTAAAGTTCCGTCATAAGCCTAAAAAGTACTTAGTTCGTCATCAATGAAATAAAAACTTAAGCCATTAAAGAAAACATCCTCACAGTTACAAATATAAAACTAAAAGAAAAGAATAAATCCAGAACCACCCTTTTTTAGCCCAATTCGCAATTGATATGAAAATCCCTCAAATATCTTCACTCCAATGTCTGCTTTAAAAATCTATCTTCTATCTCTGTTAATTGCCCTTTGTTGTATGATATCTCCCAAACTTGTTATTTGATGTCAGATATATCACTAATACATGCATTCTAGTTTCAATTCCATGCCAATATAAGTCCCAAGTCATCCCAAACACCTAAACTCTAGTTACTGTAGCATTTGAAATCAAATAAACAACTTCTTTGCCCCGGACCCCTGCATCGACGGGGGTGTTGCTTTGAAAATAACCCGCCCTGGCGGGCATGCTCTTTGACTTCTATGTTCAAGACCCCCCCGCCCCGGCGGGGGTGGCTTCTGCTAGCTGGTCATGTATTGCTCCTATGCTTGCCCAATTTCTTGCCACATTACACCTTAAGTCCACCCTTTTATCCAAATTCCACTCCACCAATCCTAATCACAAAACAAAGCTAAAAAAGTAAAAACAAACATAAAATCATGGAATTAACACCGATTAAGCTTGAATTAGGAACTGGTTCATGGTATAAAACCCACTTATAAGTAAACACATACCCTGAAATGAATTTATTGTCATCTTGGTCTATTTGAAAACTTGAGTCTGGGAAGCCCTCTAGTTTCAATTCAGACCCACCATAGACAAGAAATACATCCTTAGTTCTTCTTAAGTACTTTAGGATATTTTTCACTTCCTTCCAATGTTTTTCTACTGGATTCGACTAATATCTACTTGTTACACTAAGTGCACGAGAGACATTCGGTCTAGTACATATCATATCATACATGATAGATCTGATTTCTGAAGCATATAGAATCTTACTCATACGGTCTCTCTCCTCAAGTGTCTTTGAGTCCTGTTTCTTGCAGAGATGTATTCCATGGCTCATCGGCATGGAATCTCTTTTGGAATCTTCCATGCTAAACTTCTTTAGCATCGAGTCAATGTACGTTCCTTGGGATAAGCCAAACATTCTTTTAGATCTATCTCTATAAATCTTTATCCCCTACATATAGGATGCTTCACCCAAGTCCTTTGTTAGTTTCTGGAGGCAAAATAGTTATCTAGAAGGGGGGGTGAATAGATATTTAAAAATCTTTTCTTTTTTACTTTGTGATTTAAACACAGCGAAATTAATGTTTGTTTGATCTCCCTTTTAGATATGGCGAGTTAATGAAGGTGAGGCATTTATAACAGTTATAGCAATTATAGCAAGAATGAAATAGACACAATTGTTTATAAGTGGTTTAGAGCACTTAAAACTCCTAGTCCACTCTTCTACTCCTCGAGTAAGAAATCCACTAAGGATGTCTTTTACACTTTCTGAATCTAGCAGATTCCTTCTAGACCAGCAGTCTAGGCACTTCTTAATTCACTCTTGAACTCTTCAAGTCCAACAGACTTGGTTCTTCACAGTTCACTTAGAACTCTTCAAGTCCTTCTGACTTGGAACTCTTACTTCAGTTGATTGGTAGTTATTGAGTTCGTGATTTATGCTACTCAGTTACAGTTAAGCACTTTTTTTAAAAAACTGAGTAGTTGAGAAAGCTTCCTCTTTTTCTCAGATCGTAGAGTTAAGTGTTAAGTGTTCTTGTACGTTTTTGTTCAATGCTTGCTTGCTTCTATCATCTGCAGATGTCTTGCATATATGTGAACTTTGAAATCTATCCGTTGAAGCCATTTGATGAAGCATTAAATGCGTTTGACATTTCTGAACTTTGATGGAGACTTTTCTGCACACCTTCTGAATTGCATTCGCCCATCGACACGAGAGATCGCTTTCACCTAACACCTGAAAAGGTGTTTTTCCTCTGTGCTATGGTCCTTTCCCTTAGCTTCTTAAATACGTTCCTTTTGTTGAATACTAAGGATATCTTTTGTGCCGTTGGGACTGGTGAGGACTTTAACGTTTCAAAAGCAATCCACATTTGTTAGAGTTTGTCTTCAAACAAAAGTAGGGCTCGATGCTTCTGACATAAGGCAGATGGTACTCTACGATCCATATCGTGGTGTCTTGTCACATTGGTGCTTGTTCTGAAGAGAACACTACAATCTCTCTTAAGGATTTGCACACTACGATCTTCACTTGCTCATTTTATAGACTCTACATTTTCGAGAGTATACTACGATCTTCACTTGCTTGTCTTGTAGACTCTACGTTTCCAAGAGTACACTACGATCTCTGAGTTAGCTTCAACAAACTTCTGGAGCACTCTACAATTTCTAGAGAGGCCCTTCAAGGCAGATACACTACGATCTTCTAAGCTCTACGATCCTGCCTTAGCTTCTGTAGTCTGTTGATCAGCTCGATAGATTGTGATTCTTTTTAAGTCATAGATCAACCTAACATCTTTGATCTCTTTATCTATACATTCATTTATAGAATGATGATCATTAAAAGCTAAGATCAACCTAACAATTTTGATCTATCACTAAGTCCTTGTACATATATTCCTTGAAGGACTTTACATATAATCATGAGCATTTACTTTAAACATCAAATCAAAATATGCATTCTTCCAACAATCTCCCCCTATTTGATGTTGACATAACCAAGGATATTTGTTGTTATGATTATTAAGTTCTAGATGCATTCTCAGGAAAGTAAACATGACTTAATATTTCAGTGAGCAGTTGAAATTTCTAGAGAATAAGCATGAATTTATTGATGTTTGAAGAATAGATATTACAGTTAAGCTTTACATCAATAAGAATTTAAGTTTCAACTTATCTCTATTTCTTTGATCTTTTTCATGGAGGATTGGCATACTCCTCAGCTCTTCTTTTCCTGCTTGCTTCTTCTCTTCTGGCCAGATTTTCCAGCTCACTTGGGCTTATCCTAGGATTGTGATAATGCTTATTCATGAATGCAGGATTTCCAATTGGCATTCTTAGGCTTGTTGTTTTTACCTCATGAGAGCTGGGAGAAGGCCTTTGACTTCTTAATGGTTGAGCCATTAAAACTTCCTACTGATCAGATCGTTGGGTCTGATGGCTGGATCGTGGAGTCTGTTGGTGGAATTCCCTTGCAGGAGGATTCCTTGAGGATTGAGTCTATCGTTGAGTTTGGAATTGACTGCCTTTGCCCTTGCCTTGATCTCCTTTCCCTTTATTCTCCCCCTTTATGTCAGCATCAAGAGTTTGAATGTCTTCTGAGAGGCGAGTCACTCCTTGGACAAGCTCGTTGAGTTGACTCTGAGTTTGAGCAATGTCCTCTCGATTTTCAGTGATCAGAGCTTCAGATCAACCTTCCATTGTTGAAGAATGGCTAGTATATTGTCAGTCTGTTGTCCATGACTGACGTAAAATTATTGAAATTCTTTTATAGCAGTTTGTATATTGAAGAAATTCTCTATCATGAGTTTATTCTGAGCTTCCTGAGTGGACTATAAGACAAGAACATCATCTTTGTGTCTTTTGGCAGCTAGAAAGTGAATGTCATCCCTGTCCTTTATGCTCTGAATCATTTATTTGTTGAGCTCTTTAAGTTTCTTAGTGAGCGCAGAGCTTAGGGAGATTGGGAGACTATTTGCAGCACTTATCATTGTTGTTAATCTCATCTAAATGAGTTTAGTTTGCTCTTCAAGACTCCCATCGAGTTCCTTGATCACTTTCTTAGACATTGTTGATAAATCGACTTTGGTGGGCAGCTCTGAAAGAAGTTCATTGAGTTGGGAATTTGTGAAGGAGGGGGTGTTTTCTTGAATTGATCTTGTAATGAGTAGAGGGTAAGATCAAGGTTGAAGTATTCATTGTTTGATGAGGAGGGAATATCAGATGGAGGAGCCTGTGTTTGGGTGTTTAGAGTAGGTGGCTCTACGATCTGAGCTTGGGACTCTACACTGGGGCTGGAGTCAGTGATCGTAGAGATGATGGGAGGTGGGAGCAATATAAAGTTGGACATATTTGTTTTATTAGTTACAGAATTTTGGGATTCTGCAATTGGGAATTGATTTAGTGGATGTAGGATCACTTCCAACCATCGTGGGATTTCATAAAATTTACTGAAAGAGGGTGATGGAAAGTGATTAATTCTAAAGAGGGTTAGGATAGACAGTACCTCATGTTCGTTCTTTGAAGAGGAGTTATTTGTGAGTAACTACTTGGCAAAGTTGAAACTGCCTGGGAATCCATGAGCTAGCACAGAGATGGCTAGATATTCTTTGAAGCTCCATAACATTTGATTCCAGGAGTTTAGAATTTGAGCTTGATGGAAAGGCATCATGGGTAGATAGGAGAACAACTGCTCATAGTTAGCTCTTTTGTACCCATTAATGCCCATAGCTATGACCTCGACCTCGTTATCCTCGTCCTCTTCTTTATCTTCGTTCGAAGAGTCCACTAAATCAATTGCTTCATTTTGTTCCTGCTCTGGTTTGCCCTCATTTTCTGCAGGAACCTCTTCTTCTGTCATGGGGATATCATGAGCCTCCCCCTCAACATGATCATCCTCCTGCACGATTAGTAGCTCCCCCTCAGCTGGAACATTTTCTAGAATGAGAGCTTCAGGCATCTCCCCCTCAAATTGAACTTTGTCCTTTTAGCTTTCTTTGGATAGTTCATTTTTAGCAGCCAACTCTTTATCTTCCTTTTTGAGTACTCCTTCATTGACAAGGATATACTTCTTCACCAGTTTTTGTCTTGGTTTTCTAGGCTGAGCCGAAGCCTCAGGACTTTCTTGAGCTTCAGCTTTGTCCTGTTGATCAGCCAGAACATTTGATGTAGCAACTTCCTTGCTCGAGGTGTTCAGTCTGGTCTCTATGATCAGATAGGTTTCACGATCTAAGAGATGATGGCCTCTTGATTTGTGGATCGATTTTGTTCTTCTTCAAGAATTTGTGATATGGTAGCTCATCTTCTTCTCTCGCCTCACCGCTATTGTTTTCTTCTTAGGATCCTTATAGTCTCAATGTCAGAGGACTCTACAGGTTTATCAGTAGTTGATCCTTGGGGTTCTTCTGGCATTCTAGCCTTTAACTTTCTCTTGCCCTTGCTTTTTCTGATCAGGGTAGTGGGTTCTTCCTTGTTGGTTTCTTCTTCTTCTTCTTCAGTTTCCCTGACAACTAACATATTCCCTGGAATCCCTGATTCCTTTGCATCAGTAGTCCTACCACTGGACTCAGATATCATACGCATATTTCCTGCTGGATTCCTTTTCCAGTTCACGAATAGTTGCTGGGTCATTCGTCTGTTTAGATTGATGGATTCTTCTTCATCGTCCCCAATTTTGTCACCCAGAGCAGATTATAGGATGATGCTTATAAATCGCACGTACAACATCTTTTGAGAGCTCTTTATCTTCTTTGAGCTGGTGATCCACTTTCCAATCAATTCAATCAATAGAGCTCTATAGTTAAGTTGTATTCCATAATATATGGCAGTTATGAGCTTGAGTTGCACCTCATTTACAGAATCGTGACCAGAACTTTTGCAACATATACATTTTCCAACAATATCAGCCAAAAATTCATACCTATGAGGAAACTCATTCTTCTTGTATCCTTTGACATAGGGGGATTTCTTATGATGCATCCTTTTAAGTCCCTCGTGGAAGTCTATGCCATCTATGAAGGAATACCCTTCAGATTTGAAACCTAGGGCTAGGTTGATGTCCTCAGCCTTCAGCCTGATTTCTACGTCCCTGACTCTCGTAGTGATGGCATCATTTTCAAACACACCATTTCTGTAGAATTCTTTGACTAGCTTAGGGTAGATCAATGTGTCTGTACCCAGACCCTCTTCGAGACCAGCCTTCTTTAATAAAGACAGAGTTTTGTGAAACTTGGGTTCAGCTGTTTTGAACTCATCAAAATAGAGTCTGTAGCCAGAGAGGACGTTGGAAGTCGCCATTAATTTCTTTGCAAGGAGTATGACTGTCTGAGCTTTCTTTAGGGTTTTTGCTTGAGAGAAAATAAGAGAGATAAGCTTTTTGAACTTCTGATTTCAAAAGGACGATTTCAATTTGTGCTTGTAACTTCGCTCTCTCTCCATTTCGCTTAGTGGGACAGGTGTGGAATTCTGCTTGGCTCTATGAATCTGACTGATGAGGATTGTACTGAATTGCCCTCAACTCCTTCTGAGCTAATATATTCTTTAGAAGGACTACGATCGTTGAGATGGTCCTTGGAATCGCCGAGTCTGGACTGTGATCGTCGAGTCTGAACTGCAATCGTCGAGTCTGAACGAGTCTTTATGATAAACTTTTGATTTAGCATTCTTCTTGGTTTAATGTAACTCAGGAAGGCCCAACCTCATTCAATGAATCAAGGGTTAGGTTTGTCCCTGAGGCCCTTATCAGAGAGAACTTTCGTCATCATAGGATGCTCCTTTGCTTTGTGGATGGAATTCTGCTATCTTTGAGTCTGCACCGCGATTGTTGAGTCTGCACTGCGATTGTTGTCTTTTATGACACTTCAGCTCTACGATCGTGGACTTCCTTTTATCATGTCTATGATTCCGAATATAGCCTTTAAATCTGTATAGTTAGCACAAACTAGAGAATATTTTTCATGGTTGTAAGTTAAGCATGCCTAGCTCACTTATTAACTTGTTAAATCTGGATTCATCTTATGGTTTTGTAAAGACATCAGCAAGTTGGTTTTTAGTAGGGATATATTGTAAAGATATAGTTCCATTTTGCACATGATCCCTAATGAAGTGATATCTTATTTCAATATGCTTAGTCCTAGAATGCATGACAAGATTATGAGTTATTATAATCGCACTTGTGTTATCACAGTGAATAGGTATTGATTTGAATTCAAACCCATAATCTGCTAGCTGATTTTTCATCCGTAGGATCTAAGCCATACCTGAATGCCAAAGAAAGAATGTATCCAAATTTTCTACAGGTTGAAGTAGATAATCTTTGAATTATGCTTCCTGCTAAACCAGGATACAAGTCTGTTTCCTAGCAATTGACAGGTGCCACTGGTACTCTTTCTGTCTATTTTGCATCCTACAAAATTAGCATCTATGTATCCTGTTAGTTCAAATAAGGACTCCGTGGGATACCAAAGCCCCAAGTGAGGTGTACCCTTGAGATACCAGAAAATCCTCTTTACAGCAGTTAAATGAGATTCTTTAGGATTAGCCTGAAATCTAGCACAAATGCATGTTGCAAACATTATATTTGGTCTCATCGCCGATTAGATATAAAAGAGAGCCTATCATACCCAGATGTTGAGTTATATCAATACTTTTACCTTTTTCATCTTTGTCAAGTTTGGTTGCAGGAGCAATTGGGGTTTTCATGGGAGAGGCTGATTGCATGCCATACTTCTTAAGTAAGTCTTTAATGTACTTGGCTTCATTTATGAAGATTCCTTCATCAGTGTGTTTACTTGCATTCCAAGGAAGAAATTCAGCTCACCCATCATGCTCATTTCAAACTTGCTCTGCATAAGCTTGGAGAATCTCTTGCATAACTTTTCATCAGTAGATCCAAAAATAATGTCATCAACATATATTTAAACTAATAAGACTTTATTTTTATGCTTTCTAAGAGTGTGGTATCTACTCTACCTCTAGTGAGTCCATTTTAAATAAAAAGTTAGTTAATGTTTCATAACATGCTCTAGGTGCTTGTTTAAGACCATATAAGGCTTTGTCTAATCTAAAGACATAATTAAAAAGAGTTTGATTGATGAAACCTGAAGGTTGCTCTACAAAGACTTCTTCTTGAAGTTCACCATTCTAGAATGCACTTTTGACATCCATCTGAAAGACCTTGAATTTCATGTGAGCAACAAAGGTAATGAATATTTTGATGGCTTCTAGTCTGGCAACAGGTGCAAATGTCTCATTGTAGTCAATGCCTTCTTCCTGAGAGTAGCCCTTGGCCACTAATCTTGCCTTATTCCTGGTTATTACTCCATCTTCATCCATCTTGTTTCTGAAGACCCAATTGGTTCCAATAATAGGATGATTCTTTAGTCTTGGTACCAATCTCCATACTTTGCTTCTTTTGAACTTATTAAGTTCTTCCTACATGGCTTCTATCCAACTGGAGTCTTCCATAGCATCCTCTATCTTCTTAGGTTCTATTTGTGACAAGAAGATTAGATAAAAGCATTCATTTTGGGTAGTAGCTCTTGTTTTGACTTTTGCACTCGGATCTCCAATGATTAGATCTTGAGTGTGATCTCTTGCCCATCTGCTTCCTGTTGGGACATCTGTTCTTATGCCTTCTTGTCTTAGATCTTCAAGATTTATTTCTTCTTCTTGGTGTGGAGGTTCGTTACCTGGCATAGGCCTCTGTACGATCTCATTTCCTTGCTCAACGATTTCACTATATGGCACTATGATCGTAGTTTTGAGCTCGACGACCTCGTTCGTAGTGTCTTAACTGTTGGTTGTAGTGTCTTGAAGCACTATTTTGTCTAAGTCTGTCTCATTAAAGATGATGTGAATCGAGACTTCAACACTCAGTGTCTTCTTGTTAAACACTATGTAGGCCTTACTGTCTGTGGCGTATCCAAGAAAGATTCCTTCATCTGACTTTGGTTAAAACTTTGTGAAGTACTACTTTCCATTGTTAAGAATGTAGCATGCACAGCCGAAAACATGAAAGTAGTTGACCCTTGGCTTTCTTCTTTTCCATAGTTCATAAGGAGTCTTCTTAATCATAGAGTGTATGAGTGATCTGTTCTGAGTGTAGCATGCAGTGTTGACAGCTTCTGCCTAGAAGTATTCAAGCAAATGGGCTGCTGCTAGTAGAGTTCTTCCAGTCTATATCAATATCATGTTCTTTCTCTGAGCTACTCCATTTTGTTGGGGAGTTTGTGGAGCTGAGAAGTTGTGACTAATGCCGTTGTCTGTGTAGAACTGGTCCATTTTTGAGAAGTCGAATTCTCTTCCATGATCACTCCTTATAGCCTTGATTTTCTCCCCTTTCTCGTTCATCACCAGCTTGAATATCTTGATCAGTTGGGAGCTTGTTTCATCCTTTGAGGTTAGAAAGAACACCCATGTAAATCTGGTGTAGTCTTCGACTACGACCAGTGAGTATCTCTTTCCTCCAAGGCTCGTCATTGGAATTAGCCCAAAAAGATCCATATGTAGTAACTGCAGAGGCTTGTCAATTCAGTTGGCAGTTTTTCTCTTGAATGAGCTTTTGGTCTGCTTTCTAAGTTGACAGGCATTGCACGACCTTTCTTTAATGAAGTTGAACTTGGGTAAGCCTACAACTAGATCTTTTGAAGCTAATTTGGACATGCTTTTGAAGTTGAGATGAGATAATCTTCGATGCCATAGCTAGCTCATTTCTTAAGATGCTTTAGCCGGAAAGCATATAGTCTTGTCTGAGCTTAGTTTTCCAAGGTTTACTGTTTAGACATTTCCCTCTCTTATTCCTAAGTAATTTTCTGTTGCAGATGTCTTGTGTCTCGGACTTGACATTGATTGTTGAGGAATGTTACTTGATGACCCTTGTCGCAGAGTTGGCTAATGCTTAGAAGAATGTGTTGTAGTCCTTCCATATAGGACACTTTGCTAAAGGATACTGCACCATTTACAGCTGAGCCATATCCTCTTGTCTTGTCAGAGCCGTTGTCTCCAAAGATGACCGAGGGACCCTCCTTCTCTATGTAGTTAGATAGAAGGGCTTTGTTCCCAGTCATGTGCCTTGAGCATCCACTGTCCAAATACCAGGTTGTGATCGTGGAGCTCTTTTCTTGTAGTAACATAAAAATTTCATTTTGGTACCAATACTTGCATGGGTCCTACTTTGTTAGTTCCCTTGGGGACCCAAACCTGCTTGATTCTGGGTCTTATATGCATGGAATCATAATAACATTTTGCTGCCTTATGGCCAACTTTGCAGCACACAAAACATATAATATGATGCATGTTTGTGTGTGTATGAAAATTCTTCCTCCATTTGAACTTTTGTGGGTTATTGGTCATCCCACTGTTAAGTTGGTATTCCTTCTTCCATGTGTCCTTGTGTTTCATAATTTGTGAGGAGTATACCTTACCTCTACTGTACCTTCCCAGTTGGTTCAGTAGAGTGATCTTCTTGGACTCTACGATCCTTCGAGGTTCTTTGAGTAGTGGTTGGAGTTACTCTTCTCTTTCTGAAACCTGCACTCTGCATGAGATCCCTTTTTCCGGAATATGGCTTGAATCAAGAGAGAGGTGGTTTGCTGTGCTCATCCCTTCGTGAGGATTTCACAAATATAATGTCTCTACTAAAACTTGAGGCATTACTTGTGCTAATTTCCTTTACTTTTTCCACACATGGCTCTGAGGTAGATTCCCCAAAGCTTAATCCTATTCTGTTAGAGACACTTCTCTAGGTAGCGATTAGGGAGTCCATGGATGAAGAGGATTTATTCCATGTAGAGATTGTCTTTTCTAGATCCTCAATTTTAGAGGTTAAACTTGACTCTCTTTTTGCATTGAGCTCATTTGTTTGTTTTAAGAGCTTATTCTCAGCTTCAAACTTGGAGAGAGAATCAATACTTAGAAGGGTTGTTTCCAGTTCTTCTTGAACTTTTTCTTTCTCCTTTTGAAGAAGTGAATAGTCCTTGGTCAGAACTCTAAACCACTTCATGTATTGATGTAGATCAGATGTTATATCATGTAGTGCAGTTCTTAAGTCATCAATATCTACATCAGGATAGTTGAAGTCAAATACCTCATCGATACTTACTTCATATATGTTGGATTTCTGTTTGTCCCTTACATTTTTGGCCATCAGGCAAAGATTTGCCATATGAGGATCTTCATAATCTCCAGATTCTGGAGTTGAGTCATTGTCTGAGTCACTCCACGATCCTCCAGCTACAAGGCCTTTGTCTTTCTTCTGAGGCCTTTTATTGCCTTTGTATTCCTTCTTTGAATATGATTTCTTCTTAAGTTCTTCTCTGAGAGGTTTGTTGCAGTTAGCAATGAAGTGGCCAGGTTTCTTGCAATTGTAACATAGATCATTCATTTTCTCCTGGCTGCTGTAGTTGCTGACTTTCTTTGTCTTGCTGGTTTTGCCTTGTTGTATGAACCTTCTGAGTCTCTTCACCAGCATTGCAAAGTCCTCATCATCATCTACATCGTAGTCAGAATCAACTTCAGTGTTGACTTTGGAGGTGTTTTCAGTTGCTTTGAGAGCAACACTTTTATCCTTCTTTCTTCCTTCAGACGAGGTTTTTGCTTGTTGAGTCAGCTCCAGTTCGTATGTGAGAAGGTTGCCATATAACTGTTGAACAATCATTTCATGTAGATTCTTTGACTCTCTAGTGGCAGTGGTTTTGGCATCCCACTTGCTTGGTAAGGCTCTCATAAACTTTATGATTAGATCTTTATTTGAATAGATCTTTCCATGGGCTCGTAGAGAGTTGAGCAGAACATTAAATCTCTCGTAGGTGGCAGTGACGTTCTCTCCTTGACTGTGAGCAAACATCTCATATTGCTGAGTCAAGAGAGATTGTTTGTTTTCTTTGACTTCTTCTGTTCCTTCATGCATAATGAGTAATACTTCCCAAACCTCCTTTGTTGTTTTACTGTTGACCATGTTTTAAAACAGATCATCTTCTAAGGATTGGAATAAGATGTTCTTGGCCTTTTTGTCGAGCTGAACAGATCTCTTCTCATTTTCTGTCCATTCTCCTTTGACCTTGATCTATATTCTGTTTGGGTCGTCTGTAGTTGGTGCAAGCTTTGTAGGAACATAGGGCCCATTCTGAACAGTCTCAAATAGATCTTCATCTATTGAATCCATGTAAGCTTGCATCCTAACCTTCCAGTTAGTGAATTTATCTTTATTGCACATAGGTGGCTTGCTGCCTCCTCCAGTCTTTGATTCGCTTGGTAAGTGTGCCATTGGATCTACTCAAGCTTTGTAGGCTATATTACAGAATCTGCTTTGATACCAATTGTTAGTTCCCGAAGGCACAATAGTTATCTAGAAGGGGGGGTGGATATATATTTAAAAATCTTTTCTTTTTACTATGTGATTTAAACATAATAAAATTAATGTTTGTTTGATCTACCTTTTAGATATAGCTAGTTAATGAAGGTGAGGCAGTTATAACAGTTATAGCAGTTATATCAAGAATGAAATAGACACAGTTGTTTCTAAGTGGTTCAGAGCAATTAAAGCTCCTAGTCCACTCTTCTACTCCTCGAGTAGGAAATCCACTAAGGATGTCTTTTACACTTTCTGAATCTCGCAGATTCATTCTAGACCAGCAGTCTAGGCACTTCTTAGTTCACTCTTGAACTCTTCAAGTCCAGCAGACTTGGTTCTTCACAGTTCACTTAGAACTCTTCAAGTCCTTCTGACTTGGAACTCTTACTTCAGTTGATTGGTAGTTGTTGAATTCATGATTGATGCTACTCAGTTGCAGTTAATCACTTGTTCTAAAGAACTGAGTAGCTGAGCAAGCTTCCTCTTTTTCTCAGATAGTAGAGTTGAGCGTTGAGTGTTCTTGTACGTTTTTGTTTAATGCTTGTTTGCTTCTATCATTTGCAGATGTCTTGCATATATGTGAACTTTGAAATCTATCCGTTGAAGCCATTTGATGAAGCATTCAATACGTTTGACATTTTTGAACTTTAATGGAGACTTTTCTACACACCTTCTGAATTGCATTATGGACCACTGACACAGTAGACTGCTTTCTCACCTAACACCTGAAAAGGTGTTTTTCGTCTATCTTATGGTCCTTTCCTTAGCTTCTTGAATACGTTCCTTTGGTTGAATACTAAGGATATCTTTTGTACCGTTGGGACTGGTGAGGACTTCAACGTTTCAAAACCATTCCACATTTGTTAGAGTTTGTCTTCAAACAAAAGTAGGGCTCAATGCTTCTAACATAAGGCAAATGGTACTCTACGATCCATATCATGGTGTCTTGTCACATTGGTGCTTGTTTGAAGAGAACACTACGATCTCTCTCAAGGATATGCACACTACGATCTTCACTTGCTTGTTTTGTAGACTCTACGTTTTCGAGAACATACTATGATCTACACTTGCTCGTCTTGTAGACTCTATATTTCCAAGAGCACACTACGATCTCTGAGTTAGCTTCGGCAAATGTCTGGACCACTCTACGATTTCTGGAGAGGCCCTTCAAGGCAGATACACTACGACCTTCTAAGCTCTATGATCCTACCTTAGCTTCTGCAGTCTGTTGATCAGCTCGATAGACTACGATTCTTTTCAAGTCATAGATCAACCTAACATCTTTGATCTCTTTATCTATACAGTCGTTTATAAAATGATGATCATTAAAAGCAAAGATCAACCTAACAATTTTGATCTATCACTAAGTCCTTGTATATATATTCCTTGAAGGACTTTACATATAATCATGAGCATTTACTTTAAACATCAAATCCAAATATTCATTCTTCCAACATCCTTCATGGAGAAGTGTTTAGATAACCAGATTTTAATTGATTGTAGCATAGGAATATAATTCCCTATCAGTAATATATCATTAACATATAATACAAGGAATGAAACAGTGCTACCCCTAACCTTATTGTACACACATGGTTCATCCTCATTTTTGATAAAATCAAACTCTTTGATTGTCTCATCAAAACGGATGTTCTGCCTATGTGAAGCTTGCTTCAATCCATAAATGGATCGTTGTAGCTTACAGACTTGATTTGTTCCAACCTTTGAAATAAATCCCTCTAGCTGTGTCATATACACATCCTCCTCAAGTTTCCCATTGATGAAGGCTGTTTTCATGTCTATCTGCCAGATTTTGTAGTCGTGGTAAGCTGCAATCGCAAGCAAAATCCGAATGGACTTGAGCATCGCTACTAGTAAGAAGGTTTCGTCATAGTCAACTCCTTGTCTTTATTTGAAACCTTTTGCGACCAGTCGGGCCTTATAGGTCTCTACCTTGCCGTCTGCTCCAGTCTTTCTTTTAAAGACCCATTTACACCCAATAGGTTTAATGCCAAAGTCCATACTTGGTTTTCATACATGGAGTCCATTTCAGATTTTATGGCTTCGTGCAACTTCTCTGAGTCATTACTACTTATAGCCTGTTCGTAATTCAATAGATCATCATCATCTATGATGTGTACCTCATTGTCATCTTATATGACAAATCCATACCTATTAGGTATTTTCGGCACTTTTCCAGTTTTATGAATAGGGTGTTGTATAGAAGGTATCTCTACTTGGACATGTTCATCCATTTGATCTGTAGTGGTTTATGGTTCTTGAATTTTTTCAAGATCTATTTTCCTCACACTGGCCCCTTCAAGGATAAACTCCTTTTTCCAAGAAGGAAACATGTTTGGAAACAAACACCTTTTGTTCAATAGGATTGTAGAAATAATATCCTAAATATTCTTTAGGATATCCCACAAAAGTACACTTATCAGATCTTGTCCCAAGATTATCATTCTGAAACCTTTTCACATAAGCTGGACATCCCAAAATCTTAATATGCTTAAGACTAGGTTTCTTGTAATGACCATGAATTTTAAACTCCTCATTTAAATAAATATGTGATTTAATTTTAATGAGTTAGTTTTGTGAGTCTATTTAAACCTTATGTGGTTATGTAAATTTATGAAATGATTAAAGGGAGTCACTAAGAGTTTATTTAAATTAGTGAACTAACCCTAAGAGTTTGATATCAAAAAATTGATAGGATTCTTAATAATTAAATATTCAATTTATTTGAATATAGTGACAGGATTTGAACATATTGATTCATTTCAATTATGAGTATATCACCACTATAGAAGTTAAATTATATCATATAGAACTTGTGTTGTGATATAATTTGGAACTGACTTGAAGCTAAACCATTTTAGCTTTGCCGAGGGCCGTGTGTAGATTGTGCCCTCTTTGCAAAGACAAAATGGGCACAACAAATGAGTGTCCAATCTGGAAAGAAATTAGTTTTCTACTGTAGAAATGAAATGGAACATTAATGTAAGGTGTGACATGAATAAAATCATATGATAAGAATATATTCTAATGATATGAAGTATCAAGTAGTGCAATAAAATCATAAGTGATTTTAATACAGAAATAATTAAATATCTGTGTATTCCAGAAATTGGGAAGAGAAATTATATGTGTACACTGGATAGGTAATATTAAAAAATGTGATAAGGTGGTTATGTGAGTAGTAAAATATAATTATGGAGATACATGGTCAATAATACCTAACTGTGTATTTTATTGCATGTATGTAATGTACATTGATTATATGATATGAGTACATAAATAATCCCTAAATTTCCTAATATGGTAACAATTGTATATTAAAATTACATTTTAGGAATTAAAAGAACTAAATCATGCCTTAAATAACTTGTTGCTGAGATTTTTTTTCTCTTGTCCCAAATTGAGTGACACAATAGTACATAAATAGTAACATGGAGCTAGCTTACGTAACTTCCAAATGGCTAAGCATAGGTAATGATTTCAAGGCCAATGGCTGGTATTGGATTGTTGGACCACTCCTTAGCAACCATTTTTTTCTTCCATTACACCATGAGTTCAACATCACTGCAATGTGAATGTCCAGTCCCAGTTCCCTTTATAAATAGAAGCTTTAGTTTCAGTTTTTGTTGTTTGTTAAGTTTGAAATTGAAAGTTCTAAGTTGTTGAGTAATTATAGAAGCATACTCAGTGTGTAAGGAGTCCAATCCAAGCTTAAGGAGGTATAAATTATAATTATGTTCTTGAGTTGGGTTTTGTCAAATGCTTGAAATTCTTTGTTAATCAAGGTGAATTAGCATGCCATAATGTGTTTATGAAGTATGTTTACATGTATGAACTTTTAAATGATTGATTGGAACATGTTTAAACTAAAAAGAATCAAAGTGGATTGAGGCTCTGCAAAACAGAGTTTGTTTCTGCTTCTGGTGTAGGCATGGCCCAGCTACGCCCTATTTGTCTTTAGGTGCGTATGTATTTGCCCGCCTGCACTCTTAATCAGTTGCTAGTTTTGTTTATGCTGTGAGTTGAGAACTTGGTATCACGACTTAGATATATACCTAAAAAGGAGTATAACATGATATGTAAAGCTTTCTTATGTAGTATGAAGTAATCAACATGGATTAGTAAGGATGTTTGTAACAAAACTTAAGGTTTCCAAAACAAACTTTGAGGAAAACTTATGTTCATAAGTTCTGAACTTAGTGGCTCATATGCATGACTGATTTCAAAACTAAATGAGCATGATATATGATGTATAGTGTCTTTATCATGATTAATCTTGTTAGCTTTGTGTTAGAAAATGTTTTAAAAGAAAAGCTTGTTATGTTAAAGTTAATATACATGAATGCTACATGATGTAAGTTTTGATTGCGAAAGGATTGCTAATTATACTGCTTTAGCACTTCCTCGGAGCCGTAGTTTGCTGAGGAAGTCATGTTTAGAATCGTACAGACAGCCTGCCTAAGGGCTGACCGAGCATCTGCCAAAGCCAAGTCAAGAATCGTAGACTACACTCGGAGTCATAGAGTCTACTAATGTCAAAGCTAAGTCAAGAATCGTAGACTGCACTCAGAGTCGTAGAGTCTACTGATCGTATCAAAGGCAGAGATCGTAGTTAAGCAAGATCAGATGAAGACAACAAGCATAACGATAGTAATTGTAGTGTCAAGATCTAATCTCGGAGTTGCAGTGTCTGCATAGCCGAAGCTGAATCATAGAGTGCAGAGCTAAGACCTCAACAGATGTGCTCCCAAAGCCAAGGTAGAATCGTAGAGCAAACACAATTCCCAACAATTGAGCAGTCCCAAAATATCCAAATAAATGAAGCCTATGGTTGGTGATGCAAAGATAAAACTCACTTAAAGGAAGCCAGATAGCACTTAACGAATGACATGCAAGCTAATAGAAGATCTAAGCATCAACCCAATCAGCATCCAGTTTGAGTTGTGAAGCCATTCAAGATGAAGTCTTCCACAAGATGATTATAAGAAAACTTCATTAACTGACTAAGGAAAGTCAGCATATGTAGTAACTGTTAAGTTGAAAGATGACAACGATCTTGAAAGTAACCAGAATCGTAGTGTTTGCCAAACGAAGAAGGAACTGATGGAGTATACACAAAGATACTGGTCAGCCTCTGAAGAACATGGCTAAAGTGATTAAGCATTGGGTCGGTCCATTGCTGATAAGTGAACGGGAGATCACAAGGAGAAAGTGAGCTAGACATGCCATAAATCTGAAGTGTCTTGTTATTCAGAAGGGGTCAGAGCGAGAAGTTAAGCCATCAGTATCTAAGAGTAGTCGAGGAAAACAGAAGTGATGAAGCACTGCATGAAAGAAGGAAGAGCTGTTCTTCACTAAAGATCAAGTGAACACTCTTCAAGATCGTAATGTTGACAATACATGTCAATAAGCATCAGTCAATAGGATGCTACGATTAGGTCCAAGAAGATGTGCATCAGAATTATAGAGTTCAAACAACTGAGGATTGAAGCATTGGCAACGGTTCAATCTGAAGGTTGGTAATTGAACAAAAGCTTTTTGAGAGAATCGATGCAAGGACAACCTCTGATCGAGAAATCAGAAAGGGAAACAAAGTAGTCGACCTGCCCGAGACATCAAAGTAACATATCTGACGGGGTAGGTGAAATAGTAGACTGCAGTGTCAGAAAGTCAGAAAAAGATGTCATGTCAGATCTGCAGTCTGCACCAAATAACTTGAGATCTGTGAAACAATTTGAATAGCTTTTAAACGGCTATCTTCGAACTGGAAGATTGGAAAGGAGTATAAATCAACAGATCTTCAAAGATTAAGAGTTGATGAGGATTGCTATGTTACAGAATTGTTGAGTTGTTCAATGATATTGTTGACTCTACGAGTTCCACCAAAGATCAACAGAACAAGTCTCAGTGATAGTGAGACTACATAGGTGGAAATGAAGCATCAATGAAGAAGGACTAAAATAGACTAGAGCTTCACTCAACAAAGATGAGAATGCCACTAAAGATGGCAGCCAAGCTGAGAGCCGAGAAGGCCAAGGAGATAACATTCAGAAAAGTGGCAGAGTACAAAGAAGATCAGGAGAGCCACTCTACGAATCACCAGGAACCTAAAGCTGAAACTGAAAAAGTGCAAAACCATGTCTACAAAACATTCAAAAAGGGTTCAGGGATTGCTAAGTGCCAGACAAAGTCTACCAAAAGCTCAGGGACATAGCAAATCTAGATGGTGATGGTGCATAGCTGACATCAGATGAAGATGAGCAGAAAAGAGTAAAGGTCAGCTGCACCAAAGAAGATGTGGTTAAAACTCAAAGTAGAATGCTAAGAAGACCACACCAAGCTGCTAAGTACAGATGATGTTCAGAGCTTAAAGACATCTTAGTAGCTCGGCACCAACAACATCAACAACTATAACAACTATAACAACAAGAAGCCAGGGCCTGAGGGGTCCTTGTGCAGAGGGACTAAATGAAGATTCCAAGCCTGCTGGGCTTTAAGAGTTACCAGGGAACTAGAGAAGTCCCAAGGCTGATGGCCTTGAAGAGTTCTTAGTGAACTGAAGTCCCATGGCTGCTGGCCTTGAAGGAATCTTAGTGATTCAGGGTGCTGCCCTTCCTTAGTGGAAATCCTGCTAGTTGAAAGCAGAAGAGTGGATTAGGAGCTTGAGTCTCTGAACCACTTAAAACCCTTTGTGTCTTTTACTTTATGTCATTTACATTATGTATATTAACTGCTATAACTGCTATGTATGTCTTAACTACTTACTACTGAATTAACTCTATGAACAATGTATGCCTGATTATGAATATATCAATGAAGGGGATATTTTACTTATTCCCCTGTAAATACAAAATGAACCAGAAAAGTATTTGAAATAAAAAGGATATATTCAACCCCCCCTTCTAGATCTATATTGTGCCTACTGGGAACTAATAATTGGTATCAAAGCAGGTTCTCATACAATATTCAAAAGCTAATTGCTTTGAGTCTGATCCTAGGCACAAACATTGTTCTAAACTTAGTTTAGTAGTAAGTCACTTGTTATATGCAGATGAGCTCACACGTTGGAAATATTGTGTACAGATAAATGTGTATACATAAAGCTGCTAAGATTAGTCCATGTTCTTAATTGTCATATCAACAAGACCAATCCTTGCTCGCAGTCAATCTTGTAGTTTGAAGACCAAGCTAGAAAGCTCAGGAGACATCAACAGAAAAGAATCAAACATCCACCAGCCTGAAAAGATGAAACGACCATACATGCAAAGCAATGCTTATCTAGAGAAGAAAGAAGAACTTCTCAAACATTTGTCTGGCCAACCTGCAGATGGATGTAAAACTTGTGAACTCAAGGATGTCAAAGAACTAAAAATGCTGATATTCTCTTAGCTTGCATCCTCAAGACCACGACTGATTAATTGAAGGTCAACTGGAGCAAATGAGAAACTATGCACATCAATGCCTAAACTCAGTATATCTAGGATAAATGACTGTTAAGAAATTGATAGTAAAAAGGTACGGTTCCTAACTAACTCAAATGTGTTCATCATATTGCTCCTCCTTATGAACTATAACAGTATTCTTTCAAGGAATCACAATTTACCTAAAAAAAGGTGAAGAGAGACATTGAGGGTGGAAACTCAAATGCCTATAAACTTTCTCTCCATCCAATTTTTAAGTTGAAGATGACATCTTGAAAGTAATCTGAAATGGGTCATAGGAGCATCACATATTAAATTAATTCTATGTAAAGTAATCTTTGCTGATGGGTTAGTATGTATGTACTTCCAATGGTCTAAGTGTTTAATAACACACGGAGTATGATCAGTTCTACAAGAGTATCTTGAAGATTCATAGAAACTGATCACCTCCATGAATCAACCAGATATTAATAAATCGTAGAGTTGATTCTCACTCTGTGAACATTTAAACCCTGTGAACATAACCTAGCAGATGATAAAACCATCAAAGAAAAAGAGTGCTTTATTAAAATAGCAAATCTTATACACACTCACCATCATGCATCTCAAAATGTGTTATCTAAATTAGTTACATGCATGAATATAACCGATGGTGATCAATATTATCACTACACCAAAAATGGCCTCTAGCGAAGGAAATTTTGTAAAGGAATTTATTCCTTCACATGAGGAGTTATTTAGCGAAGGAATAGTGAAGGAAAAAAGTATAGTGACAATATAGTTATTAGCGAAAGAAATATCCTTCACAATTTATATTTTTTCCCTCTAAAATTAGGCGATAGATAGATTTTTGGAGCCAATTTATGATGAAAATTTTGAGGAAAAAATCTATTTAGTGAAGGAATTATTACTCAATATATATTATTGGTCGGAAGTTTTTGCGAGATATAAAATTGGTATTTATTTTATTTTAAATAATTTTTATAATTAATTATGGTGAATATAAATACCTTAAATTTATTACAATAGTAAATTTAATTTTAATAACACTTTTTAAGTAACTTACAATATCAACTATTTATTTTAATAACTATAAAGTAAATAACTTTACATTATGTTAAATTTTAAAATTTCTCCATAAAATATTATTTTTATGATCATAAATAAAGTTAAAAGTTAAATAAAAATAAATTAAATAATCCAAAAGACTTTAAATTTTATTTTAAGTATATAATATTAATCCAAAAAAGTCTTTTGGAGATTAATTTAAAGTAATTTTTCTTTTTGATATTGTATTTAACATTGGTTAAATAACAATTTAGGAGGGCTTTAAGAAAGACTTTTGAATTATTTAATTTTATTTTTAATTAGTTCAAACCATAAAAAAAATCAAAAAAACTTAACTGAACTTTACAATACTAGTAGTGTGTGTGTCGATTACAGTAGCAATTCAGTGTGTGCGTTGATCATGACTCATGAGAAACAGAGAAAGGGCGAAGTAACTCGAGCAAGCGAGATAGGGAAGCAAGATAGTCAGATCGATCAAGGGTTTCGCTTAATCAGCCAAAATCAATAAGCCAAAATTGAAGTTTCGGTTGATGCTAACTAGGTCTCTACCAATTTGGTTTCCCCTCTCTTCCTTAGCCATAGTTTAGGGGGGAGAAATAAAAAATTAGCGCCAAATTTTGCCCAAAATTAGCAAGATCGAGATTTGATTGTGTGAATAATGTTTGGTATGAGTAAAAAAGGGATTATCATTAATCCCAAAATTTTACCCCAAACTTCATCTTTGCATCTTCAAATCTGCACCTTCTGTCCCAATTGTAGAAGCCCTAATTTCGAAGACCCAAAGACCGTCAATTTGTTCGAAGGTATTTTTTCCAACAACTTTGTTCATCCTTATTCAATTAGTTGCTGTAATGATTCATATATACAGACACATGTATGTATGTGTGTATTTGTTTGTGTAAGAGACGATATGAGAAGGCAATATTTGTAGGTATTGCTTTCGAATCCTTACCATTTTTCGATCTAATGTAGGTATTGCTTTTGAATCCTTACAATTTTTTGTACGCACTTATTTTCTGCTCTTCAAATTTATTTCATTTATTTTGAAAACTTCGAGTTTAATTATTTTTTCATTGGTCATAATAATCATAATTAGAGGTTTTGTGCAATGAAATTGGAATTATAGTTCTATTTATATTTAATTTTATTAGTTGTAAGCTATTTATATTTAATTTTATTATGTGCATTGTTGGGTATAATCTATATATTCACAACACGCAAGTATACGTGGTCAACGAGTAATAGAGTGATCAGTAAAGTATCGTTCCCACAGAGACTTACTAGCAAAACTCTTAACTTACAATTATCAATTTCCTATTAAACCTAATTTTATTAAACAAATCAACTCAATTATTATAACTAATGATTCTAAATTAAATAATAATTAAAATAACATAGAATAATCACAAATATCAAAATCTAGAAATTTTAAACAGTTAATGGAGAATTAGACTTATGATTTTACCTTAAGCTTCACTCTGATTTTAACACCTTTATTCCAATTCAATGCACTATCCTAGTTTATTAATCAAGAACACGAAAGCAGTATTAACCACCTCTCGATGCATTAATACCGTATTAACATCAATCCACAGTTAAGATAGAAATCCGTTAAACACCTTAATCAACTAACCCACTATATCTCTATGTGAATTACAATTGAAGAAGGTTTAAGAATAAGTTCTATATTTGATTACATGCGATGTCAAGCATATCTCTACCTTAACATTCATCAAGATTAAGCTATTCACAAAATCATGAACACTTGCTATATCAACTAGGTCTAAAATTGAATATCCTCTCTCAAATCCATCCAATTCCATAAAGAATTGTTGATCAGACAATTCAAAGATTAAAGCACAAATCAATATAGATAAACTAAAGATAGATTATTAAATTGGAAATCAAAGTTACAAAATCATTGATTCACTCAAGGATCCATCACAAGCCTAAAAAGTGAATTAGTTTATGCTAAACGAAATAAACACTGAATAAATCATAGAAATCATTCTTCCAATTACAAATAATAATCTAACACAAAGAATATTGAAAAACACCCTTCGCGTATACTAGAATCGCAATTGTCTTGAAAATCTCCCGAAATACTCCTCCACACTTGCACTCAAAAACTCAGCTTAGAATCTTGGTAATATCTCCTCTCTCTTCTTCAAGTTGTTGTTGATAGAGTATTAGATATCTAGTCTACAAGCTCCAGCCACAATTTCCTTCAATTAGAGTTCCATTATCATGCAAGTTGCTAGAAATCATGCCCAATAAGAAGTTTAATCAAAAGCAGTCACAAATGATTCTCCACCCCCTTGGGTGGCATCCTTCGTCTAGCTCAACTTAAGACCCCCCGCCCTAGCGGGGGTACACAGTATAAAATCGCCAGCCCCGACGGGCCCTTCTTCTATTAATTGGATATCAAGACCCCGTCTCCATGGGTGTAGTAAGGTAATTAACCCGCCTTGGGCAATTGTTTTCCGCTAAATGACTTGGTGAATTCCACAAGTTTTCCCAAGTTTGCTCAAATTTACTTCAAATCATACCAAATAGTTCCAAATGTCCATTGAATGCTACAACTACCATCCTACACATGAAATAACATAAAACAAGTAAAAATCAACATGATCGCGAATATTTAGCAACAAATAAGCATGAAATGGATATTGAATCGTGTATATAAAATTCACTTATCAAAATCCCCCAAACTTAAAACGTGTTAGTCCTCAAGCACAAAACAACTACATGCAATACAATGCAATAAAATGAATACCACTTAACTTATATGCTTACAAATCCAACAATATCGCAGAAACAAGATTATCTGAACAGCCTCAGCGAAAATAAGCAACTATACAATACCAACCATCTAAAACAAATCTACAATTTCGTTTTATCCTTAAATCTCAAGCCATCATCACTGGTATAGTGTGTGTGTGCAACATCCATGATAACCGATATTGACTCAAATTTCAATACATAACCAATCTCTTAGAAGGAATCACACAGATTAAACTTAAAATATCAAAAATAGATAGCTCTCACTAAAATTAAGCAATCACAAATCTTAAGGGTTCACGCGGGGTACTTATGCTTTATTCATACAATTTTTTTTTTAGATATACGGGGGCTTTTTGCTCTTATTTCCATTTTTTTATACATATAGCTATGCAGCGTCTTATTCCCTTAGGCTTTTCAATGAACGGTGATCAAGCAGTCATACATGCAAAACAATCAAGATAGAATTTCCATATGATATGTAAATCAGCCCCAACAATTAAACTTGCAACTAAACTACATATTAAAATCCGTTAAAATCCTATAATGGAATTTAGTTCATGACTGAACCAAAAGCCATTATGGGATCAAAGCTAAACATGGCTAATAAGCAAACAATTGAAAGATGAAGGATAGAAATGATCAAACCCAATTGCTGATTATAGACCAAAGTTAACGTTCAAATTCTCATATAACGCCAACAAAATAACAATGATAATCCACAATGATAAAAAATCCCAAGAAGAATTGGAGAAGTAGGCGTTTAAGCTTCATTCTACGTTGGAATCTCCCTCAGAGTGTAAACCCTAGTTCCTACTATGAAAATACGTCAAAAGTAATCAAAGATATGTCTGACACCAGTCAGATATCGTTTTTAATCAATTGCAACCCTTTTAATTAAAAATTAAAATAAAACAAATCAGCAGCTTCAGACATCGCGTGCGGCCGCGTGCACCCTCCGTTAATAATCATCGCTGCGGCGCGCGACTTGCAAAGGTGTCATGTTGTCGGTACCGGTGCTCACGCGCACGGGCGCGTCCCCAAGCTTGTCTGTCGCGTGGCTTCGCAACTTTGAATTACGGTTCACGCCGTGAATCGATCTCTTCATTGCTCATTCCTTTGTCCATCCATGCTTAGTCTTCTGCTCCACTTGATCCTCATGCCACGCATCTCCCAGCTTGTGCCTCGCTTCATGCATCCATTAGTCGTGTGCCCTCTAATACCACCAAATTAAGGCGTTTCCTGCACTTTTTCACCAAAAGGAGTTTTAAGTAAATGCAATGCAAAATAACATGAAATGCAACTAAAAACACACTAAAATGTACTTGAGATGAGCATAGTTCGCGTGAATTGGTATTCAATAAGTAGGTATAAAACCCACTTATCATTCTTTTTCATCGGAATCACTCGGTGGGAACCTTGGCATTGGTCCAGGCTGTTGATATGGAAATTGTGCCGTCGGGTTGAAACTGTGAAGATTTGTGTTCAACGAGGCGAAAGATGTGTGCATAGAATTGAACATATGCTCTTGCCTTATTGCCAATCGGCGCATTTCCCGACGAGTTGCCTTGGTATACGCATTCATTTAATTTTGGAGCTCAAGGAACTGAGAACTGGATATGGCCTAAGCCTGCGGTACCTGTTCAGCCCCTTAATTGCCCATTAGTTCATCATCATCCCCCGAAGTCTCTGTAACATCAACGTCATCGTCCGAATCCAACGAAAAAATGAAACCCACACCACGTGGATGTGACTCGCCTCCTGCCCATACAGAGTACCGCGCTATCATTCTCGAATCTAGCATTACAAGCGACAATTATGTTGGTTCGTCATCGGACCATCTAACCCCAGCGTTGCAACACAACCCACAAATGAGTGATGGGTGTGGCAAGCCTCCAGAAAAATTTCCACGTAAGTACTGACGGATTGATGAACAGATTGTTACCCCAACGTCAATGATAAAATCTTGCACAATGGCGTACAACAGTAACGCCTTCTCTTTTGTGACGTCCGAGGTGTGTTGGGATGGAAGTAATTTTGCGTATAAGAATACATACCAAATTTTTCCATACCTACTAAGGTCCTTTCTATGGAACACGATGCCTCCCTTTCGACCCTTGATCCACGATGTTCCCTGCTTTGTCATCTCCGTGATTATAGCATCAAGGTCTGCGTCAGAATTACAGAGATGAGCATACTGACAGTGGCGAGGCACCCTCAATTGGTAGTAGGTGTTGATGGCATCGGCACTGAATGGAACCAACCGTCCTCGCACAAATACGTTGAATGGTTCTTTGTCTTCAGCGTTTGCGTAGAATTCTTTGACGATGTTGACAACTACTAGTTCTGGCTCCTCGGTGAATTTGGTCCATCCCTTTTAGTAAATTTGAAGCATAAGCTCCCCGTCATTAGGATCCGGTGCCAAACCCTCTCCGGTGTAAACGCTTTGGTGAGCATGTAATCATAGTGGTCGGCGGCGGTGGCACTGACGAATTTCCTACGATCAAAGGTGCGAGTTGGTTGAGATGGACGTGAACTCTCCCCCCTTTGGCATTTCGACGATGATTGTGAAGCCATGTCTCTCCCAATTGCTGGTTTTGCCCTAACTCTCCCCCAAACTTTTCAATATTATCTCTCTAGCTCACAACTATACTCTCTTTTTACCTTATATCAAGTGTGGTGGGAGAGTTTGTATGAGATGTGGTGGTATTTATAGATGGAGAGGTAAGGCTAGCTTTGGTGGAGTGAAGAGGTGGAGAGGAGTTATGGAGTATTGGGAATGTGGGGAAGAAGTAACGGTAATGGGTGGTTGTGGAGTTATGAAGTAGTGGGGAAGTGGGAAAAGGGGGTTATTGGAAGGTGGAATGAGTCTTATTGGGAAGTGGAGAGTCAATGTAACTACCACAACTGTCAGATTCAGGACCCCATACAGCGGGTCAGAGGTGGTTGTGAGTGAGTGAAAGAGCCCCCGGTAATGTGTGTTATGTCTAACATGTTTTGAGGACCTCACCTTACGGGGTTATAATACTTAGGAAGGCCCACTTTGACGGGCATCACGATATCGCAGCCCTAACTTTTACTTCAATTGTAGTTCATTTGCGACCACTTTGCTCACTTAATGCTCCTTTTTCCGACCTATATGACATATAGCAAGAAGATTAGTCAGTTGTCTATATCATGATGAATTGTGAATAGTTTAATGAGATTTTTCTTTTATTCGTCTACCTAATAATGAAATCAAAACTATAATTAAGCAATTATGAATATAAAATATGATAAATAATTAAAAATTGGGTTGCCTCCGAATTAGTGCTTGATTTTAAGTCGTTCAGCTTGACTACTTCCTGATTATGTTGTGTCGGTCATTGTGATGGCGATCACGTCGGTGTTGGCTTCTCCACCCCAATAGCGTTTTAAACGGTGTCCATTGACTTTGAATGTTTCTAGTGGATTGTGACTGTAGATTTCGACTGCACTATGGGGGAATACCTGTTTGACCGTGAATGGTCATGACCATCTCGATTTAATCTTTCTGGGGAAATATCGCAACCGTGAATTGAACAAGAGTATTGATTGTCCTGGCTCGAATGTTCAACGCAAAATTTTCTGGTCATGCCATCTCTTGACTTTTTCTTTGTATAGTTTGGCATTCTCATAGGCGTGAAGGCGAAATTCGTCGAGTTCATTCAATTGAAGTAGTCTCTTTTAACCTACAACTGTTTGATCGAAATTGAGTTTTTGCACAGCCCAATATGCCTTATATTGTAGCTCCACCGGTAAGTGACATGCCTTCCCGTACAATAGTTGATATGGTGACATCCCAATTGGCGTCTTGTATGCAATCCGGTAGGCCCATAAAGCATCGTCCAATCTCAGCGACCAATCTTTCCGAC
Organism: Panax ginseng; assembly: GCA_020205605.1. Classification (NCBI taxonomy): domain Eukaryota; kingdom Viridiplantae; phylum Streptophyta; class Magnoliopsida; order Apiales; family Araliaceae; genus Panax; species Panax ginseng. Next base: position 88,686,937 of record CM035130.1, on the reverse strand, counting down.
TCAGATTCACCACTTTCTCCAATATCTTTTTGTCTTCTCTGTTTGATACCTCAGCTTGTCCACTAGTTTGAGGGTGATATGTTGTAGCTATCTTGTAGTTGACCCCAACTTGGCTAAAAGAGTAGTAAACGACTTATTGCAGAAGTGAATACCTTCGACACTGATAATTGCTCTTGGTGTGCCAAACCTCGTGAAGATGTTCTTTTGAACGAATTTGAGGACCACCTTGGCATCGTTTGTTGGTAGAGCTGCAGCTTCAACCAACTTTGACACGTAATCCATTGCGAGTAGAATGTATTGATTATTCAATGACGAGGGAAATGGTCCCATGAAATCGATACCCCATATGTCAAAAATTTCCATTTCTAGAATCGTTTATAAGGGTATCTCATTACATTTCGAAATGTTGCCCACCCTTTGACACCTATCGCATTATTTGACAAACTAGTGGGCATCTTTGAATAATGTGGGCCAATAAAAACCACATTGCAGCACCTTCGCTGCTGTCCTCTCACTCCCATAATGCCCACCATACGCCGATGAGTGACACTTATGCAGAATGTTCTTCACTTCACTATACGGAAAGCATCGTCGAATCATCTTGTCGGCGCACTACTTGAACAAATATGGATCATCCCACATGTACCATTTTACATTGTGAAGAAATTTCCTTTTCTGTTGTCTTGTGAGGTCAGGTGGTAGAATGTTACTCATAATGAAATTTGCATAATCTCCATACCACGGAATCTCTGCTGAAATCCCAAACAGTTGCTCATCTGGGAATGATTCGTTGATTTCACATTTGTCGTCTTTTGCTTTCCCGTGGTTTTCCAACCTCGACAAGTGATCGGCTACTTGGTTCTCCGTCCCCTTTCTATCCTTTATTTCTAAGTCGAACTCTTGAAGTAGGAGAATCCACCGGATAAGGCGTGGTTTAGCATCCTTTTTCGCTATCAAGTATCGAATCACCGCATGGTTTGTGTAAACTATCACCTTAGTCCCAATCAAGTAATCCCGAAATTTGTCAAACACATACACCACTGCAAGCAATTCCTTTTCTGTGTTTGTGTAATTCATTTGCATTTCTATAAGTGTTTTGCTTGTGTAGTATATGGCGTGAAACATCTTGTCTCTACGTTGACCCAAAACAGCCCCAACCGCAAAGTCGCTTGCATCACACATAAGCTTGAATGACATGCTCCAATCCAGTGCGACTATAACAGGGGCTGTAGTCAATTTTCTCTTTAATAAGTCAAAAGCCGTCTTGCATTCTTCATCAAAGCTGAACGTTGCATCCTTCTCTAACAAACTGCATAGAGGTTTTTCAATTTTAGAGAAGTCTTTTATGAACCTTCGGTAGAACCCAGCGTGTCCTAAAAAACTCCTAATACCCTTCACTGAGGTCGGTGGAGGCAATTTTTCAATAGTTTCTAGCTTTGCTTTATCATCTTCCAATACTTGAGCTGATACCTTATGGCCCAAAATTATGCCCTCTTCAACCATAAAGTGGTATTTTTCCCAATTTAGTACGAGATTCATGTCCTTACATCTTTGCAACACCATGAACAGATTTTGTAAGCAAATATTGAAGCTGTCCCCATAAACCAAAAAGTCATCCATGAAGACCTCAACATTTTTCTCCACCATATATGAAAAATGGGCCATCATACACCGTTGGAAAGTTGCAGGTGCATTGCATAGCCCAAACGACATCCTCCTGAATGCAAATGTGCCATAAGGGCATGTGAATGTGGTCTTCTCTTGATCCTCCGGAGCGATGACTATTTGGTTGTAGCTAGAGTACCCCATCCAACAAACAGTAATATTGGTGTCCTGTAAATCTATCTAACATTTGATCAATAAAGAGCAGCGGGAAATGATCTTTTTAGGTTGCCTTGTTTAATTTTTTGTAATCCATGCAAACCCTCCAACCTGTCACTGTTCTAGTCGGTATTAATTCATTGTCCTCATTTTCCACCACTGTCATTCCTCATTTCTTTGGCACGCACTGCACTGGACTAACCTATTTGCTGTCGGAAATAGGGTAGATGATGCCAGCATCTAGCCACTTCAAAATTTCCTTCTTCACAACTTTCTTCATAATTGGATTGAGTCGCCGCTGTTGCTCCACCATTGGTTTTGCCTCGTCTTCCATTAGGATCTTTTGCATGCAAAATGAAAGGTTGATTCCCTTCATATCTTCGATTGTCCACCCAATAGCAGATTTGTGTTCCCTAAGCACCCTCATCAACTTTTCTTCCTGCAGTTCGTTAAGTGCAGCTGAAATAATAACAGGTAAAGAATTTGAATTGCCTAAGTATGCATACCAGAGGTATTTAGGGAGTGGCTTAAGTTCCAGCTTTGGTGGCTCTTCCAATGATGGTTTCAGTTTTTCTGCGGTTACCTCCTCTGTGTGTAGTGGTTTAAACGGTGTTCTACATCTGGAAACTCATGGCAATGAGTCTAGCATTTGTAGGTAATCCACTAATTCTGGATCATCAACCTCTTCATCCCCCAATAATGTTGTTTGTAACGGATTGTTTACCAAACTCTTGTTCATGTCATCACTAATGATTTCCTCAATTAAATCCATTCAAAAACATTCTTCCACGTCCGTAGGGAATTTCATAGCCTTAAACACATTGAATTTTACTTCTTGATCTTGGACCCTCATAGTGAGTTCTCCCTTTTGTACATCTATGAGTGTCCTCCCTGTAGCCAAAAATGGTCTCCCTAGGATAATTGGGATGTTCTTGTCTTCCTCAAAATCCAGAATGATAACGTCCGTGGGGAATATAAACTTATCCACTTTCACTAAGATGTCCTCTACTATGCCTCTCAGATATGTGACTGACCTATCCGCCAACTGTAAGGATATGTTTATAGGCCTTGGTGCAGGCAAACCTAATTCTAAGTATACTGACAATGGCATAAGGTTTACACTCGCCCCCAAATCACATAAACACTTGCTGAAGTGCATATTCCCAATCGTGCATGGAATAGTGAAGCTTCCCGGGTCCTTGAGTTTTGGTTGTAATTTCTGCTGTAATACCGCACTACACTCCTCGGTTAGTGCCACAGTTTCAAAACCGTCCCATTTCTTCTTTCTTGACAAAATCCCTTTTATAAATTTTGCGTAGCTCGATATTTGTTCTAGGGCCTTTGCAAATGGTATGTTGATTTGAAGTTTCTTGAAAATTTCCAAAAACTTGGCAAATTGTTTGTCTAATTTCTGTTTTTGGACCCTCTGCTAAAATGGTGGAGGTGGATAAACAATTGGCTTATTGTTTAGCTTTGTTTCCTTACCTTTCTTATCCTCACCTTTGCTTTCTACACTCACTTCCCTATCATCAACTTTTTCCTCCGGAGTTGCTGAATTTTCTGCATTAGTACCTTCGTGATGTTTTGCACTCCGCAATGTAATTGCTTGACACTGTTCATGGTTACCCTTTGGATTTCTCTCTGTATCACTAGGTAATGTCCCTTGTGGTCTATTATTCAATGCTAACGCAATTTGTCTGATCTGATTCTCTAGATTCTTGATCGCCATCTCTTGTGATTTCATAGTAATCTCATATGATTTTATAGCCATTGCTTGATTTTTCATAGCCACATCAGTGCTAGTCATGTATTTTGTTAACACCTCCTCTAGATCTAATTTCCTTTCTTGATATTGAGCTGGTTGTTACTGGTTCTGAAAACCTGGAGGATATGAGCTTGATTTTGCTGGTTGTTGCTCCATGAGAAATTCGGATGGTTCCTATTTCCTTGATTATATGTGTTCTGCGGAATTCTGTTGTAATTGTCGATGAACTGCATAACTACTGGATTAATTGTGCATTGATCCGTTGGGTGCTCTCCTGCGCATAACTCACATATTATTGACACTTGCTGTGTCTGTGCTTGTGTTTGCGTAGCTGTCACCGAATCCAACTTCTTTGAAAGCGCAGAAATTTGTGCTTACATAGCTATCATACTATCTACTTTTAACACTCCAGTTGCCTTCGCCTGTGTCATTCTCGCTGTGGGCCACTGGTAGTTATTAGCCGACATGGTTTCAATCAACTCGTAGGCTTCCTCGTAACTCTTAGCCATGAATGCTCCGCCCGATGCTGCATCGATACTTGTCCTGAGATTCCCATGTAGTCAGTTGTAAAAGGTGTTCATTTGTAGCCACTGGGGCAATCCATGATGTGGACATTTTCTGAGCAATTCTTTGTATCTTTCCCAGGCCTCATATAATGACTCCCCAGGATGCTGTTCAAACATCGTTATCTTGTTCCTCATCTTCGCAGTTTTTGCCGGTGGAAAGAATTTTGCGAGGAATTTCTGAGCTAAATCCTCCCATGTAGTTATCGAACTAGACGGTAGAGAATGCAACCAACTCTTCACCTTGTCCCGTAAAGAGAATGGGAACAATCAAAGTCTCACCGCCTCATCCGAAACCCCATTGAACCTAAAAGTGTGGCACATTTCCAGAAAGCTGACTAGATGCTCGTTTGGATCATCATTTGCAAATCCCCTAAACTGAACTAAATTTTGAATTATTTGTATCATCCCAGGCTTAATTTCGAACGTATTTGTTGTTATTGCTGGCCTGGTGATACTTGACTGCAGTTCAGTCACCTTGGGTGTTGCAAAATCCCTTAATGCTTTCCGATCTTCGGCTGCCATTACTGTTACCTCTTCCTTTTCAGATGTTTCAAATTCTTGCCTCGTTTCCTTGATCCATTTACTCAACTTCTGAAACCTTTTCTCAATGTCATCCTCAAAAGGCAGCAAGTCTGGATTTTGGGACCGAGTTTGCATAAACTACTTCCAACACCTGAAATAAGAAGCACAAAACAAAAATAAAAATGTCTAAGTAAAATTGGATTAACTAAACTGATATTGTAAAAATATTAAGAATTATACTAAATAGTCCCCGACAATGGCGCCAAAAACTTGTTGGGTATAATCTATATACGCATAACACGCAAGTATACGTGGTCAACAAGTAATAGAGTGATAAGTAGAGTATCGTTCCCACAGAGACTTACTAGCAAAACTCTTAATTTACAATTATCAATTTCCTATTAACCCTAATTTTATTAAACAAATCAACTCAATTATTATAACTAATGATTCTAAATTAAATAATAATTAAAATAACATAGAATAATCACAAATATCAAAATCTAGAAATTTCAAACAGTTAATGGAGAATTAGACTTATGATTTCACCTTAAGCTTCACTCTGATTTTTACACCTTTATTCCAATTCAATGCACTATCTAGATTTATTAATCAAGAACACGAAAGTAGTATTAACCACCTCTCGATGCACTAATACTGTATTAACATCAATCCACAGTTAAGATAGAAATCCGTTAAACACCTTAATTAACTAACCCACTATATCTCTATATGAATTACAATTGAAGAAGGTTTAAGAATAAGTTCTCTATCCAATTATATGCGATGTCAAACATATCTCTACCTTAACATTCATCAAGATTAAGCTATTCACAAAATCATGAACACATGCTATATCAACTAGGTCTAAAATTGAATATCCTCTCTCGAATCCATCCAATTCCACAAAGAATTGTTAATCAGGAAATTCATAGATTCAAGCATAAATCAATATAGATAAACTAGAGATAGATTATTAAATTGGAAATCAAAGTTACAAAATCATTGATTCACTCAAGGATCCATTGCAAGCCTAAGAAGTGAATCAGTTCATGCTAAACGAAATAAAAACTGAATAAATCATAGAAATCATTCTTCTAATTACAAATAATAATCTAACATGAAGAATATTGAAAAACACCCTTCACGTATACTAGAATCGCAATTATCTTGAAAATCTCCTGAAATACTCCTCCACACTTGCTCTCAAAAACTCAGCTTAGAATCTTTGTAATATCTCTTCTCCCCTCTTCAAGTTGTTGTTGATAGAGTATTAGATATCTAGCCTACAAGCTCCAGCCCCAATTTCCTTTAATAAGAGTTCCATTGTCATGCAAGTTGCTAAAAATCATGCCCAATAAGAAGTTTAATCAAAACAGGTCACAGCCAGATTTTCCACCCCCCGCCCCGGCGGGCATCCCTTATGTCTAGCTCGACATAAGACCCCCTCTTTGCCAATAGGGTACACGAGATAAAATAGCCCACCCGTGAATGGGCCCTTTGCTTTCGTTAATCGGATATCAACCCCCCTCGGCATAAGGGTATGTAGTAAATTAGTCTGCCTCAATGCCTCGTTTTCTCGCTAAATGACTTGGTGAATTCCACAAGTTCTCCCAAGTTTGCTCTAATTTACTTCAAATCATGCCAAATAGTTCCAAATGTCCATTGAATGCTACAACCACCATCCTACACATGAAATAATATAAAACAAGTAAAAATGAACATGATCGCGAAGATTTAGAAACAAATAAGAATTAAATGGATATTGAATCACGTATATAAAATCCACTTATCATAAGCAAACACTATGCTATGATGATTCACCCAATTTAAGTCACAGATTTTAATTTGATAGGTACTAAACTACTTTAAATCTAGGGCGTAAATTGTTTTCCCCTAGTTTCCTGTGTTATTTTTAGTAGTTCAACAAATTAGTGTTATTTTTTTGTTGTTAGAAATTTGTCCTTTTTGTTTCTGAGTAGCTTGCATTTTTATATCATTGTAGAATAATGTTTGTTTATTATAAGGAACACTTTATATTTTGTCCTGGTTTGTGAAGGTTGGCGGGTAACTTAGATTTTTTTTGTTATTAAGTGTTGTTATTTCATTCAGTATGATACATGAATATATTTTTCGTTCTTTTGTCAAGAAAAAATTAATTACGATCGTGAAAATTTGTTAGTGAATTTTAGCATGTGTCACTAAGGTTTGTGGGTCTGTGATGAGGATTCGAAATTGGCATGGTTTGAGCTTTTGCTTTACATAGTTTATAATATACTCTTTGGGCGCTCATTAGCTATGGTCCCCAAGCTTTAAAATGTACTCATGTGTGGACCTATCTTACAAGTCAAACTCGAATGTGTCTAGTATCAAACAGTTACAGATGTGTCAATAGTTTTGTTTTTCTTGTAGCCTTGTGCCATAGTAAACAAAATTTCTGGATACACCCTGGCTTATAATAAAGAATAATGTTAACATTAGGTGTTTGATTATTGATTCTTTATGTACTGTTGTCAAAATTCGTGCTCTAAACTTTTATTGTGAAAGAGTCAGAGTTAAGCTTAACCCCAAGGTTTACAAGCTTTAGTTTAAAATGGGTGGTATAGTTTTTTGTGTGCATGCTTCGGAAAAGCATATAGTATTTACAGTGCATAATGCTCAAAGCCACTGAATTTGTACTTGATATGAAGAACTTTTTCAGAGAAATCTAGTAGCTTGATGACCTTAACATCTGACTTAACATGATTCTAGTGGTTTAAACTTTAGACAACACCTATATGTCTAAGACTCTAGATAAAAAGAATTCAATTGGGTTCTCATCTTTCTGCAGAATAAGTGATGTACAATAAAAATCCATAGAAGCGGCCACAGAGGTCTGTGTATTGTATCAGCAAGATAGTCTCGGGCTAAGTGTTGATTGCCCCTAGTGACATGGTTTTAGGTCTGTTTGGGACATAAATTCACTAAACTGAGTTGTTTATGTATTTTATTATGCATAAATGTTGTTATTTTCATTTAATCTGTATTTTCGTAAGTTTAATTATGTCACAAATGAAAAGAATAAACACATGAAAAGAATTATGAGTCTAGTATTTCTTCTTTTTATTTTTTGTTTTAGGAGTCCATTATACTTTAGGATCTTTTTTTTAAAATGTAAATACAGTTTCCAAAATGTAAAGCCTACTATAATCCTGACAGTTTAAATCTTATCTATATTATCCTTACAAATATGATGTGTTTTTGCATATGCTTTGATGGTTTGTCAAACTTTGAACTAGTGCAGGGTAAATTACTTGTAATATATTCCTTTAACAGTTATGATTGAGCTATTTTATGTTTATTATTTACCATAAATTACTAAGAATGCAAATGGATTTCAGTAGTCTCTTAAATAACATTATGATTCGCTATGCATTCTTTACTTTAAAGGTGATTTGCACAAGTACAGGTCTTCTTGGTAACCATCAGTAAAGAGTTGAACAAGTTCAACTTTTCTTTTGCTGAAGCTTTCTTGAATCTTTTTTCATTTGCCAAAAAATTATTACAAAAAAGTCATATATATTTATAAACTAATTTTTTTCCTTAATTTTTTTCCTTTCAAGTCAGGATATCAATTTATTGGTTTGAAGGTAGACTTTGAGGACTATTTGGTGTTTCTAAACTGCATATTGCAAAAAACTCTTTGATTAGAATTAATTTCTTTTTCCTTTGGATTTAAATATTTGAAATTTTTAATAGTTTGATGATGAATGTGTTTGTTGACATTAGTTAGGTGGTAATTGCCAACTGCAATCATGTCAGCTGATTGAACTTGGATGACACGTAGGGCAGGGGATAATGGGATTGGGGTTTCTTTTGAGTTCGACAAGGTGTGAAAGAATTTCTTAATTTTTCCTTTGACAACCCAAAAGTTGTACACGCGAAAAAGATTAGGTGCCCATATAGATCATGTATGAACTCTTATTGGTTAAGTAGAGGCGAGGTTAACTTTCATTTATTTAAGAGAGGTTTTACTGCCGGATATAGCCGATGGACTCACCATGGGGAATCTTTTTTTTTGGAACCTAACACTTCTCATGTTCGAACTGATTTCATGTCTAATAATGAAAGTTATCAATGTGGTGATATGGTACTTGATGCTATGGGTCATGGATTTGATCAACAAATTGATAATGATCTCCGTGATGATATTGTCGAGGAAGAACCTACTATAAGTGCAAAAGAGTTTTACCAAATGCTAAAAGATACTAAAGTCCCATTATATAGTGGTCATGAGAAGCATAGTAAATTGTCTGTTGTTACTAAGTTATTGCACTTCAAGTCTGAGAGTGGATGTAGTGAGAAACACTTTAACGACTTGTTAACACTTATTAAAGAGTTCTTGTCGGAGGATGATGAGTTGCCGGGATCTTACTACTTGGCACAAAAAATTGTTAGAGGACTAGGTTTGGGGTATGAAAAGATAAATGCATGTAGAGAAGATTGTATGTTGTATTGGGGGGAAAATAAGGATAAACAAAAGTGTTTGACTTGTGGTCTCCCAAGGTATCAGCCTAACAGCAGAGGTAAGGGGAAGGATATACCATGGAAGGTCTTGCGATACTTTACTAATTACACAAAGACTTCAGAGGTTATATATGTCAACAAAGACCTCCGAACACATGAGATGGCATAATACCCAAACTAAAGTTCCCGGTGAATTGAGACACCCTGTAGATGGAGAAGCTTGGAAAAACTTTGATGCTACACACCCATCCTTTGCAAAAGAAGATAGAAATGTAAGGCTAGGACTCACCACTGATTGTTTCACTCCATTTGACCTATTAAGCACACCACACTCTACTTGGCCTGTAATTCTTGTTCCTTATAACCTCCCACCATGGATGTGTATGAAGGATGCATACATGTTTTTATCGTTACTCATTCCTGGTCCTCAAAGCCCGAGTAAAGACATCGATGTATACTTGAGACCATTGGTAGATGAGTTGAAAATGTTATGGGAGACGGGAGTTCTCACCTATAATGCATCCTCTAAATATAATTTTCAAATGAGAGTTGCAGTCATGTGGACTATCAACGACTTTCCTGTATATGGTATGATGGAAGGATGGAACACACACGAAAAGATGGCATGTCTAGTGTGTAAGGATGGAACTAAAGCTATTCGTTTAACTTATACTGCAAAACAAAGCTTCTTTGGATCACATCGTAGGTTTCTACCGATTCAACACAGATTTTGAAGACACAAAGATAATGCTCATAGAGACCAAGAAAAATGTGTTGCACCGATTCGATTATCTAGAGAAATGGTAAAGGCGTGCTTAGATAAATTGAAGTTTCCACCTCCCGAAAAGGTCTATACGAATCATAGAGCTGAAGGGTTTGGTGAATCCCATAATTTGACCAAACAAAGTATTTTCTTTGAGTTACCGTATTGGAGTTCACTCATGCTCCGACACAACTTAGATGTGATGCATATTGTGAAATATGTGTTTGATAATGTCTTTAATACGGTGATGGGTGTGAAGTCTAAGACTAAAGACCACATTAAAGGATGAAAGGATATGGAAGAAATGGGCATTCAGAATGACTTGCATCCTGTGCCGAGTAAAAATGGTATTGAGGTGATCATGCCAAAATAACCCTTTACATTGAACAAAGAGCAAGTAAGACAAGTTTTCCAGTGGGTGAAAGAATTAAAGCTCCCTGATGGATATGGCTCTAAAATATCTCGTTGTTGTAACCTCAAAGATAGTAGATTCTATGGGTTAAAGAGTCATGATTGTCATATATTCATGCTACGATTAATTCCAATTGCTTTCCGTAATTTATTGCCTCCTAAAATCATTGATGTTTTGTCAGAACTTAGTCATTTCTTTCGTGACTTATGCTCAACGGTACTACGGGAGAGTGACATGGATGTACTTGACAATAAAATTGTTTTGACAATTTGCAAGCTTGAAAAGATCTTTCCCCCATCATTCTTTGATTGTATGGAGCATTTACTTATTCATTTGGCTTATGAAGCAAAGATAGGTGGGCCAGTGCAATACCGATGGATGTATCCATTTGAGAGGTATTATTTTTCTTTTTCTTTTTTCATGATAATCAAAAGACTTATAATTTTACTCACTTTGTTCAAATAACATCATATGTTTAAAAATCAGATGTATGCGCCACTTAAAGAAGAAGGTTACTAATAAAGCTCATGTGGAGGGTTCAATTGCAGAGGCATACATCATTGAGGAGCTCGTAAACTTTTTCTCTCTCTATTTTGAGGTTGACAAAGAAACAAAACATAATTGTGTTAGTCGTAATGAAGATATTGGAGAAGTAGATTGTGAAAACCTTTCTATCTTCAAAAATGTTGGTCATGCTATCTGTGGGAGTACACAACAAGATTTAACTGACGAGGAGTATCAAGCTGCAACATTATATACTCTTATGAATTGTATAGAGGTCGGACCATTCATCAAGTAAATTAGGCATTTTATAATTTGTGTATTAGAAATATAGAAATACATATATATATATATATATATATACACACACACACACACACAAAAATATGTATACACATTTCAATTATCTGTATTAAGATGGTAATGTATACGCAGGGAGTTTGATGAAAAACTTTTGGCATCTAATCCTAATATATCTGAGAAACAAAGGGTTGAGTTGCAGAACAAATACTTCATCAAGTGGTTTAATAAACGTGTAAGAACATATGGTGCTTTTTATTGTATCAATGTAATATATGGTTGGCACAAAAAATTTATTCATATCATATAATAATAGCAGTCTACTGTATTTATAGGTACTCGATGATAACAACACCGATGAAAGTTTAAGAAGACTAGCTCGTGGCCCTGGTAAAACAGTTAATGTGTATAAGGGATTCGTTATCAATGGTTTTAGATTCCACACGAGTGATATAGCAGCTAATAGAAAAACCCAAAGCGATGGTATTATGGTGAAAGGTAATTTTTGTAATGACTCCGGTCAAGATTATTATGGGATCTTATAAGAGATTGTTGAATTGCAATACTTTACAAAAAAAGTTGTAATGTTTAAATGTAATTGGTTTGATACTCGGAAGGACAAGGGTTTTTGCGTGATTGGAAATGAATTGATACAAGTTAATATAAAATCAAGGCTAAACTCATATGATCCATTCATCCTAGTAGTACAAGCCACACAAGTTATTTATGCGAAAGGCGTTACAAAGAAAGATCCCAATTGGTACACCGTTATTAAAACTAAGGCTCGTACAGATTATGATATCCTTTAAAATACAAGAATTGATGCTTATCAAGAGGATGATAATGGTTCTGTAGTGCCTAACCAAAACTCAGATGATTTGTTTAATGTAGATCTACATGTTGCGGGTGATCCTGGGGAAGAAGTGGATCTAAATGATGAAAATGAAGAAATTGAAGAAGAAGAGCAATATGATACCGAAGAAGAAGATGAAAATGAATACGAAGATTAGATATATCTACTTTTTGGTTCAACTTGTTCTTAATTGTAATTGATTTTATTAGAAATGACACATTTTGTTTTTTTTATTTATCGATTTTATCATATTAGCCTATTAGGTTACTTGCTTATAATTTATGTTTGCTTATCTGGTATTTATGTTTTTGTTACTTAGTAAGCTTTATATTTATACTTTAGTTAAATAACTTTCATTTTGTTATCTACAACTTGAGAGGTATTAACAGGTTCCATGGAAAAATGTCCATTTCAAAGACGCTGTTAGTCATCCGACTAGGGTAATATACATCCATTAATGTCTTCTTAATTGGCAGCTTAATATTCTAATTCAGCTTTGACTGGCAGCGCCTATTTTAATTTAACTTTTGTTAACTCTTATATCATATTATTACAGGCAACTATACTCAATGATTCGTAGACCCAATATAGGTCGTCGAGGTGCCAGCAGTTTTGGCAAAGTATATGGTCGTGACAAGTTGATTTCTCATTCAGCTTCTCAAGCAGATGTTCATGTAGATCATGTCAGTCCCCCTCCCCTCCCCCTCCCCATCCTCCCCACCATCATAATCATCATATGATTCCTCTTGAGATACCTGTTAAAGAGCCCCATAGTTCAAGCGATGTAGCACATGAGATGCAGTCCAAGTTTGTACCTGATAATATTGTTACTCATACCGTAGTTGTTGCTAAACCTCATCGTGTAAGAGGTGTAACCAGTGGGATTTAGGTTGAGAATGATCCGGATTTACGACCACTATGTTTGATTAGCGATAATAGATATTTCTTTTAAGAATATTAATTAACTCAAACACACATTATTAATGTTAATAATGTTTAATTGTGCTAATATTCATTTTGCTTTTACAGCTTCATTACTAAGAAGGCTCGAAATAAGTGTGGGCCTATTTTGAAAAGCCATATAAATGAGCCTTGGGTACTTTGGAAACAAGTGCCTGAAGATGTTTTTGAAGGTTGTTGGGAGGAGTTTTTTCTAAGTACAAGTTTTTATTTTTCCTTTCTAATTTGGTGATTATTTTATCAAGAAAACATCGTTAAGAATTGCTTATGATTTTAAAAATCAACCTAAACCAAAAAATATATTATCTGATATATTATGTGAATTGTACTATAACTGTTAGTGTTAACTGCTAATGTAATCAGAATCATTAGTGTTAATCGTTAGTGTAATCAGAATATTAGTGTTATCCGGATTTGCTAGTAATCGTTAGTGTTAATCTGGACTAATAAGCTCTTTCGAATAGGCATTACTGTAAGACCCCGAATTTTATGAAATAAAAGTATTCAATTTTTCTTATAATTATTATTCAGTAGATGGTTAAATTGATAAGAAGTAAAGTTAAGGGTGATATATATAAAATTTTCAAAATACGCAAGTGGTTATAAAATACTCATTTCTGTTGGGGAATATTCGTTTGGTCGTGGAATATTCTTGTTGTCGGGGAATATTCGTATGACGGAGCAACCATTTGTGGGCCCCATAACAAAATAACTGTCGGATGAAGAAAACGACAAGTTTGAGTTTTTATAAATAACGACGTAATTTTTACCTGCTAATTAACTTTGTTGGAATACACGGTGGTTAAAATACTGATGAATACGCGTGGTTGCACAAATGAGCACGGTATTGCACAATATTTTTAAATTATTGATTCTTACGTGAAAGGCACTACTCAATAATTATTACAAAGAAGTTATCGCTCAATATTTTATTTTATTGATTCAATAATTCTTTGCGTTGATAGTTATATTATTCTTTGCTTCAATAATTGTCATTGCACAGTATTTCCCATTATTAGATCAATAATTCATATTATTTGAATAATATTATTAGATAGCATTATTCGCAATGTCTAGAAATTTCTGTCAAGGAGAGGTTTGGTCACCTAATTGCGCTCCACCTGGTTGTCATAATTGTGATTTTGTAATATTATTTATGAATAATTAATTATTGATTTATATGATAAAGAAATATTTATTTGATGCGGATATAAATGATGGATTTATTTATGTGGTTATAAATGAAGGAATTAATGTGGAGGTGTTTTATCAGTATTTTGTTGGATTAGAGGTATTAAAAGATCAAATCCATTGTTCTTAAAGCTCTATTCGTGAGTTATAATTTTAATCCAAATAGTTGGATCGTTGTGATTTTGGATATGTTATACATATATAAGTTGAGTATATGTCCACAAATTTTGAACCGTTAAAAATTAACGCATGATTTGTTATGAATTTTAAAAGGTGTTGAAAATCGTCTATTTGTGGATTTCGGATATTTTTTGTCTGGAATTTGGAAAAACTTTCTTCTGAAAAGTTGTAGAGAATTCAATTTCATGTGGAATGGACATAAAATTCATATTTTTCTGATAAAGGGGCTATTTTCTATGAATTATTGAAATTTCGAAAAATAAAATGATTTTTATTAAAATCGGGTGGGACCCACTTTTTGTTGTTGGGGAAGGTGGATGATTTCTGGTGGGCCCGACTGTGGTGGCGGAAGTTTTGATTCAAGGATGGCATGCGTAGAAGAAGAAAATAATAATAATATTATTTTATTAATTTAGTCTCCTTTGGCGTTCTTATATTTTCCTATAAATATGCGCTTAAGTTAGAATTGAAAATCACACCAGAAACAAGTTTTCTTTCTCTCTATATTGTTGAGCGTATTTTTGTGAGTATTTAGATACTTTGAGAGTTGCTATTCAAAGGTAAGTTTCCTTGACCTTACATCAAGATATTCAAATGTAAATATCGCTCTTTTTTGAGGTAAGGGATTTTAAGAATTGTTATGTTTTTCATGTTTTGTAATTTTTCCGACCTTCAAAAATTCTGGAAAAATTTGAAATGATAATTTGATGAGTTTCCTTGATTGTGTCCAAAAATGGCGATTTTTGGATGTATAGATTAGGAGTTATGGATTTTATGAGAAAAGACTATTTTAAAAGTAAACACTTAGAACTCCTTGTGGTTAACTCCAAAATTGGTGAAATTTTTATTGGGAGTACATCTATATAACATCAGTATATTCTGTAAATTTCGGAATTTTTGGACAAAAGTACAATTTATGATAAATGTCTAAATATTCGGCAGTTTTGGCCATGTGAAAAATAGTAAATGAATTTTAAAAATTCCGAGAAAAATGTATGTTCAATATGGGACTATGTTTTGCTAAATTCAAGAAAAGAAAATTTGTTTGTACTGATTTGGTATTTTTCATGAAAATGGACTAGTTATAAGTAAATGAATTAAATATGTTATGTGAAGTAAGAAAATTGAAAAATGGGATTTTATGGCTTGAGAATCCTATATATGGTATATGCAGATTTTTGATGAGGTTATTGGTTATTGGTCATGAAATCTTATGAGTTTGGCATTTTAGTATGATTAAATGCATTAATTAGTAAAGTGTAAACAATTAAAATAAATTGTTTATAAGTTTAAGAAATGATT
Organism: Panax ginseng; assembly: GCA_020205605.1. Taxonomy (NCBI): domain Eukaryota; kingdom Viridiplantae; phylum Streptophyta; class Magnoliopsida; order Apiales; family Araliaceae; genus Panax; species Panax ginseng. Next base: position 88,671,295 of record CM035130.1, on the reverse strand, counting down.
AAAATATTGTGGTAGTATTAATAATATTAGATTATGAGATTATTAAGTGATTTATAACATTTGGATTAAAGTGTTATGAAATCATTGATTTATGAATCTTACTCTTGAAATTAAATGCAGTTGTTGATCGTATTGTTTTTATTATCATATATAACATTTTTATAATCCCGGTGATGAAATTTCTCTTTGACTTAAGTTTAAAGATGGGTAGATTATTGGTATGATCGTGACTATGGGTTCTCTTTGGCCAGTAGTGCAAAGATGAATTGTTGACTGGTATGATCATGACCATTGAATTTACAATTGAATATTTTTAGCTTAAGTGCAAAGGTGAATTGATCAACATGGTTATAATTATTGTTTATATACATTCTAAAATGATTATATATATTTTTTTGATATGAATATCTTTGGCCTGTAGTGCAAAGATGAATTGTTAATGAATATCTTTGGCGTGTAGTACAAAGATAACATGTTGTTGAATATCTTTGGCATGTAGTGCAAAGATGGCCTGTTGCTGAATATCTTTGGCATGTAGTGCAAAGATGAACTGTTAATGAATATCTTTGGTCCGTAGTACAAAGATGAACTTATTAGTACGATTATGAACAGAAACTGTGATTTGGTATAACCATGATCTTTGATGTTTCAGGTAAAGACAAGTGATGTAAATTATCTTCGTCTTGGATGAGAAGAGGAATTTAGAATCACAATTATGATTATGAGTTAATCATATGATTGTGGAAAGGAACCGTTGATTGATGTTACATGGATAAAACATTGTTGGTGGACTTTTAACGTGGAAAATATAATAGACTTTATAGTCTATTTGACTCTTCTAATGGATTGCTCGTTCCGCTGCAACTATGGTTGAAAAGTTTTATCATCTACCATATGTTCTAAATCTCTGATTTATTACTGATGAAGGCTATTGATAATTTAATTATCTTTAGTCATGATATTCTTTACTGAGCTAGTTGTGCTCACCCTTTTGCTTCATAATTCCTTTCAGGTAACAAGAGTGTAGCTGGGTCGAGCGGGGGTAACATGGGAATAGAACGGTGGTCTATAGCTGTTGAGGTTCTCCCTAAATAGTATGTAAATATTTTTATTGAGAACTTTAGATAAGTGTGTCGTATTGTATACGTCATTTGATATTTAATTATGGTGAACCGAATAGGGTGAGGCGAAACCAACTTTGGAAGAGTGTTTTGTCACTATCATACAAGATGTTTAATGACATACAACCTCGTGTTATCATAAGACAGGGTTGTGCACATCCATTTGCTGAGTATATCTATGAGCACTACCTATATGATCTCGGAGTTTGGTTGAAACATAACGTTCAATTATAGACGGTGGAGATAGTTATATGTCAAGAGAAGACTAACCATTGGAAGGAACATGATAGTAATCTTCTCATTTTTCTTTGTGGTCTATTGGATCAACCAAGGATAATTCTCTGGACATATGATATCTATCATAACCTAGATTCATGGCCTCCTATATACGAAGGTTTCCTTGAGCACATCCCAATGATTTTAATTTCTAAAACAGTTATTGACTGTACCTTTATGTAAGGTAATAGTGTGAGGTGTTGTCCACGGTTGGGACATGAGTCACAGTTAGTATATATTTGTATTCAAACTCACAATATTTGTGTTGTTGTATTTTGCACGACAATTGTAGTAATAAAGTTGTAGTTGTTTTCTGTACCATGTATTTGGCGACTCAGAATAGGTTGGATGGATTGGACCTATTTTGGGGGGGTCACAATTACTCTCTTAAAAGATAACATCCCATGTGCTGCTATGTTATTTGCACTCTATGAATTGGGACTATCTGCTACTATCAGCTAAGAGAAGCATATCGCCAACTTTATATTCTTGGACACAGTTTATAAGAAAAGTTATTTTAAGTGTCAAGAAAGAATGACGCGTTACGCTACTGCAATACCGGGCTTAGCTTGCTTGTTAACTATGTTGCCACCGTTAGTAGTAATCAGAATATTTATTAGTGTTAATCGAATCGCTAGTAATCGTTAGTGTTAATCTGACCGATAAGCTCTTTTGAATAGGCATAACTCTCTTAAAGCAATAGCATCCCATGTGCTGCTATGGTGGTTCATAAGGGAACAGGGTTTGGTGCTTTGGGCTAGAACTTGTCTTGCCAGATGTCATCCTTGATGTCAGAGCTTATTATCATAATTAGAGGGACAGTTTCGATTGAGCTTAAGTTGCCATTCAACTTTGACATAGCTTACTTTCTGAAGTAAAATAGTCACCTAGTGTTTATTCTCTGTGTCTATGTCAACATTAAATTGTTCTAACAACTGGTGCTGAGATGATTGATAATTTATACTCTCTTTTTGTTTCTTAGGTGGAGGATTAGTTAGATCACCATAAAAGGGAAGCTTCTATTTGTGTAAACTCTATACATCTGATAATTCCATTGATTGATACTACATATGTTCGCTCATTGATTGTTGCAAACTACTTGTTTATCTATCTTTTTGTAGACCAGTGGTGCTAATGCAAATTACTGTGATATGCTTAATGGACTGCTCGATTATGTTTGGTTTTATGTATCCATTAGGTAAGACACCCAAGTGGGTTCTTATTTTATGTCATTGTAACATGTTTGTAGACACAAGGAAGATAAATATCGAGCTTCAGACCTGAAACATGTGTCAGACGTTATAACATGACACATCATCACATGAAATGCATAATGGTCGAGTGCTCTTGCGTCCAATTTACCTCTCCTTGTGTGTCATCTTTTCCGAGTCTAGGCAAGTGCAACTATAATACCTTTTAAAACATTATTATGAAATTTAGACCTTAACTTCGTAAAGCAAAAGCAACATTATATCTTTTGAAATTAAACTCATGAAGTGGTACAAAAATATGATGTCACGGGTCTATACAAATCTTTGCACATATGCAGATAGTGTGACTAGTTGGACATTTTTGTTCATTACAAATCTGAAAGGTTATTATAGTTTATGTTGTGAATTTTATAACTGATGTCAATATTCACCATCATGGCTTTTGAAGGAGTTAACAGTGTCTAATGCTTTATTGTTTCTGCTTAGTTTTAACCAGTTATTAAATTATACTTATTTTAAAATAGGACTTTTCATACTCATGGAAGTGTTTAATCTAACAACTTTATCATATTGTTATTATAATTAATTAAGTTATAAAATTAATATTTATTGCTTTATTTCTTTTCTTCAATACTTGCTCAGACTTGCTTTCGGTTTCGCGAAGGGGAAAATGAGAAAGTTAAGGAGGTCTTTCGCAACCATTAAAAAAGACTTTATTCAAAATGGTTATGTGTTGCAAGGCGCCAAGCTCATAAGAAGGCTCATATAGATGAGATGTGTGATGCCTTAAAACCATATAATCCCAGTTGGCTTTCGCAACAAGTGTGGATAGAGATGATTGATGTGTGGAATGAGCAAACTTCGAAATTAAGGAGTGCAGCGTCTGAAAATAATAGAGTAAAATTGACAATAGGTCACACTGGTGGTTCTGCACCATTTTCCAAGCATATGATGGATTTGACAATAGCTAAGAAAAGAGCTCCAACTTTGATGGAGGTATGGGATAGGATCCACAAGAAAGAATAGGGTAATGGAGTTTATATAAACTCCCGTGCTAAGGAGATTGCAGTAAGTCCTTATATTTTATTTGATATTAGCTGTTGATATAAATCTTTTAGTTCAGGTTCAGGTTTGATTAATTTATTTCGTGACTTTTGATTTGTGTTCACCTTTTTAGAAAGCCATGTTCAACCACTGCATGCAGACATCTTTATGTTCCCATTTGTTCTCTGTCTCCCTTTCATACATTCATATAGGGAGTAGTCATATTGCAGCAAATTTTAGTAACATTGCTCCAATATGCTATGACATATTGCAGCATATTTTAGTAGTCATAATTCCTTTCCTGAGAGTACCATATATTATGCAAGAGCAATGATATTTCCTTCATGACTACTCTCTTGGAATGCTTTAGCATTTTAATATTTGTTCTTCTCATGCACAAAGTATTCTGTTTTTATTGATATCATTTGTTATGTCTAACATTTTGATTTTTGATTAATTGTTAAGCATGTATTTTTGCGTCCTTGTTTTCTTTGGCCATATTTTACTAAATAAGTGTGTAAATTTCGTAAGTTGCACTCCATCTTTAAATCTTTATTACGGAGGAGAAAAGGAAAATTAGGGAAGGATGGGGGTTGGTAGGACCAAGGTCCTCAAGTCATTGGACACATTACCTTTGTGGGGGTATTCTAGTATGCCTATGAAAGCTCCTTCAGCACACTCCCCACCCCTCGCTCACATATCCTAAAAATTGAAAAAAAGAAATAAAGAGTGATGTAAGGGGAAGAAGTGTATACTTTTTTATATAAGACGAAACTACTATGAGTCACTTGTTGTCCAAATATGTTTTATAGGCCCTACTTTGTCCATTTACTTTTCTGAATTGCGAATCCAACTTCGTACGTAAATCTTCCTCTTTCCGATCTTACTTAAACCCTTGATATAGTATTTACTTTCTATCTGTATTAAACATGAGTTACATGTTACCCAAATTTAATACTTCGATTAGTTATATTTGATGTAGAAAGCTGTGATATATTGCAGCATATTTTAGCAACATTGCCACATTACCATCCACATTGCTGCAATATGTCACTGTCAAAAGGAATTACACGATGTTCCATATCTGCTAGAATTTGCCACTTTGCCACTTTGCCACTTTGCCACATTACCATCCACATTGCTGCAATATGTCACTGCTCCAATATATGTCACTGCTCAGCATATTTTAGCTAAAAAAGAGTTATAGAAGAGTTATGTCACTGCTCTAACATATGTCACTGCTCTAATATATGTCACTGCTGCTCTAAAATACAATCATCGGCATAGAAGAAACTAATAACTTTTGTTGCTTGTGATTGACTTTGTTGATTACCTATGTTTATTGTCATCCACAACTGTTACAGTTTAACTGAACTAAGGATTCTTAGGAACTCAACTATTGAGCAGAACAGTAGGTGCGAAAGAATATGTGCAAAGCAAATTTCTGAAAGTGGAAGAAGAAATCATAATTCCAAATCAGCAGCTTTTTCCTTTTAGTATAATAGTGGATGACTTCTTATGGGCTTTTGGGATACAAAGATTAAGGGCTTTTTTTGGCCTTAGTCATAATCTTGTCTCAATCCCCCTAGCAGACTTGGTAGGTCTTATTATCTCTTTTTCCAAGTTGTCTTTGGCTGCAGTAAGTTTCCAAATGGGAAATTCTCTTAAAGAATGCCACTTGCTAGCCATGCAAAGCACCCGAAGTTATATATTGAACTAGTGGTAGTTTATTTTTCCATATATTGATTTCTTCTAAGCAGGGAAAAGGCAATAATACTTCAGCAATAACTCATCACCTATTTCCTTTAGTATGTCTACCTGATTTTTAGTTTAGTCAACTAATATTTACAGTTTCAATTGCTAATTGATGTGCATTTTTATGACTTGAAAATGTATTTAATGTACGTATTTAACTCTTATACATGTTTTGTATTTTAGTCAGGATATAGTACTGAGGTTAGCGGTCCTTTAGAGGACGGTACACCAAAGGTAGATGACTTGGCAATTTGGATTGAGAAAACTGGTGGGATTAAAAAAAATAGGATACTTAGTTTTCCAGGATATCGCGCACGAGACGTGCTCGATACTCCTCCTATAGTTCCGCCGAGTATAGGTTATTCTTCACCACAACAATCTACTGATCCTAAGGAATTGGAGAATATGATTGACAAGATTGTTCTCCGTCGATTGGGTATAAAGTCTATGGATGATGCTTCTACCAATGATAGTACACCACAACCGTCCATTGGTATAGATATTACTGAACATATAACTAAATTGGTAGAGAAGAAGTTTACCAACTTCCTTCAAACATTTACCAACTATGGTTCACTTGAGGTATTTACTAATAACTATATTTTTGTCTTTGTCCTTCATTACTCTCTCTCTGTCTATTAATTTAAGTTCACCATGTTTATTTTTTCTTATTCCTCACTTTGTTGAAATTGAATTTTGGTATTTCTTTTACAGGAGGAACTTTACAGGCCCAACCTTGATTTCCTTGAAGAAAATTATGATGAATTGGACCTAACATGATGTACACTTCATTCCTTCTAGCTCATTATTTTTTTAGTTTTCTTAGGTTAGTTATTAAATATTGTAAGTAATATGATCCTTGGGAGATCAAGATACAATAACAAATTCTATACTTATTATGACTTGAGCATTATCTATTTATATATGGAGTATTAGTTTTAATTTTTGGCCCTTTATGCAGTTTATCAATTAGTTTGAAACAAGTATATATGACATGATTTATATTAACTTGAAATATTAAATTTAATATTTATTATAGTATTTAATAATAATAATAATAATAATATGAAATCAGTGATTTGAAAATTAATTATAATTTGCAATGAATTTTGATTATTTATCAATTAATTTTTTTATACAAATTTATAATTTGTGAAGGATTTTACTTGAGAAATGGATTTTAATGAAGGATTATTTTCCTCACTAAATTTTTCTAGTTAATTAGTTAGTCATCAATGAAGGATTATTTCCCTCACTAATTTGAAGATACATTCTCAATTTATAATTAGTGAAGGAAAATTTTCTCTCATTAAATAAATTTGTTCTTCACAATATATTATTTGTGAGGGAATAAAGTTATTCACTAATTTTAAATAGTCCTTCTTAAAATATTTTTTGTGAAGGAAACCAATCTTTCACTAAATAACAATATTCCATTACTAAATACAATTTGTGAAGGAATAAGTTATTCACAATATATCCTTCACAAAAAATATTTAGTTACTACTTAGCGAAGGATACCCAATTGCGAGGATGTCTAATGCGAGTACTCGTGTGAAGAAAATATTTCTTCGCAATAAATCACTTATGAGAGATATAGGGCCTCTAGTGAAGGATTTGTCCTACACTAGAGGCTATTTTTGGTATAGTGTATGATTATCCAAATATATGAGGAACAGGGGTTTAGAAAACTAACCTAGCAGGACCCATCTAACCATGGGTACCAAGAATAGAAATTCATAACATGTAGGTACCTGGTCTATCTGGCCGCACTAAGGAATGCTGAGGTAAAAGACTTCAGTCAAAGAAGATTCAACCAGCATAAGGCTTAAGACTGTTCAGAAATGATTCTGATAAAACTCCTGTATGTCAAAGTCCGTCCTTGAAGACCTGCTGAGCCAATCTGAATAAAGCTCACATGGCTGCAGATTTTTATGTGGAAGCAAGCCATTCAACCTGAGATGAAAAAGGGTCTTAGATGCTCAATCATGCAAAGAAAAGAATCCTCAAGGAAGCTCTCCAAAGAGGATCATCGAGCATCAAATATAAGGAACTCATTACAGGAGCAGAACTCCACAAGTTCAAACTGACAAAGAAGACTACGTTCGTAGTGCTGATAAAAGATCGTAGAATGATCAGTCCTGGAAGTTATCCATGTCTACGATGAAAATGGAGTTGATTGATTAGTGGTGACTCTAGTCAGAAAGAGACCTGTAGGATACCTTCTAATTCACATGAAGAAAAGGAAATCACATCTCACTGAAAAGACAACATCAACCATAAAGGAGCAGTGATCTGTTAAGGAACAACGACACTGAAATATTCTATGAAGCAATGTACCAACTACAGAGTCCCAAAACTTTGTGGCTGATGAACCAAATGAAGATCCATAATCAGTACGAACGTCTCAAAATGTACTACAGATAACCTATCAGCCACCCAACTCAAAATAGTGGAGTGACTACAATCAAACATCTGATCGTAGTGTAAGAGCAAGAGGACACTACAATTACAGCAAATACAATTGTCTAAAGTTGGGAGAGGACCTCCCCACTAGAAAAGGTCAAATGAGATATCAGTGCAAACTACTCCTAAAGTACTTCATCTGGAAAGCGCCTCAGGGACAAACCTGACCCTTAGTTCATTCTAAGAGGTTGGCCCTTCCTGAGCTACCTTAACCCAGAAGGATTACTTAGTCAAGTTCATCTCAAGGACCAAGACAGTCAACGATCATAGAGTAAAGGTAGAAGCAAACTCAATGATCGAGGAGAAACCTCAACGATCGTAGTGCAACCTCAGTGATCATAGAAATAGACTCAATGATCGCAGTCTTACGAGGGGCTATTCTAACTCATGAGGAGCTTGAAAGAATGGGACAATTGCTCAACCATTCATATTATGGAAGATCAGTTCGAATGCTGGTTGGAAAGATGTCCTGCTGAAGAGAAGTACCCAAGGCTTCATGAAGTACATCAATAGTTGAGCCATGCAGGTTCAAAATAAAAGGTAATGTCAAAAACCATCCATTGTATCATCTCTCAAAAGTTGATCGTTGAATCAACAAAGGAAATCATAGAGTCTATAGTTGCCTTATCATGCTACTCTACGAACCAGAGAGGTCAACGGTCAATCCACGTCAATCAAACGTCTACTCTTCTAAAAGAAACATCTAACTGAAAAGTTAATAGGGGAGTTACAGCTCATTACTAGGCATCGTGCAACCAATGGCTAGTTGACACATCACAACGTATGTAGAGTGAGAAGGAACTACCTTAAAGATAAATTCAAAATTTGCAAACAGTTACTAGGAACTGTCAAACTCTCTCCCTCCCATTTTCAAACCCTAAAATTCTCTTCGAAGCTTAAATCAATTAAACCTCCAGAACCCACAGCACAATCAGCTATTTTTTTGGTAAGACTCCCTAAAATAACACCCATATTCCTTGAACTCCTCAACTGGCAGACTGGCAAGTAATCACTGGCATTTAGCTAGGAACCAAGTCGTACGAAAAATTCGAGAAGAAGTTTAGAGATATTTTTGAACTTGTGAAAAAGGCTGGGTTCTCAGAATGTCTTGAGGCAAACACACGAATATATGGTGACCTGGTCAAAGAGTTTCACTCAAACACAACTATAAATTCTGGAATCCTCTCCACCAATGTTAAGGGTCAGATTCTAAAGCTAAGCTCTTCTGACATCAATCAATTCTTAGGCCTTCCTGACCAAGATCTGAAAAGCCTGGAAGAGATCGACACTAAAAAAGCTAAGAAGATTATGCAGTACAAAAGAAACCCTAGTCTGAAGGACATGAAGAAAAAAGAGTTTCCTGAAGAATTCGAGTTCCTTGTTGAAATAGTAGGTAAATGTATCTTGTGTAAAGACACTGCACATGATACCATGATTGATCAACAGCTGAAGATCATGTCTGCTATAATCCTAAAGGAACATATCGACTATGGAGCTGTCCTGCTTGATCATATGTCTAAGTGGCTGGATAAAGAAGAAAAGAAAAAGTTAACTAAAAAACCACTCACAAAGGTTTTTCATTGGAGATTCTTAAGTATCATCCTGAAGAAAAAGTTGAAGAATAAAATTAAGGATGATGAGGGCGAAATTCTTAATGTTCACAAAGTTATGTCTCCTCAGTTGTTCATAAACTGAAAGAAGAACCCAAAGGATAATAGGAAGTTAACTACAGCTGGGGGCAGCAAAAAGGACTCTGCTAAGAAAAGAAAGAGAAAAGAAGTGGAAAGCTCTCGAAGTGCGGTGACTCAAAGACCGAAGAGTGACCACACACAAGCAAGGAAGAAATTCAAAGGTGTGAAGAAAACTAAGCCCAACAAAAAAGCCTCTCCTTGGAAGACAAGGATAAAGAAGAAAAAGTCCTGACCACAGAAACTAAGAGGAGAAGTAACAGACTGCTTCAAGGGCCATCAAGAAAGAGAGCTAAGGTGGAAAACAAACTAGTCCCTGGTTCCCAAGAAAGTACATCTAACGAAAAGGAGAACGTAGAGTCAGTGGAAGAAAAGGGAACTGACCATCTCAAGAACGAATCCCCAAAGAAAAAATCCAGCAATGGAGGTGAAGCTGAATTCATGAAAGAAAATGCATAATCTTCTGATGAAGAAGAATGCACAAGCCTTGTGGCTAAATCTCAGAGAATTCACTCTGATAATGAAGAAAAGCTGCAAGATGACCCAACTGCATCTCCAAATGCAAATGCTCCAACAAGCCCAGATAATGGGTCAAATGATGGTGATTCAGAAGAAGAAGGACATGCTCCTGCAAATGCTGAAAGTCCAAGAATCTTGCCGGATGACTCAAATGCCTCAAAGGCTGAAGAAGAAGAAGAAGAGTCTGACTCTCCCATAGTTGAACCACCAAGGAGAAGGAAGAGCAACAGATTAATTGCTCAGTTTGCCCCCAAGAAGAGAAATGATCATTCTACTACAATCATCGAGTTAAGTGATGATGAATCTGAATCACAAGAAAAAAGTGTTGAAGATGCGACCAGTAGTGAAGAAGATGAATCCAAGGAAGATCTAGCTAAAGAAGGTTCTGGAAATGAAATTCAGCAAGAAGAATTCACTGATGAATCTGAGGAAAGGAGCCAACAAGATTCAAGCTCAAGAAGTGAAGAATTGGAGAAAGACTCGGTCGACAAAGAAATCAGAATTGGGAAAACCAGCAAACTATCCTATCATCTCCCCAGCCAAGATTAACAAAATAGTGGAAGGCTCGAATGAATCACAAGAAGTACTTCCAGAAATTCCAAGCCTAGAACTGTTGTCTCAGAACCTCCCAAAGGTAAAGAATTATGCAATAATGATGATCAAAGACCAACCTCACTATAAAGTATACAGACATGCTGGCAATCACTATATTCCGTATGATTATAGAGTGGACTCTGAAGGTAGAAGGATTATGACCAAGAAGATAATTGTAGATTCAGTTCACTCTACCACTGATGATATGCAAATCCAAAATGAGATGCCTCCATTTGCTCAAGCTCGATTGCCTGACATTTCTTCATCCATCAATAGCGATTTGTAGTCAACGATTATTCAGATTCTCAATACCTTCAAAAATCTCTCCAAGGATGAAAATCGTAGAGTCCAATCCGGTGTTCAACAAAAGACTGCCTGACCAGATGACCAAATTTGTATGGAACAAGAGCTAATGAAAAACTCTGATGAGCTGATCAAGAAGATATCTCTAATCAATGAAGAATCAAAGAGGTTGACAGTAGTTGGAAATAACTCAGTTCAAGACAGACTTCAAGCAACTATGGCTGATGTATCTCTCAAAATCAAAGAGAGAGATCACATCTATCTGAAGGCCATAAATGATAAGAAGGCAGATGCACTACGAGCTCAAAAAGAAAATGAAGAGCAACTACAAGTCCTCTCTGACAAGATTGACAACATGAATCAGTCTTTCTCTATGGAACTTGAGTTAAGTCAACAAGAACTCAAGATTGAAGTTGGTAACTCCTCTTATCTGATTGAGCAGCTTATGTCCAACATGGAACAGCTCTCCTAAGTGATTAATAACAAAAAGGGGGAGAAAAAGAAGCATAGAAAGAGGCAGAGTAAGAGGCACTCAAGAAAGGGCAGGAAGAGCAGAAGGAAAGAAGAGAAGAAAACAAAGAAGAAGATAGAACAAGAAGAAGCTGAGTCATCATCTAAGGGGGAGCCAAAGGATGATGGGCCCGAAATTTGAGGGGCCAAGAAGAAGAAGAGGAGCAGAAAAAAGAAATGAAGTCAACATCCCTAGGGGAGCAGGTGCAAGGAGATCAAACAAATGAATAGCTGATCAACAGACATCCTGGAAACATACATGGAACCAAAGAGGTACATCTCTAACTAGTTAGGTATGTTCTGGATCCAGGATGTAAAATGTCATGACTATATTAAATTCTATATTGTTATAAATGACATTCATGATTATATTTTTTAGAAATACAACAGCGCTCACTGTATATAATATTCATTCATAAAATGCATATGCACTTATTATTTTTGTCATAATCAAATAGGGGGAGATTGTTAGGAATAAACATGTGAATGATATTCCTATTTATATATGATTTGATTATGATATGTATATGAATGAATATGCAAGTATGCTTGGATTAAGAAAAGTTGTAAAGTCCTCTGCTAGATTATAGAAACATATGCACAAGTACTTAAAATGAATTAATCAAATATGTTAGGTTGATCCTACATAAGCAAAACAGCTTTGTAAAGTCCTTAAAATAATGATGTACAAGGACTATAAACATAGAAAGATCAAGCATGTTAGGTTGATCGTATGATGTAATAGATAGGCTTGTCTGATCGTTGAGCACTGCACTAGAAATCGTAGTCTGCTAGGAGAGTCAAGGATAACTCGAGAGCTATCAAGGCAGAATCGTAGTCTGCAAGATAGTAGATCTTGGAGTTCGTATACTGCCAGGAAAAATGAGGAAGGATTGTAGTGTGTCGAGGAGCACTTCCTCGGAGTAGTAGTCTGCTGATGAATTCATGTTCAGAATCGTAGAGACAGCCTGCCTAAGAACCGACCGAGCATCTGCCAAAGCCAAGTCAAGAATAGTAGACTACACTCGGAGTCGTACAGTCTACTAATGTCAAAGCTAAGTCAAGAATCGTAGACTTCATAAAGTCTACTGATCGTATCAAAGGCAGAGATCGTAGTCGAGAAAGATCAGATTAAGACAACAAGCACAACGATAGCAATCGTAGTGTCAAGATCTGATCTCGGAGTCATAGTGTCTGCACAGCCGAAGCTGAATCGTAGAGTGCAGAGCTAAGACCTCAACAGATGTGCTCATAAAACAAAGGTAGAATCGTAGAGAAAACATGATTCCCAATAATTGATCACTCCTAGAATATCCAAATAAATGAAGCCTCTAGTTGGTGCTGCAAAGACACAACTCACTTAAATGAAGCCAGAGAGCACGCAACGAATGGCATGTAAGCTAATTGAAGATCTAAACATCAACCCAATCAGCATCCAGATTAAGTTGTGAAGTCATTCAAGATGAAGCCATCCACAAGATGATTATAAAAAGACTTCAGTAATTGACTAAAGAAAGTCATCATATGCAGTAGCTGTCAAGTACATAGATGACAACGATCTTGAAAGTAAACAAGATCGTAGTGTTTGCGAAACGAAGAAGGAACTGATGGAGTATACACAAAGATACTGGTCAGCCTCTAAAGAGCAAGGCTAAAGTGATTAAGCATTGGGTCAGTCCATTGATGATAAGTTAACGGGATATCACAAGGAGAAAGTGAGCTGGACACGCCATAAATTTGAAGTGTCTTGTTATTCAGAAGGGGCCAAAGCGAGAAGTGAAGCCATCAGTATCTAAGAGCAGTCGAGGCAAACAGAAGTGATGAAGCACTGCATGAAAGAAGGAAGAGATGTTCTTCACTAAAGATTAAGTGAACGCTCTTCAAGATCGTAGTGCTGACTCTATATGTCAATAAACATCAGTCAATAAGACACTGCGATCAGGTCCAAGAAGATGTGCATCAAAATCGTAGAGTTCAAACAACTGAGGATTAAAGCATTGGCAAGGATTCAATCTGAAGATTGGTAATTGAATAAAAGTTTATTGAGAGCATCGATGCAAGGATAACCTCTGATCGAGAAATCAGAAAGGGAAACAAAGTAGTCGACCTGCCAGCAACATCAAAGTAACATATCTGACGGGGTAGGTGACATAGTAGACTGCAATGTCAGAAAGTCAGAAAAAGATGTCATGTCGCATCTGCAGTCTGCACCAAATTACTTGAGATCTATGAACCAATTTGAATAGTTTTTAAACGGCTATCTTCCAATATGAAGATTGGAAAGGAGTATAAATCAACAGAGCTTCAAAGATTAAGAGTTGATGAGGATTGCTATATTGTAAAATCGTTGAGTTGTTGAATGCTATTGTTGACTCTACGAGTTCTACCAAAGATCAACAGAACAAGTCTCAGTGACAGTGAGACTACATAGGTGGAAGTGAAGCAGCTTTGAAGAAGGACTCAAACAAAATAGAGCTTCACTCAACAAAGATGAGAATGCCACTGAAGATGGCAGCCAAGCTGAGAGTCGAGAAGGCCAAGGAGATAGCATTCAGAAAAGTGGCAGAGTACAAAGACGATCAGGAGAGCCACTCTACGAATCACCATGAACCTAAAGTTGAAACTGAACAAGTGCAGAACCATGTCTGCAAAACATTCAAGAAGGGTTCAAGGATTGCTAAGTGCCAAACAAAGTCTACCAAAAGCTCAGGGGCTTAGCAAATCCAGATGGTAATGGTGCATAGCTGACATCAGATGAAGATGAGCAGAAAAGAGTAAAGATCAGCTGCACCAAAGAAGATGTGGTTTAGACTCGAAGTAGAATGCTAAGAGGACCACACCAAGATGCTAAGTACCGAAGATGTTCAGAGCTTAAAGACATCTTAGCAGTTCAGCACCAACTACAACAACAAGAAGTCAGGGCCTGAGGGGTCCTTCTCTAGAGGGACTAAATAAAGATTCCAAGCCTGCTAGGCTTGAAGAGTTCCAAGGGAACTAGAGAAGTTCCAAGGCTAATGGCCTTGAACAGTTCTTAGTGAACTGAAGTCCCAAGGCTGCTGGCCTTGAAGGAATCTTAGTGATTCAGGATGCTGCCCTTCCTTAGTGGAAATCCTTCTAATTGAAAGTAGAAGAGTGGATTAAGAGCTTGAGTCTCTGAACTACTTAAAATCCTTTGTGTCTTTTACTTTATGTCATTTACATTATGTATATTAACTGCTAGAACTGCCATGTATGTCTTAACTACTTACTACTGAATTAACTATACGAACAATGTATGTTTGATTATGAATATATCAATGAAGGGGATATTTTACTTATTCCGCTGTAAATACAAAATGAACCAGAAAAGTATTTGAAATAAAAAGGATCTATTCAACCCCCCCCTTATAGATCTATATTATGCCTACTGGGAACTAACATACAAGTTTCTTATCCTTCTCAAATTGTATTGAGCAGGTTATTGTTGAAATGAAAGTTATTCATTTAAGCTTGAACTTTATTTCCAAATATGCTATTAAGTGGTTTAATTACTTTACAATTATTCTGCATCTATATTATTGATATTCGCATTTAAGTGCACTTGAGTTCATATAGTCTTAGACTTGTACATCATTTAAAGTTCTATAATTCTTGAATTGTGTCAGATAGAGTTTGAACCTTTGTTTGGATAGATAAGTGTATGAAGTGTTATAAAAGATATCCAAACCAATTGATGGTAATGATTCTTAGACTAAAAGAACACCTTTTTTATGATAAGAGAGCACCCCAAGTATCTAATATAAGATACAAAGAGCAGATTTAAATGTTATGCATATACATGGTGTACGCGAGGTTGATCCCCTCAAGTACTTATTCTGTAGCCAATAACCAAAGGGTCGATCAGCTATTGATTCCATTGGATTTTTATAGTTCAAAGTCTACTTGACTATCAGTTATTCTAAAAGCAATCATTATCTTTGCTTCTAATATTCATATTGTTGAATCCTTCAGATATTCATATTGTTGAATTCATTGTCAGATATTTTCCATTCATCATGATATATCCTTATTGTTGTATTTAAATTTGTTGAGCAAACTTGTTGCTCATCCTTGCTATATCATGAATTATATTGCAGCTAAGCCCGAGACCTCAGGAAAGGACAAGGGTAAAGGAAAGATATAGGATAATTGCGAGGAGCAGACTTTACTTTATGCCTAGTTTAAATTACTGTAATGTAATATGAACCCTAATTACTATTTTATGGTATGTTTGTAAGATTGTATTAAGGTTATCGAATCTTGGGACTAGTAACACCTTTTGAATGAACGACGTACGTTTAATATATTTCGTATTTTAGTTATCGTATGTTGTTTAGAGGTGGATGTTTGTGTAACAATCCAAAAATTAAAATTGTAATTTTAAATATTTATGGAATTATATAAATATTTAATTAATGTATTTATTGTAGAATAAATATTTGCTTAATTTGATTTGATTTGATTATTTATTTGTTGAATAAATAATTAACGAGTTAAGGAAATTGATCATCATGAGATAATATTTTAATATTTAGTTGATTAAATAAAATTATAATTATAAAGAAACTTATAATTATGTTGTATTGATTTATGTGGTAAATTGATCTCTGTGGTAAATTTATTTAATAAATTGTTATTAGAATTAATTAAATTAAGTGTGACCATAAACTATATTATAAATGAGTTATTAAAATAAGTTAAGGGAGGTTAATTCAGTTTTGGCCAGACAAGGCCTAATGAATGTTAAGTCATTAATTTAAATTTATTTTATCAAACAAGGTGTAAGATTTAATGGGTTAATTTTTTAGTTAGTTAGCCAAACAAGCCTTGTGGCTTTTGAGTTTTTTTTAAAAAAAACTGATGTCAGTTAATGGATATATTTATATTATACAATTATTATGTATTATATCATATACGTTATATTTGTTAGTATGTAAGTTAGAGTTAGATAGGAAGAAATCGGAAGAAGAAAAAGAAAAGAAGAAAAGTTGCAGAGAAAGAAAATTGAGAGAGAGTTGGGAGAAGGCTAGAGAATTTGAGAGAGAAATTAGGAAAAAGAAAGCTTTCAAAGAATAGCCATCATCTTCAAAAACTAAGGTATCATCTTACCCTTTTATTTTTAAAAGTTATAGTTTTATTCTCTTCCAAAATACTCTGTAAAACCTTTGTAGAGGTTGAATTATTTGTTATATATAGTTTTATATGATAAATTGGTGGTTAAAAAATTATTTGCATAAGTTTATAGATGAATTAATTCATGTTATGTAGTTATTTGTGAATAAAACCATATTACAGTGAATTGTTATGAATATATATGATTATGGCTTAATTTAAAGTAAAATTGAGGTTTGATTAGTTGTTTAATATATATATTAACTATTGAATTCAAAAGAAGATGAATAAACATAAGCATAGTATGTTGAATTAACTGTTTTGGTTGAAAACAAAATCACAGTGATGATTTTCACTGATACTTTCAAAAAATGAAGTTTTAGCAAAAATAGTGAAAATTAATGATTGTAATTTGGATGTTTATGTTGTTTAGATGGCTAGAAAGGCGTTAGAAAACATTAGATTATGTTTCTGTAAACCTATTACACCTTGGGTAGGTTGGTATGGTTGTTAGAAAGGAGTTTGGAGGCATAATTTGGCTTTCGGTTGTGTTCTAGAGCTAAAATCACAAAATCGCAGTGAAGGACCCCGAATCGGCCGGCCCTCCCAAGATACAAAAACCCCGCCCCTTTGGGGGGGTATATCGCTGTCAAATTTTTTAAAAAAATTGACCAGACATAGTTTACTAAAATGAGTATAACGTTTTCATATGAACTCCGATTGATGCGATTTAAGATGATTCGGAACGAGGAAAAATAGGCCTATAACTTTTATTCTTTAAGTTTTTCAATTTCAAATCGTTATGAAGGGTCCAAATGGCTATCATTAGGACTGTTGTGTATTTGGAGGCAATCGAAGGGCGTCGGGATGCGCGGATGCAAGTGCAATCCTTTGTGTATTAGTATAACCTAATGATAACATGTTGGACATATAATAGGATGTTGTATCAAGTTGTTAATGTGTATGTGGTGTAATGACATGATCACTTAAGTAGTTGTAATAAAGCTAAATAGTGATGTTCATGAAAAGATGTGATGTTGTTAGTGAGCTATATGAAGCTAATATTAGTGTAACTAATGTGTATTGTCAATACATATGGTATGTGTAGGACATGTGGTGAACGTGAGTAGTGATTGTTTAACCTACGCACGAGGCAAGTTCTCTAACTCTACTTTTATAATTGTGCAAGTATCTAAACTCTCTTTGAGCAAGTTTTTCTAACTCCAAGCTTTCTTTGTGCAAGTTTCTTAACCCTAATTATATCGTGAAAGCTCCTAAACCGTATCTCATGATATTGAGTCAATCTTTAACTTGTTATTTAGCATGCAAATTTCTACATTCTAACACACTAATCTTAAACAAGTTTTATTATTCAACTTACTATTTGTTATGCATGCTTAAGATTCAACTCTAAATAAGGTTTTAACCTTAGCTTAACATTGTTCAAGCAAGATATGTTACATTATTCAACACTTATGCTCTTAGATTATTCCTAAAGCATGACCTTAGTACACAATGTTGATTCACTTATGAATTATTCCATAGCATAATGTTATTATAGTTTTATTCAACTAATCCTTAGCTGATGTTCGTAAACTCTAAATTACCTTAAAACTTATCCAAACCAAACTTACTTTGGTGCGGACTCGTATTCTAAATGCTGAGATGAACAACCCTATTATAGGGGATAGCTTACGCATAACGTTAAAATGTTTGTGCACAATACATTGTACGAAGGGCTGATCCCCCTAAGTACGAGGAGTCCTTATAGTCTTACGACTGTTAAAGTTTAAGTTGAAATATTACTTACAACTATGGACATAGTTCGTGGTCTTTTGACCCTCAATTATATATTTCAAGTTCTGTTCCTGATTATTATTGATGAAGTACTTTATTCATTTCTATTGAGCCTATTCATTTGGCAATTGATATGATGTTTATTCATTATTATTCAAGTGAGCTTTGTTTTCTTACTCTTGCATATATACACTCATTGCCGCTAAAGTTGAGAAGGTCGATGAACCTACAACTAGCAAAGGAAAAGGAAAAATGTACAAGTGATGAAGACTTGTAATTTAATGACTTTTATGTTAATAGACTTTATATTTAATGATGTGATGTAATTATTTTATTTTTGCACTTAATTGATGTTAAGGTTAGACAACCTGGGATATTTTGGATTTAATGATGTAACCCCTTTAAAGGGAGGATTTATGGTTTAAATGTTATTTTATTTGGGTAGATAGTATGAATGTATGGAAAGTGAACACCAAGTCTTAGGGGAATGAAATACCCAGATTTGGGGGTGTCACAGTTTGTATTTTATCGTGATGACCGGACCGGGGTCAGAGGACCCGGATTAGGCATTTCCTCGCTACACATCACATATAGAGTCTTAGGGACGAATTTTGAGGGAACCTTATTTAGTAGATATGTAGCCGCTTCTAGGGCATATCCCCAGAATGATACTGGAAGATCGGTAAAACTCATCATGGAACGAACCATGTCTAATAGTGTTCGATTTCTCCTTTCAAATACATCATTCAGCTGTGGCGTCCTTGATGGAGTCCATTGTGAGATTATACTATTTTCTTTGAGACAATTGAGAAACTAACTGCTTAAGTATTCACCTCCTCGATCATATCGAAGAATCTTAATACTCTTGCCAGTTTGCTTTTTAACTTCACTTCTGAACTCTTTGAACTTTTCAAATGATTCAGATTTTTATTTCATTAAATAAACATATCCAAATCTTGAGTGATCATCAGTGAATGTAATAAAATAAGAATACCCTCCTTGTGCATTCGTTGTCATAGGTCCACATACATCTGTGTGAACCAACGCAAAAAACTCTGTAACTGTTTCACCTTCTCCACTAAAAAGAGATTTAGTCATTTTTTCCACTAGATAAGATTCATAAGTAGGTTATGATTCATAATCAGATAGCTCTAAGAGCCCATCTTTATGTAACTTGGATAATCTTGTTTCATTAATATGACCGAGTCTACAGTGCCACATGAAGGTATAATTTACATCATCTCTTTTCCTTTTCTTAGTTTATTCAATTTGAAGTATATTTTCATGCAAGTTAAGAATGTAAAGTCCATTTCGTAAATTACCAACACCATATAAAACAATATTATTATAAGTAGAACAATTGTTGTTCTTTATTATAATCTCAAAATCATGCATATCCAATATAGAAATTGAAATAATGTTTTTAATTAGTGACAGAACAAAATAACAATTATTTAATATAATTGAATTGCCCGTAGGCAATGCCTAAACAATAAGTCCTTGCAGTTAATGCAACAACCTTTGCTCCATTTCCCACACGTAGGACGACTTCATCCTTGCTCATCTTTCTACTTCTGACAAGTCCCTACATATTATTACATATGTGAGAACCAGAGCCGGTATCCAATACCCAAGTAGAAGATTGACTTTCAGAAAAATTAATTTCAATCATAAATAAACCTTGATTAGGATTCGAAGCTTCTCCAAGCTTCTTCTGCTTTTGCTCCGCAAGATAATCCTTCCAGTTCCTCTTCTAGTGACCCGACTTGTTGTAATGGAAGCAAATTCCTTTGCTAGCTGGATCAAGATTCTTTTGATCCTTCACTTTCGCCTTACCCTTAACCTTCTTGGATTTCTTCTTTTGAGAAGATACACTAGGCCTCTTCCTTTTCTAGGAAGAATCATCCACCATTAAGACGTGGTCCTTCTTGGATGGGAAGTGACCTTCAACAGTTTTCAACATGTTAAGTAATTCAGGCAAGTTGACATCTAACTTATTCATGTGAAAATTCACAACAAATTGTGAGAAGGTGTCTGGGAGTGACTGCAAGAATAAATCTTGACATAACTCCCCATCCATGACGAACCAAAGATGCCCAAGACGTTCAATCAGATTGATCATCTTTAAGACATGAGTCTCAACGGTAGTACCCTCGGTCATCTGAGATCGGAAGAGCTCCTTAGATATTTCATATCTAGCAGTCCTACTTTTCTCACCATACAGCTCTTGCAGGTGTAGTAACATAGTAAGAGCATCCATGGTTTCATGTTGACGCTAAAGCTCGTTACTCATGGATGCGAGCATAATGCATTAAGCCACATATGCATCATCTTGCCACTTTTTAAAAGTAGAAAACTCTTCCTCAGAGGCTGTCTCTGCAACATTTGTAGGTACAGGCGAATTTAGGACATAAGAAATCTTTTCGGCAGTGAGAACAATTCTCATATTTTTAACCAATCCGTGTAATTCGGTCTGGTCAGTTTTTTAGCATCAAGTATACTATGCAGTGAAATTAGTGAGTGTGAAATTTTCAAATTTCTGCATCTAAAAAGATAATATTTTAGCAAACATTCATTTTTAATTTTTACCAAAATAAATTAGGTCTTATTTTATATTGGTATCTCCCACTATTTTTTTCAAACTATATTACCCTCATTATATAGTTCGACAATATCTAATTAAAGATTTTTTTAGTGAGAATAATGATCCCAATTCAAATGTATATAGCCTTGTGTGTGCACAGCAAACTATATATAAATAAATAGGTATACAACTATTGTCAATTACATCATCATGTAACTCCTTATATTTTGCCTCTTAAATCATAATGGTCAAGTGTGTGCATATCCGAACTAAAATGATTTAAGTTAAGTCCAACCTAGCATTTTCATATATTCAAAAAAGAAAAATATTGTCCTTGCGGTGACACAACAAAACAATATTGTTCAATTTTCTTTATAAGCATCAAATGTGATAAGTTAACATCTTAAATACTTAATACTTGCCTTGTGGTGACACAACAAACTCATATTAAATATTTAATACTCTATTAATTTTATCATGCTAGTAGGCGACGTTCGATATTCTAAATATCTTTGAACGCTTAAGACTTAAAAGATAAAAACTTTGAGGGATTTGTTATTATTAGTCTCATCTTGTTTAGCGCGCCTGCACACATATATATAAAATACGCGTCATATTAAACATACGATGCATGTTTGCATAATATAATATATATATATATATGTATAATACTTTCATGCATATTATAGAATACTATATTCAAACCCTAGTGTGTAAGAATAAACATTTAAATATAACTATTACATTTAAACCCGGGTTCCATTACAAATGGGTCTTTGAGCACTCCTTTCTCCTTGATCTCCGGTTCTTCAAGAAAATTCTAACTAATCCTATTACAATTAAACTATTTAATTTAAATAGAAACCTTGATCAACAGTCAAGGAGAAGTACATAGGAGAGAGATAGAATTTATATCAAGAATAAAACCAGAAAAGACGAGGTACACATACCCCATTTAATAAAATCCATTCGTTCAAACATCCAACCAAAACAAATCCAATCACATTGGTCAATAGTCCATAATCAATCCCAATTATTATTATACATATCATCATATGTATCAATAAATAAAATCATTCCATATATATACGAATATCATTTAATGGGCAATTTAAGTTGCATGAAATTCAATTTCAAGATTAAAATAAACTCTTTATTTTAATTATAATATTATTAAGAATATTATATACGTGTGTGTGTATATATATATATATATATATATATATATATATATATATATATGTTGATTCAGTGAATCACTAATAGGAGATGTATGATTACGTTAGCGATTGTAAACATGCTTTGCGAATGATATATTTTTTAAAATAAATTTTATACAACAAATTATGCATAATAAATTATTCTAAATACATATTCATACATATATGGAATCAAAACAATTAATAATTGGCATAAAGTTTGGCTCTGATACCACTCTTAGGTTTTGTGAAGATCAAAGTAGCAATTAAATTGCAAAATTAGCGGAAATAAAGTAAAATCTGAAAAATCCAAAACCCTAATAAGACTCAGATATGTAAATTCAGTTATATTAATAAAATCTCTCAATTCTGAAAGTGTTATTTATTAATATATACTTTGTTTAACAAATTAGGTCAAATAAATTTTCATCAAAAAATCGACGTGCTTGACACCTCGTGCTTAAAAATTTTCTTCCGAAAATAGACTTTTCGTTATATTTATTTTGACAAGTTGCTTTGTTGTGCTTACACTGACAAAATGCTTTGTTGTGCTTGTTAGGATTTGTGTAAAATCTAAGTTAGGAACCCTACATTACAAACTATAACCCTAATTTATAAATCCTAACCCTAATTAGCTAAATTAAACCCTAATTAGGTTATCCTAACACCTAAACATGATTAGTAAACTTCAATTAAGTACTAATAAACATCATTAAGTAACCCTAATCATAAAAACCAAAACCCTAATCAAGATTAATGAGGATTAGGGCATAATTAAGCTAATAATCTAACCTAACTAGCTCACAAGTAGGTTAGGAGCCACCAAACCAAGTCCCAAGGGTGAACATAGTCTGGCAACATTTCCCAAGCAGCACAAGTAACTTAGCATCAGATATTTAGAGAGGCACGTAGGTAAAAATGACCAAAAACCCTACGTTTCTTAAGTCTATAAATAGCAAAACATTCTATGGCCAAACCTATGAATTCTCTAAGCCAAGACACTCTTATAAACATACCAAATCAAGCGTGGGTGATAGCAACATCAGATTCAGTAGCCAGAAATCAAAATCAAGCAAAAAAGGTGCAAACCCTAATTAATAGCTAGATCTTTGATGCTATGTTAAAATTATTGTTTAGATGTTTAGATTTATGTAATAACATGTTAAAAAGTAAGCTAAGGTTATATAACACATTTTCATAACATCTAGATACCTCAAATTAGTGTTTTAAGCAATCTGAAAAAATTTGGAAAAATAGGCCTGATAATCGAAGGTTAGAGCCTGTAGATCCATGTGTGTTAATAGTTAGGTATGTTAATTGTTTGTTATTTGTAGTATGACATAAGGTCTTTAATCTGGAAAAGAAAACAGGTTCATTAGAACCATATATTGCATTATATAGGTGGTAAAAAGTTGTTGACCGATCATGAAGTTCTGTTTTCTGGGTTGACCAACCTTTTAATCACTTTCTGGTTGTTGTTATAATGACTTTTTGTAATGAATTATTACCTTGATACTATGACACTCAATTGCTTAAACAATTGCTTAAACAATTCATAGGATTACCAGAATTAATTGTCAAAAGTCGTTGACCGAGCATGACCAAGTTTTCTAGGTTACCTAGAAAACTGATGAACATGAAGAACATCGTTTGGTTGTACATTGACCAACATAGATCAAAACCTTAGAATCATAATTGGTCCAAATCAGTGTTACATATATGTACCTTGACATATAGACTACCTATTACAACAAACAAAACACAAATCTATTACACGGATTAAAAGATATAGAAGCTACAAAACGGTTGACCGACCATGACCACTGTTATGGGTTACCCAGAAACTCAAGAACAGCTCTGACAGTGACTTTGAGCCTCTGTAACTTCTTGTTATATGTAGGTTAAAGCATGAATTTGGACTGATGTTGAACTATTGTATGAGTACTATAACATCTATACATGACCAAACCCAGAATCATTAACAGTAGCAAAGTAAATCAAGGTCAAAGTGGTCCCTAGATCATGACCGACTGAAACCCAGAAACTCAAGAACACCTATAGAGACACTTCTTGTCACTATAGAGCTTTAGCGATAGACAGAAAATGTTTTCTAATAAATTAATTAATAAAAAATAGAAATAATTAATAAATAAGTAAAAATAATTACAAAAATAGTTTTAAAAATTATTTTAAGTTATAATATTTAACTTTTAATATTTTTATATAAATTCAATAAATATTTTAATTTATGTAGTTTATACTATGATAAGTTATAAACTCATGGAGAATAAGTCATAACTTATTATGAAAATAAGTTGATGTAATGTGTAGGTTAAGATGTCAGTGTGATGGATAGAATCCATTTGGAATGATGAACAAATCATAAGTAATGAAGTTATGCCGGAATTCTCACAATTGGACGATAATCGTCGAATTCGTGAAATTCTAGGATTAGAGGTCGAATTTTGATTTTGAGCTCGGAAACGTTGGTTTTCGATGGGAACAAGTCTTATTTGGCATTATAGAGTTGCGGACTCGAAAATGGCCGATTTTCGACTTAGAACAAAGAAACGAGCGTTGAACATCTACTTACATTTATCGTTTTCATTAAAAATGAACTAATAGGTGAATTTCAAGTTAACGAAGTCAAAAATGTAAAATTCTTGCTTGAACTATATGAATGCAGCTAAAACCGAAAGGACTGGAGGATTCAGCAAGGATAAAGGCAAAGCTAAGGCGCACCCGTAGAATACTTATGTAATGATATAGGTTTGTAATGATAATATTTGATATTATGATAAGAACAAATGTAACGGTTATAAAGAACCTGAGGAATGGTAATAATGATTTACATTATATATATAAGACATATTAAATCTTTTGAGGCATTTCAATTGAATGTTTGTGTGAATTGTAGCACCGTGAAGCACCATCTTCCGGGTTAGAAGATACCTTGATTTGGGGGCATCACAATAATGATGCTTAACATTAATACATGATGTATTAGATAAATTGTATAAGCATACTAAGTGTACGCAAGAGAGACGAATCAGGCGTGTGACGAATGAACGTCGAAACGCCGTGACAAGTGTTAATGAACTTAAAAAGTGTTTTGATTAAAATAAAATGAAAATTATAATGGAATGGGGTTAATATAAAACTAATAAGGATTCCTCATAAGACTTAAACACTTGAATAAATTTTGAGTATGACTAAGAAGAAATATAACATTGATTAATAAGTTATATTAGATTGAAACTCAACTTTGTAAAAGTTGAGAATGTGATTTGGATGCTAAAAGTCTTATGTTATATTTTAGTGAGTTCTTAGATTCGTGTTATATGTTTGATTAATATGATTAAACCCTAAGCTAAAGGTTATAACTTAAGTAAGATGAGAATTGAATCTATGAGGATAAAGTGTATGTAGCTAATTGATGTGATAATCTTAATGGTATGTGTAGGATATTAGAGTACGTGATTTGTAATTGTATAACTTATGCAAGAGGCAAGTTCCCTAACCTTTACTACTTTATTATTCAGCAAGGTTTACTTTTCGTTGTTATGTTATACTTATGCAAGTTCTCTATCTCTAATCTCTTATTGAGCAGTTAAGTTATTATTGTTACGCGACTTTCCTAACCTTACTTTTATGTTATGCATGTTTCTTGAATCTATTATTCAATTAAGCAAGTTTCCTAACCCTAATCTTTCATTATGCAAGTTCCTTTTCCTAACTTGTTATTGTTATGCAAGTTCTTTAACCCTAATTTATTGTTGAGCAATTTCATTAATCTCTGTTTCTTCATTCCAAATGAGATTACTTTGGTTATTCAAAGTCTGTAATTTTATTATACGCAATGTGTTTATTCAGCTACGAATACTTGTTGTTTGATCTCTGATCACCATTGTCATTGTACTATCTTACATTATTTTACCGAATTCTGAGCTGACTAGCGATTCTTTACTGATACAAGTAATCCTTAGTTGATGAATGTTCTAAACTTTAAATTACCCTTGAAGTCAATCCAAACAAAACTTCCTTTGGTTTACTTATGTACCCACACAGTTTGAAAGCATGTAGTAGATGATTAACACTTGTTCAATTTATAAACCGTTAATACCCTATCTCATATTGATTCATCGATATACCTTGTTCATGAAGATATTGTAATCAAACTATTGAATAGGTATTGGTCCCTATCTGATTCAACCAGTACTTGGTTGATGAGCGTTCTAAATATCTAGAATTCCTTTGAAATTAATTTTCAAACCAAGCTTCCTTTGGTATGGAACCTAATGATCTAAGATGAGATGAACAACCCTATATCAGGGGATTATTTTAGAGCTACGTAATAGCGTTAAAATGTTTACGCAATACATAATACAAAGGGTTGATCACCTGGAGTACGAGATGATGGTCCACATAGTCGTTTAGACTGTTAAAGGTTACAGTAGAATCACCTGTTAACCTAGGACATAGAAGATGGTTATAGTCTTTTAGATTGTTAAAGGTTAAAGTAAAAATACTTGATAACCTAGAACATAGGTCGTGGTCTTGTGACCCTCAGTGTATTCCTTTGATGTTTATATCTGTTGTTAACTTAAACGTTCATTATTCCTTTGAACTCATAGCTTTTGAATTTAAGTTTATAATTCAGGTAAGAGTACTTTACCATTGAAAGTTCAGTTATTTGTCATTCATAAAAATATTATTGTTTACTATCCTTCTTGTGGGTAATTGTTTGCTCACTCTTGCACAAAATAATGCAGATGAAGTTAAAAAGTTTGAAGAGCTTTCTACAAGCAAGGGCAAGGGCAAGGGCAATATGCTGGATTAGACGACGTTTAATTTACCTTTTATTTATGAAGCTTATGTAATAGATTTGATTATGATTATGTTTTAATATTCCGCTGATGATTATAACAATAAAGGTTAGATGACCTAGGATTTATTGAAATTATGTAACCCTATAATGGGAGATTTATTGTTTAAACTTTTGAGTTTAATTATATCTTTTCTTTATGGGTAGTTAGTTATGATTGAATTGGATAGTGAACACCAAATCTGTGGGATTGAAGTACCCAGATTTGGGGGTGTCACAAGTGATGTACCTTTTTGGGAAGTTATTGTCGAGAGCTACACAATGACATGGGATTAGACGTTGTACGAAGCCGGGAAGATGGGTCCATGACCAAATCTCCAAGTCATCAAAGTATATCCGTTGTACTGTCTTATGCAGTTGTCACTCGGAATTTGAGCTATGGTTCTTGTGGGACACCTTGGTATGCATTGTGGATTAAATTGTGTTGAGACAACGTGAATGTGATATTGAGGTGACAAAATGATAATTTTTCCCCCACTGGGGTTATCTCCGGCTTTTGCGTATATTTAGTAGTTGTTTCTCATAGTTATCTCTGAGATTGGGCTGTTATGGATACTGAATGTCCTCAGGGTTATCTCTGAGGTGTGCTTGACCTTCTGGGGTTATCTCCGGGGTTGAATTGAGTATCCCAGGGTTGTCTCCGGGGTTGAAAGTGACTTTTCCGGGGTTATCTCCGGCACTTGGACTGGATCCCTAGGGGTTATCTTTGAGGTTGGAACTGAATCTCCCGGGGTTTTCCCCAAGGTTGAAATTGGATCACCCGGAGTTGTCTCTGGGATTGAAATGGGATCTTTGTTGGTCGAAATCTAATTATGCAAAATCACGCAAGTGCACGTAGTCAACAAGTAATACAATGATAAGTTGAGTATCGTTCCCATAGAGATTAAATATGAAATTAATCCTCACAATTACCAGCTTTATATTAATCCAAATTTTATTAAACTATTCAATTTAAGAATTATAACTAAGAAATCTAAAAATGTTAAAAATACTATAACCACCAAATAATCAACAAACTTAAAAACTATAATTTCAATCAAATATTGGAGAATTAGGCTTACAACTTCACTCTAAGTATCACTCCGATTATTACACTTTATTCTAGTTCAATTCACTATCCCAGTTTATTAATCAACAACACTCAAGTAGAACTAGCCACCTCTCGATGCATTAATACCATATTAACTTGAATCCACAAATTAGATAGAATTAAGCTAAATACCTTATTCAACTAATTCACAATTTCTCGATGAGAATTATAATTAAATAAGATTTAAGTTCAAGTTCTCTATCTGATTACATGCGACACTAGGCATATCTCTACCCTAATATTTATTAAAATTCCATTTAATCACAAAATTCAAGAACACATGCTATAGTGACTAAGTCTAGATTCATGTTTCCTCTCTCGAATCCATACAAATCCACATAGAATTGGTGATCAAGCAATTCATAAAATTAAATCACAAATCACTATAGATAAACTGAAAGATAGATTATTAAACTAGAATTCAAAGTTACATAATCATCGTTCAACCATCAAGATCCGTCATAAGCCTAATAAGTAAATTAGTTCATCACAAATGAATTAAAAACTTAATCATCATCCCAATTTCAAAAATTGAATTAAAGAAAAAGAATGAATACAAAATCACCCTTCTTCTCTGCTCCAATTTGTAAGTATCGTGACTCAGACCTTCAATCCTTCCTCTAATGCTTTTTCTCAAATTAGGGGTTCCAATTGCTAATTAATTGTTAGTTATTATCTCCTTTCTTGTTTCTTGTTAATATCCAGCCTAGGACACGTATCCTGCCCATAACTCGACGCCCAATACAGTTCTACACCATGCCAACCACTATCCTTAACGCCTACAAAGAGACAATCAAACAGAGTCATTGCTTTTCCCATACCCCGCCTTTCCGTGGTTTTCTTCTTTAAGTTTCGGCGGCCAATGGGGTGATACTATTTTTAAGTAAGTACCCCCACCCCGGTGAGGATTTTACCTTTATGATATCCGCCCCGGCGGGGGTCCTTTCTACTGCAGTCTAACTTTGGATCATTTTCTTTCCCAATTTAGCCACAAAACCACCTTTTAAGCCATACACGCCATGCCACCATGCCTGAACATAAAATATCATAAAACAAGTAAAATGAATCCCAAAAATAACGAATTAACACAATTTAAGCTCGAATTAGAGGTCGATTCGTAATTATAAAACCCACTCATCAAACTCCCCCAAACTTAAACCCGTGCTAGTCCTCGGGCACAAAACAAAACAAAAGTGCTATAAAATGCAATGCAATGGAATGCAATGCAACTAGTCTATATGCCTGCGAATCCAGCATTAGTGATAGAATCAAATCTATTCAATAGGCCACAAAGAAATAAAGAAACATGACAATACTTCATATTAAAACCAATCAGCAATTTTTAGCAATCATCAAATCATAAATTTTTATCACTGATATAGTGCGTCTGTGCTCAACATCCATGCTAACTGGTGCAAATTCAAATTTAATACATAACAAGTCTCTTTGAAGGCATCATACATTGTAAACTCAAGAATGTCAAAAATAGACTAGATCTAACTAAATTCAAATAATTACCAATACCAAGGCTCTAAATAGGGTACTTATGCTTTATTTTTTTTTATTTATGGGGGCTTTTTGGTCTTATTTCTCGTTTTATTCATATATATTTTTTATACACATGGCTATACAATGTCTTATTCCCTTAGGCTTTTCAGTGCTACCTTAACGAGATTTCGACCAACGAATCCCAACCCATTAAGACCTTAGGGTGCTAGGTGTAAAGACAATCTCCTCGGGCTTACTTACTCAAGTAACAAATGCCACAAAACTAGACAAGCATACCACAGTGTTTATTGCCTAATTTGGGTTCTTGCCTAATTTTTGCCTTCACTGCCTATCCTTGTCATTCTTTCATTTAAACTAGCATTATCCTGTAGAAGTCCCTTATGTATCAATTTGAACTAAATCAATTAACAAAGTTGTTATTATTGTGCTAACCTTATTATACCAGCTTCAAACAGTCAAAGATCCAATTCATAACAGAAAATCACGTCAAAGTTCTAATAGTCGGTATTATACTTGTCTACTCAATCCTATTCTCATCATTAGCCAAAATAAAATGAACTATCTAACTATATAAGGATGATATATGACTGATTGCTGAGATTTGTACCACATGCTAGGGCTAGGTTTTGGTGAACAACTCACCTAAAGTCAAAACCTACACACCAACTTATTAAAAAATACAAAAAGGGCAAAATGGTCATTTTCTTTACAATTTTAATTCTAAAGTTGTCATTTAATACAACTAAGGGTTAAACCCTAAGGGTTACAAAAATCACATTTAGGATTTCTAAATTAGGTTTTAAAAAGGGAAAAAAATTAAGATTTTCAAATTATGATTAGGATTCTCTAATTATACTTTGATTTCCTAATCATAATTCAAGTTTGCTAATTAGGATTAATATTTACTAATTAAATTTTTTAATTTAGCAATTAGGGTCGAATTTGTACATTAGGGTTTATAGCCCAAGCATTAGGGTTTTAAATTGAAAAATAATCTTTCTAATTTAGAAATTAGATTTCCTAATTAGATTAGGGTTTTCTAATTACTTATAACTTGAAAATTATGATTAATTTTTCCTAATTAACATTAAAATTATTACACTAACAATTAGGTTTTTCCTAATTATAAATTAGGGTTTCTAAACAAGAAATTGGCATTTTCTAAATCAATTAGGGTTATCCCTAATTAGGTTATCATTAATAACGTTTAAACCTTATACCAACATTTGCATTCCCAAACTAGGGTTTTCTATTTTCAAATTAGGGTTTTGAATTTCCGGAACCGAAATTAGGGTTTTAGAACCGGTTTCTAGGGTTTCTTATCCATTGTTAGGGTTTTCTAACTGAACACTGATGTTCTTAATATATACTTAGGGTTTGACACTGATAAAATTTATCTGGTCAAACCCTTGACCCTTAACCATATTCTGAACACATAAATGACCATATACACAGAACATATTCACGTATACACTTAATCCTAAATAATTCACCTAAATCCTTCACAGAATTTTGAAATCCTCAAAATTCCTTCTCAAAAATATCAAATGCATACACTAATTTTCTGTCTAGGTTCTAATATTGAACCTTAAATCAATCAATTATGATTTTAAATTTTTTTCTAAATTCTCGGGTTGTCACACACAGCCCACATATGAGAGATGGGTGTGGCAGGCTGCTAGAAAATGTCCTACGTAGGTATCTTTGTATAAAGAAATTTATGATGGCACCCACGTTAATGAGAAAGTCTTGCACGATTGCATACAAAAGAAGTATCTTCTCCTCTGTCACCTCTGTCGTATGTGTGGACGGGAATAGCTTGGCGCACATGAACGCGTACCATATTTTACCATAATGGCTCATGTTGTTGCTGTGGAAGATGGTGGCCCCTTTATGTCCCTTGACCCATGTGGTACCCGACTTTGTTATTTCTGTCAAAATGGCCTCATCGTCGGGATCATGGTCACCCAAATATGCATACTGGCACTCTATAGGCACTCAAAAGTGGTAATACTCGTTAATAGAGTCGGTACTGAAAGGTACTTGCTTGCCCCTCACGAATGCTATGAATGGGGCCTTATCCTCCGCATTGGCATAAAATTCCTTTACCACATTGACGATCGCTGGCTCTAGCTCTTCAGTGAACCTATCCCATCCTTTTTCATATATTTGTCTTTTCACTCGCCATCTACATTGTCGGGTGTCAAACCTCGCTCTGGAGTTAATGCCTTAGTCACTAAATAGTCGTAGCGATAAGCGATATTGGTACTCATGAACTTTCTCTTGTCAAAGGCCCGAGTCGGTGGTGTAGACCCGGAGCTCTCACCTCGCCGTCTCTTCGATGTTGGTTTTGGTGCCATGGTACTGGAATGGATGAACTCAGGCCAATTTCCCCTAAACTTTACTTGAAAAAATTGTCTAACACTTGGTGTGCACGACCCACAAGACTCCCCAAATTTTGTAATAGCACTTCAAGTATGGTGATATGTGATGAGAAATTATAAGAAGTAACCGCTTACCGTCAGTGTATTGACAAATTGGTTGATTCTCCCCTCCCTTTTTGCTGTCAAAAATCGCACTATAAGAACCATTACTTTGAATGACTAAAATTTTATTGAATGGAGATGTTATGTAGTTAGGGTTAAAATTTATAGAGAGGAGATAGAGTATGTATTTAGTGGAATGTAGTGGAGAAGTGGGGAGTTTGTGGCTAATTCGTGGGTTAATGGGGGTATAGGAGTCGTGGGTTTTAGTTATGCTTCAAGGAAAGGGAAGTGGAGAAGATGGTCTGAATGTTGTAATTGCCAAATTTGAACTCCTTCACGTCCTCAGAACCTATTCCGATGGGGATAATTAGCTATAAAGCTCATTCCCACAGGGGGGTATTCTTTTTAGTTCAAGACCCATACTCAAGCGGGGTATCTGTACAATTTATCCGCTCTGGTGAGGGGGGGTATACTGCAGCTAAGCTTAATTTTTCAAATTCTTTGTGTCCAACACATATCCATGCACTTCCCAAGTACCTGAAGCACCATAAGATTATAACTTTAAGATAACAACATGAACATTAAACATTAAAAGTTGAATTTACTAGAAAGCATGACTCGACTAACTACCTAATAAATCGAACTAAATTTAATCTTTGAACTAAATTCACACTAAACTTATACTTTGAACTACGAATTAATTAACATGCTTAAAAAAATACTAAGAATAGAAGTAAAATTGGGTTGCCTCCCAATTAGCGCTTGATTTTAAGTCTTTCAGCCTGACTACTCCCTGTTCATGTCGCGTCGGCAAGTGTGATTGCAGTGACTTCATTATCGATGTCGCCACCCCAGTAATGTTTCAATGATGACCGTTGACTTTAAATGTTTCCAATGGATTCCTAATGTATAACTCAACGACGCCATGTGGGAAAACCCTCTAAATTGTGAATGGCCCTTACCATCTCGATTTGAGCTTTCCCGGAAACAATCGCAGTTGTGAATTGAATAGTAATACTGGTTGTCCCGGGTCAAACTTTTTTTGCATGATCTTTTGGTCGTGCCACTTCTCAAATTTTTCCTTGTACAGATTTGAGTTCTCGTATACTTGCAGTTGAAACTCATTGAGTTCGTTCAATTGGAGAAATCTTTTCTCTCCTGCAGCTGCTTGGTCAAAATTAAGTTTCTGAATGGCCCAATAAGCTTTATGTTGTAATTCCACCAGGAGGTGACATACTTTCCTATAGGCCAATCTATATGGAGACATCCCAATTGGTGTCTTGTATGTTGTCCTATAAGCCCGTAGTGCGCCATCTAATTTTAGAGACCAATCTTTTCTGCTTGGGTTCACTACTTTCTCTAAAATTTTCTTCACCTCTCTGTTCGAAACCTCAGCTTGACCACTAATTTGGGGTGATATGATGTAGCCACCCTATGATTGACCCCATATTTTTCCTAAAGAGATGTAAATGATCTGTTGTAGAATTGACTACCTTCATCACTAATAATTGCTCTTGGCGTGCCAAATCTTGTAAAAATATTCTTATGTAAGAACTTGAGAACTACTTTGGCATCGTTTGTGGGGAGTGATACGCCTTCAACCCATTTCGACACATAATCAACCGCTAGTAAGATTTATAGATTATTGAAAGATGGAGGAAATGGCCTCATAAAATCCATTCCCCATACGTAAAAAATTTCCACTTCCATGATAGTTTGTAGTGGCATTTCATTTCGCTTTGATATATTGCCCACCCATTGACATCTGTCGCAAGTTTTGACAAACTGGTCGGACTCCTTAAACACCGTAGGCCAATAAAATCCTACTTGTAACTCTTTGGCCGCTGTCCACTCACTACTATAATGTTCCCCATATGAAGATGAATGATATTCGTGTAGAATATTCTTCACTTAACTGTGTGGCACACACCTTCGAATCATCTTATCTATACACTGTCTGAATAAGTATGGCTCATCCCACATGTACCACTTGATGTCATATAGGAATTTCTTTTTCTGTTATCGCATTAGACCAAGGGGAAGGATATTGCTCACCAAATAGTTAGCAAAATCCGCATACCACAAAAATTCTGAATTAACTCCAAATAGTTGTTCATCCGGGAATGATTCGTTGATCACACACTTATTCACTTCATCTTTGTCCGGATTTTCCAGCCTCGATAGATGGTCTACTACTTGATTTTTTATCCCCTTCCTATGCTTTATTTCCAAGTCGAATTCTTGAAGGAGAAGGATCCATCTAATAAGTCTAGGCTTATCATCCTTCTTCGAAATCAAATAGCGAATTGTCGAGTGATCCGTGTAAAGCACCACCTTTGTCCCAATCAAATATGCTACATCTAATAATCACTGCTACCCAAGTAATAATAAGATCGATGATTCGATTTAACTTTTTTTGTGACCAATGTTTCAATGTAATTTAATCCTTTTAACCTTGACATCCTAGATTAAACTTGAGTCATAGAATGTGTCATACTCTTCACAATTTAATATGTGTTTTCTTGATCAATGAGTAGACTATATGAAACAAATCACTATTTGAGCATGGCCATGCATTTCATAGTCCTACCCAATCAAGAGGCCTATGGATATCACCCCTAATATATATAGGAGGGTTAAATTCTATCTAGATCACTCATATTCCTCACACGATTCATGATGTACCCAATAATCATCTTTATAGTCCACCCTATTAAAGGTGACATTTGATTATATCAAAGTACATAAATTTTCGTATAGTAATATAGTGATTTCAGGTCAGAGAACCATTACATCATTATCACTATGAGAATCGCTAATGACACTTTGCATACTATTCCACATAGAATTCTCATGGTGGGTCTGTCTAGTACATCGTTTTTCTAACATGTACCTATGCATTGACTTAATATCTTATATATTTATGACCAACGAGATTTGGTCATCAGTCAATCCGCATACTAGTCTTAATGCATCATTTTTGTCCCATCAACAATGATACTTGACTAAGGACATTTAAGAGCAATGATACTAATTGTAATTATATAATCTCATGTTCAAGTCACATACTTGAAACTATATAATTTGTATCGCTATTCTAAGGAATTTTATTATGTTAACATTTATATAACGTAGTAAATAAAATCATAATAAATCATTCATTTATTCAATCAAATATAATATCAAAATGTTAAGCAATTATATCAAATAATTGGCCTCTAGGGCATAAACTCTAACATAAAGATGATGTAACCCTTTAATGGGGTGAATTATAGATTAAGTTATTTAAGTTATGTCTTTATCCTTGATTATGGGTAGTTAGATGTAATTTTTTTTGGATAGTGAGCACCAAATCCTGTGGAAATGAAGTACCCAGATTTGGGGATGTCATAAGTTGGTATCAAAGCCTTAGGTTATGAACCTTAGGTGGGGGAAACCTTAGGAAGTAACCTTTAAAAAGATAGAAAGCATAGTGGTGATAAACTCTTATCGAGTTCTAAGGAATGAAGTGAGGGAATTCATTAAAGATAAATAATAAAAGACTTTATGTGCCTGTGTGTTAATAACTTATGTGCTCGCGAGTATCGAAGAGTGTCATATAATAAATAAAACTTAAAACTATTTTGTTGTCAAGATGTCTAACGTTGAAGGATCCAGTAAAGCTAGGGAAGAGATACCTCAGGTGCCTAGAGAGGAGGAGCCCCGAGATGTCCATGTTGTTCTGGAGCAGTTGATCTAGAGGGAGCATTCTCTATTGGTCACTGATGAAGGACAAGGGTATGAGCATGTGTCTGATCCTGAGCAGGAGGACTCTGAGGAGATAGAGGTGGAGGATGAGGATGACGATCCTGTGGAGTTTCCACCAAACTCCATATCAGCTGAGATGTATGATGAATTGTATGACTGTAATATAAAATTACAGGCTAAGGTTGAGGAGCTGAAGGAGTTGGATGATATGCGTTAGGCTACTATAGAGCAGAAGGATGTGGAGATTCAGGAACTCGACGCGAGTCTTGGGAACACGGAATGGAACCTAGTTCACACAGAGGGTCGTCAAGAGGAGCTGTTGGATGAAAATGAAAAGATAAAGACTGAAGTTGAGAAGCTAAAGATGATTTGAAGGAGGAAGCGTACGAGAGTAGAAGATGCTTGGATAAAGGATACTCAGCGTGAAGATCGTGTTGAAGTCAAGGTTCAGACAAAGAAGGACAAGATGAATGAAATGGATTATTCTTTTCATTATGTGATTAATAGGGTCCAAGATCGAGTCTTTTATTACCCATCTCAATTTCAAGACTTGCCATGGTATATGATGGACCTTAGAACAATGTTTCCTATCATGGAAGAAGAGCGTAGAGAAGCTTCTCGATGTCTTAATATGCCAAGATAGGAAGAGTAATAAGTTATGTGATTAAATGTGTTAAATAAATTATTAATCCCTTATTTTGAGATAAATAAAGGGGTAAGATGAGTATGTAATCCTGAAACTTTTTAAGTTCAGGAAAGTTGATGATTGATAGCAGAGATGCTATCCTTACTATGTTTTGAAAGTTATGAATGAATAAAATATCAAAGTTTATTGAAATGTTATGTGTTAAGTTTTAATCTTAGAATGTTTAAGTTAAACCTTAAATATTTAAGAAACTGAGTGGTGATCTAATAAGCGTATATCTTAAACAGAAAATGCCTCCTAAAAGAAGACAACCACGCCAACAACCACCGTTATGGGGTCTACTAACAAAAACAATAACGAGGCCAATGCTAACCTGGTTCAATAATTGGTGACATTGTTAAAAGAA
Source organism: Panax ginseng (assembly GCA_020205605.1). Classification (NCBI taxonomy): domain Eukaryota; kingdom Viridiplantae; phylum Streptophyta; class Magnoliopsida; order Apiales; family Araliaceae; genus Panax; species Panax ginseng. The sequence continues at coordinate 88,634,329 of CM035130.1, read as the reverse complement.
GCACTTGCAAATTAGCTGCAAGCTCAAGTCACGACTTTCAAGGACTTCAAAGCGGTTGGACCACCAAAGTTTCAAGGGTCTATGAATCAAGTTGAAGCCCAAACTTGGATAACGGAAATGGAGAAGTTCTTTGACGTTACCGGAGTCAATGAGGAATAGAAAACTGTCTTTGCAACATTTATGTTAAATTCTGAAGCTAGTTATTGGTGGCAGGTGAATGAGGTTCTTGGGGAACAGGGAATAGTAGTGTGGGATAGGTTCAAAGAAATGTTGTTCGATATGTACATTCTGACGAGTTCCCGGAACCAGATGGAAGTTTAATTCTTGGAATTAAAGCAAGGAACCATATATGTGCTATAGTATATTGTGATGTTTAATGAGTTGGAAAGGTTTTCTCCATACCAAGTCAATACAGATGAACGTAAGGCGAGAAGGATTGAACAGGGGTTGAAGCCCTGGCTATATAGCAAGGTTTTATTGTTTCAATTAAATACATTTGCATCAGTACTAGAAAAGGCAATTATCGTGGAAGGTGGAAGAGATGCCTTAACTAAGTATAATCAAGAACAAAAGAAGAGAAAGAATGAGAGTGAAAATAAGGCTGGTGGAGGCAATAGTGGAAGTAATAACCAGAAGAGGAAATGGAATGAAAATCCAAATGCGGGAGGACAACAAGGAAGCTAGCAAAAGAAGAAGTTTGAAGCTTGTACTACTTGCGGGAAGAACCACATTGGTGTGTGTCTAAAGGGTAAGAGAGTGTGTTTCAATTGTGGCCAAGAGGGTCACATTGCGCCAAATTGTTTTAGTTCGAAGAATGGAGCTTGTTTCACTTGCGGATCGAAGGATCATATGGCTCGTGATTGCCCTAGAAAGACAGCGGAAGGTTCAAGTTGAAGCGAGGGAAGTAACAGCGGTGGTACTTTGACTATCACTGGGCCAGTGTAATCAAACTGACCTACTGCTAGAACTTTCAATATGACCGTACAAGATATTGTGCAGTCAAAGGATGTGGTGTCAGGTATCATTCCGATCAATGGTATTAATGCTTATGTGTTATTTGATTTGGGTGCTACTTATTCATTTATATCCGATGATTTTGCTAGAAATTTAGATTTGCCTCAGGAAGAATTAGATTTCCCTTTAAGCATAGAGATCGTGAATGGGGAAGTGATTCCTGTTAGGTTTATATACAAGAATTATAGGGTGGATATAAAGGGCCACTAGATGATGATGGATTTAATACCAATTAAACTTGGGAATTTGATGTTATACTATGAATGGATTGGTTATTCAATTACGGGGCAATAATTGATTGCTAAAAGAAATGTGTTAACCTTATAACTCCGTAAAAGGTGGTGTTTCATGGCAGCAAGTCACCTCGACAAAAAAGTTGCCTGACAGTGATGCAAGCCAAGAAGTTACTGGGACAAAGATGTGTAGGATACCTAGCCTACATAGTCGATCCACAGAAGAAGAGTGTGAATTTAGAAGAGAACCCGGTCATTAGAGATTTTGCAGACGTATTTCCAGAAAATTTGCCTGGACTTTCGCCAGATAGAGTGGTTGAGTTCGTGATTCATCTAGCGCTAGGAACGTCCTCGATATCTAAAGACCCATATAGAATGGCCCTAGTAAAGATGAAAGAACTGATGGTGCAATTATAAGAATTACTAGACAAGAAGTATATCCAGCCGAGCGTGTCGCCATGGGGAGCGCCGGTGTTGTTTGTTAAAAATAAAGATGGATCAATGCGGCTCTGCATTGAGTATAGGGAATTGAATAAGGTCACGATTAAAAATAAGTCTCCCTTACCGAGAATCAATGATTTGTTCGATCAACTAAAGGGAACTAAGTACTTTTTGAAAATAGACTTAAGAAGTGGATATCATCAGTTGAAGGTAAGGAAGAAGGATGTACCAAAAATGGCTTTCAGAACTCGGTATGGTCATTACGAGTTTCTGGTTATGTCATTTGGTTTAACCAATGCACCTGTAGCGTTCATGGATTTGATGAACAGGGTGTTTAAGCCATTCTTAGATAAATTTGTAGTGGTGTTTATTGATGATATATTGGTGTATTCTAAGACCAAGGGGGAACACTTGAACACTTAAGGGTGACATTGGAGACATTGAGAGGAGATAAGTTATACGCTAAATTCTCGAAATATGAGTTTTGGTTAGAACGTGTGCAGTTTCTTGGGCACGTTATTGACAAGGATGGAATCTCGGTAGATCCATTGAAAGTTGAAGTTGTAGTAAACTAGGATAAGCCAAAGACACCGTCAAAATAAGAAGTTTCTTGGGATTGGCAAGTTACTATAGGCATTTTATTCAAGATTTTTCCAAGATCGCAACTCTGTTGACGAATTTAACTAGGAAGGCAGTTAAGTTTGTTTGGACAGAGAAGTGTGAGGAGTGTTTTCAAGAATTAAAGAAAAGTTTGGGTTCAGCACCTGTGTTGTCATTTCTTGATGATACAGGGAATTTTGTGGTATATAGTGATGCATCGCATAAAGGAATAGGTTGTGTGGTTATGCAGAATGACAGGGTTATTGCGTATGCATCGTGTCAATTGAAGGATTACGAGAAAGGGTATCCGACTTATGACTTGGAGTTGGTTGCGGGAGTGTTTACTCTGAAGATTAGGAGACACTATCTTTATGGAGAGAGGTGTGAGATATATACAGACTATAAAAGTCTGAAGTATATATTTACATAGAAAGATTTGAATATGCGACAGATAAGATGGCTGAAGTTGATTAAAGACTATGAATGGGAGATTCTTTATCATCCCGAAAAGGTGATTGTTGTTGCCGATGCTATAAGTAGAAAGGGTCAGGAAAAATTAATGATGTTAACTTCTCAGGAAAAGCTTGTAGTAGAAATGGCCAAGATAGCATGTTTGCATAGTAGGTTTAAGTTCAATAAATCAAGGATATATCATGATGGAAAGAATTGAACAATAAGCTAGCTAAAATTTTATAATATAATTGTGAACTAGCATGAACAAATTTTCATAGCTGAACGAACAATGAACATGAATAACTATATCTTAATCGAATGGTAATGAAGGTGATCAGCCTTTCATACCTGATGAATACATGCAATATGCACATAGTGAAAATCTATAATTCATAGGCATGATAATCAGCAATGATTAACCACAAGCACAATTGAAAGTACAACTTGAGGTCGAGTTAGAGAAAACTTGTCTTTATCCCTGACTACTGCTACACAATCTATTTAACTTTATCTGAAGAACCTAATATTGATAATATGGGTCTACCAAATTAGAATAATATCATCACAGTATTTATTGATATATACAGTTATCAAATAACCTAAACACATTATAACATAATCCTATCAGTCCACAAACTACCTAAGACTCAGTATCAAATTAAACTATTTCAGTCTAAGTTAAATTCGATACAATTTTGACATCTCGACGGCCTAGTTGGATAAATATCAAGTTTTTTTTCCTTAAGACTCTATTTAAACTGGTTCACAACTATCTTAGATAATTTTATTATCAGTCAAAACATTTTTCCATAGCTCATAATAATTTTCAAGCAATTATTATCATATATCATGATTTTTCAATCATTAATATCATATTTATATGATTTAAATACCACAATATTCTATTATCATTAATATTTATTTAATATCAAATATTAATGACATACATGTCATAATATTATAAGTTATTTATAATATTATAAAGTATTTTATTACTTTAAAATCATATTTAAACCGATTTTTAAATATTTAAATCTATTATCCAATAATTACCATTAATATTAAAATATTAATGTTTTTTCATAACAAAATATCAAAAGTTATATTTTATAACTTATAATATTTTTATAACCTTTAAATTATTTTTATATGATTTATAAATCATTAATTATATTTTTTCATAACTTATTTAATATATTTATTAAATAAATTAATTATCATTAATATTAATTTATTAATGTAATTCATCACAAAATATTAAAAGTCATTAAAAATAACTTCAAATATTTTCTAACACCATATAATATGATTTTCAAATGATATTTCAAGTATTAAAATCATTTTTAAGTAAGTTATTTAATATTACAATTAAATAAATTAAATACCATTAGTATTTTAAAAATATTAAATATTAATAAAATATATTCAAAATTATTAAACACCCATTTTAGACTTTTAAATAAATTTTAGGAATTTATTATGAATTTTAATAATTAAAACTATTTTCTCTATTTATTAAATAAAATAATTAATTTTTATATAGAAAGTGTCACTTTAAAGGGGCTTTATATAGCAGTAACTGTCGCTTATAGGTGTTCTTGGCCAAACCCAGAACTTCATAAACAGTGTGCAGGGTACCATGTTTGACCAGTGTTAGATCTTTGGTTATCAAGTTTCTAGGTTTGCTAATGGGTTATGATTGTAGTACTGATGTAATACTACAATTACCAACAAGTTTTATGACCATACAACAACATATCAGAGAGATCTTGGCCCTCAAAATCATTGTCAGAACTATTCTTCATTTTCTGGGTTACCCAGAAATGAAGAATAGTGCTAGGTGCCGACTTTGAAGATTAAAATCTTTGCTTTTCTGGCTTGCTTAATGTGTTTTATTGGTTCAATCATGAAGCATACATGTCAGGGAACAATTATATAACACCAGATCATCCTAACAACATCACATGAACAAGATCTGGCATGGTCAAACCATGTCAGAAACCTTGTTCTTGTGCTTTCTGGGTTTTCCAGTACTTCACCAAAACAGATGGTCAACCCTACTTTGACCCTTTATAACCTTGATTCTATACATGATGTGGGTGATCTAATAGCATGATTATGTAGTCCTTATGTCAGACTACAACACTAAAACAATAACTTGGCCAAAATACTTAAGAACAACAAGATCTAAGGTCTCAAAAATGATGTCAGACCCTTCCTGGGTTTCTGGGCTACCCAGAAACCAGTTGGTCATGTCGCTCAACTGACTTTGACCAGCAATAACTTGAAATCTGGACATGGTATGACCATGATTACAATTCCAAATTACAGTCCACATGGCATACTACAAATCTATAACATGAAACACACACAAAACCTAACAAAGATAGATCTATGAGCCCTGACATATGGCTATCATGCCATATTTTAGGGTTCATGATCAGTCTTTAAAACTTGATTTTTTTTGCATCTAGATGTTATGGATCCTTTATTTAACATCTTGTATCACTATATAACATCATTTAACATAACTCTAAATATCTAAACACAACTTATAACATGAATCATAAAGACTTACAAGATTAGGGTTTTATACCTTTAAAACTTTGATCTTTGATTTATGTCCTTAGATTTTGTTCTTGGAAGGCTAAGAGCTGAACTTTGCTTTGTTTCTCACTCTCTCTCACTCTAGATTTTGAAACTTGAAGAGAGAGAGAATGTCTTAGTTGGTTTGCTAAGTAAATTAAGTAACTTTACTTACTTTTTAAGTTTTGATATATGATTCAATGTACATGGCTGATGAAAGGTAGCAAGATACCTGATATTTGGCACATGTAATATCTAAAGTTGGTGAACTACTAAATATTTTAGCAAGATTTGCAAGCTAACTATTAAAGAATACAAAAAGGTCATTTTTGACATTTTGCTATCCATTTTAATGGCATTTTAGTAACTTGACCAACCCTTAGGGCTTGACCCTTGAGGTTTAACCCTAAGGTTTTGAAAATTTAAATTTTTAGCATTTTCTAATTATGTTTTAAAATAGAAATTTAAGATTTCTAAATTATAATTAGGGTTTCCTAATTATATTAAGATTTCTTAATCATATTAAGGCTTTCTAATTAGGATTAATGTTTCTTAATTAGCATTATAATGGCTAAATTAACAATTAGATTTTCTCTAATTGTACATTAGGGTTTTTAACTAAACAATTAGGGTTTTTCTAACTAATTTGTTAGGTTTTCCCTAATTAGATAAAAATCAATAACATATAAACCTTTATATTTATATTTTGATCTCCCAAATTAGGGTTTACAATATCCCGGTTAGGGTTTCAGATTCCCAGAACTGAAATTAAGGTCTCCAGAGTCGGTATTAGGGTTTCTTATCAATCGTTAGAGTTTTCTAATTGAACGTAAATATTCTTAATATAACATTAGGGTTTGTCACTGATATAGGTTATATGATCAACCCTTGACCCTTAACCACATACTGTATACAAAAAAACCACATACACAAATTCATATACCCTTATACTCTAAACCTTAATAATTCTCCAAAAAAAATTTTAAATCCACCAAAATCCTTCACGAAAATGTCAAATCCATACACTTATTTTCTGTTTAGGTCTATTATTTAACCTTTATTCATCCCCGAAATTTAACTTACACCTTATACCTTGCATACCCATCACCACAAGCTACCCAAAACATCACTCACAAGAGTTAAAAAAAAAAATTTAAATCATGTTGAGGAGTCATATAGACCATAAACTTTTATTTTCGAAAAGGTTATACAGAAATTCATCCGTAAAACCGTCATAACTTACGGACACATAGGGTGATTAGCCCAGTATGCCCTGCACTGATCAAGTACTGTTGGTCAGAAAAAAAAATTCCTCGTTCCTCTTATCCGCCTTGGGAGCAAAAAAAAATTCTTACCTCAGTCTTTATCGGATTTCGCACCAAAGCAATTCTATTGGGGAAAGTTTTCAAAGAACGCTTAGAATTTTTATAAATGTTGGTCTACCTGGATCAAATAGCTTAGACTCATACCAATAATCAATTTCAATCGAAATATTTATGTATAGCCAAACCTGTAAGACCCCAACTTATTATAAATAAAATTGAATTTCTCTATTTATTATTTTGAAATAGTAAGGGTTGATTTGATTAATGTGGTTAGTTATGGGTAAAATGCGCAAAATTCCCAAATAAGCAAGTGGTTATAAAATATTCATTGTTGTCGAGGAATATTCGTTTGGTCGTGGAATATTCTTCCGCTTCGGAGAAAATTAAATTTACGGTAGCGACTTTAAATGTGAGCCCCATAACCTGAAAGCTAAGTTGTTTATAAATAATTGGCGTAGTTGTTACTGCATAATTATCTTTGTTGGAATACTCGGTGGTTAAAAACAAGTAGATTGACACAAGATTGCACAAATTATTGATTCTTACATAAGAAAGCACTACTCAATAATTTTTACAGTAATTACTGTTCAATATTTTCTTTTATTGATTCAATAATTGCTACGTTGATATTTTTATATTATTGTTATTTCGATAATTGTCACTGCACAATATTATTCATATTATTTTAATAATAATATTAGATAACATTATTGGCAATATCTAGAAAGTTCTGTCTAGGAGAGGTTATTTAATTTCGGCGCGAAGAGGAGAAATCTCACTAGGAAGGCCCCTCCTTCCCGGAACTACCGGGTTGTCGTGATTGTGATTCTGTAATATTATTTGTGAATAATTAATTATTGATTTATATGATAAGGAAAATATTCATTTTATGTGGATATAAATGGAAATTTTTTTTTAATTAATGTGACAATTGTTGAAAATTGATATTTTATCTTTTCGGATAAAATAATTCATTTAAATATATTATTATATTTTAATAATATAATAATGGTGATATTTTTATAATAAATGTGGGATATATGAATAAATGAGGAGGAAGAGTATTTTTGTTACTAAAAATATTTTAAACATGTTTTTCATGTTTGTGGACCCCATTTCTTGACTGAAATTTGATTATAGCCTGTAAAATCGTCCGTATGTGGATATCGGTCAATTTCTGTTTGGAATTTGGAAAAATTTAAACTAAAAAAGTTGTAGAGAATTGAATTTCCTATGGAATGGACATAAGATTAAAATTTTTCTGATAAAAGGGCTATTTATTATGAATTATTGAAGTTCCGGAATAATTGATTTTTTGGAGTTTTAAATGATTTTAAAATGAAAAACCTTTTTGGTGATTTTGGCACTTGTATGGCTGATGTCTTGACCAAAAAAGTGGGCGTAGGAATTTAAGAAAAATATATTTATATTTTATTAAATTTTCTGCTTTGGTGTTCTAAGCATTTTTCTATAAATAGGGTGCTTAGGTTAGAATTGAAAATCACACCAGAAACTGAAATCTTTTCTCTCTATATTATCGAGCGTATTCTTATGAGTATTTTGATACTTTGAGTGTTGCTATATGGTGCAAGTTCCTTTCAGCGTTATATATGATATTTCAGCTAGAAGTACTATTCTTTCGAGGTAAGGGATGTTATTTTTTTTATAAATGATATTATTTCTTTCAATATCATTATGTCGGAATATTGGTAAAATATTTCTTGTGAAATTCTTGTCTTTTAGTGTCGAGGTTACTATTCATGTATACGACACTATTCACGATATCTGATCTTATTCACTTAATACGGCACTATTCATGTAAAAAATTAAATTTTCATTTTTTTTCCAGGATATCTATTATGGATACTAGCTTTGATTGTATCCATGTTTTGATCATTCTTGAATTTTACTCCACTATTGTTATTTATGAAGTATTTTTGAACATGGATAAAGCGAAATATGAATCCTTAATATTTATTCTTTTGTTTCAGTGGATTCGTTTTCCTTAAAATATTTTTCATCATCCTCAGTCCTAAATGATGATATTATTGAATATCTTTGGCCTGTAGTGCAAAGATGAATGATTTTCTGATGAATATCTTTGACTCGTAATGCAAAGATGAACAGGTGTTGAGATGAACATGACCAACTGATGAATATCTTTGGCCTGTAGTGCAAAGATGAAAATTTGATTCAAGATGTATATTGATTGATGTTACAGTGATAAAATATTGATGATAAACTTTTAAATTCATAGAAGAAAGTAGATTTCATTCTCTACGAAACTCTTCTAATGAATTATTATTTCCACTGCGAATATTGATTTAAAACTTGTTGTCTATTGTATTCTATCAGATTTTTCCCTGTTGAGGACTAACGATAATTTGTTCTATGTTATCTTAGTCATAATATTCTTTACTAGGCTAGTTGAGCTCACCAATTTTCTTTTTGTTCCATTTTTCTTCTCAGGAGGCGAGAATGTAGCGAGTACTAGTCGGGGTGTGGAATGATGGTTCTAGAAGTTGTTTTAGTAGTCCTCACTATTTTGTAAAATAGTGTATCAATAATTATAATGAGGACTTATTTGAGTGTGGATATTGTCTAGAGGTGTTATCAATGCCAGATTCATGGGAATGCTATCCACGCCCCTTAAAGGGAACTCCATAATATAAGTTCGCCATGGCCCTTCTCAATGTGGGAAATGGACGTGATCGGGCCCATCGAGCCCAAAGCCAGTAATGGACATCGATTCATATTCACCATCATCTACTACTTCACCAAATGGGTAGAAGCAGCATCCTTCCCCAGGGTTACTAAAGAAGTTATCATTGTTTTCATCAGAAACAATGTTGTTTGTCGATATGGACAACCAGAGGTCATTGTGTCAGACAATGCTAAGAACCTCAACAACAAAATGATGGAGGAGTTATGCAAAAAATTCCACATCAAACACCTCAACTCCGTCATCTACCGTCCAAAGATGAATGGTGCTATTGAAGCGGCTAATAAAAACATCGAAAAGATCATGCAGAAAATGTCAGCCAATCACAAAGGATGGCCTGACCTCTTGCCTCTGACTTTATTAGCCTACAGAACTTCCATGCAAACTTCCACTAAGGCAACCCCCTACTCATTAGTCTATGGGATGGAAGCAGTGCTCCTCATAGAAGTGGAAATGGAATCCCTCAGAGTATTGATAGATGCTCAGTTAGATGAAGACCAATGGGTACAAGACAGGTATCACCAATTGTCTTTGATAAACGAAAGGCGATCCGCGACTATCTTCCATGGTCAGTTATATCTGCAAAGGATCGCACGATCCTACAACAGAAAAGTCCGACTACGATAATTCAAACAACATGACTTGGTTTTGAAGAAGATCATTGACAACCAAGATCAATCTAAGGGAAAATATGCTCCTAACTAGGAGGGCCCATTTGTTGTCAATGAAGTATTGACAGGAGGTGCTCTCAGATTTCAAGAAATGGATAGCAATGAATTTTCACAGCTTATCAACTCGGACACCGTGAAATGGTACTATGTTTGAAGTTACCATCAAACAAACATCCTGGTTTTGATCATCAAATCACCAGTCATTCTGATTTTGAAACCTTTCCTTTTTGAATACTCCTCTGCCCCTCAGGGAAACATACACTTCAAGCCAGCAACCTGGTATCACTTCATTTCAAACCTTTCATAATTTCGGTTATCCTGAAGACAGGATTGAACCTTTCACACTTGCAGTTTATCCTGAAGACATGATTAAACTTTTCTATGCCTACAGTTTGTCCTGAGGATGGGATCAAACTTTTTACACACTTGCAGTTTATCCCCATTATGGGATTAAACTTTCTTCTCTCCCCATGCAGTAGCTCTGCATGGGATTCACGTTTTCTTCACCGCGATTCGTCCCGAGGGGCGAAACTACAGTCATTCCTCGATCTCCCCGATACAGGGGTACATAGGCAACCATATTCTATATGGCGCGATCGTAATAAAGAAAAACAACAAAAATATTTCTGCCCTTTCTCTACAAAACAACAAAAAATAACAAAAATACTTCTACACCCATCTGCCTTCCGCATTCAGCGTTGAACCTCTTACATCAAGTTCGAACTATGCAGACTTGATCTCCTCTTCAATAGGAGTACATAGGCAGCCATTCATGGTGCAGTCTAACCCCTACCAGAACAACATACTTGTCACACAGTACCAGGATCTACCTTTAATTTGCCCCATTTCATCGGTTTCAGATCAAAGGGATGGAATTACCCAACCTCTTCTCACAAATAGAAGATTCAGTGACCATCTAAGCTGCGATCGTGCCTCAAAGAGCAATACCAACCCATAAGAGATGGAATTAACTAGGCTTCTCACAAATAGAAGTATTAGCGACCATCTGTGGTGCGGTCAATCTCAGAGAGGAAGAAACCACCCTCCTCTCCACTTTTCCATACAGATACCAGTCCCAAGACACCAAAGATGGTAGGGATTTACAGAAATTAGTGATCCGTTTTGAGAGATCTTGCGACGTCTCAATGTCCATCTATCAAGGATAAGTTCAGAATGCATCAAGATCACAAGGCCCTGGAGAAATAGGCAAATATCAAGCAAGTATCAAGGTATAACTAAAAGGGAAGTGAATCAAAATATATTTCCCTGCCATATATAATATTGTTTGATATATACATCTATATGTTGTACATGACAAAATGGCTAAGCTTAGTCTCAGACAGAAAATACAAAGCTATCTACGAGATCCGTATATATGCGGACTATCAGATCTAACATAGCATCCCTCTCTGAAAATGGAGGTAGCACTGCAAGCTCTTGCCCAAGGGTATCTACACGAGCTAGCATATCAGAGGCTAACTGCATGGTGGCATAATGCTTATCAATGTAAGCACTCATGTCGGCAAGACTGACAATCATCTAGGATCTCACTGAAGTGTTGTCTGCAATGGCCACATCCCTAGCAGATAAGGCGGCATCCCACTCCGCAATCAATGCATCCTTGGCTGATCTAGCCTCATCCCTCTCTAACAGAGCGGCATCTCTCCCATCAAGAGCTGTCAACATCGCGGCCCTAGCCTGATCTCTATCATAGGTCATCAGATGTAAGCTCTGCTCTAAATCTTGTCTTAGAATCTTGAGTAAGTGATGGCTTTTCGGGGTGAGAAAATCCATCACAAATGTCATGACCCAACAATCAAATCATCGGTGGGAATAATGACCTCCTCTATAGGCTCCTCATCGTCGTAATCGGTCTCTGTCTTTGTGGATACTACAATGACCGTCATGATCTCTATCTCCATCCATGCGGAATACTCTGCAGAATAACACGGATGGTGACGAGAAAACTCAACCAACTCTCACGATCCCAATAGGCATACAACTGGACTGTCTCCACCGATAAATTGTAAAAGCGAAGTCTTGACTCACCGCCTCATATGGATGAAAATCCTAAAACTGGTCAAACTGACACATCACGGCCAGTGGGTAGTAAGTAATCATGCCCCTCAATCCAGCCAGAGGGAGACAATCCATGCCAGGAGCATGAGTAATGAAGCTGTAGGGTGAACTAAGCCCTGAACATGGCAATATGGCAAACGGATCCCTAATCCCTGCCAGGAAAGCTGACCATGATGCAGCATTTGTGCACTCTACAGGCTGAAAGGAGTATGACATGGCTATCTCCTGGGTGAAACAAAACCCCTGCCGTCTAAATGTGTCAATCGGTCTCAAGTGTGACATAAACCACACGTACAGCATGACCGAGCTACCTGTAAACACTCCTGCCGGATAAGTGTAGCAGTATGTAGCTGACCTCAGAGTCTCTACAATGATCATCGGTACAATGGTACGACCCTCCCTGAGAGCTCTCACTAACATAAGACGCCGATATCCAGCTCATCCATGTACCGCGACATGAAGACGTATGACAATACGCATAGAAGCAGTACATCTACTCTGGCTCAACTCCAATGGTCCTCCAGTGTGGTGAAATCCCCGAAATACCGTGCATAGCTGTCCTCAGAGCCAAACCTGTCAAATAGGAAATGCTGGGATATCACGTGGCCGGATGTAATCTCGTCCTGGACCACACTACGTCTCAATCCGGTGAGGGTCACGAACTGTCTGCTCATGTCTCTAATAGCCATATGCACGCAAGGTTTGTCCAACGGCAGCATCATCAACCGTGAATACTCCTCCAAAGTAGGAGTCAACTCCTGGGTCCCAAATCGGAAAACCTACCTCTCCGATTCCCAGTGCTCTAGCATACCCTCTACAAATCCTGTGGGAACCTGAAACATTAACAGGGTCATAGTATGTTACAGCAAATCATCTACGATCACCATATCTGATGGTGATATACTATCATACCATGAGTGCATACTAGCTACCACCATAAATTGTGGGGTATGATCAATACGGCTAACTATCGAAGAAGACATCTATACGGGCCGTGTCATAAGACCATCCAGGGGTCAATGCTGAATATCTCTGGACATACATACGCATAACATAATAACATGCATGATACAATAGATGGCAATATGATATAGGGAATGGAAAAATGTACATACATTCCTAAGTATATCATCATCTAATAAATCTCTGTACAGCTAAAATACAGGGAAATGGGGCGAAGCTACCAAACATACAACAAAGGCCTATCAAAAGATATAGTGAGAATGGGGCGAAGCTACCCAGCAGCTAACAAAGGCCTATCAAAAGAGATAGCGAGAAATACATCAGAAAAAGTCAAGAGTGTCGATGTCTACATGATCGATACTATCCACCTGATGTAACTCCTCCTGAGTCATTGGATCTCTATCTACAGGGATGTCAGGCCGATACAAGGGAGAATCTGTGCCGGCAAAACCATATTGGTCACCTGAGGGACCATCGCAAGAGCTAGAAGTATCAAAAGTATCTACCTCTGCAAGATCTCTGCCCAAATGCCGAATGAAAAGATGTGACCGGTCCAGCTGCTGAGTCAATCTGTCAATCTGTGTCACATGAGTCGGATCTCTGACACAAGCTAGCCAATCCATCATCATCACGGATCCTGGAACCATATCCCCCATAAATTGTGTGGCGCGGGCTGAGCTCCAATCGTACGAGGGATCCACCAATGCTGGAACATCTCCTGAGAACAGGGGCCCTCTAACAATATAAAACTGTTAATCCACATCAATGGGATGTCAATGACGTGTGACTGCAAAACAAGCCAATAACGCCTGGCAGGAGGCAAGATCGGCATACGAATCTCTCCTTTAGTGCTCCTAATAGTACGCTCTCCTAAATTGAGCTCCCATCCTCCATCTATAAAGAGAGGAATCCTGCGATTGGAAATGACATACTCTACTCCATTCGAGTACCCATCCTCAAAACCAACTTCCAAATGCTCTCCATAGTAGGGAATCCATGTGATGACATCGGCTGTCAATAGCTCCAACTGTAGGCGACAATGAGTGAAACCCTCAGCAACAGGGACCTCCGCCAGTATGGAATGATGCCATCTCCGTCCTCGTGGATATGTGTCTAAACCTAACACGCTCATCGGATGCAAACAAGGAAGCCTCTCATAGGACCAAAACTACCAACACAAAGGCAAACATCTGCTGTTAGTCAATACTCTTAACCTATACATTGGAAAAGATAAGAGAAACACTCACCAGTAGAAATGGGTAGAATCCTAACCACGCCTCAGTCAAGCCCTGCGATCGCATGCGCATTCCCCTGAGGAAGTAGGAAAAGGTGTAAGAACCCCAATCATACACTCCTATACGGTCCACGTGTTGAGTGGCGATGATCAAAGCGAAGGACACCGTAGAATAGTTATCTGCTATGAAGCAGCCCCTAATGATCATCAGGTACAATCGCCGGAGAATGCGATCCCTGGCTCTCACATCATTGGGTATGGGCTCACTCAACAGCCCGCTCATAGCATCTACGCTTAAAGGACCAGTACAAATAGTCCTGCCCTTGAGCGCCTCCACCGGAACTCCCAACAAGGATCGCGGCGCAGAGGGGTGATATCCATCGCACCGCGACACGGCTCCCCTTCAAACTCCATACCGTGATAAACCACCAATCCGCCGGCGTCATCATCACCTCACGATCCAAAGAAATTGAGTGGATCGATGCGGGTGAAACCACCGCTTAGATAATTCCACGAGGTAACCACAAGGGATGAATGACGGGGTAGAATGGAGAAGAACCTCCCGAATCCCCAGCCATAGATGATCGCTCTATAGTCATCATGCAAGGCCTGATACATAGAGTGGATGTTAAACCAGTTCCCTCGGGCCTGTGTAAAGCCGGGAGCCTACATCAAATGCAGATCAACATTAGAATCCTTGACTCCTCATCAATAGGAACTAAGGAAGATTAAAGATCTAACTTTATACCTTGTTTGCGTGCAGGTATACTGAAGGATGCCTACTCAAGTCACCTAGAAGATCTGGGTTCGCCACTTGAATACTTGGCAATTTCCTATAGGGAACACGTATAGCAGGAGCAGGAACCTCGATCGGTGCATCCTCCTCCTCGTCCTCGACATTCGGCACTTTAACCCGAAATAGACGATCACCGCTTCTCTGCCAAGCAGCGAGGATGTCTAATGTAAGCAGCTACCGAGGCTCTTCAAAAGCCCTCCTCCATACACCAGAAGTGGTCCTGTGGGAACTACTCGGCTGATCCAGATCCATGATATCTCGACAACAAGTCTCCAAATCACCTCAGAAAGGGTGTGGTAATTTCTTACCTGGAGTATTTTCAAAACGTGTTCTATGATTACATGCATGCATGCATTGTTTTAACATACATCTACAGTAGAGTTAAAAATGCTTGACTACCCAATACCTACATTTTAGGAAAATTTTGCCATAGCCCCCTTTGTTAATGGGACTATCCACATGCACATAGGCATGACTAGGTGGCCATTGAGTAGCACACCTGTACACAGTCATATACATCATATATGCATCAATACATTGCAGTAAAAAAATCTGTATGTGTAGTCTAATTACCAGGATTATTTTGCTTGTCTACCTTTACTCATTTGTCCTCAAATAGGATAAGAAATGAGAGTAAAAGAGGCCAATTTGACTGTTTCAAAAGTTAAATTTTTTCACATCATTATGTTCAGCATGGTTTAATACTAACATTTACTATGTTGAATATTTTTTGTCAAGTCACATGCATATTCACTACTATGTGTCTAAATGCATTTCATGCGATAAGTCATTTTCAACAGATGAAATTGGAAAAAAATACATGCATGTGTTACGGAATGATGTTGAAAATGCTTATGCGGTGGCGAGAATATGCATAAAGTTTCCCGAACTCAATGAGATCGAAGAAGAGCTCTCGATTTCCTTATTTGCACAACTTGAAAATGACTTATGAAAGCAACCGGACCTTTATACGTGAGGCACGGTTAGTCGGGCTAACTTGCGCGGCCCTGCAAGTACACCGCAAAGACTCCTACATGGGTCCCATAACTCAGACTCGCTCCGGTTAGAGTTTCAAAGGAGGTCTCATGTCGAAAAAGGCCAAATCAGAATAAAAGTGCTATGCGATTGAGCGGAATAGCCTGAAATCCTGGTTTTTCGTCGGTAATAGTTAAACTCCCGTCGTCTCAAAGGTATTCACCTGAATACAAGGTATACTATACCAATGAGCTCAGCTTTCACAAATCATGCTCGGCAATACCCCACAAAGGTCCGATGCCATCATTTTGTGGTCACAACCCTAAACCTCCCGGTGGGGTTACTGTATAAAGCCACGATATATCAAACCTCCTGACCAGGTTACAACGCCTTGAAGTTATCACCATCTATGTATCCCCGTCGGGGGTCACAACGCACATCCTTCAAACATCTACGTATCCCCAGCTGGGGTTACAACGCAATGCAACCATTGATACACACATCAATGAAGGTCAAGCAGCCTTGACGTTATGTCAGCCGATGGCAAGTAAACCCACCGAAGAAGCTTATCCACGTGTCCCCAACGGGGGTTACAACACAATGCTACCATTGACACATACATCAAAGAAGGTCAAGCAGCCTTGACAATGCACCCAGCAGGGATTTATCCGGTGATACACACATCGTCAAGATCGTGCAACCCCGATAACAATAAACTGTTAGCGATGAACTCGAAGCGTGAATGAGGGAATATGTTACACACATCCTCAAACAGACAAAGATTTATCCCCATAGATCTCTTACACACAAGAGGTACCTCTATGGAATATAAGCCAATGTCTAGGATTCAAGACTTTAGTGATAGCCCCAACGTCAACATCCTTGGAAACATAGATCGCATGTCCAAGCCATCACTGATTGTCATCCCAGCAGGATTACCTGACAATCATTCATGCATTCTACATGAATTTGCATCATGTTGCTGCATATAGCATCATGCTTATATTGCTTGCATTTCAAGTGTCTAGTATTCTTTATCCTATCCATGCCTTGCATTGAATGAATATGATAATGAGGGGCATCTGTAGACACTCGAAATTTTCTGCATTCCTATTACTAA
Organism: Panax ginseng; assembly: GCA_020205605.1. Classification (NCBI taxonomy): domain Eukaryota; kingdom Viridiplantae; phylum Streptophyta; class Magnoliopsida; order Apiales; family Araliaceae; genus Panax; species Panax ginseng. Next base: position 88,617,117 of record CM035130.1, on the reverse strand, counting down.
CATTGCAGGAGGGCACATTCGTCTTTTGGAGATAACCCTAAAAGACAGCTTACTACCGGAAGTTCAACTCCAACCCGGAACACAAACCAGGAACATCATATCAAACCCGGAACACACACCGGGAATGTCATTTCAAATCTCAGAGATAACCCCGAGGTACGCAGATCAAAAGACCGGCGACAACACCGGAGAGGACAGTTTGTCTCTAAGAATAACATCAACGACGGCCTTTCAGTTCCCAGAGACAACACTGGGAGTAGCAACCCCATCCATGGTGATAACCCCAAGAGATGCCATTGTAGTTCCGACGATAACCCCAGAAATGCTTGTTTCAAACATATGCAATCAGCTTCAACCACAGACATCATGTCGAGGCTCACACACCTCAGACCCAAAGTTAACAATGGGCAGACAGGAATACCCATAGATGATAGTGAGACATACAAATATGCAGCAGTCCAATCTCAGATGTAACCCTGAGCAACGTCTGTTTTCCGCTTAAACCAGCGATAACCCTGGTGAGGAGTCACCATCTCAACAAAATGATATCGCGGCATACCAACAAGTAGTCCAATCTCAGCTGTAACCCTGAGCAACGTCTACTTTCAACTCAAATCAGCGATAACCCCGACGAGGAGTCAAACGTCATCTTGTTCCTTCGACAATGGCATGTCATCTCAACACTTCATACATACATACATCCAACAATGTCCCACAAGAACAGAGGATTGACAATCCCGAGTGACTATTACGCGTGACAGTACTTTGGATAGAATTTGAAGCTTGAAGACCATGGGCATAGACCCCTCTTCCTGACTTCGTACAACTTCTAATCCATGTCATTGCGTAACTCTCGACACAAGCGTTCTGAAGAAGGTCAGATATACCTCGTTCAGATGCTCGGATTGAAGTTCTACAAGTTTGAGCGGACATTATAGTGCACGTACTACTAGACGACGGGACCCGCGAGGCTCGGATGCATCACGACAAGTCGCATAGGTACAGCTGCGGTACGCCGCAGTGTACCGCAGACCATCCGTCTATATATACAAGCCTTGGAATTGACCATTTGAGCGTAAGAGGGAGGGAAAAAGGCGAGGAAGCCACATCCATTTTACTCTGCATACACATCTTTTGAGTGTTTCCTCATCTTTAAACACTAGTTAGCTCACATATAGCTATCTTTTATCCGGAGGGAGCTGAGTGTTGATCCATTTAAAGTCATAGAAGTTTACTTTGGCAGCCCACTGTAAGCCTTCTTATATTCTATAAAGCCTTCTTCTCATATTAGCACACACTGTTATACACATTGAGAGTCATGTTGTGTGAGTTTGCCCGGACTTCGGTCCGTGGTTTTCATTTATATCTGTATATATATACTTATATATATATATATATATATATATATTTCATATATGGACTAACATTATCGAGTTATGCCTCGATTGAGCCTAGACTTCGGTCTGGAGCGTTTAATTGCTTATATGTATATATATATATATATAACTGTTGTCAGACATATCTGATAAGCCTGGATTTACATCAAGTGCATTTAATCGCTTTTATATATACATATATATAATTGCTGTCGGACATATCCGATGAGTCTGGATTCACATCCAGTGCGTTTACTGCTTATATATGTATATATATATATATATATATATATATATATTTATTTATTTACAGGTTTATTTACATTCCATCCTGCCTGGAGTTTACTTCGTGGCAGTTGATCACTTTTACAGCTTTATTTACATTCCGTCCTGCCTGGAGTTTACTTCATGGCGGTTGATCATGCTTATATATATATTTATAGCTTTTATATATATATAATCGCTATCGCTTTCCATACAAATTTGCAGATTATCATGTGAGCCTAGGAATCATGTGATCATGTGTTCGATCATTGAATCTAGATTCGGTTCCCATGATGGACATTTTTTCGTGTAAGCGAAATGCACATATTATTTTACAAAGGTCTCGAATTTCCTTGGATGGTTGTCATGCCCATGAGGAGCTCGAGACTGCTGTATATTATTTTCTCGAGAAAGCTTCGTATCTCAAAAATAAAAGCAAAGCCGAACATTTAATAATAAAATGGAAGTATGAAAAGGTCTCAATTTCTATTGAGCACAAGGTTTGAAAAACCTCTTTTACAAAACATCATTGCTATATATTGGTTAAAACTGAATTTTTCCATAAAATTCAAACCTTGTGTATATAGGTGTGAACGAGGCCTCGTACTACTTTCAAATAACTGTATATTGATCCACACACACACACAAACACACATTCATATAACAATTTCTTTGAAAAGTGGCAGTCACCATGGTAACACGGATGTCTGGGGGTGCCTAACACCTTCTATTCGCATAATCAAGCCCCCGGACCCAAAATGAATCTCGGTTTCACAGACCCGTCTAGCAGTGTCAAATCATCGGGTCAATGTGCAAACCTTTTCGATTCAACGTTAGTGCAACCGATTAAATACACCAATGGCGACTCTTTAAAGTCAAATTGTCGATATTATACATGTCAGACCTTTTTCACTTGTTTTTTCAAACAAATCTCACATTAACATGAGAACACCAAAGAACAAGTAACGAAAAGGGGCACTCAAAAAATCCCGACGTCGACATGTCCATTGGTTCGGAGAGGTACATGACCGTGGATTGACATTTGATGGGTCCACTCTAGTAATGCTTAAGTCGTTGACCGTTCACCTTGAATGTGCGCTTTGAATTCGGTTCCTCGACTTCAATATTTCCGTGTGGTGCGACAGTTATAATCGTGAAGGGTCCCGACCAACGAGATTTCAGTTTCCTAAGAAATAAACGTAATCGTGAATTGAAAAGAAAATACTTGTTAGCCTGGTTTAAATGTTCGATCAAGAAATTTCTTATCATGCCAGGCTTTGACTTTCTCCTTGTAGAGTCTTATGTTCTCATAGGCATTGAACCAGAATTCGTCCATCTCATTCAATTGTAGTAACCTTTTCTCACCCGCTACTTGTAGATCATAATTAAGTTTATGAATGGCCCAATGTGCACTGTGTTCTAATTCAACCGAGAGATGACATGTCTTTCCGTAGACCATTCCGTAAGGTGACATGCCGATCGGATTCTTATATGTTGTTCGATATGCCCATAGGGCATCGTCAAGATGCATTGCCCAATCTTTCCGTAACGGATTAACCACCTTTTCCAGAATTCGCTTGACCTCTCGATTCGAGACCTCTGCTTGACCATTGGTTTGGGGATGATATGCCGCTGTAATTTTATGACGAACCCCATACTTTATAAGCAATTTAGTGAATTGCTTATTACAGAAATGAGTTCCCTCATCACTGATTATTTCCCTTGGCGTCCCAAATCGTGTGAAGATGTTTTTCTTCAAAAATTTGAGGACAACGTTGGCATCATTCGTGGGTAAAGTTGTGGCTTCTACCCATTTGGAAACATAATCGACCACCAACAGAATGTACTAATTATTAAAGGATGATGGAAAAGGTCCCATAAAGTAGATTCCCCACACATCGAATAGTTCAACTTCCAAAATTGTGTTAAGAGGTATTTCATTACGCTTAGAAATATTACCTACGCGTTGGCATCGATCACACTTCAGCACATAGAGGTAAGCATCTTTGAATAGAGAAGGCCAGAAAAATCCTGATTGTAACACTTTGGCCGCTGTTCGATCATCGGAATAGTTACCTCCGTAATCTGATGAGTGGTAATGACCTAATATGCTGTCCATCTCTTCATGTGGCACACAACGTCTAATCATTTGATCCGCATAAGCCTTAAACAGAAATGGTACGTCCCAATAGTATTGTTTAACATCGTGGGGGAACTTCTTTCGTTGTTGCAAACTCAAATCTGGGGGTAACACCTTACCCACCAAGTAATTCACGTAATCTGCATACCATGGCAATATTGTTGTTACTCAGAGAAGCTGTACATTTGGAAATTTTTCATTGATCATTACATTATCTTTTTTCTGCACCTCCGCATTTTCCAACTGAGAAAGTTGATCCACCACCTGATTTTCGGTACATTTTCTATCCCGGATCTCCAAATCAAATTCTTGTAACAACAGTACCCACCGTATTAACCGTGGTTTGGCATCCTTCTACTCAATCAGATATTTAATGGCAGAATGATCAGTGTAGACAATTACCTTGGTCCCAATGAGATATACTCTGAATTTGTCAAAGGCAAACACAACTGCAAGTAATTCTATTTCGGTGGTTGTGTAGTTGAACGTCTTGCTGGAGTAGTAGATAGTGTGAAAAATTTTGTCATGACGTTGTCCCAATACTTCTCCAACTGCGTAGTCACTGGCGTCGCGCATCAATTCGAACGATAAAGACCAATCGGGCGCCACAATAATTGGAGCTGAGACCAATTTCCTCTTTAATACTTTAAATGCCTCGATACATGACTGATCCATCTTGAAAGGCACGTCTTTCTCCAACAGGGTACATAAGGGTTTTGAAATTTTGGAAAAATCTTTAATGAATGGTCTGTAGAAACCCGCATGTCCCAAGAAGCTCCGAATTCCCTTTACAGATGATGGAGGGGGTAATTTCTCAATTGTTTCAATCTTCGCTTTGTCCACCTCTAAGCCTGCTGCACAAACCTTATGCCCCAAAATAATCCCCTCTTGCACCATGAAGTGACATTTTTCCCAGTTAAGAACTAGGTTGGTTTCCACACATCATTTCAGCACTAAGACCAGATTATTTAAGCATAAGTCGAAAGTATCACCGAACACGGAGAAGTCATCCATGAATACCTCCAAATTTTGTTCTACCATATCAGAGAAGATCGCCATCATGCAACATTGAAAGGTTGTTGGCGCATTACATAACCCAAAAGACATACGACGGAATGCAAACGTATCGTAGGGGCATGTGAATGTAGTTTTCTCTTAATCCTCTGGGGCTATGGCAATTTGGTTGTATCCGAAATATCCATCCAAGAGACAGTAGAAATGATGTCCCGCTAACCTATCTAACATTTGATCAATGAACGACAAAGGGAAGTGATCCTTGCGTGTGGCTTTATTCAGCTTGCGGTAGTCCATACATACTCACCATCTTATAACAGTTCTAGTAGGGATGAGCTCATTAGCTTCGTTCCTCACCATTGTCATACCCCCTTTCTTTGGTACGCACGGTACTGGACTTACCCATGAACTGTCCGAGATTGGGTAAATAATTCCGGCATCCAACCACTTTATGATCTCCTTTTTCACCACATCCTTCATAATGGGGTTTAGCCTTCTTTGCAGCTCAATGGTTGGTTTTTCCCCCTCTTCCATTAAAATCTTATGCATACAGTATGATGGACTAATTCCTCAAATATCCGCTATAGTCCACCCAATTGTTGTTTTGACCTCTCGCAAGACCCGTAGCAGTTTCTCCTTTTGTGTGTCAATTAATTCGGTTAAAACAATAACTGGTAAGGTAGCATCTTTTCCCAAATAAGCATATTATAGATGAGATGGTAGCTGTTTTAATTCCAACACAGGTGGCTCTTCTATCGAGGGTTTGAACTTTTTACCTTCTGTTTTGGGCCTATCAAGGGTGTCGAATGGTTGATTGCTTTTCCGGAAGAAAGATGATGTATCTAGCCATTTGACATACTCAACGTCATCTTCAATACCATCGTCGTCTATCCCGAGAAAAATGGATTCTAGCGAGTCTTCTGAATAATTTCCATGGAACTTGTGATTAACCAATTCATCCATGATATCCACCCGCATGCATTCACCTTTTTCTTTCGGATAAGACATTGACTTAAATACATTAAAGGTGACCTGTTGATCTTTAACTCGCATCGACAATTCACTTTTTTACATGTCAATCAATGTTCTCCCCGTTGCTAAGAATGGTCGCCCGAGAATAATTGGAATTTCGCTATCTACTTCACAATCCAGGATAAAGAAATCTGCAGGGAAGATGAATTTATCCACTTTGACTAAAACATCCTCAACAATACCTCGTGGATATAAAACTGATCGATCCGCCAACTGCAAACTAAAATTTATCGATCGTGGTGCTTGAAGTCCAAACTGGTTGTAGACGGATAATGGCATCAAATTTACACTGGCCCCCAAATCACACAATGCTTGTCCCGAAAACTGATTTCCAATTTCACATGGAATATTAAAGCTACCTGGATCCTTGAGCTTCGGAGGTAACCTATTCTGTATAATTGCGCTGCAATCTTCGGTTAACGCCAATGTCTCAAACTCACCCAATTTCCTTTTTCTCGACAACACCTCCTTCATAAACTTGGCGTAACTCAACATTTGTTCCAAGGCTTCGTTAAAGGGGATGTTGATATGCAGTTTTTTTGAAAATATCCAAGAATCTTGAAAAATGCTTATCCAACTTGGATTTCTGAAACCTCTACAGATACGGTATGGGAGGCATTGTGATGGTTGGTTCCGGTTCTTTCTGCTCTAAGGTCTCATCTTGTCGTTTTCCGGTGCCCACAACTTCCTCTGTTTCACTTGTTGCGTTGTCCCTCTTTTCCTTATCATTGACTGTCTCTTGCAAATCCTTTCCACTTCATAGAGTTACAGCCTTGCAATGCTCATCTCTGCCCGGATTTTTCTTTGTATCACTTGGGAGTGTTCCAAGTGGTCGGTTATTCAGTGCATGTGCTATCTGCCCCACTTGATTTTCTGGATTCTTTATCGACGCACCTTGGCTTTTCATATTCAGATCTACTTGATTCAATATCTTGTCTGGTTCATCAATCCTTTTGTCAGTAGCTCTAATGTATTTTTCCAAAGCTTCTTCCCAACTTGGTTTCCTTTTTGGTTGTGGTTAAGTCTAATTTTGGAATCCGGATGTGTTTTGCTGTCTAGGCGTTTGAGCTTGATTGTTACTCCAAGAAAATCCCGGATGATTTCTTCAACCCGGATTATACGCATTTTGGTTCAGATACGGTTGGGTAGATCGACTATAGCTCCCTACGAACTGAGCTAATTCGGCATTTATGGCACATTGATCTGTAGCATGACTCCCAGCACATAACTCACAAACCATTGTTACTTGATGTGTGGATGGTGGACTCCATGTCTCCATTTTATTAGCTATTGCGGCCACCTGTGCTGCCAATGCTGTCATTTGATCCACTTCAAACTTTCCTGGTGTTTTCGGAGGGTTAGACCTAGTCATGGGCCACTGATAGTTGTTGTTGGCCATCATCTCTAACAGCTGATATGCTTCATCAAAATTCTTAGACATGAATGCTCCTCCTGCTGCGGCATCAATACTGGCTCCTGTGGATGCATGCAATCCATCACAGAATATCCCAACCTGCATCCACTGTGGAATTCCATGATGTGGGCATTTCTGAAGCATGTCTTTGAATCTTTCCCACGCCTCATATAACATTTTCGGAGTCGAACTGTTCAAAGGTGTGAATATCATTCTGTAGTTTTTCCGACTTAGCTGGTGGGAAAAACTTAGCTAGAAATTTTTGAGCTAAGTCGTCCCAAGCTGTGATTGAACCAGGAGGCAAAGAGTGTAACCAACTCCGCTTTATCTATTAATGTAAACGGGAACATCCTCAACCTTATAGCAACCTCTGATACATTGTTGAACTTGAAGGTGTCGCAAACTTCCAAGAAACTCAAGATGTGCTCATTAGGATCATCTATCGAACTACCTCCAAACTGACATGTATTCTGAAGTATATGAATTATTCCCGGTTTTATCTCGAAACTGTTTGAATTGATTGTCGGTCTCCTAATACTTGACTATATATCCGTGACATTTGGCATGACATAATCCCTAAGTGATTTTTGTTCTTCCCCTGCCATGTTCACGGGTATTTCCTGTTCTGTCAGTTTTTCTTCCTCAGGTGACACTGCACTAGTCAACTGCAATTTTCGAAACTTCCTTTTGATATCGTCTGTATAAGGAAAAAGTTCATTTTTAGCCCTTGATCTAGTGTGCATACACTCACAAAGAATTCCTGCAAATACAAGAAAAAAAATAAGTAACGTTTAAATTAAGACCGAATTGATTATAACTAATATGGAATTAATATTATATAAGAATTCCCTGGCAACGGCGCCAAAAACTTGTTGATAGATTTTACAATCAAAATATATGTGCAAGTATACACGGTCAACAAGTAATAAAGTGATAAGATAGAGTGTCGAACCCATAGAGAATTCTAATCAATAAATTCCAACTACTAGCACTATATTAACCCAATTTTATTTAAACAACCATAAAGTGTGATTATCAAAATAATAAAACTAAAATAAATAATTAAAATAAATTATTCTAAAATAAATCAAATAAATAAAACTAAGATTTTAACAACTGAATTCAGACAAATAAAGACTAAGACTTCAATATCCTCAATAATGAACTATAAATCAATTATCCAATTATCCCAATTATTATGTCTACTAAATTGTTAACAGGAATTCTAAAATGCCAAAAGTCCTTTTCCAAGTGATCAATTAACTACTATTTAATCCAGATTAATCTTGATATATTCCTATGCAAAAGAATTTAATTAAACTCCTTCAATTCCAATTCCTTATGTGTTACATGCGGTGAACATATATTTCCATTCAATTCACGAACCTAATTTTTCACCATGCAAATAACTAAGTCACATGTTATCATGCCCAGTTCTAACCCTAAAATTCCTCTTTCAATTCCTTCTAGAGTAACAAGGTAATTACTGATCAAATAATTAATCAATAAGCTCAAGACACGATAAACAATTCACTTCAACATAAATAATTGGAATAAATTGAACAACTAATTTATAGACATAAAAGGTTCAATTGAAATCTTAATTAAATAAATTAGTTCATGACAGAAATTAAAACCAACAATCTTTGAAAAATCAACCTTAAAGAATTACACCAATTTCAAAAATATGGAGAAGAATAAAACTCTAGAGCCAATCCTTCAATCTTTAAGTAATTCCTTGCTTCACCTCCAATTGTGGTTGATAGACCCCTACTTCAATCAAAATAAACTTTATATAGTCTTCTCTTCTAACCACAATCCTCTTCAACATCAACCTCTCAATTAAACCACCAATCCAAGTCAACCCCTTACATCGCGCACAAATGGTCAACCATAAGTAGGGCTCCAGTACTTCCGTGCCGTTGAATGTAGTACTAATATGAGCGCCCTGGCGCTGAACTTCAAAGTATTTACCAAATTGCCAATTTTAGCTCAAAATTCCCCAATTTGTCCCTACAACTCCCGAATCTACAAAACAACAACTAAACACAATAAAAATGCTTCTAAATGACTTGAGAATACAATAATTTAAGCCCAAGTGTATCCGATTCATGGGTATATTACCCAATCATCAATAAACTTTTAAATTCATAGAAGAAAGTAGATTTCATTCTCTACATAACTCTTCTAATGAATTATTATTTTCGCTGTGAATATTAATTTAAAACTTGTTGTCTATTGTATTCTATCAGATTTTTCCCTGTTGAGGACTAACGATAATTTGTTCTATGTTATCTTAATCTTAATATTCTTTACTGGGCTAGTTGAGCTCACCCTTTTCCTTTTTGTTCCATTTTTCTTCTTAGGAGGCGAGAATGTAGCGAGTACTAGTCGGGGTGTGGAATGATGGTTCTAGAAGTTGTTTTAGTAGTCCTCACTATTTTGTAAAATAGTATATCAATAATTGTAACGAGGACTTATTTGAGTGTGGATATTATCTAGATGACAATATTTGTATTTAAACTCACAGTATATGTTTTGTCGTATTTTGTACGATAATCGTATTAATAAAGTTGTAGTTGTTTCTGTACCATGTATTTGGCGACTCAGAATGGGTGTTGTATACCTATTTTGGGGGCGTCACAAAACCCCGTTGGCAAATTTAAAATGTTGAAAATAGTTTAAAAATGACGTCATGATACTGTACTGTATTAACAGCCCATTTGAGGATTCCGTCATTGTATGACTTTGTCATAACACATGATACAATAATGGAACAACGACTTTTCTATCGAATTCAACACTAAGTGTTCATGTATTTACAACTCCATTATTTTTTTTATCATCTATGTACCAGGTTATATGATACATCAATGATAAATAAAATACATTTTGATATTTCAAACAATTTTTGTCTAGCCGAAATAATTAGCATAGACTATCCTTTAAACAATTCAAAAATCTTTGCAAATCAGTTTTACCATCTCAACAGGTAAGGATGTGTCAGTGTCCCGAAGTCCACATATACACAATGGTCACCAAGAGTTGAGAACAAAAATTCTTTTTCAAAAGGCACATAATACGTATTTAGCTTGATGTTAAAAATTTCGAAGTCCAGCATAGCTAGAAAGTTTGGAAAACCTATGTCTCCACTACTAATCCATTGCTTAATCATTCTCTCTATTCCTATTATCCTTAATTCTCCATTCACATATATCTATACCCAGTTCATCAAACTTACCACACTTATGAGTTCAGGAACTTGCCACAATCATATGAGTTTAAGAACTTGTCCTAGTCAGACCATTGGCGTCCATTCGCTGAGGGATTCAAAAACATACCATATAATTATGAGTCATGGACTTACCATAAGTATGAGTTTTAAGAACTCGTATCTAATCTTAATATTCTCTACCTATACCTTATCTATCTGTTATACACATGTGAAAAGAATCATCTTCTCAACACGTATATAGCAAACAACGCAACACAGACATTTCAATGATTATTAATGTGATAGACTAAGTGGTCGTTAAACCATGCACAAAACCTCTTCCCATACAAAGGCTTGTACAACTCAGCTATCACATGAGTCCTCAATTGAAATCCCCACCTAATCATAACTTCATAATTATTCCATACGAATTTGGTTCAATCCGTATTGCATTACCCCCAACCCTTTTTCTGAGTTGGCATAACACCAATTCATAGTACATCTGACACACAGCAATTTTGCCGTACAATTTTCAATCATTTGATTGATTCTCATCCATGTTATAACCTTATTAGATCACAGGGTGATCTCATCGTATATATTACGATTCATTTCTATGTTTTGAATGTTTTGTTTTTATGATCTCCTATCCCTATATTTTTAGTCTTTTAGACTCTATCTATTCATTACTATTATTCACCTTTATTATCAGAGTTAGGGAACTTCGTATCTTTATAACTCGTCGAGATTCGTCTTTGAATCTTACCGACTCAATAACTCTATTTGAGTTAGACTTTATCCTAATCACTGCGGTTATTAGTCTCAGGTAACCCTACCTAAGGTTCATAACCAATAACTCTGATACCAACTGTAATAACCCAAATTCTGCGACTTTGATACCAACTGTAATAACCTGAATTCTGCGACTTTGATACCAACTGTAATATCCCTAAATCGGGTATCAAATACCACGAATCTGGTATATTAATTCTATAACTATTGCGGAAGATATAAACATAAATTATTTATACATTAAACTTTACATACTATTCCCAAGTACTTGAATTTCAAGTACCTGAATTTGGGGGCGTCACAGGTTAGTATCAGAGCTTAGGGTTAGAAACCTTAGGTGGGATAGACCTTAGGCTATAACCTTAGAACAGAGGAAAACGTTGAAAATATAAATAACTCATATAGAGTTTATAAAGAGATGAATTAACTTAATTCATCGTCAAACAAAATAAAAGATAACTTATATAAAACTATTATTTGTTGTGTGTATATACTATATGCTAATCAAGATAATTTATGTGTGTAGATGTCTGGTGGAAAAGGCTTGTTATATGCTTATAGCATGAAGAAGGATCAAATCCATACCCCCGAGCTAATATCAAAGCCAATAACTAAAATAGAGCCTCACAATGAAAACAACTTAGACGAAGTGGTTATTGTAGAAAATGTAGAACCAGATCCAGAGATGATGGAGCTGACAGATAGTGATTCGACACTAAAGTTGAAGCTGAGCAAGTATCAACAGAGGTGTAGGAACTGAGGAATAAGGTTTCTTCTCTGGAAAAGATGTGGGAAATAGAAAAGCTGTTAAATAGTCAACTGCGTCAGGCGTTAATAGAAACAATGGAAGAACAAGAGAAGCTTAAAATCTAAATTGATCAGATGGGAGCCACAAGCAACGCATCATGTGCAGATCCGAGCAAGAAGGGGAAAAGAAAGATAGAAAACCATGACTTAGGAAAATCCGATAAGAAGAAAGGGAAAAGAATATGTTACCTTTGTGGTATGAGGGACATACCACTCTGTATTGTCTCGACTATAAATCAGGAGCATGTTTTATCTGTGGGATAGAAGGTCATCAGGCGAAAGGTTGTCCAAGAAAAAGACGTAGTGAATAGGTAGTATAGGTTTTGTTGTGTAGGTTTGTTTAATGTTAAGTATGTCTGTGTAATGTAATGTTCCCAACTTTTGGTATTAGTCAAGGCTGTAAATCCTGACTTTTGTAGTCACAAAGGGATGAATGATGTTTAAAGCAGTATGTGTTATGCTATATAAAGTATTCGCTAAATGAATATGAATCTAAGTTTGAGTAATGAAATGAGTTAATATACTAAACTTATACGATAAGATTTAGAATTTAAAGAATAATATATGGTTTTACTTAACCAGATAAAACTGGCATCGACCCTTTCTTTAAAACCATTCATGCATCTCATAACATGAATCACTGAAAACCTGGCTAACACGAAGGTTATACAAGTGTTAGGAAAACTTGCCTTTAAGCGTCTTCAAATAAATATTCAATAATTCTTGATGTTTATAGTCTCTACAATACATAACCACATAACATACTACATTAGGTCATGAACAAGCATGCATAATTCCTAATGTATCTTACCCTTCTTCTCAATCTAATCATTCCTTAGATTGTTTATCATTGGTTCCGGCTTGTCATTATGTTTTACCTTGTTCTTACGTTCACGTTCGAGTAAGTTATCTCCAACCTTTAGTGTATTACTTGAGGTTTAATAATGTCTTAATCAATGCTACTTTAGGTTTAGTATGGATATAATTCATCAGCTTTCTCTTTACATTCACAAACATTCTTCTCTATGTTTCATTTAGTGTTGGCACTACGGCACCAACTTTTCTTCTTCGACTTGCGTTGCGGCGTTAGTCTCAAATACCTAAGACACGGACATGGCACTGCGGCGCCATCTCATTCTCTATCAGCCGCGTTGTGGTGCCACTCTTCAATAGCTAATGGACAAGTTTGGCGCTGCGGTGCCACTTAATGTTCTTTGGCTGGCGCTGCGGCGCCAGACCTCAACACCAGACAACTATGATAGATTGCTTAGTTTAATGAACTTCCCAGACTCCTAAATTGTTCATTTTAAGTCCGAATTGGCTTGTTCAAAAGCTATTAGCTCACAAATCACATACTCTAAGTGTTCATGCAAGAATTTTAAGTTTTCGAATCCGTTAACTCAAAATTCACCTTTTAGTTCATTTTTAATGAAAACGATAAACGTTCGTGAACGTTCAACGCTTGTTTCTTCGTTCTAAGTCGGAATTTGGTCATTTTTGAGTCTGCAACTCTAGAATACCAAATGAGACTATTCTCTGTCAAAACCAACGTTTCTGAGTTAAATGTTAAAATTTGACTTTCATTCCGAGAATTTCACGATTTCGACGATTAACGTCTAATCTCGTAAATTTCGCCATAACTTCGTTACTTAAGATTTGTTCATCATTTCAAATGGATTCATTCCATCATACTAACATCCTAACCAAACATATTTCAATAACCTATACATGATAAGTTCTTACATGTTCTTCATAAGTTTATAACTTATATATGTATGAATTACTTGCTTATGACTTATTAAGGCTTAAGTTCATTGATTATCCATTCTTATTACTTTTTAGCATACAAGTTCTACCACTACTCACTTCTCTAACAATTAAAGAGAGGGAGAATCATGGTTTAGGATCATTACCTTTGATGATCACTTGATTAATCTTTGTTCTTCGTTCTTGATTCTTGAATTAACAAAGTCTAGCTTTTCTAACTTTTTCTCTCTAACAAATAAGCACTTATAATGTTGGTGGAAATTTAACAAGTAAATAATGAACTAGCTAGTCTTCTATTTATAGGAAATCCTAGATTAGGGTAGTTTGGTCATTAAACCATTCCACCTCCTTAACTCCGCCTTAATACTATTCATTACTTGGTCTCCACACATCGTATCCTTTGTTTGCCCTCCAAGATCACCCATGTGATCATGGGCCCTACATGGGTTGCCCCATGGGTCATCTTTACCCATTGGATCCGGTTCTTAAGTTAAGCTTTAGGTTTAATTAGCTTAATATTTGGGCCTTAACATTAATAAGCATTGGGCTTTATCATAATTCCAATCGGACTTTACAACTTCCTCCATAATCCTACAAGTCCATTACACTTGGCTCAAAGCCTTATAACGTATTGTCTACATATTAATTTCGTATTCTAACTCATATATTTATTCATCATATACGACATACCATCATTCATACATACTCGTTTAATACCTTGTATCATACTTGTATTCATTAACTCGTACAATACTTACGTATTATACGATATCATCATTTAATTCAATAACTTTTTACTTTTCCTAACGTTCTCAAATTAAGTCCGCAGGCAAAAAACTGTGTATACTCGAATTATTATTACATAATCCATCTTCCCTAGATATTCTATCGCTACGTATTTCTCAGAAGTTCAAAAATAATTCCCGAGCAGAAATCGATGAATAGTGTTTTTACTAAAATTTCTCAGAAAACTTTTATTTTCATCTTGGAAATTTAAACACTTTAATTCTACCACATAGACAGAATCCTAACCACATCCGCACATTCTAGTTCGTGGAACAACCTTCAAATAGCTTACTCACATAAATAATCAATTAAATTCATTTAATCCGCATAATCAAATAAAAATTTAATTCTCATAAAAATCTGATTTTCTCGGGCGTTACATTCTTCCCCCCTTATAAGGATTATGTCCCTAGAATCTCACTACAATACATAAACAAATGAAGAAAATTTTTCCATCATTTTAATCTCGAGTTCCCACGTTGCTTCTTTGGCATTGTGGTTCCTCCAACTCACCTTCACCGAAGGTAATATCTTATTTCTCAAGACTTGTTCCTTCCTATCATTAATCCGAATTGGAAGTTAAGCACTTACTAACACATTACGCTATCTCTCATTTCATATTGGGCCAATCAAAGATCTGTCGAAGGTCTTAATACATCTCAGTACTACCTGGATGTATCGAACACCTCGAACTACGGCCTCACTCACTATTTTTCTTTTAACTTTAGAATTATTTGGAACTCAAATTCCTCCTTCAAAACAAGTTTATACTTGGTCTTCTCTTCATCCTTCATCCTCTTTTTCATTCGCTCACACTCCTTGTTACCTAGTTCTATTTCCATAACTCGTTCCATTTTTGTGGATTGAATCTAAATTATGAATAACATTTCTACCGCTTTATTTCGTAATTTGACTTCTAACTCCATTCTCGCCATCTCCGTTATTATCTCATTCTGAGTCGTTAACATTGATAGCTTTTCCCTACCCTTCCTACTTAACGTGTCGACTACTACGTTTACCTTCCCTGTATGATATAAGATATCACAGTCGTCATCCTTTATTAATTCTAATCACCTTCTCTACCTCATATTCAACTCCTTTTGTGTGAAGATATATTTCAGTCTCTTATAGTCCGTGTATATCTCACACTTCTCCATGTATAAATATTATCTTCAAATTTTTAATTCAAAAACTACAGCTGCCAATTCTAGATCATAATTAGGATAAACCTTCTCATAATACTTTAACTGGCATGATGCATACGCAATGACCTTGCCATGCTACATGAGCATGCAACCTCGTCCTCTATGCGAAGCATCGCTATAAATTACAAAGTTCTCCGTATCATCTTGTAAAGATAATACAGGTGCCTCACTTAACCTTCCTTTTTAGTTCCTGAAAACACTTTTTCTCACTTCTCATTTCCAACATACTTATCAATAACATGTCCTAAAATCTATATATCTTTTAAGCTAAAATTCACACTTAGTGAATTACGTATCCAACTTCTCCCTCCGTAGTGTTTCCCACACTATCTTCAAATGTTCAGCGTGATCTTTTGGCGTCTTAGAATAGACTAGAATATCACCAATGCTTATTACGACACACTAGCCCAAATAGTATTTGAACACTCTATGACGCTAATGGTACTTTCAACCATAGCACCTCACAAGAGTACCTATCAACTTACCATCGACTTGCTCGGCGCCCCTTATGGAAAGTCTAACTTTAGTACATTAGTCAACCCAAACGACATAAACAGAAACTTGTAATGACCATAACTAGTTTTGAACGTCATCTTAGGTACCTCCTTCTTCCTTACTTTCAATTGTGAATACCCCGTACACAAATTTATCTTTAAAAATACTTTGCCCCTTTCAACTGATTAAATAGATCATCGATCCTGGGAAATGGGTTTTTATTCTTAATTGTTAACTTACTCCACTCACGATAGTCGATACATAAACGTAACGATCCATCCTTATAATATCAGTGCTCCTTATAATTGTTAAATAAATAATTAAGGAAATTAATTATTTTATTCTAAGTTAATTTAATTATTAAATTAGAGAGTTTTGATTAAATGAATTATTATATTTTAATTTGAATTTGTAATTAAAAGGATGTGTTAGTTGATTAAATAAAGTTATAATTATATAGAAAATTATAATTGGGTGGTATTGATTTATGTGTTAAAGTAATTTAATAAATTGTTATTAGAATTAATTTAATTAATTAAAAGTGTGACAAATAACCTTTTATAAAGGAGTTAATAAAATAACTTAAAGGAGTTTAATTCAGTTTTTTGCCAAACAAGGCCTATTGCCTATTAAGTCTTTAATCTAATTATGTTTTACCAAACAAGGCATAAGGAATAAATGATTATATTTTTAGTAATTAACCAAACAAGTCTTATGGCTTTTGATTTTCTAAATTTGTATAACTGATATCAGTTATACTTATATTTATATTATATAATTAATATATATTATATCTTATACGTTATATTTCTAATACGTAAGATTAGAATAGAGGGGTGAAAGAGAAGAAGAGAGTTTATAGAGAGAAAAGAAGAGAGGATTGGGAGAAGGCTAGAGAGTTTGATAAAGGAATTGGGGAGAAGAAGCTTGATAATCAAAGGATAGCCATTATCTTCCAACTCTAAGGTATCATCTAAACTCTGTTATTGTTTTTCTTTTCAAAAGTTATAGTTGTATTCTCTCTCTCTCAATTTTCTCTATAAAAGCTTTGTAGAAATTGAATTAATTGTTATGTTTGTGGCTTTATATGATAAAGTAGTGTTGTAAAACTATTTTCATAAGTTATATATGAGTATAGTCAATGAAGTTATGATATGTATGTAATTTGTGAAGAAAAATATTTTATAGAGAGTTTATGTGAATGAATATGGTTTAGTTTAAGGTAGAAATTAAGGGTTAATAAGTTGTTTAGTTGATAAATTGACTATTGAATTTGATAGAGTGTGTATAAATATTGATAAAGTTCTTTGAATTAACTGTTTTGGTTGGAAAAAAGAATCACAGTGTTGATTTTCATTGAAAACATCAAAAAGTAAGTTTTTAACAAAAATAGTGAAATTGGATGTTTTAATTCGTTGTTTATGTTGTTTTATGGGTAGAAACATGTTAAGAGTCTTTGAATTATGTTTATATGAAGTCTCTCTATGAATTAGTTGATAATTAGGCTGTTAGAAAGTAGCTTGTAGGCCAAAATTGGCTTTTGTTCATGCTATTGCCGAAGTTGTATGTAGAAGTTCTGAAGTTAAGTGTAATAATACGGCTACTTAGCAAGACATTTATCGTACATACAAAGTTGAATGCACTGACACAGTACGTACCTCGTAGTTTAATTCTCGCGTCAAGAAGACTATCATCATGCCGCAAATACCGAACCACAATATAGATCGTGGCATACAGCATGAGTCAAGCGTAATGGTCCGACGGTGTACTTTTTGTACTCAAAATCAAGGAATTGTTATGTGTTAATAGTAGGATTGTTAAGTTATGATTCAAAGATTTCTATACCATGAATGAGCATGTTATTAACAATTAACTTGTTTTGTAACGTGATTATGTGATTAAAAATCAAATCTTACATGATGAGTGTACTTAGTTCTGTTTGTAAAGTGGTAGTGACTAATTATGTCTTGATGACATATGTATATAGGATATTGTGATTCGAATTGTTCAGTTTAATCTACGAGCAAGGCAAGTTCTCTAATCCATTATCTTGTTGAACCAATTATTGTTTTCAATTCGATTACAATATAATGATGCAAGGTTTCTAAAACTTTAAATTTTGATATTGAGTAAGTTATTCTTGTATTTAACTTGTTGTTTAGCATGCAAATTTATATATACAAATGTTGAACAGTTTTATCGTTCAAATTGCTATGCATGCTTAGTATTCAATTCTAAATAACCTTGGCTTAATATTGTTCAAGCAAGGTGTGTTATAGTTATTCAAGGTGTATGCTATTAGATTATTCCAAAGCATGATTTTAATTTACCATGTCGATTCAATTACGATTATTCTATAATATGATGTTATTAGTTTTATTCAACTAATCCTTAGTTGATGTTCGTTGAATTCCAAATTACCTTGAAATGTATCCAAACCAAACTCACTTTGGTGCGGACTTGTACTCTAAATACTGAGATGAACAACCCTATTAAAAGGGGTAATTTACGCTTAGAGTTGAAATGTTTGTGCACAATACATTGTACGAAGGGCTGATCCCCCTAAGTACGAGGAGTCCCTATAGTCTTATGACTGTTAAAGTTTAAGTTGAAAAATTACTTATAACTATGGACATAGTTCGTGGTCTTAGGACCCTCAGTTATATACTTCAGATGTTGATAACTCATATTGTTTACTTCTATCGAGCCTATTATTTGACAGTTGTTGTAAAGATTTTTCCATTCATTGTTGTTTCCAAGTGAGCTTTGTTTGCTCACTCTTGCTTATATAACTATTATAGTTAAGGATGAGAAGGTTGACGTACCTAGCACCAGTAAGGGGAAAGGAAAGATGAACAAGTATTGAAGGCTTGTAATATGTTAATATTTTATTATCAGTCTTAATTGAATGGTTGTAATGAAGTTTATTATTTTTTTTCAGCATTTGAATGATTGTATTTAAAGGTTAGACAACCTGGGAGATTTTATTATGTAACCCTTTAATGGGGAAGGTTTTTATTATTCATTTTTACTGTGATTGGGTAGTTAGATATGAATGTTTGATTAAGTGAACACCAAATCCTGTGGGAATGAAGTACCTGGGTTTGGGGGTGTCACAAGTTGGTATCAAAGCCTTAGGTTATGAAATTTAGGTGGGGGAAAAACCTTAGGAAGTAACCCTTGCAAAGATAGTAATGATAAACTCTTATCGACTTTTAAGGAAGAAGTAATAAAAACACTTATGTGCTTACGTGGTTACAACTTAGGTGCTCGTGAGTGTCGAGTAATAACTAAAACTTAAAAATCTTGTTGTCAGGATGGCTAATATCGGAGAATCCAGTCGGGCTAGGGAGGAAGGTCCTCAAATGCCTAAAGAGGAGGAATCTCGTAACATTTAAGTGGTTTGGGAACAACTACTTCCACGGGAGTCCGCCCCGTTGCTTACGGTGGTTGAAGATGAGGATGATGATGTAGAAACAGATGAGGAAGACCATGTTGAGCTGCCACAGACGGATAAAGAGGACGAGGAGGAAAGGATTCCACTTAACTCGATAGCTGGCCGTATATACAATGAGGTGCATGACCGCAATGTAGAACTTCAAGATATAGTTGAGGAGTTACAAGAGATAGTTGTTGAACAACAGACCTCAATGGCACAGAAGGATGATGAAATTCAGCACCGAGAAGAACGTCTGAGCAATGTTAAAGATAAGTTGATTCACACCGAAGGAGAGAATGAGCGAATGAGAGCAGAGATTGCAGAATTGAAGAACAAGTTGAAAGAGGAATCTACTAAGAGGGCAAAAGCCGAAGATGCGTACAAGGAAGCTGATCAACGAGCCAAAGTAGCATAGGGAGACGCACAAGCAAAGAGAATGAAGATGCAGGAAATGAATAACGTGTTCAACACAGTGATTAATCGAGCTCAGGATCGGGTCATGGGTTATCCGATTCAGTTTGAGACGCTGCCATCGTACATACTAGATCGATGAACCATGTTTCGAATTATAGAAGAAGAGCGTATTAAGGCTATGCCGTATCTTAGTAGGACATCGTAGGGAGTGTACTTGATTTATGATTTATGTTAATCCCAAGTGTTATGTAACCTATGGGGTATGATGATGATGTCCTGAAACTTTGGTAGTTCAGGAAAATAATGTAAATAGCAGTGATGCTATTGATATGATGTTTTCAAAGAATTAAGTATGAATAAAAGTTATTATCTTCTTTTATCCAAAGTGTTATGTGTTATGTGGTGATTACTTTTATGGGGGGCAAGTTAAGTAGAAATTACTTAAATAAGTTGAGTAATAATCTAATGAGTGTACTTTTAACAGAAAATGTCTCCAAGACGTCAACCACCCCGACAGAGAACCACTGAAAGAACCAACAACAATAATGCTGAAGTTAACCTCGTTCAGCAGCTGGTGACGTTACTGACAGGTGCACTGCAGAATCAACCGCAGAACCAACCACAAAATCAAGCTACAACGTTTAAAGACTTCAAAGTGGTTGGACCACCAGAATTCCGTGGGTCCATGAACTCGGTTGAGGCTCAGACCTAGGTCATGGAGATAGAGAAGGTGTTCGATGTTGCAGGAGTAGGGGAAGATCAGAAAACTGCTTTTGCAACATTTATATTGAAAGCAGAGGCTAGTTATTGGTGGCAGGCCAATAAAACTCGAGAAGGACCAGGGGTTATGGCTTGGGATAGGTTCAAGGAGATTTTCTTCAAGACCTATTTCCCAGAGAGTTCGAAGAGTCAGTTGGAAGTGCAGTTTTTAGAACTGAAACAGGGAACAATGACGGTGTCAGAATATGCCGCGAAATTCAACGAGTTGGCGAGGTTTGTGCCATACCAAGTCAACACAGATGAACACAAGGAAAAGAGATTTGAATAGGGACTGAAGCCCTGGTTGTATAGTAGGGTTTCCTTGTTCCAGGTGAAGACATTTGCAGCTGTAATGGAAAAGGCAATTCTCGCTGAAGGTGGAAGCGAGGCTGTAAACAAGTTCAATCAAGAACAGAAAAAGAAGAAGAATGTAGTGGAGGTTAAGAATGGAGTTGGTGGTAGTGGAATTGGTAACAATAATCTAAAAAGAAAGTGGAATGGAAATATGGGTGCTGGAAATCACCAGGGTAACCAGCAGAGTAAGAAGTTTGAAGCATGTGCTACATGCGGGAAGTTTCACAAGGGTGTATGCTTGATGGGGAAACGAGTATGCTTTAGCTGTGGCCAGGAGGGTCACATCATCCCAAATTGCAATCAACCTAAGAAGAACGTTTGCTTCACATGCGGGTCCAAGGATCACTTTGCTCGTGAATGCCCTAAGAAGAGATCTGGTGAAGCAAATGGAAACAAGGGAAGTGCTAGAGGAGGTGCGCTGACTATTGTTGGGCCAACATCAACAAATAAGCCCACAACAAGAACCTTCAACATGACTGTGTAAGCTGTTGTGCAATCAAAAGATGTGGTGTCAGGTATTATCCCAATCAATGATATTGATGCTTATGTATTATTTGATTCGGGTGCTACTTGCTCATTTATATCTGATGAATTTTCTATGAGATTAGGATTGCCTAGTGAAGAATTGAATTTCCCTTTAAACATAGAAATTGCGAATAAGGAAGTAATTCCTGTTAAGATCGTATACATGAACTGAAGGGTGAATATTAAGGGAAATATTTTGATGGTAGATTTAATTCCGATTAGGCTTGGAGAGTTTGATGTTATTTTCGGAATGGATTGGTTGTTCAATTGTGGAGCGATAATTGACTGCCAAAAGAAATGTGTAAACCTTATGACTCCATCAAAGATAGTTTTTAATGGTAGCAAATCGCCTAGACAAATGAGATGTCTGACGATTATACAGGCCAAGAAATTGTTGAGTCAAGGCTGTGTGGGATATTTAGCTTACATAGTTGATACGCAGAAGAAGGGTGCGAAACTGGAAGAAATATCAGTGGTTAGGGAATTTGTGGACGTGTTTCCGGAGGATTTTCCAGGACTTTTGCCTGACAGAGAAATTGAGTTCATGATCGACTTAGCGCCAGGAACCGCTCTGATATCGAAAGCCCCATACAAAATGGCTCCGGTAGAGATGAAAGAACTGATGGTACAACTGTAGGAGCTGTTGGACAAGAAATACATTCAGCCAAGTGTGTCACCGTGGGGAGCATCAGTGTTATTCGTAAAGAAGAAGGATGGGTCAATGCGTCTTTGCATTGATTATAGAGAGTTAAACAGAGTCACTATTAAGAATAAATATCCACTACCGAGAATAGATGATTTGTTTGACCAGTTGAAGGGTGCTAGATATTTCTCAAAAATAGATTTGAGAAGTGGGTATCATCAACTGAAGGTAAGGAAGGAGGATGTACCGAAGACGGCATTCCGATCTCAGTATGGACATTACGAATTTTTGGTGATGTCTTTTGGTTTGACAAATGCCCCTGCAGCGTTCATGGATTTGATGAACAAGGTGTTTAAACCATTTTTGGACAAGTTGTGGTGGTGTTTATCGACAATATTCTGGTGTAATCTAGAACTCAAGAAGAACACATGGAACACTTACGTCTAACACTGGAGACGCTAAGAAAGAAAAACTTGTACGCGAAATTCTCTAAATGTGAATTCTGGTTAGAACGTGTACAATTTCTTGGACACGTAATTGTCAAGGATGGAATTTCAGTGGATCCATCAAAGGTCGAAGCTGTGATAAATTGGGAGCAACCAAGAACTCCATCAGAAGTAAGAAGTTTCTTGGGATTGGCAGGGTATTACAGACGGTTTATCTAGGATTTCTCCAAGATTGCCACTCCGTTGACAAATTTGACGAGGAAATCTATAAAATTTGTTTGGACGGAGAAGTGTGAAGGAAGTTTCTAGGAATTGAAAAAGAAGTTAAGTATGGCACTTGTGTTGTCATTACCAGATAATACAGGAAATTTTGTGGTGTACAGTTATGCTTCACACAAAGGATTAGGATGTGTCCTTATGCAGAATGAAAAAGTCATCACGTATGCATCAAGGCAATTGAAAGACTATGAAAAAGGGTATCCGACTCATGATTTAGAGTTGGTGGCGGTTGTGTTTGCTTTAAAAATATGGAGACACTATCTCTATGGAGAGAAATGTGAGATTTACACAGACCATAAGAGTCTGAAGTACATTTTCACTCAGAAAGACCTGAATATGCGCCAAATGAGATGGATGGAATTGATAAAGGATTACGATTGTGAGATCTTTTATCATCCAGGCAAAGCAAACATGGGTGCAGATGCCTTGAATAGGAAAGGCAGAGAAAAATTGATGTTGTTAACTGATAAGGAGAAGCTTATTTCAGCAATGTCAAGGTTAGAGTTGGAAATCAAATTTCCAAAAGAATCCTATGAAAAATTATACCAGATGGAAGCCAGTTCAACTTTGGTGGACAAAGTGAAGAACACTCAACTACAAGATGCAGAATGTAGAAAAATAAAGGAGAGTGTACTTGAAGGAAGGGAGGAAAAATTCAAGGTTGATACTGAAGGAATGCTAAGATTCGAGGGACGAATCTGGGTTCTAATAGTACCAGATATTAAAGAAGACATCTTGATAGAAGCTCATAGCTCGAGATATTCGATTCATCCTGGAAGTACGAAGATGTATCAAGATTTGCGGCGACATTTTTGGTGGCCAAATATGAAAAGAGACGTTGTAGAATGCGTTGTAAAGTGCTTGAAATGTCAGAGAGTCAAGGCCAAGCATCAAAGGCCAAGCGGATTACTTCAACCGTTGGAGATACCGGAATGGAAATGGGAACATATCACAATGGATTTTGTGGTAGGTCTCCCAACGACTCAGAAAGGATACGATGCGATATGGGTGATAGTGGATAGATTGACAAAATCTGCACACTTTTTACCAATAAAGGTTAGATTCAATCTTGAACAGCTGGGAAAGTTATATTTTAAAGAGATCGTGACGAGACATAGAGTTCTAGTGTCAATTGTGTCAGATAGAGATCTGAGGATCACATCAAACTTTTGGAAGAGACTACAAGAATGTATGGGAACACAGTTGCGAATGAGTACGGCATATCATCCGCAAACAGATGGCCAAAGTGAACGAACAATTCAGACATTGGAAGATATGCTGAGAGCATGTGTCATGGATTTCAAAGGAAGCTGGGACAAACAATTACCTTTGGTGGAATTTGCCTACAACTTGATTACCACGCAGCAGCATCAGATGCCGCCTATACGAAGCATTATACGGCAGGAGGTGAGAACTCCACCATCATTGGGATGAAGTCGGTGAACGCCAAATCGTTAGGACCGAAGCTGGTACAACAAAGCTGCTGAGGTTGTCAAACTCATCGTAACAAGATTGATATTCCGTCAAGATGGATAAAAAGAAATATCGATCAACACGAGATAAGATCGTGCATTTGGACGTAGGAAATTACGTTTTCCTAAAAGTTTCACCTTAGAAGGGAAAAATTCGATTTGGTAAAAAGGGGAAACTAAGCCCAAGGTTTAATGAACCCTTCGAAGTGTTGCGAAAAGTTGGTGAGGTGGCTTACGAGGTAGCTCTATCTCCAGAATTGCAAAACATTTATAATGTTTTTCACGTTTCGGTGTTACGACCATATAAATCTGATTACAAGCACATGATCGAGTACGAACCATTGCAATTTGAGAAAGACTTGTTCTATGAAGAGGTTCCTATCCAGATAGTTGACAGGAAAATACA
Organism: Panax ginseng; assembly: GCA_020205605.1. Taxonomy (NCBI): domain Eukaryota; kingdom Viridiplantae; phylum Streptophyta; class Magnoliopsida; order Apiales; family Araliaceae; genus Panax; species Panax ginseng. The sequence continues at coordinate 88,592,074 of CM035130.1, read as the reverse complement.
AGTGCTCAGAAATAAAGTGATACCTTCTGTGAAGGTAATATGGAGAAACCACAATATCGAAGAGGCTACGTGGGAACTCGAAGCTGAAATGATGAAGAATTATCCTGAGTTATTTTTTTAATCTGTGTCTTCGATTCTGGGGACAGAATCTTTGTAAGTAGGGGAGATTATGACGAATGAATTGTTTGAATTGTGATTCTGGGGACAGAATCCTTGTAAGGAGGGAATGATGTAACATTCCAGAATTTTTAATTGTTATATTAAATATTTTTTGAATTATATAAGTATTTAATGGATGTGTTTATGGTTGAATATGTAATTGTTCAAATTTGATTCGATTTGGTTAATTATTTATTAAATAAATAATTAAGGAAATTAATTATTTTATTCTAAGTTAATTTAATTATTAAATTAGAGAGTTTTGATTAAATGAATTATTATATTTTAATTTGAATTTGTAATTAAAAGGATATGTTAGTTGATTAAATAAAGTTATAATTATATAGAAAATTATAATTTGGTGGTATTGATTTATGTGTTAAAGTAATTTAATAAATTGTTATTAGAATTAATTTAATTAATTAAAAGTGTGACAAATAACCTTTTATAAAGGAGTTAATAAAATAACTTAAAGGAGTTTAATTCAATTTTTGTCAAACAAGGCCTATTGCCTATTAAGTCTTTAATCTAATTATGTTTTACCAAACAAGACATAAGGAATAAATGATTATAGTTTTAGTAAGTAACCAAACAAGCCTTATGGCTTTTGATTTTCAAAATTTGTATAACTGATATCAGTTATACTTATATTTATATTATATAATTAATATATATTATATCTTATACATTATATTTCTAATACGTAAGATTAGAATAAAGGGGTGAGAGAGAAGAAAAGAGTTTACAGAGAGAAAAAAAGAGAGGATTGGGAGAAGGCTAGAGAATTTGATAAAGGAATTGGGGAGAAGAAGCTTGATAATCAAAGGATAGCCATTATCTTCCAACTCTAAGGTATCATCTAAACTCTTTTATTGTTTTTCTTTTCAAAAGTTATAGTTGTATTCTCTCTCTCTCAATTTTCTCTATAAAAGCTTTGTAGAAATTGAATTATTTGTTATGTATGTGGCTTTATATGATAAACTAGTGTTGTAAAACTATTTTCATAAGTTATATATGAGTATAGTCAATGAAATTATGATATGTATGTAATTTGTGAAGAAAAATATTTTACAGAGAGTTTATGTGAATGAATATGGTTTAGTTTAAGGTAGAAATTAAGGGTTAATTAGTTGTTTAGTTGATAAATTGACTATTGAATTTGATAGAGTATGTATAAATATTGATAAAGTGCTTTGAATTAACTGTTTTGGTTGAAAAACAAAATCACAGTGTTGATTTTCATTGAAAACATCAAAAAGTAAGTTTTTATCAAAAAATAGTGAAATTGGATGTTTTAATTCGTTGTTTATGTTGTTTTATGGGTAGAAACATGTTAAGAGTCTTTGAATTATGTTTATATGAAGTCTATATATGAATTACTTGATAATTAGGCTGTTAGAAAGTAGTTTGTAGGCCAAAATTAGCTTTTTTCATGTTTATCAAGCCGCCTCATTGTTCTGGCAGTCTGCGATTCGCAGTGCTTGGGGCCTAGCAGTACATTTAAAGCGCCGCAGCGTGGCCTCGTAGTTTAATTCTCGCATCATGGCGCCATCACCGTGCGCAAGTTACTTGAACCCAAATACAGATGTGGAAGCTTGCAATATGAGTTAGTGTAATGGTCTAACAGTGTACTTTTTATACTCAAAATCTGAAGGAATTGTTATGTGTTAATAGTAGGATTGTTAAGTTATGATTTCAGTATTTTTATACCATGAATGAGTATGTTATTAACAATTAACTTGTTTTGCAACGTGATTATGTGATTAAAAATCAAATCTTACATGATGAGTGTACTTAGTTATGTTTGTAAAGTGGTAGTGACTAACTATGTCATGATGACATATGTATATAGGATATTGTGATTTGAATTGTTCGATTTAATCTACGAGCAAGGAAAGTTCTCTAATCCATTATCTTGTTGAACCAATTATTGTTTTCAATTCGATTACAATACAATGATGCAAGGTTTCTAAAACTTTAAATTTTGATATTGAGTAAGTTATTCTTGTATTTAACTTGTTATTTAGCATGCAAATTTATATATACAAAGTTGAACAGTTTTATCATTCAAATTTCTATGCATGCTTAGTATTCAATTCTAAATAACTTTGGCTTAATATTGTTCAAGCAAAGTGTGTTATAGTTATTCAAGGTGTATGCTATTAGATTATTCCTAAAGCATGATTTTAATTTACCATGTCGATTCAATTATGATTATTCTATAATATGATGTTATTAGTTTTATTCAACTAATCCTTAGTTGATGTTCGTTGAATTCCAAATTACCTTGAAATGTATCCAAACCAAACTCACTTTGGTGCGGACTTGTACTCTAAATACTGAGATGAACAACCCTATTATTAGGGGTAATTTACGCTTAGAGTTGAAATGTTTGTGCACAATACATTGTACGAAGGGTTGATCCCCCTAAATACGAGGAGTCCCTATAGTCTTATGACTGTTAAAGTTTAAGTTGAAAAATTACTTATAACTATGGACATAGTTTGTGGTCTTAGGACCCTTAGTTATATACTTCAGATGTTGATAACTCATATTGTTTACTTCTATCGAACCTATTATTTGACAGTTGTTGTAAAGATTTTTCCATTCATTGTTGTTTCCAAGTGAGCTTTGTTTGCTCACTCTTGCTTATATAACTATTATAGTTAAGGATGAGAAGGTTGATGTACCTAGCACCAATAAGGGGAAAGGAAAGATGAACAAGTATTGAAGGCTTGTAGTATGTTAATATTTTATTATCAGTCTTAATTGAATGGTTGTAATGAAGTTTATTAAAAAAAAATCGTATTTGAATGATTGTATTTAAAGGTTAGACAAACTGGGAGATTTTATTATGTAACCCTTTAATGGGGAAGGTTTTTATTATTCATTTTTACTGTGATTGGGTAGTTAGATATGAATGTTTGATTAAGTGAACACCAAATCCTGTGGGAATGAAGTACATGGGTTTGGGGGTGTCACATTTGCAATGCGGCTTCTTGGCTTGCCATCCGAACCTTATTTCTCTCAATGAAGTTGGTGAGAAGTTATCCACGCCTGTTTTCTTCTTCTCGTATTGAGTACTCAGATAAGTTCTCATTGGGTCGAGATGTCACCTTATATTGCGGTAGAGACTGATATTCAACTTGATATGCATAGGAGTAATTCGGATCATGATATTGCTCTTGACTGTAGTCCTAAGAGTTTGGATAACCCTGACCGTTTGGATGATAGGAGATCGGTTCAATGTCAGCTCGTTCCTGACATTAGGCATTCTGAGTGGACTGACACTCAAGATTGTCAGAAAACCACAAGACATTTGCAATTTGAACTTGCAATTGCTCGAGCCCTTCTCCCAAGCTTGGTTGTGTCGTCCTCTCATAAGGCCATTGATAACAATGATCGTCCATAACCTGTAAACTTAAAAACAAAAAGGAAGATCAAACAAATAAAGAAAATATATATATATATATATATATATATGTTCGAATTAAGATGATAATTATTTAAATCAATATTGGACAATATTAGAATAATAGTTCCCCGGCAACGGCTCCAAAAACCTGTTGGTCGGAAAATCGATCACTAAACACGCGCAAGTATACGCGGTCTAACAAGTAATTCAGTGATAAGGAAAGTGTCAAACCCACGAGGAACTATCACTAATATTTACAGATATTAACTAAGAACTAGAGAGAGAAATTACAAAAGAGGAAGAAAAACTAAACTATTATATCCTAAGTTATATTATGATCTATAATGTCTCATATATGATTGCACATGCTTGCTTTATTTATATATCAGTTATCATCCTTAGCTAGGTCAAAAGCAAGCCTTCTCTGTCTGGGCAACGGAGCTCGCACTCCGGCGCAGGCAATAAGCTTATGGGTGGCACTGTGGTGCCACGTCAGCTTGGAAAACAACGCAGCTCGCTCTGCAGTGGGAGTCCATGAAGGAATTGTGGCGCTGCATCTCCATGATGACATCAGCAAGGATCAGGGGCTCGCGCTGCGATGCGAGATATAGATTGGGCATTGGCGCTGCGGCGCCAGTGTATGGAATTTGTCCGTTTGTCCCCTTAAAGCTAGAAAAGTCATGTAAATCCCTGCAATACGTCGGTTAAGCACAATAACATTATAATCATATAAAACTATATAAAATCTACGAAATCAGGCAACTATTTAAGTCATAAAGTATCTAATTCGCGGGTATAAATCCCACTCATCACACCTCTGCCACTGGCATATGTACAGGTTCTACTCTATTCACAAACTCTTCGCTCACTACGTGTATATCTCTATACATCAAGCTATCGATGTAACAACCCGATATTTTCTATACAAATAAATTAGAAATTTTTCGTATAAGTTTTTTTTATATATTAAAATAAATATGGGGAATATATGCCAAGATAATGTGTGTATGTATTTATGTGATATATTTATTACATGAATGATTTTAAATAATTTTATTTTAAAATTATTGATTGTTATAAACTATATTCTTATCATAATTAATTTTATAGTAGAAATGTTTTATTAATTATTTTCCATGAAAATATAATCATATATTATTTATATAATATATGAAATGATTTTAAATTATTATAATAATTATTTTATTATATGAATTTTGTTCAGATTATTAAGTTAATTATTTTTAACATAATTAATAATGTTAAGTATGATAAATAAATCAAATATGGAATCCAAACCCTAATTTTTGGATTTTAATCAAGGAATGAGAAAAATAATATAATATTAATTATATTTCAATTTTTCAGTGCTATAAATATGTACTGTATATGTGGGCCAATAAGGGTTAGTCATGGTGTTATGTGACAAACCCTTGTATTACTGTGTGAAACTCTAATCACAAATTTTAGGAACTAAGTTTATTTTATTTTAAACCCTAAATGAAAGCTTCATATCCTAATTATATATTAGGCGAGACAATTAAATAACCTAAGGGTTATGATAATAAAGAAGGGTTAGTATTTAATATGTATACTAACTTAAGTGGATAATCTTGTTATTTCAAGTGACTAATAATTTTAAACCTATTTCTAGTAAACCTAATTAAGTTATGAGCTAAAGTCACATGTATAAGTAATTAAATTTCATAAGATTGGGAATGGAAACCCTAAATAAAAAATTTGGGTAGCATATATTAAAATTTTTAGATTATGTTCTTTACATGGCCCAAAACAATTAAAGGAGAAGCCCAAAAGAAATAAAATGCAAGACCAATACTTAGCCCACTTGATTAAGGGTATTTTAGACTTTTGATTAATCAAATTTGTGCATTAAAATAAAATAAAAATGGAGGAGATAATGGAGCAAAGTGACCGCCCCCATTAGGCCTTTTAAGGCAACAAATTATGCTAATCAAGTTCCTTAATTAGTAACTCTTACATCAAGTACAAGTGTGTACATCTCCCGTTGGTAGAAAATCTACTTAGCACCCTTAATCACATGATTAGGCTTAATTGGAAGATATAAGGTGAAGCCTTTTATCCAAGGGACAATAAAAGTATGGGGGATATTAGTTAATCACCCCATTTATTTGCTAGATCATTTGCATTTCTCTTATTCTCCTTCTTCTTCTTTTCTCCCAAGCTAGCAAGATACAAAGAGAGAAAGAGAGAGAGAGGGTTCGGTTTTTCTAGAGAGGGAGAGGAGTTATTGTGCATGCATCCTAGATTCATAACCTACTTTGGAAGAACGAGAAGGATAGCAAAGAAAACTAGGTGATGTTCTCTTCCATTCTTTTCTTATTCTTCTTCTATTTCGGTTTTTACCTCATCATATATGGGGGGTTATGATCTAATACTCAAAGTACCGAAGTTCTACATGTCTCATGTGTAGGACTAAGTATCTTTTGTATTAGAATATAGATTTAGAGGAAGGAAATGAGCATATGTTCTCCAAGGGGTGAAACTTTTGTTTTTCTTCCACTAAATCTTGTGTAACTCAAGTTTTACAATTTGGATTTGTGATCCGTCAATGGGGGGTGCTAGATACATGAGTTATCTAGTAAACTCAAGTGGTAGAACACAAATTTAGCAAGTATTGAAGCCATGGGGGCTGTTTTCCCCAAAATCGTCCACATAGAGTATTAAGGTTTTAAAACCCCAAAAAGCAACTGTCCCCATTTTTCTTAGGACTGTTTCGGACAGTTTCAAGTCTTTTAAAAATCTGGGAACAATCACAGAGGTACCTTGAGAAGTTATCTGCGTGTAGGAAAAAGAACGGACACGTTTCGAGTTATAGGTTGTGTGTAATGGCTATTTCCGTAAAGGACTCCTAAATATTAACACTTGAATATCTCACAGTGTATACATGGGAAAAATCCGAAATATTTACAGTAGGTTCATATATATTATGAGAGTATACCCTGAAAATTTCAGAATTGTCTGAGCAAAACTCGATTTATGAAAAATGAAGCAAGATCCGGGTGTTTTGGACACTTTAAAATTAGTAAATCATTTTCTAAAATTCTAGAAAAATTTGGAGATCATTGTTGGGTCATATACTGTTCAAATCCAGAAAAGAAGAATTTTTGGAATCAGTTTGCTATTTTTCCTAAAAATGATGAAGTTATGAATAAAAGGAAATAAAAAATTAAATGATGTCTTAAATAAGAAAAATATGATTTTAATGCTTGAATACTCCTAATATATAATATTATGACTATTTTAGGGCATTTTGGTAATTTATAATAAGAAATATTATTTATGACCTTTTATGAATATTAAATAAGTTGTTTTGTAAAGGGTGAACAATTAGAATAAACTGTTTATTGATCAAATAATTATTAAAATATTATTATGATATTAATAATATTAGAATATGATATTCTTAAGTAAATAAAAAATTAAGATTAAAACTTCATTAAAATATTATTAAATGATTAATAATATTAGATTAAAGTATTAATCTTAGATTAAAATATTATTAAAAGATTAATAATATTAAATTAAAGTATTATTAGGTGATTAAAATATTATTAAGTAAATAATAATATTAGAGATTAAATAAAATTAGTAAAGGAATAAAATATTATTAAATGATTAATAATATTAGTAAATGAATAAAATATTAATATTGTTGGTAAATGAATAAAAGTATGATAAGTAAGATATTATTAAGGTAATAATATGTGTGATTAAAATATTATTAAGAGGATTAATAATATTAGTAAAGTATTAAAATATTATTAAGATGTTAATAATATTAGTAAGTGAATAAAAGTATTATTAGTGAACTAATAATATTAAAAGGTGAATTAAATATTATCAAGATTAATAATATTAAGTGAATTAAAAATATTTTATTGTATACTTAATGACTTTTAATATTTTAAGAAATAGTACATTAATATTTTAATACTAATGGTAATTATTTAAAATGATTTTAAATGTTTTAAAAATCATTTAAGGGTAATATAAATGTTTTAAAAATATTTTGAGTTATTATAAATAACTTTAATATTTTGGCGGTTATAAGTCCCCAACTTATTATAATAAAATTGAATTTTCTTCTATTCATTATTCTAAATTAATAAGGTGTTAATTTGATATAATGATTTGGTTATAGGTGAAATGTGAAAGTTTTGTAAAATAAGCAAGTGGTTATAAAATATTCATTTCTGTCAGGGAATATTCGTTTGGTCGTGGAATATTCTTGTTCTGGTGAATGAATATTAAATGCGGCCAGTATGACCATTTGTGAGCCCCATAATGTAGAATTGTTGGATGAAGGAAAACGACAAAGTATGAGTTTTTAAATAACGGCGTAATTATTACAGAATTAACCTTTGTTGGGTTACCTAGTGGTTAAAATACGATAATATCGCGTGGTTGCACAAAGAAGAGCTGCGGTATTACTTGATTATTGTTGAATTATTGATTCTTACGTAAGAAGGCATTACTCAATAATTGTTACGGTGAATTCTTTATTCAATAATTTATTTTATTGATTCAATAATTGCTGCGTTGATAGTTTATATTATTGTTATTTCAATAATTGTCACTACACAGTATTTTCCATTATTATATCAATAATTCATATTATTTGAATAATATTATTAGATAGCATTATTGGAAATGTCTAGAAAGTTCTGTCAAGGAGAGGTTTGGTCACGTAATTGCGCGCTAGTAAGGGAAAATCTTTATTGGAAAGCCCCCTCTTTCCTGGGAATGGCCTGGTTGTCATAATTGTGATTCTGTAATATTATTTGTGAATAATTAATTATTGATTTATATGATAAGAAAATATTTATTTGATGTGGATATAAATGATGAATTTATTTATTTTATATGGTTATAAATGAAGAAATTAATGCTGAGGTATTTTATCAGTATTTTATCGAAATGGAGGTATTAAAAATCACCCGTTTGTGGATTTTGGATATTTATTGTTTGGAATTTGAAAAAACTCAAATCTACAAAGTTGTAGAGAATTCAATTTCATGCGAAATGGACATAAAATTCGTATTTTTCTGATAAATGGGCTATTTTCTATGAATTATTGAAGTTTCGGAAAATAAAATAATTTTTATTAAATTATGAGTGGGACCCACTTTTGTTTTAACACATATGGACTGCTGAATTTCTTCTAAGATAGCCCAAAAATTCAACAAAGCATGCGTAAGGAATTTTGAATAATAATAATATTATTTTATTATTTAGTCTCCTATGGCGTTCTAGCATTTTCCTATAAATAGACGCTTAGGTTAGAATTGAAAATCATACCAGAAACAAGTTTTCCTTCTCTCTAGATTATCGAGCATATTTTTGTGAGTATTTAGATACTTTGAGAGTTGCTGTTCGGTACAAATTTCCTTCGACTTTCTATCCGATATTCCGATCAAAAGTACCGTTATTTTGAGGTAAGGGATGTTATTTTCTTCTTAAATGATATTATTTTCTTCAATATCATTATGCCGAAATATTGGTTGAACTTTTAATCAAATTTGGAACTTTTTTGTTGGGGTTACTATTCACGATAACGACTTTATTCACGAATACTTGTGACTATTCATAGAAAAATGAAAATTTTCCTTTTTGTCCAAGATGTCTTTTTTGGCTACCATCTTTGATTGTATCCATATTTGGATCGTTATTTTTGAATTCTGCTTCATAATTGGTTATTATGAAGTATTATTGATCTTCGATAAACTGTTGTACGAATCCCTAATATTTGTCCTTCTGTCTCACTGGATTCGTTTTCTTTAAAATATTTTTCATCATCCTCAGTCTTAAATGATGATATTACTTAATATATTTGGCCTGTAATGCAAAGATGAATGATTAACTGATGAATATCTTTGGCTCGTAGTGCAAAGATGAACAGGTGTTGAGATGAACATGACCAACTGGTGATATAAATGAATATCTTTGGCCTGTAGTGCAAAGATGAATATTTGATTAAAGATGTATATTGATTGTTGTTACAAGGATCAAATATTGATGATGGACTTTTAAATCTTAGAAGATTGTAGAATTCATTCTCTACGTGACTCTTCTAATGGATTGTTGTTTCCGCTGCATTTGTTGATCTAAAACTTGTTGTCTATTATATTCTATCAGATTTTTCCCTATTGAAGACTAATGATAATTTGTTGTATATTATCTTAGTCATAATATTCTTTACTAGGCTAGTTGAGCTCACCCTTTTTCTTTTTGTTCCATTTTTCTTCTCAGGAGGTGAGAACATAGCAGGATCGAGTCGGGGTATGGAGTGATGGTTCTAGAAAGATGTTTTAGTAGTCCTCACTATTTTTTGTAAAATAGTGTATGAATAATTGTAATGAGGACTTATTTGAGTGTGGATATTGTCTAGAAGACAATATATGTATTTAAACTCACAGTTTGTGTTGTCGTATTTTGCACGATAATTGTATTATTGAAGTTGTAGTTTGCATTCTGTACCATGTATTTGGCAACTCAGAATGGGTGTTGTATACCTATTTTGGGGGCGTCACAGTTGGTATCAAAGCTTAATGATATGGTCTCTGGCGGAGATCGGGGAATAGAACTAGGAGGGGAGAGATGAGTAAATCCTTCGCTAGTGTGTCCTATCTTAAGCTTATTTGTTGGTCGATCATAATATAGGGATATTATGTGATATGTTAATTTGTTTAATTAACCCTTGTTTTATGGCGATGATTTAAGAATGGTCACTTTGAAGCGTTAACAATGGAGTGTATGAGGCTGTGGAACAACCTTTAGTCACAAACCGGAGAAGCGTACAGCGGGAAGGCAATATTCCTCCTGTAAACAATGCTACTGAGCAAACGATGAATGATGGAATGTTTAGGAGCTTTTTGCAGTTCATGCAAAATAAGACGAGGGAGACTCGTGTAAAAAATACGGGTGGAAGTGATGGCAACGCGCGGTCTTTCACGGCCAAGCAGTTCAAGGAGTTGGGACCACCAGATTTCTGGGGAAAGCCCGATCCAATTAAGGCAGAAACATGGGTCAAGCAAATTACCAAGATATTCAATATCTTGGGATGCGTAGAGGAACAGAAGGTTCCATTCGCCACCTTTATGTTCCGTGGTGAGGTGATTCTTTGGTGGGAATCGTGAAGCGCACTGACCATGTACCACACTTAACATGTCTTGGGAAAGATTTCAGAAACTGTTCAATGACAAGTATTTTCCTGAAAGTATTCATCATATGGAGGATGTAGAGTTTATTAGACTGGAAGAGAACAACATGATGGTGTCTCAGTACGAGGCAAAGTTCGAGGAGTTATCCAGGTTTGCACCTCATTTGGTGGAGAATGAGGAACGTATGACGCGAATGTTTCTGAGAGGTCTAAAACCTGAGATTCGTCAATACCTTATCTCTCATAAATTTTCTCTGTATTCATATGTTGTTAACAAGGCTCAATTACTAGAGCGAGATAATGAGTATACTCAACCGAGGGATCACAACCAGGGTCCTACCGGTGACAGCAATCATCAGAACGATGATAACCAGCGAGGAGGGAAGAATACGAACAAAAGCGGTAACCACTCGGGTGGTAATCGTGGCCATGATAATAGAAGAGGTGAGTCTAGTGGAAATTTTAAAAAGAGGAGATTCAACAATGATGGGAAGACATCAGCAGAAACACCAGCATCAACTGTTGCTAAGGGAGGAGAACGACCACCGGTCGTGTGTTACAAATGCGAGAAAGAGGGACATATCAGCCCAAACTGCCCACAACAATCCAAGGTATGTTATAACTGTGGAAAAGAGGGTCATATAGCCCGAGAGTGTTCTATAGAAAAACCAAGTTCAGCGGGGATGGTGACTCCAAAAGCTGTCCCGGATAAGTCGAAGTCAACGGTTCCTGGAAGAGCATTTGTCGTGACTGGCCAAAACGTGAGGAACCCGAACGAGGTGATCACAGGTAGGCTAATCTTGAATTCTTGTGAAGTTTATACCTTACTAGATGCACCCTGGGTTCTACCCCATTTTTATCTCTCTTTGCTTGTGTTGAACGTTTAAACTTGACTCCAGAGAAATTGGATTTTAACTAATCTGTTGAAACTCCGTTGGGTGAAACCTTTGTTACATCTACAGTTTATAAATCTTGCTTAATCCAAGTTGGCACAATCACATTACCTATTGATCTTATCTCTTTAAAGATACTTGATTTTGATGTAATTTTAGGATTGATTGGTTAACCACTCATTATGCCAAAATTGATTGTTTTCGTAAGGTTGTTAGTTTTCATATTCCTAACCAACTGTCATCATGCAATTCAAACAACTAAACCACTAAAATCGATCCACCGTCATATCAAGCCACAAAGCTATTCGTTTATTGAAAAATGGATGCCAAGCTTTCTTAGCCCATGTTATGGATTTGTATAAAGACAAGTCAGATTTGGATAATATTTCTGTTGTTAGAGAATTTCCTGATGTACTTCCTGAAGAACTTCTCGGTCTACCCCCAGAACGTGATGTTGAATTCATTATTGATCTTGAACCGGGTACAAAGCCCATTTCTAACACCCCATATCGAATGGCTCCTATTAAACTTCAGGAGTTAAAAGTCCAACTACAGGAATCGTTAGACATCGGTTTCATTCGTCCTAGTACATCTCCTTGGGGTGCTCCTGTTTTATTCATAAAGAAGAAAGACGGGAGTATGCAACTTTGTATTGACTACCGAGAATTAAACCATGTCACCATCAAGAATAGGTATCCGTTACCTCGCATTGATTACCTGTTCGACAAGTTGCAAGGAGCAACATTCTTTTCAAAGATCGATCTTCGTTCTGGATATCATCAGCTGAAGATTAAAACTGAGGATATTCAAAAGCGCCCGCCTTCGAACTCGATGCACGGAATTATAAATTCTTAGTCATGTCTTTTGAATTGATTAATGCTCCTGCTGCTTTCATGGATATGATGAACCGAGTATTCAAGGAATATTTAGATTAGTTCATTGTTGTCTTTATTGATGACATCCTCATCTATTCCAAAAGCCGTGAAGATCATGAGCACCATTTGAAGCTGATACTTGAAAGGCTTCGTGAAAACAAGCTTTATGCCAAGCTGAAGAAATACGAGTTCTAGCTTCAGGAAGTAGCATTCCTTGGGCACGTGGTGTCAAAACATGGAGTATCTGTTGACCTGGTGAAGATTGAAGCAATACAAAGTTGGGAGCAAATCAAGTCGATGGTCAAGCACGCGACTTTTCGGGCTTAGCTGGTTATTATCAGAGATTCGTGGAAGGATTTTCTCGAATCGCTACTCCATTAACTCAGCTGACACGGAAAGATACAAAATTCGTATGGAGCGAGGAATGCGAGAAGAGTTTCCAAGAGCTCTAGAGGAGACTCATTTTGGCACCTATTCTGGCAATACCATCTAGTTCGGATGGATTTTTCATCTACAGCGATGCTTCAGGCAAAGGGTTAGGATGAGTTCTCATACAACATGGGAAAGTCATAGCCTATGCCTCACGACAACTCAAAGAATATGAGAGGAAATATCCTACTCATGATCTGGAGTTGGCAGCAGTCGTATTCGCGTTGAAGATATGGAGACACTACTTGTATGGGGAGAAAGTGGAGATTTATACGGATCATAAAAGCCTCAAATATTTCTTCACCCAAAAAGAACTCAACATGCGGCAACGATGTTGGCTTGAGCTGTTGAAAGATTACGATCACACTATTCAATATCATCCTGGAAAAGCAAACGTAGTAGCTGACGCATTGAGCAGAAGATCGTATGCGGGTACGAGTGCAATGTTGTTATCACAAAGACCCATTTTGTACGATTTACAAAGGATGGAGATTGAGTTAAAGACTCTAGGGACCCACGTGATGATGGCGAATATACGAGTAGAACTGACTTTAATCGATAAAGTTAAAGCTGCTCAAGCTACGGACCTAGGGCTGATGCGTATGAAGAAGAAAGTGCAAGAATGTACTTTACCGGAAGCAAGAATCGATGAAGAAGGAATACTTAGAGTCAACTCTAGACTTTGCGTTCCTAACGACTCTAACTTGAAGCATAGAATCATGATGGAGGCACACAACACACCATTTACAATCCATCCTGGGAGTACCAAAATGTATCATGATATTCGACACACCTTTTGGTGGAACAATATGAAGAGAGAGATCGTGGAGTTTATCTCGCGGTGTTTAACCTGACAACGTTTAAAGGCGGAGCATCAAGTGCTAAAGGGTCCATTGCAACCACTTGAGATTTCGAAATGGAAGTGGGAACACATTACCATGGATTTCATTACAGGTCTTCCCAAAGTTTCTCAAGGCATATATGCGATTTGGGTTGTTGTTGATAGATTAACCAAGTCTGCTCATTTCTTGCTGATACGTGAGACTTATTCCCTTGAACGTCTTGCTCGTATATACGTGAATGAGATTCTACGATTGCATGGCATGCCAGTATCCATAGTTTTGGATCGTGACCCAAGATTCACTTCAAGATTTTGGGTTAGCTTGCAAAAAGCTATGGAGCGCAGTTTGATTGATTTCAAGATATCATCCTCAAGCGGTCGGACAATCAGAGAGGACTATTCAAACCCTTGAAGATCTTTTAAGACTCTGTGTTCTAGACTTCAAAGGGAGTTGGGATAAGTACTTTCCACTGGTGGAATTCTCCTACAATAATAGTTATCAAGCAATTATAGGCATGGCTCCATTTGAGGCGTTGTATGGACGAAAGTGTCGTTCTCTAGTATGCTAGGACGAGGTGGGAGAAGCAACGTTGTTGGGACCAGAATTAGTACGCATGACTACAGAAAAGATCCAAATGATTCGACAACGTATTCAAACCTCACAAGATCGACAAAAGAGTTATGCCGATCTTCATCGAAAAGACGTGGAATTTAATTTTGGGGATCATGTATTATTACGTATTTCTCCATGGAAGGGAGTTACAAGATTTGGAAAGAGAGAAAAGCTCAATCCAAGGTTTGTTGGTCCATTTGAGATTCTTGACCGAATAGGAAATGTGGCCTATAGACACGCGTTACCTCCAAGTATGTCTCGTGTTCACAATGTTTTTTATATATCTATGCTTCGTAAATATGTGAAAGACCCGAACCACATTATTGAGTTAGAACCAGACGAGATAGTCGAAGATTTAATGTATGAGGAGGTACTTGTTAAGATCTTGGATAGGAAAGAGCATATCCTACGCACCAAGGTTATACCACAAGTTAATATTTTCTGGAGAAACCATGCTATTGAAGAAATGACCTGGGAGTTGGAATCAGAAATGAAAGCGAGGTACCCTCACATGTTCAAAACATCAGGTACGTACGTTAATTTTGAGGACGAAATTTTATAAGGAGAGGAGATTGTAAGACCCCAACTTATTATAATAAAATATCAGGTACGTACGTTAATTTCGAGGACAAAATTTTATAAGGAGGGGAGGTTGTAAGACCCCAACTTATTATAATAAAATTGAATTTTCTTCTATTCATTATTCTAAAATAATAAGGTGTTAATTTGATATAATTCTTTGGTTATGGGTGAAATGTGCAAGTTTTGCAAAATAAGCAGGTGGTTATAAAATATTCATTTCTGTCGGGGAATATTCGTTTGGTCGTGGAATATTCTTGTTGTTGGGGAATATTCGTACAACGGCGTAGCCATTTGTGGGCCCCATAACGAAAAATTGTTGGATGAAGGAAAACGACAAAGTATGAGTTTTTATAAATAACGGTGTAATTGTTACCGTTAACCTTTGTTGGGTTACACAGTGGTTAAAATACGATAATACGCGTGGTTGCAAAGTAGCTTTGCGGTATTGCGTAGTATTGTTGAATTATTGATTCTTACGTAAGAAGACACTACTCAATAATTGTTCTGATGAGTTATTGTTCAATATTTTATTTTAATGATTCAATAATTCTTTGCGTTGATAGTTTATATTATTGTTGTTTCAATAATTGTCACGCATGATATTTCCCATTATCAGATCAATAATTCATATTATTTGAATAATATTATTAGATAGCATTATTAACAATGTCTAGAAAGTTCTATCAAGGAGAGGTTTGGTCACCTAATTGCGCGCCAGTAAGGAGAAATCCTTATTGGAAAGCCCCCTCTTTCCTGGAAACGGCCTGGTTATCATAATTGTGATTCTGTAATATTATTTGTGAATAATAAATTATTGATTTATATGATAAGAAAATATTTATTTGATGCGGATATAAATGATGGATTTATTTATTTTATGTGGTTCTAAATGAAGAAATTAATGCTGAGGTGTTTTATCAGTATTTTGTCAGAATGGAGGTATTAAAAATCACCCGTTTGTGGATTTCGGATATTTTCTGTTTGGAATTTGAAAAAAACTTAAAGCTACAAAGTTGTAGAGAATTCGATTTCATGCGAAATGGACATAAAATTCGTATTTTTCTGATAAACGGGCTATTTTCTATGAATTATTGAAGTTTCGGAAAATAAAATAATTTTTATTAAATTATGAGTGGGACCCACTTTTGTTTTAACACATATGGGTTGCTGAATTTCTTCCAAGATGGCTGCCCAAAAATTCGACAAAGCATGCGTAAGGAATTTTGAATAATAATAATATTATTTTATTATTTCGTCTCCTATGGCGTTCTAGCATTTTCTTATAAATAGACGCTTAGGTTAGAATTAAAAATCACACCAGAAACATGTTTTCCTTCTCTCTAGATTATCGAGCGTATTTTTGTGAGTATTTAGATACTTTGAGAGTTGTTGTTCGGTACAAGTTTCTTTCGGCTTTCTATCCGATATTCCGATCAAAAGTACCGTTATTTTGAGGTAAGGGATGTTATTTTCTTCTTAAATGATATTATTTTCTTCAATATCATTATGCCGAAATATTGGTTGAACTTTTTAATCAAATTTGGAACTTTTTGTGTTGGGGTTACTATTCACGTATACGGCACTATTCACGAATATGGCACTATTCACCGAAAAATGAAAATTTTCTTTTTTGTCCAAGATGTCTATTTTGGCTACCATCATTGATTGTATCCATGTTTTGATCGTTATTTTTGAATTCTGCTTCACAATTGGTTATTATGAAGTATTATTGATCTTCGATAAACTATTATACAAATCCTTAATATTTGTCCTTCTGTCTCACTGGATTCGTTTTCTTTAAAATATTTTTCATCATCCTCTGTCTTAAATGATGATATTACTGAATATCTTTGGCCTGTAGTGCAAAGATGAATGATTAACTGATGAATATCTTTGGCCCGTAGTGCAAAGATGAGCAGGTGTTGAGATGAACATGACCAACTGGTGATATAAATGAATATCTTTGGCCTATAGTGCAAAGATGAATATTTGATTAAAGATGTATATTGATTGTTGTTACAGGGATAAAATATTGATGGAGTTTTAAATCTTAGAAGATAGTAGAATTCATTCTCTACGTGACTCTTCTAATGGATTGTTGTTTCCGCTGCATTTGTTGATCTAAAACTTTTTGTCTATTATATTCTATCAGATTTTTCCCTGTTGAAGACTAATGATAATTTGTTGTATATTATCTTAGTCATAATATTCTTTTCTTTGGGCTAGTTGAGCTCACCTTTTTCTTTTTGTTCCATTTTTCTTCCTAGGAGGTGAGAACATAGCGAGGATCGAGTCTGGGGTATGGAGTGATGGTTCTAGAAAGATGTTTTAGCGATCCTCACTATTTTTTGTAAAATAGTGTATGAATAATTGTAATGAGGACTTATTTGAGTGTGGATATTGTCTAGAAGACAATATTTGTATTTAAACTCATAGATTTGTGTTTGTATATTTTGCACGACAATTGTATTATTGAAGTTGTAGTTTGCTTTCTGTACCATGTATTTGGCGACTCAGAATGGTTGTTGTATACCTATTTTGGGGGCGTCACAACAATGGTTTCATTAATAATTTAATAATAATTAAATGATAATAGAATTGTTTGATATTTAAATCATTTAATAATGATTCCGGCGTTTGAAAATTCATGATAAATTATAATAAATGATTATTAAGTCATTTAAAGTAATATAACTGATATTTACAGATATTGAGTTACAGAATAGAGTCTTAGACTCAATAATTATCCGATAAAATTTGTCAATTTTGCAAACGCATATTTTAAATTGATATGGACTTAGATATTTTGGTATTGTATTAATGTTTGTTTGTGATCTGATGACTATTGAACATGTGTGATAATGTGATTAGGTTATGTGCTGACTGCGAAATGTAGTACTATATGTTATAGTATATTGTTCTAATCGAACGATTGATCTGATTAATGATAGGTCGTGATATAAAAGATAAAACTAAGTTGCGTATTGTAAGTAGCGCATCAGGCAAGTATCTTTCCTTTGCATTTTCTTTATGCAATGGACATGAGTAAGAAGGTTTCAGAATTATATTAGTATTATGCTAGCTTATTAACCCTGTTGTTATATATATATATATATATATATATACGATCATTGATTATCAACATGTTAGTATATGGTAATTTAGATATATATTCTGTTTGTTAATTTCTATATATGGTTATACGGATAGTCATTGAATTTAATCACATGTTGATACACCTATGTTAATTACGCGTATATATATATATATATATATATATATATATATGTTGAATTATAGATTATTGTTGAATAAGATAAAACCTTACTATTATCCAACCGAATTTCTTTGGTTTGGAACCCCGACAAGTATGAACATCCTTTACACGGGAAAACTTTTATGCACCCAAGGTGGACAGAGTGAATGATAACATCGTTCTTTCATGTAGTATTGATCAATACAGGGTACAACGGGCTGATCACCCCCGTGTATGTAAGTTATGACGGTTTGCGGATGAAGTTCTGCTAAACCTATTCGGAAATTGAAAACAATGTTCATAATATGTCACCATAACCCTATATATAGTCAATACGTAGTTTCAAAAATTTGATAGAGAGTTGTTATGTTATTATTATCAGTTCAGATTACTTCACAACTATTGACTTGTTGTAGAAGGGTAGTACAAAGAAAACATTTAAACCTTTCAGCTAATATTTATAATTGTTATTACTTGTTGGGCACTCAAATGCTCATCATTGCTTAATTTAAATGTTTTCATCTAAGTGTGAACAACCTGAAAGCTCTGCTAAGAACAAGGGAAAGTGAAAGGTTGCTGAATGATTTCAATGTTATCTTATGTAATAGTTTAATATTATTTAAGACAATGTTTATATATTTATTATCATGTATTGTAAAGAATGATTAAAGGTTACGTACTTGGGAGCTAAACTCTGATAATTATGTAAATTAAGTTTAATATTTATATTATTGTTATTATTATTTATATTAGTATTAGTATTATTCCGCTCATAGAAATGGTATCGTGAAGTACTGAATTTGGATTTCAAGTACCTGAATTTGGGGGTGTCACAGGTTGGTATCAGAGCTTAGGGTTAGAAACCTTAGGTGGGATAGACCTTAGGCTATAACCTTAGAACAGAGGAAAACGTTGAAAATATAAATAACTCATATAGAGTTTATAAAGAGATGAATTGACTTAATTAATCGTCAAACAAAATAAAAGATAACTTATATAAAACTATTATTTGTTGTGTGTATATACTATATGTTAATCAAGATAATTTATGTGTGTAGATGTCTGGTGGAAAAGGCTTGTTATATGCTTATAGCATGAAGAAGGATCAAATCCATACCCCAGAGCTAATATCGAAGCCCGATATAGTGAAATAGAGGCTCACAATGAAAACAACTTAGACGAAGTGGTTATTGTAGAAAACGTAGAACCAGATCCGGAGATGATGGAGCTGACAGATAGTGATTCGACACTAAAGTTGAAGCTGAGCAAGTATCAACAGAGGTGTAGGAACTAAGGAAAAAGGTTTCTTCTCTGGAAAAGCTGTTAAATAGTCAACTGCGTCAAGCGTTAATAGAAACAATGGAAGAACAAGATAAGCTTAAAATCCAAATTGATCAGATGGGAGCCACAAGCAACGATCGTATGTAATGCGACTCTCAGTAAGAAGGGAAAAGAAAGATAGAAAACCATGACTTAGGAAAATTCGATAAGAAGAAAGGGAAAAGAATATGTTGCCTTTGTGGCTATGAGGGACATACCACTCTGTATTGTCTCGACTATAAATCAGGAGCATGTTTTATCTGTGGGATAGAAGGTCATCAGGCGAAAGGTTGTCCAAGAAAAAGATGTAGCGAATAGGTAGTATAGGTTTTGTTGTGTAGGTCTGTTTAATGTTAAGTATGTCTGTATAATGTAATGTTCCCAACTTTTGGTATTAGTCAAGGCTGTAAATCCTGACTTTTGTAGTCACAAAGGGATGAATGATGTTTAAAGCAGTATGTGTTATGCTATGTAAAGTATTCGTTAAATGAATATGAATCTAAGTTTGAGTAATGAAATGAGTTAATATACTAAACTTATACGATAAGATTTAGAATGTAAAGAATAATATATGGTTTTACTTAACCAGATAAAACTGGCATCGACCCTTTCTTTAAAACCATTCATGCATCTCATAACATGAATCACTGAAAACCTGGCTAACACGAAGGTTATACAAGCATTAGGAAAACTTGCCTTTAAGTGTCTTCAAATAAATATTCAATAATTCTTGATCTTTATAGTCTCTACAATACATAACCACATAACATACTACATTAGGTCATGAACACACATGCATAGTTCCTAATGTATCTTACCCTTCTTCTCAATCTAATCATTCCTTAGATTGTTTATCATTGGTTCCGGCTTGTCGTTATGTTTTACCTTGGTCTTACGTTCATGTTCGAGTAAGTTATCTCTAACCTTTAGTGTATTACTTGAGGTTTAATAATGTCTTAATCAATGCTACTTTAGGTTTAGTATGGATATAATTCATCAGCTTTCTCTTTAGATTCACAAACATTCTTCTCTATGTTTCATTTAGTGTTGGCACTGCGGCACCAACTTTTCTTCTTCGACTTGCGTTGCGGCGTGAGTCTCCAATACCTAAGACACGGACATGGCACTGCGGCGCCATCTCCTTCTCTATCAGCCGCGTTGTGGAGTCACTCTTCAATGGCTAATGGACAAGCTTGGTGCTCTCTGGCGCCTTAATGTGTTTTTATGGTGATTGTATTTGCGGCTGACCTCAACACCAAACAACTATGACAGATTTCTTAGTTTAATGAACTTCCCAGACTCCTAAATTGTTCATTTTAAGTCCGAATTGGCTTGTTCAAAAGCTATTAGCTCACAAATCACATACTCTAAGTGTTCATGCAAGAATTTTAAGTTTTCAAATCCG
The DNA here is from genome assembly GCA_020205605.1 of Panax ginseng. Taxonomy (NCBI): domain Eukaryota; kingdom Viridiplantae; phylum Streptophyta; class Magnoliopsida; order Apiales; family Araliaceae; genus Panax; species Panax ginseng. The sequence goes on along the minus strand of CM035130.1, from coordinate 88,571,085 downwards.
TTAACTCAAAATTCACCTTTTAGTTCATTTTTAATGAAAACGATAAACGTTCGTGAACGTTCAACGCTCGTTTCTTCGTTCTAAGTCGGAATTTGGTCATTTTTGAGTCCGCAACTCTAGAATGCCAAATGCGACTATTCTCCATCAAAACCAACGTTTCTGAGTTAAATGTTAAAATTTGACTTTCATTCCGAGAATTTCACGATTTCGACGATTAACGTCTAATCTCGTAAATTTTGCCATAACTTCGTTACTTAAGATTTGTTCATCGTTTCAAATGGATTCATTCCATCATACTAACATCCTAACCAAACATATTTTAATAACTTATACATGATAAGTTCTTACATGTTCTTCATAAGTTTATAACTTATATATGTATGAATTACTTGCTTATGACTTATTAAGGCTTAAGTTCATTGATTAGCCATTCTTATTACTTTTTAGCATACAAGTTCTACCACTACTCACTTCTCTAACAATTGAAGAGAGGGAGAATCATGGTTTAGGATCATTACCTTTGATGATCACTTGATTAATCTTTGTTCTTCCTTCTTGATTCTTGAATTAACAAAGTCTAGCTTTTCTAACTTTTTCTCTCTAACAAATAAGCACTTATAATGTTAGTGGAAATTTAACAAGTAAATAATGAACTAGTTAGTCTTCTATTTATAGGAAATCCTAGATTAGGGTAGTTTGGTCATTAAACCATTCCACCTCCTTAACTCTGCCTCAATACTATTCATTACTTGGTCTCCACACATCGTATCCTTTGCTTGCCCTCCAAGATCACCCATGTGATCATGGGCCCCACATGGGTTGCCCCATGGGTCATCTTTACCCATTAGATTGATCCACGGATCCGGTTCTTAAGTTAAGCTTTAGGTTTAATTAGCTTAATATTTGGGCCTTAACATTAATAAGCATTGGGCTTTATCATAATTCCAATCGGACTTTACAACTTCCTCCATAATCCTACAAGTCCATTACACTTGGCTCAAAGCCTTATAACGTATTGTCTACATATTAATTTCGTATTCTAACTCATATATTTATTCATCATATACGACATACCATCATTCATACATACTCGTTTAATACCTTGTATCATACTTGTATTCATTACCTCGTACAATACTTACGTATTATACGATATCATCGTTTAATTCAATAACTTTTTACTTTTCCTAACGTTCTCAAATTAAGTCCGCAGGCAAAAAATTGTGTTTGCTATACTTGAATTATTATTACATAATCCATCTTCCCTAGATATTCTATCGCTACGTATTTCTCAAAAGTTCAAAAATAATTCCCGAGCAGAAATCGATGAATAGTGTTTTTACTGAAATTTCTCAGAAAACTTTTATTTTCATCTTGGAAATTTAAACACTTTAATTCTACCACATAGCCAGAATCCTAACCACATCCGCACATTCTAGGTCATGGAACGACCTTCAAATAGCTTACTCACATAAATAATCAATTAAATTCATTTAATTAGCATAATCAAATAAAAATTTAATTCTCATAAAAATCTGATTTTCTCGGGCGTTACATTCTTCCCCCCTTATAAGGATTCTGTCCCTAGAATCTCACTACAATACATAAACAAATGAGGAAAATTTTTCCATCATTTTAATCTCGAGTTCCCACGTTGCTTCTTTGGCATTGTGGTTCCTCCAACTCACCTTCACCGAAGGTAATATCTTATTTCTCAAAACTTGTTCCTTCCTATCATTAATCTGAATTGGAAGTTAAGCACTTACTAACACATTACGCTATCTCTAATTTCATATTGGGCCAATCAAAGATCTGTCGAAGGTCTTAATACATCTCAGTACTACCTGGATGTATCGAACACCTCGAACTACGGCCTCACTCACTATTTTTCTTTTAACTTTAGAATTATTTGGAACTCAAATTCCTCCTTCAAAACAAGTTTATACTTGGTCTTCTCTTCATCCTTCATCCTCTTTTTCATTCGCTCACACTCCTTGTTACCTAGTTCTATTTCCATAACTCGTTCCATTTTTATGGATTGAATCTAAATTATGAATAACATTTCTACCGCTTTATTCCGTAATTTGACTTCTAACTCCATTCTCGCCATCTCCGTTATTATCTCATTCTGAGTCGTTAACATTGATAGCTTTTCCCTACCCTTCCTACTTAACGTGTCGACTACTACGTTTACCTTCCCTATATGATATAAGATATCACAGTCGTCATCCTTTATTAATTCTAATCACCTTCTCTACCTCATATTCAACTCCTTTTGTGTGAAGATATATTTTAGGTCTCTTATAGTAAAAGTGTATATCTCACACTTCTCCATGTATAAATATTATCTTCAAATTTTTAATTCAAAACTACGGTATTTGCCAATTCTAGATCATAATTAGGATAAACCTTCTCATAATACTTTAACTGGCATGATGCATACGCAATGACCTTGCCATGCTACATGAGCATGCAACCTCGTCCTCTATGCGAAGCATCGCTATAAATTACAAAGTTCTCCATATCATCTTGTAAAGATAATACAGGTGCCTCACTTAACCTTCCTTTTTTAGTTCCTGAAAACACTTTTTCTTACTTCTCATTACCAACATACTTATCAATAACATGTCCTAAAATCTGTATATCTTTTAAGATAAAATTCACACTTAGTGAATTACGTGTCCAACTTCTCCCTCCGTAGTGTTTCCCACACTATCTTCAAATGTTCAGCATGATCTTCTGGCGTCTTAGAATAGACTAGAATATCACCAATGATTATTACGACACACTCTCCCAAATAGTATTTGAACACTCTATGACGCTAATGGTACTTTCAACCATAACACCTCACAAGAGTACCTATCAGCTTACCATCGACTTGCTCGGCGCCCCTTACGGAAAGTCTAACTTCAGTACATTTGTCAACCCAAACGACATAAACAGAAACTTGTAATAACCATAACTAGTTTTGAACGTCGTCTTAGGTACCTCCTTCTTCCTTACTTTCAATTGAGAATACCCCGTACACAACTTTATCTTTAAAAATACTTTGCCCCTTTCAACTGATTAAATAGATCATCGATCCTGGAAAATGGGTTTTTATTCTTAATTGTTAACTTACTCCACTCACGATAGTCGATACACAAAAGTAACGATCCATCCTTATAATATCAGTGCTCCTTATAATTGTTGAATAAATAATTAAGGAAATTAATTATTTTATTCTAAGTTAATTTAATTATTAAATTAGAGAGTTTTGATTAAATGAATTATTATATTTTAATTTGAATTTGTAATTAAAAGGATGTGTTAGTTGATTAAATAAAGTTATAATTATATAGAAAATTATAAATTGGTGGTATTGATTTATGTGTTAAAGTAATTTAATAAATTGTTATTAGAATTAATTTAATTAATTAAAAGTGTGACAAATAACCTTTTATAAAGGAGTTAATAAAATAACTTAAAGGAGTTTAATTCAGTTTTTGCCAAACAAGGCCTATTGCCTATTAAGTCTTTAATCTAATTATGTTTTACCAAACAAGGCATAAGGAATAAATGATTATATTTTTAGTAAGTAACCAAATAAGCCTTATGGCTTTTGATTTTCAAAATTTGTATAACTGATATCAGTTATACTTATATTTATATTATATAATTAATATATATTATATCTTATACGTTATATTTCTAATACGTACGATTAGAATAGAGGGGTGAGAGAGAAGAAGAGAGTTTATAGAGAGAAAAGAAGAGAGGATTGGGAGAAGGCTAGAGAATTTGATAAAGGAATTGGGGAGAAGAAGCTTGATAATCAAAGGATAGCCATTATCTTCCAACTCTAAGGTATCATCTAAACTCTGTTATTGTTTTTCTTTTCAAAAGTTATAGTTGTATTCTCTCTCTCTCAATTTTCTCTATAAAAGCTTTGTAGAAATTGAATTATTTGTTATATATGTGGCTTTATATGATAAACTAGTGTTGTAAAACTATTTTCATAAGTTATATATGAGTATAGTCAATGAAGTTATGATATGTATGTAATTTGTGAAGAAAAATATTTTACAGAGAGTTTATGTGAATGAATATGGTTTTGTTTAAGGTAGAAATTAAGGGTTAATTAGTTGTTTAGTTGATACATTGACTATTGAATTTGATAGAGTGTGTATAAATATTGATAAAGTGCTTTGAATTAACTGTTTTGGTTGAAAAAAGAATCACAGTGTTGATTTTCATTGAAAACATTAAAAAGTAAGTTTTTAACAAAAATAGTGAAATTGGATGTTTTAATTCGTTGTTTATGTTCTTTTATGGGTAGAAACATGTTAAGAGTCTTTGAATTATGTTTATATGAAGTCTCTCTATGAATTACTTGATAATTAGGCTGTTAGAAAGTAGCTTGTAGGCCAAAATTGGCTTTTGTTCATGCTATTGCCGAAGTTGTCTGCTGAAGTCTGCAGGTTCGGTGCATGCAATGGCCTAGCAAGACATTTATCGTGCCTACACACAGACCCAGTTCCACACCACAATATGATCTCGTAGTTTAATTCTCATGTGAAGATCATCATCGCTGCATGTGATGCCGAACCACAATATAGATCGTGGCGTAATACATATGTGAGTTAGCGAATAATGGTCCGTAGTGTACTTTTTGTACTCAAAATCTGAAGGAATTGTTATGTGTTAATAGTAGGACTGTTAAGTTATGATTTCAGTATTTCTATACCATGAATGAGCATGTTATTAACAATTAACTTGTTTTATAACGTGTTTATGTGATTAAAAATCAAATCTTACATGATGAGTGTACTTAGTTATGTTTGTAAAGTGGTAGTGACTAACTAGGTCATGATAACATATGTATATAGGATATTGTGATTCGAATTGTTCGGTTTAATCTACGAGCAAGGCAAGTTCTCTAATCCATTATCTTGTTGAACCGATTATTATTTTCAATTCGATTACAATATAATGATGCAAGGTTTCTAAAACTTTAAATTTTGATATTGAGTAAGTTATTCTTGTATTTAACTTGTTGTTTAGCATGCAAATTTATATATACAAATGTTGAACAGTTTTATCGTTCAAATTGCTATGCATGCTTAGTATTCAATTCTAAATAACCTTGGCTTAATATTGTTCAAGCAAGGTGTGTTATAGTTATTCAAGGTGTATGCTATTAGATTATTCCTAAAGCATGATTTTAATTTACCATGTCGATTCAATTACGATTATTCTATAATATGATGTTATTAGTTTTATTCAACTAATCCTTAGTTGAAGGTTCGTTGAATTCCAAATTACCTTGAAATCTATCCAAACCAAACTCACTTTGGTGCGGACTTGTACTCTAAATACTGAGATGAACAACCCTATTATTAGGGGTAATTTACGCTTAGAGTTGAAATGTTTGTGCACAATACATTGTACGAAGGGCTGATCCCCCTAAGTACGAGGAGTCCCTATAGTGTTATGACTGTTAAAGTTTAAGTTGAAAAATTACTTATAACTATGGACATAGTTCGTGGTCTTAGGACCCTCAGTTATATACTTCAGATGTCGATAACTCATATTGTTTACTTCTATCGAGCCTATTATTTGACAGTTGTTGTAAAGATTTTTCCATTCATTTTTGTTTCCAAGTGAGCTTTGTTTGCTCACTCTTACTTATATAACTATTACAGTTTAGGATGAGAAGGTAGACATACCTAGCACCAGTAAGGGGAAAGGAAAGATGAACAAGTATTAAAGGCTTGTAATATGTTAATATTTTATTATCAGTCTTAATTGAATGGTTGTAATGAAGTTTATTATTTTTTTTCAACATTTGAATGATTGTATTTAAAGGTTAGACAACCTGGGAGATTTTATTATGTAACCCTTTAATGGGGAAGGTTTTTATTATTCATTTTTACTATGATTGGGTAGTTAGATATGAATGTTTGATTAAGTGAACACCAAATCCTGTGGGAATGAAGTACCTGGGTTTGGGGGTGTCACAAGTTGGTATCAAAGCCTTAGGTTATGAACCTTAGGTGGGGGAAAAACCTTAGGAAGTATCCTTTGCAAAGATAGTAATGATAAACTCTTATCGACTTTAAGGAAGAAGTAATAAAACACTTATGTGCTTACGTGATTTCAACTTAGGTGCTCGTGAGTCTCGAGTAATAACTAAAACTTAAAAATCTTGTTGTCAGGATGGCTAATATCGGAGAATCTAGTCGGGCTAGGGAGGAAGGACCTCAAATGCCTAGAAAGGAGAAATCTCATAACATTTAAGTGGTTTGGGAACAACTACTTCCACGGGAGTCAGCCCCGTTGCTTACGGTGGTTGAAGATGAGGATGATGATATAGAAACAGATGAGGAAGACCCTGTTGAGCTACCATAGACAGATGAAGAGGATGAGGAGGAAAGGATTCCACTTAACTCGATAGCTGGCCGTATATACAATGAGGTGCATGACCGCAATGTAGAACTTCAAGATATAGTTGAGGAGTTACAAGAGATAGTTGTTAAACAACAGACCTCAATGGCACAGAAGGATGATGAAATTGAGCACCGAGAAGAACGTCTGAGCAATGTTAAAGATAAGTTGATTCACACTGAAGGAGAGAATGAGCGAATGAGAGCAGAGATTGTAGAATTGAAGAACAAGTTGAAAGAGGAATCTACTAAGAGGGCAAAAGCCGAAGATGCGTACAAGGAAGCTGATCAACAAGCCAAAGTAGCATAGGGAGACGCACAAGCAAAGAGAATGAAGATGCAGGAAATGAATAACGTGTTCAACACAGTGATTAATCGAGCTCAGGATCGGGTCATGGGTTATCCTATTCGGTTTGAGGCGACGCCATCGTACATACTAGATCGACGAACCATGTTTGAATTATAGAAGAAGAAAGCGTCAAAAGGCTATCCAAAGTATCTTAGTAGGACATCATAGGAGTGTACTTGATTTATGATTTATGTTATCCCAAGTGTTATGTAACCTATGGGGTATGATGATGATGTCCTGAAACTTTGGTAGTTCAGGAAAATAATGTAAATAGCAGTGATGCTATTGATATGATGTTTTCAAAGAATTAAGTATGAATAAAAGTTATTATCTTCTTTTATCCAAAGTGTTATGTGTTATGTGGTGATTACTTTTATGGGGGGCAAGTTAAGTAGAAATTACTTAAATAAGTTGAGTAATAATCTAATGAGTGTACTTTTAATGAGAAAATGCCTCCAAGGCGTCAACCACCCCGACAGAGAACCTTTGAAAGAACCAACAACAATAATCTTTGAAGTTAACCTCGTCAAAGAATTTGGTGGCGTTATTGAGGTAATTGCGAGAATCAACCGCAGAACCAACCACAAAATCAAGCTACAACGTTTAAAGACTTCAAAGTGGTTGGACCACCAGAATTCCGTGGGTCCATGAACTCGGTTGAGGCTCAGACCTGGGTCATGGAGATAGAGAAGGTGTTCGATGTTGTGGGAGTAGGGGAAGATCAGAAAACTGCTTTTGCAACATTTATGTTGAAAGCAGAGGCTAGTTATTGGTGGCAGGCCAATAAAACTCGAGGAGGACCAAGGGTTATGGCTTGGGATATGTTCAAGGAGATTTTCTTCGAGACCTATTTCCCAGAGAGTTCAAAGAGTCAGTTGGAAGTGCAGTTTTTAGAACTGAAACAGGGAACAATGACGGTGTTAGAATATGCCGCGAAATTCAACGACTTAGCGAGGTTTGCGCCATACCAAATCAGCACAGATGAACGCAAGGCAAAGAGATTTGAACAGGGACTGAAGCCCTGGTTGTATAGTAGGGTTTCCTTGTTCCAGTTGAAGACATTTGCAGCTGTAATGGAAAAGGCAATTCTCGCTGAAGGTGGAAGCGAGGCTGTAACTAAGTTCAATCAAGAACAGAAAAAGAAGAAGAATGAAGTGGAGGTTAAGAATGGAGTTGGTTGTAGTGGAAATGGTAACAATAATCTGAAAAGAAAGTGGAATGGAAATATGGGTGCTGGAAATCACCAGGGTAACCAGCAGAGTAAGAAGTTTAAAGCATGTGCTACATGCGGGAAGTTTCACAAGGATGTATGCTTGATGGGGAAACGAGTATGCTTTAGCTGTGGCCAGGAGGGTCACATCATCCCAAATTGCAATCAACCTAAGAAGAACATTTTCTTCACATGCGGGTCCAAGGATCACTTTGCTCGTGAATGCCCTAAGAAGAGATCTGGTGAAGCAAATGGAAATAAGGGAAGTGCTAGTGGAGGTGCGCTAACTATTGCTGAGCCAACATCAACAAATAAGCCCACAACAAGAACCTTCAACATGACTATGCAAGCTGTTGTGCAATCAAAAGATGTGGTGTCAGGTATTATCCCAATCAATGATATTGATGCTTATGTATTACTTGATTCGGGTGCTACTTGCTCATTTATATCTGATGAATTTTCTATGAGATTAGGATTGCCTAGTGAAGAATTGAATTTCCATTTTAAACATAGAAATTGCAAATAAGGAAGTAATTCCTGTTAAGATCATATACAAGAACTGAAGGGTGAATATTAAGGGAAATATTTTGATGGTAGATTTAATTCCGATTAGGCTTGGACAGTTTGATGTTATTTTGGGAATGGATTGGTTGTTCAATTGTGGAGTGATAATTGACTGTCAAAAGAAATGTGTAAACCTTATGACTCCATCAAAGATAGTTTTTAATGGTAGCAAAACGCCTAGACAAATGAGATGTCTAACGATTATGCAGGCCAAGAAATTGTTGAGTCAAGGTTGTGTGGGATATTTAGCTTACATAGTTGATACGCAGAAGAAGGGTGCGTAAAGCCCGGAAGAAATACCGATTGGTTAGGGAATTTATGGGCGTGTTTAGGAGGATTTGGTAGGACTTTACTTTGACGGAGAAATTGAGTTCGTGATCGACTTAGCGCGAGGAACCACTCCGATGTCGAAAGCCCCATCTGAGAATGGCTCCGATGAGAGATGAAGGCCGATGGTACAAGCCGCAGGAGTACATTGGACAAGAAATACATTCGACCCAAGTGTGTCATAGTGGGGAGCACCGGTGTTATTAAATAAAAGAAGAAGGATGGGTCAATGCGTATTTGCATTGATTATAGAGAGTTAAACAAAGTCACTATTAAGAATAAATATCCACTTTGCCAAGAATAGATGATTTGTTTGACCCGGTTGAAGGTGCTAGATATTTCTCAAAAATAGATTTGAGAAGTGGGTATCATCAATTGAAGGTAAGGAAGGAGGATGTCTGAGAGGCGGCATTAGAAATCGGTATGGACATTCTGAATTTTTGGTGATGTCTTTTGGTTTGACAAATGCCCTATGGCGTTCATGGATTTGATGAATAGGGTGTTTAAACCATTTTGGACAAGTTTGTGGTGGTGTTTATCGACAATATTACGGTGTACTCTAGAACTCAAGAAGAACACATGGAACACTTACGTCTATTTGGAGACGCTAAGAAAGGAAAAGTTTTCTGTGAAATTCTCTAAATGTGAATTACGGTTAGAAGCGTGTACAATTTCTTGGACACGTAATTGTCGAGATGGAATTTCGGTGGATCCATCAAAGGTCGAAGTGTGATAATTGGGAACAACCAAGAACTCCATCGAGTAAGAAGTTTCTTGGGATTTGTAGGGTATTACTGACGGTTTATCTAGGATTTCTCCAAGATTGCCACTCGTTGACAAATTTGACGAGAAATCTATAAAATTTGTTTGGACGGAGAAGTGTGAAGGAAGATTCGAGAATTAAAAAAGAAGTTAAGTATGGCACTGTGTTGTCATTACCGGATAATCTGAGGAAATTTTGTGGTGTCTGGTGATGCTTCACACAAAGGATTAGGATGTGTCCTTATGCGAGAATAAAAAGTCATCAATATATGCATCAAGGCAATTGAAAGACTACGAAAAAGGGTATCCAGACTCATGATTTAGAGTTGGCGGCGGTTGTGTTTGCTTTAAAAATATGGAGACACTATCTCTATGGGAGAAATGTGAGATTTACACATACCATAAGAAATTCAAGTACATTTTCACTCGGAAAGACACGAATATCGCTTAAAGGAGATGGATGGAATTGATAAAGGATTACGATTGTGAGATCTTTTATCATCCAGGAAAAGCAAACGTGGTTGCAGATGCCTTGAGTAGGAAAGGCAGAGAAAAATTGATGTTGTTAACTAATAAGGAGGAGCTTATTTCAGCAATGTCAAGGTTAGAGTTGGAAATCAAATTTCCAAAAGAATCCGATGAAAAATTATAACAGATGGAAGCCAGTTCAACTTTGGTAGACAAAGTGAAGAACGCTCAACTACAGGATGCGGAATGCAGAAAAATAAAAGAGAGTGTACTTGAAGGAAGGGAGGAAAAATTCAAGGTTGATACTGAAGGAATGCTAAGATTTGAGGGACGAATCTGGGTTCCAACAGTACCAAATATTAAAGAAGACATCTTGATAGAAGCTCATAGCTCGAGATATTCAATTCATCCTGGAAGTACGAAGATGTATCAAGATTTGCGGCGACATTTTTGGTGGCCAAATATGAAAAGAGACGTTGCAGAATGCGTTGCAAAGTGCTTGAAATGTCAGAGAGTCAAGGCCGAGCATCAAAGGCCAAGCGGATTACTTCAACCGTTGGAGATACCGGAATGGAAATGGGAACATATCACAATGGATTTTGTGGTAGGTCTCCCAACGACTCAGAAAGGATACGATGCGATATGGGTGATAGTGGATAGATTGACAAAATCTTCACACTTTTTACCAATAAAGGTTAGATTCAATCTTGAACAGCTGGCAAAGTTATATGTTAAAGAGATCGTGATGAGACATAGAGTTCTAGTGTCAATTGTGTCAGATAGAGATCTGAGGTTCACATCAAACTTCTGGAAGAGACTACAAGAATATATGGGAACACAGTTGCGAATGAGTACGGCATATCATCCGTAAACAGATGGCCTAAGTGAACGAATGATTCAGACATTGGAAGATATGCTGAGAGCATGTGTCATGGATTTCAAAGGAAGCTGGGACAAACAATTAGCTTTGGTGGAATTTGCCTACAATATGAGTTACCACATAAGCATCGGCATGCCGCACCCACGAAGCATTATACGGCGGGGAGGTGCGAGAACTCCAACATCTTTGGGATGAAGTCGGTGAGCGTCAACTATTAGGACCGAAGCGGTACAACAAAGCTGCCGAGGTTGTCAAACTCATCGAACAAGATTGATAAATTGCAAAGCGGATAAAAGAAATTTTCGATCAACATGAGACAAGATCGTGCATTCGACGTAGGAAATTACGTTTTCCTAAAAGTTTCACCTTGGAAGGGAAAAATTCGATTTGGTAAAAAGGGGAAACTAAGCCCAAGGTTTATTGAACCCTTCGAAGTGCTGCGAAAAGTTGGTGAGGTGGCTTACGAGGTAGCTCTACCTCCAGAATTACAAAACATTTATAATGTTTTTCACGTTTCGATGTTATGACCATATAAATCTGATTACATGCACGTGATCGAGTACGAACCATTGCAGTTTGAGAAAGACTTGTCCTATGAAGAGGTTCTTATCCAGATAGTTGACAGGAAAATACAAGTGCTCAGAAATAAAGTGATACCTTCTGTGAAGGTAATATGGAGAAACCACAATATCGAAGAGGCTACGTGGGAACTCGAAGCTGAAATGATGAAGTATTACCCTGAGTTATTTGTTTAATCTGTGTCTTCGATTCTGGGGACAGAATCTTTGTAAGTAGGGGAGATTGTGATGAATGAATTGTTTGAATTGTGATTCTGGGGACAAAATCCTTGTAAGGAGGGAATGATGTAACATTCCAGAATTTTTAATTGTTATATTAAATAATTTTTGAATTATATAAGTATTTAATGGATGTGTTTATGGTTGAATTTGTAATTGTTCAAATTTGATTCGATTTGGTTAATTATTTGTTAAATAAATAATTAAGGAAATTAATTATTTTATTCTAAGTTAATTTAATTATTAAATTAGAGAGTTTTGATTAAATGAATTATTATATTTTAATTTGAATTTGTAATTAAAAGGATATGTTAGTTGATTAAATAAAGTTATAATTATATAGAAAATTATAATTTGGTGGTATTGATTTATGTGTTAAAGTAATTTAATAAATTGTTATTAGAATTAATTTAATTAATTAAAAGTGCGACAAATAACCTTTTATAAAAGAGTTAATAAAATAACTTAAAAGAGTTTAATTCAGTTTTTGCCAAACAAGACCTATTGCCTATTAAGTCTTTAAAATAATTATGTTTTACCAAACAAGACATAAGGAATAAATGATTATATTTTTAGTAAGTAACCAAACAAGCCTTGTGGCTTTTGATTTTCAAAATTTGTATAACTGATATCAGTTATACTTATATTTATATTATATAATTAATATATATTATATCTTATACGTTATATTTCCAATACGTAAGATTAGAATAAAGGGGTGAGAGAGAATAAGAGAGTTTACAGAGAGAAAAAAAGAGAGGATTGGGAGAAGGCTAGAGAATTTGATAAAAGAATTGGGGAGAAGAAGCTTGATAATCAAAGGATAGCCATTATCTTCCAACTCTAAGGTATCATCTAAACTCTGTTATTGTTTTTCTTTTCAAAAGTTATAGTTGTATTCTCTCTCTCAATTTTCTCTATAAAAGCTTTGTAGAAATTGAATTATTTGTTATGTATGTGGCTTTATATGATAAACTAGTGTTGTAAAACTATTTTCATAAGTTATATATGAGTATAGTCAATGAAGTTATGATATGTATGTAATTTGTGAAGAAAAATATTTTACAGAGAGTTTATGTGAATGAATATGGTTTAGTTTAAGGTAGAAATTAAGGGTTAATTAGTTGTTTAGTTGATGAATTGACTATTGAATTTGATAGAGTATGTATAAATATTGATAAAGTGCTTTAAATTAACTGTTTTGGTTGAAAAACAAAATCACAGTGTTGATTTTCATTGAAAACATCAAAAAGTAAGTTTTTATCAAAAACAGTGAAATTGGATGTTTTAATTCGTTGTTTATGTTGTTTTATGGGTAGAAACATGTTAAGAGTCTTTGAATTATGTTTATATGAAGTCTCTATATGAATTACTTGATAATTAGGCTGTTAGAAAGTAGTTTGTAGGCCAAAATTGGCTTTTTTCATGTTGTTTCGAAGGCATGCTTAGAAGTCTGCAGTGATTTAAGCACCGCATGATGTTCTAGCGGTACATTTATATAGCGCATGATGTGGGCCTCGTAGTTTAATTCTCATGCATTAGTCATCATCATACGCGCCATTATTTGAACCACAATATATATGCGTATGGTAAGCTTGTTGAGTTAGCGAGAATGGTCTAACAGTGTACTTTTTATACTCAAAATCTGAAGGAATTGTTATGTGTTAATAGTAGGATTGTTAAGTTATGATTTCAGTATTTTTATACCATGAATGAGCATGTTATTAACAATTAACTTGTTTTGCAATGTGATTATGTGATTAAAAATCAAATCTTACATGATGAGTGTACTTAGTTATGTTTGTAAAGTGGTAGTGACTAACTATGTCATGATGACATATGTATATAGGATATTGTGATTCGAATTGTTCGGTTTAATCTACGAGCAAGGCAAGTTCTCTAATCCATTATCTTGTTGAACCAATTATTGTTTTCAATTCGATTACAATATAATGATGCAAGGTTTCTAAAACTTTAAATTTTGATATTGAGTAAGTTATTCTTGTATTTAACTTGTTGTTTAGCATGCAAATTTATATATACAAATGTTGAACAATTTTATCGTTCAAATTGCTATGCATGCTTAGTATTCAATTCTAAATAACATTGGCTTAATATTGTTCAAGCAAGGTGTGTTATAGTTATTCAAGGTGTATGCTATTAGATTATTCCTAAAGCATGATTTTAATTTACCATATCGATTCAATTACGATTATTCTATAATATGATGTTATTAGTTTTATTCAACTAATCCTTAGTTGATGTTCGTTGAATTCCAAATTACCTTGAAATGTATCCAAACCAAACTCACTTTGGTGCGGACTTGTACTCTAAATACTGAGATGAACAACCCTATTATTAGGGGTAATTTAAGCTTAGAGTTGAAATGTTTGTGCACAATACATTGTACGAAGGGCTGATCCCCCTAAGTACGAGGAGTCTCTATAGTCTTATGACTGTTAAAGTTTAAGTTGAAAAATTACTTATAACTATGGACATAGTTTGTGGTCTTAGGACCCTTAGTTATATACTTCAGATGTTGATAACTCATATTGTTTACTTCTATTGAGCCTATTATTTGACAGTTATTGTAAAGATTTTTCCATTCATTATTGTTTCCAAGTGAGCTTTGTTTGCTCACTCTTACTTATATAACTATTATAGTTAAGGATGAGAAGGTTGATGTACCTAGCACCAGTAAGGGGAAAGGAAAGATGAACAAGTATTGAAGGCTTGTAATATGTTAATATTTTATTATCAGTCTTAATTGAATGGTTGTAATGAAGTTTATTAATTTTTTTTCCGTATTTGAATGATTGTATTTAAAGGTTAGACAACCTGGGAGATTTTATTATGTAACCCTTTAATGGGGAAGGTTTTTATTATTCATTTTACTGTGATTGGGTAGTTAGATATGAATGTTTGATTAAGTGAACACCAAATCCACGTGGGAATGAAGTACACAGGTTTAGGGGTGTCACATTTGCAATGCGGCTTCTTGGCTTGCCATCCGAACCTTATTTCTCTCAATGAAGTTGGTGAGAAGTTATCCACGCCTGTTTTCTTCTTCTCGTATTGAGTACTCAGATAAGTTCTCATTGGGTCGAGACGTCACCTTATATTGCGGTAGAGACTGATATTCAACTTGATATGCATAGGAGTAATTCGGATCATGATATTGCTCTTGACTGTAGTCCTAAGAGTTTGGATAACCCTGACCGTTTGGATGATAGGAGATCGGTTCAATGTCAGCTCGTTCCTGACATTAGGCATTCTGAGTGGACTGACACTCAAGATTGTCAGAAAACCACAAGACATTTGCAATTTGAACTTGCAATTGCTCGAGTCCTTCTCCCGAGCTTGGTTGTGTCGTCCTCTCATAAGGCCATTGATAACAATGATCGTCCATAACTTGTAAACTTAAAAACAAAAAGGAAGATCAAACAAATAAAAGAAATATATATATATATATATATATATATATATATATATGTTCGAATTAAGATGATATTTATTTAAATCAATATTGGACAATATTAGAATAATAGTTCCCCGGCAATGGCGCCAAAAACTTGTTGGTCGGAAAATCGATCACTAAACACGCGCTAAGTATCTGGTGGTTCAACAAGTAATCTGATGATAAGGAAAGTGTCAAACCTACGAGGAACTATCACTAATATTTACAGATATTAACTAAGAACTAGAGAGAGAAATTACAAAAGAGGAAGAAAAACTAAACTATTATATCCTACGTTATATTATGATCTATAATGTCTCATATATGATTGCACATGCTTGCTTTATTTATATATCAGTTATCATCCTTAGCTAGGTCAAAAGCAAGCCTTCTCTGTCTGGGCACCGGAGCTCGCACTCCGGTGCAGTCAATAAGCTTATGGGTGGCAAATCGGTGCCCACGTCACGCTTGAAAATACCGCATTTTGCCGCTGCGGTGGGAGTCCATGAAGGAAGCTGGTGGCTATGACTCCATGATGACATCAAGAAGGATCGGGGGCTCATGACATGACGCGAGATATAGACTGGGCATTGGCGCTGCGGCACCAGTGTATGGAATTTGTCCGTTTGTCCCCTTAAAGCTAGAAAAGTCATGTAAATCCCTACAATACGTCGGTTAAGCACAATAACATTATAATCATATAAAACTATATAAAATCTACGAAATCAGACAACTATTTAAGTCATAAAGTATCTGATTCGCGGGTATAAATCCCACTCATCATACATCTGCCACTGGTATATGTACAGGCTCTACTCTGTTCACAAACTCTTCGCTCACTACGTGTATATCTCTATACATCAAGCTATCGATGTAACAACCCGATATTTTCTATACAAATAAATTAGAAATTTTTCGTATAAGTTTTTTTTATATATTAAAATAAATATGGGGAATATGTGTCAAGATAATGTGTGTATGTATTTATGTGATATATTTATTACATGAATGATTTTAAATAATTTTATTTTAGAATTATTGATTGTTATAAACTATATTCTTATCATAATTAATTTTATAGTAGAAATGTTTTATTAATTATTTTCCATGAAAATATAATCATATATTATTTATATAATATATGAAATAATTTTAAATTATTATAATAACTATTTTATTATATGAATTTTGTTCAGATTATTAAGTTAATTATTTTTAACTTAATTAATAATGTTAAGTATGATAAATAAATCAAATATGGAATCCAACCCTAATTTTTGGATTTTGATCAAGGAGTGAGAAAAAATAATATAATATTAATATGATATTGTTAAGTAAATAAAAAAAATAAGATTAAAACTTCATTAAAATATTATTAAATGATTAATAATATTAGATTAAAGTATTAATCTTAGATTAAAATATTATTAAAAGATTAATAATGTTAAATTAAAGTATTATTGGGTGATTAAAATATTATTAAGTAAATAATAATATTTGAGATTAAATAAAATTAGTAAAGGAATAAAATATTATTAAATAATTAATAATATTAGTAAATGAATAAAATATTAATACTATTGGTAAATGAATAAAAGTATTATAAGTAAGATATTATTAAGGTAATAATATGTGTGATTAAAATATTATTAAGAGGATTAATAATATTAGTAAAGTATTAAAATATTATTAAGATGTTAATAATATTAGTAAGCGAATAAAAGTATTATTAGTGAACTAATAATATTAAAAGGTGAATTAAATATTATCAAGATTAATAATATTAAGTGAATTAAAATATTTTATGTTATACTTAATGACTTTTAATATTTTAAGAAATAGTACATTAATATTTTAATACTAATGGTAATTATTTAAAAATGATTTTAAATATTTTAAAAATCATTTAAGGGTAATATAAATATTTTAAAAATATTTTGAGTTATTATAAATAACTTTAATATTATGGCAGTTGTAAGACCCCAACTTATTATAATAAAATTGAATTTTCTTCTATTCATTATTCTAAATTAAAAAGGTGTTAATTTGATATAATGATTTGGTTATGGGTGAAATGTGAAAGTTTTGCAAAATAAGCAAGTGGTTATAAAATATTCATTTCTGTCAGGGAATATTCGTTTGGTCGTGGAATATTCTTGTTGTTGGAGAATATTAAATTTATTGGTAGCATGACCATTTTGGGCCCCATAAATGAAAAATTGTTGGATGAAAGAAAAGCGAAAAAGTATGAGTTTTATAAATAATTGGCGTAATTGTTACCGAATTAACACTTTGTTGGGTTACACGGTGGTTAAAATACGATAATATCGTGGTTGGTTGCATAAAGAAGCTTTTACGGTGTTGCATGATATTGTTGAATTATTTTTTATGTAAGAAGGCACTACTCAATAATTGTTACAGTAGTTATTGTTCAATAATTTATTTTATTGATTCAATAATTGTTGCGTTGATAGTTTATATTATTGTTATTTCAATAATTGTCACTACACAATATTTCCCATTATTAGATCAATAATTCATATTATTTGAATAATATTATTAGATAGCATTATTGGAAATGTCTAGAAAGTTCTGTCAAGGAGAGGTTTGGTCACCTAATTGCGCGCCAATAATGGGAAATCTTTATTGGAAAGCCCCCTCTTTCCTGGGAACGGCCTGGTTGTCATAATTGTGATTTTGTAATATTATTTGTGAATAATTAATTATTGATTTATATGATAAGAAAATATTTATTTGATGTAGATATAAATGATGGATTTATTTATTTTATGTGGTTATAAATGAAGAAATTAATGCTGAGGTGTTTTATCAGTATTTTGTCGAAATGGAGGTATTAAAAATCACCCGTTTGTGGATTTCGGATATTTAATGTTTGGAATTTGGAAAAACTCAAAGCTACAAAGTTGTAGAGAATTCAATTTCATACGAAATGGACATAAATTTCGTATTTTTCTGATAAACGGGCTATTTTCTATGAATTATTGAAGTTTCGGAAAATAAAATAATTTTTATTAAATTATGAGTGAGACCCACTTTAGTTTTAACACATATGGGGTGCTGAATTTCTTCTAAGATAGCTGCCCAAAAATTCAACAAAGCATGCGTAAGGAATTTTGAATAATAATAATATTATTTTATTATTTAGTCTCCTATGGCGTTCTAACATTTTCCTATAAATAGACGCTTATGTTAGAATTGAAAATCATACCAGAAATAAGTTTTCTTTCTCTCTAGATTATCGAGCATATTTTTGTGAGTATTTAGATACTTTGAGAGTTGCTGTTCGGTACAAATTTCCTTCGGCTTTCTATCCGATATTCCGATCAGAAGTATCATTATTTTGAGGTAAGGGGTGTTAGTTTTCTTCTTAAATGATATTATTTTCTTCAATACCATTATGCCGAAATATTGGTTGAACTTTTTAATCAAATTTAGAACTTTTTGTGTTGGGGTTACTATTCACGTATACGACACTATTCACGAATACGGTACTATTCACCGAAAAATGAAAATTTTCCTTTTTGTCCAAGATGTCTATTTTGGCTACCATCTTTGATTGTATCCATGTTTTGATCATTATTTTTGAAGCTTCACAATTGGTTATTATGAAGTATTATTGATCTTGGATAAACTGTTATACGAATCTCTAATATTTGTCCTTCTGTCTCACTAGATTCGTTTTCTTTAAAATATTTTTCATCATCCTCAGTCTTAAATGATGATATTCTTTGAATATCTTTGGCTGTAGTGCAAAGATGAATGATTAATCGATGAATATCTTTGGCCGTAGTGTAAAAGATGAGCGGTGTTGAGAGATGAACATGACCAACTGGTGATATAAATGAATATCTTTGGCCTGTAGTGCAAAGATGAATATTTTATTAAAGATGTATATTGATTGTTGTTACAGGGATCAAATATTGATGATGGTCTTTTAAATCTTAGAAGATAGTATAATTCATTCTCTACGTGACTCTTCTAATGGATTGTTGTTTCCGCTGCATTTGTTGATCTAAAACTTGTTGTCTATTATATTCTATCAGATTTTTCCCTGTTGAAGACTAATGATAATTTGTTGTATATTATCTTAGTCATAATATTCTTTACTGGGCTAGTTGAGCTCACCCTTTTTCTTTTTGTTCCATTTTTCTTCTCAGGAGGTGAGAACATAGCAGGATCGAGTCAGGGTATGGAGTGATGGTTCAAGAAAGATGTTTTAGCAGTCCTCACTATTTTTTGTAAAATAGTGTATGAATAATTGTAATGAGGACTTATTTGAGTGTGGATATTGTCTAGAAGACAATATATGTATTTAAACTGACAGTTTGTGTTGTCGTATTTTGCACGACAATTTTATTATTGAAGTTGTAGTTTACATTCTGTACCATGTATTTGGCGACTCAGAATGGGTGTTGTATACCTATTTTGGGGGCGTCACAGGTGGTATCAAAGCTTAATGATATGGTCTCTGGCGGAGATCGGGGAATAGAACTAGGAGGGGAGAGATGAGTAAATCCTTCGCTAGTGTGTCCTATCTAAGCTTATTTGTTGGTCGATCATAATATAGGGATATTATGTGATATGTTAATTTGTTTAATTAACCCTTGTTTTATGGCAGTATTTAAGAATGGCTGCTGAGAATGTTAACAATGGAGTGTATGAGACTGTGGAACAACCTTTAGTCACAAACCAAGAGAACGTGCGACGGGAAGGCAATATTCCTCCTTTAAACAATGCTACCAAGCAAACGATGAATGATGGAATGTTTAGGAGCTTTTTGCAGTTCATGCAAAATCAGACGAGGGAGACTCGTGTACAAAATACGGGTGGAAGTGATGGCGCGCGGTCTTTCATGGCTAAGCAGTTCAAGGAGTTGGGACCACCAGATTTCTAGGGAAAGCCCGATCCAATTAAGGCAGAAACATGGGTCAAGCAAATTACCAAGATATTCAATGTCTTGGGATGCATGGAGGAACAGAAGGTTCCATTCGCCACCTTTATGTTCCGTGGTGAGGCAGATTACTGGTGGGAATCTGTGAAGCATACCCAACCAGCCACACTTAACATGTCTTGGGAAAGATTTCAGAAACTGTTCAATGACAAGTATTTTTATGAAAGTATTCATCATATGAAGGAGGTAGAGTTTATAAGACTGGAACAGAACAACATGACGGTGTCTCAGTACGAGGCAAAGTTCGAGGAGTTATCAAGGTTTGCACCTCATTTGGTGGAGAATGAGGAGCGATATGACAATGAATGTTTTCGAGAGGTCTAAAACCTGAGATTCGTCAATACCTTATCTCTCATAAATTTTCTCTGTATTCAAATGTTGTCAACAGGGCTCAATTACTAGAGTGAGATAATGAGTATATACTCAACCGAGGGATCACAACCAGGGTCCTATCGGTGACAGTAATCATCAGAGCGATGATAACCAGCGAGGAGGGAAGAATACGGACAAAAGCGGTAACCACTCGGGTGGTAATCGTGGCCATTATAATAGAAGAGGTGAGTCTAGTGGAAATTTCAAAAAGAGGAGATTCAACAGTGACGAGAAGACATCAAAGAAGAACACCCGGCATCAAGCTGTTGTTGGGGAGGAGAACGACCACCGGTCGTGTGTTACAAATGCGGGAAAGAGGGACATATCAGCCCAAACTGCCCACAACAATCCAAGGTATGTTATAACGGTGGAAAGGAGGGTCATATAGCCCGAGAGTGTTTTGTAGCAAAACCAAGTTCAGCGGGGATGGTGACTCTAAAAGCTGTCCCGGATAAGTCGAAGTCAATGGTTCCTGGAAGAGCATTTGTCGTGACTGGCCAAAACGTGAGGAACTCGAACAAGGTGATCGCATGTAGGCTAATCTTGAATTCTTGCGAAGTTTATACCTTACTAGATACCAGTTCTACCCATTCTTTTATCTCTCCTGCTTGTGCTCAACGTTTAAACTTGACTCCAGCGAAATTGGATTTTAACTTATCTGTTGAAACTCCGTTGGGTGAAACCTTTGTTACATCTACAGTTTATAAATCTTGCTTAATCCAAGTTGGAACAATCACATTACCTGTTGATCTTATCTCTTTAAAGATACTTGCTTTTGATGTAATTTTAGGAATTGATTGGTTAACCACTCATCATGCCAAAATTGATTGTTTTTGTAAGGTTGTTAGTTTTCATATTCCTAACCAACCTGTCATACGAATTCAAACAACTAAACCACTAAAATCAGTTACTTTCATATCAAGCCACAAAGCTATTCGTTTATTGAAAAATGGATGCCAAGCTTTCTTAGCCCATGTTATGGATTTGAATAAAGACAAGTCAGATTTGGATAATATTTCTGTTGTTAGAGAATTTCCTGATGTATTTCCTGAAGAACTTCCCGGTCTACCCCCAGAACGTGATGTTGAATTCTTTATTGATCTTGAACCGGGTACAAAGCTCATTTCTAAAACCCCATATCGAATGGCTCCTATTGAACTTCAGGAGTTAAAAGTCCAACTACAGGAATCGTTAGACATCGGTTTCATTTGTCCTAGTACATCTCCTTGGGTTGCTCCTGTTTTATTCGTAAAGAAGAAAGACGGGAGTATGCGACTTTGTATTGACTACCGAGAATTAAACAATGTCACCATCAAGAATAGGTATCCGTTACCTCGCATTGATTACCTGTTCGACCAGTTGCAAGGAGCAACATTCTTTTCAAAGATCGATCTTCGTTCTGGATATCATCAGCTAAAGATTAAAACTAAGGATATTCCAAAGCGCCTTCGGAACTAGAATGCAGACATTATGAATTCTTAGTCATGTCTTTTGGATTGACTAATGCTCCTGCTGCTTTCATGGATATGATGAACCGAGTATTTAAGGAATATTTAGATTAGTTCATTGTTGTCTTTATTGATGACAGCCTCATCTATTCCAAAAGCCGTGAAGATCATGAGCACCATTTGAAGCTGATACTTGAAAGGCTTCGTGAAAACAAGCTTTATGCCAAGCTGAAGAAATGCGAGTTCTAGCTTGAGGAAGTAGCATTCCTTAGGCACGTGGTGTCAAAACATAGAGTATCTGTTGACCAGGTGAAGATTAAAGCAATACAAAGTTGGGAGCAACCGAAGTTGGTGACTGAAGTACGCAGCTTTCTGGGCTTAGCTAGTTATTATCGGAGATTCGTGGAAGGATTTTCTTGAATCGCTACTCCATTAACTCAGCTGACTCAAAAAGATACAAAATTCGTATCGAGGGAGGAATGCGAGAAGAGTTTCCAAGAGCTCAAGAGGAGACTCATTTCGGCACCTGTTCTGGAAATACCATCTGGCTCGGATGGATTTGTCATCTACAGCGATGCTTCGGGCAAAGGGTTAGGATGTGTTCTCATGCAACATGGGAAAGTCATAGCCTATGCCTCACGACAACTCAAAGAATATGAGAGGAATTATCCTACTCATGATCTGGAGTTGGCAGCAGTCGTATTCGCGTTGAAGATATGGAGACACTACTTGTATGGGGAGAAAGTGAAGATTTATACGGATCATAAAAGCCTCAAATATTTCTTCACCCAAAAAGAACTCAACATGCGGCAACGACGTTGGCTTGAGCTGTTGAAAGATTACGATCACACTATTCAATATAATCACGGAAAACAAAGCGTAGTAGGTAGCGATTGAGCGAGTAAGATCATATGCGGGTACGAGTGCAATGTTGTTAACACAAAGACCCATTTTGTACGATTTACAAAGGATGGAGATTGAGTTAAAGAATCTAGGTACCCACGTGATGATGGCAAATATACGAGTAGAACCGACTTTAATCGATAAAGTTAAAGCTGCTCAAGCTACGGACCTGGGGCTGATGCGTATGAAGAAGAAAGTGCAAGAAGGTACTTTACCGGAAGCAAGAATCGATGAAGAAGGAATACTTAGAGTCAACTCTACACTTTGTGTTCCTAACGACTCTAACTTGAAGCATAGAATCATGATGGAGGCACACAACACACCATTTGCAATCCATCTTGGGAGTACCAAAATGTATCATGATATTCGACACACCTTTTGGTGGAACAATATGAAGAGAGAGATCGCGGAGTTTATCTCGAGGTGTTTAACCTGTCAACGTTTAAAGGCGGAGAATCAAGTGCCAAAGGGTCCATTGCAACCACTTGAGATTTCGAAATGGAAGTGGGAACACATTACCATGGATTTCATTACAGGTCTTCCCAAAGTTTCTCAAGGCATAGATGCGATTTGGGTTATTGTTGATAGATTAACCAAGTCTGCTCATTTCTTGCTGATACGTGAGACTTATTCCCTTAAACATCTTACTCGTATGTACGTGAATGAGATTCTACAATTGCATGGCATGCCAGTATCCATAGTTTTGGATCGTGACCCAAGATTCACTTCAAGATTTTGGGTTAGCTTGCAGAAAGCTTTGGGCACGGATTTACGATTCAGTTCAGCATATCATCCTCAAATGGGACAATTAGAGAGGACTATTCAAACCCTTGAAGATCTTTTAAGAGTCTGTGTTCTAGACTTCAAAGGGAGTTGGGATAAGTACTTTCCACTGGTGGAATTCTCCTACAATAATAGTTATCAAGCAAGTATAGGCATGGCTCCATTTGAGGCGTTGTATGGACGAAAGTGTCGTTCTCTAGTATACTGGGACGAGGTGGGAGAACCAATGTCGTTCGGACCAGAATTAGTACGCATGACTACAGAAAAGATCCAAATGATTCAACAACGTATTCAAACCTCACAAGATCGACAAAAGAGTTATGCCGATCTTCATCGAAAAGACGTGGAATTTAATATTGGGGATCATGTATTATTACGTATTGCTCCATGGAAGGGAGTTACAAGATTTGGAAAGAGAGAAAAGCTCAATCCAAGGTTTGTTGGTCCATTTGAGATTCTTGACCGAATAGGAAATGTGGCCTATAGACTCGCGTTACCTCCAAGTATGTCTCGTGTTCACAATGTGTTTTATATATCTATGCTTCGTAAATATGTGAAAGACCCGAACCACATTATTGAGTTAGAACCAGACGAGATAGCCGAAGATTTAACGTACGAGGAGGTACTTGTTAAGATCTTGGATAGGAAAGAGCATGTCCTATGCACCAAGGTTATACCACAAGTTAAGATTTTGTGGAGGAACGATGCTATTGAAGAAATGACCTGGGAGTTGGAATCGGAAATGAAAGCGAGGTACCCTCACATGTTCAAAACATCAGGTACGTACGTTAATTTTGAGGACGAAATTTTATAAGGAGGGGAGATTGTAAGACCCCAACTTATTATAATAAAATTGAATTTTCTTCTATTCATTATTCTAAATTAATAAGGTGTTAATTTGATATAATGCTTTGGTTATGGGTGAAATGTGCAAGTTTTGCAAAATAAGCAAGTGGTTATAAAATATTCATTTCTGTTGGGGAATATTCGTTTGGTCGTGGAATATTCTTGTTGTTGGGGAATATTAAAGACGACTAGCGTTAAACCATTTGTGGGCCCCATAATGAAAAATGGTTGGATGAAGGAAAACGACAAAATATGAGTTTTTATAAATAACGGTGTAATTATTCTGTTATTAACCTTTGTTGGGTTACACAGTGGTTAAAATATGAAGTAATATGCGTGGTTGCACAAGAAGACACCAGTATTGCAGAGTATTATTGAATTATTGATTCTTACGTAAGAAGACACTACTCAATAATTGTTACGATGAGTTATTGTTCAATATTTTATTTTATTGATTCAATAATTCTTTGCGTTGATAGTTATATTATTGTTGTTTCAATAATTGTCACTGCACATTATTTCCCATTATCAGATCAATAATTCATATTATTTGAATAATATTATTAAATAGCATTATTGACAATGTCTAGAAAGTTCTGTCAAAGAGAGGTTTGGTCACCTAATTGCGCGCCAGTAAGGAGAAATCCTTATTGAAAAGCCCCCTCTTTCCTGAGAACGGCTTCATAATTGTAATTCTGTAATATTATTTGTGAATAATTAATTATTGATTTATATGATAAGAAAATATTTATTTGATGTGGATATAAATGATGGATTTATTTATTTATGTGGTTATAAATGAAGAAATTAATGCTGAGGAGTTTTATCAGTATTTTGTCGGGATGGAGGTATTAAAAATCACCCGTTTGTGGATTTCGGATATTTTCTATTTGGAATTTGGAAAAAACTTAAAGCTACAAAGTTGTAGAGAATTCAATTTCATGCGAAATGGACATAAAATTCGTATTTTTCTGATAAACGGGCTATTTTCTATAAATTATTGAAGTTTCGGAAAATAAAATAATTTTTATTAAATTATGAGTGGGACCCACTTTTGTTTTAACACATATGGGTTGCTGAATTTCTTCCAAGATGGCTGCCCAAAAATTCAACAAAGCATGCGTAAGAAATTTTGAATAATAATAATATTATTTTATTATTTAGTCTCTATGGCGTTCTACCATTTTCCTATAAATAGACGCTTAGGTTAGAATTAAAAATCACACCAGAAACATGTTTTCCTTCTCTCTAGATTATCGAGCGTATTTTTGTGAGTATTTAGATACTTTGAGAGTTGTTGTTCGGTTCAAGTTTCTTTCGACTTTCTATCCGATATTCCGGTCAGAAGTACCGTTATTTTGAGGCAAGGGATGTTATTTTCTTCTTAAATGATATTATTTTCTTCAATATCATTATGCCGAAATATTGGTTGAACATTTTAATTAAATTTGGGACTTTTTTTGTCGGGGTTACTATTCACGTATCGGCACTATTCACGAATACGGCACTATTCACCAAAAAATGAAAATTTTCTTTTTTTTCCAAGATGTCTATTTTGGCTACCATCTTTGATTGTATCCATGTTTTGATCGTTATTTTTGAATTCTGCTTCACAATTGGTTATTATGAAGTATTATTGATCTTGGATAAACTGTTATACAAATCCTTAATATTTGTCCTTCTGTCTCACTAGATTCGTTTTCTTTAAAATATTTTTCATCATCCTCAGTCTTAAATGATGATATTACTGAATATCTTTGGCCTGTAGTGCAAAGATGAATGATTAATCGATGAATATCTTTGGCCCGTGTAGTGCAAAAGATGAGCAGTGTTGAGATGAACATGACCATTTGGTGATATAAATGAATATCTTTGGCACGTAATGCAAAGATGAATATTTGATTAAAGATGTATATTGATTGTTGTTACAGGGATAAAATATTGATGGAGTTTTAAATCTTAGAAGATAGTAGAATTCATTCTCTACGTGACTCTTCTAATGGATTGTTGTTTCCGCTGCATTTATTGATCTAAAACTTGTTGTCTATTATATTCTATCAGATTTTTCACTGTTGAAGACTAATGATAATTTGTTGTATATTATCTTAGTCATAATATTCTTTACTGGGCTAGTTGAGCTCACCCTTTTTCTTTTTGTTCAATTTTTCTTCCTAGGAGGTGAGAACATAGCAGGATCGAGTCGGGGTATGAAGTGATGGTTCTAGAAAGATGTTTTAGCAGTCCTCACTATTTTTTGTAAAATAGTGTATGAATAATTGTAATGAGGACTTATTTGAGTGTGGATATTGTCTAGAAGACAATACTTGTATTTAAACTCACAGTTTGTGTTGTCGTATTTTGCACGACAATTGTATTATTGAAGTTGTAGTTTGCTTTCTGTACCATGTATTTGGCAACTCATAATTGGTGTTGTATACCTATTTTGGGGGCATCACAACAATGGTTTCATTAATAGTTTAATAATAATTAAATGATAATAGAATTTTTTTGATATTTAAATCATTTAATAATGATTCCGGTGTTTGAAAATTCATGATAAATTATAATAAATGATTATTAAGTCATTTAAAGTAATATAACTGATATTTACAGATATTGAGTTACAGAATAGAGTCTTAGACTCAATAATTATCCGATAAAGCTGTCGGTACACCGACATATTTCAGAAATTGATATGGACTTAGATATTTTGACTGTATTAATGTTTGTTTGTGATGCAATGACTATTGAACATGTGTGATAATGTGATTAGGTTATGTGCTGACTGCGAAATGTAGTACTATATGTTATAGTATATTGTTCTAATCGAACGATTGATCTGATTAATGATAGGTCGTGATATAAAAGATAAAACTAAGTTGCGTATTGTAAGTAGCGCATCAGGCAAGTATCTTTCCTTTGCATTTTCTTTATGCAATGGACATGAGTAAGAAGGTTTCAGAATTATATTAGTATTATGCTAGCTTATTAACCCTGTTGTTATATATATATATATATATATATATATATATATATATATATATATATATATATATATACGATCATTGATTATCAACATGTTAGTATATGGTAATTCAGATATATATTTTGTTCGTTAATTTCTATATATGGTTATACGGATAGTCATTGAATTTAATCACATGTTGATACACCTATGTTAATTACGCGTATATATATATATGTTTAATTAAAGATTATTGTTGAATAAGATAAAACCTTACTATTTTCCAACCGAATTTCTTTGGTTTGGAACCCCGACAAGTATGAACATCCCTTATATGGGAAAACTTTTATGCACCCAAGGTGGACAGAGTGAATGATAACATCGTTCTTTCATGTAGTATTGATCATTACAGGGTACAACGGGCTGATCACCCCCATGTACGTAAGTTATGACGGTTTGTGGATGAAGTTCTGCTAAACCTATTCGGAAATTGAAAACAATGTTCATAATATGTCACCATAACCTTATATATAGTCAATACGTAGTTTCAAAAATTTGATAGAGAGTTGTTATGTTATTATTATCGGTTCAGATTACTTCATAACTATTGACTTGTTGTAGAAGGGTAGTACAAAGAAAACATTTAAACCTTTCAGCTAATATTTATAATTGTTATTACTTATTGGGCACTCAAATGCTCATCATTGCTTAATTTAAATGGTTTCATCTAAGTGTGAACAACCTGAAAGCTCTGCTAAGAACAAGGGAAAGTGAAAGGTTGCTGAATGATTTCAATGTTATCTTATGTAATAGTTTAATATTATTAAGACAATGTTATATATTTATTATCATGTATTGTAAAGAATGATTAAAGGTTACGTACTTGGGAGCTAGACTCTGATAATTATGTAAATTAAGTTTAATATTTATATTATTATTATTAGTATTAGTATTAGTATTATTCCTCTCATAGAAATGGTATCGTTAAGTACTGAATTCGGGTTTCAAGTACCTGAATTTGGGGGCGTCACAAGATGGTATCAGAGCTTAGGGTTAGAAACCTTAGGTGGGATAGACCTTAGGCTATAACCTTAGAACAGAGGAAAACGTTGAAAATATAAATAACTCATATAGAGTTTATAAAGAGATGAATTGACTAAATTCATCGTCAAATAAAATAAAAGATAACTTATATAAAACTATTATTTGTTATGTGTATATACTATATGCTAATCAAGATAATTTATGTGTGTAGATGTCTGGTGGAAAAGGCTTGTTATATGCTTATAGCATGAAGAAGGATCAAATCCATACCCCCGAGCTAATATCGAAGCCAATAGCTGAAATAGAGGCTCACAATGAAAACAACTTAGACGAAGTGGTTATTATAGAAAACGTAGAACCAGATCCGGAGATGATGGAGCTGACAGATAGTGATTCGACACTAAAGTTGAAGCTGAGCAAGTATCAACAGAGGTGTAGGAACTGAGGAACAAGGTTTCTTCTCTGGAAAAGCTGTTAAATAGTCAACTGCATCAAGCGTTAATAGAAACAATGGAAGAACAAGATAAGCTTAAAATACAAATTGATCAGATGGGAGCCACAAGCAACGCATCGTGTGCAGCTCCGAGTAAGAAGGGGAAAAGAAAGATAGAAAACCATGACTTAGGAAAATTCGATAAGAAGAAAGGGAAAAGAATATGTTACCTTTGTGGCTATGAGGGACATACCACTCTGTATTGTCTCGACTATAAATCAGGAGCATGTTTTATCTGTGGGATAGAAGGTCATCAGGCGAAAGGTTGTCCAAGAAAAAGACGTAGTGAATAGGTAGTATATGTTTTGTTGTGTAGGTCTGTTTAATGTTAAGTATGTCTGTGTAATGTAATGTTCCCAACTTTTGGTATTAGTCAAGGCTGTAAATCCCGACTTTTGTAGTCACAAAGGGATGAATGATGTTTAAAGCAGTATGTGTTATGCTATGTAAAGTATTTGCTAAATGAATATGAATCTAAGTTTGAGTAATGAAATGAGTTAATATACTAAACTTATACGATAAGATTTAGAATGTAAAGAATAATATATGGTTTTACTTAACCAGATAATGCCGCCAAGACTTCAAACTCTAAACCAAAGGGCAGAAGAGTCTGTCAATAACGTTGAGGGACAACAACAATCAGACCCGATGCAGCACTTTGCAAACATGGTAGCACTATGCAGCAAGGAATGCCAGTCGTAGGAAACCAGCCGGACAACCGTTTGGCAAACTTTAAAGACTTCAAGGCTGTGGGACTACCAGAATTCAAAGGGACAACTGACCCTGTTGATGCCCAGACTTGGGTTTAAAGAGATTGAAAAAGCATTCATGATAACTAGGGTAGCTGAGGGGCAAAAGACCGCTTTTTCCACCTACATGATGAAGGGTGAGGCAAATTTTTGGTGGGAAGGGAATCAGGTGAGGGCAGGAGAGGGTGTTGTTACTTGGGATAGGTTTAAGACCTTTGTTCTTTGAAAACTATTTTTCATCTAGTATATGAAGCTAGGATGGAGGTAAATTTTTAGAGTTGAAGCGGGAGAATATGATGATTGTCGAATCTGCAAAATTCAATGAGTTAGCTAGGTTTGCTCTCGCATTAAGTTGATCGGAGGCTAGAAAAGCTAGAAGGTTTGGTGGGATTAAAACCACGGGCAGTGTACAACAAGGTGGCGGTGTTGCGAGATCCCTACATTTGCAAAGACTCATGGAGAAGGCTATTATTCTTTGAGAAGGGAGTGATGCCATGAGCCTCTACAACAAGGAGAGAAAGAACAAGAGTAAGGTCGAAGGAAGGCGGGAAGGTGGAAGTTAATAGTGGAAGTAGCGGTGGTAGTAGCAAAAGGAAGGGAAGCAATTTTGGAAGTCTGCAAGTAAAACAGGAAGGAGTTAAGAAGCAAGTTGTGCAGTGTGGAAATTGTGGAAAGAACCACTCTGGGGAATGTTTGAAGGGGAAGTTCGTGTGCTACAAGTGTGGGCAGGAGGGCCATATCTCTCCCAACTGCCCCAATCCTAGGATGAACAGTGGGTGTTTTCTGTGTGGATCGACTGAGCACAAGGTGAAGGATTGTTCGAACAGGAGGACGGAGGCAGGGATTGTGAATACTGGCAAGGGCAGTGAAACAAAAAAATGGGGCTTCAACAACAATCGATTTTCATTGCTAAAGGTGCCAAATTTTGTTGCAAAAGGGTTTTGGCAACTACTTTACTGTCGTTGCGTCTTTTATTACGCAATGAGCGTTGCTAATTGTTCCGCAACGAATGTTTTTTTTCGTTGCCAAAAGTAATACATTTTGCAACGAAATTTGGCTTTCGTACAGAGACATCGATCCTTTAGCAACAAAATGTATTGTTGCAGAATAATTAAAATTTCGTTGCTAAAAATCCCATTTCGTTGCAAAAGCCTGCTAATTGGCAACGGAGTGAACTCTTTTTTTTTGCAACGACCATGCATTTTCGTTGCAATTGACACTATTTTGCAACGACATTTTTCGTTGTAGTAAATTATGAAAATTGTTTCCTAAGCTTGCTTTCGTTGCGAAATGTAAAATTTTTAGCAACGATTTTCGTTACTAATTATATTATTTGGCAACGACATTATGCCGAATCAACAACGAAAATATTTGTTGCTGGTTATATTTCAATAGCAACGAAAGTCGTCGATTAGCAACGACATTATATGTTGTCGTTTCTTTATATGTCCAACGAAAGTTGATATGATTTGCAACGATAAAAAATGTTGCCTTTTATATTAGTATTAGTAACAATATCATCTCTGTTGTTATTAGATTAAATTTTTGTTGCCAAATATTATATTTTTAATGCCATTAGCAACGAAAATTTGTTGCTAAATGTATAAAAATTGTTGCTATATTAAAACTTGTTCAATGCTTTGGTAACGAATTATATTGTTGTCAAATCAAAATTTGACATTCTTTTTGTGTACCTAGCTGGCTCAATGTCTCCATAGTAAATAATGACAAAAATACAAAAAACTAAACTTAATAAAATCATCCACTACATAATCATTCATTATCTTTACAATTAACCATCTAAAGCTACCACAGTTCTTCAATCAAAGTATATATCTACATATATAGAGAGAGTACACTTCATAATTTTGTCCCTTGTCTTCCATAAACATAGCACGAAAATTTGATACCCAATATTGTAAGGCAGGTCGTAGAAGCAGTCTTCCTGCACATATTTAAAAATAATAGCAAAGTCAGGAAAATGAAGCAAATAGGTCACCAGAAGCACTTAGTGCCAAAATCAATACACAAAGACAATAGAGTTGCTACGTGGTACTAATGTATACCGTATTGCTCATAAGCAGAAAAACACAAATAGGCAATCACAATATCATTTGCTACAAGTTCAAATAGAAAAAGAACCTTCAGTGCGACTATATAATTGCTTTGTTACAAGAAAAAATTAGAATCTTAATCGGCCATTTCATGAATTAATTTCAGTAAGCTTAGTGGTAAACAATTTTCTGTTACAAGACTTGTAGATTATTATTATATGTTGACCTCAAGTCAGAATTCGGTCACATTCAACAACCACAAGCATCACACAATCTTAAATACTATCACACAATCTTAAATAACAATGTTTAGATTTCTATATAGAAAGGACAGCAATTATGGAAAAGTTGAGGCTATTAGTCAATGTGGAAAAATTTTTCTTGAGACGACAAATTTCCATACAGTATATGCCCCAAAGATGCTAGCTATAATCACAGACATCATAGATTTATTTACCAAGAATTCAACATGTTGCAACAGATATTGAAAAGACAAAACTCACTTGCTATCCTTCCTGAGATGCTAAGAAATTAAAACCACTTGTTCACAGAGATTGACCTTTCGACAGAACTCTCCAGGTTGTACCGAGGAAATCTCAAAAAAGAAAAGATGAGCATAATAATCCACCAACGAAAAACATCAATGACACACCACCACATACCATCAACTGTAGACACAATGAGGGTATGTAACAAAGATTTGATACTTCTACACAAAATATAATTCTTGCTTTACCAATTAACTAGAATTTGTTGTATATAAACATTTAAGAGAACAGTTTCTTGTTCAATAAAAATCTTTTAACGTTTTGTGTACCTGAATTGTGGCAACAAATCCTCCCCGGATAGCCTTGGGTGTGATTTCAGCAACATATACTGGTGACTGTGTGGCAATGCAAATTAATGTAAGTTCAATTACAATTAGATGGATAAGTAAATTAAACGATGAAAAATTGCTACTGTTACCATGTAAGTTTTAATCCCAGTTGCGAATCACATTGACAATCTTCCGAGGTGAAGCCACCAATCACCCTTTCAACAAGGATAAAACACTCAATAAATCCATTAACTTGATTTGACAGTGACTTTCATTCTTCCGCTTCTCCATTTTATATTTTCTTATTTTCTGTTTTGGCTCTAAGGAATTTTAGCTCATTGCAGTCGTGTATCTTTCAGGAGCCTCTCTAAAGAAACACCAAATGCTACTATGACAATCAAATCTATTTAGCATAAGCCATGTTAAAAATTAAACTTGGTGAACGATAAACCATTAAATGTTTATTCAGAAAATTAACCAATATATGAATATAACGAGTTAGATTTCTTCCAATGGGATTACTGTACATTCCCTTATATGAAGTTGCAACCTGGTCACTATGTGTCCCAATTCTTTTGATAAACATATTTGATATAGATATATTTAAAGCATGATTAGTTCTTGCCCTCTGATAATCAAGAGAAGCACAAAATTATTTAGAGGAAAGAGCAGTTCCTAATAAATGAAGCAAACTTGGATAGGAAAGACACCTTTGCGAAAATGATTGCGAGCCACCCTATGAGGTAGAATATTTCAAGGAACCACATTGTCTGAAACACAAGTATATAGATATACCCCAGATTAAGCGTAGTTAGAGTTGAGTAGTTGACGTAATCTTTAAATAAAGAATTTACACATGCCCTGAGATGATAGAAGGGTTGCACTTATGCGTTTCCTGCCAAGGGGATCTGCTAGTTTTCAACTTACAATAGCACCCAACATGCTTCCAAGAGTCAACATTGAACCAAAAACTGAGTACTGCAAACAGACAAATGTAAACTCGTTGGATTTACTAATAGAAAAATCAGTGTTCCATTAATATTCCGCAGGATAGGATTAGATTAGGCAAAATGAAAATAAAGGACAATTATAGCAAACAAATCCACCAAGATAAGTCTATAAGAGAAAGTGAACATACGATTTACATGGTTCCTTTTTTTGTCCTATGCACATAGACAAAGAAATGATCAAAGTCTCGTATGGACATCAATTTACCGAGCTTAAAGGTGTCTCTACCTTTCTCTCTCAGATCCTAAGCCAATGCCTCTTTTTCTCTTATTTTTTCTTTTTAACTTTTTTTAATTACTATCAAACAATCAAGAATGCATGACTACCAAAATAAACAAAAACTATCCAAAGAAATAAGAATGCATGACTACCAAAATAGAGAGAAAGAAATCAGAGGAAACTCAATGATCATTAATAGCGCATCTAAATGGTTTTTATTCTTCAATTCAGAAAAATATTAGACCATTTGACATGATAATTAGAAGCCTTTACATTACTACGTACTTAAACATGAATTATCAAACAAATCTTTGCCATTTTCTTTCTCTCCTAAAACATGATCAACCATACGAATCTTACAGATTCTCACAGCCTGTTTACCCTTGAAAATCTAGTTCACTAAATCAAATCATGAATAGGTCAGTTTTCAAATATATTGTGGCCTCATCGAGCACAACTCTATTCAATAAAGCATGGTCCAAGATCCCTACTCTATTCAATATAGCATGGTCCAAGTTGAAATCACTACATGTGGATTACATATGACAACAAATCTCCGAACCACATCCAACTACAAATATATTTAACAAATGTCCCTTAGAATCTACCATAAAATATACCATAAAGATATTGAATCAAACATAGAAATTGTGGTTTTCTCTCCCCTCTAGAGGATGTGGCTGTGCATTCCGGTTCATGTATCCAGGAGCATTAAAGGTGCTCTAGCTCACCCACAGGTATGTGATTATTTCAGTACATACATTTTTTGGTATGCTGTGATTGTATGTTGGTATGTTGTGATTAGGTTAAATGACTAATATTAAATTTTCTCTTTTCCAATCGATATGAAATCTCAGTATAACATATTGGGAAAGCTAGTAGTTTTGTTAGTTTGGGTATCACGACCTCATCCTTCTATAAAACAATGTCGGTATATTAGTAGCCATGGTCTTATTCTTACTTTAACCATTCCCTTTGGTTTGGTCATTGTAGCTTAAGTTGGATTATGTAGATTCATTTACTTGAAGCAGTTACAACTGAAGTTTAATGCATGTTACTGATTATCAGTGCTTTAGTGGAACTGTCAAATGATAAACAACATGCATGAACAAACATAATCAAATATATGTAGTAGAGTGACCGGTACTATCACCAGAGTAAGTAGAGAAAATTCTTAGGGTCGGTATTTTTTTTATGATATGCTGCCATTTAATGAGTATAGAGTATGTATCAATCTGAACTAGAATTGTTAGAAGATGAATGAAAATCAAAATTAAGTAGTATGAAGAAAATGGTTGATGTAACTTTGCAAGTCTAGCAGTTGAATTGAGAAAATAGTTACCATGATACCTTCCTTAATTTGAGAAACATGTTCTACAAGAAGAAAGGTTAGCTGTCATATACAGATCTAAAATCTAAGAGGAAAAGTAGAAAACCAAGGACACACAAGTTTAATGTATTTGTACTTTTGAAGCGAAAGGAGCCTGTCAGACTTAACCCTTGTGTTTCTAGAACTAGAACTATTGATCACCTTTTAAATATTATTATCAGGAAAATAGTTTGGAATCCTATTTTTTTATAGGTAAAATTAAAAATCTGAAGAGGTTAAATTTGAGTACTCATTCAGATTGACAACTTAACTTCTACAAAATTATAAACATAAGAAAGGTTTAACTTTTGTTTTTGCTTGTGTTATTTAATATTTTTCTTCTTGGTCCTTGTTGCATTAAAATGAAGGTGTAAACTTAGTAAAAAATGTTCTGGTGTCGGATGCAATAATTCCAATTACCTTAATACTATGCAGTGATGTATTTTATTTTTCAATATTATTTCATTCTCTTGTTTCTCTGTTGCATGAATTGATGCATCACATAGGTCTTTACATGGCAAGAGGCAAGGGAGCCAAAGTGGTGTCTAAAGTGTCATTTGATTCACTGGAGGAGCTATGAGCTTAAAGCTGCCTGTGGTTTTTGGAATCCTAGCTTGTGAATATGCAGAAGATGTAGCGACTGTTAGTTCATTTATGCTTTAATTTTGTTTCAAACTATGTATACTTGCTCATGGCACGATAATAATGTTGTGGTTGACGTGGTATGCTATATCAACCACAGCAGAATCCTGCATAGACCAATAAGGAACAAGTTATCTAATTTTCTTGTAAACCTTTGAAAATATGTACTTTTGATTGGTCAGATTTTTCGTGTGAGTTGATTCGCTTCTATATGTAATTGCTATTATTGCGTCCTAGTTTTCGCCGAATTATATACACATAAATTATTAAAAAGATTTTTTTTTTCTTGGTCTTGGAACTTAACAACCATTAGGTAAGTATACCTTGTCATTAACATCTTTGAAGACCAGGTGATCTTTAGAACTTTTAGAGAATCAAATACAAGGTTTTTAGGGATTACATAGAGTCATTAGTTATGATTCCAAAGATCATAGCTTCAGGATTGTAGGTAAGTACCTCACAGGGTCACTGGAGCAACAGATGCTCAGAACAACTCTGATTTGCATTTAAAAATCTAATAATATCTTTATGTTGGTCTCCAAATATATTAGTAAAATCATACTACCTCGTAATTTGGTTGATCTTTCTTTGTATAAAAAGTCTTGATTACATTATTTATGGTTTGAGGAGACATAATACACATGAAAATGTTTCTGCTGGAATTGATGAATTTACTCAAACATGACGAAGAGGAATATTGATCTATGAAAATAAATGTGTACTTAAAAAATAAACTTACTCGCCTAATCTTCTAAGGGAGAAGTAACATTTGTCCTCTACCTAGATTTCATCTACAAAACCTCTTCTTCGTTCACCCTCGCCTTAGAAATGCTTCAAAAAGATAAAAGTGAAGAAGAAAAGCCAACCAATCAAATATATTGAATCTAATAATAACCAAAAGATATCACTATGTAAATTTTTATGGTAGATTCTAAGGGACATTTGTTAAATATATTGAATCTAATAATAACCAAAAGATATAACTATGTAAATCTCCCTTAGAATCTACCATAAATTTTTAAATATATCACTATGTAACAACCTACAAACCTCCGAACCACATCCAACTGCCTATGTACTATAATTGAAATAAATCGAAAATGGATCCACATATACAAAGATATAAATTCAAAGTGCAAGAAATGAATCTGACACTTTACATTAATTTGCTTTTAACACACTTGCAACTATTGTGACATACTGTAATTATCAAGCATTTCATTGAGATATACAATGCAGAAATTATTGTGAGAACATTAAACATTTATCAGTATGTGCATATAATCAACCAATTAGATCCTGAAATATCCAGAGTGGTGAACAGCCAAGCAAACAACACAATACCCAGACTGACTCAGACTAGGATTCTTCAATACCCAGAGTACTATATATAAGACCCCAACTTTTATGAATAAAAATGAATTTTTTATAAATATTATTTTTGAATATTATGGAATAAATTTGATATAATGTTATAGTTGTGGGTAATATTTATAAATTTTGCAAAGTATGCAAGTTGTTATATAATATTCGATTTAATTGGGGAATATTAAATATTTATTAATAATCATTGGTGGACCCCACAACAAAATTATTGTCGGATTGAGAAAATGACAAAAATATTTTTATGAAAATAACGGCGGAAGTTTTACCGTTGAACTACTCGGTAGTAAAAGTACAGTAATACGCGCGGTTGCATAGTAGCACACGGTATTGATTATTAATGCTTATGTGAGAAGTCCCTCAATTTGATTCAATTATTGTCGATATTTTATATGTTATTAAATCAATAATTGAGATGACGAAGTTGTTAATATTATTATTTGAATTATTAACGATTTCTAGAAGTTCTGCCAAGGAGAGGTTTGGTCACCTAATTGCGCGCCAATAGGGAGAAATCCTTATTGGAAAGCCCCCTCTTTCCTGGGAACGACATGGTCGATTAATAGTGTGAATAATAATAATGATGATGAATTTTTATTTTATTCGTATTATTAACGTAATAAAACAGAAAAAACTTTTTATATAAAACAGAATACTTTTATAAAGTTATTCGTTTTATTAAGCTAATAGTAAAATCTTTTTATATAAAACAGAATACTTTTATAAAGTTATTTGTTTTATTAGACAATAATTAGAATATATTATATTTTATTATGCATAGTGTTTGCATAGTGTTTGCATAGTAAAATCTTTTTAAAAGTTATTCGTTTTATTATATTATAAATAGAATATATTATATTTTATTTAAAAGATTTTGTTTTAAATATGGACCGTCCGATTAAAGTAAATCAATCTGGACTGTTCATGGATTGGTTATTATTCATTCCATTCTTCTATAAAAGAAACTCATTCCTTCATTATTTCTTTTAATTCACTAAAACTCTAGAGAGAGAAACTATAGAGAAAGAAGAAAAGTATTTCGCTACTTCTTTACTCAGATATCAAGTTTCTTTTACTGTAAGGGTATTATTTCTTTTGTATTCATGAAGAGAACTTCTATTATTCCATCTTTATTATTACATTGGAATAACCTATATACCTGAGCTACCCTATACATGGTGAAATTCTTCGTATTCCATTCTTTATTATTATTTTGGAATATAATATGCATGTGCTTTACATGGGACACTGGTTCCGCTTCTTTATTATTACATTGGAATATCTCGTCAGGCTTTTACAGGACTGGTTAAAATCTTTTTATTATTACATTGGAACATCCTGTTGGTGTGAATTTCACCTAACTTTGGTTCCGTCATTTAGTATTCATTGAATAACATGTCATGCGAAGTACCGCATGCATGGTGATTTCGTTGTATTCCATTCTTTATTATTACATTGGAATATCCTTTCGATTGCATGCATTACGCTGACCTAGTTCCGTTATTTATTATTACGATGGAATAACCATGTCATCTGCAATCACCGTATGCATGGTGATTTCTTTTGTTATTCCATTCTTTATTATACTCAGTTGGTTAAAGTTTTGACTTCTACACTCCATGAAATTAGTAGAATATTCTTGATATTTGCGCTTCATCTAGTATCTTTTCATGAAAATATTCTTCTGAGCATTCTTAAATTTTACTTTACAAAGAAGTATCATGTTGACAATTTGGACGTTATTAGTTCCTGAATAAATTAATTCTTGAACTTTTTTTTATTGAATTCTTATATCATTGTCATCATCCACATGTTTATATTATTTTTGAAAGTCATCTGTGGCCTGTAGTGCATAGATGGACTTGGTATGATTATGACCGAGGATTATTGATTGTAATCATGACCGTAATGTTACAAATGGTGTGGTAAAAGTCCTCATTGGCCCAAAGTGCATTGATGGACGGTTGTTGGCATGATCATGACCATTGATGAATACACAAATATCCTTCGCCCGTAGTGCATGGATAATTTGTGGTCGTGACCTAATGAATATCCTTGGCCGTAATGCTGGGGATGATGTGGATTATTTATTAAGCTAAGTCTCAAATGATAAAAGTGATGAAAAACCTTTTAAATCATAAAAGATAGTAGATTTTATTCTCTACTTGACTCTTTTAATGGATTGCATGTTCATTGCAGCAGTTAAACTTGATGTCTATTGTATTTTATCGGTTTAACACTATTGAGGACTAATGATAATTTATTTCGCATTATCTTAGTCATAATATTTCTTCTTGGGCTAGTTGAGCTCACCCTTTCTTTTCTTTGTTCTCTTGAAGAAAATGAGAAGCGTAAGCGGGACTAGTCGGGAAGCGGAGTGATGGTCCGAGATGGTGTCTTAGTAGTCCTCACTATTCTGTTAAATAGTGTGATAATAAATGTAATGAGGACTAAATTGAGTGTGGATATTGTCTAGATGACAATATTTGTATTAAAACTCACAGCATGTATTTTGTCGTATTTTACACGACTGTTATATAATCAAGTTGTATTTGAATTTAGTACCATGTATTTGGCGACTCGGGATGGGTGATGTATACCTATTTTGGGGGAGTCACACTATAAGTTGTCAAAACCAAATCATACTTCTGAAGTTCCGTAACATCTTTTGTCCAATCAGAGTATCATAAAATATCACTTACCCCCAATTGGATAAAATTAAAAACTCAACTAATTGATCTCAGTTTAATTGAAACAAGAAGGTTTTATTATTATACCTTTGCTTTGCTTGCTTAATTAAATTCGCACTTGGTCTAGAATGGGTAACTTGGGTTTAATGGGACGGTGAGGGAGAAGAAATTTGGGATCCGGTGAGGAAGAAGAAGGGGAGGAGAGATCGAGTCTTTATAGCAAATCACCTTGCCTTCCACGAAAATTTCTTGGTCCCTAAGCCTTTTTGGCGCATACGGCTTCCACCCCCGAATCGCCACCTCCTGCTTCATCTTTGTCGAGTTGTTCTCCTTCTCTTCGACTCCTGCTCTTTCTTCTTCCCTTTTCCGAAATTGCCCTACTTCATCGCTATATTGTTCCTTCTATTTTTTCCCCAATTAGGGTGTTATATGGCCAAAGGCTATGTTTGATTAGCTTAATTTATTAATCCTCTAGTTAGGTTTTTATTTGATTTGTTTAGTTTAAATTTTATTTTCTTTCTTCACATAATATAATTTATTATTTCCCATATTCACACAATATATATATATATATATATATGTATTTTTTATTATATTATGCTTATTTTCTTTTAAAAAAATAATATTTCTTAAACCAATTATTCTTTCGTGAAAATTAGCTCATATCAAACCAAGCACTTAACATATTTATCACATATTCAAATACTCATTACATTGCATGTATTCACGTACACTGCAACGTATATTCAATGCCGTATATATAATTAAAAAAATTATTCACAAAATTCTTATTTTAATATATACTGAAAACTACTGAACGTCATTTGAAATGGCGTTGAATTTTTGGATTTTTTTTTGGCTAAAAATCAGAAAGGCAACCAACGCCACTTAAAAAAATATTTTTTTTTAAAAACGAATTTAAAAAAATTATATTTTATTTTTTTAAAAGAAATTTAAAAAAATAAAAATGTGATCCAATGCCAAACTAACCAGCATTGTAACTTTTTTTAAAAAAATTTATTAAGTAAATTTGTAAACAAAAAGAGTAAGATGTAACATCACTTTAACTGACGTTGGAATTTTTTTCTTTTTTTTTTTAAATTTCTTTGATCTCTAGTACTTGTTTACAAATATCAATATTTTTCTATGTTTATTCTTTGTCATCGGCGTTGGAAATGAAGGAGTATATAAGACTTCAGCTATAAAAAAATATAAACTAAAATTCTAACGCCAATTAAAGTGACATTTCATCTTACTCTTCTTTTTTACAAATTCGTTTTTTTTAAAAAAATAAAAATAAAA
The DNA here is from genome assembly GCA_020205605.1 of Panax ginseng. Classification (NCBI taxonomy): domain Eukaryota; kingdom Viridiplantae; phylum Streptophyta; class Magnoliopsida; order Apiales; family Araliaceae; genus Panax; species Panax ginseng. The sequence goes on along the minus strand of CM035130.1, from coordinate 88,529,787 downwards.
TAGGGATAAAATTGATATTACATTAATATGAGTCAAACTAACTTATTCGGAATGACTTATAAGTCATTTTTAAATAATTTTATTCTGTTTTACTTCATAAAACATAATAAATTTTTCTTCATCTTTTATGTTTTCTCTTAGAACTGATAGTATTATACTATAATTTTATAATATATTTGGAAAAAAGGTAAAAGGAGAACTAGGAATAGCTAGGGGTATACCATTACTATTCTTCTTTTTATGTTTTATTTTTGGACTTAAAAATATGTTCATGATTTAAGTTACTCCCTCCGTCTAAGAATAAAAGATCTTATTATTTTATGTAATCTTAAGTTAACTATTTACTTATATTAATTAATCTATTTTTTTACAATAATTTCTGCGTAATATCCTTAGTATTAAATGTCATATTTTTATTATTTATAAATATTTATATAATATCACTAGTCATGTATAGAAAAATATGCAATTAGATGAGAATTTAAATATGAATAATTTTATCATTTGACATTTTTTAAATTCGCATAAAATCAATCATTACTTTTATTCTCGGAGTGAGGAGAACTTGTAAGTATATATATATATTTATAAATTTATCTCTAAATATTCATTTAAATATTTATAAACAAATATTCATATAAATTTATCTTTAAAATTTATAAACAAATATTTATTTATAAATATTTCATCTAAAAATTATAAAATTTAGATATGAATAATTTTTATAAATATTTATATGAATATTTAGAGATAAATTTATAAATATTTATATGAATATTTGTTTACATATATATATATATATATATATATATATTAATAGTTACTTTATATAAATTTAGTTTAATGTTGAGAATTGTTTAGTTAACTAATAAATTAGAATGACTCAGTAGGCTAGTAGCTTAATGGCCCAATAACTCATAGGTCTTAGGTTTGAAACCTAGTTGTGATATTTTTGCTTCTTATGTTATATTTTTTGTGTATTAGATAAATTCTATTACCATATATATATATATACCCATCTTAAATCTCCACATTAAACTAAATATATATAGAATTAGTAACTATGAATATTTATATAACTACCTATGAATATTTTAATATATATATATATATATATATATATATATATATATATCTAAATATTCATATAAATATTTATAAACAAATATTCATATAAATTTATCTTTAAAATTTATAAACAAATATTTGTTTATACATTTATAAATATTTCATCTAAAATTTAGATATGAATATTTGTTATAAATATTTATATGAATATTTATTTACACACACACACATTTTACATATATATATATATATATATATATATATATATATCAAATATCATATATGTGGAGTGGCGTGGCGAATATTGAACTTTATCTCAAAAAATATGTTGATGCACAGATTCGAACACAAGACCTCCAATTTGAAATATTGATCCAACGACCACCCGAGCACCTGGGCCTAGTTGCTATTATATTGCAAGGATTAGTATTTGGTATTATTATTATTATTATTATTATTATTATTATTATTATTATTATTATTATTATTATTATTATTATTATTATTATTATTATTATTATTATTACTGTTATTGTTATTATTATTATTATTATTATTATTATTACTATTATTATTATTATTATTATTATTATTACTATTATTATTACTATTATTATTATTATTATTATTATTATTATTATTATTATTATTATTATTATTATTATTTTTATTTTTATTATTATTATTATTATTATTATTATTATTATCTTTATTTAAGGCAATATTTTAATAGTCGTTGCAAAAAGTTGTATAAAATATGCAACGAAAATAAAAAAGTGTTGCCAATGAATGTGGTCCATATTAGACAACGAATATAGCAATAAAAAAAATTTTGTTGCCCACGATGAGGAGAAATCAAGTGGTTAGAAATTTTCCAACGAATTTTGTTTCCAAATTTTGCAACTACTTATAAATTTCGTTGCAAAAAGTAAAAGCCTGACACAATCTGCAACGAAGGACAAGTTTCGTTGCTAAACATACACTTTTAGCAACGACTTATAAGTCGTTGCCTAAAAAATCGTTGCTAAAGCCCCATTTTTAGCAACAACAAAAATTTCGTTGTCCACGATGACGGGAAAGCAAGTGGCCGAAAATTTTGCAACGAATTTCTAACAAAATTTTTTCTCTGCAATGAATTAACAACAAAATTTTGTAACAACTTATGAATTTTGTTGCAAAAAGTGAAAGCCTGACACAATCTGCCACGAAGGTCAAATTTCGTCGCTAAACATATACTTTTAGCAACGACTTATAAAGTCGTTGCCCGAAAAATTGTTGCTAAAGGCCTTTTTTTTATAGTGTAGCAAGCCGACGAAATCAACAACATGGGTCTACAACATGACGGTCTAGGATAACGAATTCCAGGTATTATTCGTATAACTTTTATTTTCTTATGCATGATTTTCATATATATAAGTAAATTATTTTATAAAGAAATTTTGAAGAAGGAATTTGAGTTCTTTTAGAAATAAAATTTTCGTTTAATCAGATAGACAAGCTTTATGTGAATAGGTTAAAGATCAGTACGCTCATTTATGATCAAGATCTACTTGCAATGATTGTATATGCTACATACACTTTGTATGTGTAGGTTTTAAAATGGTGATTCCGGGGACGGAATCTTTATAAGGGAGGGTGAATGTAACAATCCGATATTTTTTATACAAATAAATTAGAAATTTGGCGTATAAGTTTTTTTTTATATATTAAAATAAATATAGGGAATATGTGCCAAGATAATGTGTGTATGTATATATGTGATATATTTATTACATGAATGATTTTAAATAATTTTATTTTAGAATTATTGATTGTTATAAACTATATTCTTATCATAATTAATTTTATAGTAGAAATGATTTATTAATTATTTTCCATGAAAATATAATCATATATTATTTATATAATATATGAAATGATTTTTAAATTATTATAATAATTATTTTATTATATGAATTTTGTTGATTATTAGGTTAATTATTTTTAACTTAATTAATAATGTTAAGTATGATAAATAAATCAAATATGGAATCCAAACCCTAATTTTTGGGTTTTAATCAAGGCATGAGAATAATAATATAATATTAATTATATGTCGATTTTTCAGTGCTATAAATATGTACTGTATATGTGGACCAATAAGGGTTGGTCAATTATGGTGTTATGTGACAAACCCTTGTATTACTGTGTGAAACTCTAATCACAAATTTTAGGAACTAAGTTTATTTTATTTTAAACCCTAAATGAAAGCTTCGTAACCTAATTATACATTAGGCGAGATAATTAAATAACCTAAGGGTTATGGTAATAAGGAAGGGTTAGTATTTAATATGTATACTAACTTAAGTGGATAATCTTGTTATTTCAAGTGACTAATAATTTTAAACCTATTTCTAGTAAACCTAATTAAGTTATGAGCTAAAGTCACATGTATAAGTAATTAAATTTCATAAGATTGGGAATGGAAACCCTAAATAACAATTTGGGTAACATATATTAAAATTATTAGACTATGTTCTTTACATGGCCCAAAACAATTAAAGGAGAAGCCCAAAAGAAATAAAATGCAAACCAATATTTAGCCCACTTGATTAAGGGTATTTTAGACTTTTGATTAATCAAATTTGTGCATTAAAATAAAAGCAAAATGGAGGAGATAATGGAGCAAAGTGACCGGCCCCATTAGGCCTTTTAAGGCAACAAATTATGCTAATCAAGTTCCTTAATTAGTAACTCTTACATCAAGTACAAGTGTGTCCATCTCCCATTGGTAGAAAATCTACTTAGCACCCTTAATCACATGATTACGCTTAATTGGAAGAGATAAGGTGAAGCCTTTTATCCAAGGGACAATAAAAGTATGGGGGATATTAGTTAATCACCCCATTCATTTGCTAGATCATTTGCATTTCTCTTATTCTCCTTTTTCTTCTTTTCTCCCAAGCTAGCAAGATACAAAGAGAGAAAGAGAGAGAGAGAGAGAGAGGGTTCGGTTTTTCTAGAGAGGGAGAGGAGTTATTGTGCATGCATCCTAGATTCATAACCTACTTTGGAAGAACAAGAAGGATAACAAAGAAAACTAGGTGATGTTCTTTTCCATTCTTTTCTTATTCTTCTTCTATTTCGGTTTTTACCTCATCATATATGGGGGTTATGATCTAATACTCAAAGTACCCAAGTTCTACATGTCTCATGTGTAGGATTAAGTATCTTGTGTATTAGAATATAGATTTAGAGGAAGAAAATGAGCATATGTTTTCCAAGGGGTTAAACTCTTGTTTTTTTTTTCACTAAATCTTGTGTAACTCAAGTTTTACAACTTGGATTTGTGATCCGTCGATGGGGTGTGCTAGATACATGAGTTATCTAGTAAACTCAAGTGGTAGAACACAAATCTAGCAAGTATTGAAGCTATGGGGGCTGTTTTCCCCAAAATAGTCCACATAGAGTATTAAGGTTTTAAAACCCCAAAAAGCTACTATCCCCATTTTTCTTAGGACTGTTTCGGATAGTTTCAAGTCTTTTAAAAATCTGGGAAAAATCACAGAGGTACCTTGAGAAGTTATCTACGTGTAGGAAAAAGAACGGACACGTTTCGAGTTATAAGTTGTGTGTAATGGCTATTTCCGTAAAGGACTCCTAAATATTAATACCCAAATATCTCACAGTTTATACATGGGAAAAATCCGAAATATTTACAGTAGGTTCATATGTATTATGAGAGTATACCCTAAAAATTTCAAAATTTTCTGAGCAAAACTCGATTTATGAAAAATGAAACAAGATCCTGGTGTTTTGGGCACTTTAAAATTAGTAAATCATTTTCTAAAATTCTAGAAAAATTTGGGGATCATTGTTGGGTCATATACTGTTCAAATCCAGAAAAGAAGAATTGTTGGAATCAGTTTGCTATTTTTCTTAAAAATAATGACGTTATGAATAAAAGAAAATAAAAAGTTAAATGATGTCTTATATAAGAAAAATGTGATTTTAATGCTTGAATACTCCTAATATATAATATTATGACTATTTTAGGGCATTTTGGTAATTTATAATAAGAAATATTTTTATTATCTTTTATGGATATTAAATAAGTTGTTTTGTAAAGGGTGAACAATTAGAATAAAGCATTTATTGATCAAATAATTATTAAAATGTTATTATGATATTAATAATATTAGAATGTGATATTGTTAAGTAAATAAAAATATTAAGATTAAAGTTTCATTAAAATATTATTAAATGATTAATAATATTAGATTAAAGTATTAATCTTAGATTAAAATATTATTAAAAGATTAATAATGTTAAATTAAAGTATTATTGGGTGATTAAAATATTATTAAGTAAATAATAATATTTAGATTAAATAAAATTAGTAAGGAATAAAATATTATTAAATAATTAATAATATTAGTAAATGAATAAAATATTAACACTATTGGTAAATGAATAAAAGTATTATAAGTAAGATATTATTAAGGTAATAATATGCATGATGAAAATATTATTAAGAGGATTAATAATATTAGTAAAGTATTAAAATATTATTAAGATGTTAATAATATTAGTAAGCGAATAAAAGTATTATTAGTGAACTAATAATATTAAGAGGTGAATTAAATATTATAAAGATTAATAATATTAAGTGAATTAAAAATATTTTATGTTATACTTAATGACTTTTAATATTTTAAGAAATAGTAAATTAATATTTTAATACTAATGGTAATTATTTAAAAATAATTTTAAATGTTTTAAAAATCATTTAAGGGTAATATAAATGTTTTAAAAATATTTTGAGTTATTATAAATAACTTTAATATTTTGGCAATAGTTTCATTAATAGTTTAATAATAATTAAATGATAATAGAATTGGTTGATATTTAAATCATTTAATAATGATTCCGGTGTTTGAAAATTCATGATAAATTATAATAAATGATTATTAAGTCATTTAAAGTAATATAATTGATATTTACAGATATTGAGTTACATAATAGAGTCTTAGACTCAATAATTGCCCGATAAAGCTGTTGGTACACCGATATATTTCAGAAATTGATCTGAACTTAGATATTTTGACTGTATTAATGTTTGTTTGTGATGCAATGACTGTTGAACATGTGTGATAATGTGATTAGGTTATGTGCTGACTGCGAAATACAGAACTATATGTTATAGTATATTGTTCTAATCGAACGAATGATCTGATTAATGATAGGTTGTAATATAAAAGATAAAACTAAGTTAACGTATTATGGCGGTGCAGATCAAAAAGTATCTTACCTTTGTATTTTCTTTATGCAATGGACATGAGTAAGAATGTTTCAGAATTATATTAGTATTATGCTAGCTTATTAACCCTGTTATTATATATATATATACGATCATTGATTATCAACATGTTAGTATATGGTAATTAAGATATATATTCTTTTCGTTAATTTCTATATATGGTTATACGGATAGTCATTGAATTTAATCACATGTTGATACACCTTTGTTAATTACCCGTATATATATATGTTGAATTATAGATTATTGTTGAATAAGATAAAATCTTACTATTATCCTACCGAATTGCTTTGGTTTGGAACCCAGACAAGTATGAACATCCCTTACACGGGAAAACTTTTATGCACCCAAGGTGGACAGAGTGAACGATAACATCGTTCTTGCATGTAGTATTGATCAATACAAGGTACAACGGGTTGATCACCCCCGTGCCCGTAAGTTATAACGGTTTGCGGATGAAGTTCTGCTAAACCTATTCAAAAATTGAAAATAATGTTCATAATATGTCACCATAACCCTATATATAGTCAATACGTAGTTTCAAAAATTTGATAGAGAGTTGTTATGTTATTATTATCGATTCAGATTACTTCATAACTATTGACTTGTTGTAGAAGGGTAGTACAAAGAAAACATTTAAACCTTTCAGCTAATATTTATAATTGTTATTACTTGTTGGGCACTCAAATGCTCATCGTTGCTTAATTTAAATGATTTCATCTAAGTGTGAACAACCTGAAAGCTCTGCTAAGAACAAGGGAAAATGAAAGGTTGCTGAATGATTTCAATGTTATCTTATGTAATAGTTTAATATTATTAAGACAACGTTATATATTTATTATCATGTATTGTAAGGAATGATTAAAGGTTACGTACTTGGGAGCTAGACTCTAATAAATATGTAAATTAAGTTTAATATTTATATTATTATTATTATTATTAGTATTATTCCGCTCATAGAAATGGTATCGTGAAGCACTGAATTCGGGTTTCAAGTACCTAAATTTAGGGGCGTCACAATCGATCGACATCTACAATAACACATAACATGCTGATTAGTACATAATACATAATAATATTAGCACAAATCACATTTAATTTATTTAGGTAATCTTTCGGTACTAAGTTTCCTCAATACCTTATTAACTCATTTGACTCGAGTTTAGTTCCTTCAAAATTTTTCTTCTGTACCGAGGTTATTAGCCTAAGGTTCTTCCCCCCTTAAGTTTTATAACCTAATGCTTTGATACCCAGCTGTGAAGCCCCCAAATTCGGGTATCTTCCAACCCGACAGATGGTGCTACATGGTACTTATAACTGTACATTCATTCTATTGAAACAACATCAAAATGAGTGTATCAACGACATTCTTATTACATTAATAATAATAAATCCCGTTCCCAGGTTCTGAAACCGTTACATTCTTTGTTCGTCATGATATAATTCATACAAACATACTAGTCTATTACAGAATAAACTAATCATTCATCTTCGCCTTGCCTTTATCTTTACTAGAACCCTCGGTTCACTTGACCTTAACTTCAATCATATGATTCAAGCAAGAAGTGAGTATAACTAGCTCAGCAAGACTAACAATATATTATATAGATACCACTTCGAGAATCATATGATTAGTCTTCATTAACTGAACAATAGTTATGAAGTACTATGAAACATTGAATAGTACTTCTCATCACATAAAATTTTTTTGAAGTACATATAGTATCTTAGAAATTTTGAGTAGGTCCATAGACCATGAATATTCTCTTTAGTTTTTATTCATAAAAATGACAACCCGGTACTAAGACCGTAAGTCCAATATTTCTTACGAGCACTTCTAGGTGATCAACGTATATTACTCTATGTTGATCGACACTCATCCGTTAAACGTATTTACGTTTAAGTTTTGGCAACCTCGCGTGCCCATCGAATAATCGATGTAAAATACATTTGTTTATTCGTACTCAGGCTTACCTTGAATCTGTACCAAACAATTGGCGTAGGATAACGTTATCAATTCTATATTGAAAGAATCGTAAACAAATCCATCAATCTCTTAAGATTAGTCTAGCAGAGTTAAAACTGACATCGATCATTTCTTTACAACCATTCATGCATCTCATAACATGAATCACTGAAAAACCTGGCTAACACAAAGTTTAGACAAGCGTTAGGAAAACTTTCCTTTAAGTGTCGTCAAATAAATATTCAACAATTCTTGATCTTTACAGTCTCTACAATACATAACTACATAACATACTACATTAGGTCATGAAAAAACATGCATAGTTCCTAATGTATCTTACCCTTCTTCTCAATCTAATCATTCCTTAGATTGTTTATCATTGGTTCCAGCTTGTCGTTATGTTTTACCTTGTTCTTACGTTCACATTCGAGTAAGTTATCTCCAACCTTTAGTGTATTACTTAAGGTTTAATAATGTCTTAATCAATGATACTTTAGGTTTAGTATGGATATAATTCACCAGCTTTCTCTTTACATTCACAAACATTCTTCTCTATGTTTCATTTAGTCTTTTGTACTGCATGATGGTTAGCTTTTCTTCAGATAGACTTACTTGCTGAGTATGAGTCTCGATTACCTAAGACAGATCATGGTATTTGCATTTCATCTCCTTCTCTATCATTTCTGTTGCATGACACCACTCTTATGTGGCTAATGGACAAGCTTGGCACTGTGGCGCAACTTAGTGTGCTTTGGCTGGCGTTGCGGCGCCAGACCTCAGCACCAGACAACTATGACAGATTGCTTAGTTTAATGAACTTCCCGGACTCCTAAATTGTTCATTTTAAGTCCGAATTAGCTCGTTCAAAATCCATTAGCTCACAAATCACATACTCTAAGTGTTCATGCAATAATTTTAAGTTTTCAAATCCGTTCACTCAAAATTCACCTTTTAGTTCATTTTTAATGAAAACGATAAACGTTCGTGAACGTTCAACGCTCGTTTCTTTGTTTTAAGTCAGAATTTGGTCATTTTTGAGTCCGCAACTCTAGAATGCCAAATGAGACTATTCTCCATTGAAAACCAACGTTTCTGAGTTAAATATCAAAATTTAACTTCCATTCTGAGAATTTCACGATTTCGACGATTAACTTCTAATCTGGTAAATTCGGCCATAACTTCGTTACTTAAGATTTGTTCATCGTTTCAAATGGATTCATTACATCATACTAACATCCTAACCAAACATATTTCAATAACTTATACACGATAAGTTCTTACATGTTCTTCATAATTTTATAACTTACATAGGTACTAATTACTTACTTATGACTTATTAAGGCTTAAATTCATTGATTAGCCATTCTTATTACTTTTTAGCATACAAGTTCTACCACTAGTCACTTCTCTAACAATTGAAGAGAGGGAGAATCATGGTTTAGGATCATTACCTTTGATGATCACTTGATTAATCTTTGTTCTTCCTTCTTGCTTCTTGAATTAACAAAGTCTAGTTTTTCTAACTTTTTCTCTCTAACAAATAAGCACTTATAATGTTGGTGGAAATCTAACAAGTAAATAATGAACTAGCTAGTCTTCTATTTATAGAAAATCCTAGATTAGGGTAGTTTGGTCATTAAACCATTTCACCTCCTTAACTCCACCTCCATACTATTCATTACTTGGTTTCCACACATCTTATCATTTGCTTGCCCTCCAAGATCACCCATGTGATCATGGGGCCCACATGGGTTGCCTCATGGGTCATCTTTATCCATTGGATCGATCCACGGATCCGGTTCTTAAGTTGGGCTTTAGGTTTAATTAGCTTGACATTTGGGCCTTAACATTAATAAGCATTGGGTTTTATCATAATTCTAACCGGACTTTACAACTTCATCAAAAATCCTACAAGTCCATTACACTTGGCTCAAAGCCTTATAACGTATTGTCTACGTATTAATCTCATATTGTAACTCATATACTTATTCATCATATACGACATACCATCATTCATACATACTCATATAATACCTCGTATCATACTTGTATTCATTACCTCGTACAATACTTACGTATCATACGATATCATCGTTTAATTCATTAACTTTTTACTTTTCCTAACGTTCTCAAATTAAGTACGCAGACGAAAAACTGTGTTTGCCATACGCGAATTATTATTACATAATCCATCTTCCCTCGATATTTTATCTTTACGTATTTCTCGGAAGTTCAAAAATAATTCCCGAGCAGAAATCGATGAATAGTATTTTTACGGAAATTTCTCGGAAAACTTTTATTTTCGTCTTGGAAATTTAAAAACTTTAATTCTACCACATATCTAGAATCCTAACCACATCCACACATTCTAGGTCATAGAACGACCTTCAAATAGCTTACTCACATAAATAATCAATTAAATTCATTTAATCCACATAATCAAATAAAAATTTAATTCTCATAAAAATCTGATTTTATCGGGCGTTACACAAACCATGTCAGAAACCTTGTTCTTAAGCTTTTTGGGTTTTCCAGAACTTCACCAAAATATATGGTCAAACATACTTTGATCCTTTATAACCTTGAATCTATACATGATCTAAGTGATCTAATAGCATGATTATGTAGTCATTATGTCAGACTACAACATTAAAACAACAACTTGGCCAAAATACTTGAGAACAACAAGATCTAAGGTCTCAAAAATGTTGTCAGAGTCGGCCAACTTACTTTGACCATCAATAACTTGAAATCTGGAGATGGTATGACCATGATTCCAGTTCCATATTACAGTCAACATGGCATACTACAAATCTATAACCTTAAACACACATAAAACCTAATATAGACAGATCTATGAGCCCTAACATATGGCTGTCAGGCCATATTTTAGGGTTCATGATCAGTCTTTAAAACTTAATTTTCTTGCATCTAGATGTTATGGATCCTTGATGTAACATTTTGGATCACTATATAACATCATTTAACATAACTCTAAACATCTAAACACAACTTATAACATGAATCATAAAGACTTACAAGATTAAGGATTTATACCTTTAAAACTTTGATCTTTGATTTTTGTCCTTAGATTCTATTCTTGGAAGGCTAAGAGCTGAACTTGGCTTTGTTTCTCACTCTCTCTCACTCTAGATTTCGAAATTTGAAGAGAGAGAAGGTCTTAGTTGGTTTATTAAGTAAAATAAGTAACTTTACTTACTTTTTAAGTTTTGATATATGATTCAATGTATATGGCTGATGAAAGGTGGCAAGATAGCTGATATTTAGCACATGTAATATCTAAAGTTGGTGAACTACTAAATATTTTAGCAAGATTTGCAAGCTAACTATTAAAGAATACAAAAAGGTCATTTTGGACATTTTGCTATCCATTTTAATGGCATTTTAGTAACTTAACCAACCCTTACGATTTCACCCTTAGGGTTAAACCCTGAGGTTTTGAAAATTTAAATTTTTAGCATTTTCTAATTAGGTTTTAAAATAGAAAAATAAGATTTCTAAATTATAATTAGGGTTTCCTAATTATATTAAGATTTCTTAATCATATTAAGGCTTTCCAATTAGGATTAATGTTTCTTAATTAGCATTAAAATGACTAAATTAACAATTAGATTTTCTCTAATTGTACATTAGGATTTCTAACTGAAAAATTAGGATTTTCTAACTAATTTGTTAGGTTTCCCGTAATTAGATATAATCAATAACATATAAACTTTATACTTATCTTTTGATCTCCCAAATTAGGGTTTACAATATCCCGGTTAGGGTTTCGGATTCCCGAAACTGAAATTAGGGTTTTCAGAGCCGGTATTAGGGTTTCTTATCAATCGTTAGAGTTTTCTAACTGAACGTTGATATTCTTAATATAACATTAGGGTTTGTCACTGATATAGGTTATCTGATCAACCCTTGGCCATTAACCACATACTGTACACAAAAAAACCACATACACAGATTCATATACCCTTATACTCTTAACCTTAATAATTCTCCAAAAAAATTTTAAAATCCACCAAAATCCTGCACGAAAATGTCTAATCCATACACTTATTTTATGTTTAGGTCTATTATTTAACCTTTATTCAATATTTTAAGATTTTATTAAATTGTCCAAATTCTCGGGTTGTCACATGTTATAGAATATGAACCGTTACAGTTTGAAAAAGACTTGTCTTATGAAGAAATTCCAGTTCACATAGTTGATAGGAAAGAGTAGGTTCTCAAAAACAAAATAATACCTTCTGTTAAGGTAATTTGGAGTAACCACAATGCTGAAGAAGCTACGTGGGAACTTGAAGATGTTATGATGAAAAATTACGCTCAGTTGTTTGCTTAATTCTTGTAAAGAAATTCTGGGGACAGAATCTTGTTAAGGAGGGAAGAATGTAACAAATGAATTTATTGAGTCGTGATTCTGGGAACAGAATCCTTTTAAAGAGGGAAGGATGTAACGAACGAGAATTTTTTATGTAATTTAAAAAAAATTATTGGGTTAAATAAATATTTGAATTTCTTAATTTATTGAGACTAACAAATTTGATAGAATTATTCTGCATTAATTTAGTTAAAGTGTGTTATAATAATTAAATTAATGAATGATAATTTTTTGATTTGAAGATTTAATTTAATGAGATAATTAAATTAAATGAATTATTAAATAATTATGATGTTGTTCTAATTTAATTTAATAATTAAATTTGAGATTTATTAGTTTGTTAAATAAAATTATAAATTATTATGGAAATTATAATTATAAGGCAAATGTTAATTTGATTTATGAATTTAATTAAATTAGATGAGAAATAATTTGCTAAGAATAAATATAATTATAATGAAATTATAAATATAATTATAATTATAAGATAAGTGTAAATTTGACTTGATTAAATAAAGGTGTGACAATGGAACCATATTATATAAGTGTTGTAGAAATAAACTAAAAAGGGGTTTAAGAATAGCCAACAAAACATGGCCTTGTGGCTTTTGGTTAATGTAATATGTTTGGAATAAACATAAGAATGTTATTCCTATTTATATAAGATTTGGTTATGATCTTAGTGAATGAATATGCAAATATATCTACATTGAAATAAGTTGTAAATTCCTTGAATAAATAATAGGAATATATGTATAAGGTTTTAGATTGGTATGGTCAAAATTGTTAGGTTGATCCATGATTAATGTTTATCATTCTGTAAATGAATGTATAGAAGAATAGATCAAAGATGTTAGGTTGATCTATTTTTAAGTGTAATAGATAGGTATGTTTGATCGTAGAGCTCTGTACAAGTCATGCTAGCCTGCCAAGAAAGTAAATCAAAATCGTAGTCTGCACTCGAAATCAGAAAAGATGTCTGCTGAGAGCCTGTCATGAAAGAATCATAGACTTGAATCTGAATCGTGAAGTCTACCAGGAGAGACAAGGAACTCAGAGACTATCAAGATAGAATCGTAGTCCGTCGAGCCAGCTGAGGGATTGTAGAAGCCAAGTCAGAATCGTAGAGTATCGAGAAAGTTGCTACAGAATCGTAGTCTGCTTTGGAGGGCTTCACTTAGAATCATAAAGTTGGCTCAAGCACCTACCAAGCCAAGTTAAGAATCGTAGACCACACTTGAATTCGTAGAGTCTAATGATCATAACAGAGGCAAAAATTGTAGTCGAGCTAGATCAGATAAGGACAACAAATGATAAGGCAAAAATTGTAGTCTATTGTATAATCTGCTCTCGGAGTCGTAGAATCTGCAGAACCAAAGATAGATCATAGTCTGCAGAACAAATTCTTTGACAAAGTCTATCAGTTCTTAAAATGACAAGGAAGAATCATAGTGATAACACCATTCGCAACATATGAGCACTTCCAAAGCATCTAAAGAATGTAGCCTCTGGTCAGAACTGTAAAGATGCAATCTACCTTAAGGAAGCCAAAGTGAACTCACCAAATTGCTTGTAAGCAAACAGAAGGTCGAGGCTCCAGTTCAATCAACATCCTAATTTAGAAGTGAAACCATTCAAGGGAAGTCTTTCACAAGTAACAGTAAGAAGACTTCAGATGACGTGACTGAAAAAAGGAAGTCAGCAATGCAGTAACTGTCAAGATAAACAAAAGATGACGATCTTGGGTGTGACTATGATTGTAGTGCTTGCCAAATGAGAAGCAGGAACTGATGCAGTTTATACAGAGATACTGGATAACCTATAAAGAATAGACAAAGAAGATTAAGCATGGGTCAGACCATTGATGATATGTGAATAGGAGATCACAAGGAGAAAGAGAGCTGAGCATGACCAATCAGACGAGTCTTGAAATTTAAGAGGGCCAAAGTATTCAAACAAGTTGTCAGTGCCTAATGCAAGTCAAGGCAAATAGAAGTGTTGAAACACTGCACGAGTGAAGGAAGAAAGGTTCTACATTACAAATCCAAAGAACACTCTCAGAATCATAGTGTTGTCTCAATCAGTCAACGAGCAATATTCAACAGACTAACTATGATCAAGTTCAAGGTCATATGCATCAGAATTGTAGAGTTCAGTTATATGAGTATTGATGCCTTGGTAATGTCTCAATACAAAGACTAACATTCGAACGTTGTTGATTGAAAGCATCGATGCAGAAGGATAACTCCTGATGTTCTGATCGAGGAATCAGAAAGAAGAAATAAAGGTGACTACCAGCTTGACACGTTAAAATAATATATCTGATGTGGTAGGTGAAATAGTAGACTGCAGTGTTAGAAAAATCAAAAAGGGGTTATCACGTCACATCAGCAGTCTGCACCAAATAACTCGAGATCTGCGAACAATTCAAATAGCCTCCAATGGCTATAGTCCAACAGGAAGCTTATGGAACGATATTTAACATCTGAAGCTTAAAAGTAGAAGTTTGTTAGTTTTGACAAGTTGTTGACTCCACGAGTTCTATAGAGCTAAACATAATATGTCTCAGTGACAGTGAGACTACGAAAGTAGAAGTGAAGCAGGATAAGAGAAGAGCTTTAACAGAAAAAGTCTTCACTCAATAACAAAGAGAATGTCATTAAGAATGTCAGCTAAGCTGAGAGCCAAGAAGGCCAAAAAGATAGCATTCAAAAGATTGGCAGATCAAAGAAAAGATCTAAAGAGCCATTCTACGAATCACCATGAAACACTAAGAGCTGAAGAAGAACAGATATAGAACCAAATCTATACACAAGTTAACCAAGGTTCAGGGGATTCGAAATGCCAGAATGAGTCTACCAAAAGTGCAAAGACTTAGAAAACCTGAAGTGGTGAAGGTGTTAAAGATGAGATAAAATAAAGATAAGAACCAACCACAAGATTAGCTGCAGTAAAGAAGGAGTGACAAACTGCTAAGTACTCAAAGAGATCGAGCTTCATGAACAACTTAGTAGTCTGTCCAATAGTGATCTAGTCTCGATGCAGAATCCAAAGAGGATCACAACAAGCTGCTAAGTATCAAAGGATGAACAAGCTTAAAGTTATCTTAGTAGCTCAACACCAACAACAACATCAACAAGAAGCCAATGCCTGAGGGGTCCTTATCCTAAGGACTAAACTAATTTCTAAGTCTGCTGGACTTGAAGAGTTCTTAGTGAACTAGATTTCAAAGTCTGTTGGACTTGAAGAGTTCTCAATAAACTAAAGTTCCAAGGCTGCTAGCATTTAAGGAATCTTAGTGATTCAAAGATGTAAAGACTTCCTTAGTGGAATCCCTACTTGTTGAAGCATAAGAGTGGATTGGGAGCTTGAATCTCTGAACCACTTAAAATTCCTTATGTCTTTTACATATTGTCATTTGCATTATGAATCTATAACTACCATAACTGCTATGAATATGATAACTACCTACATCTAAACTAACTCTAGAAGGGGAACCTTCACTTATTCTGCTGTGTTTGAAATAATTCTTAAGTTTGTCATCCACTAATTATTTAGCAATGTAAACTAAAATGAAAAAGATTTTTGAAATCTAAAAGGATCTATTCAACCCCCCTTTTAGATCAATTGTGTGCCCTCTGGGAACTAACATAACAGTTGAAGTCATTTGGCTTGGTTAAACTAATAACCACATTTATCAGTTTATGTTATGTGTATTGTGTTTATATGCGTACCTTTATTCCAAGACTTAGAAGGGAAAGATACGGAGAAATAAAGAGAGGGCTAGGGAGAGAAATTGAGAGAGAATTAAGGAATTAGAGAAGGGAAATCAAGGGAACAAGCTTGTTAATCATCTTTTCTAGTGAAAACAAGGAATTCAAGGTATAATATAACTTAAGTTTCAGTTATATGTTCTTCAGTTTTTCTCTAGAATTTGAAATTCGGTTGGTTGATTTGCTAAATAGAAGATATATATATTAGATTAAGTTTATAAACCGATATATATTGTTTATAGATTATTTTTAGAGACTTAATTCATATATGCATGATTTAGTTTAAAGAAATTGTGTTCTATATAGTTTTTCATTGTAAATTGGTTTTAAATCCTTTATATTTGGATTTTGGTTGTCTAAATTGATGAGTTGTAGTTTATATATGTTGATTAATGATTATAATATGGTAATTCACTTCAAAAAAATGATTTTGGTTAGATTAATCAATGAAAGTATGTTTTACAGTAAATTATGTACAATATGGTATATTTTGACTCAAAAATTGATGTTTAATTCTTATTATAATCATTAAATTGATTTTAGAATAGGTTAGTATGTTGAGTAACGAAAATAATACAACTAAAATGGCTTAATTTGGTTAAGAAATGAAGTTTTGGTTATTGAATTCGCTAAATGTGTTGAAATTGGAGAAAACAACAAAATCATGATTTTAATCCTTTATATTTGGTTGTTTTTGTTGTTAGAAGTGTAATATGCATGCTTAGTGATGTTGTTAGTAAGTTTATAGCTTTTTGTGTTTGATGAATTTTTGTTAAGGTGGAGAAATTGGGTTGCTTGAGAATGAATTGTGAAGCAGGGTATGCAACTGCAGTTTTTGTCTGCCTACTGGCGCAGCTGCGCCGGTACCAAAGGCAAAAACGACGCAGCTAAGCCTGCTAAGCATTCTAGGTTTGAGCACTAAGCAATTGCTTAGTAAGGTTAAGGCTTGGGCTTAAATGTGATTCGCCTCCCCGAAAGCGTAGCAAAGCAGTGTTTTTTTATTTTGCAGTCCATGATATGTTGCCATAACCTAATCTAATATGCATGATAAGGTGTTAAACATGTAATGATGTTTTATAATAGATTGTAAACAAGTGTTCAATGATTTCAAATTGTGAAGTTAATAAGTTGTGAAAAACTTTAATTTGGTATTTTTCTTAAGTCTTGAGTTGTGGTTTAAAGATTACAATGTTATGATAGCCTTAGTATTTTAGATTGGTGATGTGATGTTAACTCAAAAGTCAGAACTTGAATTGTGTTAACAAGTTGGATTTGAATAAGAACTAAAACATATAGGGTTAATGTTAGTGTAACTAATCGATATTGCGATTCTAATGATATATGTAGGGTTTTGACGAGCGTGTGTTATAGTTGTATAGCTTACGCACGAGTCAAGTTCCTAAACCTTATTCTTATGTTGAGCAAGTTTCTTGTCTCTATTTTGTTTATAATTATGCAAGTTCTTGAATCTTAATTCTTTTACATTGAGCAAGTTTCATATTCCTAACTTGATATCGTTATGTAAGTTCCTTATCTTTAATCTGTTATTGAGCAAGTTCATAACTTTTGTTTTTTGCTATTCAAAGCATAAATTGTTCAAGTTCATTGTCCCAAATGAGTTTTTCTAACTCTTTTGGATGTAATACCTTGGATATACAATGTTTATTCAATTGTATATTGTTGACATTTGTTGATCGATTTCGCAATCACTGAATACGTGCAAGTATACACGGTCAACAAGTAATAAAGTGAAAGTAGAGTATCGTTCCCACGAGGAATTATTTAATAAAAATCACCAAGTACTAATTCTTAACCAAATCAATTTTATTTAAACAATCGAAAATTATGATTTTTCTAATTAAGAAAACTAAATTAACTAATTAAAACTAGGTTACTTTATAAATAAATTTAAATAAATAAAGGCTAAGACTCCAATATCCCTAATTATGAACTATAAACCAATTATCCAATTATCCCAATTATTATGTCTACTGAATTGTTAACAGGAATTCTCAAGTGCCAAAAGCCCTCTCTCGAGCGATCAATTGCCTTCTATTTAACCCAGATTAATTTTGCTATATCTCTATGCAAAACAATTGAATTAAACTCGTTACAAACCTAATTCCTTATGTGTTACATGCGGCAAATAGATATTCTCATTCTATTCACAAACCTAATTATTCACTGTTCAAATAACTAAGTCACATGTCACCATGCCCAGTTCTAACCCTAGAATTCCTTTCTCAATTCCTTCTAGAGTAACAAGGTAATTACTGATCAGATAATTAATCAATAAGCTCAAAGCAAGATGAACAATTCACTTCAACATAAATAATTAGAATAAATCAAATAATCAATTCATAATCATAAAAAGTTCAATTGAAATCTTAATGAAAGAGTTAGTTCATAAATAATGAATTAAAATCAAGAATCCACAATTGAATAGACATTAAAAGATAAAAGTAAGAGAAGAGAAGAGAATATAATCTATTGTCAGTAGCCTTGCGTTGAATCTTCAATGGTCTCCAAGTTGCTTCAATCTCCAAAACTAATAAGAACTAGGGTTATGTTCTAATCTAAAGGAGTGTTTAATCTAGGCTAAGCTATGTAATCTCCTCCTATTTTATGTCTTATATCATGTATTTATAGATTACAAGTCTAATTTTGAGCTTAGGAACAAACCCAATCCAAT
Organism: Panax ginseng; assembly: GCA_020205605.1. Taxonomy (NCBI): domain Eukaryota; kingdom Viridiplantae; phylum Streptophyta; class Magnoliopsida; order Apiales; family Araliaceae; genus Panax; species Panax ginseng. Next base: position 88,510,593 of record CM035130.1, on the reverse strand, counting down.
TTGGAGTCTAAAAGGTGTCAAAATTCGCCCAAAGCGCGGTATACAGTGCGCACCCAACCTCTTACCCAATACCCAAGACTTTTTCACGATCTTTGAGAGTCTGCCTTATAGCGCCCCGACGCTGAAAAATGAACTAAAAATAGCTTCCCAGCGCTATAGTGCAGAAAGTGAATCTTGCCCCTTTTTTTTTACATTTTTCTGCTCCAACGTCCTTTGGGAAAATGTCCATAACTTCTTCGTCCGAACTCCAATTTAGATGATTCAAGATGATCCGAAAAGAGGAGAAGTAGATCTACAACTTTCATTCTTTGAGTGTTTCGAAATAATGTCCGGAGCTATAGTCAAATTGGCTCTGAAGTGACTGCTGTGTAAATGGCAAACCGAAAACGCGAATCTAGCCACCCCAAACGTCGATCCATGTAAATTTTGTCCCAATTCCTACAAAACAATATAAAACATGCATGAATAGACACAAACACATAAAAACATCCTAAAAGACTTGAGAACAATAATAAATTAAGCCCAAATGTATCCAATTCATGTGTATAAAACTCACTCATCAACATTCAATCTTTGATTTAAATATAGTTATTCAATCTTATATTATCATGTTGAACCTTCGAATGGCTAATAAACCTTTATTGATTTGACTAGTCTGTAGTTGATGAGTGTTCTAAAATTCTAGAACCATTGTTAAGCTAATCCAAACTAAACTTTCTTTAGTGTGAAAATCCTAAAGTCAAACTGAGATGAACAACCCTAATATAGGGGATTATATACGCGTTAACGTTTAGATGTTTGTGCACAATACATGGTACGAAGGGTTGATCCCCCTAAGTACAAAAGAAAGGGTCTGTATAGTCTAATGACTATTAAAGGTTTAGGTAGAAATACTTAGTAACCTTGGGACATTGTTCATGGTCTTAAGACCCTCAGATATAAATCCCGAACTTGTTTCCTATTCTTGATTCGAGAACGAGTTCTTAATTATTCAGTATTCATTGCTTACTCTTATGTTATTGCTATTGTCATCATTATTTTAGTGAGCAATTGTATGCTCACTCTTGCATTTAACACTGTAGCTAAAGTTGAGAAAGTTTACGAGTCGTCTACTAGCAAAGAAAAGGGAAAGATGTCCAAATGATGAAGACATGTTTAATTTTATTTAGTAGAATCTATGTTGTGAAACTTATTTAATTATGTAATGTATTCCGCAGACTTATGTAATAATTTAATGTTAGATTACCTGGGATTTGTTTAAAGATGATGTAACCCTTTAATGGGGAGGATTATGGATTAAGTTATTTAAGTTATGTCTTTATCCTTGATTATGGGTAGTTAGATGTAATTTTTTTTGGATAGTGATTACCAAATCCTGTGGGAATAAAGTACCCAGATTTGGGGGTGTCACAATCTCTCCAAGAAACTGGCCCCAAAGACACCTGAGGAGAGAGACTGTATGAGTAAGATTCCTTATGATTCAGCAATAGGATCTATCATGTACGGTATGATATGTACTAGACAGGATGTCTCTCACGCACTTAGTGTAACAAGTAGATATCAGTCGAATCTAGGAGAAGAACATTGGAATACAGTGAAAAATATCCTAAAGTACTTAAGAAGAACTAAGGATATATTTCTTGTCTATGGTGGGTCTGAATTGAAACTAGAATGCTTCACAGACTCAAGTTTTCAAACGGACCAAGATGACATTAAATCTGTTTCGGGGTATGTGATTACCTTAAACGGTGGCGCAGTGAGTTGGAAGAGTTCCGAACAACAAACAGTTGTTGAGTCAGTGATGGAGGCAGAGTATACAGCTGCAAGTAAGGCTGTAAAGGAAGCTGTTTGGATGAAGAAGTTCATAACTGAACTTGGCGTGGTTCCTAGCATTAGAGGAGTTGTACCTTTATTCTGTGACAACATCGGAGCTGTTGCACAGGCTAAGGAACCAAGGTCTCATCAGAAATCCAAACACGTGTTGCGGTGCTTTCATTTGATTAGAGAAATCATTGAAAGAGGAGATGTCACCCTAGAGCGTGTGGACTCTCAAGACAACATTGTAGATTTATTTACTAAAGCGTTAACACAACAGAAGTTCAATCGTCACTTAGAGAAGATGGGTATAAGATACCATGGTGATTGGCTTTAGTGCAAGTGGGTGGTGCTATTTTAATAATATGTGGTAAATCTATAGTTTTAAGCAATGCTTTTAGAATCATGATGAGATTATGCTAGTGAGATCTAAATTCTTAGTTAGCTTAAAAACTAAAATATTCCCAATCAGTGGATTACTGAAAAGGGAATTAGTGAATCCAGATAGATTATTATATACGTTGCTTGCTCATTGGATGAGGATGGTTGATCTCATAATCATTTGTGTGGAGACACTAAAGAAAGTATATAGGTGCTTATTAGAGAATAAGTTCACTGAACGTGACTCGCTAAGGAATACTTAAAGGAGTTTTACTTGCCTGTCAATAGCAATTCCTAAAGTGATAGTAGTACAAGTGATCCTTAGACTTGAGATCATCATAGTATCTTGTATATAATGATTTATACTTTGACATATTCCTTAGGACCCTCAAGGTATATCAAAGGGTATGCTTGGGTATAATGAGTTATATATGGAAATAATGAATGATTAATAAAAAAATCTACCGCTTCTAGTAAAAATAAGAGATATGTCCTGTGTAATTCGATAAATGACAACTTAGAAATCCTTGGCCAAGGTGGAGTGAAATTAGAATGTAGTTTCTAATTTGCATTTATTAGGAGTTGTACATTTGAAAATCGAAATACATATAATTCAATAAAATAAGACTTGATAGTAATTCCAAGTTTTATATTTAATTGAGATATTGTATGGTGGAAGGATTGAATTGTACGGTAACTATTTACTCAAAAGTTTTTTTATGATTAATGTTGAAAATTATATTATCTGGAAAGTCGTTGAACGCTAGGGAGGCTTATCCCTATTGTAGAATAAATATTATTTATTTAAATAAATTAATAGTTTAATTTATTTATTTAAATAATATTAGAATTGTTCTAATTGATTTATTCACAATCAGTTTAATATGGAGAACTTAAAGGGTCACACCATAAAAGGAAGAATAATTATTTAAAAGTTAATGGTATAATCGTAATAATATATTAAGTATATATAATTTAATCTATGGTGATAGAATAAATTAAATAGCTTACTATCTATTATTTAATATTTTGAAATATTAAATATAAATTAATAAGAAGAGTCTTATTAATATTATTACAATTATTATTATTTTAATTTCTAAAGGAGTTTGGGAATTAATTTAATATTAGTACTCTCATTTATTCCTAATAATATTAGCGGGCAAATTAATTAAAGGAGTTTAATTAATTATCCTTAATAAGATTAAGAAGCCTAATTAATTAAAGGAGTTTAAATAATTAAATAATACCCTATTTTAATTATAATAAAATAGGTTAACTAATATCTTTATAAGAGGAGTCTTATATCAGATATTCGTGTGTGAAAAATACGTAATTCCAATAGTTGGGATAGTACGCCCCTTTTTCTATACAGGTAGAAAACTAGGTTTTAAGCCAATACTCCTTCTTGATTCTTCTTCTTCCTTGATGGATCACCTCTAGAGGTCAAACGCTTGGGTGGCTGACGTTGATCAACGGAAGGAACCAAACCCGCGTATTCAAGGAAAGTGCAAGGATTAGAAGTTAAACTCGTACCTAAGTAAGCTCGGATCTTCAAGGGTATAATTCTGATTCTTCTACTCTATTATTGGCTGATAATTAAAGCAAAAGAATGATCTTGGTTTATGGATTGTTAAAATTTTAAAATCCATTTTTACTTCATTTCCGCTTATTTATGTGATTTGATCGTATACTCTTATTTCTAGCAAACCTAACAATTGTAGGGATATGCGTATTAAGGACATAAGATAGCTTTTCAGCTGTGAGAACTTTTCTCAAATTACTTTACCAACCCGTTTAATTCAATCCGGTTAAATAGCATCTAATATGCTTCGCAGTGATAGTAATTTAGATATTGCAAAATTTTGTAAATGAATTTGTAATTAACAACATTTTAGCATACATTCTTTTATTAATTACCAAAATAAATTAAGTCTTGTTTTAAATTGGTATCTCTCACTATTTTCTTTAAACAATATTACCCTCACTTGCATAGTTCGGAAAAATCTAATTAAAAATTTGCTAGTGAGAATAAGGATCCCATTTCAAATGTATATAGCCTTGTGGTGACACAACAAACTATATATAAATAAATAGGTAGACAACTCTTGTCAATTACATCATCATGTAACTCCATTTATTTTTCCTCTTAGATTATTTTGATCAAGTGGTGGCACTTCCGAATCAAAATTATCCAAGTTAATTCCAACCTAGCACTCCATATATTCAAAAAGAAAAATAATGTCCTTGTGGTGACACAACAAAACAGCATTGTCTAATTTCTTTATAAGCATCAAATGTGATAAAAATAACATCTCAAAAAATTAAAATAAGCCTAGTGCTGACACAACAAACTTATAATGATTAATTGATACTCTATTATTTTCATCATGCTAGTAGGCGACGTTCGATATTCCAAATATCTTTGAACACTTAGGACTTAATATAAAATCTTTGAGGAGTTTGTTATTATTTGTCTCATCTTGTTTAGCGCGCATGCACACACACACACACACACATATATATATATATATATCTATATCTATCTATATATATATATATATAAAGTATAAGCATGCACATATAGAATACTATATTCTACCCGGATTGATATGGACTTTATTCTAGTTTGGTTCACTAGAGCCACCAAGTGAACTAAAAGGTCAAACTTAGGGTGCAAGAATTACATTTAAATATAATTATTACATTTAAATCTCGGGCTCCATTACAAACGAGTTTTCAAGCGCTCCTTGCTTCTTGATCTCCAATTTTTCAAAATTAATTCTAACTATTCATATTAAAAAACTATTTACAATAAATAGAAACATTGATCAACTGTGATGCCCCAAAAATAAGTATACATCACCCATCTTGGGTCGCCACATACATGGAACATAAATTAAAATACAACTTAATTATATAACTGTCGTGTAAAATACGAAAAAACATAATCTGAGAGTTTTAACACGAATATTGTCATCTAGACAATGTTCACACTCAAATTCAATCTTATTACATTTATTATCACACTATTTCACAGAATAGTGAGGACTACTAATGCAACCATCTGGACCGTTAATTCATTCTCCGACTAGATCCAGCTATATTCTCATTTTCTGAAGAGAACAATGAAAAAAGGGTGAGCTCAACTATCCCAGTAAAAAATATTATGACTAAGATAATGCAGAATAAATTATCCTTAGCATTCAACAGTATAACAACTGATAGAATACAATAGACAACAAGTATTAGATCAACAACTGCAACGGAATAAGCAATCCATTAGAAGAGTCAAGTAGAGCATAAAATCTACTATCTTCTATGATTTAAAAAGTTTTTCATCAACTTTATCGCTGAGACTCAGCTTAATAAATAAACCACATCATCCCTGCACCACGACCAAGGATATTCATGTAATCATCAATGGTCATGATTATACCGAATAATCCCTGGTCATAATCATACCAACAACTGTCCATCAATGAACTATAGGCCAATGAGGACTTTTACCACATCATTTGTTACATTACGGTTATGATTATACCGATTAATCCCTGGTCATAATCATACCAAGTCCATCTATGCACGTAAGCCAAAGATGACTTTCATCACAATATAAGCTTGAGGATGATGACAATGACATAATAATTCAATAAAACAAGTTCAAGGATAAATTTTAAAGATTTATAATCTAATTTATCCATAAATTAATAACGTCCAAATTGTCAACATGATACTGCTTTGTAGAGTAAAATTCAAGAATAATATTCATGTACCAAAAATAATTTGGATAGAAAAGAATTAATTTTTTATCGTGAATAGTACCCCATAAATTGTATTTCGGGAATAGTACCCCGACACGAAAAATACCCCAAATACCCGAGTGAATAATACTTGGGTGAATAGTAATTTGGTTGAATAGTAACCCGTGAATAGTAACTCATGAATAGTACTCCAACACGAAAAGTGCCCCGCATACCCGAGTGAATAATACTAGAGTGAATAGTAATCGGGTGAATAGTAACCTGTGAATAGTAACTCATAACAGAAAAATACCAAATAAAATGATATTTCGCGACGAGTACAAAAGAAATGATATCTCATACGAGTATAATAGAATATACGAAACTGAAAATGCATTTTCATCCGCCATGCGGTAATCCACGTAGACAGATCATTTCTACAATTTAATAAAGAATGAATACAAAAGGTCATTCACCATGCATGCGGTAGTCCACATAGACAGGTTATTCCAACAGAATAATAAAGAACGGAATAACAAAAGAATTCACCACGCATGCGATAGAACGCACAGATAGGTTATTCCCAACAGAATAATAAATAATAAAACCAGGTCATGCGTAATACGCACAGACATGATATTCCAATAGAATAATAAAGAATGGAACCAGATCATGCGTAATCCGCTTAAACAGGATATTCCAACAGAATAATAAAGAATGGAATAACAGAAGAATTTCACCATGTATGCGGTACTTCGCATAGACAGATTATTCCAACATAATAATAAAGAATGGAATAACAGAAGAATTTCACCATGTATGCGGTACTTCGCATAGACAGGTTATTTCAACATAATAATAAAGAATGGAATAACAACCCTTACGAGTATTGAAAGAAAATAACTCTCTTCATGAATTCAAAAGAATAATACCCCTTACCTCAGAAGAAAACTTAATACTGGAATAGTGAGGTAGCAGACTTCTCTTCTTCTTTCTCTCTATAATTTCTCTCTATAATAATTGCTCTATAGCTTTAGTGAATTTGTGAAAAATAATGAAGGAATGAACTTCTATTTATAGGAAAATATAGTTTCGATAATTGCACGTTTTGGGGCTCAAAATATTACAGTATAATACCTTCCTCTTTTCCTTTATTTTTAATTTAGTCCTGCAAGTATTATCAAAACACACCACCTCCCCTAATAGTAAATCATGTGAATCAATAGTAAATCATGTGACTGAATAGTTCTACACATGTGAAAATATGAATTACAGTATAGTACCTCCATCTATACCTCCATTTTTAACTTAGTCATGCAAGTATTATCAATCTTGCACCAACTCCCCTAATAGTAAATGAATGTGAATCAATAGTACACACATGTGAACAAATAGTTATAATCATGTGAATCAATAGCAATTAATTGCTCATTTATCCGGTTAATTACCCGATTGGTCAATATAACCTCCAGACATCAATTATTATCGAAATAAATGTTGATTTTCACTAACACCAATAATTCCAACACAATGGAACTATCAATTTTATCTTTAATCAACACGAACTTATTTATCATTAATATTATAATTCACAATATTTAACAACCATGTCTTTCCCAAGATGGAGGGGGCTTTCCGATAAGGATTTCTCCTTATTGGCGTGCAATTAGGTGACCAAACCTCTCTTTGACAGAACTTCTAGACATTGTCAATATTGCAAATAATAATATGAATAACTTTGCCGTCTCAATTATTGATTTAATAATATAACATATTATTCAGATGATACTGTGACAATAATTGAATCAATAATATGAGAGATATGATGCAACAATTATTGTAGCAATAATTGAGTATAACTGAGTGACTTCTTACGTAAGCATCAATAATCAATACAATGTGCTACTATGCAACCACGCGTATTACTGTACTTTTACTACCGGGTAGTTAAACCGTTTTAACGGTAACACTTTCGCCGTTATTTTTATAAAAAGATAATTCTTTCGTTTTTTAAATACGACAATACTTCAGTTGTGGGGTTCAGCAATGATTGTGCCATCGTACGGAATATCCGATAAAAAGAATATTCCCCGACCAAATGAATATTTTATAACAACTTGCATACTTTGCAAAATTTATAAATACTACCCACAACTATAACATTATATCAAGTCGACACCATAATATTTTAAAAAATATTTTAAGAAATTTAAATATTTATTCATAAAATTTGGGGTCTCACATTAACAGTGAAGTGGAAGTACATAGGAGGGAGATATAATTTACATTAAGAAATAGAGAAGATGAGGCACGCAAACCCCATTTAATAAACTCATATATTCATGCATCCAACTAAAATAAAATCCAATCACATTGGTCAATAGTCCATAATCAATCTCATTTATTATCATACATATCAACATATGCATCAATAAATAACATTCATCTCATGAATAATAAAATTCAATATATACATTCATATTGATTTAATTGGAAATTTTAATTAGCATAAAATTCAATTTTGAAACAAAATAAACTCCTTTATTTTTAATCAAAATCATAATAAACTTCTTTATTTTATTCTATCCAATTTTGAATAAAAATAAACTACTTTATTTTAATCAAATTCTAAATTAAAATGAACTCCTTTAATTTAATTAACAAGGAATACAATTTCATGTACAAAATAAACTCTTTTATTTTAACTTAAAATTGCTAGAAAAATAAAATATTTTGAATCATATTCCTTATTAAAATTAAACACCTTTAATTATAGGAAATATGGAATTTTATTCCATATGTGAATAAACTCTTTTATTCTAGGAAACATGGAATCTTATTTGTCGACGTCGGGATTTTTATTTGTCCCTTTCCTGTCTTTTGGTGTTCTCATGTTAGGTGAGATTTGTTTGAAAAAACAAGTTTCAAAAGGTCCGACATGTATATGTCGACGATTTGACTATAAGAGTCGTCAGTTGGTTATTTTTAAATGGTTGCACCAACTCAACCGAGAAAAGATTTGCACAAAGACCTAGTGATGTGACACTATTTAACTAGTCTGCAAAATCGAAATTCGTTAGGGTCCGGGGGCTTGATTAAGTGGAGGGAAGGTGTTAGGCACCCCCCGACTTCCGTGATAACACAGTTACCGCCACTTTTCATTAACTTTTACCTATGAATGTGTGTGTATGTGTGTGTGTTAGGTTTATGTGCATTTGTTTGAAAGTAGTGTTATGCCTCGTTTGCACCTATATACAAAGGGTTTGACTTTTGTATAAAAGTTCAATTTTAATAAGATATAGCAGTGATGTTTTGTAAAATAGGTTTTCCAAACCCTTGGGCTCAATAGTAATTAAGGCCTTTGATACTTCCATTTTATTAAGTGTTCGACTTGATTGCTTTTATTTTCGAGATGTGAGGCATCTTCAAGAAAATAAGATACATAGCAGTGTCGAACTCCTTATGGGCATGAGAGCCATCTAAGAAAATTCAGACACCGTGAATAATTTACAAGCTTGCTACAGCTGAAAATGTCCATCACGGGAATTGAATCTAGATTCAGAAGCTGAATCTGTGATCACATGATTCCTAGGCTCACATGTGAAAGCAGTATGTACAAAAAGCTTGAAAAAGAAGTAGATTTGAATAAATCCAAATTGTTCAAGCTTCAACGGTTCTAGTTTAGTCACCATGAAAAGGTCAAAGTGGGAAATATCCAGATTTAGGCAAATCTAGCAGAGTGGGCTAAATAATGATTATATATATATATATATATATATATATATATATATATATATATATATATATATATATATATATGAACGATCAATTGCCACATTAAGTAAACTCGAGCGGGACTTGAAGTGTAAATATATATACACATACACACATGACACACATATACACAAATATATATAAGCGGTAGAAATGCCACAAAGTGAACTCAGCACTGCATAGAAATATAAAATATATATATATATATATATATATATATGCACATACCGGATATTATATCCGTGCTCAATCAAATAGAGTTTGATGATAAGATATATATATATATATATATATATATATATATATATATATATATATATATATATATAGGAGCCCTTCCATAGCAAAATTGCTGCTATAAGTCATTGTGAAACACCCCTTTTGGACCGTTGATAAATTGAATTGATGGCTGGGATTAACTTTTCTATTTGATAAGCCGGCACAGGTTGTTGTGCCTAATTATTTACCTGTATCGGCTTCTATTTTAATAAGTGAGGCCCACGTAAAATTAAGTTGTCAGAATAGTTATTAAAAATGAATATTATTATTAAAATAATAAATTTGGAAGAGAAATACTATACATACATATTTTTTTTAATTTTTTATTTCTCCATTATATGTCATGATCAAAGACATTAAAATGGAATAAAAAATAAAATAAATTAAATCAAGAGCTTGTAATTCTACACACATATTTTTTTAATTTTTTTTTATTTCTCCATTATATGTCATGACTCAGCACATTAAAATGGAATAAAAAAATAAAATAAATTCTATCAGGAAGAGCTTTGTTAAACTATACATATTTTTTTTTTTTTTTATTTCTCCATTATATGTCATGACTCAAACACATTAAAATGGAATAAAAAATAAAATAAATCTACTAAAGACAAAAGCTAATACTACCAACATTAAAAAAAAATTACCGATACAAAACGATACTACCGGCATTAAAATAATATTAAAATACCTACTTAAGAGAAAATGATACGACTTGGCAATAAAAATTGAAAAATAAATACTAAGACATAATTTTGTCACTACCGACAATAAAAATTGAAAAAATGATTTTATTCAAGCAATTCGCTACTAAACAGATTCGAACTCGCAACCTCAAACTCCATACACTCATCATATGACCACCCGAGCACCACAGGCCTATCTGTTAATTTCAACCAAGGATATATCTTTATATTAAAACTTCACCATCCCCCAAAATCTATATTTTTGCATTATTATTATATTACGATTTATTATTATTAATAAGTCTATATAATACATATGGGGGTTTTCTCTTTAGAAATAAGTTAATATCTATATTTATTATTATCCCCTTTAATATTTTTTTTAATTTTTGTAATAATATCAATAAAAGGATATATATTATTAATAAATTCTTTCGACCGGTACAGGCTTAACCGGCCGGGAATATATATTATTAATAAATTCTTTCGGCCGGTAGAGGATATAACGGCAAGAAAAATAAAAAATATATATTATTAATAAAATTGTTAAGTAGAAGACAGTGCTTAACCTAATTGGGAATATATATTATTAATAAATTGTTTTGGCTTAGGAGAGGCTATAATTCATTTGGAAAAATAAAAATATATATATTATTAATAAAACCGTTTCTATGCAGTAGAGGTCAGAATTTATTTGAGAATAAATCAAATTTTCTCTGCTAGCTAGACTCGAACCCGCGACCTCAAGCTCCAAACATTCGGTCATATGACCACCTGAAAGCACCATTTTGCCTAGGCATCATATCGGACCTTGGATTTGTATATATCTTAAACCATTCCATCTCCCCAAATTAAATTTCTCAATATTTTATTATACTTATTTGATTATTATTATTATTCTATTATTATTACGAATTGAGTATAAAGCCGTTCCATATTCTAATGACTTATGTACTTTTAATTATTTTATTATTATTATTATTATTATTATTATTATTATTATTATTATTATTATTATTATAAACACCATGCGGTGAATAAGTAGTCAAACATAATAATACAACACTATGGGAATAGAAAAAACTGACATTGATTATATGAGAAAAGTACATTAGTTTGACTTCTTGAGCATTAACCATGCATAAGTCGTCTTCTATTTGGTCTTTTTACCTTTAAATATTATGCGGGAAGTTGCTATTTTCTCATGTTTATTCTGAGCACCCATCTTCTTATCCTTCCATAGAATTTGTTCTCTGATATTATTTTCTCTTTTCTCCTCTACTCATAATTTGTTTCATCTGGTTGCCCACTTTCACTTCAGAAAATCAAGTTGAAGTTCTGATCGAGCAAAATTCATCACTATTATTCACAAGTAAGTTTTTCAAAATGTCATATAATACATCTGAATTTGTTAGTGAAGTTGAAAGTAATAAATCTGATATTGTTCCGTACATTGGTCAATTATTTTGTACGTTGGAAGAGGTTGAATATTTTTATAGATCATATGCTCGCAAAAATGGATTTGAGATTAGAATTGCAACTAGTCATAAACATGCTAATACGAATGATATCAGATCTAGGCAGTATGTATGTAAGAAAGCCGGTACACCAATTGTTGGCAAGAGTTTACCTGATGATGAAGATAGTAGTAATAAAATAACTAGACAGAGAGACTCTATATAGATCTAACAATGTGCAAAGCTAGAATATATGTTGTCCACAATAAGAAAGAAGATAATTGGCGATATCTCTTTGTTGAATTAGAGCACAATCATCACTTAGTGACCCCCACCAAAGTAGATTTGATCGAGACTCACGTAAATATTACTCTGTTGCAAGAAATTTAATTGACACTTTAAATAAGTCCCAGATTGGTCCTAGTAAGATGATGAATGTTTTGAGCACAATGGGAGGTGGGTTGCAAAATGTTCCGTTCTCTCATCGCTAATGTTGAGAATGTGGTGCGAGATTTAAGGCGTGATTCTACAGATGAAAATGATGCACAAGCTGCTGTCAATCATTTGAACAAACTTGCATCCGGAAGTGCCAGCAAATTTTTTTCCGAGTGAAACCCGGTGAAAACAACCGCATAGCTTGTATTTTGTGGGTTGACGCCCGATCAAGGTTTATATATCAACGGTTCAGAGACGTTGTGACATTTGATAGTACATACCGGAAAAATAATTATGACATGCCGTTTGTTCCATTTGCCGGGGTGAACCACCATTATCAGTCTATATTGTTTGGATTTGCACTGTTACGAGACGAGACAGAGGACACTTTTGTTTGGGTATTACAAACATGGCTTGAAGCCATGGACTACAAGGCACCTACAACCATCATCACTGATCAAGACAGAGCCATGAGTAATGCTATTGCTACGGTACTTCCAACTAGTTATCATTTATTATGTTCTTGGCATATTAGCAATAAATTTCCTGAAAAATTGCATCATGTTTATTCTGAGCACCCATCGTTCAAAAATGATTTTAACAACTTGTGTGTATAATCATTGTCCATCCAGGAATTTGAAGAGGGTTGGCATATTCTGATAAGTTCCTATGAATTGTATACTAATGAATGGCTTGGAAGTTTGTATGATGTATGATGATGTAAATGGATTCCAAAGATATACAAAGAGATATTTTGCCGCTGGAATGACTACCATCGAAGAGAAGAGAGCATGAATGCCTTTTTTTGATGAGTATGTTAATGCATCAACAGTATGCTTTGTTTTTTTATCGCAGAGTCAAAAGGTCAGAGAAAGACGCTTTTTATCGAGGGAGAGGAAGGTGACTACATAACAAAACATCGTAAAAGGATTATGGTACTTTGTTCATGTTTAGAAGTTCATGCCGCACAAGTGTACACAAAGAGATGTTTAGACGTTTCCAACGCCAATTCGCCGATTCCATGGAATACAATGTTCATAAACTTAGTGAGTTGTGTGTCACCGATACTAAGGTTTATGCAAAGGTATAATGCGTATGCAATCGAAAGTGATGGAACATATAAAGAAGTTGTCAACAATCGACAACCGCGTGATCGGTAACATGTAATCGCCAAATGTTTTCTCACTCGGTGAATTATGCGCAGCACATCTTGAGATATTTCATAGCAAAGAGTATTTCACAAATACCGACCGAGCATGATCCTTCATCGGTGGACAAGAGACGCGAACAAAAGCAATGGTGAAGACTTACTCTTTAACTCCACATCTCACGACTTGAACAAAATCAAGCAATGCGCTATAATCATTTGATGGGTGATTACCGGGAGTTAGCGAAAAAGCGGCTTGCTCAAATCCAAGTTACAAAACCGTTTTAAACCGAATGCACGAGGAAAAGAGTTGGTTGACCAAGATGATCCAGATGAGAATATTAATCGAATGGCGGAGATGACGACATTGATTGCACAGTTGGAGATCCAAATCATGATATGGGATACGATAATGACGATGAAGATGCAGAGGTGGAAGAAGAAGAAGAGTTTTTGCCGCCTAATATTTCTCAAACAAAGGGCCGCAAAAAACAATCTAGATTCAAGAGTGCACTCGAGAAAATCATTCCTTCTAAGACTCATCGAAAATGTGCAATTTGTGGCTTTGAACAGAGACCACGATAAGCGAAATCACTATCGAAAGTGCTAGGGATTCCTGAGCCAAAAAAATAGGCGTCGGTTGTATTAATCATTCTATGTTTTTTTTATTTTATGAAAATGAACATGTAATATGTACTATTCCTCTTAATGTTATGCAGTACTAGTATTGGTATAATCTGTACTTCTAATATTGATAATCACATTATTATTATTATAATAATACTTCACTACTTTTATAAATTGATAAGTAAATTAATTTCGAAATGACTTGAAAAATTATCATCATTACTTATTAGACTAATTGAACTAGTTTTATTAATAATAAAATCATTTCTTAATAATAAAATCATTGCTTAATATATAAAATCATTACTAATAATCATTGCTTAATAATAAAATTATTAATTCTAATAATGCAAGATTTATAATGATCATTATTTATATTTTATTAAAGAATGATATTAAAGGGGATAATAATAAATATAGATATTAACTTATTTCTAAATAGAAAACCCCATATGTATTATATAGACTTATTAATAATAATAAATCGTAATATAATAATAATGCAAGAATATAGATTTTGGGGGATGGAGTTTGAGGTTCATGAGTTCGAATCATTTAGCAAATGAATTGCTTGAATAAAATCATTTTTTCAATTTTTTTGTCATCGATGACCATGTCGCATTTCTACTGTAGATATTTTAATATTATTTTAATGCACGGTAGTATCATTGCATCTCTACTGTAAGTTTTTTTTTTATTTTAATGTTTGGTCAGTATTAGCTTTTCTGCATTCTACGGAATTTATTTTATTTTTTATTCCATTTTAATGTCTTTGAGTCATGACATATAATGGAGAAATAAAAAAAATTAAAAAAATATGTAAGTTTGGTACAAGCTCTTTAAATAGGAATTTATTTTATTTTTTATTCCATTTTAATGTCTTTGAGTCATGACATATAATGGAGAAATAAAAAAATAAAAAAAAATATGTGTGGTTCGATACAAGCTCTTCCTACGGAATTTATTTTATTTTTTTATTCCATTTTAATGTCTTCGAGTCATGACATATAATGGAGAAATAAAAAAATAAAAAATATGTGTAAGTTAAGACAAGCTCTCCAAGTAGGATTATTTTAATAATAAATATTTATTTTTATAAATATCTTGACAAGTTAATTTTACGTGGGCCTCCCTTATTAAAATATGAAATAGAGTAAGATGGTAAATAATTAGGCACAACAACTCCGTGCTTCAGCTTATCAAATAGAAAAGTTAATCGCGTGACCATTTATTCAATTTATCAACTATTCCAAAAGGGTGTGTCAGATAAGACTCATAGAACTTATTGCATATGGAAGGGCTCCCATATATATATATATATGTTAGAGTTTATGCCCTAGAGGCCAATTATTTGATATAATTGCTTAACATTTTGATATTATATTTGATTGAATAAATGAAATGATTTTATTATGGTCTTATTTACTGCATTATAAATGTTAACATAATAAAATTCCTTAGAATAGTGATACAAATTATATAGTTTCAAGTATGTGACTTGAACATGAGATTATATAATTACAATTAGTATCATTTCTCTTAAATGTCCCTAGTCGAGTATCACTGTTGATGGGACAACAATGTTGCATTGAGACTAGTATGTGGATTGAGTGATGACCAAATCTCATTGGTCATAAATATATGAGATATTGAGTCAACGCATAGGTACATGTTAGATAACGATGTACTGGACAGACCCACCATGAGAATTCTACGTGGAATATTATGCAAGGTGTCATTAGCGATTCTCATAATGACAATGATGGAATGATCCTCCGACCTGAAATCAATATATTACTACACGGGAATTTGTGAACTTTGATATCATCAAAGATCACCTTTAATAGGGTGGACAATAAAGGTGATTATTGGGTACATCATGAATTATGTGAGGAATATGAGTGATCTAGATGGAATTTAACCGTCCTATATATTAGGGGTGATTGAAAGTAGTATGCACACAAGCCAATCATGTTTGATGATAAAACATATACTTTGTAACAATCTTATTCATTTATTAATAAAAAAATATTAATTTATTAAAGGCTTTTAATTATCTACATAATGTTGTTTCATAATATGTGATAAACCCATAGTTTTAAGCAATGCTTTTAGAATAATGATGATGATCATTCTAATGAGATCTAAATTCTTAGAAAGCTTAAAACAAAAATAGTTCTCAATCGTTGGATTATTAAATTGAGGATTAGTGAATCCGGATAGATTGGTACATACGTTGCTTGCTCATTGGATGAGGATGATTGATCTCATGATCATTTGTGTGGAGACACTAAAGCAAGTATGTAGGTGCTTATTAGAGAATAAGTTCACTGAACGTGGCTCGCTAAGGAATACCTAATGGAGTTTTACTTGCCTGTCAATAGGAATTCCTGTAGTGATAGTAATATAAGTGATCCTTGGACTTGAGATCATCATAGTATCTTGTGTATGATGAATTATACTTTGACTTATTCCTTAAGACCCTTAGGGTATATCAAAGGGTATGCTTGGGTATAATAAGTTGTACATGGAGATAATGTATGATCAATAAAGAATCTACCACTTCTAGTAAAAGAAGAAAAATGTCCTATGTGATTCGATAAATGACAACCCAGTAGTCCTTGGCCAAGACAGAATGAAATTAGAAAGGAGTTTCTAATTTGCATTATTTGGAGTTGTACATTTAAGAGTCGAAATACATATAATTAAATAAATTAAGACTTGACAGTAATTCTATGTCTTATATTTAATTGGGACATTGTATGGTGGAAGGATTGAATTGTACGGTAACTATTTACTCAAAGGTTCTTTTATAATTAATGTTGAAATCTATATTATCTGGAAAATCGTTAATCGCTAGGGAGGCTTATCCCTATTGTAGAATAAATATTATTTATTTAAATAAATTAATAGTTTAATTTATTTATTTAAATAAGATTAGAATTGTTCTAATTGATTTATTCACAACCGGTTTAATATGGAGAACCTAAAGGGTCACACCATAAAAGGAAGAATAATTGTTTAAGAAGTTAATGGCATAATCGTAATAATAAGTGGAGTATATTTAATTTAATCTATGGTGATAGAATAAATTAAATAGCTTAATATTTATTATTTAATATTTTGGAAATATTAAATATAAATTAATAAAAGGAGTCTTATTATTATTATTACTATTATTATTATTTAATTCCTAAAGGAGTTTGGGAATTAATTAATAAAAGTACTCTCATATATTCCTAATAAGATTAGGAGGTAAATTAAATAAAAGATTTTAATTAATTATTCCTAATAAGATTGGGAGCATAATTAATTAAAGAAATTTAATTAATTAAAATAAATATCAAATCTTTAATTGTTAAGGAGGGTTGCCTACATCTATAAATAAGAAGAGTCTTATTATGGGTGTAGAGTTGTTGTTGACTTTTTCACAACATACGTGATTCCAATTGTTGGAGAGTACACTCTTTTTCTATGAGAAATAGAAAAACTAGGGTTTTTTCAAACACCCATCTTCTTAAATCTTTCTTCTTCCTTGGTGGATCACCTCTAGAGGCCAAACACTTGGGTGGCTAAAGTTGATCAAAGGAATGAACCAAACCCGGTGGATTCAAGTTGAACGCGAAATGATTTGGAGGTGAACTTGTACCTGAGGAAGCTCGAATCTTCAAGGGTATGATTCTTGTTCTTTATCTTTTCGTTTAATTAATAATTGTGCATAAAGGATGATCCGGGTATATGGTTTGTAAATTTTTAAAACTCTAATTTTCCACGTTTTTGCTTACTTTGTGCAATTTGATTGCGTTCATGAATATTACAAACCTAACAGTGATATCCATAGGCCTCTTGATTGAGTAGAACTATGATTACGTTTTTGATTAATTCCTTTTTAACAGCTATATATATGATATGTAGCAGACATTTTAGGGATTATCATAAAAACCTAACAAACCCTAGCCGCTCTTAGAGAGAGACTAGAGAGAAAAGTTTCAAAAATCCTGTTCCTTTGGTGGCTAGTACCTCAGCTCCCTTTATTGCAGAATCGTGTGACAATTCGTAGGCGTTCATGTGGATATCATAGAGACCTAGTTTCGTGAGGGATTGCGTTGGAGATTCGAAGCGTTTCAGAAGATTTTTCATAATCAGTATAATCTCTTAAACACTGAATTAATATCTGTTTCACATGGATCCTGTTTTGGGTTTCAAAAATTATTCTGTTTTGTTCAATTTATATTCTGCTGTATGTTGCTTTGATGTGTCAAAATCCCAATAGTGGCATCAGAGCTACTTGGGAAACGATTAATTCAGATTACGTGTTTTATTATTTTGGATATATATGATATATGATGATACAATTTTACCGATCTGAAATTGAATATATAATATTCTGTATGTAGGCATATTCTGGTATTATGAATATCAGTAATAGTTATGCATGTATATGATGTTTTGTTAATTGTATCTTAAATGGCATAATAACAGTATACAACTTCTGTTCTAATTGGATTACAAGCATGAAGAATCGGTTTAATATGATTAATTGAAACTGGACATATATGATATGTACTTGGTGTATTGTTATTATGAGTGTTTTGGTGGATTTAATATATGATTCTGAAACTGTTTCAGAGATTCGTATGGAAAAATTATACAATACATATTGTAGTTCAAAAAATTCTACAATATCGATCAGCCGGACCACCTCCAGGGGGGGAGACTGTGATGCCCCCAAAACAGGTATACATCACCCATCTTGGGTCGCCAAATACATGGTACATAATCCAAATACAACTTAATTATACAATACTCATATAAAATACGACAAAACATAATCTAAGAGTTTTAATAAGAATATTGTCATCTAGACAATATCCACACTCAAATTCAATCTTATTACATTTATTATCACACTATTTCACATAATAGTGAGGACTACTAATGCAACCATCTGGACCATCAATCCATTTCCCGACTAGATCCAGCTATATTCTCATTTCCTGAAGAGAACAGTGAAAGAAAGGGTGAGCTTAACTAGCCCAGTAAGAAATATTATGACTAAGATAATGCAGAATAAATTATCCTTAGCCTTCAACAAAGATAACAACCGATAGAATACAATAGACAACAAGTTTTAGATCAACAAAGCGCAATGAATAAGCAATCCATTAGAAGAGTCAAGTAGAGCATAAAATCTACTATCTTCTATGATTTAAAAAGTTTTTCATCAACTTTATCGCTGAGACTCAGCTTAACAAATAAAATCAAATCATCTCTGCACCACGGCCAAGGATATTCATGTAATCATCAATGATCATGATTATACCAAATAATCCCTGGTCATAATCATACCAACAACTGTCCATCAATGAACTATAGGTCAGTGAGGACTTTGACCACATCATTTGTCACATTACGGTCATGATTATACCGAATAATCCCTGGTCATAATCATACCAAGTCCATCTATGCACGTAAGCCAAAGATGACTTTCATCATAATATAAGCATGAGGATGATGACAATTATATAATAATTCAATAAAACAAGTTCAAGGATAAATTTTAAAGATTTATAATCTAATTTATCCAGAAATCAATAACGTCCAAATTGTCAACATGATACTGCTTTGTAGAGTAAAATTCAAGAATAATATTCATGTACCAAAAATAATTTGGACAGAAAAGAATCAATTTTTCTTCGTGAATAGTATCCCGTGAATAGTACTTCGGGAATAGTACCCCGTTAATAGTACCCCGACATGAAAAATACCCCAAATACCCGAGTGAATAATATTTGGGTGAATAGTAACTCGTGAATAGTACTCCGACACGAAAAGTGCCCCGAATATCTAAGTGAATAGTAATCAGGTGAATAGTAACTCGTGAATAGTAACTCGTAAAAGAAAAATACCAAAGAAAATGATATTCCATGACGAGTACAAAAGAAATGATATCTCATACGAGTAAAATAGAATATATGAAACTACAAATGGATTTTCACCCGCCATGCGGTAATCCACGTAGACAGATCATTTCCACAATTTAATAAGGAATGAATATGAAGGATCACTCACCATGCATGCGGTAGTCCACACAGACAGGTTATTCCAATAGAATAATAAAGAATGGAACCAGGTCATGCGTAATCCGCACAAACAGGATATTCCA
This sequence comes from Panax ginseng, assembly GCA_020205605.1. NCBI lineage: Eukaryota > Viridiplantae > Streptophyta > Magnoliopsida > Apiales > Araliaceae > Panax > Panax ginseng. The sequence goes on along the minus strand of CM035130.1, from coordinate 88,490,083 downwards.
ACAGAATAATAAAGAAGGGAACCAAATCATACGTAATCCGCACAGACAGGATACTCCAACAGAATAATAAAGAACGAAACTAGGTCATGCGTAATCGCATGCATGTGATATTCCAATGAATAATAAAGAATGGAATAACAACAAATTCACTGTATGCGATATAATCGCATGCATAAAGTTATTCCAATAGAATAATAAAGAATGGAATAATGTAAGAATTTCACCATGTATGCGCATATCAGATAGACAAAGTTATTCCAACATAATAATAAAGAATGGAATAATGTAAGAATTTCACCATATATACGGTAGTCCGTGTATACAGGTTATTCCAACAAAATAATAAGGAATGGAATAACAATAGTTCTCTTCATGAATACGAAAGAAATAATACCCCTTACCTCAGAAAAAAACTGGATACTAGAATAGTGAGGTAGCAGACTTCTCTTCTTCTTTCCCTTTATAATTTCTCTCTATAATAATTGCTCTATAGCTTCAGTGAATTGGTGAGAAATGAAGAAAGAATGAGCTTCTATTTATAGGAAAATATAATTTCAATAATTGCACGTTTTGGGGCTCGAAATATTACAGTATAATACCTTCCTCTTTTTCTTCATTTTTAATTTAGTCCTGCAAGTATTATCAAACTTGCACCACCTCCCCTAATAGTAAATCATGTGAATAAATATTAAATCATGTGACTCAATAGTTCTAGACATGTGAAAATACGAATTACAGTATAGTACCTCCATCTATACCTCCATTTTTAACTTAGTCATGCAAGTATTATCAATCTTGCACCACCTCCCCTAATAGTACAAGAATGTGAATCAATAGCACACACATGTGAACAAATAGTTATAATCATGCAAATCAATAGCAATTAATTGCTCATTTATCCGATTAATTACCCGATTGGTCAATATAACCTCCAGACATCAATTATTATCAAAATAAATATCGATTTTCACTAACACTAATAATTCTAACACAGTGGAACTATCAATTTCATATTTAATCAACACGAACTTATTCATCATTAATATTATAATTCATAATATTTAACAACCAGGTCGTTCCCAGGAAAGAGGGGGCTTTCCGATAAGGATTTCTCCTTATTGGTGCGCAATTAGGTGACCATACCTCTCCTTGACAGAACTTCTAGACATTGTCAATATTGCAAATAATAATATGAATAAATTTGCCATTTCAATTATTGATTTAATAATATATAATATTATGCAGACGATATTGTGACAATAATTGAATCAATAATATGAGAGATATGATGCAACAATTACTATAGCAATAATTGAGTATAACTGAGTGACTTCTTACGTAAGCATCAATAATCAATACTGTGTCCTACTATGCAACCACGCGTATTACTATACTTTTACTACCAGGTAGTTCAACAGTTTTAATGGTAACACATTCACCGTTTATAAAATGATAATTCTGTCATTTTCTAACTACGATAATACTTCCGTTGTGGGGTCCACCAATGATTGTGCTTGCCGCATTTAATATTCCCCTGTTAAAATGAATATTCCCCGACCAATCTAATATTATATATCCACTTGCTTACTTTGCAAAATTTATAAATATTACCCACAACTATAACATTATATCAAATCCACACCATAATATTCAAAAAAGAATTCTAGAAAATTAAATCTTTATTCATAAAATTTGGGGTCTCACAATCTCCCCTCCTTATGAAATTTCGCCCTCCAAATTTACGTACGTACCTGGTATGCCGAATAGATGAGGATACCTTGACTTCATTTTAGATTCTAACTCTTGAGGTATAACCTTTGAGTGTCGAATATGATCCTTCTTATCCAAGATTTTAACACGTATCTCCTCATACGTTAAATCTTCTGTTATCTCGTCTAGTTCTAATTCAATAATGTGGTTCGGGTCATCCACATATTTACGTATCATCGATACGTGAAAAACGTTATGAACACGTGACATACTTGACAATAAGGAGAGTTTATAGGCCACAGTTCCTACTCGATCGAGGATTTCAAATGGGCCAATTAAATCGAGGGTTGAGATAATGCCTTCTTGAACCTTCTTGTTCACATTTATCAGATTCGGGTGTGTAGCTTGAGCGGCTTTAACTTTATCGATTAAAGTCGATTCTACTCGTATATTCGTTATCCTCACGTGGGTCCCTGGAGTCTTTAACTCTATCTTCATCATTTTATACGAAATGGGTTTTTGTGTTAACAACATCGCACTCGTAAACGCATACGATCTTCTGCTCAATGCATCAGCTACCACGTTCGCTCTTCCACGATGATATTGAATGGTACGATCGTAATCTTCTACAGCTCGAGCCAACGTCTTTGGTGCATTATACGTTCATTTTGGTTGAAGAAATATTTAAGGGTTGAAGAAATGGGTTTTGTACTGGGGTCAATACAAAATTTGATTTCACGCTCTAGGGGTAGGCTAAGAAGTCTTCAAGAATACGTTAGGAAATTTATTAACAATAGAAATATCATTCAAAATTGTGACTCTCATCCAAGACTTGGATAGCACGTCACATTGATACCTATCAACTTGCCACTGTTATTCACAGCATCCCCTACGGATAGTCTGGCTTCGGTGCATTCCACACAAGGAAGTCAACAACGAAAGGCTCGGGGCTCTTTACTTATTGCTTGATATAACAGTGATTTGGTTGCTTGAATTCGCATAATAGGTTGGTTAAGAATATGAAAGCTAACAACCTTGCAAAAAGCATGATGAGTAGTTAACCAATCGATTCCTAAAATCGCATCAAAGGCAAGTATTTTCAAAGAGATAAGATCGACAGGTAACCTGAGGGTATCAATTTGAACCAAATAAGACTTATAAACAGTGGAGGTAACGAAGGTTTCTCCTAACGGAGTTTCAACCGATAAGTCAAAGTCTAATTTCTCCGGAGTCAAATTTAAACGTTGAGCGCAAGCAAGAGAGATAAAAGAATGGGTAGAACCGGTATCTAATAAGATATAGACTTCGCAAGAATTTATAATTAACTAACCCGTGCTAACTTCGTTCAGGTTACTTGCTTTTTGAGAAGTCACGAAAAACGCTCTTCTTGAAACCACTGACTTTGTTTTATCCGTATCCGCTTTTGGTGCCACCGTCCCAGTTGGACTTGACTTTGGTGCACGACAAAATTGGGCTAGGTGACCTTCTTTTCCACAATTGTAACATGCTTTGGATTGCATCACACAGTTTTGACTGATATGTCCCTCCCCTCCACATTTGAAGCATACATTTGGTGGTCGTTCTCCTTCCTTGAAAATGGGTGCTGGTGCTGCTGTCTTTCCATCATTATTGAACCTTCTCTTCTTGAAATTTCCACTTCTATTATCTTGGCCATGATTACCACCGAAGTGGTTACCATTTCTGGCATGATAATTTCCTCCACGATGGTTATCGTTGTTCCGATGTTCGTTGCCACCGGTACGATTATTATCGTGTTGTTGGTCGTTACATTTTGGTTGTGCTGACTCATTATCGCGCTCCAATAATTGAGCCCTATTCACAACATCTGAATATAAACAAAGTTTATAAGAAATGAGGTATGGACGTATATCGGGTTTCAAACCTCTTAGAAACATTCACGTCATTCGCTCCTCATTATCAACCAAATGGGATGCAAACCAGGATAGCTCCGCAAACTTAGCCTTGTACTGCGATACAGTCATATTGTTTTGTTCCAGCTTGATGAATTCCACCTCCTTCATGTGACAAATACTTTCGGGAAAGTACTTGTCGTTGAACAACTCTTGGAACTTCTCCCAAGACATCTTGAATGCGTTAGGTTGGGTACGTTTTATTAATTCCAACCAATAATCTACCTCTTCACGCAACATAAAGGTGGCAAAGGGAACCTTTTTCTCCTCGGAGTATCCCAAGACATCAAATATCTTGGTGATCTACTTTAACCACGTCTCCGCCTTAAGTGGTTCTGGCTCTCCCAAAAACTCCGGTGGTCCCAGCTCCTTGAACTGCTTAGCGGTGACCACCCGAGAGTTTCCAGTGTTTCCACCTGCATTTTGAACAGGAGTCTCTCTCGCCTGATGTTGCATGATTTTCATAAAGCCTCTGAACATCCCATCATTCACCATTTCATCGATGTTATTGTTTACCTGAGGATTATTGACTTGTTGTTGCACATTATCCTGGGTATTGATCGTTGGTGACTCAACGGTCTCATGTGCTTCATTGCTTATCTCAACATTTTTGGATGCCATTTTCAAATACTGTAACAAAACAAGGGTTAATGAACATATCACATATTATCCCTATACTCTGACCGACCAATTAAATACCAAATAAACGTAGGTAGGTCATACTAGCGAAGGAATTCCCCGTCTCTCCCCTCCTAGTTTTTTTTGTCTCACATCTCAGCCATGGATCATATCCCTAAGCTTTGATACCAACTGTGACACCCCCAAAACAGGTATAAATCACCCATCTTGGGTCGCCAGATACATGGTAGATAATCCAAATACAACTTTGTTAGGAATAAGCATGTAAATGATATTCCTATGTACATATGATTTGATTATGACATATATATGAATGAATATGCAAGTATGCTTGCATTAAGAAAAGTTGTAAAGTCCTTTGATAGATTATAGAAACATATGTACAAGGACTTAGAATGAATTGATCAAAAATGTTAGGTTGATCCTATATAAGCAAAACAACTTTGTAAAGTCCTTCCAAAAGAAATGATGTACAAGGACTGTAAATATAGAAAGATCAAGCATGTTAGGTTGATCTTATGATATAATAGATAGGCATGTCTGATCGTCGAGCACTGCACCAGAAATCGTAGTCTTCCAGGAGAGTCAAGGATAACTCAAGAGCTATCGAGGCAGAATTGTAGTCTGCAAGATAGTAGATCCCGGAGTTCGTAGACTGCCAGGAGAGACGAGGAAGGATCGTAGTGTGTCAAAAAGTACTTCCTTGGAGCCGTAGTCTGCTGAGGAAGTTATGTTCAGAATCATAGAGACATCCTGCCTACGAGCCAACCGAGCAGCTACCAAAGCCAAGAATTGTAGACTACACTCGGAGTCGTAGAGTCTACTAATGTCAAAGCTAAGTCAAGAATCATAGATTACACTCAGAGTTGTAGAGTCTACTGATCGTAACAAAGGCAGAGATCGTAGTCGAGCAAGATCAGATGAAGATAACAAGCACAACGACAGAAAATCATAGTGTTAAGATCTGATCTCGGAGTCGTAGTGTCTACACAGCCGAAGCTGAATCATAGAGTACTGAACTTAGACTTCAACAGATGTGCTCACAAAGCCAAGGTAGAATCATAGAGCAAACACGATTCTCAACATATGAGCACTCCCAGAATATCCAAAGAAATGAAGCCTCTGGTTGGTACTGCAAAGATACATCTCACCTAAAGGAAGCCAAAGAGCACTTAACGAATGGCATGCAAGCTAATTGAAGATTTAAGCATCAACCCAATCAGCATCCAGATTGAGTTGTGAAGCCATTCAAGATGAAGTCTTCCACAAGATGATCCTAAGAAGACTTCAGTAGTTGTCAGCAATATGTGTAGCTGTCAAGTGGAAAGATGTCAACGATCTTTGAAGTAACCAGGATCGTAGTGTTTGCCAAATAAAGAAGGAACTGATGGAGTGTACGCAGAGATACTGGTCATCCTCTGAATAACAAGGCTAAAGTGATTAAGCATTAGGTCAGTCCATTGATGATAAGTGAACGGGAGATCACAAGGAGAAAGCGAGCTGGACACGCCACAAATCTAAAGTGTCTTGTTATTCAGAAGGGGCCAGAGAAAGGAGTCAAGCCTTCAGTATCTGAGAATAGTCGAGGCAAACAGAAGTGTTGAAGCACTGCACAAGAAGAGGTGGTCCACATTAGAGATCTAATGAATAATCTTCAAGATTGTAGTGTTAATTCTACAAGTCAAGAAGCAACAGTCATCAAGACACTACGATCAGGTCCAAAAAGATATGCGTCAGAATCATAGAGTTTGAACAACTGAAGATTGAGGCATTGGCAACGGCTCAATCTGAAGATTAATATTCGAATAGAGCTTATTGAGAGCATCGATGCAAAAGGACAACCTCTGATCTAAAAATCAGAAGAAAGAAATACAGTTGACTACCTGCCCGAGACATGAAAGTGATATCTCTGATGGGGTAGGTGAATTAGTAGACTGCAGTGTCAGAAAGTCAGAAAAGGGGATATCATGTCACATCTGCAGTCTACACTAAATAACTCGAGATTTGTGAGGCAATTCAAATAGCTTCTAACGGCTATATTCCAACGGGAAGATTGGGAAGGAGTATAAATCAACAGAGCTTCAAAGATCAAGTGGTGCTGATGATTGCCATGTTGCAGAATCGTTGAGTTGTTGAATGTTATTGTTGACTCTACGAGCTTCACCAAAAGATCAATAGAACAAGTCTCACTGACAGTGAGACTACCAAGGTGGAAGTGAAGCAGCCTTGAAGAAGGACTTAAACGGATTAGAGCTTCAATCAACAAAGATGAGAATGCCATTGAAGATGGCTATGACGCCCCCAAATCCGGGTCTCTTCCAACCCGACAGATGGTGCTACACGGTACTACCATTCATTCATTCATTTAATTGAATAGTCTCAAAAGGACTAATATAGCTTCTATATATCCAAAATAATATTACATTTCCCAAGTTCTTTGTAACCCATTCGTTTGTTCTTGTCATAATATTTAATATATTACAGACATTCAACTATTCTATTACATAAGCAATCTAAGGGTTCATCTTCGCCTTGCCCTTGTCCTTGCCTGAGCCTTCGGTCCGCTCGATCTTAGCTGTGTTCATATGGTTCAAGCAAGAGTGAGCATGACTACCTTAGCAAGTACTACAATTCTAATAAACAACATGCTTGAAATATATAACTCATATATCTTCAGTAACTTAACAATAGTTACGAAGTACTATCGATAATTCAAAATAGCACTTCTTTTCATTCAAAATATTTTCCAACAACAATATTCAGTAGAATATCCACTAAGGCTCAAAACTATGAGCAGTTCATAATTTCTTTTGAAAAGGACAACTCGACACTAAGTAAAGTAAGTCGTAAAAGATAGCTTACGAGCACTTTTGGGTGATCAGCCCATAGTACTCTATGTTGATCAACACTACATTCATTAAACGTGTATACGTTTAAGTTGTGGCAACCTCACGTGCCTGTCATTAAACGACAAAAACATTTTAGCATACTTGGTCTTCGATTGAAAACCATACCAATATAACTCGGTAAACATAAATCATACTTGACAGAATCATAATATAAGTCTAGCCGAAAGAGTTGGCTTTAGACTTCATCATTCAAGACTTCATGTGAAAGAATACATGAATTACAAAACTTGTCCAGATTGAACTGGAACAAGGGTTAGAATACTTGCCTTCAGCGTCAGCTTACTGATTAACACACGTACACTTTAAGTCTCTACATTTCTATAATACATGATCATATAATGTACCACTTTATTCTTTATCTCGCGCTGTGGCGTGAGTTAGCAGTGTGCTCAGACACTGTTATGGCGCTGTGACGCCACTCATTTGGCCTTGGGTTGGCATCGCAGCGCCAACTCTGTGCCTCAGATAGTTTGCAATTTTTGAAAATTTTACGAAACTCCCGGACTCATAACTTCTTCGTTATAAGTCCGAATTGGCTCGTTCAAAAGCCTACGGTTCACAAATTACATACTCTATGTATTAATGCAAGAATTTTATCTATTTGACTTCGTTTGCTAAAATTTCTCCTATGAGTTAATTTTTAACGAAAACGATAAACGTCCGTGAACGTTCAACGCTCGTTTCTTCGTTCTAAGTCGGAATTCGGTCATTTTCGAGTCCACAACTCTATAATGCCAAATATGACTCATCTCCATCGAAAACCAATGTTTCCAACTTCAAACACAAAATACGACTTCCATTCTGAAAATTTTACGAATTCGACGATTATCGTCCAATCGTGTGAAATCTGGCAAAACTACATTCTTAATGATTCTAAATGGATTTTAACCTACATATGATGATTACAAGTTAATTATTACACCTACTTATAATCAAAGTAGGTTTTGACTTATTCTCATAAGTCAATGACTTATTTAACTTATGAACTACAATTCCTCATGCTTATGACTTACTATGAACTTAAGTCCATCAATTAATGTTCTCATGCTATATTCAATATACTAACATCATATGACAAACATATGATAAGTTCTTCATAATTCTAGCAACTTATTAAAGTTCAAGTAGCTTATTCAACTTATTCGGCTTAAGTTCATTCCTTAATAACTTATTACATGTTCTTAACAAACGATCTCCCTTCTCTATCAATTCTATCATAGAAGATATGTAGATAAAAGATATGAGTCTTACCCTTGAAGACTATGACTTTAATTCACTTTGGAAAATCTAGCAAAAGTTGAAGTGGCTTATAAGTCTTAAGTGGCTTATTCTCTCTACCAAATAAGTTGCTTATCATTGAGAGGAAAGTGTTGGATGAATAACAACCAACAAAATGAAATGGAGCCTTTTATTTATAGGCAACTCAAAGCTAGGGTAGAATGGTCTTTAAACATCCCACCTCCTCATTCCACTTCCTCAATAACCTCCTTACTTTCCACCTCCTTACTATTCATTCCTTGCTCAACACAACACTTGGTCATCACACTAATTGTTTGCCCATCAAGTTTACCCACTTTACACTTGGATTGCCCCATGGATCATGGCTTCTCATTGGGCTTATTAATTAAATCTAACTACGTCCTTATTGGGCTTATGCTACCATAGTTTGGACTCATGATCTATCAAACACTTGGGCTTGATTGTCACCTTCTATTAGACTTCTCTTATTAGGCTAATAATCCTACAAGTCCATTACCTTAGATTTAACAACTTTACATTTATACCCCATGTATAATCGTCATATGCTAGCTCGTATATTAATTCGTAATATACGTTATCTCATTCTTCATACATAATAGTACAATACGTCGTATTATACTTACATCCATTACCTTCATATAATGAATACACATTATACGATCACAACTTTCTTCCTTTAACGCTTAATAAACCTAACGTTCCCAAATTAAGTCCGCATTCGAAATATTACGTTTTCCATACTTAGGTTATTATTACATAATCCATATCACCTTAATATTATAACATTACGTATTTCTCAGAAGTTCAAAAATAATTCTCGAGCAGAAATCTATGAATAGTGTTTTTTGGAAAATTTCTTGAAAAGCTTTTATTTTCGTCTTAGAAATTCAAACACTTTAATTCTCCCACATAGTTAAAATACTACGACATTCCAACGTTTCTAGGTTATAGAACGACATTCATCTTATCCACACGTAATAATAATAAATAATATTATTTTATTCATTATTAAAAGTATTTACAAAGGTTCAATTTTTTGGGGCGTTACACTCTCTCCCCCTTATAAGGATTCTGTCCCCAGAATCTCGCAAAAAAAAAAATTACACAAATAAATGAGGGTAATTCTCTTTCATCATTTCTTCTAACTCCCACGTTGCTTTTTTGCATCGTGGTTCTTCCATAGGCTCATATTCTATCACGTGCTTATAATCTGGCTTATAAGGACGTAACACGGATACGTGAAATACATTATGTATTCGTTCTAGGTCTGGAGGTAACGCTATCATATAAGCTACCTCGCCTACCCGTTTTAATACCTCAAAAGGTCCTATGAACCTTGGACTTAACTTTCCCTTCTTCCCAAAACGTATATTTTCTTTCCAGGGAGATACTTTTAGGAATACGTACGAACCTACTTCAAACTCCGGATTCTCTCTATGCGGATCCGTAAACTTCTTCTGTCTGTTTTGAGCTGCTAGAAGACGCATTTGTATCTTCTTGACAATGTCCGATGTCTGTTGTACCAACTCTGGTCCCAACATTCGACGTTCTCCTACCTCATCCCAGTATAGTGGCATTCTGTATTTCCTCCCATACAAAGCTTCGTAAGGCGGCATACCTATGCTTGTATGATAACTATTATTATACGCAAACTCCACTAATGGTAGATGATCATCCCAACTACCCTTGAAATCCATGACGCAAGATCTCAGTATATCTTCTAACGTCTGAATTGTCCTCTCGCTCTGTCTATTCGTTTGTGGATGATACGTTGTACTAAGCTTTAACTGCGTTCCCAACTGCTCTTGTAGACTCCTCCAAAAGTTCGACGTGAATCGTGAATAACGATCTGACACAATCAATACAGGTACTCCATGTCTGGAGATTATTTCCTTAATATAGAGTCTAGCTAACTGGTCTAAGTTATACTTAACCCTAATTGGTTAAAAGTGAGCCAACTTCGTCAATCGGTCTACTATTACCCAGATCGCATCATACCCCTTCTGAGTAGTCGGAAGTCCTACCACAAAATCCATCGTGATATTCTTCCACTTCCACTCCGGGATTTCTAATGACTGTAGCAAGCCACTAGGTCGTTGATGTTCGGCCTTAACTCTCTGACAAGTCAAGCACCTACTCACATATTCGGCGATCTCTCTCTTCATATTCAGCCACCAAAAACGCTGTCGAAGATTTTGATACATCTTAGTGCTACCAGGATGAATCGAAAACCTTGAACTATGAGCCTCTTGTAGAACCTGCTCCCTTAGTCTCTTTATCAAGACTATACTTAGTCTCTTTTTTATTGGTTAATCGCTCCTTTGCTCGATCACACTCATCCGTTCTGAGCTGCACCTCCTTGATTCTTTCTACGATAGTAGATTGCATCTCTGTCATAAAAAGTATCTGCTCCGATTCACTTGGAAACTTCACTTCTATCTCCATCCTAGCCATCTCTGTTATTAACTCAGTTTGAGCTGTTAACATAGACAACTTTTCCCGACCCTTTCTCTTAAGGCGTCTAAGAACTACATGGCTTTTCAGGTGATACAGATTTCACATTCGTAATCCTTTATCAACTCCGACCATCTCCTCGCCTCATATTCAACTCCTTCTGTGTGAAGATATATTTAAGACTCTTGTGGTCTGTGTATATCTCACATTTTTCTCCATAAAGATAAGGTCTCCATATCTTTAGAGAAAAAACTACTGCGGCCAGTTCCAGATCATGAGTAGGGTATACTTTTTCATAATCCTTCAACTGCCTAGATGCATACGCAATGACCTTGCCATGCTGCATGAGCACGCAACCAAGTCCTCTACGCGAAGCATCGCTATAAACTACAAAATTTCCTGTGTCATCGGGCAATGACAAAACAAGCGCTTCACTCAATCTCTTCTTTAGTTCTTGAAAACTGTCCTCGCATTTGTCAGTCCAAGCATATTTCACCGTCTTCCTTAAGTTAGTCAACGGAGTAGCTATCTTTGAAAAATCCTGGATGAATCTTCGATAGTAATCCGCTAACCCTAGGAAACTTAGCACCTCAGTCGGTGTTTTCGACTGTTCCCAATTCATCACGGCTTCCACCTTCGCTGGATCTACTGAAATTCCCTCATAGTCAATGACATGACCTAAAAATTGTACCTTCTCTAACGAAAATTCACACTTAGCGAATTTCACATACAACTTCTCCTTTCTTAGTGTCTCCAACACTAATCTAAGGTGTTCAGCATGATCTTTTGGCATCTTAGAATAGACAAGAATATCATCTATAAACACCACGATGAACTTGTCCAAATATTGTTTGAACACTCTGTTCATCATGTCCATAAATGCAGCTGGTGCATTTGTCAACCCAAACGACATCACCAGGAAATCATAATGACCATAACGAGTCATGAATACTGTCTTTGGCACATCCTCCTTCCTAACCTTCAACTGATGATACCCCGTTCTTAAATCTATTTTAAAAAAATACTTAGTCCCTTTCAACTGATCAAAGAGATCATCGATCCTGGGCAATGGGTATTTATTCTTTATCGTTAACTTGTTCAACTCTCGATAGTCGATACACAGTCTTAATGATCCATCCTTCTTCTTAACAAACAGTACTGGTGCTCCCCACGGTGAAACACTCGGTTGAATGTACTTCCTGTCTAACAGTTCTTGCAACTGCACCATCAACTCCTTCATCTCCACTAGCACCATACGATACGGTGCCCTGGAAACTGGTGCCGCTCCTGGCACAATGTCTATCACAAACTCTGTCTTCCAATCTGGTGGAAGACCCAGCAATTCACTCAGAAATACATCGACAAATTCTCTCACTACAGGTATTTGTTCCATGGTGGCTACCACTCTCTGGGTATCAACAACATGACACAGATAACCTACGCATCCCTTTCTCAGTAATTTCCTAGTTTGTGTCATGGTTAGACAACATGAACGTCCTGGCGATCTATTACCGTAAAATACTACCCGAGGTTGTTCTAACGTCTTAATGTTCACACATTTATTTTGACAATCTATAATTGCCCCATGGTTTACTAACTAATCCATTCCGAGAATTACATCGAATTCTCCTAACTTTATCGGTAACAAATCTATCGATAATTTACAACCCCGTATATCTACACAATAACTCTTATGAACATCTTCAACAGGAATTATTTCTTCGTTTACTACCTTAATATTTAAAGGTATAGGAAACTTTTCGGGAAGTAATCCTAATCGTCCAGCAAAATCACATGCTATAAACGAACAAGTAGCACCCGAATCAAATAACACGTATGCATTGATATCGTTGATCGAAATAATACTCATGACGACGTCCCACGATGCGATCGCATCTTGATCATCATATTAAAGGTACGACCCATCGGCTTACCCGTATCGCTATTTGGTCCACTAATAGCTAACTTATCGCTATTAATACCGATTCTCGTCCGTCCCCCCTTCTTGGGCGAGTTCTTTGCCATGTGGTCGATTGATCCACACACAAAGCATTTGTTGTTCTTCTTGAACTTCGGACAATTAGGCTTAATATGCCCCTCCCATCCATTGAGTTGTAACAGACGGCCTTCCCTTGAGAGGCAGACTCCTAAGTGAGTCTTCCCACAGGTCTTGCAGGCCTCCATTCTTCTCTTCGGGTCTCCTTACTTCACTTCGGTATTCCCAGAGCTAAATACCTTCCTCTTCTGACCCTCGCCACTACCACTGGCTCCCTCGATCTTTACTCTCCCGTCTACTTTGACCTTTCTCTTCTTGTCCTTGTGGTATTCACTTAAAGCTTCACTACCACCCTCGACGATTATCACCTTCTCTAAAACGGTCCCAAAAGAAAGTACTTTGGAACACCGATATGCAGTTATAGAGCTAGGGTTTCAAGCCCTGCTCGAACCGTCGCACCTTCCTCACCTCAGTATCCACTTGATTTGGAGCGAACCTTGCCAGTTCATTAAACTTGGTGGCGTATTGGGGAACCTTCATGTCCCCTTGTTTCAACTCCAAAAACCACATCTCTATCCTCCCTTGCATGCTCGTGGAAAAGTAGTTCTCGAAGAATATCTCCTTGAACCTCTCCCATGTTAGATTCACTATCCCGGCCCTAGCCTGATTGGCTTCCCACCAAAAGTTGGCATCTCCCTTCATCATATAGGTTACAAAAGAAACCTTTTGGGCCTCATCAACATTTGCTATTAAAAATGCCTTCTCTATCTCCTTAACCCACGTTTGGGCTTCAATAGGGTTCGTAGTTCCTTTGAACTCCGGCGGACCCACGCTCTTGAAATCCTTAAAGGTAGTAGCTCGTGCTACTCCCGAATTTACGGGGATATTAGCCCCTATTCTATTAAAGGCAGCTGTTATTAAATTAACAAACTCCTGCGTCGGATTAACCGAACCTCCCTCCGGTTGATTTACGCTCGCACCTTGATTACGTTGCACTCTTCTCGGCGGCATTTTGCTGATACAATAAACACATTTTCGTGATTATTCCTTTCTTTATTAGTTATCATTAATATTAAATAATAACTCCAACATCCATAACTTATTGCTTTCCATAAAAAGGACTTATATTCATTCTTCGTAGTATAATACTACATCGGTTACATACACAACTTAAGCTAATTATATTAATTTCTCGCTATCGCTTTCCAAAAATTGGGATTTACAAAAGACTACCCTTTACTATACAAAAAGGGCTTTACGTCACTACTACTTACAAAATATTTACATACTACTCTAACTACTACTAGTCTACATCTGCCTCAACGCATTCTCAAAATCTGCCTTGGCAAGACCGGCAATGATATCACGGCTAATAGTATGCCTTGTTTGCCCCACCTCCACAGGATATTGTTGGTTGATTTCATAATCAAAGCAAACGTGCAAGTATACACGGTCAACAAGTAATAAAGTGATAAGATAGAGTGTCGATCCCACAGAGAATTCTAATTAATAAATTCCAACTACTAGCACTATATCAATTCAATTTTATTTAAACAACCATAAATTGTGATTTTTCAAATTAAGAAAATTAAAATAAATAATTAAAAGAAATTAATGTAAAAGAAAGCAAATACACAAAACTAAGATTTGATTGAATTCAGATAAATAAGGATTAAGACTACAATATCCCCAATTATGAACTATAAATCAATTATCCAATTAGCCCAATATTTATGCCTACTTAATTGTTAGCAGGAATTCTCAAGTGCCAAAAGTCCTTTTCCAAGTGATCAATTATCTTCTATTTAATCCAGATTAATCTTGCTATATTCCTATGCAAAACAATTGAATTAAACTCTTTTCAATCCCAATTCCTTATGTGTTACATGCAGTGAACAGATATTTCCATTCAATTCACAAACCTAATTATTCACTTTGCAAATAACTAAGTCACATATCATCATGCCCAGTTTTAACCCTAGAATTCCTCTTTCAATTCCTTCTAGAGTAACAAGGTAATTATTGGCCAGATAATTAATCAATCAGCACAAAGCAAAATGAACAATTCACTTCAACATAAATAATTGGAATAAATCAAATAATTAATTCATAGCCATAAAAGGTTCAATTGGAATCTTAATTAAAGAAATTAGTTCATAACGAAAATTAAAACCAACAATCTTTGAAAAACCATCCTTAATGAATTACATAAATTGAAAGAATAAAGAAGAAGAACTCCAAGTGAAAATCTTCAAATTCTCCTCTTGCTCCTTGATCAGCCCCCAATTCAGTAGATTTGTTCCCTACTTCAATAGAAATACCTTATATACTTCACTTGTCCAACCACAATCCAATTCCAACTCAATTTTGTCACATAACCACCTCTTTAAAGCCTTTAATGCAAGTCAACGTCCAGTCAAACGCGCCTGCATGGTCAACCAAAATCTACCAAAGGCTCCTTGTATTTGGGATTAATACTATGTTGAGCGCCCAAGACCTTCGGGTGCAAAAAATTATGATTCTGCCCTTTTCAGCTCAAATTCCCTTAAGAGTTCCTACAGCTCCCGAATCTGCATAGCAACACATAAACACAGTAAAAATGAACCTAAATACCTTGAGAATACAATAATTTAAACCTAAAAGTATCCGATTCATGGGTATATAACCCAATCATCAGATATCCAGCTACCTGTTGCTGGAAATCTGTATGAGAACTCCTATAGATATAGGACATCCTCCCTATCTTCTGTACCTTGGTCTTTAGCTCCTCCTTGAGCTCAAAGACATCATGCTTTAAATTTCGGACTTTGTACTTAGCCAAAATCCTCTCATCATGTTCCTGCTCCCACATTGACTTGACATCAGTCTTGTCCTCTATAACCATTTGGAGCTCTACTTTCAGCTCCTTGACTTCCTGACAGTAATGGATATTTCTATCCAACACTGACATGAAAAGAGACATCATCGACCCCCCAAGAGCTATCTCCGCTGCTGTAGCCACTAGATTAAAGGACACTGTCTCTACTTCCTCCTCTATCATCCCGTCAAATACTGACATGTAGTCAGCATCATCTGAGTCTCCAGACTCAATAACCACAACTTCAGGCTCTGCCGCTATGGGGTTCGGTATAA
Source organism: Panax ginseng (assembly GCA_020205605.1). Lineage (NCBI taxonomy): Eukaryota > Viridiplantae > Streptophyta > Magnoliopsida > Apiales > Araliaceae > Panax > Panax ginseng. The sequence goes on along the minus strand of CM035130.1, from coordinate 88,474,052 downwards.
CCTCTACTTGGTTCACCGATTCTTCACTAATGGCTTGACCATGTACATACATTCCATTTACTCCTGACATCTACACAAAATAGTTAAGTTGATTAGTACACGTCAGTAGAATAATAAAAACACATAACATAATCATAATGCATTTTTATAAGGTTACTTTCTTCTTTTACTTCTTTGACCTCTCTTAAGGTTATAACTTACGGTTTTTAATCCCCCCTTAAGTTTTATAACCTAATGCTTTGATACCAACCTGTGATGCCCCCAAATCCGGGTCTCTTCCAACCCGACAGATGGTGCTACACAGTACTAACATTCATTCATTCATTCAATTGAATAGTCTCAAAAGGACTAATATAACTTCTATATATCCAAAATAATATTACATTTCCCAGGTTCTTTGTAACCCATTCGTTTGTTCTTGTCATAATATTTAATATATTACAGACATTCAACTATTCTATTACATAAGCAATCTAAGGGTTCGTCTTCGCCTTGCCCTTATCTTTGCCCGAGCCTTCAATCCGCTCGATTTTGGTTGTGTTCATATGGTTCAAGCAAGAGTGAGCATAACTAGCTCAGCAAGTACTACAATTCTAATAAACAACATGCTTAAAACATAGAACTCGTATATCTTCTGTAACTGAACAATAGTTATGAAGTACTATCGATAAATCAAAATAACACTTCTTTTCCTTCAAAACATTTTACAACAACCATACTCAGTGGAATATCAATTATGGCTCAAGACTAAGAGCATTCATAACTTCTTTTGAAAAGGACAACCTTAAGTACTAAGTAAAGTAAGTCCGACATATCTTACGAGCACGTCTCGAAAGTGATCACCATCGTAGTACTCTATGTTGATCAACACTACATTCATTAAACGTGTATACGTTTAAGTTGTGGCAACCTCACGTGCCTGTCGTTAAATGATAAAAACATTTTAGCATACTTGGTCTTCGATTGAAAACCATACCAATATAACTTAGTAAACATAAATATTGCTTGACAGAATCATAATATAAGTCTAGCCGAAAGAGTTGGCTTTAGACTTCATATGAAAGAATACATGAATTACAAAACTTGTCCAGACTGAACTGGAACAAGGGTTAGAATACTTGCCTTCAGCGTCTGCTTACTGATTAACAAACGTACACTTTAAGTCTCTATGTTTCTATAATACATGATCATATAACGTACCACATTAGGTCATATATAATCAAGTATATATACTATTATATCTTACCCTTCATCTCAATGTAAATCCTGACTTAGATCTACTATTATGGGTTTCCGGCTTTCATTACGTCATTCACATTTCATTCATCTTCAATTGATTATTAACTCTTAATCATCATACTTAAGTGTCTTACAATGCCTTAACAATGTTATGCTTATATCTTAGTTCATTACTAACAAGTTTTCTTTCATTACGTGACTTGAAAACATTCTTTCTCGACCATTGCCTAGGATTGGTGGCTGGCCACCCATCGCCTTCCTTCATCTCGCATCATGGAAAGAGTTAGTAGTGTGCTCGAGACATCATTACGGTCGTTCTTGGCGCCACTCATTTGACCTTGGGTTGGCGCCGCGACGCCAACTCTGTACCATAGATAGTTTGCAATTTTTGAAAATTTTACGAAACTCCCGGACTCATAACTTCTTCGTTATAAGTCCGAATTGGCTCATTCAAAAGCCTACGGTTCACAAATTACATACTCTATGTGTTCATGCAAGAATTTTATCTATTTGACTTCGTTTGCTAAAATTTCACCTATGAGTTCATTTTTAACGAAAACGATAAACGTCCATGAACGTTCAACGCTCGTTTCTTCGTTCTAAGTCGGAATTCAGCCATTTTTGAGTCCGCAACTCTATAATGCCAAATATGACTTTTCTCCATCGAAAACCAATGTTTCCAACTTCAAACACAAAATACGACTTCCATTCCGAAAATTTCACGAATTCGACGATTATCGCCCAATCGTGTGAATTCTGGCAAAACTACATTCTTAATGATTCTAAATGGATTTTAACCAACATATGATGATTACAAGTTACTTATTACACCAACTTATAATCAAAGTAGGTTTTGACTTATTCTCATAAGTCAATGACTTATTGAACTTATGAACTACAATTCCTCATGCTTATGACTTACTATGAACATAAGTCCATCAATCAATGTTCTCATGCTATATTCAATATACTAACATCATATGACAAAAATATGATAAGTTCTTCATAATTCTAGCAACTTATTAAAGTTCAAGTTGCTTATTCAACTTATTCGGCTTAAGTGCATTCCTTAATAACTTATTACATGTTCTTAACAAACGATCTCCCTTCTCTATCAATTCTATCATAGAAGATATGTAGATAAAAGATATGAGTCTTACCCTTGAAGAATATGACTTTAATTCACTTTGGAAAATCTAGCAAAAGTTGAAGTGGCTTATAAGTCTTAAGTGGCTTATTCTCTCTACCAAATAAGTTGCTTATCTTTGAGAGGAAAGTGTTGGATGAATAACAACCAACAAAATGAAATGGAGCCTTTAGTTTAGGCAACTCAAAGCTAGGGTAGAATACTCTTTAAACATCCCACCTCCTCAATAACCTCCTTACTTTCCACCTCCTTACTATTCATTCCTTGCTCAACACAACACTTGCTCATCACACTAATTGTTTGCCCATCAAGTTTACCCACTTTACACTTGGATTGCCCCATGGATCATGGCTTCTCATTCGACTTGGTAATTAAATCTAACTACTTCATTATTGGGCTTATGCTACCATAGTTTGGACTCATGATCTATCAAACACTTGGGCTTGATTGTCACCTTCTATTGGACTTCTCTTATTAGGCTAATAATCCTACAAGTCCATTACCTTAGATTTAACAACTTAACATTTATACCCCATGTATAATCCTCATATGCTAGCTCATATATTAATTCGTAATATACGTTATCTCATTCTTCATACATAATAGTACAATACGTCGTATTCCACTTACATTCATTACCCTCATATAATGAATACACATTATACGATCACAACTTTCTTCCTTTAACGCTTAATAAACCTAACATTCCCAAATTAAGTCCGCATGCGAAATATTACGTTTTCCATACTTAGGTTATTATTACATAATCCATATCACCTTAATATTATAACATTACATATTTCTCGGAAGTTCAAAAATAATTCCCGAGCAGAAATCTATGAATAGTGTTTTTCAGAAAGCTTTTATTTTCGTCTTAGAAATTCAAAAACTTTAATTCTCCCATGTAGTTAAAACACTATGACATTCCAACGTTTCTTGGTTATAGAACGACATTCATCTTATCCACACGTAATAATAATAAATAACATTATTTTATTCATTATTAAAAGTATTTACAAAGGTTCGATTTTCTTGGGCGTTACAATGGCAGCCAAGTTGAGAGCCGAGAAGGCCAAAGAGATGGCATTTAGAAAAGTGGCAGAGTACAAAGCAGATCAGGAGAGCCACTCTACGAATCACTATGAACCTAAAGCTGAAACTGAACAAGTGTAGAACCATATCTGCAAAACATTCAAGAAGGGTTCAGGGATTGCTAAGTGTCAGAAGAAGTCTACCAAAAGCTCAGGGACTTAGCAAACCCAGATGGTGATGGTGCACAGCTGACATCAGATGAAGATGAGTAGAAAAGAGTAAAGATTAGCTGCACCAAAGAAGATGTGGTCCAGACTCGAAGTAGAATGCAAATAGGACCACACCAAGCTGCTAAGTACAGAAGATGATCAGAGCTTATTGACATCTTAGCAGCTCAGCACCAACAACATCAACAACTACAACAACAAGAAGCCAGGGCCTGAGGGGTCCTTGTCCAGAGGGACTAAATGAAGATTCCAAGCCTGCTGGGCTTGAAGAGTTCCTAGGGAACTAGAGAATTTCCAAGGCTGCTTGCCTTGAAGAGTTCTTAGTGAACTGAAGTCCCAAGGCTGCTGGCCTTGAAGGAATCTTAGTGATTCAGGGTGTTGCCCTTCGTTATTGGAAATCCTGCTAGTTGAAAGCAGAAGAGTGGATTAGGAGCTTGAGTCGCTGAACCACTTAAAACTCCTTGTGTCTTTTACTTTATGTTATTTACCTTATGTACATTAACTACTATAACTGTTATGTATGTGTTAACTTCTTACTACTAAATTAACTCTACGAACAATGTATGATTGATTATGAATATGTCAGTGAAGGGGATCTTTTACTTATTCTGTTGTGCTTGAAAAGATTTTTATGTCTGTCATATGCTACTTAATGAGCAATACAAATTAAATGAGTAAAAGTATTTGAAATTCAAAGGATCTATTCAACCCCCCCCTTCTAGATCTATATTGTGCTCTTTGAGGAACTAACAATTGGTATCGAAGCGGGTTCTCATGCTATATTCAAAAGCTAATCACTTTGAGTCTGATCCTAGGCAAAAACATTGTTCTAAACTTGGTTTAGCAGTAAGTCACTTGTTATATGCAGATGAGCTTACACGTTGGAAATATTGTGTACAAGGAAATGTGCATAAACACCATAAGCTGCTCAGATTGGTCCATATTCTTGATTGTTATACCAACAAGACCAATCCTTTCTCGCGATCAATCTTGTAGTCTGAAGACCAGGCTAGAAAGCTCAAAAGACATCAACAGAAAAGAGTCAAACATCCACCAGCCTGAAAAGATGAAAAGGCCACATATGCTAAGAAATGTGTATTCAAAGAAGAAAGAAAAACTTCTCAAACATGTATCTGGCCAACTAGCAGCTGGATGTAAACCTTGTGAACTCAAGGATGTCAAAGAACTAAAGATGATAATATTCTCTTAGCCTGCATCTACAAGACCACGACTGATTGATTGAAGGTCAACGGGAGTAAATGAGAAACTATGCACATCAATGCCTAAACTCAATATATCTAAGATAAATGACTGTTAAGAAATTGACAGTAAAAAGGTACGGTTCCTCACTAATATAAATATGTACATTATGGTTGCACCTCCTTATGAACTATAACAGTATTCTTTCAAGGAATCATAATCTACCTAAAAAGGTGAAGAGAGAAAGTACACTGAGGGTGGAAAATCAAATGCCTATAAACTTTCTCTCCATCCAACTTTTAGGTTGAATATGACATCTTGAAAGAAATATGAAATAGGTCATAAGAGCATCACAGATTAAATTAATTCTATATGAAGTAATCTTTGCTGATGGGTTAGTATGTATGTACTACCTATGGTCTAAGTGTTTAATAACACACAGAGTATGATCAGTTCTACAAGAGTATCATGAAGATTCATAGAAACTGATCACCTCCATAAATCAACCAGATACTAATAAATCGTAGAGTTGATTCTTACTCTATGAACATTTAAACCCTAGGCACATAACCTAGCAAATGATGAAACCATCAAAGAAAAAGAGTGCTTTTATTAAAATAACAAATCACATACTCACCATCATGCATCTCAAAATGTATTATCTAAATTAGTTATATGCTTGAATATGACTGGTGGTGATCAATATGTTGATTATTCAAATATATGAGGAACATGGGTCTAGAAAACTAACCTAGCAGGACCCATTTAACCATGGGTACCAAAAATAGAAATTTATAACCTGCAGGTACCTGGTCTTACTGGCCACACTAAGGAATGCTGAAGCAGAAGACTTCAATCAAGAAAGATTCAACCAACAGAAGACTTAAGATTGTTCAGAAATGATTCTGATAAAATTCCCATGCGTCAAAGCCTGTCCTTGAAGACCTGCTGAGCTTATCTGAATGAAGCTCACATGGCTGCTTATCTTTATATGGAAGCAGGCCATTCAACAAAGGAAGAAAAGGGTCTTATATGCTCAATCATACAAAGCATGTCATAAGAGAAGAATCCTCAAGGAAGCTGACTACAGAGGATCATCGAGCATCAAACATGAGGAACTTATTATGGGAGTAGAACTCAGTAAACACAAACTGACAAGGAAGACTACGTTTATAGTGCTGTCAAAGGATCGTAGAATGATCAACCCTAAAAATGCCCATTTCTACGATACAAGAAGATTTAATGACTTTAGCCAAAATGAGATATGCATGGCTGCCTTCTGCTACACATGAAGAAGAAAAACTTATGTCTCTCTGAGAAGATAGTATCAATTATGGGGGAGCAGCAATCTGCTAACAGTACAGAAGCTCTAAATCATCAGAGATATACTATGAAGCAGTGTACCAGCTACAGAGTCCCAAAACTTTGTGGCTGATGAACCAAATGAAGATCCATAGTCAGTAGGAACGTCTTAAAATGTACTACTGATAACCTTTCAGCTACCCAACTAAAAATCGTGGAGTGCCTACGATCAAACATCTGATCGCAGTGCTAGAGTAGGAGGACACCACAATTATAGCCAGTACAAATGTCTAAAGTTGGAAGAGAGACTCCCCAACAGAAAAGGTTAAATGAGATATCAGTGCAAATCACTTCTAAAGTATTTCATCTAGAAAGCGCCTCAGGGACAAACCTGACCCTTAGCTCACTCTAAGAGGTTGGCCCTTCCTGAGCTACCTTGACCTAGAAGGAATGCTTAGTAAAGTTCATCTCAAGGACCAAGTTAGTCAACGATCGTAGTGTAGAGTTTTAAGAGAACTTAACGATCGTGATGCAATCTCAACGATAGAAGTGCAAACTCAATGATCGTAGAAGCAGACTCGACGATTGCAGTCTTACCAGTATACTCTAGCTCATAAGGAGCTTGAAAGAACGAGACAACTGCTCTACCATTCTGAAGTATGAGGTACAGTTTGGAAAGACATCTTGCAAACGCACATCAGAACTTAAGTGCCCAAACTAACTTGGGGTACATCGGTGATCAAGCTATGCAGTAACAAGATGAGGATTAATGACAGAACCATCCACTACAGCCTCTCTCAAAAGTTGATCGTTGCCTTACCATGCTGCTCTACGAACCAAGATGGTCAACGATCAATCCATGTCATTAACGACTATTTTTTTAAAAAGGGACATTAAGCTGAAGAGTTAGTGGGGGAGTTACAGCTCATTACATTACAATGTTTGCAGGGATAGAAGAAACTGCCATAAAGACAAATTCAAAATCTGCAAACAGTTGTTAGAAACTATCAAAACTCCTCCCCTCTTTGTTTCAAACCCTAAAAGCCTTTTCACATCCTAAATCCATTAACCCTCCAAATCATTACCTAAATCACAGTCAACTATCTCTCACAAGACTCCCTAAAACCAACACCCATATTCTTCGAAATCCTCAAATAGAAGATTGGCGAGTAATCACTGGCATTCAGCTAAGAACCAAGACGTTCGAAAAATCCGAGAAAAAGTTCAGGGATATTCTTGAACTTGTGAAGAAGGCTGGGTTCTCAGAATGTCTTGAGGAAAACACATGAATATATGGTGACCTGGTCTAGGAGTTTCATTCAAACGCAACCATAAATTCTGGAATCCTCTCCACCAAGGTTAAGGGTCAGATTCTGAAGCTAAACTCTTCTGACATCAATCAATGCTTAGGCCTTCCTTACCGAGATCTGAAAATCTTGGAAGAGATCGACACAGAAAAAACTAAGAAGATTATGCAGTACAAAAGAAATCTTAGTCTGAAGGACATGAAGAAAAAAGAGTTTCCTGAAGAATTCGAGTTCCTTGCTGAAATCGTGGGTAAATGTATCTTATGCAAAGACACTGCACATGATACTGTGATTGACCAACAGCTGAAGATCATGTCTGCCATAGTTATGAAGGAACACATCAACTTTGGAGTAGTCCTGCTTGATCATATGTCTAAGTGGCTGGATAAGGTAGAAAAGAAAAGGTTAACTGAAAAACCACTCACAAAGGTTTTTCATGAGAGATTCTTAAGTATCATCTTGAAGAAAAAGTTGAAGAATAAAATTAAGGATGATGATGGAAAAATTCTTAATATTCACAAAGTAATGTCTCCTCAGCTGTTCGTAAACTGGAAGAAGAACCCAAAGAAAAACAGGAGGCTAACTACAGCTAGGGGCAGCAATAAAGCCTCGGCAAAGAAGAAAAAGGCTCGAGAGGTGGAAAGCAAGTCATCCTATTCTGATGAATCTGCATCAGTTGCTGTCACACTGGCAAATAAGAAGTCTAAGAGTGCAAAGAATACAGATGATTCATCAAGCCATTTCTCCACTGACAAGAAGAAACAAGGAGCAGGAGAAGAACCAACATCAACTGCTGAAATCCCAAAAAGAAGGAGTAACAGACTACTCCAAGAACCACTCAAGAAGAAAGCAAAAATGATGAAGAAATCAGTTCTAGTTCCCCAAGAAAGTCCATCCAACAAAGAAGAGGACGTAGAGTCAGAAGATGGGAAGGGAACTGAAAGCTCTAAGATTGAACCCTCAAAGAGCAAGTCAAGCAATGAAGAAAGGGTTGTATCTATGGAAGAAGTAAATAACTCCGATAGTGTAGAAGGATATACAAGCTCTATGGGTAGGGATGTTCATTTGGATCAGTTTTTCCAGTTTTTCAGTTTTTCGAACTGGACCGAACCGGTCGGTTCGGTATAAAAAAGAACCAGTCCGATTTGGTACAAAAAAATCGGTATATACCGGTTTTCTATTTTTTATTATTATTAATAATTTAATAATAATAATAATAATAATAATAATAAAATAATGATTATAATAACAATAATAATAATAATAATAAAATAATAAATAATAATAAAAATAATAAAATAATAATAAAAATAATAATTATATTAATTTTTAAAAAAGCAGAATCTGCATGGGTTGATTATCTAGAATCCAATAGAATGCAGATTATTAGTATCAAGATTTGGGCCGGTTTTGGTTCGGTTCGATCTGGAGTGCAGTGCAGTCGAGATAAAAATTGGTTGAACACCCCTACCTATGGGTAACTCTCAAAGCATCCACTTTGATGATGAAGAATGGTTGCAAATTGACTCAACTGCACATCCTACTGCAACTACTCCTACAAACCCACATGATGGTTCAAAAGATGTTAAGTCTGAAGAAGAAATACTTGTCCCTGCCAATGCTGAAACTCAAGGAAGTTTGCCTGATGATTCAAAGACCTCAGAGTCTGAAGAGGAAGAAGAGTCTAATTCTCCTATAGCTGAACCCCCAAGAAGAAGAAAGAGCTACAAACTATTAGCTAAATTTGCCTCCAAAAATAAAGTGATCACTCTACTGCAGTCATCGAATTAAGCGATGATAAATCTGAATCACAGGAAGAAAGTGCTGAAGATGTTGGGACTAGCATTGAAGAAGATGAATCCAAGGAAGATTTTTCTGAAGAAGGTTCTGGAAATGAAATTCAGAAAGAAGAATTCACTGATGAATCTGAAGAAAGGAGTCAACAAGATTCAGGCTCAATAAGAGAGGAAATGGAGAAAGATTCTGATTCTATACATTAGGAATCAGAGGAACCAGAAGACCATCTTGTCATCTCTCCAGCTAGGAGCAACAGAAGAATAGAAGTGGAAGCCTCGAATGAACCATCAGAAGTACTTACAGAAATTCCTAGACTATATCTGGTGGCTCAAAACTTCCCAAAGTTGAAAAGTGATGTAACAATGATGATCAAAGACAAGCCCCACTTCAAAGTCTACAGACATGCTTCCAACCATTATATTCCTTATGATCGTAGAGTGGATTCTGAAGGAAGAAGAATCATGAAGAAGGAAATAATCATGGAGTCTGTTCACTCTACTATTGATGGTGTTCAAGTCCAAAATGAGAAGCCTCCATCGGCGCAAGCACAATTGCCCAACATTTCTTAATCATCAAATAACGATTGGTACTCAACGATTTTTCAGATTATCAACACCTTCAAAAATCTATGGAAGGATGAAAATCGTAGAGTTCAATCTGAGGTTCAACAAGAGACTGCCCAACCAGATAACCAAACTCCTATGGGGCAGGGGCTGATGAATAATTCTTATAATCTGATTGAGAAGATGTCTCAAATCACAGAAGAGTCTAAGAGGGTAACAACAACAGCAGATAATTCAGTTCAAAACAGACTTCAAGCTACTATGGCTGATATATCTCTCAAAATCAAGGAGATAGATCACATCTATTTGAAGGCTATACATGATCAGAAAGCTGAAGCTATACGAGCACAAGAGGCAAATGAAGAGAAACTCAAAGTCCTCTCTAACAAGATTGACAACATGAATCAGTCTTTCTCTATGCAACTTGAGTTAAGTCAACAAGAACTCAAGATTGAAGTTGAAAATTCCTCCTACCTAATGGAACAACTCATGTCCAACATAGAGCAGCTCTCCCAAGTGATTAATGACAAAAAGGGGGAGAAAAAGAGGCATAGATAGAGGCAGAGTAAGAGGCACTCAAGAAAGGGAAAGAAGAGCAGAAGTAAAGAAGAGAAGAAAACAAAGAAGAAAATAGCAGATGCAGCAGCAAGATCGCCATCTGAGGGGGAGACAAAGGATGTATCTGCAAAGGCTGAGGGGGAGTCAGAAGAAGAAGAAGAGGAGCATACATCTGAGGGGGAGCAGACAAAAGAAATATAGTCAATGTCCCAGGGTGAGCAGATGCAAGAAGATCAAACAGATGAATAGCACATCAACAGACATCCTGGAAGCATACATGGAGCCAAAGAGGTACATCTCTAACTAGTTAGGTATGTTCTGGATCCAGGATGTAAAATGTCAGTGTATTAAATTTCACATCATTATGCATAACATTCATGATTATCTATTTTAGAAATACAGCCGCTCACTATATATAAGATTCACTCATAACATGCATATGCACTTATTGTTTTTGTCATAATCAAATAAGGGGAGATTATTAGGAATAAGCATGTGAATGATATTCCTATTTACATATGATTTGATTATGACATATATATGAATGAATATGCAAGTATGCTTGCATTAAGAAAAGTTATAAAGTCCTTTGATAGATTATAGAAACATATGTACAAGGAATTAGAATAAATTGATCAAAAATGTTAGGTTGATCCAACATAAGTAAAACAGCTTTGTAAAGTCCTTAAAAAAGAAATAATGTACAAGGACTGTAAATATAGAAAGATCAAGCATGTTAGGTTGATCTTATGATATAATAAATAGGCAAGTCTAATCGTCGAGCACTGCACCAAAAATCGTAGTCTGCCAGGAGAGTCAAGGATAACTCAGGAGATATCGAGGCAGAATCGTAGTCTGCAAGTTAGTAGATCTCAGAGTTCGTAGACTGCCAGGAGAGATGAGGAAGGATCGTAGTGTGTCAAAAAGTACTTCCTTGGAGCCGTAGTCTACTGAGGAAGTCATGTTCAGAATCATAGAGACATCCTGTCTACGAGCCGACTTAGCACCTGCCAAAGCCAAGAATTGTAGATTACACTCAGAGTCGTAGAGTCTACTGATCGTAACAAAGACAGAGATCGTAGTCGAGCAAGATCAGATGAAGACAACAAGCACAACGACAGAAATTATAGTGTCAAGATCTGATCTCGAAGTCGTAGTGTCTGCACAGCCAAAGCTGAATCGTAGAGTACAGAACTTAGACTTCAATAGATGTGCTCACAAAGCCAATGTAGAATCGTAGAGCAAACACGATTCTCAACATATGAGCACTCCCCGAATACCCAAATGAATGAAGCCTCTGGTTGGTACTGCAAAGATACATCTCACCTAAAGGAAGCCAGAGAGCACTTAACGAATGGCATGCAAACTAATTGAAGATTTAAGCATCAACCCAATCAGCATCCGGATTAAGTTGTGAAGCCATTCAAGATGAAGTCTTCGACAAGACGATCCTAAAAAGACTTCAGTAGTTGTCAGCAATATGCAGTAGCTGTCAAGTGGAAAGATGTCAATGATCTTGGAAATAACCAGGATCGTAGTGTTTGGCAAACAAAGAAGGAACTGATGGAGTATACACAGAGATACTGGTCAGCCTCTAAATAATAAGGCTAAAGTGATTAAGCATTGGGTCAGTTCATTGATGATAAGTGAATGGAAGATCACAAGGAGAAAGCGAGCTGGACACGCCACAAATCTAAAGTGTCTTGTTATTCAGAAGGGGCCAGAGCAAGGAGTCAAGCCTTTAGTATCTGAGAACAGTCGAGGCAAACAGAAGTGTTGAAGCACTGCACAAGAAGAGGTGGTCCACATTGGAGATCTAATGAATAATCTTCAAGATTGTAGTGTTAATTCTACAAGTCAAGAAGCAATAGTCAATAAGACACTATGATTAGGTCCAAGAAGATATGCATCAGAATCATCGAGTTCGAACAACTGATGATTGAGGCATTGGCAATGGCTCAATCTGAAGATTGATATTCGAATAGAGCTTATTGAGAGCATCGATGCAAAAGGACAACCTCTGATCTAGAAATCAGAAGGAAGAAATAAAGTTGACTACCTGCCCGAGACATAAAAGTGACATCTCTGATGGGGTAGGTGAAACAGTAGACTACAGTGTCAGAAAGTCAGAAAAGGGGATGTCATGTCACATCTGCAGTCTACACTAAATAACTCAAGATCTGCGAGGCAATTCAAATAGCTTCCAACGGCTATATTCCAACGAGAAGATTGGGAAGGAGTATAAATCAACAGAGCTTCAAAGATCAAGTGGTGCTGATGATTGCCATATTACAGAATCGTTGAGTTATTGAATGCTATTGTTGACTCTACGAGTTTCACCAAAAGATCAACAGAACAAGTCTTACTGACAGTGAGACTACCAAGGTGGAAGTGAAGCAGCCTTAAAGAAGGACTTAAATGGATTAGAGATTCACTCAACAAAGATGACAATTCCATTGAAGACTTCTCTTTACCTCAGAAGAAAACTGGATACTAGAATAGTGAGGTAGCAGACTTCTCTTCTTCTTTCTCTCTATAATTTCTCTCTATAATAATTGCTCTATAGCTTTAGTGAATTGGTGAGAAATGAAGGAAGAATGAGCTTCTATTTATAGGAAAATATAGTTTCGATAATTGCACGTTTTAGGGCTCGAAATATTACTGTATAATAGTAAATCATGTAAGTATTATCAAACTTGCACCACCTCCCCTAATAGTAAATTATGTGAATCAATAGTAAATCATGTGACTCAATAGTTCTAGAGATGTGAAAATACGAATACAGTATAATACCTCCATATATACCTCCATTTTTAACTTAGTCATGCGAGTATTATCAATCTTGCACCACCTCCCCTAATAGTACAAGAATGTGAATCAATAGTACACACATGTGAATAAATAGTTATAATCATGTGAATCAATAGCAATTAATTTCTCATTTATCTGGTTAATTACCCGATTGGTCAATATAACCTCCAGACATCAATTATTATCGAAATAAATATCGATTTTCACTAACACTAATAATTCCAACACAATGGAACTATCAATTTCATCTTTAATCAACACGAACTTATTCATCATTAATATTATAATTCACAATATTTAACAACCAGGTCATTCCCGGAAAGAGGGGCTTTCAGATAAGGATTTCTCCTTATTCATAGCGCATGATTAGGTGACCAAACCTCTCCTTGACAGAACTTCTAGACATTGTCAATATTGCAAATAATTATATGAATAACTTTGTCGTCTCAATTATTGATTTAATAATATATCATATTATGCAGATGATACTGTGACAATAATTGAATCAATAATATGAGAGATATGATGCAGCAATTACTATAGCAATAATTTAGTATAACTGATTGACTTCTTCCGTAAGCATCAATAATCAATACCGTGAGCTACTATGCAACCACGCGTATTACTGTACTTTTACTACCGGATAGTTCAACAGTTTTAACGTTAACACATTCGCCGTTTATAAAATGATAATTCTGTCGTTTTCTAACTACAACAATACTTCTGTTATGGGGTCCACCAATGATTGTGCCATCATACGAATATTCCCTGTTAAAACGAATATTCCCCGACCAATCTAAAATTATATATCCACTTGCTTACTTTGCAAAATTTGTAAATATTACCCACAACAATACCATTATATCAAATCCACACCATAATATTAAAAAAAAATCGAGAAAATTAAATCTTTATTCATAAAATTTGGGGTCTCACAGAGACCCCCCATTCGTAGCGCACGATGGTCGTGACCTTAATATTTTGTATATAGTTTTCTTTAATTATATATACACTATTATGTGCTTATTGTGATATGCATGGTGCACAGTTATGGCCTTTTAACCCATAGGTTAGTGGTTTTTGGTTTTGAAATACGGCTTGCATGTCGTTCCTTTCTATAAATTCTAATGCAATATTCTCTTGTCATCTAAATCCCCTCAAATGTAACTCGAGGTTTCTTTATGTCATGTAATAATTTATAAAAGATGAAGATGAAAAGATGAAGAACATGATGGAAAGATGATGATGGAAAGGAGGCACATGCATGAGGAATATTCAAGGGTGCTACTATTTTGAAGATCTTTTACTACCTTAGATTGACCTTCAATCTTTTATTAGCTTGAAAAGATTGACAGTTGATTGGGCCATAACTGTGACACATTTAATTTTACACTTTATTTATGCTTGTATACGATATGATATGATAAATAATGTGCATGCTTAATAAGATTAAAATTGGGGAGATCTAAATTAATTAATAAAATCCCTCATTAACTTATTAAGTCAAAATCAGATGCCTTCCAATGAATAACACTCATTAAGACCTTGATCGATAGATGTAGGTTTGCCAAAGCAAAGTACCCTATTTATCTTGGTAAGATGCGATAGGATAATTGTGATATCCAAACTGTTAAAATCATTGGGCCCGACTTAACTAAGTTATCTCAATAGGATTGTGGACTTAGAGGCATGGAGTTTGGTGGGTACCATTAGATGGACTAGAAGACAATGTTGTTTACCAAACTATCCAAGAGTTATATATGATATAATTGACAAAGGGTTGTCTACCTAAATAATTGTGTTTTAAGAGATTAGCCAAAGCTAACTTAAGGCATAATGAAATATGGATCTTGGCTCACTAGAAAGATTTAATAGAAAATGCTTTCCAAGTTAATGGTGAGGGCTATTAATTTGAATAAAATAGTGGGAGGTATATTTTGAATGTACTATTATCAATTACATAATATCATAAACTCTATAATTTGACTTATTATTTTTGCACTTATAAAATGTAGATATCAATGGCAAACAACAACACCAGCTAACAAGAGCGAGGAACTTGAGGATTGTCCTCAAACAAGAGCGCAAGCTATATGTCCTTGATGGGCCCATTCCTGCAGCACCAGCTAACACTGCACCACGTGCAGAGCATAATGCTTACAAGAAGCATCAAGATGATGCTCTGGACATGAGTTGTCTCATGCTAGCAACCATGAACGCTGAGCTTCAGAAGCGACATGAGTTTATGGATGCTTATGAGATGATCGAGCGTCTCAAGAAATTGTTCAAAGGGCGTGCTCTACAGGAGAGGTATGATACAAGCAAAGCATTGTATCACTGCAAGATGGGTGAACATGGTCCAGTTGGTCCACATGTGCTAAAAATGATTGGGTATATTGAGTACCTTGATAGGTTGGGTTTTCCAATTACTCCAGAAGCCCAAACTGATTTTGTTTTCAATCTTTGAACAATAGCTACTCTCAATTTGTTATGAATTATCTCATGAATGAAATTGAGAAACCACTTACTGAGTTGTTGAACATGTTAAAAATTGCCGAATAATAACATTAAAAAGGAAGGACCCGCTCCCATAATGATGGTGCAAACAGGGAATGCTAAGGGAAATTGGAAAGGCAAGAAGAAGATAGGATCTAAATCTGGTGCCAAACCTAATTCCAAAACCAAACAAGCTTTAAAACCTATTGGTGGGGTGGCTAAAGAAGGTGATTGTCACTTCTGTGGAAAACCTGGACACTGGAAGTGGAATTTTTATGCTTATTTGGAAGAAGTTTAGAAAAAGAAAGGAAGTGTAACTTCTGATTCAGGTATATATGTTATAGAAGTCAACTTGTCTACTTCTACATCGATACTGGATGTGGTTCTCACATTTGTGTTAATGTGCAAGAACTTCGAAGGAGTAGGACTTTGGCGAAAGGAGAGGTTGACCTACGAGTTGGGAATGGAGCAAAAGTTGTTGTGCCGTAGGAACTTATCATTTATCTTTGCCCACTAGGCTAGTATTACAATTAAAGGATTGTTATTATATTCCTGCTATAAGAAAAAACATTATTTCTCTTTCTTGTTTGGACAAGAAAGGTTTTTCATTTATAATAAAGAACAACCGTTGTTCATTTTCCTTAAATGAAATATGTTATGGTGTTGCACAATTGTTTAACAGTCTTTATATTCTTGATTTAGAAATGCCTATCTATAACATAAATACAAAATGATTTAAATCAAATGATTCTAATATAACATATCTTTGGCACTGTCGTTTAGGCCATATAAATGAGAAACACATATCCAAAGTCCAAAAAGATGGGTTTTTGGATTCATTTGATTTTGAATCATATGAGAAATGCGAGTCTTATTTATTAGGCAAGATGACTAAAGCCCCTTTCACTAGACATATTGAACTGGCTAGCGATGTATTGGGACTTATACATAGTGATGTATGTGGACCCATGAGTTCGTTAGCAAGAGGTAGGTTTTATTACTTCATTACATTTACCGACGACTACAGTAGATATGGATATGTGTATCTTATGAGACACAAATCCGAATCCTTTAAAAAGTTCAAGGAATTCAAGAATGAAGTTCAAAACTAATTTGGAAAAAGCATAAAATCCCTTCGATCTGATCGAAGAGGTGAATACTTAATCCAAGACTTTGATGACCTTCTAAAGGAGTGTGGTATTATATAATAGCTTACTCCACCTGGAACACCATAATGGAATGGTGTATCTGAGAGGAGGAATCGCACCTTGTTAGATATGGTATGATCAATGATGAGTCATGCAGATCTTCCAATAAGCTTCTGGGGTCATGCCCTAGAAATAGTTACATTCACACTTAACCGTGTTCCTACAAAGACGGTTCAGAAGAAACCATATGAGATGTGGACTGGGAAACGTCCTAGCATATCGTTCATGAAAATTTGGGGTTGTGAGGTGTTTATAAAACATCAGGATTCTGACAAGCTCGGACCCAAATCTGACAAATGTAATTTTATGGGATACCTAAAAGAAACAAAATTGTATTATTTCTACAAACCTTCTAAGAACAAAGTGTTTGTTGCTCAAACTGGTATTTTTCTAGAAAGAGAATTTGTCTCTAAAGGAAACAGTGGGACGAAAGTAGAACTCGTAGAAATTTGAGAACCACAAAATATCATTGAACCTGAGTTAGAACGTGAGCAGGAATCTCAAGACATTTTGGAAAGTGAACATGTTCAAATTACACAAGGCATTCGTAGATCTAGTAGGACACGCCAAGAGCCCAAGATATATTGTGGATATCTTGTGACTCAAAATGGCGATGTGATGCTCATAGATCAAGATGAGCTCGCTTCCTACCAAGAAGCTATGAATGGACCAGATTATGAGAAATGGCTTGAAGCTATAAAATCTGAGATGGATTCCATGTATACTAACCAAGTATTGACTTTAGTGGATCCACCCAAAGGGGTAAAACCAATCGGGTGCAAGTGGATTTTCAAGAAAAAAATTGACATGGATGGTAATGTACAAACCTATAAAGGCCGACTGGTAGCAAAAGGTTTCAAACAAGTTCAAGGTGTTAACTATGATGAAACCTTCTCTCCAGTGGCAATGGTTAAATCCATTAGGATCTTACTTGCTATTGCAGCTTTTTATAATTAAAAAATCTAGAAGATGGATGTCAAAACTGCTTTCCTTAACGGAAATCTCCTTGAGGATGTGTACATGACACAACTTGAGGGTTTTGTCGCTCCAAAGGATGCTAGAAAGGTATGTAAGCTACAGTGATCCATTTATGGATTGAAGCAAGCCTCTCAGAGTTGGAATCTTCAATTTGATGAAGCAGTCAAAGAGTTTGGCTTTATAAAAAATGAAGATGAACCTTGTGTATATAAGAAGGTTAGTGGGAGTCACATTGTATTCCTAGTATTATATGTTGACGACATATTAATTATTGGGAATGACATTCCTTTATTACAGGCTGTAAAAACATGGTTAGGAAAATGTTTCTCCGTGAAAGATGTGGGCGATGCGACCTATATTTTAGGTATCAGGATCTATTGAGATAGATCAAGAAAAATGCTCGGCCTAAGTCAAAGTACATATATTGATAAAGTGCTGAAACGGTTTACCATGCAAAAGGCAAAAAGAGGACACTTACCCGTGACTCATGGTGTAAAGATCTCTAAGTCCCAATGTCTTAAATCACAAGATGATGAGGAGAGTATGAGAAAGATCCCTTATGCTTTGACAATTGGATTTATCATGTATGTAATGATATGTACTCGTCTGGATGTCTCATATGCTTTGAGCATGACGAGCAGATACCAGTCGAATCTAGGTGAAGGTCACTGGACACCAGTTAAGAATATCCTCAAGTACTTGAAAAGGACTAAGGATTCATTCTTGGTATATGGAGGTGAAGATGAACTGGCAATAAAGGGTTACACAGATGCTAGTTTCTAGACTGATAATGATGACTATAAGTCTCAGTTAGGTTTTGTGTTTTGCCTTAATGGTGGTGCTGTAAGTTGGAAGAGTTCAAAGCAAGAGACAGTAGCCAATTCTACAATAGAGGCTGAGTATATTGTTGTTTCTAGTGCGGCCAAGGAGGCTGTATGGATTAAAAAGTTCATCACTGAACTTGGTGTTGTTCCAACCATTGTTGATCCGGTTGAGCTATACTGTGATAATAATGGAGCCATTGCACAGGCTAAGGAACCAAAATCTCACCAACGATCCAAGCATAAACTTACGCGGTACCATCTCATCCGTGAAATCCTTGATAGAGGAGATGTACATATAGGAAGAGTGCCAACAGAGGATAATGCTACAGATCCATTGACCAAGGCTTTGTCGCAGCAGAACCACGAAGGTCACACTAGTTCCATGGGTATTAGATACATGAGTGATTGGCTCTAGTGCAAGTAGGAAACTGTTAGAGTTTATTCCCTAGAGGCTAATTATTTGATATAATTGCTTAACATTTTGATATTATATTTGATTGAATAAATGAAATAATTTTATTATGGTTTTATTTACTGCATTATATAAATGTTAACATAATAAAATTCCTTAGAATAGTGATACAAATTATATAGTTTTAAGTATGTGACTTGAACATGAGATTATATTATTATAATCAAGTATCATTTCTCTTAAATGTCCTGATAAAGTATATATCATTGTTGATGGGACAACAATGATGCATTGAGACTAGTATGTGGATTGACTGATGACCAAATCTCATTGGTCATAAATATATGAGATATTGAGTCAATGCATATGTATATATTAGAGAATGATGTACTGGACAGACCCACCATGAGAATTCTACGTGAAACATTATGCAAGGTGTCATTAGCGATTCTCATAGTGACAATGATGTAATGATCCCCTGACCTGAAATCACTATATTACTACATGGGAATTTATGTACTTTGATATCATCAAAGGTCACCTTTAATAGGGTGGACAATAAAGGTGATTATTGGGTACATCATGAATCATGTGAGGAATATGAGTGATCTAGATGGAATTTAACCCTCCTATATATTTGGGGTGATATCCATAAGCCTCTTGATTGAGTAGGACTATGAAATGCATGACCATGCTCAAATAGTGATTTGTTTTATATAGTCTACTCATTGATCAAGAAAACTCAGATTAAATTATGAAGAGTATTACACATTCCATGACTCGAGTTTAATTTAGGATGTCAAGGTTAAAAGGATTAAATTACATTGAAACATTGGTCACGAAAAGGTTACACCGAATCATTGATCTTATTAATACTTGGGTAACGGTGATGCATTACTAGATACCGCTCACTGTTTATAAGTTTATAATATGATTTTAAAATTATTGCCAACGTAATAATAACCTATAGGGTCACACACATAGAACGTAATTAAAAGGGAATTAATTTAAATTGTAAAGATTTAAATATGTCAATATCATTGATAGTATTTAAATTATGAATTTAAATTAATAGGATAATTTATATATAGGTATATTAATTAAGTAAGACTTAATTAAGATATATATATATATATATATATTTGAATTTTATTTTAATTAAATTAGGTTTTTGATTAATTCCTTTTTAACCGCTATATATATGATATGTAGCAGCCATTTTAGGGATTATCATAATAACCTAACAAACCCTAACCGTTCTTAGATAGAGACTAGGGAGAAAAGTTTTGAAAATCATGTTCCTTTGGTGGCTAATACTGCAACTCCCTTTATTACAGAATCATGCGACAGTTCGCAGGCATTCGTGTGGATACCATAGAGACGTAGTTTCGTGAGGGATTGCATTGGAGATTCAAAGTGTTTAAGAAGCTTTTTCATAATCGGTATAATCTCTTAAACACTGAATTAATATATGTTTTGCATGGATCCTGTTTTGGGTTTCGGAAATTGTTCTATTTTGTTCAATTTATATTCCGCTATGAGTTTCTTTGATGTGCCGAAATCCCAGCAATATATATATTAACGAATTCGAACTCGAATATAACATCCGGAGCGTTTACTGCTATATATATATATATATATATATATATATATATATATAGAGAGAGAGAGAGAGAGAAATGATAAAAATCTTAAAAATCTGAAATATTTTACAGTGGGCTGCCAAGAAAACTTCAGATAGCTTTAAATGCCTGAAAACTTGATTTCCACCTGTTAAATTTCAGTATATAGCAAAACATGAGCTTACAAGTGTTTAGAAAGAAGAATCACTCAGTTTAGAGAACTCTAGAAGTGTTTATAGGATGAAATGGATAAAGTTTTATGTCCTTTTTCCTTTTTTTCCCTTTTTAAAATGAGCTACCCAAGGCTCTTATTTATAGACCAGGGAGCCACGGGTCTAACTGTGGTAGCCGCGGTTCTACCTACGGTTGTTCGGGGTGCCCCGGGCTCTACGCGTCCTATCGTCTTGAAGTACGTGCACTCGTGCAATGCGTTTTCTGCTCGAACCTTCATAACTTTTAATCCAGGCATCCGATAAAGGTGTGTTGTACCTTTTTAGAATGATGTTATCGAGAGCTATAGAATGACATGGGATTAGAGGTTATACGAAGCTGGGAAGATTGGGTGTTGTGTTGTTGGTCAGTTTTAGGGTAGGGAGAAAAGAGAGACCGGAAGAATGATTGTTGTCTTGTGTAGTAGTCACTCGGGATTTGAGTTATGGTTCTTGAGGGACACTTCTATATACAGTATTGATTGAAATGATGCTGAGACGACGTGAATGTAGTGGAAAAATGATGATTTTGCCCCTCACCGGGGTTATCTCTGGCTTTACACAAATGTAGCAGTCGTTGCTCAGGGTTATCTCTGAGATTAGGCTGTTGTTGAATGTCCTCAAGGTTGTCTCTGAGGTATGCTTGACCTCCTGGGGTTATTTTTGGGGTTGAAACTGACTGCCTCGGGGTTGTCTCCAAGGTTGGAACTGACTTTTTTGGGTTTATCTCCGGAACTAGAACTACATCCCTTGGGGTTATCTCTGAGGTTTGAACTAAGTCTCCCAGGGTTATCTCTGGGATTGAAATTGGATCTCTTGGGGTTGCCTCCGGGATTAAAAATTGCGTATCCTGGGGTTGTCTTCGAGATTTAGCTGATTTGACTTCCAAGGTTATCTCTAGAAGACGACTTTACCCTCCTGTAGGGTTAGTAACATGAATACAAAATTTCAAGTGTCTACAGATGACCCTCTTTATCATTTTCATGCAATGTAATGGCATGGATAGGATAAAGATCACTAGACACTTGAAATGTGATAAGATAACATGATGCAATGTAATGCAGCATGCTACAAATGTATATTGAATGCATTAAATGGAGGTTGCTCCATGAATTTGACCTAAGGATGTTGACATTTGGGGTTATCACGAAAGTCCTTAACCCTCATCACAGACTTTCCACTGAAGATATTCTTCTCATGTGTAAGAGACTCCTAGGGAAATATGCTTTAATTGCTGAGGATCTGTATTAAAGATTCCATCATCAGTCCTCCCCGATGAAGATGGCTTTCCACAGCTTATATTGTCAGGCCTTTTTGACGCTTCATTGGAGTTAGTGCCAATGGCTAGTTATGTCAAGGCTGCCTAACCTTCGTTGAAATGTCCTTCAACGGTTGAGATCATCAGACCATCTCTGATGTTTCGCTGGATTTAATTGCCAACGGCTGATAACATCAAGGTTGTTTGACATTCATTGAAATTTTCTTCAACGGTGAACATCATCCGACCACCTTTGATGCTTCGCTGGATTTAATTGCCAACGGCTAATAACGTTAAGGTTGTTTGACCTTCGTTGAAATGTTCTTCAATGGTGAACATCATCGGACCACCTCTGATACTTCGCTGTATTTAATTACCAACGGTTAATAACATTAGGACTGCCTGACCTTCGTTAAAATGTTCTTCAACGGTGAACATCATTGGACCACCTCCGATGCTTTGCTAGATTTAATTGCCAACGACTAATAATGTTAAGGTTGCTTGAACTTCGTTGAAATGTTCTTCAATGGTGAACATCATCGGACCACCTTTGATGCTTCACTTGATTTAATTGCCAACGGCTGATAACATCACAGATGTCTGACCTTCAATGAAATGTTCTTCAATGATGAACATCATCGGACCACCTCTGATGCTTCATTGGATTTAATTCCTAACAACTGATAACGTTAGGGCTGCCTGACCTTTGTTGAAATGTTCTTTAACGGTGAACATCATTGGACCACCTCCGATGCTTTGCTGGATTTAATTGCCCATGGCTAATAACGTCAGGTCTGGCTGACCTTTGTTGAAATGTTCTTCAACTATAAAAATCTTCGGACCACCTTCGATGCTTCGTTGGATTTAATTGCCAATGATAGATAACATCAAGGCTGCTTGACCTTCGCTGAAATGTTCTTCAACGGTGAACATCATCGGACCACCTCCGATGCTTCACTGAATTTAATTGCCAACAGCTGATAACGTCAGGGCTTCCTAACCTTTGTTGAAATGTGCTCCAATGGCTAAGGTTATATGAAATCTCCGATGGGGAGAGACTTTTAATTAAATATATGGTTTTGATCGTAATTACGATCCTAGTGATTGAACTTACAATCCAGTTTCATGGCATTAGACCTTTGTGAGGTATTGCCAAAGGTATCTAGAAAAATTTGTGATCATCAGCTTTGTGAACCCTATGTTTGGGCGAATACCAATGATTGATATGTAGACCCGCAGTTTGGTCTCTGAAAATCAAGATTTCAGGCTTTTTAGCTTAATCGCGTAGCGTCTTTTTTCCTGATTTAACTTTTTAGCTTATGGGACCTCCTTTACAACTCAAATTTGATCGAGCCAGAGGGGATGGGGACCACCCAGGATAGTCACAGGTGGACCTGCAACAGCCGTAGGTACACTCGTGGCCATTTATAGTTTATATATCATGTGCCTTTCCCTTTCACAAGTTATTTTTAGTTGAAGTCGCACAGATAATCTGAGAGTTCTTCAAATCTACTGAGTTCGGGATATTTTCTGCAATATTTGTCACTGTACAACTGTTCTGCACTGTCCTGGTAATGTATGCATATCTTCTTTTCCAGTTTTGTCCATTGGAAAATGAGTTATCATATGAAATGCTTCTAAACACATAGTAGTGATTATGCATGTTCATATGACTTGATAAAATTATTCAACACAATAAATGTTAGTATTTAACCATGTTGAATGTATTGATGTGAAAAAAATTAACTTTTGAAATAGTCAATTTGGCACCTTTTTTTGCTATTTTTTTCATCCTATTTGAGGACAAATGAGAAAAGGTTTTTAAACAAAGTAATCCTGGTAATTAGGCTACCCTTATGGATTAAGACTTTGATATCTTTCATGCATATAAGATGTTTGTGACTGTGAGTTGGTGTGCTACTGAATGGCCACCTAGTCATGCCTACACGCATATGGATAGTCCTTTTTTCAAAGGAGACTCTGGCAAAATATTTCCATGAGTCTAGGCATTGAATAAACATGCATTTTTAACTCTACTGTAGGTGTATGTGTAATAACCCGATATTTTCTATATAATTAAATCAGAAATTTTGCGTATAAATTTTTTATTATTATTAATTAATTATTTTAATGGTAAGAATGCGTGAAAGGTATTATGTATGTATTTATGTGATGAATATAAAATATATTTATTACATAAATGATTACGAATGATTTTATTTTAGAATTATTGCTCATTATAAATCATATTCTTACAATAATTAATTTTATAGTAAAAATGTTTTTATTATTTATTTTCCATGTAAATAAGTTTATATATTATTTAAATAATATATATAATGATTATTAAATTATTATTATAACTATTTTATTATATGATATTATTTCGAATAGTTAAGTTAATTATTTTAACTTAATTATTAATGTTTTATATGAAAGATAAATCGGATATGGAATCCAAACCCTAATTTTGGGTTTTGATCAAGGAATGAGAATAATAATATTATATTATTATTTGTCGATTGTTATAGATAAGTATGGTTATGTGTGTAATATTAATGTGTGGAACAGTTTTATTATATTACGACCAAACCCTAATAATATTTTTATAAACCCTAATTCTGGTGCTGGATTAAGGAATAATGATAGTAATATTATAATATTAATTATATTTTAATTTTTGAGTGCTATAAATATGTTTGTTATGCTTGTAAGGTTAATCGGAAAGCAATTTCTTATGATTTGATAAAACCCTAATTTGAAACTCAATTTGTGAGTTCAAGATCATTGTTTAAGCTGTTATATGATATATATGTTATGCATTATATAATTTTGTTATTAAAACCTATTTAATATTTAGAAACCACAATTTAAAAATAGAAACCCTAGTTTCAAACTGTTAAACCCTAATTGATTTGAAACCCTAATGCGAAAGACATTCACGACTTTGAGAATTTGTTAAGCCGTTATGTAATCACGATAATGTGATTTATGATCGGTGTTATATGTATTAACCCTAATTAGGGAGAATCGTAATTATTCAAAATCCTTTTTATTATTATTTTTTCTATATTATAAACCCTAAATTCTAAATTAGTAACCCTATTTTGTAATTGTAAACCCTAAGCGCTAATTTGGGCAATGTAATGTTAATTAGTGTTTCTTAAATCCTAATTAGCAAGGTGATAAGTAAATTAAAACCTTTTATTTAATTAAGAAACTTAAATTATTTTATAAACCCTAATTATAAATTCTAGAAACTAAAATTATTTTATTTCATTTTTAAACCCTAGTTGCTAAAATTAATTATGCTATGTGCTAAACCTTAGGGTTGAACCCTAAGGGTTAAACCCTAAGGGTTTGTCAAGTTTCAATTTTGCCATTAAATTGAATTATCAAATGTCTTTTATGCCCTTTTTATTATTTTAGAGAGCTAGCTTGCAAATCTTAGTGTATTTGTGTTAGGTAACCAACTCATTGACTTGTGTTACTTATTTTATCAGCCAATTAAGCTCCAATTGATAGCCAATCAGCTCATTCAATGAATCAAGCAATATATATAATTTTGAGAGAGAGAAAGTGTACACACTTTGACCAAATTCTTTCCAAAGCTCTCACCAACTCTCCTTCTCTCCAAGCCTCCGAAAATAACTAGTAAATCAGTCATATATTAACCCCCTAGAACAACAATATCAGATTAGGAGAGCAAGAATCAAAAAAATTGGAATCAAAAAGGTATAACCCTATTTTTATTTTTGATCTTGTATGCTTGAAAAAATTTTGTGTTTGGGTGTTTAGAATATTGCTATTGGATGTTTTATGAAGATCTATGATGATCTATCATGAATCCATAGCATCAAAGTGCCTTAAAATGAAGTTTTTCAAAAACTGTTCTTTAGCAATTTCTGTGTTCTGACAAGATATGTCAGACGCTCTAGATCTTTGTCTGTTCATGATTTGTAAGCTGTTATGTGTTAGATCTATAGGTTGCTATGTGAAATTTCATCTTCAAGTGGTAGAATAGCAATTGAATATGTAGATTGCATGTTATTAACGGTCAAAGACCGTTGACCGGCCATAATGAGTCAAAACCGGTAAGCCAGAAATTGAAATCGACCGACAAGAGGTTTAGGCCTTTAGATCATCGATCTGTTTGGCTTTTGATGTTGATGATTGGTAAATGTTGTAGCTTGTAGGATGGACTACAGATCTGGGTCCATAGAACTCTTATAACTGCTTCATATTGATCGTAAAATGTGGTCAAACTAGCCAACCCGAATCGATTTCGCTTTTCGGGAAGACCGGAAAAAATATGAACAAGCCCGTCGACTTAACTTTGACCGTATGATTCATGGTTATTCTGTTGATGATAATCTTATTCTTTGCTTTAATGATTTGTGCACTTGACACTAGTACTACATGTTTGAGCCACCAAACCACATGAACCAAGACCAAGACATAGATTAAATTGAGGTTGTATATGGCAACTCGAACTGTTTAAGCCCAGAAAATCCCAGAAACCATCAGACAGTATGTTTGAGAGCTTGAATCTTTAGATTGTGTTGATGTATTACTTTTATAGTGGTTGATTATTGTAGTAAATGCGTTTTTGTCTCGCAAGATAAACGTTTTAGAAGGCCCTGAGCATACCGATCTAAGATTAACGGTAGAATCAACTGGTAGTGTAGCTTCGAGAAATGGATTCGATGAGTTGTTCTTGAGGCCAAGAACACCTATAGCGACGAAAGTGTCGCTATAGCCCTTCAAATGACAGTTTATTTATTTTCTATTTTTACTTTTTTAGAAAAATGATTAAAAATAAGAAATAAATTATAAAAATTACCAAAAATAGTTTTAAAAATTATTTTAAATTATGAAAAATAATTTACGATTAATTGGGATATTTTTCATTAATATTTATATTTAATTGAATATTAATGATATTTAATTTATTTAATTAGTGTATTAAATAAATTAGAGAAAAATGATTTAATATTATGAAAAGTCATTTTAAATAAGATTAATGTATTTAAAAATAATTTGAGTTATAAAATGTAATTTTTAATATTTTTGGAGAATTCTCATTAATAAATTTTATATTAATGATATTAGATTTATTTAATGATTATATTAAATAATTTAGTTACAAATGATTTTATTATTATAAAAATCATTTTTAAATAAAGATAAAGTGTTTAAAGATATTTTAAGTTATAAAATGTAACTTTTAATATTTAAGGGATAATTTTATTAATATTTTAATATTAATGATATTAATTTAAGATTATTGATATTAAGTATATTTAATAATTATATTAAATAAAGAACTTAAAAATGATTTTACTTAAAAATCATTTAAAAAGGATATAAATAAATTAAAAATATTTTAAGTTATAATTAATGACTTTTAATATTTAGATAAATAGTTCATTAATATTTTAATATTAATGGTAATTATAAAAAAACTAATTTAATTGTTTTAAAAATCATTTAAGGGTAACATAAGTACTTTAAAAATATTTTCGATTATTATAAATAACTTTAATATTTTGGTAATAGTTTCATTAATAGTTTAATATTAATTAAATATTAATGGTAATAGAATTATTTGATATTTAAATCATTTTATAATGATTAGGTGTTTGAAAATTCGTGATAAATTATGATAATTGTTTGAATATGATTGTAAGTCATTTATAAATGTTTTTTTTTGTTATTTAATTAGTCTATATGGATATTGAACTTCGATATAGAGTCTTAGACTCGATCTTTTACCCGATAAAGTCGCTTGATGACGTGAGAAGTTTTAATTGAACTGGACTTACGTAATGTGTTTGTATATGTGTTTGTTTGTGATCAATGGTCGTGAAAGCGTGTGTGACAATGTGATTAGGTTATGAGAAATTGCGCAATATGCGATTACTATGTGTTATGTTATATTGTTCTAATCGAAGCGAATGATTTGATTAATGATAGGTCGTGATAGAAAAGATAAATCTAAGTTGCAGTAGTTGTAATCGGTAGCATCGTGCAAGTATCATACCTTTGCATTTTCTTTATGCAATGGACAAGTGTAAGAATGTTTCGTAATTATACTATTCTTGTATGCATTGTTAAACCTATATTATATCGCCCATTGATTATCAACATGTTAGTATATGGTAATTGGATATTTATTCATTCGTTAATTTCTATAAATGATTATACAAGTGTCCCCACTTGGATAATCATTGTATTTAATCACATGTTGATACACCTTTGATATACATATATCTTGAATTATAGATTATTGTTGAATAAGATAAAAAATAAATTTGGAACCCTGACAAGTATGAACATCCCAAACACGGAAAAATTTTTATGCGCTACGGCGGACAAAGGATGAACGATAATATCATTCTAGCAATGTAGTATTGATCAATACAGGGCCCATGGGAAGTACAACCTAAACCCCGTAAGTTATGACGGTTTACAGATGAATTTTTGTTTAACCTTTTCGAAAATGAAAACAATGTTCATAGTATGTCACATAAACCTTATATATAGACAATACACAGTTTCAAAAATTTGAACGAGGGTTGTTATGTTATTATTATTGGTACAGATTACTTCACAACTATTGACTTGTTGTAGAAGGGTATTATAAAGAAAACATTTAAATTCTTTCAGCTTATATATATATATATAATACTTGTTGGGCACTCAAATGCTCATCATTGCTTAATTTAAATGTTTTCAGCTAAGAGTGAACAGCTAGAAGGCTCTTGGCCAGAACAAGTGAATGTTGGGCTTTAAGACGTAAACGCATAAATCTAAAATTAAAATTTTAAAGCAACCAAACCCTAAAACAGGATCCATGCGAAAATCAATTAATTCAGAGGTTTAGAGATTATACCAGATATAAACAAAAAATGAGAATCTGAAACCGACTGCGCCTCGAATCTCCAACGCAATACAAACCGATTGCGCCTCTACGGTATCCACACGAACGCCGCACGAACCGTCGAACGATTCTGCAATAAGAAGGACTTACGGTACTAGCCACCAAAAGGAATGGATTTTTGAAACTGTTTTCTCTCTAAGAGCGGCTAGGGTTTTTCAATTATGATATCTTACCCTAAGTAGCTGCTATATATCATATATATAGTAGTTAAAAGGAATTAATCAAATCAAAACCTAATTTTATAAAATCCAAATTTATATATATATATCGCTTAATTAAGTCTTACTTAATTAATATACATATATACAAATTATCCTTTTAATTTAAATTCGTGATTTAAATACTATTAATCATATTAATATATTTAAATCCTTAAAATTTAAATTAATTCCCTTTAAATAACGTTCTATGTGTGTGACCCTATAGGTTATTATTACGATGGCAATAATTTTAAAATCATATTATAAAATTATAAGCGGTGAAAGCGGCATCTAGTAATGCATCATCGCTACCCAAGTAATAATAAGATCGATGATTCGATGCAACCTTTTCGTGACCAATGTTTCAATGTAATTTAATCCTTTTAACCTTAATATCCTAGATTAAACTCGAGTCATGGAATGTGTCATACTCTTCATAATTTAATCTGAGTTTTCTTGATCAATGAGTAGACTATATGAAACAAATCACTATTTGAGCATGGCCATGCATTTCATAGTCCTACTCAATCAAGAGGCCTATGGATATCACCCATAATATATAGGATGGTTAAATTCCATCTAGATCACTCATATTTCTCACACGATTAATGATGAACCCAATAATCACCTTTATAGTCCACCCTATTAAAGGTGACATTTGATTATATCAAAGTACATAAATTCTCGTGTAGTAATATAGCGATTTCAGGTCGAAGGACCATTACATCATTGTCACTATGAGAATTGCTAATGACACTTCGCATAATGCTCCATATAGAATTCTCATGGTGGGTCTGTCCAGTACATCGTTCTCTAACATGTACCTATGCATTGACTTAATATCTCATATATTTATGACCAATGAGATTTGGTCATCAGTCAATCCACATACTAGTCTCAATGCATCATTGTTGTCCCATCAACAATGATACTCGACTAGGGACATTTAAGAACACTGATACTAATGGTAATATATAATCTCATGTTCAAGTCACATACTTGAAACTATATAATTTGTATCACTATTCTAAGGAATTTTATTATGTTAACAATTATATTACATGATAAATAAAACCATAATAAAATCATATATTTATTCAATCAAATATAATATCAAAACATTAAGCAATTATATCAAATAATTGGCCTCTAGGGCATAAACTCTAACAGTGAAAAGGAAAGCAAACAGAATATGTTATTGGTATCATTTGTAATAGATAGACTGTATTAAGTTAATGATATGTATTATATATCATGTAAAGAATGTAGTAAAGGTTACGTACTTGGGATTAGACTCTGATAAATGTAAGTTAAGTCAATAATTTATATTGTTATTATTATTAGTATTATTCCGCTCATAGAAATGGTATCATAAAGCACTAAGTTCGGGTTTCAAGTATCCGGATTCAGGGACTTTACAGTATGTTAAAGTAATGCATGCATGCATATAGACATAAAATGCATTTAATAAGCTCCAGGTTAGAATTTACCACACCTTTTCTGAGGTGATTTGGAGACTTGTGTCCAGCTATATGGATCCAGACACCGAAAGCGACTCCGTAGGACCTCTTCAGGTGTAAGGAGGAGAGCTTCTGATGTGCCCCGGCCTCGCCAGTCCGATAGCCTCATCGATTGACGGAGTCAGTGATCCGTTCTATCCGAGTTGAGGTACCAGATATTTAGGACAAGGAGCTAAAAAGATGTACCAGTTGCAGATCCTATTCCTTCTATTTTTATTCCCTATAAGGATCTTCCTGCCATTAATGTGATGATTCTAGAGCTTCTGGATGATTTGAGTCATCATCCCTCGATCTATTTGCATGCAAACGAGGTAAAAGTTGTGTTTGATCTTCCTTTTTCCGATTGATGAGGAGAAAGGTTCTGATGTTGATTTGCATTGTGATGCAAGTTGCTGGATATATGAAGCCTCGAGGGAACTAGTTCAGTATACACTCTATGTACCAGACTCTTTACCCAGAGTACTGAGAGATTATACATACTTAGGGATTCAAGGCGTTCTTTTCCATCCTTCCCCACCATTATCCCTGGGGTTACCTTAGGGCGTTGTCTGAGCGCTGGCTTCACCTGACTCAGTCTCTCTATTTGCTGGATTAAAAGGTGATGATGATGCCGATGGATTGGTGGTTTATCACTGGTATGGAGTTTTTCGGGGTGCTAGCGCCTTGTGTGGCTGACATTTCCCCTACAGTCGTCAGATCCTTGTTAGGAGTCCCAGTTATGGTGCTCAAGGGTAGGACAGTCTGTACTGGTCCTTTGAGTTTAGACGCCATGAGTGGGGCATTGACTGAGCCATTTCCTAATGACAAGAGAGTTAGGGATCACATTATTCGGTGATTGTTCCTGGTCATCCTCCAAAGTTGTTTCCTGGCAGATAACTCTTCCATGGTGTCGTTCGCTTTAGTCAGCGCCATACGGGATGTGGACCGTATTGGAGAGTTTGATTGGGGCTCCTATTCCTTTGCCTACTTCCTCAGGGGAATGCATCTGCGCTCGCATAGCTTGACAGAGGCTTGGCTAGAATTTTACCCATTCCTGCAGGTGAGTATTTCTCTTTTGATTTCCCTTGTTCGGGTTAAGAGTGTTGACTGATCGCAAATATTTGATCTTGTATTGGCAGTTTTGGGCCTATAAGAGGCTCCCATGTCTGCGTCCTATTAGCCTATTAGGTTTAGACACCTATCCATGAGGACAGCGATGGCATCATTCCACATTAGTGGAGGTTCCTGTAGCTGAGGGTTTCACCAATTCTCGCCTACAGTTGGAGTTGTTGACAACCAATGTCATTACATGGGTTCCCTACTCTGAGGACCATTTGACAGTTGGCTTTGAGGGTGGTTTCCTGACTAGTGTTGAGTATGTGATGTCTACCCGTCGGATTCCTCTCTTCACAGATGGAGGTTGGGAGGTCTATTTAGGAGAGTGTGCTATCAGGAGCACCACAGGGGAGATTCGTATACTTATCTGTCCTCCTGCCAGGCGTTATTAGCCTGTGTCGCAGCCATCGATCACTGATATCCCATTGATGGAAGTTGATGGCTTCACTTTTTTAGAGGGATCGTTCACTCAGGAGGCATTCTACCGTTGGTGGTTCCCTCACACCATTGGAGCTCAGACCCGTGCCACATAGTTTATGGGGGATATGGTTCTTGGCTTCGTCATGATGGTGGATTGGATTTCCTGCATCTGAGAGCCTACTCATCTGATACAGATTGATAGTTTGACCCAACAGTTGGATCGGGCACAATTTTTCATCCGTTATTTGGGCAGAGATCCTTCCAAGCTGGATTCTTTTGATCCTTCCAGCTTTGAGGCTGGCCCTTCACGTGGCCCATATTCACATGGTTTTGCCGATGCAGATCCTCTATTGTATCGGCCTAATATCCCTACTGGCAGAGACTCAGTGACTCAAGAGGAGTTACATCAGATGGATAAGTTGGATGATGTAGACATCAACACTATTGACTTCTTCTGATGTATTTCTCATTATATCTTTTGATAGGCCTCTGTTAGATATTTGGTGGTTGTGCCCCATTCTCGTTATATCTTCTGATAGGCCTCTGTTAGTTTTTCGGAGACTATACACAAAGGGAAATTTTTCAGCTGTACACAAAGATGATGTATTTAGATGATGATGTACTTAGGAATGTACGTATATTATTTTCCATTCCCTACATCATATTGTCATCTATTGTGTATTATGCATGCATTATATATATGGACATACATTTCCAGAGATAAGTTTAGCAGTGACCCCTGGATGGTCTTATGATAGGACCCTACAGATGTCTTCATCGACAGTTAGTTGCATTGATCATACCCCACCAGTATTGATGGTATCTTCATTAAGATTATGGTATAAAAGTCTATCATCCCTAGATCGGGAGACAATTGTTCAGTTGATGCGTTACTCGATGACCCTCCTGACATTCCAGGTTCCATTGGGCTTTGTAGAGGGCATGTTAGAGCATTGGGGGCCGAATAGGCAGGTGTTCCAGTTTGAGACCCATGAGTTAACTCCTACCTTGGAGGAGTATGAGCATCTGACAGATTTGTCGTTGGATAGGCCATGTGCTTGGATGGCTGTCGGCGATAAGAGCCGGCAGTTTATGACCCTCATAGGTTTAAGGCGCAAAGTTGCCATAGATGAGATCTCCTCAGGGCATATAGTGCCCATGGGTTTTCTGATTAACAGATTTGGCTCATTGGACAATTATCTGCAGTACTCCAGGGATTTCATCACTTCAGAGGATGATTGACGTGTTTCCAGAGTAGATGTAATCTTGATGTGTATGGTGGCTTATCTGTACATGCCATTGTACATGGACCACTTGGACATCGGTGTGGTTATGGTAGTTTGTGCTCTCGGGGAGGGATATACCATCTTACCAATGATTATGGCAGAGACCTTGAGGTCAGCCACGTATTTCCACACCTATCTTGCGGGGGTATTTACAGGTAGTTCGATCTTGTTATACGTGTGGTTTATGACACACTTGAGACCGATCAGCACTTTCTGATGCCATGGGTATTATTTTTCCAATGAGATAACCAAGTCTTACTCCTTCCAGCCGGTGGAGTGTACAGATGCGGCTTCTTGGTCAATTTTCTTATCAGGGATCGAGGATCCATTTGATATTCTATCATGTTCAGGGCTCAGCTCTCCCTATAGCTTTATCACTAATGCAGCTGGCATGGATTATCTTCATCTGGCTGGTTTGAGGGGTGTGACCACTTATCATCTATTGGCTGTGATGGCACAGTTTGACCAGTTTTAGGATGTTCATCCTTTTAACGGGGCATTGGGTCAACGTTTGTCATCTTGGCTTCTATCAGTAGAGGATTTGTCCAGGATTTATACCTGTTGCACCCAACATGAGAGGGCCGATTTTTCTACTAGCCATCCAGGCCATTCTATAGAGTATTCTGCATGGTTAGAGGCAGAGATTGCTGATGAATGGGTAGTATACCCATAAATTGGATATATTTAGACTTAAATTATTGCATTCTTAAGTTATTTAGTAGCATTTTTATTGTGTTTATATCTTTTTTTGCAGATTTGGAAGCTGGAGGGGCAATTATGGGAAATTCAAGCATTTAATGGCAATCTGGTAATTTTAGAGAAGTCGGCAAGGGCTGAAATTACACTACCTATAATGGCCATGGGCGCCGAGCCTCAACTCACCTTATTTGGATTAGCGCGTTTGACTTCTGGTTGGACTTGACTTGGCTATTGGGAGCTAATGTAAAACCTAATTGGATGAGGATTGTGGGAGGCTATAAAAAGAAACTAAGTGCTGAAATAAAAGGAGGGGGAAATTTTGATTATTCTTAAAAGGATTCAAGGAGTTCTTCCATTGAAGGCTATACAAGATTACTTGGAGATTAAGGATTGGCTACTGAGTTTCTTCTTTTCTCCTTATTTTCAATTTGTAATTCTTTAAGGATGATTTGTCAACAATTAATGGTTTTTATTTCCGTGATGAACTAATTCTTTAATTAAGA
The DNA here is from genome assembly GCA_020205605.1 of Panax ginseng. NCBI lineage: Eukaryota > Viridiplantae > Streptophyta > Magnoliopsida > Apiales > Araliaceae > Panax > Panax ginseng. The sequence continues at coordinate 88,439,196 of CM035130.1, read as the reverse complement.
TTTCAATTGAACTTTTTATGACTATAAATTAGTTATTCACTCATTCTAATTATTTATGTTGAAGTGGATTGTTTATCATGTTTTGATTCTATTGATTAATTATTTGGCCAATAATTACCGTGTTACTCTAAAAGGAATTGGGAAAGGAATTCTAGGGTTAGAACTGGACATGATAACATGTGACTTAGTTATTTGCACGGTAGATAATTAGGTTTATGAATTGAATGGAAATATCTATTCACCGCATGTAACATATAAGGAATTGGGATTAGAAAGAGTTTAATTCAATTGTTTTGCATAGGAATATAGTAAGATTAATCTGGATTAAATAGAAGTCAATTGATCACTTGGAAAAGGGCTTTTGGCAATTGAGAATTCCTGTTAACAATTCAGTAAACATAATAATTGGGATGATTAGATAATTGATTTATAGTTCATAATTGGGGATATTGAAGTCTTAATATTTACCTATCGGAAGTCATTCACCCAAGTATTAGCTTAGTTAATCGCTTATCTTAGTAAAATATCTTTAAGTGTTTAATTTTGAGTTAATAATTCAGAAAATCATAATTTATCATTGTTTGCATAAAATTGAATTGATATAGTATTAGTAGTTGGGATTTATTAATTAGAATTCCCTGTGGGAACGATACTCAACTTATCACTTTATTACTTGTTGACCGCGTATACTTGCGTGTTGTGTGTAACTAGATTTTACTCAACAATTGCATCGACTAAGATTATATCCACATAGTCCGGTACTGATTCTGATAGTGGGGGGCCTATGGAGGACCCTGATTCTCCCAGTGTTCCTGCTGTAGTAACTCCACATTCTGCAAAGTATTTAGAGCAGAGTATGCATTTGATGACGTTTGAGGGGAATCAGGCTAGAGCCTTGATGTTGACAACTCTTTCTGATAGAGATGTCACTCTGATTAAGAGAGATGATGCTCTAGCACATAGAGATACTGTAAGACCCCAACTTTTATGAATAAAGAATAATTTTCTCAAAATATATTTTTGAATATTATGGTGTGGATTTGATATAATGTTATAGTTATGGGTAATATTTACAAATTTTGCAAAGTAAGCAAGTGGTTATATAATATTCGATTGGTCGGGGAATATTCGTACGACAACACAATCATTTGTGGACCCCACAACGGAAGTATTGTCGTAGTTAGAAAATGACAGAATTATCTTTTTATAAAATTAATAGCAAAAGTGTTACCGTTAAAACTGTTGAACTACCCGGTAGTAAAAGTACAGTAATACACGTGGTTGCATAGTAGCATACGATATTGGTTATTGATGCTTACGTGAGAAGTCACTAAGTTATACTCAATTATTGCTACAGTAATTGCTGCATCATATCTCTCATATTATTGATTCAATTATAGTCACAGTATCATCTGCATAATATGATATGTTATTTAATCAATAATTGAGATGACAAAGTTATTCATATTATTAAATTGTAATATTTACAATGTCTAGAAGTTTTGTCAAGGAGAGGTTTGGTCATCTAATTGTGCGCCAATAAGGAGAAATCCTTATCGGAAAGCCCCCTCTTTCTTAGGAACGACCTGGTTGTTAAATATTGTGAGTTATAATATTAATGATGAATAAGTTCGTGTTGATTAAAGATGAAATTGATAGTTTCATTGTGTTGGAATTATTAGTGTTAGTGAAAATCGACATTTATTTCGATAATAATTGATGTCTGGAGGTTATATTGATCAATCGGGTAATTAACCGAATAAATGAGCAATTAATTGATATTGATTCACATGATTATAACTATTTGTTCACATGTGTGTACTATTGATTCACATTCATTTACTATTAGGGGAGTTAGTGCAAGATTGATAATACTTGCATGACTAAGTTAAAAATGGAGGTATAGATGGAGCTACTATACTGTGATTCGTATTTTCGAGCTCCAAAACATGCAATTATCGAAACTATATTTTCTTATAAATAGAAGCTCATTCTTCCTTCATTTCTCACCAATTCACTAAAGCTATAGAGCAATTATTATAGAGAGATATTATAGAGAGAAAGAAGAAGAGAAGTCTGATACCTCTCTACTCTAGTATCCAGTTTCTTTCTAAGGTAAGGGGTATTACTTCTTTCGTATTCACGAAGAGAGCTTCTATTATTCCATTCTTTATTATTATGTTGGAATAACCTGTCTATGTGAAGTACCGCATACATGGTGAAATTCTTCTGTTATTCCATTCTTTATTATTATGTTAGAATAACAAGTCTATGCGAAGTACCGCATACGTGGTGAAATTCTTCTGTTATTCCATTCTTTATTATTCTGTTGGAATATCCTGTCTGTGCGGATTACGCATGACCTGGTTCCATTCTTTATTATTCTACTGGAATAACCTGTCAATGCGAAGTACTGCATACATGGTGAAATTCTTCTGTTATTCCATTCTTTATTATTCTATCAGAATATCCTGTCTGTGCGGATTATGCATGACCTGGTTCCATCCTTTATTATTCTGTTGGAATATCATGTCTGTGCGGATTACGCATGACCTGGTTCCATTATTTATTATTCTGTTGGAATAACATGTCTATGCGAAGTACCGCATACATGTTGAAATTCATCTGTTATTCCATTCTTTATTATTCTGTTGGAATAACCTGTCTATGTGGATTACCGCATGCATGGTGAATGGCCTTTCGTATTCATTTCTTATTAAATTATGGAAATGATCTGTCTACGTTGATTACCATATGGTGGGTGAAAATCCATTTGCAGTTTCATATATTCTATGATATTCATTTGGTTAAAGTTTTGGCTTCTATACTCCATGAAATTAGTGGAATATCCTTGATATTTGCGCTTCATCCAGTATCTTTTCATGGAAATATTCTTCTGAGCATTCTTGAATTTTACTCTACAAAGCAGTATCATGTTGACAATTTGGACATTATTGATTTCTGGATAAATTAAATTATAAATCTTTAAAATTTATCCTTGAACTTGTTTTATTGAATTATTATGTCATTGTCATCATCCTCATGCTTATATTATGATTAAAGTCATCTTTGACTTACGTGCATAGATGGACTTGTATGATTATGACAAGGGATTATTCGGTATAATCATGACCGTAATGTGACGAATGATGTGGTAAAAGTCCTCATTGGCTTGTAGTTCATTGGTGGACAGTTGTTGGTATGATTATGACCAGGGATTATTCGGTATATTCATAACCATTGATGATTACATGAATATCATTGGCCATGGTGCAGGGATGATGTGGTTGATTTATTAAGCTGAGTCTCAGCGATAAAGTTGATGAAAATCTTTTTAAATCATAAAAGATAGTAGATTTTATGCTCTACTTGACTCTTCTAATGGATAGCTTGTTCCGCTGTAGTTAAACTTGTTGTCTATTATATTCTATCAGTTTAACATTGTTGAGGGCTAATGATAATTTATTCTGCATTATCTTAGTCATAATATTTCTTCTTGGGCTAGTTGAGCTCACACCTTTCTTCTTTCACCGTTCTCTTGTGAAATGAGAACGAGTAGGGACTAGTCGGGGAATGGAGTGATGGTCCGAGATGGTGTCATAGTAGTCCTCACTATTTTATAAAATAGTGTTAAATGTAATGAGGACTCCATTGAGTGTGGATATTGTCTAGATGACAATATTTGTATTAAAACTCATAGAATATGTTTTGTCGTATTTTACACGACAGTTGTATAATTAAGTTTTTATTGTATTTTGTACCATGTATTTGGTGACTCGAGATGGGTGATATATACCTATTTTGGGGGTGTCACAGTTGGTATCAAAGCTTAGGGATATGATCCCTGGCTGAGATGTGAGACAAGAACTAGGAGGGGAGAGACGGGGAATTCATTCGCTAGTATGACCTACCTAAGTTATTTGTTATTTAATTGGTCGGTCAGAGTATAGGGATAATATGTGATATGTTAATTAACCCTTGTTTTGTGGCGGTATTTGAAAATGGCATCCAAAAATGTGGAGATAAGCAATGATGCACATGAGACCGTAGAGTCACCACAGATTAATACCCAGGATAATGTGCAACAGGAGGACAATAATCCTCAGGTAAACAACAACGATCAAATGATGAAAGATGGGATGTTCAGAGGCTTTATGCAATTCATGAAACATCAGGTGAGGGCGGCTCCTGTCCAAAATACAGGTGGAAACACTGACAACTCTCGGACGGTCATCGCTAAGCAGTTCAAGGAGGTGGGACCACCGGAGTTTTTTGGAGAGCCAAAACAACTTAAGGCGGAGACGTGGATAAAGTAGATCAACAAGATATTTGATGTCTTGGGATGCTCCGAGGAGGAAAAGGTTCCTTTTGCCACCTTCATGTTGCGAGCGGAGCCAGATTACTAGTGGGAATCTGTAAAGCGTACACAACCTGCCACACTCAAAATGACTTGGGAGAAGTTCCAAGAGCTGTTCAACGACAAGTACTTTCCTGAAAGTATTCATCACATGAAGGAGGTAGAGTTCATCAAGCTTGAGCAAAACAATATGACAGTGGCGCAGTACGAAGCTAAGTTTGCCGAGTTGTCCCGGTTTGCGTCCCACTTGGTTGATAATGAGGAGATAATGACGCGGATGTTTCTAAGAGGTTTGAAACCCGAGATACGTCAATAACTAATTTCTCACAAACTGTGTTTGTATTCAGATGTTGTGAATAGGGCTCAGTTATTGGAGCGCGATAATGAGTCAACCCAACCAAGAGAGAGCAACCGACAAGTCGATAATACCAGTGGTAGCAGTCATCGAAGCGGTGACAACAAACGTAGAGGGAATCAACATGCTAGAAATGATAATCACTTCGGTGGTAATCATGGCTATGACAATAAGAGTGGACATTTCAAGAAGAGGAGATTCAACAAAGATGGAAAGACGTCAGCACCAGCACCTGTTGTTAAGGAAGGAGAACGACCACCGATCGTATGTTACAAATGCGGAGGGGAGGGACATATCAATCTGAACTGCGTGATACAGTCTAAAGCGTGTTATAATTATGGAAAAGAAGGTCACCTAGCCCGATTTTGTCATGCACCAAAGTCAAGTCCAGCTGGGATGGAGGCATCAAAGGGTGTCCCAGACTAGAAAAAACCGGTAGTTCAAGGGAGAGCGTTTGTCGTAACCTCCCAAAAAGCGAGGAATCCGAACGAGGTGATCACGGGTAAGCTAATCACAAACTCTAGCAAATTTTATACTTTATTTGATACTGGTTCTACCCATTCTTTTATTTCTCCTACTTGCGCTCAACATTTAAATTTGACTCCAGAGAAATTAGACTTTGACTTATCGGTTGAAACTCCGTTAGGAGAAACCTTCATTACATCCACTGTTTATAAGTCTTGTTTGATTCAAATCGGTAACCGCACGTTACTTGTCGATCTTATTTCTTTGAAAATACTTGCATTTGATGTTATGTTTAGGGATTGATTGGTTAACTACTCATCATATTAAAATCGATTGTTTTCATAAGGTTGTTAGCTTTTATATTCTTAACCAACCTATTATGTGAATTCAAGCAACCAAACCACTAAAATCAATCACTGTCATATCAAGTCATAAAGCTATTCGTTTATTGAAAAATGGATGTCAAGCTTTCTTAGCCCATGTCACGAATTTAAATAAAAATACGTCAGATGTGAATGATATTTCTATTGTTAATAAATTTCCTGACGTATTCCCTGAAGAACTTCCTGGCCTAGTGAAATTGAATTTTGTATCGACCTTGAATCCGGTACAAAACCCATTTCCAAAGCCCCATATCGAATGGCTCCTATTGAACTTCAGGAGTTAAAAACCAACCTACAGGAATTGTTAGACAACAGTTTCATTCGTCCTAGTACGTCTCCTTGGGGTGCTCCTGTTCTATTCGTGAAGAAGAAAGATGGAAGTATGCGACTTTTTATTGATTATAGGGAGTTAAATCATGTCACCATCAAAAATAGGTACCCGTTTCCTCACATTGATTACCTGTTTGACCAGTTGCAAGGAGCCAAATTCTTTTCAAAGATTGATCTTCATTCCGGATATCATCAGTTTAAGATTAAAACTGATGACATTCCAAAGACTGCTTTCAGAACTCGGCACGGGCATTATGAATTCCTAGTCATGTCTTTTGGATTAACTAATGCTCTTACTGCCTTCATAGACATGATGAACCGAGCATTCAAGGAATATTTGGATCACTTTGTGGTCGTCTTTATTGATGACATCCTCATATACTCCAAAAGTCGTGAACACCATGAGAAACACTTGAGGTTGATACTCCAAAAGCTTCGTGAGAACAAGCTATATGCCAAGTTGAAGAAATGCGAGTTTTGGCTTGAGAAAGTTACATTCCTTGGGCACGTAATATCAAATCATGGAATATTTGTTGACCCGACAAAGATTGAAGCAATTCAAAGCTAGGAGCAACCTAAGTCAGTGACCGAAGTACGTAGCTTTCTCGGCTTAGCTGGTTATTATCGGAGATTCGTAGAAGGGTTTTCTCAAATTGCTACTCCATTAACTCAGCTAACTCGAAAAGATACAAAATTCTGTTGGAGCGAGGAATGTGAAAAGAGTTTTCAAGAACTCAAGAGGAGACTCATTTCAACACCTGTTCTGACAATACCATCTGGCTCGGAGGGATTTGTCATCTACAGTGATGCTTCAAGCAAAGGGTTAGGATGTGTTCTCATGCAACATGGGAAAGTCATAGCCTATGCCTCACGACAACTAAAAGAATATGAGAGGAATTATCCTACTCATGATCTAGAGTTAGCGTGATCATTTTTTCTGCTTAAGATTTGGAGGCATTACAGATAGAGAAGGTGGAGATCTATACGGATCATAAAAGCCTCAAATATTTATTCACTCAATAGAAAATCAACATGCGGCAACGACGATGGCTTGAGTTGTTGAAAGATTATGATCATACCATCCAATACCATTCTAGAAAAGAGAACGTAGTTGCTGACGCATTGAGTAGAAGATCATATGTGGGCATGAGTGCAATATTGTCAACGCAAAGGCCCATTTTGTATGACTTGGAAGGGATGGAAATAGATTTAAAGACTCCAGGGACCCATGTGATGATGGCGAATATACGAGTGGAACCGACTTTAATCGATAAAGTTAAAGCTGCTCAAGCTACAGACCTAGAGCTGATACGTATGAGGAAGAAAGTACAAGAAGGTGCTATTCGGGAAGCAAGAATCGATGAAGAAGGAATACTTCGAGTAAACTACATACTTTGTGTTCCTAACTATTCTGACTTGAAGTATAAAATCATGATAAAGGCGCACAACACACCGTTTGCAATCCATCCTGGGAGTACCAAAATGTATCGTGATCTTCGACATACATTTTGGTGGAGCAATATGAAGAGAGAAATAGCCGGGTTTATCTCAAGGTTTCTAACTTGTCAACAAGTCAAAGCGGAGCATCAAGTGCCAAAAGGTCCATTGCAACCACTTAAAATTCCAGAATGGAAGTGGAAGCACATTACCATGGATTTCGTTACTGGTCTTCCCAAGTTTTCTCAAGGCATAGATGTGATTTGGGTCATTGTTGATAGATTGACCAACTCTGCTCATTTCTTACCGATACGGGAAACTTATACACTTGAACGTCTTGCTAGTATGTACATAAACGAGATTGTAAGATTGCATGGTATGCCAGTATCCATAGTTTCTGATTGAGACCCAAGATTCACTTCAAGATTTTGGGTTAGTTTGCAAAAAGCTATGGGCACAGATTTACGATTTAGTTTGGCATATCATCCTCAAATGGATGGGCAGTCAGAAATGACTATTCAAACTCTTGAAGATTTATTAAGACTCTGTGTCCTTGACTTCAAGGGAAGTTGGGACAAGTTCTTACCATTGGTGGAGTTTTCCTACAACAATAGTTATCAAGCAAGTATTGGCATGGCTCCATTTGAGGCGTTGTATGGAAGAAAGTGTCGTTCTCCAGTATGCTAGGATGAGGTGGGTGAAGCAACGTTGTTGGGACCGGATTTGGTACGTATGACTACGAAAAAGAATCAAATGATCCGACAATGTATAAAAACCTCACAAGATCGACAAAAGAGTTAAGTTGATCTTCATCGAAAGGACGTGGAATTCAATATTGGAGATCATGTGTTGTTACGTGTTGCCCCATGGAAAGGAGTTACGAGATTTGGAAAGAGAGGAAAGCTCAATCCTTGATTCATTGGCCCATTTATAATCCTCGATCGAGTAGGAACTGTGGCCTATAGATTTTCCTTACCGCCAAGTATGTCTCGTGTTCATAACATTTTTCACATATCTATGTTACGTAAATATGTGAAAGACTCGAACCATATTATTGAATTAGAACCAAACGAGATAGAGGAAGATTTAACATATGAAGAGTTACCTATTAAAATCTTGGATAAGAAGGATCATATTATACGCTCCAAGGTTATACCTTAAGTCAAAGTTTTGTGGAGAAACCACGATGTGGAAGAAATGACTTGGGAGTTAGAATCTGAGATGAAGTCAAGATATCCTCACCTCTTCGATATACCAGGTACGTACCCTAATTTTAAGGACGAAATTTCATAAGAATGGGAGGTTGTAAGACCCCAACTTTTATAAATAAAGAATAATTTTCTCGAAATATATTTTTTAATATTATAGTGTGGATTTGATATAATGTTATAGTTATGGGTAATATTTATAAATTTTGCAAAGTAAGCAAGTTGTTATATAATATTCGATTGGTCGGGGAATATTCGTTTTAACAGGGAATATTCGTACGACGACACAATCATTAGTGGACCCCACAAAGGAAGTATTATCGTAGTTAGAAAACGACAGAATTATCTTTTTTATAAAAATAACGGCGAAAGTGTTACCGTTAAAACTATTGAACTACCCGGTAGTAAAAGTACAGTAATACGCGTGGTTGCATAGTAGCACACGGTATTGGTTATTGATGCTTATGTGAAAAGTAACTCAGTTATACTCAATTATTGCTATAGTAATTGCTGCATCATATCTCTCATATTATTGATTCAATTATTATCACAGTATCATCTGCATAATATGATATATTATTAAATCAATAATTGAGACGACAAAGTTATTCATATTATTAAATTGTAATATTTACAATGTCTAGAAGTTTTGTCAAGGAGAGGTTTATTCATACAGTAATATTTCGAGCCTCAAAATGTGCAATTATCAAAACTATATTTACCTATAAATAGAAGCTCATTCTTCCTTCATTTCTCACCAATTCACTAAAGCTATAGAGCAATTATTATAGAGAGATATTATAGAGAGAAAGAAGAAGAGAAGTCTGTTACCTCTCTACTCCAGTATCCAATTTTTTTCTAAGGTAAGGGGTATTATTTCTTTCGTATTCATGAAAAGAGCTTCTATTATTCCATTCTTTATCATTATATTAGAATAACCTGTCTATGCGAAGTACCACATACATGGTGAAATTCTTTGGTTATTCCATTCTTTATTATTATGTTGGAATAACTTGTTTATGCGAAGTACCGCATACATGGTGAAATTCTTCTGTTATTCCATTCTTTATTATTCTGTTGGAATATCCTCGTCTGTAAGCGGATTACGATGACCGGTTCCATTCTTTATTATTCTCTACCGAATAACTTTGTCAATGCGCAATAACGCATACATGGTGAAATTCTTACATTATTCCATTCTTTATTATTCTATCGAATATCCCATCAGGCGGATTATGCATGACCGGTTCCATCCTTTATTATTCTGTTGGAATATCATGTCTGTGCGGATTACGCATGACCTAGTTCCATTATTTATTATTCTGTTGGAATAACATGTCTATGCGAAGTACCGCATACATGGTGAAATTCTTCTGTTATTCCATTCTTTATTATTCTGTTGGAATAACCTATCTATGTGGATTACCGCATACATGGTGAATGACCCTTCGTATTCATTTCTTATTAAATTATGGAAATGATCTGTCTACGTGGATTACCGCATGGCGGGTGAAAATCCATTTATAGTTTCATATATTCTATGATACTCATTTGGTTAAAGTTTTGGCTTCTATACTCCATGAAATTAGTGGAATATCCTTGATATTTGCGCTTCATCAAGTATCTTTTCATGGAAATATTCTTCTGAGCATTCTTGAATTTTACTCTACAAAGCAGTATCATGTTGACAATTTTGACATTATTGATTTCTGGATAAATTAAATTAGAAATCTTTAAAATTTATCCTTGAACTTGTTTTATTGAATTATTATGTCATTGTCATCATCCTCACCGTAATGTGACGAATGATGTGGTAAAAGTCCTCATTGGCCTGTAGTTCATTGGTGGACAATTGTTGGTATGATTATGACCAGGGATTATTCGGTATAATCATGACCATTGATGATTACATTAATATCCTTGGTCGTGGTGCAGGGATGATGTGGTTTATTTATTATGTTGAGTCTCAACAATAAAGTTGATGAAAATCTTTTTAAATCATAGAAGATAGTAGATTTTATGCTTTACTTGACTCTTCTAATGGATTGTTTGTTCCGCTGCAGTTAAACTTGTTGTCTATTATATTCTATCAGTTTAACATTGTTGAGGGCTAATGATAATTTATTCTGCATTATCTTAGTCATAATATTTCTTACTAGGCTAGTTGAGCTCACCCTTTCTTTCAATGTTCTCTTCAGGAAATGAGAACGTAGCCGGGACTAGTCGGGGAATGGAGTGATGGTCTGAGATGGTGTCATAGTAGTCCTCACAATTTTATAAAATAGTATGATAATAAATATAATGAGGACTCCATTGAGTGTGGATATTGTCTAGATAACAATATTTGTATTAAAACTCATAGCATATATTTTGTCGTATTTTACAGGACAGTTGTATAATTAAGTTTTTATTGTATTTTGTACCATATATTTGGCGACTCAAGATGGGTGATGTATACCTATTTTGGGGGCATCACAGATACCATTGTTGTTAAGAGGGATGAGGCTCGATCTTCTAGGGATGCAGTTATTATTGAGCGGGATGGTGCTCTAGCTACCCGAGATGTTACCATTATAGATAGTACTGCATTGAGGTCTCATACTGCTGACATTATTACAGAGATGAACACATTCATTGATAAGCATAGTGTCACCATGCAGATGGTCGTAGATCTCTTGGCTCGTGTAGATACCCTTGGGCAGGAGCTCGTAGAGTTACCCCCGTCTTCTCAGAGGGATGCCATGTTAGACTTGATGGCTCGCTTATCCACTAGTTTGTAGATTAGTTTTGATTTTCCTACATAGACTAGGTTAGCCGTTTTTATCACATACATGACATATTGTATATATCAAACAGTATTATATGACAAGGAAATATGTTTTGGTTCATTTCCATTTTAGTTATGCGTTATTACTTGCTTGATAGTTCCAAGTTTCTTCAGGGCTTATGATCTTGATGTATTCTGAACTCCTCCTTCATGTATGGACATTGAGAATTCTCAGGATTTTTCAGAATGGATCGTTAATCTTTGTATTCCCCTACCTTTTGGTGTCTTGGGATTGGGTTTTTGTATGTGGTTATAGAGAGGATTGTGGCTTTCCTCTCTGAGGTTGATCGCCCCATAGATGGTCGTCGGTACTCCTTTGTATTGAGGAGCCCAGGTAGTTCCATCTCTTATGGATTGGTGTTTCTCTTTGAGGACTCAACCGTAGCTTAGATGGTCGTTGATTCTCCCATTTGTGTGGGGAGACCAGGTAATTCAATCCCTTTAGTCTAATCTGATGAGGTGTGGTTTAACCGCCCCACAGATGGTCGCCGATGTATTCCCTTGTATTGGGGAGATTAGGTAGTTCCATATCTTATGGTTTAGTTTACAAGTTTGAAGGATGATCCCAGTACTGTTGATAGGGTTTTGTGTTTTTAGTAGGGGTGAGACCGCACCATGAATGGCTGCCTATGTACTCCCATTGATGAGGGGGGATCAGGTCTGTGTAGTTCCAACCTAGCGTGAAAAGGTTAAAAGTTGTATGTGGAAGGGTGTAGAGATTTTTTTGTTCTTTTTTGTAGTTAGACTGGACCATAAAAATGGATGCCTACGTACTCTCGTGTATTAGGGAGATCAGGCATGCGTAGTTCGCCCCCTATGGGACAAACTGATGTTGTGAGGAAGTGTTTTATCCCTAGTGGGACAAACTAAAGTTGTGAAATGTTTATCCCTATCAGGACAAACTAATGTTATAGAAGGTTTTATCTCTAGCAGAACAAACTGAAGTTGTGAAAGGTCTTATCCCTAACGAGACAAACTGAAGTTATGAAAGGTTTTATCCCTAATGGGACAAACTAAAGTGGTGAGGATTATATGCAGTGAGAAAGGTTTTAAAAACTGAATTAACTAATGGATCTGATGATCCAGAACCAGGATGCTGGTCTGCAGGTAACTTTAGACATAGTACCATTTCACGGTGTTCAAGTTGATGAGTTAAGGAAATTCCTCGCCATCCATCTCTTGTAATATGAGGGCTCCTCCTGTCAATACCTCCTTGAGAACAAACGTACCTTCCCAATTTGGGGAAAATTTTCCTTTAGATTAATCTTGGTTGTCAAGAACCTTCTTTTAGACCAAGTCATCTTCTTTGAACTGCCGTAGCTGGACTTTCTTGTTGTAGGATCGAGCGATCCTCTGTTGGTATAACTAACCATGGAAGATGGATGCGGCCCGCCTTTCATCTATTAGAGACAATTGGTGGTACCGATATTGTAACCAATGGTCTTCATCCAGCTGAGCGTCTATCAACACTATGAGGGATTCCATTTCCACCTCTATGGGGAGCACTACTTCCATGCCATAGGTTAATAAGTAGGGGGTTGCCCCAATGGAAGTGTGCATTGACGTTCTGTAGACTAATAGAGTCAGAGGCAACAAGTCAGGCCATCCTTTGTGATTGGCGGACATCTTTTGAATGATATTTTTGATATTCTTATTAGCCACTTCAACAACACTATTCATCTTTGGACGATAGATGACAGATGTAAAGCCCTGAAATCTGGTCTATTTTCACATTATTACAAGTCTTGCATTATTCTTACATTATTACATTATTACATTATTTTCACATTATTACATTATTCTTTACATCTTGCACGAGTGACTTTCATCCGCCACTAAGGATACATAACAGTTTATTAAACTAATCTAAAGTTCATTTAAATTATTTTATATTACAAGTCTTCGCTTGATCTTCACGCTCATTCACATACTGAATGGCACTACATCTGGATACCAGTTAGCTTGATCTTTACGGGATCCTTAAGTTCTTCTAACATCGTTCGCTGAAAATGTTTTTCATTTAAAGCAAGTGTGAGCATTCAATTGCCCAGCAAGTCATAGCAGTTGAACAAACAACTTTAAGAATTCAAACATTCTTTATAACTTCGATAACTGAACAAGACTATGAAGCAGCTTGAACAATGGGAATAATCTCAATTCCTATCATTTTAAAACATTATTCACATGCACTTTGAAATACTTTCATTCTTCTACCTTTTTCATACACATCCTGTCTTGCTAGAATCATTAGCACAGACTTAACAATAACGAATCATGTATAGACAGAGCATTCTCTTATTTAACAGTTCAATCACAGAACAATTCATATCATAGAAACACCAAAGTGTTCACATTGTGGCTCAAGGCCTCATACGTTCTACCACCTTGTACAAATATCGCACATTCAAGACATGTATGTAACTTCTCAAGTTCAACATCTGAGAAGTTTAAGAAACTAGCATTCATTTAGAATATGAATGAAGTTAGGAAACTTGCCTTACGCACAGCTACATCTTACACTGAACTGCTTATTCCAATTCCTATATAACACATAAAAAAACAATAGATACACCAATTAGTTATACATCTTTGACTTATGTATTAGTTTACTTAACTTTACTTCTTAAGGTTCACATTCTTGCAACCTAAGTTTACGCGACCACTTTCACTACCGTTGTACGACTTCATGACATATGGAGATGTCTTACTTATATGTTCATCATCTTTGATGTTTTATATTCTTATCTTCTTCTTATAACTTCTCTAGGACTCAGCATATTGTTCCTGTACTAGTAGACCATATGGTACTCTGAGTGGTTTCCCACAAACAACCAACAAACAAGTTCGTCTCGTTTACACTGCCCATAACAGTGAGTTAGATCGGTTGCCAGTTTCGTATATACCTTCGCTCTCTAAAGGAATTGTTTAGCCCAGCTCCCATATGTCAACCATCAAAGGTTGCGATTGTACCACAACCTAACTTATCTTATCTTATCCAAATTATTAAACTATAATATTTGGTAAGTCAATTTCTCATTCCTTATGGTTTTATGACAACTAAATGCCATACCTCAAGATTCATTCTTATACGACTCACCTTCGGCTTTCATTACTCTTATTACCGTTCATTACGGCTTTCTCGATAATTTATGTCTTACTTACTACCTTTGTCAACGTCTAGGTCATACAACCCGGGTATACTTAGAACGTTCGTCCGACGTGAATACAATTCACGAGGATCGTTTACATATTCAACGTTCACGTTGCTCGTCTCTTAATCTCTCATTCAACCTTTACTCAAGGTTTTAATCACTTTTGATCGTTATCCATCCCATGAACCCCATGTTCATTATTCTTTCTTAATGTCGAAGCCATACTATTCGTTGTATGCTAAGATCGGTTATTCAACTTATCTGCATTGCGTTTACATTCATTACCTTTTTGGTCTTTTAATTTCTTTTGATCATTTCATTCAACCTGTATTAAAGGTTTAAATTACTTGCTTAAGTGTTACATTTGACGAATCTTATGTTCTTTATCTTCCCTTACGTTTCCCCCAAGAGTTGAGCAGTTAAAAGCTCTTCTCTAGCTTTTTCCCTACACTGGCACTGCGGCGCCACTCTCCCTTATATCTCTCACGCCGCAGTGCGAGTTTGCAGTACCCGGCTCCCTGGTCTAGCGCTACAGCGCCACTTTACAAGGCATGGTTGGTGTCGCAGCGCCAAGCCCTGATTCTTGAAATTTTCTTCTAAGTGTTAACTTCATTTTGAGACGCTACTTCCCGATCTCATAACTCCTTCATTATAACTCAGAACGAGGTCGTTCCCAAGCCATTCTCTTCTTTATCTTACGTACTTCAATACCCCTTGGACAAAACTTCATTCTAAATCCGTCAACGTGCCATCCAATTGGCTTGATCTTCACCCTTTGTTCATTTTACGTTTTTAACGCTCTTTATTTGTTCGTCCGTAATTCGGTCATCCAAACTCAAAATTTATTCCTTCTTGAGTCCACAACTCACGTTTTCTATGTTCTCTTACATTCTTATGAAACCATATACGTTCGGGTTCATTTACTAACTTTCTAATTCTTATTCATCCTTTACGAAATTTTTGTCATAACTTCGTTATAACTCAGTTTTAATCCATTCTTCATGAACGTTTCTACTGTTCCTAACCAAGCAACAAGCATCTAACTTATACGCGATGGTTTTAAACTTGTCCATCAACAACAATTATCCTACGATGGTTTTAAATTTGTCCATCAACAACGTTCTTCGCGTGTTCTTCGTGTTCTTCGTTCGTTCTTCATTTTAATTGATATTTTGGATTATGATTTCACTTTTTATTGGAATTTGATGTTATAAAACATTATTCCTTACTTATTTCACCTACTTATTTATATAATCCACTCGGATCGTTCTAATTCATTACAAATCTTATACTTCCTTAAGAAATTTATTTACTAAACTTTAAATTCTTATTTTCATTATTTCTCATGATTTCAACCATATGAAATCATTCATAACCTCATCTACTTCTTATTCTCATTAATTTATGTTTTAAACATATAAGACTTAAAGAGAATTTAAATTCGACTAGGTTTTAAGTTACCTCTCTTCTTTATTTTTCTTCCGATAGACAAAGTCGGTGATTCGCAAGCTCTTCTATTTCACGAACACTTTCGATCCGATCATTCATGTTCATGCTCTTCCTTCTCCCTCTTCATCCGAACCCTCTCTCTCTAGATGTAGGATTTTCAAAATCCCATTTAAATGAACTAAGCTTACTATTTATAGATTTTCAAGGCTAGGGGTATTTTAATCATTTCACCCCTGACCTCCTTACTATTCACACCTCCTTACTATTCATGACTTAAGTGTTAAGTTAAATTATCCCTTAAGTCTACTTAGCCTTTAAGTTTCGTGGTTCCGTCTTTCGGGTTTTCGTCCGACAGTTTTAAAAGCTGCGATTCTCAGAATCCAAATATTGTTGGATATTTCGTCTTTCTTTTATCGATTAAATTTTACGTATTCTTCGGATTTTTGAAAAACTGAAAAACATTTTTTTGGCGTTAAGCACTTTCCTTCACATTTTACCCTAACGTAGTTAAACGGGTGAAAAGTACACAGCAGTACTTTTCGTCGTTTTTATTTTGTCCGATTTCTACATGTTTTTCGAGAAAAACTTTTATCGGCTTACTTAACTTTTCACGACATATTATCATCAAATCTTTCGATGAAATGTCATTTTGACATACCGAACTCTCAGAATGGCTTAGGTTATTCAAACCCTAACCCTTAGGTTTCGTCGGGTGAATAGTGTCTATTTCATCTTTTTCCCCGAAATTATTTTTATTCCTGGAAAATTTTCATTTTTGTCTTGAAAATTATTACTCGTTCAGTCTAGCTCGTAGCCAGAATCCTCCCGACTTATAATCATCCTAGGTTCTAGAACAATTAATAAACACATAGCACAGAATATTATTAATAAAAATTCATTTTATTAATAACTAATTCTTTAAACTTAAATTCTGGAAAATCCAAATTTTTGGGTCGTTACAACGGAGTTGAGATGTTTAATGTGGAATTTACTGCATAACTCCTCCATCATTTGGTTATTAAGGTTTTTGGCATTGTCTGATAGAATCACCTCTGGTTATCCATATCGACAAATAACATTGTTTCTGATGAAACCAATGATCACTTCTTTAGTAACCCTAGGGGAGGAGGCTACTTCTACCCACTTGGTAAAGTAGTCGGTAATGGTGATGATAAACTAATGACCATTACTGGCTTTGGGCTCGATGGGCCAGATCACGTCCATTCCCCACATTGAGAGGGGTCAGGGCGAACTCATATTGTAGAGCTCCCTTGGAGAGGAGTGGATATCATTCCCATTAATTTAGCATTGGAAACATCTCTTGATGTGATCATTACAGTCAGCCTTGAGAGAGAGCCAGAAATGTCATGTTCTTAGAATTTTCTCGACAAGTAGAGGGCCGCTCATGTATGGGCCGCATACTCCACCATAGATTTCATCCATGAGCCTCTGAGCTTGGTCTTTATCTAGGCATCTGAGAAGGCCTAGTCCTGCATCTCTTTTGTAAAGTGCGTCTCCGCTCAGATAGAATTTCATAGCCATTCGATGGATCCTCTTTCTTTAAGCTTGACTCGCCTCAGCGGGTATAGATCCATCTCGTAGATATTCCTTGATATGTTGATATCAAGGGTGTTGGATGGGAGGCATCTCATTCGATACTTCTCCAATGTAGTTCCCGTAGGCTGGTGCCTTTTGTCTGGCAAATGTAATATTTGGCATGTCTTCCTTGTCAAGTATGTTGATCAAGGAGGCCAAAGTTGCTAGTGCATCTGCAAAGTCATTCCTATTCCTAGGAATGTGGAGGAAGGATATTTCTTCAAACTCCGAAGCCATCTAGATAACTTGCCAATGGTAAAGCAGCAAATGTAATTTTTTAGTGTGATAGACCCCAGTGGTTTATCTGATTACCAATTCGGAATCTCCAAAGACAGTTAACCGTTTGACGCCCATGGATTGGGATGGTTTTAACCCCATAATGTAGCCTTCATACTCAGCTGTGTTGTTGGTGTTGACAAAATACAATTTGATGGCAACGGGATACTGCTTTCCTGAGATGGATACTAGAACTGCTCTAGTTCAAGAGCCTTCCATGTTTACAGCTCCATCAAAATACATCCTTCATAGTTGGTTTGTATCGTCCTGATGGTGTTACTGAATTATCATTACCCCTTCATCGAGAAAATATCTTTCCAAGGGTTTGAAATCCCCTGAAGGTGCAGAGGCCAGTTGATCGGCAATTCCTTGACCTTTGATAGACTTTTGAGTCACGTAGATGATGTCAAATTGCTGTAAGATCAACTGCCATTTGGACAGTCGACAATTTAACATGGGTTTGCTGAACACATATTTGAGAGAATCCATGTGGGATATGAGATGGGTTATGTGACCATGGAGATAATGTTGTAACCTCATGGAAGCCTATGCTAAAGCACAACAAGTTTTCTCAATCAAGTTATACTTGTCTCACTGATGCTGAATCTTTTGTTGGGGTAATAGATAGCTTATCATTCCATTTCTTGGAGGAGTTCTTCCTCAACAACTTGAAGATGGGTATGTTGATACCATGATGATGCCGGCTTAAAATTGTTTCACAATGTCTTCTTTAACTTTTAAACTCCACTCAAGTTTTAATCGCCTGAGCTTCTGCCTGACTGGCTTGAATCCCTCTTTGATGGGAAAACGATGAATGACAATGTCAGTTGACAAACAGGTTTTCAAACCCTGTGCTCAATAGTAAAACAGGTTTTCAAAGCCTTCTGCTTAATAGTAATTGAGACCTTTGATACTTCCATTTTACCAAGTGTTCGGCTTGATTGCTTTTATTTTCAAGATGTTAGGCATCTTCGAGAAAATAAGATACATAGGAGTGCCAAACTCCTTGTGCGCATGAGAGCCATCTAAGGAAATTTAGACACCGTGAATAATTTACAAGTTGGCTGCAGCTAAAAATATCCATCACAGGAACCGAATCTAGATTTAGAAGCTAAATATGTGACCATATGATTCCTAGGCTCACATATGAAAGCAATATGTACAAAAAGCTACAAAAAGAACTAGATTTGAATAAATCTAAATTATTCTAGCTTCAACGGTTCCAGTTTAGTCACCATGAACCGGTCAAAGTGAGAAATAGCCAAATTTAGGAAAATCTTGCTCGTAAGCTGAATAACAGTTATATATATATATAAGCAGTAAAAGGCCACGAAGTGAACTCCAGGCCAGACAAAAATATAAATATATATATATATATATATATATATATATATATATATATATATGATCCGGATCTTAAGCTCACCCTTTATCTAGCTCACCTTGCTCATCCCCCTTTAGCGACGGACCTGGCGACGATTCGGCCCGTCGCTATATATAAAATCGTCGTCTTAGCTTTTAGCGACGGACAACATATAACGACGGACAACACATAGACGATGGTTTTATATATAGCGATGGACCGAATCGTCGCCTGGTCCGCGCTAAAGGGGGGTGAGCAAGGTGAGCTTAAAATCCGGACCGTTTATATATATATATATATATATATATATATATATATATATATATATATAGAAATGATAAAAAGCTTAAAAATCTAAAATATCTTACAGTTGGCTGCCAAGAAGACTTCAGATAGCTTTAAACGCCTGAAAACTCGATTTCCACCGGTTAAATTTCAGTATGTAGCAAAACACGAGCTTACAAGTGTTTTGAAAGAAGAATCACTCAGTTTTGAGCACTCTAGAAGTGTTTACAGGCTGAAATGGACAAAGCTTTCTCTCCTTTTTATTTTTTTCTTTTTTAAAATGAGCTGCCTAAGGCTCTTATTTATAGACCAGGGAGCCGCGGGTCTACCTGCAACTGCCCGGGGTGCCCCGGGCATTACAGGTCCCATCATCTCGAAGTACATGCACTTGTGCAACGCGCTATCTACTCAAACCTTCATAACTTTTAATTCGGACATTCGATAAAGGCGTGTTATACCTTTTTCAGAATGTTGTTTTTGAGATCTACACAATGACATGGGATTAGAGATTGTACGAAGTCGGGAAGATGGGTCCATGACCAGATCTTCAAGTCTTCAAATTCTATTCGGTGTGTTATCTTGTGTAGTAGTCACTTGTGATTTAAGATATGGTTATGTGGGACACTTCTATATACAGTGTTAATTGAAATGATGTTGAGACGACATGAATGTAGTATTGAGGTGGAAAAATGATGATTTTGCCCCCTCACTGGGGTTATCTCTGGCTCTACGTAGATGTAGTAGTCATTGCTTAGGGTTATCTCTGACATTGAGCTGCAATAAAAGCTGAATGTCCTCAGGGTTGTCTGTGAGGTGTGCTTGACCTCCCGAGGTTATCTCCGGGGTTAAAACTGAGTGCCTCGGGGTTGTCTCCGAGGTTAGAACTGACTCTCCCGGGCTTGTCTCCGGGATTGAAACTGGATCGCCCGGGGTTGTCTCCGGGATTAAAAATTATGTATCCCGGGGTTATATCCGGAATTGAGCTGATTTGACTTCCAGGTTTATCTCTGAAAGACGATTTTTTCCTCCTGCAGGGTTAGTAACAGGAATGCAAAATTTTGAGTGTTTACATTATTCCATATGTGAATAACTCTTTTATTCAGACGAACGTGGAATTCAATTCAAATTAAAATAAACAACTATATTTTAATCCAATTTTAAATCACGATAAATTCCTTTATTTCTAATTTAGAATTACTGAAAAATGTGTATCCAATTTTAATTAAAATAAACCTTTTACCTTAATTATAAATCAAATTAATAAATAAAATAAATTTTTATTTAATTTTGAGTGCAAGTATACAAATACACAGAATATCTTAGCATCAGCGCCATGGTACATCGTAGTTTTCAAAAACCATGATTTACGGCAATACCGATGATTATCTTGAATCAAGTGCCGCCAAGTTGGTAACCCTTCTGAACAGGCCGGCCTTGCAGCGCCCATATTACACTATAATCTGGTGCTGCAGCGCCAGTGTCCAGAATCAGTTTTTCAAGTTCGCGAATTATGCAGTTTTTCACCAAAAACTTGATTTTATACCAATAATTATGCCCAAAAATTTTTTTCCAAACACATATCAAATTTAAACAATTAATACCTTGCATAAAAGTTTGGCTCTGATTCCACTGTTAGGTTTGTAAGATCCATGTACACAATCAAAATGCATCAAACTAAAGCGGAAGCGTAAAAAAAGAGTATAAAAATTTTACAAACTAATTACCCGGATCATCCTTTATGCGCAATTATTAATTAGATGAAAAGAGTTTAAGATTAAACTTATACTCTTGTAGAACTAGCTTCCTCAAGTACAAGTTCACCTCCAATCCTTTTCGTTTTCAACTTGAATCCATTGGGTTTGATTCTTTCCTTTGATCAACGTTAGCCACCCAAATGTTTGGCCTCTAGAGGTGATCCACCAAGGAAGAAGAAGTATTCAAGAAGATGGGTGTTTGGCAAAACCCTAATTCTATCTCTATAGAATATTGTGTACTCTCCCAACTCTTAGAATTGTCATTCACGTGTCTTGTGAAAATATCAGCAACCTTCACCCATAATAAGACTCCTCTTATTTATAGATGTAGGCAACCCTCCTTAACAATTAAGGAATTGGGTTTTATTTTAATTAATTAAACTTCTTTAATTAATTAGGCTCTCAATCTTATTAGGAATAATTAATTAAATTCTTTTAATTAATTAGCCTCCTAATCTTATTAGGAATATATGAGCGTACTTTTATTAATTAATTCCCAAACTCCTTTAGGAATTAAATAATAATAATAATAATAATAATAATAATAATAATAATAATAATAATAATAATAATAATAATAATAAGAGACCCCTCTTATTAATTTATATTTAATATTTTCAAAATATTAAATAATAAATATTAAGCTATTTAATTTATTCTATCACCATTTATTACGATTATGTCATTTACTTCTTAAATAAATATTCTTCCTTTTATGGTGTGACCCTTTAGGTTCTCCATATTAAATCGATTCTGAATAAATCAATTAGAACAATTCTAATCTTATTTAAATAAATAATTTAATCTGTTAATTTATTTAAATAAATAATATTTATTCTACAATAAGGATAAGCCTACTTAGCAATCAATGACTTTCCACATAAAATAGATTTTAACATTAATCTTAAAAGAACCTTTAAGTAAATAGTTACCGTACAATTCAATCATTCCACCATACAATGTCCCAATTAAATATAAGACATGGAATTACTGTCAAGTCTTATTTTATTTAATTATATGTATTTCGATTCTAAAATGCACAACTCCAAATAATACAAATTAGAAACTCCTTTCTACTTTATTCTGCATTGGCCAAAGACTACTGGGTTGTCATTTATCGAATCACATAAGACATTTATCTTCTTTTACAAGAAGCGTTAGATTCTTTGTTTATCTTTCATTATCTCCATGTATAACTTATTACACCCCAAGCATACCCTTTGATACACCCTAAGGGTCTAAAGGAATATGTCAAAGTATAACTCATCATACACAAGATATTATGATGATCTCAAGTTCAAGGATCACTTGTACTACCATCACTACAGGAATTCCTATTAACAGGTAAGTAAAACTCTATTAGGTATTCCTTAGCGAGCCACGTTCAGTGAACTTATTCTCCAATAAGCACATGCATACTTACTTTAGTGTCTCCACACAAATGATCATGAGATAAATCATCCTCATCCAATGAGCAAGCAACGTATGTACCAATCTATCCGGATTCACTAATCCTTTTTTTAGTAATTCAACAATTGGGAACAATTTTAGTTTGTGAGCTATCTAAGAATTTAGATCTCATTAGCATGATCATCATCATGATTCTAAAAGCATTGCTTAAAAATATGGGTTTATCACATATTATAAAATAGCACCATGTAAATAAGTTAAAAGCCTTTAATTAAAAAAATCTTTTATTATTAAATGAATAAGATTGTTACAAAGTATATGCTTTATCATCAAACATGATTGGCTTATATGCATACTACTTTCAGCTATTTGGGTAATAGTGAATCGTTTAACGAAGTCGGCTCACTTTTTGTTGATAAGATTCAGGTTTAACTTGGAGCAATTAGCTACACTTTATGTTAAGAAAATTGTTTCAAGACACGGAGTGCCAGTTTCAATTGTGTTAGATCGTGATCCATGATTCACAAGAAATTTATGAAGGAGTTTGCAAGAATATATGGGAACGCAACTAAGGTCGAGTAAGGCGTATCATCCACAAATGGATGGACAAAGTGAAATAACAACTCAAATGCTTAAAGATATGTTAAGATCTTGCGTTATGGATTTGAAAGGGAGCTGGGATGATCATCTACCATTGGTAGAGTTTGTTTATAACAAAAAGTTATCACGCAAGTATAAGCATGCTGCCTTACGAGGCATTATACGGAAGAAAGTGCAGAACTCCACTGTGCTGGGATGAGGTAGGTGGACGTCGGATGCTAGGATCTGAAATGGTGCAGCAAATAGCAGATATAGTTAAGTTGATACGAACACGACTTGTGGCAGATCAAGACAGACAAAAAAATTATGCAAATCCGCATCAAAAGAAGAGAGAGTTTGAAGTTGGTTCGTATGTTTTTCTGAAGGTATCTCCGTGGAAAAGAAAGATATGCTTCGAAAAGAAGGAAAAGTTAAGTCCATGTTTTATAGGACCTTTTGAGATATTGAAGAGAGTAGGAGAGGTAGCTTATGTGATAGCATTACCTCTGGAGTTAAAATATATACACAACGTGTTTCATGTTTCTGTATTATGCCCTTATAAGCCAGATTATAAGCACGTAATAGAGTATGAACCTATTCAGGTTGAGAAAGACTTAACATATGAAGAAATCCTGATTCAAATTATTGATAGGAAAGAGCAAGTCTTAAGAACTAAAGTAATACCTTCGGTGAAGGTAGTATGGAGGAACAATAATGCCAAAGAAACAACGTGGGAACTCGAAGAGAAAATGAAGAAGAATTATCCCCATTTATTTGATTAACTTGTATCGAGATTCTGGGAAGAAAATATTTATAAGGGGGGAAGAATGTAACGACCTAGAAAATTGAAATTTAATGTAAATTAATTTTATTTGATTATATTGAATAAAATGAGATTATATGTTTATTATACCGAGTAAGTAAGTTAAAGGTCATTCTATGACCTAGAATGAATGGATGTGGTTAGAATTCTAGATACGTGCTAGAAATAAAGTGTATGAATTTCCAAGAAGAAAATAAAAGTTTTTCGAGAAATTTTCCGAAAAATACTATTCATCTATTTCTGCTCGGGAATTATTTTTGAATTTCTGGGAAATAAGTAATGATAGAATTATGACGAAAGACGGATTATCCAATAATAATTCAATTATGAAAAACGCAGTTTTTTGCCTGCGTACTCAAATCAAGAAGGTTAGGAAAAGTGAAAATTTAAATAAAGGATTATTAAGTATAATAAGAAAGTTATTATACGAGAAAGAATACTAGTATAATACAATGTATTGTACAAGTATATTACAAAGAATGATACAATGTATCATACAAATATTATACGAAGTATATATGAAAAGAATACGTGAATTATACGGTAGGAATACGTAAAGTCAAAGTCTTGGTCAACTAAAGTCAATGTTGACTATTGATTAATGGACTTAGACTATTGGTAAACCCAAATGAATAATGAATGAGGCCCAATAAGAATTTAATGCAAGCCCAAAGTTAGGCCCAAATTGAATTAAATCTAAGCCATAACCAAGATCCAAAACCGTGGGTCGAACCATTGGATCTCTAGGTGGGTAAGAACCCATGGGGGCCCCACAACCCCATGTGGCCAGCCAAAGGTGGCCAAGCTTCTCAAGGAAGCTTGGTTAAGGACGTGGAATAGTAAGGAGGTAGGACTTGATGACCATTTTTCCCCCACTTTGCAAAATCTATAAAAGGAAGGCTTAAGCTTCATTATTTGGTTACAAAATTTCAACCAACATATATTGAGAGAGTGAATTACTAAGGAAGAAGGAAGAGACGCTAGATAACTGATCAACAATCAAGAACGCCAAAAACACGAGAGATTCCTTTAAACCCTTAATCTTCATCTCTTCAATTTGATTTTTGATAGAGAAGTGATTATTAGTGGAGTATGTATTGTCCTAAGTAATAAGGATGGATAATAGTGGACTAAAAACACTAACAAAAGCATAATAAGTAGAATCATAAATAATGAGTAAGCATTTAATGAAGAAAAACATGAATAATGTTGATTGACAAGTTTAAAATCATCGTCTATTAGATTAGATGTTATATGCTTGGTTAGGATGCTAGATGTTTGAATAATGGAGTGATTTCATTTGGAACAGAGTAAAAATCTCATATAACGAAGTTATGGCGAATTTTCTAAGAAAAGAGTTGAAATCGTAGTTAACTAGGATTTTTGAACAAAAATAGAATGTTAATAATGAACCTAGAAAGCTAGGTTTCATGAACATATTGAAGAACATGAAATACATGAGTCATAAACTCAAGAGCTGATGAATTCAGACATCAGATGGACGAATTACAGATGAACGAGCGAAGAATGCTCAAGAACGTAAAACGAACGATTAATAAAATTTTAATCAAGTGAAATTCTCGTTAACGGATTCAAAAAAGTATTTTGTCTGCGGGAAATTGTAGTATAAAGAATAAGAAAGAAATTGGCTTTTGAATGAACCAATTCCGAGTTATAACGAACAAGTTATGAATTCGGGAAGAAAGCGGTGTAAAATTTTCCCAACACATAGGAAAAAAATTTCAAAGAAAAGGGGCAGGCGCCACAGCGCCTGTTATGCCATGAGGAGCGGCGCCGCAGCGCCTGAATGAGAACAACATACTGCTAATGTGTGTTGCAACGCAGCAAATAACAAAGGGCACGGCGTTGTAGCGCTGGACCAGAACAAAAGCCAGAGAAGAATATTTATGAACATAAAAGGAAGGAGAATGATTAGGGTTGATTAGTGAACCTTAACTAAACTTAGGGGGTGTTTGTTTAGAGCTGAATCTGAATGGCTTAATCGGTAAGTGCGTTTGTTTTGTTCTGAATGGTTGAATCGGTAAGATGGACGAGCTGAATGGCTAAGTCAGATTTTTTTTTAGCTGAATGGCTGAATGAGCAGCTGAATGAAGTAAAAAAAATTAAAAAAATTAAAAAATTAAAAAAAATATTAACTATTATATTAAGTAATATTCAATAAATTTACAACAATTTTGAATTTTTTTAAGAGGGGTAAAATAATAAAGTTTTGTTATTCAGATGTTTCAGACATGTCAATTATCAAACAGCTTTTTTCATTCAGATTCAGATTCAACTCATTCAAATTCAGCTCATTCAGATTCAGATTCAGATTCATTCAGTTTTTATCAAACACCTCCTTAAAGTAACATCTTAAATAATGATTAAGACCGCAAGTTTAACAATTAAAAGTTAACTAAAGGTTATAAAAATGTAAACAAAAAGTAGGTTTTGAAATACGGGACCTTGTATCTGGTAGTACGAGAAACCATATTCGCATTAAATGAATGTTTCAAATTACATAGGTTGTAATTACTTAAACATTGAACAGATATGGTAACTTATAACAATAAAATGTTATAAAGTTGTGATGAACGTTAAATAACATAACGAATGTTATTAACTTAACAACTCAGATAGTTTATACTGAGAAGAGGGAGAAAATAAGTTAATGACAATACGTATTGATTATTATGTGACCTAATTTGGTATGTTATGTGACCGAAAGAAAAGTGAATTAAAGCTCGAAGATGCTTGAGGCAAGTTTTCTATGTGACGTCCCCAAATCTGGATACTTTTTACCTCAAATCTGGTACGTTACGATACATCATTTCTATAGCTACTGCGAAAGATATAAACATAAATTGTTTATACAATAAACTTTTACAACATAATCCCCAAGGTCTACAACCTTAACTTAATACATACCTTCAATAACTTAAAAGGTTTACAATGACATTTGCATCATACAACTTAATAGTTCTAAATGCATAATAATCTAAACTTGGAATTCGCATTTACCACTGTCGTTCTTCAAGCCTTCATTTTAATCTGAAATTTGTTAACATGATATAACAAGGATGAGCAACTATTTTGCCCAGCAAGTTTAAGTACAATGAAGATATATCATGATTGAAAAAGAATAAGCTTTCAAGTTTTCAACAATGTAATATAATTGAGAAAGAACATGAATCAAAACTTCAATAATTGAAAACACTGAATAATTATGCTGAGTGGTTAACAATGACCATGAACAAATTTAACTGAACCTTATGGTAATGAAGGTGATCAGCCTTTCATACCTGATGAACATATGCAACATGCACTGAGTGCGAATCAATAATCAAAGATGTGGAATAATTGTCAATAATTAATCCACTAGCATGTCTGAAACATAATAACTCGAGTTGAGTTAGGAGACTTTCCATAATGTGAATATTCAATAATAATATTAGATGTGGAATAATCAACAACAATTATCCACTAACATGCTTGAAAAATAATAACTCGAGTTTGAGTTAGAGAACTTCTCTGTTTGATGAGTTACGGCTAACTAGCTTTAATTAAAACTCTTTGAATGACCTAGCATTGACAATGTTGGTCTATTAAATAGTACTGCATATAATTGAACGTTTATATGCTTACTTATGCTAATATCCAGCAAATAATTTAATCACAATGTACACATAGTATAATGTACCATCATTAACCCTATAAGATAATTAATAAATTTTAGGTTAATGATTATATAAATTTATAAGGTCTTTCTTAAGTAATAAATACTTATTAGATCCTTAAATAATTTATTATAATTGTTTAATTAATGAATCATTTAAATAATCTTTATTTATCTTCATTTAATTACCATTTAATATTAGTTAAATAGTAATTAATTAATTACCTTTAGTTATTATTTAATAAATAATAGCTAATCACATCTACTTATTATTTAATTTTAATTAAATATTGAATAATTAACATTATTTATCTTTAATTATTATTTAATACTAATTAATTAATCATTTATCCTTGAATAATAAATAATTTATTTATTAGTCTTTAATTATTCATTACTATTAATAAATGAACAATTAATTAACCTTTGTCCTTATTTAATTTTAATTAATTATTTATCCTTGAATAATAAATAATTAATTTACTTCATAAATCTTTAATTATTCTTTCTTATTAACTTAAGAATAATTATCATTTGTTCTTAGTTATTATTTAATCTTAATTAAATAATTAATAATTACTTTATTAATACTAACTCTACTTAATTATCACCCAATACTACTTAGATAATAATTAAATAGTTAATTACATTCAAATTTCATGTAATTAGTTTAATAATCCATTAATTGCATTAAAAGTTATAAATTAGTAAGTTTAAAATAATTTTAAATGAGTTTAAACCACTAATTACTTAGCTAACTGTCCATAAAAATTTTGGATTAAATATCTTAATATTCTTCAGAATCTTAGAAAAATGTTGGTCCAAGAATCATCACGGAACCGGAAAGGAAAGTGGTAGAACCAACCATTGAAAATTTTAATTTCGGTCAGGATTCTATCACCGAACCCTAAGAGTAGCTTTTGAGATTTTTTTGATTTTTTTCCAGATTTGGGGTCCTTCACTAAAACTTGAATAAAATGAAATCTACAACTCCGATTTGGGTCCAATTGGACTCGTTGGATTCATATCTTCCGGAAATATAGTTTTCATTCATCAAACATCCAATTTGGGTCTGTTTTGGTCCCAGAAATTGGTCCAGAAGTGACTGCTATTGCACATGAGTTCTTTAGTTGAGGTGTTTTAGTAATAAATTCATATCTCACTCATTTTTTAACATTTTTACATGCTTCCAAAGGGGTTTTGTTCTGAACTCATAGTTCTTGCATACTAAGAAACAAAATAACAAAAATCATTTGTAGATTTCAAAATGAAAATCAATGATCACCCATTTAAATTAGGGTTTTTCCCAAAACTACTTTAGCTTCCTTTTTCAAAAATTTCCCAACATAAACTATATAGATGAGCAAGATAAACATATTATACCCAAGATTTAACATTCAATAAGGCTCTAACCTATTAGAACTTGTACTTCCATGAATCTCTCATAAGATCACATAGTGTATACATGACATAGAAACTAGGGTTTGGTTTTTACCTTATCTTGTGGGATGCTCTTCTTTTCTTTCCAAAGTAGGCTAGGAACTTGGGATGCATGAACAATATACTCCTCCTCCTCTCAAGAATCTGAATCTCTGTCTCTCTCTTTTCCTCTCTTTGTGTTCTTGCTAGTTGAGAGAAAATAGAAAAAGAAGAAGAAGAATAGTGGAGAAGGAAAATGAAATGAAATGTTGGTGAAATGAATTGGGGTGCTAATATCCCCCATGTTTCTTTTGTCCCTTGGACAAAAGAGTTAGCCTTATTTTTTGCTAATCACGCCTAATCATGTCATTAAGGAGGCTAATTAGGCTATCCACCAATGGGAGCATGACACACTTGTCCTTGTGTGTAAGAGTTTTTAATTTTGGGACTTGATGAGCTTAATCTTTTTGACTTAAAAGGCTAATGTGGGCGGCAATATATATGCCCAATAACTCCTCCATTTTCCTTTTATTTTAATGCACAAATTAGATTAATCAAAGGTCTAAAATACCCTTAATCAAGTGGCCTAAGTATGGGCTTGCGTTTTATTTCTTTTGGGTTTCTCCTTTAATTGTTTTGGGCTATGTAATAAACATAGTTTAACAATTTTAATTTATATTACCCTAATTGTTTATTTAGGTTTTCTATTTCCAATCTTATGGAATTTAATTACTTACAAATATTTCTTTAATCAATAACCTAATTAGGTTTGGTTTAATTAGATTTAAAATTATTAATCACTTGAAATAGACCAAATTAATCTATTAGGTTAGTATAAATTTTAAATACTAACATTTTTTCAATATCATAACCCTTAGGTTATTTAATTACCTTACCTAATATATAATTAGGTAATGTGGCTTTCCTTTGATATATATAAAACATAACATAACATACTTAAATTACATATTTATTTTATAATGGTAAAATAAATATGCTACACATAATTTCTTATGCAATTACAATTATTTAAATACCCAAGATATTATAATATAATATTCTTAGCTCGTTAACATAAATTTAATTAAATTTATTTACTTCCTTAAGATATTACGATAAATATAATATTTTTTCTTTATTAAACTAATTTCATATAAGAATTTATTCTATTGTTCTTGGGTAAAGTATATATAAATATTATATGCTTAACCTGCCTATTTTTGCTTCATCACACAAATTGTTCCCAACAATTTTATTTTCCCCCACTTAATAAATACCTATATAATATATATTCATTAACTCCCAATTACCAGTTACACCAAACCTACACACATCACATATAGAAAATAATTAATAATTTTATTTTCTCACATTATAAACTGTTTATATCAATTTATGTATATATACCATATATAATTTAATATATTTACCATATTAAGTAAACATGCATATTCTTCATAAATTATAAAATGATTTATATACTCATATATTAAACTAGATATTTAATTTAACGTCTAGTAACCATCTTAATACAGTTTGCTACATTCAATAAGTCTTTTTCATATAGCTTATCATATATATTATTCTGACTTGCCACGTTCTTATTTCTTTTTTTTTATAATATTTTTAACGCTTGACTACTACCAGCTTCTTATAATGAAGTTTTTCAGTTATTCTTGTATGATTAATTTAAATAATAAATCCTCTTGTTTAGCTAAATCAAATATAACACATCTCCAAGTATATACGTATCTATACATACAAACATTTAATTTAATCTAATAATATCTCTTCATTTGAAATTTATTTCTTTAAATAAATTTTTCACATACAAAAATCTCTTTCTAGATTTTGAATTTTCATAACCCTTATTTTCTCAATTTTTTTTTTAATAGTAAACCATATAGGTTCTACTTAAAATTTTTAAATTATTCCTCTATTTTTACTCTAGGTTTTAAACTTTAACCTTTAACTTAATCATTCAAGATCCTCTAAATTTTCTGGTTGTCACATTCTAAACCTTTGTATATACTCTATGTTAGACAAACTTTGTAAATTCATGTATGATATGCATGAATTGTTTAAAGAAAGATTCGATGCCATTTGCTTCGACGAGACGAGAACTTAAAGTATTTTGTTGATTTCTTTATAATCTTTCAAAATATTATTGATGTTATTATCCAATGCCAATTGCTTTAATACAAATTCAAAGGTAAGCCTGAGTATGAATAAACAAAGGTTTTTAAGTCGTAAATCGACTGGAACGTGACTTTGCCAAAACTTAAACATAAACACGTTTAATGGAGTAGTGTTGTACAACATAGAGTACTAAAGGCTAATCACCTAGACGTGCTCGTAAGAAATATCAAACTTACAGACTTAGTGTCAGGTTATCCTTTTTAAAGGAACAAAGAATGGAATGTTCATGGTCTTTGACCAAACTCAGAATTTAACTGGTGTTTATCATCGTTAAATATTTTAATGGAAAGAAAAGTGCTATTTTGATTATTCATAGTACTTCATAACTATTTGTTCAGTTATAGAAGATAAATCATATGATTCTTGATTTTGTTTTTGCAACATAAATGTTAAACTTGTTGAGCTTGTTATGCTCATTCTTGCTTGAATTATATGATTGCAGCTAATAATGAATGGATCGAAGGATTCGATAAGGACAAAGGAAAGGCCCAGGAGGATAAGTAGTTATCTTGTAATAGAATAGTATTACTTTTGCAATAATGTAGTACTATGACAAATGAACAAATGTAATGGTTAATAAAGAACATGAGAAGGGATTTATTATTATGTAATATTTAGTAAACATGTGCATGTAAATGACGTCTTTCAATTGAATGTATGTGTAGTTAGTAACATAGTGTAGCATCATATATTGGGTTGGAAGATACCCGAATTTGGGGGCATCACAGAGTTTATGAGTAGCTTACCAGTTATAACTTTATTTGGGTTCTATGCCTTTTGGGATGTCAAAAAAAAAAGCTCTCCCATGATCCATAGGTTTTAGCTTGTCCGTGTTAGCCTTGGGTGTTACCATTAAAGTTGGATTCAATTTTGTTAACAGACAAAATCGAGTAATTTGGCCTTCTTTCTCACAAATGTAAAAAAACCTTGGATGACTTAGTACAGTTTGGGCTAATATATCCCTTATGTCCACACTTGTAATATTTGACCAGTACTCATTCCCCTCCATTTGAAACCAGTGCTAGTGTCGATGTCAATGCCTTTCCATGATTATTATTGAATCTTTTTTTCTTGAAGTTATTTCCATTAGGCTCGCTCCTTCTATTATCTATGCTACGATTACAACCAAAGTGGTTTTCATTTTTGGCATGGTGATTGCCTCCTCGATGGTTCTCGTTGTTCCGATGGTTGATGTCATTGTTATGATTATTATCTTGAGTTCCTCTCCCTTTGACGGTCATTGCCTCCTAGTTGAAGCATCTCTTTTTCTTGCTCCAATAACCGAGCCTTATCAACGATATCTGAATACAAATAAAATTTAAGATAAATAAGGTGTTGATTTATTTTAGGTTTCAAGTCTCGTAAAAATATTCGAGTCGTGTGTTCTTTGTTGTCCACCAAACTTGGCCTCATACTGTGAGGCAGTCATGTTGTTCTGCTCTAATTTGATGAATTCTACCTCCTTCATATGGTGAATATTCTCTGGAAAATACTTCTCATTGAATAGTTCTTGGAACTCCACCCAAGACATCTCTAGTGTCGAGTGATGAGTATGTTTCACTGATTCCCACCACCAATGAGCCTCCTCTCCTCGTAACATAAAGGTGGTGAATGTAACCTTTTGTTCATTATTACATCGTAGTACGTCAAATATTTTTGTCATTTGCTTTATCCACGCCTTTGCCTTGTGTGGGTTTGGCTTTCTGAAAAACTCAAGCGATCCTAGCTCCTTGAATTATTTAGTAGTGACCAGCTAAGAGTTACCAGCGTTTTTACCTGTATTATAAACAAGAGTTCCTCTTGTATAGTTTTGCATGAATTTTAGAAAGCCCCTTAAAAAGCCATCATACATTATGTGGTCAATAGTGTTATTTTCTAGGGTCACATGAGGCTTATTTCCCTCCTAATTCACAGTTTCTTGGTTAATGGTTGGAAAAGTCTCAATTGCCTCCTACATTCCATTGTTTATCTCCTGGTTTTTAGATGCCATTCTTAAATTCAACCATAAAACAAATGTTTGTTAAAGAAACTAACATATCACTTCATGTCCCCACGTCCAATTTGACAAATTAGAAAATGAATTTAACTTACGTAGGACATACTAGTGAAGGATTTTATTCGTCTCTCCCTCATAGTTTTTACCCTAGATTTCCCCCAAAGATCATATCCCTAAGCTTTAATACCAACTGTGATGCCCCCAAATTCATGTCTACACCACCCAATTTGAGTCGCCAAAATACAAACAACATATATAAATTCTCCTATTTAAAATTATTACAATGTCGTGTATAGTATGATAGCACACACACTAAGTCATCACTACAATTATTGCCACATTATTTTATAACTTGTTGAGGACTTGTACATCTACTAACTCAGACAATCATTTCATTCTCCCATTCTCCCCGCTAGTTCTAGCTGTAGACACTCAAAATTTTGTTTTCCTGTTACTAACTATGTAGGAGGACAAAAGCGTCTTTTCACACTCCAGAAATAACCCTGGATAACCACAAAATCAATTCCAACCCCGGAGATAGCCCTGGGAGATCCATTTTCTAACCCCAGAGATAACCCCGGGAAATCAGTTTCTAAACCTGGAGATAACACCAAAAAAGTCAGTTCTAACCCCGGAGATAACCCCGGGAGATCAAGTTTAATGCCCGGAGTTAACCCCGAGAGGTCAAGACAACCTCAAAGATAACCCTGAGGACATTCAGAATAAATAGTAGGCCAATCTCAGAGATAACCCTGAGAAAAGACTGCTACAACTGTACAAAAAATGGAGATAACCCTGGGAGGGGCAAAATGGTTATTTTTCTAACTCAACTTCAACTCAAATCAAATACACTAATTTCAACTCAAATTGTTTCAAAAAAAAAGTCCCACAAGAACCATATCTTAACTTCCGAGCACAAACTACGGAAAATAGCTCAACGGACTGCCTGATAGAAACCCGGAAATGCCATTTCGGTCATGGACCCATCTTCCTAGAATAAAAAATGGGAAAATCCTATGTCATTGTATAGCTCTCAAAAAGAGCTTTTTGGAATAGTATGTCACGCTTCCATCGGACTCCCAGATTGAAAGTTATGAAGGTTCGAGCGAACAGTGCGTTGTCCGAGTGCACATACTTTGAGACGGTAGGACCCATATTGCCTGGGGCACCCCAGGTAGCCGCAGGTACACCTGAGGCTCCTCCCTATATAAATAGAGAGCTTGGGGTGGCCATTTTGTAAGGGAAATGGCGAGGAAGCCATGTCCAATTTTCTTTGTACACTCTATAAATTGAGTGTTTTCTCATTTTAAACATTTGTGAGCTCATATATTGTTATATTTTTACCGGCGGAAGCCGAGTGTTCATCCATTTAAAGCTATAGAAGTCTTCTTTGGTAGTCCACTGTAAGTCTTCTTACACTTTTTAAAGCCTTTCTCTTCTACTGTGCACACAATATTCTTCACATTAAAAGTCGTGTTACGTATATTATTTTTCAATTCCCGTGATGGACCTTCACATTAGACGGTCTTCACATTACGTACATTATTCACATTAAGAGCGAATTTGAGATGTGAAGCATCTTCGAGAAAAATAATATACGTAGCAGAAAGGCACCACCCAGATTCGCTCCAATTGAAAGACCGGATTAACTTCCCGTCTAGTAAATTGCGTTGATCTGGGAACCTTCATGCTAGAAAATCGCGAGAGTAACCTAGGATAGGTCAGCCTCTGATAAACCAAACGCGGAGGGAAGTTTCTTCATACTTTCCCATTTCAATTACTTATAAATTCAATTACTGGTAATTTCATTCCATGTCAATCTCATTGTAATGGGAACTATGAGGAAATGTGTACATGCATAATTTATAAACATGACATGCTATCCTGTATTACAAATAACTAACATCCGTTTTGCAGGATAAATACTCCTAAAACGGATACATCACATAGCATGTAACATTTATACATTCCCTATGACTAAACTACATAAGTTTTTTGTAGGGAAGCAATTGATCTCGTTGCCCCATTCAAAATCCAATAAGGCACTAAGTCCATTGTCAGACATGGCTACAAGTGCCCAGCCTGATCCTACTCCTGTTTCCCACGAGGAGTTTGAAGGATTAAGGAATCAAATAGCAGAATTGGTTGTCTTTCTAAAGAAACAAAATAAAAACACTCGGGGCCATACAATGCCTACTCAACCAGAGTTATTCACAACAGGGGGCAGTCAGGGTATTGGCAAAAAAATGGAAACCCAGATACTGAACCTCATTCTAATAAAGGAACCAAAAAAACCCCTGAAATCATAAAACTCAGGGATGATCGAGAAACTGGGGATATAAGAAAGAAAGTCCAACAAAGGGAGGAAACCATCCAGTCAATCAAAGGGACTGGAAACTATGGTATTGTCACCTATTCAGATTTCTGCATATTCCTAGGGGCTCGATATCCTGACAAATTCAAAGTCCCAGAGTTTAAAAAGTATAATGGGACAGGAGATCCATATATGCACCTAAAAGAATATATTGGCGAGCTGGGGTCTTATGCTGAAGATGAAAGCCTTAGAATGGAACTTTTCCAAAAGAGTCTCACTAGAGAGGCTAAATCCTGGTATGCCCGACTTGACAATGCCAAAATCCATAACTGGGAAGAATTGGCCCATGGCTTTCTAAATCAGTACAGTTTTCAGTCACAAATGGCACCGGATCGATACCAAGTGACTAAAGTCAAAAAGCAAAGTACTGAATCTTTCTGAGAATATGCCCAAAGGTGGAGACATCTAGCAGTGCAAGTCATTCCATCAATGACAGAAACTAAGATGGTAATGACGTTTATTGATATCCAAGAGGCTCCTTACTATGAGAGGGTCCTAGCAAGCATAGGAAAGCCATTCTCGAAAATGATCAAACATGGCAAAATAGTAGAGATGGGTCTGAAGATAGGCAAAATCAAAGACTTCACTGCCTTAGAAGCAGTCGCCAAGAGGGTACCTGATAAAGGCAATGAAGAGGTATCCCTCGTTTCACAGGGGCAAGCTAGTAGACCAACCTACAGTCCCCCTATTTGGAAAAAGCGAGACAATCTGCCATTTCAACAACAGGATGCATTCAACCAATGCCAGGACAGGAAAAGAAAATTTGAAAGAACGGAAAATCGGGTGTTCACTCCACTAGGCGATTCCCTTGAAAACATATTGCCGATATTAATTTATCATAAGAAAATTACCGAACTGGCTCCACCTTTGGAACCAGGGAGCAAAAGATACAATCCAAGCCAGAGATTTGCTTACTTTTCAGGGTCTCCAGGACACGATACACAAGATTGTTGGTCCTTAAAGTATAAGATTCAAAATCCGATCGAAAGTGGTAGTATTGTGCTTCAACAACCTGACCAACCAAATGTTAACACTAACCTTCCGTTGCAGCATGATACGGAGGAAGTAAACATGATCGAGTCAGGAAGCGCTGAAATGTATCCAAATCATAAGTACATACGAAGGGTGGAGGAATATCCCCAAAGGCACAGAACAAATGTCCTAGAACTGGAAAACTCAGAGGAGGGTATAACAGTAATGCAAAAGTTAGAGACGATCCAAAATCAAGTAAATCTGCTAGCTAAGCTGATAGTGCGACAACATCAGGATACGAGGCAGTTTTTCACTCAACTATCAGAAAGCCAAGAGGAAAAAGAGGTTAACCCTAATGCAAGCCCATATCTCTCCAAGATGAGCCAACTAAATGAGGAAGATCAAAGCAGTTTGAAAGGGCAAGAAAAGGGGATTGATAAAATTGCTAGAAGATCTCGCCAACAGAAAAATTGCTCGGGGGAATGCGAATTCACAAAGAAGAAAGATCAAACAACCTCCACCAAAGCCCGAAAATTCATCCCTCTAAGCAAATTAAATGAAGAAATGCTACACTTTCTGATAAGCAAAGGAAGGATTATCGAGTTGCTACCTCCTATAAATCCCAAGATAAAGAGTTATGATTCCACCAAGATATGTCTCTACCATTCTAACTCACCTGGACATGCGACTGAGGAATGTTGGTCTTTGCGACATAAAATCCAAGATATCATTGAAAATGAAGAGCTGAAGATAGAATTCCTCATG
This sequence comes from Panax ginseng, assembly GCA_020205605.1. Taxonomy (NCBI): domain Eukaryota; kingdom Viridiplantae; phylum Streptophyta; class Magnoliopsida; order Apiales; family Araliaceae; genus Panax; species Panax ginseng. The sequence continues at coordinate 88,401,746 of CM035130.1, read as the reverse complement.
ACCAAAAAAGGCGAAAAAGAAATAAAAAGCTTAATATGTCCACTCGAGATGGGTAGTTCAGATGAGGTAAAGGCTATGGGCACCAATTCTGGCAGAACACAAGGTGGACTGATCCTAATGCAAGGAATGATAGAGGAGACATGGGAATCCCCAAAGGATATTCCTTCACCAACATCAAACATCTTCTAGTCCAAAGATGGCAACCACATTCCTGATTTTATCACCTTGGATGATGAGGAGGAAATACTAATCCTGTCCAAGGAAGGAAAAGCAAAAAAGGAAAATTCCTTGCAAGAAATACAACAATAGTTTGAGGGCGATTTCATGGTTGAATCCTCTCAAGCCCAGGAAAAATGTGAAGGATCAGATGAAGGAAAAGATGGTGAGGTTGTCGAAGAAGCCAACCCATTAAAGAATCCAGAGTTCATCCATTTTTGTGATGGGTCTAGTTCAAGCGTCCTTGAGGAATGTACTGCATCAGGAGGCGATCAAGTTATGGCCATAAGCGAAGATATTCAGGATCAAGAGGTAACCTCTATCACGAGCCTTGAAGGTAACATAACCACTGACGACTGGATTATCAGGCCTTAGCTAGCCAAGAAGATGTAGATCCAGAGGATAAAGTTGGTAGTTCCAAGAAATGTTGGGACGGTATCACTTTCTTCGCAGTATGCCTTTTATTTTCCATGCATGTAAATATTGAAAAATAATCAAAAAATCAAAAAAAATCAAAATAAAAAAAAATCAAGCACCAGTTTCAAATTTTATCTACTTCGAACTATTTAAAGACCGATCTCCCTCATCAATGGGAGTACATAGGCAGCCATTTATGGTGCAGTCAAAATAAATAAAAACCCAAAAACCCTAAACAAACACTTCTCAAACTATTCAGCTCATCAAGAAGGAAATACGCAGACCTGATCTCCCCTCATCAATAGGAGTACGTAGGCATCCATTAGTGGTGCAGTCTGACCCTCAAAAGAACAACCCTCCAAGTTAGCGACCCGTGTTGAGAAGACCCAACAACACTTCAATGTCATTCCATCAAATCTGGCATAAATCCCAGAAAGGAAGAAATAGCTATACACTAAGACAACCAGTAGCGAGGACCTTCAAAGAGCTGAAACCCTCAATCACAAGTCTTCATCAAATCGGAAGAAAACCATCAAAGTCGATTGCAAGAACAAGTCAGGAACAATGATTGAGGGCATTAAAGCCTAAATCCACCACCTATTCACCTCTGATACAGAGGTAAGAGCCTCTTGCGATCTCAACATCTTATCAGCCCATCTTTCAAAGAAACTATCCCAGACAACAAGGCTGGGGCAATCTCAGAAACAGCGATAACTCAAGACTGGGGCATTTATCAACCATCCTAAAGAGGAAAATGCACCAATCAGTACCATCAGCATGGTACATCATCATCGGAGCTTCCCTCATATCATCTCACTAACGATTCGGTATAATCATTTGGGCTTTTCCAATTATACTATTCTCAGAATGAATAATCTACATGTGAGGTGTGACTCTTTCATCTCTTTATGAGCTTTTAGTCTCCATTTACATGCATTAGCGATAATATACATGTTAAAGTTTTACTTAACTTGTTATGAATGGGATTAATTCTGATAAGCATCCGTGGGGAAAGAATCACGGGAACGATTAGAGAATTAAGATTATTCAACCTTTTGATTAGGCACGACATCCTAGTTCAAAGCGCTTTTTGGAAAAGACTTGACCTTATATGCATGTCTGCACTTTGCGATTGCCCTAACTCTTAGTTGTGGGGTATGAAGCTATGGCAAAATAATGGCAATTAAAAGATAAAAGATAAGTCTCCAGCCTAATATCTCAAATTGTGGCCTAGGTTGCTCAAGTTATTAAACCTGAGGGGTGTCTTTACACCTGGTGCCCTAAAGCCATCTGGTTTAGGAGTCATCGGCCAAACGCTCGTTACATTGGGTAACTTAGCGCCTAAGAAAATGATCATTAAAAAAGGCAAAACCTGAGAAGATCCGAATCCTGGCGTAGGTTACTCGAGTAATTAAGCCCGAGGGGTGTCTTTACACCTGGTGCCCTAAAGCCCTCTGGTTTGGGAATCATCGGCCTAACACTCGTTACATTGGGTGACTTAGAGCCTAAGAAAATAGACCTATTAAACTCAAGCAAAGAAGCAAATAGAGTGATCGCCTAACTCATCTCGAAGCGTGGCCTTTATTACTCAAGCAAGTAAACCAGAAGGGGTGTCTTAATACCTAGTGCCCTAAAGCCCTCTAGTTTGGGAGTCATTGGTCCAAAACTCGTTACATGGGTAATTCTGAATAGCCTAAGAAAATGAGACAAGTTAGGCGAGAGGAAAAAAGAGTGAGAATCAAGAAAAATTTGCCAAGGCATGGAGGTGAAACCCCTACTAAGAGTTGCGTCACACATAGTGCGTGTGTCATATGAAGTCAATTCTGTGAAGAATAACGTCTAGAGCGAAGATGAAGTTTCTCTGATAAAGGGAGATAAGTCTTTTAAAATCTAATCCTACCTATGAATAATGACCATGGATGTTTATAAATTTCCTTGCAATTTCATAATTTGTACTTCAAATGCCTTATTCACAAGAGTATACTAATCCTGGCAGCCAAGCCGTTAAGCTTTTCGTACATTTTGCTCTTTTGATGTGCAGGATATTGCTCACTCGCGACTTGGTCAACAAAGAGAGTTTCCCATATGAATCCCCGGCAACATGCGAAAGGACTGGGGCATTTTCCATTTTCCAAGAAATGAAAGGAGTTTAAGGCGAGATCAAGCTTCTCATCAAAAGAAAGGGGAGAACTCCTAAAAGAAATCAAGGCGACATAAGTTTTCCCCTACAAAGGAAAGGGAAAATTCTCAAGAAAGTCCTTAACTCATGAGAAGAAAGCCAATGACGAAAGGTCTAGCGAATGAAATCCTCACCATCAAATGTGTCAATATGCGTCAAGTCCTCACAAGTCGAGGCCTCTACACCGAAGTTCAAATATGGGCAGCGAAAGAATGGGTTGCACCCTTTAGGGATGTTAGCAGCATTCAGATCATCAGTTCAGCCAGGTTGCGAATCAAAAGCTCAAGGGAATGGGGACAAGTACCCAACAGCGAAAAGAAACTCCAAATCACCTCAGAAAGGGTGAGGTAAGTTTCTACTCTAGGCACTTTAAAAAGTGCATCAACCTAGGACAATAGACTCCTAAGGATAAATCTAGGTCATCACATTATGCATGATTTTAACATGTGCAAATGCGCTACATCAGCATACATCTCCATCCAGGTTTAGCATGCACCTCCAGTATATTTAAATATGCGTGCATATTAAATGTCTATATTAGAGAAAAATTCTATCGTAGACATCCGTTGGTTGTCATCAATCTAGCGTAACATCAGGCGGAGTCTGGTGAAGCAAGCCGTTGAATATTACTTCGGTGAAGGTATCGGATGATCTGGTATTCTAAACTATTGGCATCAATTTAGCGCAACATCAAGATAATTCAACGATGAAATCTTTGTGTACCACCATTCGAGTGGGAACCAAAATAGTTTGGCGATGTCAGCATAGTTAACTACTAGTGGGATAGGATCCGTTGTCAAAATACCAGCAGGGTAGGCACCGTTGTAAACTACCAGCATATGCATTGGGAAGGTCCGATGATTTTAGAACTTCATCCCCAACAGAAATATAGAAAACATCTCAACTTATCCTCATCAAACAAGCATCAACAACATCGAAAAAAAATCAAACCATTGGAATCAACACCAGCATAGGCATCAGCAACAACCAGCAAAGGTAAAGCAATGAGTGATTTGTAATTTGTGATTTGCGAATTATGAAGTGCGATTAGCCAAATGCGAAGCGAGGAGTGCGAAACGCGATTTGCGATTTGTGATTTGCGAGATGCGAAATGCGATGTGCGATTGGCTAAATGCGAAATGCGTTATGCGATTTGTGAACTGCAATTTGTGAAAACATTTTAACATTCATCATAACATTCATTACATTGCGATTTTCATCATTCAAAATACCTTGTCATATTTCAAGTGTCAAGTAATTTTTATCATGTCCATTCCATTGTATTGCATGAACATGATAAAGAGGGGCAACTGTAGATACTCAAAATTTCATTTTCCTGTTACTAACTATACAGGAGGACAAAAGCGTCTTTTCACAATCCAAAAATAACCCTGGAGAACCACAACCTCAGTTCCAACCATGGAGATAGCCCCAGGACATCCATTTTCCAACCCCGAAGATAACCCCGGGAAATTAGTTTCTAAACCCGGAGATAACCTTGGGAAAGTCAGTTCTAACCCCGAAGATAACCCCGAGAGATCAAGTTTAATGCCTGGAGTCAACCCCGAGAGGTCAACCCAACCTCAGAGATAACCCCGAGGACATTCAGAGTCAACAGTAGGCCAATCTCAGAGCTAACCTTGAGAAAAGACTGCTACAACTGTGCCAAAATTGGAGATAACCTCGGGAGGGGCAAAATGGTCATTTTGCCAACTCAACTTCAACTCAAATCAAATACACTCAAATTGCTTCAAAAGATGTCTAACAAGAACCATATCTTAACTTTCGAGCATAAACTACGCAAAACAGCTCAACGGACTGCCTGATTAAAACCCAGAAATGCCATTTTTGTTATGGACCCATCTTCCCGAAATCAAAAATGGGAAAATCCTATTTCATTGCATAGCTCTTGGAAAGATCTTTCCGGAATGGTATGGCACGCTTCCATCGGACTCCCAGATTGACAGTTATGAAGGTTCGAGCGAACAGCGCGTTGTCCGAGTGCATGTACTTCGAGACGGCGGGACCCACATTACCTGGGGCACCCCGGGCAGCTGCAGGTACACCTGCTGCTATCGCAAGTACACCTGTGTCTCCCCCTCTATAAATAGAGGACTTGGGTTGACCATTTTGTAAGGGAAAACGGCAAGGAAGCCCTGACCAATTTGCTCTGTACACACTATAAACTGAGTGCTTTCTCATTTTAAACACTTGTGAGCTCATATATTGTTATATTTTTACCGGTGGGAGCCGAGTTTTCATCCATTTAAAGCTATATAAGTCTTCTTTGGAAGTCCACTGTAAGCCTTCTTACACTTTTTAAAGCTTTTCTCTTCTACTGTGCACACACTGTTCTTCACATTGAGAGTCGTGTTACTTGTGTATGCCCGGACTTCAATCCGTGGCTTTTATTTCTTGTTGTATATATATATATATATCGACATATCACTGAAATGATAAACCCGAGCCTGGATTGATATATATATCAGTGCGTTTACATATATATATATATATATATATATATATATATATATATATATATATATATACATTACATTTTCATGTGCCTAGAGTTTTCTTCGTGGCCTTTTATTGCTTTATTTACATTTCGTCCACACTGGAGTTTACTTCGTGGTGGTTGATTGTTTTTATTGCTTTATTTATATTTCGTCCCGCCTAGAGTTTACTTCGTGGTGGTTGATCGTCTTTACTACTTTATTTATATTTCTGATCCCCCATGCAGGTGCTACGTGGTGGTCGATCGTGTCTCTATATATATATTTACCAATTTTATATATTTACATTTCCAGTACCCCATGAAGTTCGCTTTGTGGTGGTTGACAGTCTGTATGTATATATATTTATAGCTTTTATATATATAACTGCTTATAGCTTTCATATTAACTGCTACATCATGTGAGCCTAGGAATCATGTGATCACAGATTCAGTCTCCTGAATCTAGATTTGGTTCCCATGATGGACATTTTCGACTGTAAATAGCTTGTACATTATTCGTGGTGTTTGAAATTCCTTAGATGGCTCTCATGCCCACAAGGAGTTCGGCACTTCTATGTATATTATTTTTCTCGAAGATGTTTCGCATCTCAAAAATAAAAGCAATCAAGCCGAACACTTAAATGGAAGTATCAAAGGCCTCAATTACTATTGAGCATAAGGTTTTGAAAAAACCTCTTTTATAAAACATTATTGTTATATCTTGTTTAAAACTAAATTTTTACATAAATTCAAACCCTTTGTATATAGGTGCGAACGGGGCATAGCACTACTTCCAAATAATTACACATTGACCCACACACACACACACACATTCATATAACAAGTTAAATGAAAAGTGGCGGTCACCGTGGTAACACGGATGTCGGGGGGTGCCTAACACCTTCCCTCCGCATAAGCAAGTCCCCGGACCCTAATGAATCTTGGTTTCACAGACCAATCTAGCAGTGTTACCTCATGTGGTCAATGTGCAAACCTTTTCTCGGTTGCATTGGTGCAACCATTTAAAAACACCAACTGGTGACTCTTACAGTCCAATTGTCGACATATAAATGTCAAACCTTTTCACAACTTGTTTTTTCAAACAAATCTCACCTAACATGAGAACATCAAAAGACAAGAACAGAAAAGGGACAAATAAAAATCCCGACGTTGACACCAGCTACACTCTCATTTCCTGAAAGGAATTATGAAACAAAAGGGATATCTCAAATAGTCCATTAAAGAATACTATGACTAAGATAACGTTCAAAATCAGAGAATTAGAAAATAATAGACAACATAAGTTTTCAACAAACAACTACGGTCAAATAAGCAATCCAGTAGAAGAGTCAAAAAGATCACAATGTCTACTATGTTCTCCAATAAAAAAAATTCACCATCAAGATTTTATTAACTGTAACATCAATGGTCATGATCAAACCAATCAATAACTCCTCTTTGCACCCAGCTCAAAGAGAACTTTCACTATGCTTCCTTGTCACACAGGCTAAAAACACTCAACAATCATATTGTCTTTGCACCCAAGCCAAAAACATTCAACTGTAACACCAATGGTCATGATCATGTCAATCAACAGTTCCTCTTTACATCTTAGCCAAAAGAGAACTTTCACCACAACTTAAGTCCTAATGATTATAACAATAATATAAAGGATGAATAGAAATAATAAGATAAAGAATAAACATTCGAGATTTACAATTTAATTTTTTCATAATCCAATAATATCCAAATTGTCAACACGATATCCAGAATATCGATTCAAGTTCAAGAATAATATTTAAGATTCATAGTTCAAATATAACGGTTAAACTTTAATAGGAAGATTCATGTCAAAAGATATTAGATGAAGGACCAAATATTAAGGAAATTCTAATCATTTCAGAAATTTTCACCGTTTAATGATAAGGTTGTAGAAACGAATAATAATTTTTTAACATAAATTAGGAGTATGAAAAAAAAAATAGATATCCCATACGTTAGCACATGATTAGATATACTACTTTCTATATAGTTGATCAACCTATATGTATATTTATAATTTAATTAGTAACTACCACATATAAGTTTCATGGTGTACACTAACTCATCTATTATGAACTCGTCAAAAGTGACTTGATAGTATAAATTTGTGTAGTGTACAAAATAGAGTAGAATAAACTTTAAAATAATTTTTGAAGAAATAAAGTAATATTTCAAAATAATCTTCCAGAGGAAACTTTTCAAAATGAATCATCTAAAGGAAGATTTGTAAACATTATGATGTGTGTGAGTGTTTGTGCAACTTTTATAGGAAAACTCACCTAAAAAATTCGTGCACTCTTATTGATATTCACCAATACTTGAGATAGTCTTAACACACTTAGAGAGACACTTACACTAAACAATTTTTAAGGAGTGGAAGGAAGAATAATCATGAAAGTTATTAAACTCCTTGTGTTAAGCCACTATTTATAGCCAAAACTTAATCTGTAACGCCCGAGAAAATTGGATTTTTATGTGACTTAAATTTTTATTTGATTATTTGAATTAAATGAATTTAATTGATTATTTATGTGAGTAAGTTGTTTGAAGGTCATTCTATGACCTAGAATGTGCGGATGTGGTTAGGATTCTGGCTATGTGCTAATATTAATTGTTTTGAATTTTCAAGATGAAAATAAAAAATTTCCAAGAAGTTTTCGTAAAAACACTATTCATCTGTTTCTGCTCGGGAATTAAGAATGAATTTCTGAGAAACGAGTAATGATAGAATTCTAAGACGAGATTGAATATCCAAAAATATTTCAGTTATGGCAAACGAAGTTTTCGCCTGCGAAGTTAAAACCTAAGGGTTAGGAAAAGTGAGTTTCAAGAATGGGATGATTACGTATAATGATTAGGGTTGTTATACGTGAGAAATACAAGTATGATACTAGTTATTATACGAGTATAGCATGAAGATTATTACGACGTATAATACGAATATTATACGAATACTATACGAAGAGAATACGAGAGTTATACGAGTAGAATACGATTAGTTCTTAATGGACTCGTAGTAATTGGACTTTGTCAATTCCAATTGGACTTGGATTATGTCAAGCCCAAAGTTTTGTAAATAAAACCCAAGATTGAGTAATTTTAATGCCCAATGTTTGGTTAAATCAAGGCCGATCCAAGAAACCGAATTGTGGATCGACCCGATGGATCACCACATGGATAAAACCCATGAGGGCAACCCATATGGGACCCAAAAGGCCATGTGGGCCACCCACTTTGTGGCCAAATAAAGTGTTTTACTTGGTTGCAAAGTAATGAATAGTAAGGAGGTGGGAAGATTGACCAGATTGCCCTCCATTTTGTTTTCTATATAAGAAAGCTAGAGTTGGTTCATTTGGTTGTTTTACAAACTTGACCAACATATATTGAGAGAGAGAAAAGACCACTAACAAGTAATCAAGAGCATCCAAAGCAAAACATTCAAGCTTTAGTCAAGAACGTGAAGAACGTTAAGGTAATAATTCGTAAAACTTTAGTCTTCAATCCTTTTCTATTAATTTTTCATAGAGAATCATGAATTGGTGGAGCATGTCTCATTCGAAGTAATAAGGATGGCTATTAGTGAATTAAAACATTGATAAGCCATGTATAAGTAGGAATCATAAGCATTTAAGAAAGTTTAAATCAAAGAAACCAATAATTATTGATTTGGTTGTTAATGGACAAATTGAAAACCATCATATATAGGTTGTGTACTTATTGCTTGGTTAGGTTATAGACAATGAGTCAATGGATTGGTTCCATTTCATTTGGCGTATAAAACATGAGTAACGAAGTTATGGTGAAATTTACGAGATTAGGTGTTAAACGTCGAAATCGTGGAATTTCCGGATTAGTAGTCAAAACTTGTCGTTTAACTCGAAAACCCTAATTTTTGATAGCATAATATAGAACAATGTATTTAAGAGTCATGGACTCAAGAATGGTTGAATTCTGACTTATAACGAAGAAAACAAGTTATGCACGTTCACGAGCGTTAAATGAACACGTAATAGAACGTTAAATAGTGAATTCATTGTTAACAAATTTAAAAACTACTTTTATCCGGATGAAATCGAAGTACATAATATATGTAAGAAAATAGCTTTTGAACGAGCTAAATTCGACTTATAACGACCAAGTTAGGAGTCTGGAAAGAATTGAACTGGAAAATAAAAAAAATTCTCAAGGGCTCAGGGTCGGCGTCGCAGCGCCGCCCAAGCATCTAATACTCATGCCGCAATGCTGGGTCTAGAGGAGGGCTATCGCTTTGAGTCAGTGCCATGTGCATCACCACTATATATGTAGGAGTCTCGCACACAAATTGAGACAAGGGTTTAAATATTGATTGTGAATGCAAGCAAATACCAATGGTGTACTTTAAAGGTCAAGGCGTCAGTCACTGCAGAAGGAAGAATTATTGACTAGATTAGTTTCCAAACCCAATTATTGCAAAACAATTATGGGACATGTATATACTTAGTGTACATGGTAAGACCATTTTTATATCATACATATATGATGACTTTAGGAATTTAACGATGATTAATAGTAATTAAATGAAGAGCATAAGTGGGGGAAACTAAATCGTATTCAACATTGGTACTTAACTAATGATGGTTGAGTATTGGTTTAGTGGCGTAAGAACGTTAATAGGCCGTAATGGAAGATAGTTAAGTCGAAACGACTTTTATTAATGAAATAATTTCAATTAAGATATAGAAGAGAAAGAAGTTGGTAAAAATAATGTGATTAGATTGTTTAGTAGCTAATTGTAGTGTGCAATGTGAATATATCATGTAGAAACTGTAAAGACCAAGAACTGTTGAATTTTATTTGAAGACGCTTGAAGGCAAGTTTTCTTAACGCTTGTCTAACCTTCGTGTTAGTCAAGTTTTCTATGATTCATGATATGAGATGCATGAATTGTTTTATGAAAGAGTTGATGCCAGTTTTAACTTGGCTAGACTAATTTTAAGAGTTAGATTTATTTGTTTACAAGTCTTTTGATATAGAATTGTTAACGCTATCCTATGCCAAGTGATTGGTATGGATTCAAAGGTAAGCTTGTGTATGAACAAACAAATGTATTTTACATCGATTATTCGATGGGCATGAAAGGTTGCCAAAACTTAAACGTTGATATGTTTAACAGATGAATGTTGATCAACATAGAATACTATAGGCTAATCACCTAGATGTGCTCATAAGATATATCGAACTTACGGACTTAGTGTCGGGTTGTCCTTTTTCATGAATGAAAACCAAAAGAGAATGTTCATGGTCTTTTGACCAGCTCAAAATTCCTAAATTATTATATGTACTATGGAATTGTTTTATGAAAGGAAAAGTGTTATTTACTGTTTCATAGTACTTCATAGCTATTTGTTCAGTTATTGAAGAATAATTATATAATTCTCAACGTGGTATTTGCATTATCTATTGCAAGACTTGTTGAGCTAGTTATGCTCACTTCTTGCTTGAATTATATGATTGCAGCTAAGGCCAAACAAACTAAGAGTCCTAATAGGGATAAAGTCAAGGCTAAGATGGATGAGTAGATTATCCTGTAATAGACTAGTATGTTTGTAAAAATTATACTATGATAAAAGAGGAATGTATCAGTTACAGAACCTGGGAAAGGATTTATTATTATTGTTGTAATAAGAATGTAGTAAATACAATCATTTTGATGTTGTTTCAATGGAATGAATGTATAGTTAAGAGTACCGTGTAGTACCATATCTATGGGTTGAAAGTACCCGGATTTGGGGGCATCACAGGTTGGTATCAAAGCATTAGGTTATAAAACTTAAGGGGAGAAGAACCTTAGGCTAATAACCTCGTTAGTAAATGAGAAGTTATAATGAATTGAACTCGAGTAAAATGAGTTAATTAAGTATTGAGGAAACTCAGTACTGAAAGATTTAAAAGATGGAAATTAACCCTAAATAAACTAAATGTGATTTGTGCTTATATTATTGTGTATTGTGTACTAATCAACATGTTATATGTTATTGTAGATGTCCATTGATAGCTTTATTGATAGGGATATACACGTGGTGAGCGAAGAGTCAGTAAACCGGGTAGAGCCAATACCAGTGCCAGTGGTGGGGGTACCTATGGTGAATTTAGAAGAGTCTAAGTCGGAGGAGGACTATTCCGAGGAGGACTATTCAGAGGGAGATATGGAAAACTTGGGATCGGCGTCATACCTTGATATGATAGTCGATGTGGACGAAGATATGGAGGTAGCATCGTTTAATACGGTGGTACCTGCACTAGAGCTAACACCTCCAGACGCAATGAGGGCATTGTATCTAGTGGTGCTTGACCGAAATGTGCAACTGTGCACTGTTGTGCAGAACCAAAGGGAGGAGGTTAGTGACCTCCATGAAGCTAAGGAGTCTGCAGAAGAAGATTTTGAAATAGAGCATGATGAGAAGGTTCTCATGAAGGAAAAGACGACAAATTATAAGTTTGAGGCCGATAAGCTTCGTAAAGAACTGGGTGAGAGGAACCAGAAAATAACACGGATGTCTTACATCCATGAGAGTGCTCGTGAGGATTTCAAGCTGAAAATTGCTTGTTATTCCATTGAGTTTGGACAGACTCGACATACTATTAGTCGAGATATTGTGTCAATTCTTGCGAATCAGAAGCGTGAGAATGCTGTTATGCAGTATTAGAAGTAGATGAAGGAAGTATAGATCGATAAATCTTTTGTATATGTGTAGTGACGTAAAACCCTCTTTTGTATAATTATAGGGTAGTCTTTTTGTAAATCCCAATTTTTGTAGAAGTCAATCGCGGGATAGGAATGTAATAGCTTTGGCTATGGAATCAAGTTGTAAATAATTTTGAACTATAAAGAAGCATATTAATATAATGAAGTTTTCATTAAATGTGCTTTGTTGTGGTATGAGTTGTTGTTTGTTGAATAATAACTAAGTGAGCAAATAGATAATAATGAAACTTTATTTATTTAATCAGAATAATGCCGCCAAGAAGAAGACAACGTAATCAAGAAGCAGAATCCCATAACGATAACCAAGGGGGTCAGAACAACCCTATGCAAGAGTTCGTTAATTTATTAATGGTTACATTTAATCAAACCGAGGGTAGAGAAGCTGCAGTACCTAGGATAGCTAGAACGACTACCTTTAAGGAGTTCAAAAGTGTAGGTCCGTCGGAGTTCAAAGGAACTACGGACCCAATAGAGGCCCAGACCTGGGTGAAGGAAATAGAGAAGGCATTTGTTATTACAAACGTAGCAGAGGTGCAAAAGACTTCTTTTGTGACCTATATGATGAAAGGAGAGGCCAAATTCTGGTGGGAGGCTCACCAGGGTGGGGCTAGGACTGATGTTGTTACGTGGGAATAGTTCAAGAAGGTTTTCTTTGAGAACTATTTTCCTACAAGCATGCAGGGGAGAATGGAGATTAAGTTCTTAGAACTTAAATAAGGGGACGTGACGGTTCCCCAGTATGCGGCCAAATTCAATGAATTGGCAAGGTTTGCTCCACACAAAGTGGACACTGAGCAGAGGAAGTCCCGTAGGTTTGAGCAGGGACTGAAACCCTGGCTCTATAGTAGGATTTCTATTTTCCAGAGCGCTTCATATGGAACCATTCTGGAGAAAGCAATCATTGCATAGGATGGTAATGAGGCTGTGAGCCAATACCACAGGGAAAGAAAGAATAAGAGCAAAGGAGAAGGAGGATCCAAGGCGGAGGGAGCTAGTGGCAGTGGAGGTATACCCAAAAGGAAGAGTTTTAACTTCGGAAATACTAGAGTGAAACAAGGGGATCCTAAGAGAATGATCGAAGCATGCAAGACATGCGAAAAGACTCATCTAGGAGACTGTCTGAAAGGAAAGTCGGTTTGTTATAACTGTGGGTAGGAGGGTAATATATCACCCAATTGTCCTAATCCTAAGAAGAACCAGGGCTATTTTGTTTGTGGGTTGATGGACCACATGGCAAGAAATTTCCCAAAGAAGGGGTCAGAGGGTAGCAAGGGTATTGGTAGTGGTAAGTTAGCCATTACTGGACCAACACCATTGTTGGGTAGACCCATGGCCCATACTTTTAATATGACTGTCCAAGATGCGGTTGCATCAGCGGATGTAGTAGCAGGTATCATTCCAGTCAATGAAATAAATGCGTATGTGTTATTTGACTCGGGTGCTACTTGTTCTTTTTATAGCATATGAATTTGCTAAGCGATTAGATTTATTCCGAGAAAGATTAGAAATACCTTTAGACGTTAAGGTAGCAAACGAAGAGATATTTCCCATTGCACACATTCATAGGAATTATTGCATAGATATTAGAGGTAACAAATTATCGGTAGATTTAGTACCGATAAGGTTGAGAGAATTTGATGTAATTCTCGGTATGGATTGGTTGATTAACCATAAGGCTATAATAGATTGTCATAGGAAAAGTGTGAACCTTCAGCTTTCTAAGAAAACCAAGGTAGTGTTCTACGGTAGTAAATCACCGAGACGCTCTTGTTGTCTAACCATGACACAAGCTAGGAAGATGTTGAGGAAAAGGTGTATAAGATACCTGTGCCATGTTGTGGATATCCAGAGAGTGGAAGCATCATTAGAACAGATACCTATAGTACAAGAGTTCATGGATATATTTCCATATGAGTTACCAAGTCTTCCATCGGATAGGGAGGTCGAGTTTGTGATTGATTTGTTACCGGGTACGACACCAGTTTCTAGGGCACCATAGGATGGCATTGGTAGAGATAAAGGAGTTAATGGTTCAATTACAGGAACTATTAGATAGGAAGTATATTCAATCGAGTGTGTCTCTGTGGGGAGCATCGGTATTTTTTGTAAAGAAGAAGGATGGGTTGTTACGACTTTGTATTGACTATCGAGAGTTGAACAAGTTAACGATTAAGAATAAATACCCATTGCCCAGGATCGATGATCTATTTGATCAGTTGAAAGAGGAAAAGTATTTTTCTAAGATATATTTGCGTACGGGGTACCATCAGTTGAAATTAAGGAAGGAGGATGTACCTAAGATGGCGTTCAGAACTCGTTATGGTCATTATGAGTTTTTGGTTATGTTGTTTGGGTTGACTAATGCGTCAGCTGCATTTATAGATATGATGAACAGAGTGTTCAAACAGTATTTGGACAAGTTTATCGTAGTGTTCATTGATGATATTCTAGTCTATTCTAAGACGCCAAAAGATCATGCTAAACATTTAAGGATAGTGTTTGAAACACTACGGAGGGAGAAGTTATATGCGAAATTCACTAAGTGTAAATTTTTGCATGAAAAAGTGCAGTTTTTAGGACATGTTATTGATAAAGATGGCATTTCTGTGGATCCAGCAAAAGTTGAAGCAGTTAATAATTGGGAACAACCGAAAACGCCAACTGAGGTTTGGAGTTTTCTGGGGTTAGTGGGATACTATAGAAGGTTCATTCAGAACTTTTCTAAAATAACTACTCCGTTAACAAATTTAACAAGGAAGTCAGTGAACTATGTGTGGACTGAAAAGTGTGAGAATAGTTTTCAGGAACTAAAAAGGATGTTAAGTGAGGCACCTGTATTATCCTTACCAGATGATATGGGGAATTTTATAGTTTATAGCAATGCTTCTCATAGAGGACTGGGTTTCATGCTCATGCAGCATGGCAAGGTCATTGCGTATGCGTCACGCCAGTTAAAGGATTATGAGAAGGTCTATCCTACTCATGACCTAAAATTGGCAGTGGTAGTTTTTGCCTTAAAAATATGGAGACATTATTTATACGGGGAGAAGTGTGAGATATACACGGACCATAAAAGTCTGAAATATATCTTCACACAAAAGGAGTTGAATATGAGGCAGAAAGAAGGTGGTTAGAATTGATAAAAGATTACGACATGATATCTTACATCATCTAGGAAAAGTAAATATAGTAGTCGATGCGCTAAGTATGAAGGGTAAGGAAAAGCTATCAATGTTAACGACTCGGAATGAGTTAATAACAGAGATGGCAAGAATGGATCTAGAAGTTAAATTACCGACTGAAGCGGTAGAGATGTTATTCACAATGGAGACTCAACCAACGATAGTGGAACGAGTTAAAGAAGTACAATTAAGTAACGAGGACTGCGAACGAGTGAAAAAGAGGATGGAGGATGAAGAAAAGACTAAGTATAACATTAGTAAAGAAGGGTTACTTCATTTTGAAGGAAGAATTTGGGTTCCAGATAATTCTGAGTTAAAAGAAGAGATAATGAGTGAGGCCCATAGTTCGAGGTACTCGATACATCCAGGTAGTACCAAGATGTATCAAGACCTTCGACAGAACTTTTGGTGGCTAAACATGAAGAGAGAGATAGCAGAATATGTTAGTAAGTGCTTAACTTATCAGAAAGTTAAGGCTGAACACCAACGACCGAGTGGATTATTGCAATCATTAGAGATTCCAGAGTGGAAATGGGAGCAGATCACAATGGACTTTGTGGTGGGACTTCCAACGACAAGGAAGGGATACGACGTTATTTGGATAATAGTGGATCGGTTGATGAAATTGGCTCACTTCTTACCAATAGGAGTTAGGTATAACCTAGAGCAATTGGCTAAACTTCATGTCAAAGATATTATTTTAAGGTATGGAGTACCTGTTTCGATTATGTCAGATCGTGATACACGATTCACATCGAATTTTTGGAGAAGTTTGCAAGAGAAACTGGGAACGCAGTTGAGGTTGAGTATAGCATATCATCCTCAAACGGATGGACAAAGTGAATGGACAATTCAAACGCTGGAAGATATGTTAAGATCTTGCATTATGGATTTTAAGGGGAGTTGGGGACGAACATCTGCCTTTGGTGGAATTCAATTACAACAATAATTTTCATGCTAGTATAGGCATGCTGCCTTACGAAGCGTTATATGGGAGAAAGTGCAGAACACCTCTATGTTGGGATGAAGTAGGTGAACGTCGGATGTTGGGACCTGAGATGGTACTACAAACGGTAGACATGGTAAAGTTAATACGTACTCGATTGTTAGCGGCTCAAGATAGATAAAAGAAGTATGCAGATCCTCACTGTGAGAAGAGGGAGTTTGAGGTAGGGTCGTATGTCTTTCTGAAGGTATCGCCTTGGAAAGGGAAGATACGTTTTGGAAAGAAAGGGAAGTTAAGTCCAAGGTTTATAGGACCTTTTGAAATTTTAAGAAGGGTAGCAGAGGTAGCTTATGAAGTAGCTTTACCTCCAGAGATAGAACGAATACGCAATGTGTTTTACGTGTTTGTGTTGCATCCATATAAGCCAAACTACAAACATGTAATAGAGTATGAATCTATTCAGATAGAAAAAGACTTAACATGTGAAGAACTTTCAATTCAAATTGTTGATAGGAAGGAACAAGTTTTGAGAAATAAGATAATACCTTCGGTGAAGGTAATTTGAAGGAACTACAATGTCGAAGAAGCAACGTGGGAACTCGAGAGTAAAATAAAGGAAAATTTTCCCCATTTGTTTATGTAATTGTATCGAGATTCTGGGGACAGAATCCTTATAAAGGGGGGAGAATGTAATGCCCGAGAAAATTAGATTTTTATGTGAATTAAATTTTTATTTGATTATTTGAATTAAATGGATTTAATTGATTATTTATGTGAGTAAGCTGTTTGAAGGTCGTTTTATGACCTAGAATGTGCGGATGTGGTTAGGATTCTGTCTATGTGCTAGGATTAATTGTTTTGAATTTCCAAGACGAAAATAAAAAGTTTTCCGAGAAGTTTCCATAAAAATACTATTCATCCGTTTCTGCTCAGGAATTAAGAATGAATTTCTGAGAAATGCATGATAGAATTCTAAGACGAGATGGAATATCCAATAATATTTCAGTTATGGCAAACGAATTTTTCACCTGTGAACTTAAAACCTAAGGGTTAGGAAAAGTGAGTTTCGAGAATGGGATGATTACGTATAATGATTAGGGTTGTTATATGTGAGAAATACGAGTATGATACTAGTTATTATATGAGTATAGTATAAAGATTATTATGACTTATAATATGAATATCGTATGAATACTATACAAAGAGAATACGAGAGTTATACGAGTAGAATACGATTAGTTCTTAATGGACTCGTAGTAATTGGACTTTGTCAATTCCAATTGGACTTGGATTCTGTCAAGCCCAAAGTTTTATAAATAAAGCCCAAGATTGAGTAATGTTAAAGCCCAATGTTAGGTTAAATCAAGGCCGATCCAAGAAACCGAACTGCGGATCGACCCGATGGATCACCACATGGGTAAAACCCATGAGGGCAACCCATGTGAGACCCAAAAGGCCATGTGGGTCACCCACTTGGTGGCCAAGTAAAGTGTTTTACTTGGTTTCAAAGTAATGAATAGTAAGGAGGTGGGAAGATTGACTAAATTGCCCTCCATTTGGTTTTCTATATAAGAAAGCTAGAGTTGGTTCATTTTATTATTTTACAAACTTGACCAACATATATTGAGAGAGAGAAAACAGCACTAACAAGTAATCAAGAGCATCCAAAGAAATATTGTGATGCCCCCAAATCCGGTTATCTTCCAACTCGACATATGGTGCTCCACGGTGCTACAGTTCACACAAACATTCAATTGAAATGCCTCAAAAGAACAAATATGTCTTATATATATTGTAAAACAATATTACCATTCCCCAGGTTCTTTATAACTGTTACATTTGTTCTTATCATAATATCAAATATTATCATTATAAACATATACTATTACATAGGTAATCTATAGGTTTGCCTTAGCCTTTCCTTTATCCTTGCCGGATCCTTCGGTCCGTTCGGTCTTAGCTGCATTCATATGGTTCAAGCAAGAGTGAGCATAACTAGCTCAGCAAGTACAAAAATTTCATTTAACAATATGCTTGAATCATACAAATCATATATCTTCAATAACTGAACAATAGTTATGAAGTACTATCGATAATTCAAAATAGCACTTCTCTTTTCTTTAAAACATTTTACAATAATAACATTTAGTAAAACATCAATTCCGGTCCAAGACCTTGAGCATTTCATACTTTCTTTGAAAATGACATCCCGGCACTAAGTCCGTAAGTCTGACATTACTTACGAGCACATCTAGGTGATCAGCTTATAGTAATCTATGTTGATCAACACTACATTCTTTAAACATGTGTACGTTTAAGTGGTGGCATCCTCACGTGCCTGTCGTTTGACGACAAAACATTTGTTTAGCATACTCAGTCTTCATTTGAAAACCACACCAAAATAGTTTGGTAAAACATTGACAATACTTCGATAGATTATAAGAAATCCAAAACATCTTAAGTCTAGCAGAAAGAATTGGCCTCGACTTCATCATACATCAATTCATGCGTAAGAATACATGAATCACAAAACCTGTCTAGACTGAACATAGACAAGGGTTAGAATACTTGCCTTCAGCGTCTGCTACTATTATTACATGTTCACTTTAAGTCTGTAAGGTCTCTACAATAGATGATCACATAACATACCACATTAGGTCATGAATAAATATTCCTAATGAATCTTACCATTCTTCTCAATCTAATCATATATTAGATTTGTTACTATTGGTTCTGGCTTGTCCTTATAGTTTACATTATCATTACTTTCACGTTCAATTGATTTTCTTTAGCCTTTAGTGATCATACTTTAAGGTCTAACAATGTCTTGGACAATGTTACTTCAAGCTTTAGTTCATTACCAATTAGTTTCCTTTCTTTCCTTGCATATAAGCTTTCCTTATTGCCTTCCTTCTAATATTGGCACTGCGCTGCCAGCTTCCCTTCTCTGTGCCACGTTGTGGCGCGAGTTAGCAGTGGTAAGGGTCAGGGCTTGGAGCTGCGGCGTAAGTCCTTGTGCAGTGGGCTACGCTGCGGCGCCACTCTTCAATGCCTAAACTCCCGACTCGGCGCTATGGCGCGAGTCTCAATACTATATGTCGCACTACGACGCAACTCCTCAGTTGGTCTGGACACTGCACATGGCGCTATAGCACCACCATTATGCCTTGGGTTGGCTCCGCGGCGCCAGCTCTGTGCACCAGACAGTTAGAAATTTTGTTTTGCATAACGAACTTCCCGGGCTCCAAATTTAATCATTTTAAGTCCGAATTGGTTCGTTCAAAAGCCATTAGCTCACAAATCACATACTCTACGTGTTCATGGAAGAATTTTATATTTTTAACTTCATTAACTCAAAAATCACCTATTGGTTCATTTTTAACAAAAACGATAAACGTTCGTGAACATTCAACGCTCGTTTCTTTGTTCTAAGTTGGAATTCGGTCATTTTTGAGTACGCAACTCTATAACGCCAAATAAGACTTGTACTCTTCGAAAACCAATGTTTCTAAGCTCAAAATCAAGATTCGACTTCCAATTCGAGAATTTCACGAATTCGACGATTATCGTCCAATCGTGTGAATTCCGGCATAACTTCGTTACTTATGATTTGTTCATTGTTTCAAATAGATTCTATCCATCATATTGACATCTTAACATACATATTACATCAACTTATTTACATGATAAGTTATTACTTATTCTCCATGAGTTTATAACTTATCAAAGTATAAACTACATATAGTTTCATTTCTCATGACTTATAATGGTTTAAGTCTTCTAACCATCATCCTTACATCTTCTTAACATATAAACTTCATTCATGTAAACATGTTACAAGTCTTACAAGTTCTTCCTTAGTTCATAGCTTATCTATGAACAAAGTGCTTATTCACGGCTTATTAAGACTTAAGTCCTTAGATTCTTCATTCTTATCATTTCTTAGCATACATGTCAATTAATCCACACTTCTCTTATGAACCTACAATTGTAGAGATGGAAGACTAATGACATAGGATCATTACCTTTGATGAACAAGCTTTTCTTCTTCTTTTCTAACAATGGAAGTCTAACTTTTTCTTACTTATTCTCTCTAACAATTAAGCACTTAACTTGTTGGTGAAAATTAACAAACAACAAATGAAATCCTAAGCTTGCTATTTATAGGATTTCCTAAGTTAGGCTATAATGGACAATAGCCAATCCCACCTCCTTAGTAACCTCCATACTATTCATTACTTAGTAATTAAGTTATCTTGCTCAATACACTAAACTTGGTCATCACATCATTTTCCTTGTCACCAAGATTAACCATATGATCATGAGTTGCCCCATGGGTCACCCTATCTCATTGGATAAATATTTTGGACTTGAGGTTTAATTAAATTATCCTACACTTGGGCTTGTTTTAACCAACTTAATTGGACTTTACCCTTACTTACAATTGGGTTTGCACATTAACTTCTATTGGACTTTACAAATTGCTAAACAATCCTACAAGTCCATTTCATTTGGTTTAAAGCCTTATAATGTATTGTTTATGTATTATTCTCTTATTCTCACTCATATACTAATTCAAAATATATGATATATCATCATTCATACTTACTCGTATAATACTTCGTATCATACTCTTATTGATTATCTCGTACAATACATACGCATCATACAATCATCACTTTAGTTCCTTAATGCTTTATTTTCCCTAACGTTCTCAACTTAAGTCCGCAGGCGAAAAATTACATTTTCCATACTCAAATTATTATTACATAATCTGTCTTACCTCGATATTCTTTCGTTATGTATTTCTCGGAAGTTCAAAAATAATTCTCGAGCAGAAATTGATGAATAGTGTTTTTTTAAAAATTTCTCGAAAAACTTTTATTTTCGTATTGGAAATTCAAACACTTTAATTCCTTCACGTAGTCGAAATACTACGACGTTCCAATGTTTCTAGGTTATAGAATGACATTCATCTTACTAACACATAGTAATAACAAATAATATAATTTTATTCATTATTTTATTAATAATTATTTTACAAGGGATCCGAATTTCTCGGTCGTTACATTCTTCCCCCCTTATAAAGATTATGTCCCCAGAATCTCGTCTCACATTATGCAAACAATTGAGGGTAATCCTTCCTTATCTTTTCTTCCAATTCCCACGTTGTTTGTTCTGCATCGTGGTTCTTCCATAACACCTTCACGGAAGGTATAACTTTGTTCCGCAGAAATTGCTTTTTTTCTATCCATAATTTGAATCGGTATCTCTTTGTACGTTAAGTCCTTCTCAATATGAATAGGCTCATACTCTATTACGTGTTTATAATCCGGCTTATATGGACGTAACACAGATACGTGAAACACATTATTTATTCGTTCTAGGTCTGGAGGTAATGCTATCATATAAGCTACCTCACCTACCTGTTTTAACACTTCAAAAGGTCCTATAAACCTTGGACTTAACTTTCCCTTCTTTCTAAAATGTATCTTTACTTTCCAAGGAGATACCTTTAGAAATACGTAAGAGCCTACTTCAAACTCTCTATTTTCTCGATGCAAGTCCGCGTACTTCTGTCTATCTTAAGCTGCTATGAGAGGCATTCGTATCAACTTCACTACATCTGCTTTTTGCTGCACCAATTCTGGCCCTAGCATTCGGCGTTCTCCCACTTCGTCCCAACATACTGGTGTTTTGCACTTCCTTCTATACAAAGCTTCGTAAGGCGGCATACCTATGCTTGCATGATAAATGTTGTTATACGCAAACTCTACCAATGGTAGATGATCATCCCAACTACCCTTGAAATCCATGATGCAAGATCTTAACATATCTTCTAATGTCTAAATTATTCTCTCACTCTGTCCATCAGTTTGTGGATGATACGTTGTACTCAGCTTCAACTGCGTTCCCAACTGCTCCTGCAAACTCCTCCAAAAGTTCAATGTGAATCGTGGATCACGATCTGACACAATCAAAATTGGCATTCCATGTCTGGAAATTATTTGCTTAATATAAAGTTTAGCTAACTGGTCCAAGTTATACTTGACCCTAATTCGCAAGAAGTGAGCCGACTTCGTCAACCGGTCCACTATTACCCAAATTGCATCATACCCTTTCATTGTACTCGGTAGTCCCACCACAAAATCCATCGTGATATGCTCCCACTTCCACTCTGAAATCTCCAATAACTGTAACAAGCCATTTGGTCATTGATGTTCAGCCTTAACTTTCTGATAAATCAAGCACCTACTCACATACTCGGCTATTTCTCTCTTCATGTTCGGCCACCAAAAACTCTGTCGAAGGTCTTGATACATCTTAGTACTACCAGGATGAATTGAGTACCTCAAACTATGAGCCTCTTGTAATACTTGCTCCCTTAATTCCGTCTCATTCGAAACCCAAATTCTTCCTTTAAATCTCAATAACCCCTCTTTATCGAGACTGTACTTTAAATCTTTTTCATTGGTTAACCACTCCTTTATTCGGTCACACTCATCAGTTTTGAGTTGCACCTCCTTGACTCTCTCTATAATGGTAGATTGAATCTCTGTTGTAAATAGTCTCTGCCCCGATTCACTCGGAAACTTCACTTCTATTTCCATCCTAGACATCTCTGTTATTAACTCAGTTTGAGTCGTTAACATAGATAACTTCTCCCGACCCTTTCTACTTAATGCATCGGCAACTACATTGACTTTTCCAGGGTGATACAGGATTTCACAGTCGTAATCCTTTATCAACTCCGGCCATCTCCTCTGTCTCATATTCAACTCCTTCTGTGTGAAGATATATTTTAGACTCTTATGGTCCGTGTATATCTCACATTTTTCTCCGTAAAGATAATGTCTCCATATCTTTAAGGCAAAAACTACTACGGCCAGTTCCAGATCATGAGTAGGGTAAACTTTCTCATAATCCTTCAACTGCCTTGATGCATACGCAATGACCTTGCCATGCTGCATAAGCATGCAACCAAGTCCTCTATGCGAAGCATCGCTATAAACTACAAAATTTCATGTGTCATCGGGTAATGACAAAACAGGCGCTTCACTTAACCTCTTCTTCAGTTCCTGAAAATTATCCTCGCATTTATCAGTCCACACATATTTCAACGTCTTCCTTGTCAAGTTAGTGAACGGAGTAGCTATCTTCGAAAAATCCTGGATGAATCTCCGATAGTATCCCGCTAACCCTAGGAAACTCTGCACCTCAGTCAGCATTTTTCGGTTGGTCCCAATTCACCACGGCTTCCACCTTCGCTGGATCTACCAAAATCCCCTCATGGTCAATGACATGACCTAAAAACTGTACCTTTTCCAACCAAAATTCACACTTTTTGAACTTTGCATACAACTTCTCCTTCCTCAGTGTCTCCAACACAATTCTTAGGTGTTCAGCATGATCTTCTGGCGTCTTAGAATAGACTAGAATATCATCGATAAACACTACGACGAACTTATCCAAATATTGTTTGAACACTCTGTTCATCATATCCATAAATGCAGCTGGTGCATTAGTCAACCCAAATGACATCATCAGAAACTCGTAATGACCATAACTAGTCCTGAATGCCATCTTTGGTACATCCTCCTTCCTAACCTTCAACTGATGATACCCCGTCCTTAAATCTATTTTAGAAAAATACTTTGCCCCTTTTAACTGATCAAAGAGATCATCGATCCTGGGCAATGGGTATTTATTCTTTATCGTTAACTTGTTCAACTCTCAATAGTCAATACAAAGTCTTAATGATCCATCTTTCTTCTTTACAAACAATACCGGTGCTCCCCACGGCGAAAAACTCGATTGTATGTACTTTCTGTCCAACAGTTCTTGTAACTGTACCATCAACTCTTTCATCTCCACTAGCGCCATACAATACGGTGCCCTGGAAACTGGTGTCACTCCTGGCACAATATCTATTACAAACTCGGTCTCCCTATCCGGTGGAAGACTCAACAATTTACTTGGAAATACATATGTGAATTCTTTAACTATAGGTATTTGTTCCATGGTTGCTACCACTCTCTAGGTATCAACCACATGGCACAGATAACCTATACATCCCTTCCTTAATAATTTCCTAGTTTGTGTCATGGTAAGACAACACGAATGCCCCGGTGATCTATTCCCATAAAATACTACCTGAGGTTGTCTCAATGTTCTAATGTTCACACATTTCTTCTAACAATCTATAATTACCCCATGGTTAACCAACCAATCCATTCCGAGAATTACATCGAATTCTCTTAACTTTATCGGTATCAAATCTACCGATAATTTATAACCTCGTATGCCTACGCAACAACTCCTATGAATATCTTCAACATGAATTATCTCTTCATTTGCTACCTTAATATTTAAAGGTATAGGCAACTTTTTGGGAAGTAATCCTAATCGTCTAGCAAAATCACATGTTATGAACAAACAAGTAGCACCCGAATCAAACAACACGAAAGCATTTATATCGTTGATCGGAATAATACCTGTGACTACGTCCCCTAATGCATGTGCATCTTGGACTTTCATGTTAAAGGTGCGAGCCATCGGCCTACCTGGCTGCGCTGGACCACTAATAGCTAACTTACCGCTATTAGTGCCCTTACTCCCGTCCATCCCCTTCTTCAGGCAGTTCTTTGCCATGTGGTCAGTTGACCCACACATAAAATATCCGTGGTTTTTCTTCGAACTTGGAAAGTTAGGCGAAATGTGCCCCTCCTATCCACAGTTATAGCATATTGCCTTACCCTTGAAACAGACTCCTAAATGAGTCTTCCCACAGGTTTTGCAGGCCTCCATTCTTCTCTTTGGATCTCCTTATTTCACTCCGGTATTCCCAGAGTTAAACCCTTTCCATTTCTATCCCTCGCCACTCCCGCTGGCTCCTTCTATCTTCACTCCCCCATCAACCTTTCCCTTATTCTTCTTGTCCTTGTGGTACTGGCTTAAAGCCTCGCTACCACCTTCGGCGATTATCGCCTTCTCTAAAATGGTCCCAAATGAAGTACTTTAGAACACAGATATACGGTTATAGAGCCAGGGTTTCAAGCCCTGCTCGAACCGTCTAGCTTTTGTAACCTCGGTGTCCACTTGGTGTGGAGCAAACCTTGCCAGTTCATTAAACTTGGTAGCGTATTGGGGAACCGTCATTTCCCCTTGTTTCAAATCAAGAAACCGCATCTCCATGCTTCCCTGCATGCTCGTGGGAAAGTAGTTCTCGAAGAATATCTCCTTGAACCTCACCCACGTTAGGTTATCAATACTAGTTCTAGCCTGGTTAGCCTCCCACCAAAAATTGGGTTCACCTTTCATCATGTAGGTTACGAAGGCAACCTTCTAACCCTCATCGACATTTGCAATAACAAATGCCTTCTCGATTTCCTTCACCCACATTTGGGCTTCTATAGGGTCCGTAGTTTCTTTGAACTCCGACGGACCGACACTCTTGAAATCCTTAAAAGTAGTAGCTCGTACTACTCCAGGATTTACGGGGATATTAGACCCATTTCTATTAAATGCGGCTGTTAATAAGTTAACAAATTCCTGCATCAGGTTTATCGGACCTCCCTCCGGTTGATTTACATTAGCGTCTTGGTTTCGTTGTCTCCTTCTTGGCGGCATTTTGCTGTTACAATAAACAACACATTTCATTATTACTCTTTTCTTATTACTTAGTTATTATTCAAGATTAAACAATAACTTCAACATTCATTACTTAATATGTTCCGTAAAAAGGCTTATATTAATTCATTCCTTGTAGTATAATACTACATCGTTTACATTACATAGCCTAAGCTGATTACATTACTATCCCGCAATTGCTTTCCAAAAATTGGGATTTACAAAAGACTACCCTTTGATATACAAAAGAGGGTTTTACGTCACTACTAAATACACAATATTTATATATCTAATTCTACTCTAGCTCTACTAGATTGCATCTAGATAGGCATTATCAAACTAGATTACATCACCTGAGATAGGCATTATCAAAATCGCTACTAGAAATCCTTATGAGAACTCCTATGAATATAGGACATTCTCCTACTTTTTGGTCTTTAGTTCTTTGAGCTCGAAGACCTCCAGGTTTTAGCTCATGGTGCTAAAACTCTCTCGTCAGTTCTGTTCCCACATTGATTCCATATTTTTTTACTTACATCCGGAGCTCTACTTTAGCTCATTCCTCGATGAGTAGTGGAGGGCTATGTGGGTCCCCGAAGTGTATAACCTCTCTTCTTCGATTAATCAATTCGGTTTCGAGTCTCAGGACTAAATCACCACTACTTAGGCCTGTCTATGCTATTGGGTTTGGCATCTCTATTAAATTCCATTTCCACCGACATCTATATAAAAACAATTAAGTTTGATTACAACAAAACAATTAAGTTTTATTAGTACAATCGCCAAGTAGAATAATAAAAACACATATCATATATATAATACATTTTTAAGGTTACTTTCATCCTTTGCTTCTTTGACTTCTCTTAAGGTTATGACTTAAGGTTTTAATTCCTCCCTTATATTTTATAACCTAATGCTCTGATACCAACCTGTGACGCCCCCAAATCCGGGTATCTTCCAACCCGACATATGGTGTTCCACGGTGCTACAGTTCACACAAAAATTCAATTGAAATGCCTCAAAAGAACGAATATGTCTTATATATATTGTAAAACAATATTACCATTCCCCAGGTTCTTTATAACCGTTACATTTGTTCTTGTCATAATATCAAATATTATCATTACAAACCTATACTATTATATAGGTAATCTACAAGTTTGCCTTAGCCTTTCCTTTATCCTTGCCGGATCCTTCGGTCTGTTTGGTCTTAGCTGTATTCATATGGTTCAAGCAAGAGTGAGCATAACTAGCTCAGCAAGTACAATAATTACATTTAACAATATGCTTGAAATCATACAAATCATATATCTTCAATAACTAAACAATAGTTATGAAGTACTATCGATAATTCAAAATAGCACTTCTCTTTTTTTTAAAATGTTTTACAATGACAACATTCAGTAAAACATCAATTTCGGTCAAAGACCTTGAGCATTTCATACGTTCTTTGAAAAGGACATCCTGGCACTAAGTCCGTAAGTCCGGCATTACTTATGAGCACATCTAAGTGATCAGCGTATAGTACTCTATGTTGATCAACACTATATTCTTTAAACGTATGTACGTTTAAGTGGTGGCAACCTCACGTGCCTGTCGTTTGACGACAAAACATTTGTTTAGCATACTCAGTCTTTATTTGAAAACCACACCAAAATAGTTTGGTAAAATATTGATAATACTTCAATAGATTATAAGAAATCCAAAACATCTTAATTCTAGCCGAAAGAATTGGCTTCGACATCATTATACATCAATTCATGCATAAGAATACATGAATCACAAAACCTGTCTAAACTGAACATAGACAAGGGTTAGAATACTTGCCTTCAGCGTCTGCTACTATTATTATACGTTCACTTTAAGTCTTTAAGGTCTCTACAATAGATGATCACATAACATACCATATTAGGTCATTAATAAATATATATGGTTCCTAATGAATCTTACCCTTCTTCTCAATCTAATCATGTATTAGATTTGTTACTATTGGTTCCAACTTGTTGGTATAGTTTACATTGTCATTACGTTCACATTCGATTGATTATTTTTATCCTTTAGTGATCATACTTTAAGGTCTAACAATGTCTTGGACAATGTTACTTCAAGGTTTAGTTCATTACCAATTAGTTTCCTTTCTTTCCTTGCATATAAGCTTTCTTTATTGCCTTCCTTCTAATGTTGGCGTTGCGGTGCGACCTTCTTCTATGTGCCATACTGCGGTATGCAAGTTAGCAGATGGCAAGGGTCAAGATCTATATATCTTTGCCATGAGAGTCCTTATCAAGATGAGGTCGTATTGCTGGCGCCACTCTTGATGCCTAAAATTCGACTCTCAAGACTACAACGCGCGAGTCTCAATCTTATATATATCATGCTGCTGTGATTAACTCCTCGAGAGTTTCGAGACGCACACGCGACCGCAGCCAGCCACCATTATGCCTTAGGTTGGCGCGGCGCCGAC
Source organism: Panax ginseng (assembly GCA_020205605.1). Classification (NCBI taxonomy): domain Eukaryota; kingdom Viridiplantae; phylum Streptophyta; class Magnoliopsida; order Apiales; family Araliaceae; genus Panax; species Panax ginseng. The sequence goes on along the minus strand of CM035130.1, from coordinate 88,373,428 downwards.
TTCTGCACACCGCACAGCTTATTAGAAATTTTTTTTGCATAACGAACTTCCCGGACTCCAAATGATCATTTTTAGTCCGAATTGGCTCATTCAAAAGCTATTAGATTTCAAATCACATACTCTACGTGTTCATGCAAGAATTTTATATTTTTGACTTCGTTAACTCAAAATGCACCTATTGGTTCATTTTTAACAAAAATAATAAACATTCGTGAACGTTCAACGCTCATTTCTTTGTTCTAAGTCAGAATTCGGTCATTTTCGAGTACGCAACTCTATAATGCCAAATAAGACTTGTTCTCATCGAAAACCAACGTTTCCGAGCCCAAAATAAAAATTCGACTTCCAATCCGAGAATTTCACGAATTCGACGATTATCGTCCAATCGTGTGAATTCCGGTATAACTTCGTTACTTATGATTTGTTCATTGTTTCAAATAGATTCAATCCATCATATTGACATCTTAACATACATATTTCATCAACTTATTTACATGATAAGTTATTACTTATTCTCCATGAGTTTATAACTTATCAAAGTATAAACTACATATAGTTTCATTTCTCATGACTTATAATGGTTTAAGTCTTCTAACCATCATCCTTACATCTTCTTAACATATAAACTTCATTCATGTAAATATGTTACAAGTCTTACAAGTTCTTCCTTAGTTCATAGCTTATCTATGAACAAAGTGCTTATTCACGGCTTATTAAGACTTATGTCCTTAGATTCTTCATTCTTATCATTTCTTAGCATACATGTCAATTAATCCACACTTCTCTTATGAACCTACAATTGTAGAGATGGAAGAATAATGACATAGGATCATTACCTTTGATGAACAAGCTTTTCTTCTTCTTTTCTAACAATGGAAGTCTAACTTTTTCTTACTTATTCTCTCTAACAATTAAGCACTTAACTTGTTGGTGAAAATTAACAAACAACAAATGAAATCCTAAGCTTGCTATTTATAAGATTTCCTAAGTTAGGCTATAATGGACAATAGTCAATCCCACCTCTTTAGTAACCTCCATACTATTCATTACTTAGCAATTAAGTTATCTTGCTCAATACACTAATTACTTGGTCATCACATCATTTTCTTAGTCACCAAGATTAACCATATGATCATGGGTTGTCCCATGGGTCACCCTAACCCATTGGATCAATAGTTTGGGCTTGAGGTTTAATTAAATTATCCTACACTTGGGCTTATATTAACCAACTTAATTGGACTTTACCCTTACTTACACTTGGTCTTGCACATTAACTTCTGTTGGACTTTACAAATTGCTAAACAATCCTACAAGTCCAGTTCATTTGGCTTTAAGTCTTATAACGTATTGTTTACGTATTATTCTCGTATTCTCACTCGTATACTAATTCACAATATACGATATACCATCATTCATACATACTCGTATAATACTTCATATCATACTCGTATTTATTACCTCGTACAATACATACATATCATACGATCATCACTTTAGTTCCTTAACGCTTTATTTTCCCTAACGTTCTCAACTTAAGTCCGCAGGTAAAAAATTACGTTTTCCATACTCGAATTATTATTATATAATCCGTCTTACCTCGATATTCTATTGTTACGTATTTCTCAGAAGTTCAAAAATAATTCCCGAGCAGAAATCGATGAATAGTGTTTTTTGGAAAATTTCTCGGAAAACTTTTATTTTCGTCTTGGAAATTCAAACACTTTAATTCCTTCACGTAGTCGAAATACTATGATGTTCCAACGTTTATAGGTTATAGAACGACATTCATCTTACTAACACATAGTAATAACAAATAATATAATTTTATTCATTATTTTATTAAATAAAATTATTTTACAATAGATTCGAATTTCTGGGTCGTTATAAAAACATTCAAGCTTTAGTCAAGAATGTGAAGAACGTTAAGGTAATAATTCATAAAACTTTAGTCTTCGATCATTTTTTATTTATTTTTCGTAGAGAATCATGAATTGGTGGAGCATGTCTCTTCCGGAGTAATAAGGATGGATATTAGTGAATTAAAACATTGATAAGTCAAGTATAAGTAGGAATCATAAGCGTTTAAGGAAGTTTAAATCAAAGGAACCATTAATTGTTGATTTGGTTGTTGATGGACAAATTGAAAACCATCATATATAGGTTGTGTACTTATTGCTTGGTTAGGTTATAGACAATGAGTCAATGGATTGGTTCCATTTGATTTGGCGTATAAAACACAAGTAACAAAGTTATGGTGAAATTTACGAGATTAGGCGTTAAACGTCAAAATCGTGGAATTTCTGGATTAGTAGTCAAAACTTGCCGTTTAACTCGGAAACCCTAGTTTTCGAAGGCATAACATAGAACAATGTATTTAAGAGTCGTGGACTCAAGAATGGTTGAATTCTGACTTATAACAAAGAAAACAAGTTATGAACGTTCACGAGCGTTAAATGAACGCGTAATAGAACGTTAAATAGTGAATTCATTATTAACGGATTTAAAACTACTTTTATCCATGTGAAATCGAAGTACATGATATGTGTAAAAAAATGGCTTTTGAACTAGCTAAATCCGACTTATTACGACCAAGTTAGGAATCCGGAAAGAATTGAACTGGAAAATATAAAATTTTCTCAAGGGCTCGAAATTGTAGCAGCAGTCACTACCAAGCATCTAATACTCAAGCAAAGAACGCCGTCTCAGAGGAATGGCTATCGCGCTAAGTCGCCAAGTGATGCCACTCAGATGTAGGAGTCTCGTCTTGCAACTTTAGAGACAGACAAGGTTTAGGTCTTGCAGATTGGAAAGGCATGGCGCCAATGGTGTACTAAAATAAGTGTGCAGTCTTTAGTAAAAGAAGAATTGTTAACTAGATTAGTTTCCAAACCCAATTGTTGCAAGACAATTATGGGACGTGTATATACTTAGTATACATGGTAAAACCATTCTTATATCATACATATATAGATGACTTTAGGAATTTAACGATGATTAATAGTAATTAAGCGAAGAGCGTGAGTGGGGGAAAGTAAATTGTATTCAACATTGGTACTTAACTAATGATGGTTAAGTATTGGTTTAGTGACGTAAGAACATTAATAAGCCATAATGGAAGATAGTTAAGTTGAAACGACTTTTATTAATGAAATAATTTCAATTAAGATATAGAAGAGAAAGAAGTTGGTAAAAACAATGTGATTAGATTGTTTAGTAGCTAATTGCAGTGTGTTATGTGAATATATCATGTAGAAACTGTAAAGACCAAGAACTGTTGAATTTTATTTGAAGACGCTTGATAAGTGGATTTTATATACGCGATTCAATATCCATTTCATGCTTATTTGTTGCTAAATTCTTGTGATCATGTTCCTTTTTACTTGTTTTATGTTATTTCTTGTGTAGGTTGGTTGTTGAGGCATTTTACGGATATGTGGAATCAATTGGGAAGATTTGAGGTCAATTAGAGCAAAATTGAGAGTCTGAAGATGAAAATCAAAGAAAGTCATTTGGCGGAAGACATACGCCACGGGCTAAGCATCATTAGCTTTTATACACCACCGGCATGGGGTCTTAATCTCCAGTTAGCAAAAGCATAGCCCGCCGAGGCAGGCCAAATTATACTACGTACCCCCGCCGGGGTGAGGGGTCTTCAAGGGAGCTAGACAGAAAGGGTGCCCATCGGGGCGGGCATTTTTAGCATATAAACCCCCTCCGGGGCGGGGGGTGTCGATTCTGAAGTGTCATGTTGTGATTGAAATTCTTCTTGAACATGGTTTCTAGTAATTGCATGACAATGGAAGTCTAATTAAAGGGATTTTTGGTTGGAGCTTGTATGCTAGACATCTATTACTCTATCAACAACAACTTCAACATTACAACAGGGGATATTACGAAGATCTAATCTAAGTTTTTAGAGTAAGCGTGGAGGAGTATTTCAGGAGATTTTTCAAGATGATCGCGATTTTAGCCTACGTGAAGGGTGTTTTTCAATATTCTTCGTGTTAGATTTTTATTTGTAGTTGAAAGAATGATTTCTATGATTTATTCAGTGTTTATTTTGTTTGACATGAACTAATTCACTTTTTAGGCTTATGATGGATCTTTGAGTGAATCGATGATTTTGTAAACTTTGATTTCCAATTTAATAGTCTATTTCCAGTTTATCTATATTGATTTGAGCTTGAATCTATGAATTGTCTGATCAATAATTCTTTGTGGAATTGGATGGAATCGAGAGAGGATATTTAAATCTAGACCTAATTAATATAGCATGTGTTCATGATTTTGTGAATAGCTTAATCTTGATGAATGTTAAGGTAGAGATATGCTTGACATCGCATGTAATCAGATAGAGAACTTATTCTTAAACTTTCTTCAATTGTAATTCGCATAGAGATATAGTGGGTTAGTTGATTAAGGTGTTTAATGGATTTCTATCTTAATTGTGGATTGACGTTAATACGGTATTAGTGCATCGAGAGGTGGTTAATACTACTTTCGTGTTCTTGATTAATAAACTAGGATAGTGCATTGAATTGGAATAAAGGTGTTAAAATCAGAGTGAAGCTTAGGGTGAAATCATAAGTCTAATTATCCATTAATTGTTGAAATTCTAGATTTTAATATTTGTGATTGTTTTGTGATAGTTTAATTGTTATTTAATTTAGAATCATTAGTTATAATTATTAAGTTGATTTGTTTAATAAAATTAGGGTTAATAGGAAATTGGTAATTGTAAGTTAAGATTATTGCTAGTTAGTCTTTGTGGGAACGATACTCTACTTATCACTCTATTACTTGTTGACCACGTATACTTGCGTGTTGTGCGTATATAGATTTTACCCAACAAGTTTTTGGCATCGTTGCCGGGGAATATTTAGTATAAATCTTAATAGTTTTACAATATCAGTTTAATTAATCCAGTTTTACTCAGACATTTTTATTTTTGTTTTGTACTTCTTATTTCAGGTGTTGGAAACAGTTTATGCAAACTCGGTCCAAAAATCCAGACTTGTTGCCTTTTGAGGACGACATTGAGAAAAGGTTTCAGAGGTTGAGTAAGTGCATCAAGGAAACGAGGCAAGAATTCGAAACATCTGAAAAGGAAGAGGTAATGGCAGCTGAAGATCAGAAAGCGTTAAGGGACTTTCTTTACACACCCAAGGTGGTGAAGCAGCGATTAAGCATCACCAGCCCGCAATAATAGTCGCTAACACATTTGAAATCAAGCCTGGGACGATTTAAATGATTCAGAATTCAGTTCAGTTTGGGGGATTGGCAAATGACAATCCGAACGAGCATCTTGTTAGTTTTCTGGAAATTTGCGACACCTTTAGGTACAATGGGGTGTCGGATGATGCGGTGAGACTTCGCTTGTTCCCATTCACTTTACGGGACAAGGTGAAGAGTTGGTTGCATTCTCTACTGCCTGGATCGATTACTACATGGGAGGATTTAGCGCAGAAATTCCTAGCCAAATTCTTCCCACCGGCGAAGACTGTAAAGATGAGAAACGAGATAACGATGTTTGAGCAACAACATGGGGAGTCGCTATATGAGGCATGGGAGAGATATAAAGAATTTCTCAGAAAATGCCCACATCATGGATTACCCAAGTGGCTGCAAATGAACACATTTTACAACGAACTACATGGGAATCTCAGAACTAGTATTGATGCAGCGTCGGGCAGAGCATTCATAGCCAAGAGTTACGAGGAAGCATATGACTTGCTTGAAACCATGGCGGCTAAAACTACCAGTGGCCCACAGCGAGAATGACACAGGCAAAGGCAGTTGGGGTTTTAGAAGTGGATGGTGTGACAGCTATACAAGCACAAATTGCAGCACTTTCGAAGAAGTTGGATTCTATGACAGGGACACAGGCACAACAAGTACAAAAAGTGGCAGTTATATGTGAGTTATGTGCAGGAGAGAACCCAACGGATCAATGCGCTATAAATCCAGCATCTGTGCAGTTTGTGGGCAATTATAACAGAATTCCACAGAACACATACCAGAACACATACAATCAAGGAAATAGGAATCATCCAAATTTTTTATGGAGCAATAACCAGCAGCAACAAGCTCCAAGATCATCATATCAACCAGGATTTCAGAACCATCAACAACCAGCTCAACATCAAGAAAGGAAATCAGATTTAGAGGAGTTGGTGACAAAATACATAACTAGCAATGAGGTGGCTATGAAAAATCAAGCAATGGCTATGAAATCACAAGAGATGGCGATCAAGAATCTAGAGAATCAGATAGGCCAAATTGCATTGGCATTGAATAATAGACCACAAGGGACGTTACCAAGTGACACCGAGAGAAATCCTAAGGGTAATCACGAGCAGTGTCAAGCTATTATGTTGAGAAGTGGAAAACAGCTTGATGGTCAAGAGACAGAAATTTTGGCTTCAAAGGAGGATGAAATAGAGAAAGAAAATACAGAGGGTGAGGTAAAGTAGGGGGACAAAAAACAAATGAAAAAGAACAAACCAGTTAGTAAACCAGTTGTCTATCCTCCCCCACCATTCCAGGAAAGAGTTCAAAAACAAAAATTAGACAAGCAATTCACAAAGTTTTTGGAAGTATTCAAGAAATTACAAATCAACATACCATTTGCAGAGGCCCTAGAACAAATGCCGAGCTACACAAAATTTATGAAAGGGATTCAGTCAAGGAAGAAGAAATGGGAAGATTTCGAGACAGTTGCACTAACCGAGGAGTGTAGTGCGGTATTACAGCAGAAATTACCACCAAAACTCAAGGACCCGGGGAGCTTTACTATTCCATACACGATCGGTAATATATACATTTTAGCAAGTGTTTATGTGATTTGGGGGCGAGTGTAAACCTTATGCCATTGTCAGTATACTTAGAATTAGGTTTGCCCGTACCAAGACCTACAAATATCTCATTACAGTTGGCGGATAGGTCAGTCACATATCTGAGAGGCATAGTGGAGGACATTTTAGTAAAAGTGGATAAGTTTATATTCCCCGTGGACTTTATCATTTTGGACTTTGAAGAGGACAAGAATATCCCAATTATCCTAGGGAGACCATTTTTGGCCACGGGTAAGACACTCATAGATGTGCAAAAAGGAGAACTGACTATGAGGGTCCAAGATCAAGAAATAAAATTCAATGTGTTCAAGGCTATGAAATTCCCCACGGATGAGGAAGAATGTTTTCGAATGGATTTAATTGTGCAAATCGTCAGTGAAGATATGAGCAAGAGTTTGGTCAACGATCCGTTAGAAACAACTTTATTGGGAGATGAAGAGGTCGACGACCCAAAATTGGTGGATTATTTACAAATGCTAGACTCATTACCACGAGTTTCCAGATTCAGAACACCGTTTGAACCATTGTACACGGAAGAAGTAGCCGCCGAAAAACTAAAACCATCATTGGAAGAGCCACCAAAGCTGGAACTTAAGCCACTCCCTAAACACCTCAGGTATGCGTATTTAGGCAATTCAAATTCTTTACCTGTTATTATTTCAGCTGCACTTAATGAAATGCAGGAAGAAAAGTTGTTGAGGGTGCTTCGGGAACACAAAACAGCTATTGGGTGGACAATCGCAGACATAAAGGGAATTAGTCATTCATTTTGCATGCACAAGATCTTAATGGAAGATGATGTAAAACCAACAGTGGAGCAACAACGACGAATTAACCCGATTATGAAGGAAGTTGTGAAGAAGGAAATTTTGAAGTGGTTAGATGCCGGTATCATCTACCCGATTTCCGATAGTAAATGGGTTAGTCCAGTTCAGTGTGTACTGAAAAAAGGAGGAATGACGGTGGTGCAGAATGAGGATAACGAGTTAATACCAACTAGAACAGTGACAGGTTGGAGGGTTTGCATGGATTACTGAAAATTGAACAAGGAAACCCGAAAAGATCATTTCTCGCTGCCCTTTATTGATCAAATGTTAGATAGATTGGCGGGACACCAATATTACTGTTTGTTGGATGGGTACTCGGGCTACAACCAAATAGTCATCGCTCTGGAGGATCAAGAGAAGACCACATTCACGTGCCCTTACGGCACATTTACATTCAGGAGGATGTCGTTTGGGCTATGCAATGCACCTGCAACTTTCCAACAGTGTATGATGGCCATTTTTTCAGATATGGTGGAGAAAAATGTTGAGGTCTTCATGGATGACTTTTTGATCTATGGGGACAGCTTCGATATTTGCTGAATCTGGTCATGGTGTTGCAAAGATGTAAGGACATGAATCTCATACTAAATTGGGAAAAATGCCACTTCATGGTTGAAGAGGGCATAATTTTGGGCCATAAGGTATCGGCTCAAGGATTGGAAGTTGACAAAGCAAAGCTGGAAACTATTGAAAAATTGCCTCCACCAAACTCAATGAAGGGTATTAGGAGTTTCTTAGGACACGCTGGGTTCTACCGGAGGTTCATAAAAGACTTCTCTAAAATTGCAAAACCTCTATGCAGTTTATTAGAGAAGGATGCAACATTCAGCTTTGATGAAGAATGCAAGACATCTTTTGACTTATTAAAAAGAAAATTAACTACAGCCCCCGTTATAGTCGCACCGGATTGGAGCATGCCATTCAAGCTCATGTGTGATGCAAGTGACTACGCGGTTGGGGCCTTTTTAGGCCAACGTCGAGATAAGGTGTTTTACGCCATATACTATGCAAGTAAAACACTTACAGAGACTCAAATGAATTACACAACCACATAAAAGGAATTGCTTGCAGTGGTGTATGCGTTTGACAAATTTCGGGATTACTTGATCGGGACTAAGGTGATAGTTTACACAGACCATGCGGCGATTCGGTACTTGATATCGAAAAAGGATGCTAAACCACGCCTTATCTGGTGGATTCTCCTACTTCAAGAGTTTGACTTAGAAATAAAGGATAGAAAGGGGACGGAGAACCAAGTGGCCAATCACTTGTCTAGGTTGGAAAACCAAGGGAAAGCGAAAGACGACTAATGTGAGATTAATGAGTCATTCCCAGATGAGCAACTGTTTGGGATTTTAGCAGAAATTCCATGGTATGGTGATTATGCAAATTTCATTGTGAGAAATATTCTACCACCTGACCTCACAAGACAACAGAAAATGAAATTTCTTCACAACGTGAAATGGTACATGTGGGATGAACCATATTTATTCAAGCAGTACGCTGACAAAATGATTCGACGGTGCGTCCCATATAGTGAAGTGAAGAATATTCTACATGAGTGTCACTCATCGGCGTATGGCGGACACTATGGTAGCGAGAGGACAGCAGCGAAGGTGTTATAAGTAGGTTTTTATTGGCCTACGTTATTCAAAGTTGCCCACCATTTTGTCAAGCAATGCGATAGGTGTCAAAGGGTGGGCAACATTTCGAAACGGAATGAGATGCCTCTGCAAACGATTCTTGAAGTGGAAATCTTTGATGTATGGGGTATCAATCATGGGACCATTCCCTTCATCCTTAAACAATCAGTATATTCTCCTCGCAGTGGATTATGTATCGAAGGGGGTTAAAACTGCAGTATTACCATCAAACGATGCCAAGGTGGTCCTCAAATTCCTACAAAAGAACATCTTCACGAGATTTGGCACACCAAGAGCAATAATCGTCGATGTGAAGGTAGTCACTTACGCAATAAGTCCTTTCTTCGCTCTTTTGTCCAAGTATGGGGTCAATCACAAGGTAGCATAAACAGATCACCCTCAAACCAATTGGGGCGGGATGAGGTGTCTAACAGAGAAGTTAAGAAGATACTAGAGAAAGTGGTGAATCCTAGTAGGAAAGATTGGTCGCTTAGATTGGACGATGCATTATGGGCGTACAGGAAGGCATACAAGACACCAATCGGAATGTCACCATACCAATTACTGTACGGAAAGGCATGTCAATTACCGGTCGAGCTACATCATAAGGCATATTAGGCTGTGCAAAAACTCAATTTTGATCAAACAGCTGTAGGTGAGAAGAGACTACTTTAATTGAATGAACTCGATGAATTTCGCCTTCATGCCTTTGAGAATGCCAAATTATACAAAGAAAAAGTCAAAAGATGGCACGATCAGAAAATTATGCATCGAACATTTGAGCCAGGCCCATCAGTACTCTTGTTTAACTCACGGCTGCGATTGTTCCCCGGAAAGCTTAAATCGAGATGGTCGGAACCATTCATGGTCAAGCGGGTATTCTCTCATGGTGCAGTCGAAATCTATAGTCGCAATCCACTAGAAACATTCAAAGTCAACGGACACCATCTAAAGCATTATTGGGGTGGAGAAGCCAACACCGACGTGATCGCCATCACATTGACCGACACAACATAAGCAGGAAGTAGTCAGGTTGAACGACTTAAAATCAAGCTCTAATTGGGGGGCAACCCAATCTTTAGTTTATTTATCATATTTTCAATTCATATGTGTTTAATCATAGTTTTCATTAACTTACTAGGTAGAAGAATAATAAAAGTCTCGTTAATATCTCCACATTATATTATGTTATCAATAACTCACTAATTCTCATGTGTTAAATCTTGCAGGATGGAAAATGGAGAATTAAGTAAACTACATGAAGCAGAACAAAGAGCCTGACAGTAAGCATGCCTCGTAAAAGGTGCCCTTGTATATTATAACCCCGTTGGGAGTGGGGGTCATCAAACAAGTTTGACAGTGGTATAGCCCACCGGGGCCTTTTTCAAGATAAATAACCGTCACGGGTGGGTCCTCAAATCCAATCGATGAATGCAAGCGCTGTGGTGGGCCCTTAATATAATACCCCAAGGCGGGGTCTGGCAAGAACAGATGTTGGCAGTTACATAGACCTTTCCTCTTCCCAATAAAACACCAATTTCCCACTTCCCCACTACCTCATAACCTCCTCACATAACCAATCACCCACTACTACCATTACCACCAATACTCCATTACTCTTTTCCACCTCTTCACTCCACCAATGATAGCCATCCTTCAACCTCTATATATATCAATACCCTCATATCAAATCTCTCACACTAATTGACATAGCAAATTCATAAGAATACTTGAGAGTTAGAGAGGAGCAAATTGCAAAAAGTTTGGGGGAAAGTTAATGCAAGTCACGCACTAGAGCGAGATCATGGCTTCACCATCATCTTCTAAACGACAAAGGGGAGAAAGCTCACGGTCATCTCAACCAACACGCACCTTCGATCGCCGAAAATTTGCAAGTGCCGCCGCCGCCGATCGGTATGACTACATGCTCACCAAAGCCCTTACACCGGAGAGGGGGTTAGCACCGGATCCTAACGATGGGGAGCTTATGCATCAAATTTCCCAAAAGGGATGGACCAAATTCACCGAGGAGCCGGAACCAGCCGTCGTTAACATCGTCAAAGAATTCTACGCAAATGCTGAGGACAAAGAATCATTCCACGCATTTGTGCGAGGACGGTTGGTTCCATTTAGTGCCGACGCCATTAACACCTACTACCAACTGAGGGTGCCTCGCCACTACCAGTATGCTCATCTCTGTAATTCTGACCCGGACTTTGATGCTATAATCATGGAGATGACAAAACCGGGAACATCTTGGATCAAGGGTCGAAAGGGAGGCACCGTGTTTCATAGCAAAGACCTTAGTCGGTATGGCAAAATCTGGTACACCTTCCTATGTGCAAAATTGCTTCCATCCTAACATACCTCGGACGTCACCAAAGAGAAGGCGTTACTGCTGTACGCCATTGTGCAAGATTTTATCATTGACGCCGGGGCCATAATCTGTTCATCAATCCGCCGGTACTTACGTGGGAATTTTTCTAGAGGCTTGCCACACCCATCTCTCATTTGTGGGTTGTGTCGCAATGCAGGAGTTAGATGGTCTAATGACGAGCCCACACAATTGCCACTTGCATTGCTTGATTCTAGAATGATAGCGCAGTATTCCGTATGGGCAGGGGGCGAGTCACATCCGCGTGGTCTGGATTTTATTTTTTCATTGGATTCAGATGACGACGTGGATCCTACGGAGACATCGAGAGAGGATGATGAACCAATGGGCGATCAAGGGACTGAGCAGGTACCGCAGGCCGAGGCCATACCCAGTTCTCAATTCCTTATTTTTCAAAATCAATTTAATGCACACAACAACGCAACACGTCGGGAAATGAGGCGATTGGCGATGAGACAAGATCATATGTTTGATGCTATGAATGCATCTTTCGCCTCACTCAACACAACTTTGCAAAGCTTCAACCCGGCAGCCCAATTCCCATATCAATAACCCATGCCAATGCCAAGGTTTCCACCAAGCGATTCGGATGAAGGAGAACAACAACCACCTCCTCAGACTTAAGCGATAGCAGGGAAGTCCTTACATACTTATTTTGACTATTCATCCAATGAGGACATTGTATTACTTAAGTTTGGGAGATTTAAGTACATGTTTGCATGCATTTAGCTCATTTAGGTTGCATTTTGAATTGTTTTCATTTAAATTTCTGTATTGCATTCTAATTATAGTATTACATGATAGCTTAGGTGCATCCATAGTAGTTTAGGTTAATATTTGTCATTGCATAGTAGATAATCTTGTAAAGCATTTTGTTATCCTTATAAAAAAATAGTTAATAAATATTGTGTTGCGTAAGTCCATCAATGTTGCATTTCATAGTGTTTGAGGAGCAATGATGTGATTGACAATAAGTTAACAAATACAGTATTGAGTATTAGAACTATGATACAATTTCTGTTATGAATCGAATCTTGAGCTTGTTTGAAGCTGGTATAAAAGGATAGCACGATTAACAAAACATCTATGTTGATTGGTCAGTTTAAATTGGTACCTAAATGGTCTCTAAAGGATAATGCTAGAGTGAATGACAAAATGACAAGAATGAATAGTAAAGGCTAAAGTTAGGCAAGAACCTAAGTTTGGGGGATGTTATGTGCGGTATATAAGCTTTATTTATCTAAAAAAAATAACAAAAAATAAAACGGGAAATAAGAGCAAAAAGCCCCCGTATGTGTAAAAATATATATATATATATATATGAATAAAGTATAAGTACCCCGCTTGAACCCCCGAGTTAGTGATTGTTTAGTTTTAGTTGAAGTTGTCTATTTTTGAAATTTTTAAGTTTGCGATGTATGATTCCTTCTAAGAGATTGGTTATGCATTGGAATTTGAGTCTGTATCGGTTAGCATGGATGTTGATCATCACACACACTATACTAGTGATAATGGCTTGAGATTTATGGATTAAAACGGAATTGTAGATTGGTTTTTGGTAATTGATATTGTATAGTTGCTTATTTTCGCTGAGGCCGTTAAGATAATCTTGATTTTGCGATATTGTTGGATTTGGAAGCATATAAGTTAGGTCGTATACGTATTCATTTCATCTCATTGTATTGCATATAGTGTTTTGTGCTTGAGGACTAGCACAGTTTAAGTTTGGGGGATTTTATATACGCGATTCAATATCCATTTCATGCTTATTTGTTGCTAAATTCTTGTGATCATGTTCCTTTTTACTTGTTGCTTATTTTACGAATATGTGGAATCAATTGGGATGATTTGAGGTCAATTAGAGCAAAATTGGAGTACAGCATGAAAATAAGCAAAGTCATTTGGCAGAAGACATGCCCGTCGAGGCGGGCATCATTAGCCTATACACCCCCACCAGGGTGGGGGGGTCTTAATCTCTAGTTTAGCGAAGCATAGCATGATGCGGGCCAAATTATCTTCGTGCCTTTCAGGCGGGGGTCTTTAAGGGAGCTAGACAGAAAGGGTGCCGTCGAGGAGGCGTTTTAAGATATACACTTCGCTTGAGGCGAAGGTGTCGATTCTGAAGTGTCATGTTGTGATTGAAATTCTTCTTGGACATGGTTTCTAGTAATTACATGACAATGGAAGTCTAATTGAAGGGATTTTCAGCTGGAGCTTGTATGCTAGACATCTATTACTCTATCAACAACAACTTCAACATTACAACAGGGGATATTACAAAGATCTAATCTGAGTTTTCAGAGTAAGCGTGGAGGAGTATTTCAGGAGATTTTTCAAGACGATCGCGATTTTAGTCTATGTGAAGGGTGTTTTTCAATATTCTTCGTGTTAGATTTTTATTTGTAGTTGAAAGAATGATTTCTATGATTTATTCAGTGTTCATTTTGTTTGACATGAACTAATTCACTTTTTAGGCTTATAATGGATCTTTGAGTGAATCGATGATTTTGTAAACTTTGATTTCCAATTTAATAATCTATTTCCAGTTTATCTATATTGATTTGAGTTTGAATCTATGAATTGTCTGATCAACAATTCTTTGTGGAATTGGATGGAATCGAGAGAGGATATTCAAATCTAGACCTAATTAATATAGCATGTGTTCATGATTTGGTGAATAGCTTAATCTTGATGAATGTTAAGGTAGAGATATGCTTGACATCGCATGTAATTGGATAAAGAACTTATTCTTAAACTTTCTTCAATTGTAATTCACATAGAGATATAGTGGGTTAGTTGATTAAGGTGTTTAACGAATTTCTATCTTAATTGTGGATTGACGTTAATACGGTATTAGTGCATCGAGAGGTGGTTAATACTACTTTCGTGTTCTTGATTAATAAACTGGGATAGTGCATTGAATTGGAATAAAGGTGTTAAAATCAGAGTGAAGCTTATGGTGAAATCATAAGTCTAATTATCCATTAATTGTTAAAATTCTAGATTTTGATATTTGTTATTGTTTTGTGATAGTTTAATTGTTATTTAATTTAGAATCATTAGTTATAATTATAGAGTTGATTTGTTTAATAAAATTAGGGTTAATAGGAAATTGGTAATTGTAAGTTAAGATTATTGTTAGTTAGTCTCTGTGGGAACGATACTCTACTTATCACTCTATTACTTGTTGACCACGTATACTTGCGTGTTGTGCGTATATAGATTATACCCAACAACGCTTGAAGGCAAGTTTTCTTAACGCACCTTGTCTAACCTTCGTGTTAGCCAAGTTTTCTGTGATTCATAATAAGAGATGCATGAATTATTTTATGAAAGAGTTGATGCCAGTTTTAACTCGGCTAGACTAATTTTAAGAGTTAGATTGATTTGTTTACAAGTCTTTCGATATAGAATTGTTAACGCTATCCTATGCCAAGTGATTGCTACGGATTCAAAGGTAAGCTTGTGTATGAACAAACAAATATATTTCACATCGATTATTCGATGTGTAACACCCCAGTCCCACATCGAAAGATAGGGGAAAAATTTGTCTGCATATAAGAAAATAAGTTACTACCAATAGTACCTTCAAGTCATGACCTTTTGGGAGCCTGTGGTGGGCTAGATGACCCAAGAAGATACTATTGGGCCAGTAGTTTGAGGCCTTATTTGGATGGATTTGATTCGATTCGGACTTGGGATTTGACCCAAGATTTGTTCCGAACTCGGGATTTGACCCGAGTTGTTTCATATGGTATCAAACCGACTCTCGAAAGCTTCGAATTGCCGGGTCATCCGATCGGGTTCTTGGGAGGTGGGGACACGAAGGTGGTGGTATTATCCCACAATGGAGAGATGAAGGTCCGGAGGTGGGGACACGGAAGCCGGTAGGTATTATCCCACAATGGCTAGAGAGGCAAAGATCTTTGGGCCGTAGTGTGTGTGATCGGTTACGACGGGACGTCGAGAAATTTAAGTGGGGAGTTTGTAACACCTCGGTCCACATCGAAAGATAGGGAAAAATTTGTTCGCATATATAAGAAAATAAGTTACTACCAATAAAGACCTTCAAGTCGCGACCTTTTGGGAGCTGTGGTGGGCTAGATGACCCAAGAAGATACTATTGGGCCAGTAGTTTGAGGCCTTATTTGGATGGATTTGATTCGATTCGGACTTGGGATTTGACCCAAGATTTGTTCCGAACTCGGGATTTGACCCGGGTTGTTTCACGATGGGCACGCGAGGTTACCAAAACTTAAACGTAGATACGTTTAATGGATGAATGCTGATCAACATAGAGTACTATAGGCTGATCACCTAGAAGTGCTCGTAAGATATATCGGACTTACGGACTTAGTGTCAGGTTGTCCTTTTTCATGAATAAAAACCAAAAGAGAACAGTAAATACAATCATTTTGATGTTATTTCAATGGAATGAATGTATAGTTACGAGTATCGTGTAGCACCATATCTGTGGGTTGAAAGTACCCAGATTTTGGGGCGTCACATAATCAACATATATCACACATCACTTTATCACACTTTTCACATTTCAATATTATCTTTAATCTATATCATTCATCACTTATTCACATGTTTCACATTTCAGGATTAACTTTAATCTATATCATTCATAACTTATCCACATGTTTCATATTTCAAGATTATTTTTAATCTGTATCATTCATTAGTTATCCACACGTTTCACATTTCAAAATTATCTTTAATCTATATCACTCATCACTTATCTACACATTTCACATTTCAAGATTATCTTTAATATACCACATATTAGTTATCCACACATTTCACATTTCAAGATTATCTTTAATCTACCTCATATTGATTATCCACACGTTTTGCATTTCAAGATTATTTTTAATCTACCACATATTAGTTATCCATATTCTGCATTATTATGTTAATGTATTAATATCACAAATATCAATGTTCTTCAAATAATGAGTTTGTCTAACTATTTAATACTCGTGACTTTTAATTACATAACTTTTCATTACTACCCTTGCTACGGTGACAATTATTAGTTTAATAATATGAAATACTGTAGAGTTGATACTGTGACAATTATTGATTCAATAATATGAAATATTATGACAATTATTGGTTTAATAATATGAAATAATGTGTAGTTGCTACTATGACAATTATTAGTTCAATAATATGAAATAATGTGACAATTATTAATACAATAATATGAAATATTGTGCAGTTGTTATTGTGACAATTATTGTTTCAATAATATGAAATATTGTGCAATACTGGGTGTTACTGTAGAATATCGTGTGCTATTGTGGAGTACCGCATATTATTGTTCCTTTATCACCGGGTATTTTAACTATTAAATGTAATAGTTTCGGTGATAATTTTTATAAAAAAAATTATTTCTATCATTTACTGTATCCGATAATTATTTTATTGTGAGCTCAACAAATTATTGGTTGTTTCGACGTCGTTATACTTTATCGAATATTCTCCGATATACTGAATATTTTTTATAATTTGCATATATCTCCCTTAACTTTAACATTTTTATGAAATTAATATCTTACTATTTATAATAATATTTATAAAAAAAATTAAGTTTTATTTATTAAAAATTAGGATCTTATACAAAACTCTAATTTTAAAATTGATCGAGTACTATCCTTTATTTTTGCAAACAAAACATAATAATCATAAAATATCAAAAGTAATGTGATGATAATCAAGTCACGTGTCAATGAATCATAATATCTTTTTTATCATTATTTTATTTTATTCCTTAAGATAATGAATCATAGTCGATTGACTCAAAAATCTGAAGATAATGCAAATTATTCCCTTTAGCCAATAATAAATAAATAAATGCATAAAAAATAATTCCATGCTCAGTTCTTGGCCATATAACTGGAAACCCAGTACCACATTTAGGCCTCAAAAAATGGATAAAATCCACCCATCAACCAACCAGTAGCCAACCATCCCCAATTCCCCATTTCCCATCAAGAAATAGAGGAGAGAGAAAATTACACAGCTCCACATAAACTACCTGCAATGACATCTCAAGCTTTTTTCTCCACAACCCAATTTCTGAATCCCCACAACAATTTATCCCCTCCTCATTTAACTTCTTGTTCTTGTACCTCAGCTCCTTCACCAATCAAACCCGCAAGAAAAAGGGTACAAAAATCATCATCAATCAGAGCTTCTTCTTCAGATTCATCATCAACAGCCGTTGAAGACCCTTCAACTGCAACCTCTTCAAATGGGTCTGCAATAGAGTCATTGTATACAGATGAGGAAAATGAAGCCATGGCCAAAGTCGGAGCTAAGGTTAGGGTTAAGGTTCCTTTGAAAGTATATCATATTCCTAGAGTACCCGAATTCGATTTAAACGGGTTGGAAGGCGAATTGAAGCAATTTGTTGGGGTTTGGAAGGGTAAGCGAATTTCGGCGAATTTTCCCTTTAAGGTTCAGTTTGTTGAGAATATTGAAGGGCGTGATGGTACGGTTAAGTTCTTTGCGCACCTTAAGGAAGATGAGTTCGAGTATCTTGATTGATTTATAGTTGAGTTCATCAATCTCCCTTTGTTTGGTATAATAATTTGGTTCAAGTTGTATGTTTACTGACGGTGTAGATAATTTTCAATATAATATATGAATTATGAATCAAATTTCGGTTTTCGTTATTCAATGGAGCACACCTATTTCATGTTACGATTTGAAAGAGTTTTGAGTATCTTGATTGATTTACAGTTGAGTTCATTAATCTTGCTTTTGTTTAGGTGTTACTATACTACCATGAACTTCATTTGATATAATAATTTTGTATAAGTTGTATTTTCAGTGGAGCACACCTATTTCATGTTATGTTTTGAAATGAATATTGATGATGAGATATCTTATAGAGTGCTGATGTTTTTTTTAAATACTTGAGTGCCAATATAGTACTCGCTCTGCCTAAAAGGAAAGCTCCCATTTGGATGTTGAATTGAGCAATAGATTTCGACCTCAATGGAATCCATGAGCAAGATCAAAACCTACCTTGACATCTGATAAAGTTAGATAATTTAAGTTTTAAGGGGGGATTTTCTTTTTCCTTTTTCTTTGTTTTTGTTTTACCTTTCTAGTATTACGCTTATGGAATTAATTATAAGCATATCGTAATTAGTGTGGGATAAAAGGCATTGTTGAGTTGTTTTGAGAGCTTTTGTAGGTGCATTTGTGTTTATTATAGGGTCGAACTTTGTTCTGGTCCCATGTCTTTGTAGATAGTATGTTAATACCTTATTTGTTGAGGATGATGCAATGGAGTTCTGCTGACATGCTGTTGTAATAGAATGGTTCAATGTCATAATTAGTTGGACTTGTAGCTTTATAAAGTAGTGATGGCGATCTAGCTATGTTGATATGTGTATGAAAGATGTAAAATATCTCCTGGAGATAATTTGACGACTTCCCCCATCTTCAAGAGGTTTCCAGCATAAGTAGTTGAATGCATAAAACCTGCAATTTGTTTGGTTTTACAACATATTGCCGCCATACCTTGTTTGTGTTTAACTTATTTATGCCAGTGAAAAGTAATTTGTATCATCCCTTGAATATTGCAACTTCCCTTCTGGATATTTGCCATATGCTGTCAGGATTTACTTGTTTACACTTTGTTCATGTAATGGTTAAAGTTTAATGTGATATGCATCGATATTGGTATTTCTATATACTACACTAATTATTTGTTAACAAAAAAAGTGTTCTAATTGCTTAAGAAACATGGAGTTGCAACTGATTCTCGCGTCTTTTTGTCATAAAATAACTTTTTTTAATGAATGGCATTGTTCTATTCTTTAGTGCCTGTTTGAATTATTTTTAAGTTTCTGATTTTTGAGGTTTTCTTCTTTTTTGGTGAAAGATGATATTTCTTAAATGAATGCCTTCAATCTCCTTTTCCCAATCCCTTCTTCATCCTCTACAGGAGACTTATATCTTTAGAATGATTAATTTTTGTGATCTCCATAAACCACATGGATAATAGCTTTTCTTTGTGGTTCTTAATAGTTCCGTTTAAACTCCCTCCCCACAAATTAAATCATGGATTAATTATATATATTAGTATATTTTTAAAAATAATTACAAAAATCATACATCCATAAAATAATTACAAAAATACTATAGTTCATCATTTTTATTTACAATACTAATACAATTAAAAGTCCTTAAATTAAGGGATTAATATAAATGGGCTGACATGGCAAATTAGTTTTCATCTTCCTCAAACATTCCTTTCTCGTTCGGTCTCTCTCTCTCCGCCTTTAATTCTCAATTAATACATCGTCGTTTTGATCATCTTCTTCACCTTTGTAAGCTTCGTATATGATCTCCAATGGCGCTTTCATATTTCACTCAACAAAAGAGTCGGCGTAGAACGGGTTTGGATCATACCCAGATCCCGAATTCGTATCGCATGAATCCCAAATGTGATTATCATAATTATAATCATTCGTTAGTTGTTTTTGTTCCTATTGTTGTAGTGGTAATCATCATATTCTCTCTTTCACCCACACCAAATTGGCAGTTCAAACTTGCATATCATATTCTCTCTTTCACCCACACCAAATTGGCAGTTCAAACTTGCATATTGTCAAAGAGATGGCAGCACATTTGGACAACTCTTTCCCATCTGAATTTGTACAAATACAATTTCGGGAGTTGTGCTAAATTTTTCCTATTTTGTACTTTGATTTTGTTGGATATTCATAACAATTTGTTATGGTTTAGTGAGCCTGTAATGTTTATTGGAGTTTATGTAAACTGGGTTGGATATACAGGTTGTTTCTGTTTTGGTTATCATTATTAAAACCTGTTCTGATTACTTTCATATAACTATTTGGTTACTTCTTTATTATGTTTTGCTTACTGTTATCTTATAGTTTGGCTACTATTATTGTGCCCTCAATGTGAGATTTTGGTTATTTTTATTTTTTATTCGGGTTAATATATAATTGTTTAGTATATATGGATTGCCTAAACTGGGTTTCATTACATGATATTTCTATTTTGGTTACCATTAAAACCTGTTCTGGTTACTATCATATAATTATGTGGTCACTGTTTTATTATGTTACATTATGGTTACTGTTATTAGTAATCAGATAGTTGCAAGCTTGTATCAAGACAAACATCAAGTGTTAAATGTATATATGAGAGTGTCTTATTTATCTAGCTGATGTATACTTATAAATTACATACTCATAAAAATTATCTGAAAATTATACAGTTGGTATTTAAATCTGCATATAGAGGTAATCATTTTATTTTTTATGAGTAATAAAATTTACATAAAATTGGTTCAGAACAATATCCATTAGCTATTTCAGTTAAAATGTTAGTTTGGTATCCAAACCTACATATATGGTAACCATTTTTGTTTGTGTTAGTAACCGGATAATTATAAGCTTGTATCAGGACTGTTATAAAGTGTTAAATATATATGTTTTATTTATACCCTGTCATCATGATGAAATAAGAAACTCCAATTAAGAGTTCCCATTTATATATATGATGGTCACTTATAGATCTCATATATTAAAATAAAAATAATTTGAGAAGTGCAGTTGGTATCCAAATCTGCATATAAGGGTAACCATTTTAGTTTTTGTTAGTAACCAAATAATTAAAAACTTATATTAGAACAATTATCAAGTGCTTAATGTACATGTGAGGGTTCCCATTTATCTAGCTGATTGATACTTTTAAATTACGTAGTTATAAAAGTTATTTGGAAATGGTTCATGCCAATTGGTAACTAAATATGAATATAGAAGTAACCATTTTAGTTTAGATGGGTAACCAAATTTACATAAAAATATTTCAGAACAGTTACCAATTGTTCAATGTATATGTTTACTTTAATATGACAACTCATGATGGAATCAAAAATCAAAATATTATTCAACATCAATTTTTGTTACTGTACACCATCAAAAATGTTACCAACCATGTGGTTAATGGTTACTAACAGTAAATAATTATATATACATGTAAACAATTAAATTTGTTGTATTAGTTACTTTCAGTCTCCATTGTCTGACAACTGATTATACATTGTAAAGTAACCAAATCAATATTAGACAGTAACCAAATTACATAATCTTAGTAACTAGAACATAAACAACATTTTAACATGCAATTTTGAAGGCCAAAATGATGATCGTTGACCCGTTTTCAATGAAATTAGGCTCCGAAAACGCCAAAATCCGACACTCCAAACTTGACAAAAATTACCAAATTATCACTGGATCAAATCTTTCCATAAACTGGATCAAATCTATCAAATCTTTTCATAAACTGACACGTCTGCTTTTCAATCGCATCAGTTTGTTACCATCTAAAGACGTATGAAGTTAACCAATGTAGTCAATAAATAGCCATCAATATAAAATAAACCAGTATAAAACACACTAATATTATACAGTAATCATAACAACATTATACAGTAACCAAATTTATATTAGACAGTAATCAACATATATCTATTTAGTAACCAGATCATAAACACATTTTTCATTGTATTTTACAGTAAAAAACAACTAGTATAATGTGTTTGTTACCAACTAAAGACTAACAGCTCTATGAAGGTAACCAATGTAGCTAATAAGTAACCATGAATATAAAAAATATCATTACAAATGTACATTAATATTATTTAGCAACCAAATAAATATTATGCAATAACCAATTAAATAGTATACATCAACCAATATATACAATCAGATTAATAGTTGTATGAAGGTAACCAATGTAGTCAATAAGTAACCACCAATATAAAAGAAACAATTATAAAACACAATAGCATTATACAGTAACCAAATAAACACCTTACAGTATATAAATACATATTATACAGTAACCAAGATATATGTAATTAGTAGCCAATATTATAAATAATATTTTTACATTCATTTTACAACCAAAACAATCAGTAATGACTGTTACAAATTAAAGACTAACATGTGTATGAAGATAACCAATGTAGTTAAGCAGTAACCATCAATATAAAAAAATCAGTATAAAACACAGTAATATTATGCAATAACCATGGTAATATTACACAGTAACCAAGTCAGCATTATATAGTAACCAAATCCAGATTAGACAGTAACCAACATATATTTACTTAGTATCCATAACATAAAACATATTTTTTCATGCATTTTACAGCAAAAACAACAATATAAAAAACATCAATATGTACTTAAAGATTCAACAGCTGCAGGAAGGTAATCAATGTATCTAATAAGTAGCCATCAATATAAAAAACATCAGTATAATATACATTAAAAGTATACAACAACCAAATAAACATTATACAAAGAATCAAATCAATAATAAGCGAAGAACAATGTATATGTACTTGGTAACCAGAATATAAAACATATTTTTACATGCTTTTTGCAATCAAAACAGTCAGTATACAGACATTTTTTTGAGCAATTAAAGATCAAAAAGTTAAGAAAGGTAACCAATATGATCCAGAAGTATGCTTGGGACATTTGAGAAGGTATACCTTCAAGGAACTTCGGACTGCAACTGACCATTTCAACTCGAAAAAATGATGGGACTACTGTAGCTATACAAAGGTTGAAGGAGTATAATACTTTTGGGGGTGAAATACAATTTCAGACAGAAGTTGAATTGATAAGTTTAGCTCTACATCGGAATCTTCTTCGACTTTGGGGATTCTGCACAACTGAAAATGAAAGGCTTCTTGTTTATTCGTATATGGCAAATGGGAGTGTAGCATCTAGATTAAGAGGTTAGTGCTTGGCCGTAAGAGAATTCGTCTTCTCCGATCTGTCGTTGATCTATCGTTGTTTTGTTTTTCTTCATTAGTTTGAATTTAGGATCGGTTGGTTGCAAATATGAAAGTCGGTAACTGACGTGTAGGGAGTTAATGTTCCATAATTTTAGCAACTTATTATTGTGTTGTATTATTTTTATAATTATTTTGTGGATGTATTATTTTTGTAAATACTTTCTAATTGTTGTATATTAGTGTTAAGGACCCTTAAATCATCTAGGGGAAAGTCCGGGCATCTGAAGTTGCGACTTCTTCATGAGTTTCTAGTATCTAGTCTATATATTGTTGAATTATTTTCTTTGTTCTGCAAGTCCTGATAAATTGCAGATGATGGTTATCCATGTTCGAAAATGAATCTAATCTAGTATAACCTTTTACCTTTATTTGTAAGAAAGTTTATAGTTGGTAATGGAATAGTCATCCATCTGATGATTGTGTTTAAAAGCTCTTAATATACTGAATAATTAACAGAACTATGATTTTGTCCCAAATGTAACATGTCTTCTGCTATATTTAGGCTGTTACCTAGTTGACATTGATGACAATTGATCTGATGCATTGAATCAGATACTCTTTGTTGAATCATGTGTTTGTATGCTTTATGTTCATAAAGAAGCTTGATCAGTCCTTAGTGGCTTATTAAATATTTAGTTTTGTAAATAAATTATTGTTTTTAATTCCTTTTTCTTTTTCTAATTTACAAGTAAATTCAGCCATTTCCAATTACACGAGAATAGGAAGTGTAAATAAATCTTGAAATTGAAGAATAGATCCTGTATGCGGAGAAGAATGTAAAGTTTGAATTGAATGAATCAAGATTGAAGATAGGAATGAAATAAATATTTCATCGTTCAACCACACCCCCAAAAAAAAAAAAAAAAAAAAAATACTAAATTAATGAAAATCATTAATTTGAGAGAAATGAGAATGGTTCTTTGGAAATATATCAATTTGAGAGAAATGCGAATGACATTATTTCATTCCATGAGAATGAGTCCTTCCATTCCCATTTGATCCCTACAATCCAAACACAACATAATGACTGCTAAAAAATGAAAAATCGCTAATAGGAACAAGTGGTAAAATATAGAAACTCCATACTTCAATGTTGAATTTGAGGTGATGCTACATTCACCAGTACAACATTACTTGAATCAACATACACAAACCCTAGTTCTCAAGTCCAGTGTTGTTGCACAATAAGATAAAAAAGTAAACAGTCTAAAGGTGATATAGTAAGCATGATTATACTTGTTTCATCCCCTTCATTACGTAGGCCCCCCATATCATCTTCTTCTTCATTGCACATTCCTGTTGACTTCTTCAACGTGCTTAGTATTGAACAACTGCATCAAAGAATGATAAAGGGATGATGGTGAATTATAGTTAATGCCAATGCTCAAAGAATGATTAAATTGAAAATAAATGTGGAATCTATCAAAGCAAGAACAATAAAAGGCACCAGGAAGTAAATTTTAGGTCAATGAAACATATATCATAGCTAACCCACCTTACATAAATAGATTCAAACAAAAGAGAACTAGAACAACCCATACAATAAAATGTCACAACTTACTTTGAAACAATACCCATGTAATGGATTCGTCACTAGTCTCATATTTGCCTCACAGGTAAATGATTTAATTTTCAGAGCCAGTAAAAATCTATGCAGCAATCTTTGCTTTTACAAGTAAATTGAATCCAACCAACACCAACCTAGCTAAAAGTTACATTAGTCATCAATTAATGATATGTATTAATGCTTCCGAGTGCAAGTACATCTTCTGTCACTTTGTCTGAAAGGTCAGGGGTCAATTAAAAACTATTAACAATTGAAAATGTATGATCCAGTATACTCCCTTTCCCTCCGTTGGTTCTTTTGGTAGACCTTATTATAAATATTCAAATAGAAGACCTGATTAATATGCAATGGTGATCACACAAACTGTAATTTGAATAGTATGTATGTATAACCCATGGTGATCACACAAACTGTAATTGAATAGTAAGTATATATAACCCAGAAACATAAAATATGGCATACTACTAATTCATTTATTGAAATTCTCTTCAAAACAAGGACACAGAAAATATGACTATTCTCTTAGGCTACTTTTGTTTACAAAAATGATGGATGAGATAAGACTTTTTGTACTAATTTAATACCATAATAACTATTCTATCCCATGATTAGTCTTTTATTTAATCACATGAACTAGTTGTTATCATTTTTAAAGTCCTTTGAAACCTCAAAAGGGAGTATATAATGCCAATTTTCCACTTAAGATTATAATCCTTAATCAAATGGCCTTAGAAATGACAAAACACATTATATGAGATTAAATAAATGATTAATCATGGGATAGAATAGTCTGTAGTGGTATTAAATAAGTACAAATATTCCTGTGCCACCCATTATTTTTGCAAAAAAAAAGAAGCATAACCATAGTATCTTAAGCACCCTCATTTACTACGTTAGACAAGAGTCCCGGTAGGCACATATTTTATACAATAAGCCATTTAATTGGTAAGAGGACAAAACTTAAGAGGTTTACTAAGCATAAATGTCATAAACTATAACAAAAGGAGGTGACCAGTTATTCAACTAGCAATGTTAAGGAACATAATCCCGAGTACCATTTTTCTTCATATCATAATTCTAAAATTTTAAGAATGTCACAGAACATTTGAGAAATTAACACTATAGTAAAACACTGGAGAATAATAAACAGAAGCCTAAAAAGAAATATGATAAATTAAATATATATGAAGATTCAGCAATGAACCTAAACCTGCTAATAGACCAGAATTGCTTAACAGAAGAATGGACATCATTTAAGAACAACTGCAGTTCTCCACAAGATTTCTAAACCATTTTACTTCCATAAAACAGTAGTCGAAAACTATTATCATGTATACAAATTACAAAACAGCAAAAGAAAGAAAGAAAACAAAGGAAAAGGAAAATGAAAATGAAAATGAAAAGAATCAATGTGGATAATACTCCATCATCCATCCAAAAGGCCAAACAAGAGAACAATTAATCAGATAACTAAGACCGTATCTCTTTACAAATAATTTTATGTTTTCTCGATGTCTGCCCACTTTAAATCCCCTTTCCAGCAATGCATACATCCACCTCTTAAACATCAAATTATGTAATCATAAAATTTCATCTTCGCAAAATGAAAATACAGATGGACGTCGAAGGCAATAATATCAAATAGCTCTATCGCTTGCCAAAGATAAAGTAACAGTCATCAAAAGGCTTTGCGCATAAGAATGAGATAATAAAAGACAAATATTATAGAATTGGAAGTACAGCTAATCCGAAGACCAAGACACAGACTCCTTCCATTATCTGTCAAGGAATGTAAGACATTGAGTTAAGCCTAGCATTCTTTATCTTGATTTATGTCATTTAACATAATACTTAAAAGGTAGGTTTCCACCAGAAAAGCAAGATAAGATAAGCTGATTTTGGTAACATCGTAATTTAGTAGCTCAGGTAACCTTTACTATAACAGAGACATAGAAAGCACAGAGTAATTATGCTCAAGCCATCCAAACAGTGAAAGATACAAAATTTAAGCTGCACTAGTTTGATTGGGCCAACTACATTCATGTTGTTTACATGGAGCTTATGTACATCATAATCACAAGTGCTTATTCCAAATTTTAATATAAAGAATAAATGACCTGTGCTTTATGTCAAATAAAAAAGCTTCATCAATGAGTTGCAAATATCCTAGGAGTTTCACTAAAGATAATGGAGTGATATCAAAATCCCCACAAAATAACAAGGCCTACAAAATTAAAGAGTAGAACAAGACAACCATTTACACAGAAACTTAAATACATCTAAGAAGAAAGATATGATAACAACAATCATGCACAAGATATAGCTAGAAAATAGAACAATTAACAGCAATAACTAACAAAGGACATGGAAAAGTATTGAGGATGATTACTTCTACGGGTACGCTTTTTGTACAAATACGGTAACCACACTCCCGGCACTGAATCACATCACCAGGCTTCAGGGTATTTTCCTGCCCGCAATCTACCCAACAAAATCAAACCCATAACGAATTAACAGCTTTTTAAGTACAAAAAAAACATGTAATTATATTTATATACATATATAAGAGAGGTGATTTTCCTTCCTACAGTCTACCCAAGAAAATCAAGCCCTTAACAAATTAACATCTTTTTTAAGTACAAAAAAACATGTAATTATTTACATATAGAGAAAGGTGATTGAATCGCAAACCTCCACAAATGTAGCTCACAGGCTCCAGTTGAGGATCCATTAATCATCAACACGAACTACAAACTAAGGTCACTGCTTAGTAAAAAAATTAACAAATAAAAGCCAAAACTCAAACGAAGAAAAACCCTAGAAATTTGCAAAATTACACATAAAAAATTGAAGATAAAGTAACGCTTCGATTCAATTAAAGATAGACAATTATATAGATAAAATCGCTAATTCGATCAGAGATAGAAATTAAATTAATGAAATCGGTAATTTTTAATTGACAAGAGACATTAAACCCATGAACTCACTTTACCTTTATAATGTTTCTGAGTTTTAAAATCTATTATCTATTATATATACTAAATCACAAAGATATTTGTACAATACATCGACATACATTCTTTTACACTTTCAACACTTTTCGCTCATTCTAATTAATGCTCCTAAATATCTTTTATCAAAATACACTTCACAACCGTGACCCTGTAACAATTGGAATCCTATCCTATCTTCAACTTTGACGTTCAAATTCGTTCAAATAACAACTGAAATCCTTATCTTCAACTTTGGTGTTCAAATGATGAATCGGAAGAAGCATACCATGTCAATAACATTTATCCTCCCTCTCCCCTGCTCTATCCCCAGCCCACAGCCCTCAACTATCTCAAAACCAAGCAATCGGTATGGTCGCCTCCGCTCAGGCCAATTTCATGCGCGTCATTGTCCAATCTTCTAATAGAAGTGGAGTGGAATTGTTGTGTGTATTTAGGGCTTTGTTGAAGAAGATTAAAAGGAGAGTATCGGTCGGAGATAACATGCTCGTCGGCTCAATTTATTCTTGCTCGTCTTTTTCTCCTTGGACCAACCCAAAATGTGATTGTTTGATTTTATTCTATGCCTTGATTTTGTTAATTGTTGCACATACCTAAGTTGAATTTAATAAAAGGTGAAATTAAGGCTTGGATTCACTCTGATCTAATCTTTCTTTTCTTACCTCACTTTAATCATTTGTGGGGTATTTTCTTTGGTTTGTTGTAATGTTTGCCTTTGGATTTCCGTTAAACTAACTGTGATTTTACACCTTTGAATCCTATATTCCTGCAGGTAGTTTACAATATTGAATAACCTATTTCAAATAACAACTTCAAAAATTGGGGAAATCAACCATAAGCCATACATGTCAGAATACAAGGAAAAACATGAAGAATTTACTGTCAACCAGTGCGACAAGACTCGGTCAAGAATGCGTAGAAGGGTGATTATGCTGGAAAAACAAGAAAAAAAACTGCAACGTATACTTTCTAATTATTTTTACATTATTTAATTGTATAAAAATATTTTCCCCATCTGCTAAACTATCCTATGCATATTGATTGTGTTAGAATCCACCAAGAAAATGAGCACAAGTACTACATCTATGAGAGCAAGCAAAACATCCAGAATGCATCTAAGTGACATTTCAAATGGTAATTATTTCATTCAATCTTTGTATTTATTTTACCTCAAACTAATTGCTTATCCTAATATAATATGAATATTTTATGTAGTTTGTACAAATCTCAATTCAGCTTTCGATGAAGTTGCTGTTAGTCGTATTTATCCAGCACCAAAACATTGTCAGCGTATAAATCAGCGAGATTGTGTTCATCCAGTACCTAATGATGGTATTCACTCTGATTTTCTTTATTTTTGACCTTTAAAATTCAATTAATTTCATGAAATCTAATTTTTTAAAATCATGACACACAAGTTATTAAAGAAAAGGAAAACACTCCGGTTAGCAGAGAAAACTTTGTTCATCTTTCGCATAATGGTATTTGATTTTCTCATTTTAATTTTCTTTGATTTAATAAATTGAAAATGTTATAAAAATTCAACAAATTTTATGTCAGAAATTATAAATGTTCATGTATTTGTTATTATATTCTAGGTACCTATCCAATGAACCTTTCTACTATTTCTACTTCATTGCTCAAATCATCAAATACTCCCTCAAATCATCCAATACTCCCACTGGAAGAGATTTGTTTACAGGAAACACAACAAGCCAATAATGTCGCTGTTCGACATTTCAAACGGTAATAAACGTCTACTATTTTACTTACTAGATGCGCTAAACTATGAATATTCATCATAAACATAAATTTAGTTATTTTATGCAGTTTGTATAGATCTCAGTACAACCTTTAATGAAGTAGATGCCAATCATCCTGAATCATGTTCTACTGAATCGATGCAAGCATCAAGGTTTAATCAACGATACACTCCGCATTCCAACATACATAATGTTACTCATAGTATGAAGAGTAAAGCATCTCAACCAGGATCGGTACATATTGCGGATCATGATAATGCAAATCGCCATCTCGCAATCAATATCAACAAATTATGGCGACCCAGATTAGCAAAAAGAATAAGGTTAGTTCGTACAATCCCCATTTCCCCTCAATTTTGGATGCTCTAAATAAATTTTAAAAACCCTAAATACAATCCCCTAATAGCTACGGTTTATACTCACACTCAATTGCTACGATTTTTGACAAACTGCCAAAGTGCTCCCAAATCGTCATCTCGCAATCAATATCAACAAAACATGGCGACCCAGATTAGCAAAAAGAAAAAGGTTAATTTTCCCCACAATTTTGGATTTCATTTTTCATTTGTTAATTTTCTCAGTCTGGTACTCATATGGTGGTGATTGTTTATTTGCTATTGCATAAAAAATAATTTGTTCTTTGACGGGTATTCAGAGTGAAAGCTAAACGAAGTTCGATGAGATAGTCAAGCGGAGGATGGATTAATCAAGCAGTAATCAGTTAGTTATTGAGTACTGATTCATCTGTTTGATATAATTCTGTTTACTGCTATATTTCGTGTTTTGTTTTTGGCTGTAATCAGTTAGTCCGATTAAGTAATCAGTTAGTTATTGAAATATGTTCAGCTACACTTTAGATTTATATCAACTATTTTAATATTATCCTTTCTAATTTAATTATGATATTATCCTTTATAATTTCATATTATATATTATCCTTTTAATTTAATTATGATATTATCCTTAGTAATTTAATTGTTATCTCTTAATTTATTTATTATAATCCAGTAAATCACTACTATAAATCTAAACTGATTTTAGATTTATATCAACTATTTTGATATTATCTTTTGTAATTTAATTAGGATATTATCCTTGATCATTTTATGTGCACGTGAAGTCGTTGAAAAGCTTAAAGCTCCGAAGCTTTCGAGATCCGGTTTTCATCTCCTAGATGTAAAAGATCCTGCAAGCATCGCTTCCTTGGCGAAATGCGTCGTAACCAACTAAAAGAAACTTGATATTCTGCCGAGAAATTCATTTTGATGCCAATTAACTACTTGAAAATGAGGCAAGGGAATACCAATAACCATTTCATATGCTTAATTTTTATACAGGTTAATAATGCAGGAGATGATGGAAATATTGTAAACTTTGAAAGACTTGAAAGTATTATGGATGGATCAGGGAAGTATTATGGATTGAGCACGGATTGTACGTCTGATTCTTGGCTGTGCAATTTATGTGCTAAGAACCAATGGTATATTTGTGTGTTAATATTCAGTGCACTAATTAACGAAAATAACAGGTAGACTACAAGGATGTTACACCTCTTTACTATCTTTTATATATACTAAATTCCAAGCAGTATAAAGAAGATGATCCAGAACATAAAGCAGATCGCGAGCATCCACAGTGATGAGAAGATATATATAATGCTCAAGGAATGTAATATGGATCCCAACAAGACCACCCAGAAGCTCCTTCTCCAGACTTTGTTCTTTATTTCCATTTATATGTTGTTTGTTTTTTATCTTGATTTCCACATGTTATGTTGATCTATGTTTTCATTTGAGGATTTGGTTTTGAGTGTTTTGGATGTGTTTCTATTGTTATTTATATTTTGCTTATAGTAAGTTGGGTTGGAGTTTTCCTAGGTTCACTGTTGTTATTTTCTGAAAGCTGACCTTTTTCCACAGTTATATCAGGAAAATCGCTTTTGGTTTTATTATAAGAAGCGGGTTTCAAGGCCATAAAAGTGTGAATTATTTGGGCTTTTTCTTTGATAATGAATAGCAATATTAAGATCTTGCTGATTTTACATTGATGCTCATGATGTTTTTTCTCGATAGTCTATATGTGGAGTATTGTTACTAAGTCCTGCATTCCAGTGTAGTGGCTGTATATTTTGGGCAAATTTTTTCCTTTTTGTTATAAAATAACAACTGATTGATTCTATGCTCGCAGATAAATTTCATGAAGGTA
The DNA here is from genome assembly GCA_020205605.1 of Panax ginseng. Lineage (NCBI taxonomy): Eukaryota > Viridiplantae > Streptophyta > Magnoliopsida > Apiales > Araliaceae > Panax > Panax ginseng. The sequence goes on along the minus strand of CM035130.1, from coordinate 88,341,291 downwards.
AATGGAAACATGATCGAAAAAAAAGGTAAGGTTTTTCTATGAGTCATAAGTAAAGAATCTATACTGATTTATGCACCAAGTTATACTACAACTGTGTACCTATAAAAAGAAAAGTTCTTTGACCAATGTGTATCAAATAACATGAGAAGTAATTGATGAAGATGGATGGTTTCATACTGGAGACATAGGGTTATGGCTTCCTGGAGGCCGCTTAATGATCATTGATAGGTGAGAGCACAATAAAGTTAGCAATAGACCTTGAAGGAATTGATGATGACTATGATTGCTTGTGAGTTATTAACTGTTAATAAGAATCATCATTTGAACGTAGATTACATTACCTTTGATGAGGAAGAAGAATATTTTCAAGTTGTCACAGGGAGAATACGTAGCTCTTGAGAAAATTGAAAATGTATATGCTAAGTAGATCCAAATGTGTTTAAAGATTGGGCTGCTGCTAAATGCCTTGAGGTAAACTCAGCTTAAACCTCACAAACTTAAAGTTGTTAACTTCACAAACTTAAAGTTATTAAAGCACATCGACTCTTTTAACCATTTTGACATAATTTTTGTCTAATCTGCGGATGTAGTCTGAAAATTTAGAACAACTATGCAATGACCCCAGAGCAAAGTCTTGGTTGATATGGACGCAGTTGGAAGAGAAGCTCAGGTACTCTTATTTCTCTGATAGATTTTTTTGCAATTATGCTTTGAAATCATTGTTTTACCCCAATAAATGACATAATACACTGCAGCTGAGAGCCTTTGAATTTGCTAAAGTTGTGACTTTGGCGCTTGAACCTTTTACTTTGGAGAATGGTCTGCTCACACCAACATTTAAGGTGAGTGTCAGAGTTTTGTAAGACCTAAGAGCCATATAATATGTTTTGGTTTAATAAAAAATAACAAGTTTTCATTTTCGTGTGCCTTTTCATCTAGATCAAGAGACCTCAAGCGAAGGTGTACTAAGCCAAAGCAATAGCAGACATGTATGCATAGGTTGCGACCTCTGATCCCTCTACCCAGAAACTGTTGTAATATACAGAGGACAAAAAGAGAATACTAAATTGAAGCCGAGATTTTATTTCCCACAACTCAAGCCAGTCTTTTACTTAAAATGCACTGGTAATGTGAACTTGACAGGGTTCTAGCAGTCCTAGGCCTTTGTGGTAAAAAACCAATAAATTCATGTTAAATCTCTGGTACTTTTAATTGGTTCGTTGTATACAAATTGTTATATTGTATGTTGTTAAGAAATTGCCATTGATATTTAGGAGGAGTATTAACAAAATAAAGCACTTCACTAGAGAAGTCTGTATCCTAACCAACAATGTTGATAAGTCTGTATTTTGTATTTATGTTTAATGGGTACATAAGCATTGTGAAATTTGAACTGTATCATTCTCATGAGATATCAACCATCTACTATTTAAACTCTTATAAATTTCATTTTATAGTTGGTTGTTGTTTTGGTCCTAAATGTCAAAAAGCTGTGTAGCATTAGCTTTTCATGCATAGATATGTTATAACATTGTTCTGTTTGACTAAGTCTTAAGTGGTATCTTGGTGACCAGAGGAATTTTTTAAGGGTTTAGATCCAATTATGAGCTCAAAGCATGGTTGACAGTTATTATCCCGTTTACGTAATAATCACCTCTTCTCTTTGATGGAAGAAATACGTTTTTTCTTGGTTTTCTGGAAGAGCACAATTGGTCTCCTGTAAATATATTTTAGTTGTCTTGCAGCATGTTGAAGCATTAGAGATTCTTCTTCAAGGTCTTAGTGGTGTTCATAGAGAATGGTTAAGGATCCATGAATTCTCAACTTTTTGTAATTTCTTTTAGTTGATTCAGTTAGGAGTTAATGAAGGTGCTGTACATCTGGAATAGTTAAATATTCTTTTATGTAGAAGGTATAGATTTATTTAAGATGTCTTGTGTGTTTTTGTCTACTTGGTTGAAATATGTCAGCTAGGCGTGGGAGAATTAGTGAGTTTCCAGTATATTGCATCCCCTTGCTTACACATTATTGCTTATTGAAACAGTTGTCCGAATCTTTGGGAGGAGCGTCTTAAGTCCGAAAGAGTAGAAACGAATTTTAAGAGACAAAGGAGCACTGGGAATCCCAATGCCGGTTGTTCATGGGTTGAATATAAAATTTTCATTCAAGTGCTTGTATAGTGTTAGTTTGGAAACCCTTTGATGTCTCTGTTATTTCGTAGGGATTGCACATCCTGCGAACTAGCAATAAATTTGTACATAATATTGTCTGTATGTTCCTTTGTTGTTCTATGTTGGAAGTTTCAACAACTATGAATTTTTCAGAAAGGTGTTACCCTCTTGGTGATTTATTACATAGCCTTTTATTTTTATTTTTTTAATTGTTGTTATTACAAAGATTTATTTGTCATGCTTAGGATTCAGCAGCCATTGTTATGATTAGCCTTCATTATGTGTTTCTTGATTGAAAGTATTATCATTTGAATTTTTTTACTATTAATTTTTTTCATATTTCCTGCACCTATTGACTTCATGATTTGAATAGGAAAGCTCGGCAAAAGCTGTATAAAAACAAAAAAATTAACTTGAATATAAATATATATGCCAAAATTTATAGATATTGTTGACATCAAATTAGAGGAAGAAAGCAAACAAATAACTTAGCAGTGATTTGCAACTACACTTTGGTCAAGAAAAAATGATTTGTCCACAAGTTGAGGTCACTTATTTTGTCACTAGCTTAAAAGCAATAGTCACATACTTAGAGTGTAATGCATAAACCGGTAAACTCTCATCACTACCCCCTATAATGTATATTTATTTGTTTTTCTGTGTAAAATTTGATTATCGCATAATAATATACCATCTTCTCATTATATTTTAATTTATTAATTGTACGTACACATTTATTATTAAAAATTTGAATAATCCCGCCGCAACGCGCGGGTTTGTATCTAGTATAATCTGTTTCTGAGTTTTAAAATGGAATGAAAAGAAAAGAAATGGACGAAAAATAAAGTTTTTTTTTAATTCTTATGTTTTTGAGTTTTTTAATAAATGGAAAATAAAAGAAATAGATAGAAAATTTGGCCATTTTTTCTACCAAAGTTTTTCGTTCAAAATTGGTCTGATTTGGACCGAAAAGAAATTAAAATAAGTAATATTTTTATAATTCTCATATTATACTCAACTTTTAATATAATAAATTTTAAATTACAACTCATGTTCTCAATTTTAAATTTTCTATTTTTTTCTATTAAAAACTCAGAAACAACACAAGAAAACTTCAATTTTCTATTCTTTTCTTTTTTGTTCTAATTTAAATTTTTTATTCTTTTTTTTTTTCTGTTCAAAATTCAGAAACAAGAGTGTTAACGCGAGAGGGAGGGAGGGAGGGAAAGAAAGTTTGAGGGCGATTTGTGGGTTTTGACTGTGCTTAAGAAATAAAACGAATTGGTTTCTTTTACACGTCTTCCAAATTTGAAAAAAAAATAAAAGAAGGAAGTGTGTTGAGTTTTTTTAAGCAAGAGAGAGAAGAAAAGAATAGACAGAGGTTGAGAGGAAAAAAAGGTAAACGGTAAAAATTTTAAAAAAAAACTGTCAGACACTATAAGTTTGTTCCACCACTGGGCAACTATAGTGGAGTATGATTTTGTGAGCTCGGATAATTTGGTGAGACTCATATTATGTGATAATATGTTTAAATTAGCTGTATTCCGTGCTCTTGACACTATATGAACGGTCGGATTTATTCTAAATTTGGACGGTCCAGATGATTTATAAGGATGAACAATTATATTTTGTTAGATAGATAGGAGACTTGACATTATGAAAGTTGGACATTTTGGGTGAACTTTGACTTCTCATTCTGAAGGAGATTGTATTCTATCTAAGTATGGTAACTATAATTATAAGGAGTCATATTTCTACTTAGGGACGGAAGCAGTACAAGGCAGTGCGAGCAAGCTATAAATACACAGTCATACCTAGGGGTGTTAGACGAGCAGAGTAGCTCAATACTCGACTCGAGATCGGTTCGAAAATATGATCCAAAGCTCGAATTCGAAATTGATTCGAGTCGAATATGATCCATACTCGTTTTTCTGTTTAATGATACACGAGTCGAATTCGAGTATACCAGTATTCATTCATATTAGAGTTCGAGTATTTCATTTTTTCTTGAACCATACTCGATACCTACTCGATGGATCATATTCGAATATTGGTCTGATCCATACTAATAAGCTAAATATGTGATATTTGTATCAATCTTTATAATTTATAAAGTGTAGTATTAAATTGTGTAAGTTTGTACTTGAATAAATCAGTGAATTGATTGTCAATTCGTATTACATTCTTTGTAATTTCTTTACATAAATAAAAAAAAGACTTTTATATATAAACATTAGTTCAATAATCAATTTAGTATGTAGTGGTTTAGTATTAAGTGAAATGGTTCATATTCTAAACTCGATTTGAAGGCTCGTGAGTAACTCGTTTTGTAAACGAGTCGAGTACTTACGAGCCGAGTAGTTCCGAGTAATGATCCAAGTCGAATCTGGCGCAAAATTATAAATTCCTTATCGAATTCGAGCTCAATTTTTTTGAGTCAAGCCGAATCTGAGCATTAGAGTGTTCGCTGAAATTCGACTCGTTTTCACCCCTAGTCATACCATAGGTTATAGGTAATGACTCTTTGTCTAATTTACACACTAAATCATTTAACGTGCCTCCATTGTTAACAATTTTCAGCCTGTACTTACTCTCTCACACCGGAGCTATCCCCCGACGGCCCAGGCCGTCACGCTTCTCAGTGTACTTGTCCTTTTTATATGTAGGATTTGGCTCGCGGTTTTGTGATTTGGCGAGTAGACGGATCTTGACGTTGACATTGGCGCTAGAAGAAGGGTTGTTTTAGTGCTATTTTACAATCACCGATTTGTTTCAAGTTGATCGGATGTCGAGTAATGGGAGATCGATTCATAACTAAGAGAGGTCCTCGGTCAACCATCTAACACTAATTCATAAATCTGTTAAAGATAGGCTCAGGCCCAACAACCTCGTTGTGGTCTGGACCAAAGCTCAATCAGAACCAGTTCAACGACAACTATTCTCCACTAGTCAAAGGACTCTGTTATTTTCCAAAGACATAATATAGATCTAGAAGGGGGGAGTTGAATAGATCTTTAAAAATTCTTTTGATTACTTAATTAGGTTTTCTCAATCAATACTTAATTAAGTTTATCTAATCGCAGCGGAATATAAGTTTAAAAACTCCCCTTGAAGTTTTACTTAGAAATCTCAGTTCTAAAACAAGTTCTGTGAATGGGCAAACACACGGCAGATATAGTAGTTATAAATTACAGAATGTAAATGATATAATGTAAAAGACACAAGAGGTTTTAAGTGGTTCAGAGACTAAACAACTCCTACTCCACTCTTCTACTCAACGAGTAGGATATCCACTGAGGATATTAGCCCAATAGACCATTTTACATCTGAATCCCTTGGATTCCTTCGACTCACAAAATCTCGGTATCGAGTCACTTAGACTCGACAATTCGGTCACTAATGACCATGTTAGGAATATACATAAGAATGTTATTCCTATTAATATATGATTTGATTATGATATAAATGAATGAATATGCAAGTATGCTTGCATTAAGAAAAGTTGTAAAGTCCTTTGATAAATAATAGGAACATGTGTACAAGGACTTAGAATGAATTGATCAAATATGTTAGGTTGATCCTACATAAGAAAAACAGCTTTGTAAAGTCCTTAAAAAGAAATGATGTACAAGGACTATAAATATAGAAAGATCAAGCTTGTTAGGTTGATCTTATAATGTAATAAATAGGCATGTCTGATCGTTGAGCACTGCACCAGAAATTGTAGTCTGCTAGGAGAGTTAAGGAAAGCTCGAGAACTATCAAGGCAGAATCGTAGTCTGTAAGATAATGGATCTCGGAGTTCGTAGACTGCCAGGAGAAACGAGGAAGGATTGTAGTGTGTCGAGAAGAACTTTAGTCTGCCGAGGAAGTCATATTCAGAATTATAGAGATAGCCTGTCTAAAAGCCGACCGAGCATCTGCCAAAGTCAAGTCAAGAATTATAAATCAAACCTGAAGTCGTAGAGTTTACTGATCATATCAAAGGCAGAAATCGTAGTCGAGCCAGATCAGACAAGGAAAGCAAGCATGAAGACAGAAATCGTAGTATGTCAAGATCTGATCTCGGAGTCGTAGTGTTTGCAGAACCAAAGCCAAATAGTAGTGTGTAGAACTAAGGCTTCAACAGAGGTGCTCGCAACGCCAAGGCAGAATCGTAGAGTCAACACGATTCTCAACAAATGAGCACTCCCAGAATATCCAAAGAATGAAGCCTCTGGTCTGAGTTACAAAGATACATTCCACCTTAAAGGAAACCAGAGAGCATTCAACAAATGGCATGCAAGCTAACAGCAGATCTAAGCACCAACTCAATCAACATCCAGATTGAGTTGTGAAGCCATTCAAGATGAAGTCTTCCACAAGTTGATCAGAAGAAGACTTCAGTGAAAGCGACTGACAAAGGAAAGTCAGCAAGAGCAGTAGCTGTCAAAAGAATAGGAGACAACAATCTTGGGATCAACCAGGATCGTAGTGTTTGCCAAACAAAGCAGGAACTGATGTAGTTTACAAAGAGACACTGACCAACCTATACAAAACAGACAAAGAAGATGAAGCATGGGTCAGACCATTGATGATATATGAACGGGAGATCACATGGAGAAAGAGACTGAGCATGTCTAACCTAATATGTCTTGAAGTTGAGGAGGGCCAGATTAATCAGTCAAGCTATCAGTTCCTGAGATCATTCGAGGCAAACAGAAGTGTTGAAGCACTGCACAAGTGAAGGAAGAGGTGTTCTACATTAAAGATCCAACGAACACTCTTCAGGATCGTAGTGTTGTCTCAATTAGTCAATGAGCAACATTCAATAAGACACACTACGATTAGGTCCAAGAACATCTGCATCAGAATCGTAGAGTTCGATCATCTGAAGATTAAAGCATTAGCAATGATTCAATCTGAAGACTGATATTTGAATATTGCTGTTTAAGATCATCGATGCAAAAGGACAATTTCTGATGTTCTAATTAAGAAGTCAAAAAGAAGAAATAAAGATGACTACCTGCCTGACATGGAAAGATGACAACTCTAAGGCGGTAGGTAAGGTAGCAGACTGCTGTGTCAGTAAAGTCAAAAAGGAGTTGTCATGTCACATCAAGCAGTCTATACCAAATAACTTGAGATCTACGAAGAAATTCAAATAACTTCCAATGACTATATTCCAACAGGAAGATTGTGAAGGAGTATATATCAGCCAGAGCTTCAATGATCAAAAGTTGCAGAGAAGAAGGATCGTTGAGTTATTGGAATGCTTCACTGTTGACTCTACGAGTTCCACCAGAACTGAACAGAACAAGTCTCAGTGGCAGTGAGACTACGAAGGTGGAACTGAAGCAGATTTGAAGAAGGGCTTAAATAGACTAAAGCTTCATTCAACAAGGATAAGAATGCCACTGAAGATGGCAGCTAAGCTGAGAGCCGAGAATGGCAAGGAGATAACATTCAGAAAAGTGGTAGAGCACAAAGAAGATCTAGAGAGCAACTCTACGAATCACCATGAACCAAAAGCTGAAATAGAAGAGATGCATAACCATATCTGCAGATCATTCAAGAAGGGTTCAGGGAATGCTAAGTGCCAGAAGAAGTCTACCAAAAGCTCAGAGACTTAGCAAACCTAAATGGTGATGGTGCACAACTGACATCGAATGAAGATGAGATGAGCAATATGAAGATCAGCTGCACCAGAGAAAAAGTAGTCTAGACTACGCAGAATGCAAAGAGGATCACACCAAGCTGCTAAGTAAAAAAGATGTTCAAGCTTCAAGACATCTTAGCAGCAAAGCACCAACAACAACTACAACAACAACAAGTAGCCAGGGCCTGAGGGGTCCTTGTCCAGAGGGAATAAATGAAGTACCAAGTCTGCTGGGCTTGAAGAGTTCTTAGTGAACTAGAGGAGTTCCAAGCCTACTGGGCTTGAAGAGTTATTAGTGAACTGAAGTTCCAAGGCTGCTGGCCTTGAAGGAATCTTAGTGATTCAGGGTGCTACCCTTCCTTAGTGGAATTCCTGCTCGTTGAAGCAGAAGAGTGAATTAGGAGCTTGAGTCTCTGAACCACTTAAAATCCCTTGTGTCTTTTACTTCCAGTCATTTACTTTCTATTATTTACATTATGTACCTAACTACTATAAATGCTATGTATGTATTAATTGCTTACAACTTAACTAACTCTACGAACAATGTATGCATGTTCATGAATATATCAATGAAGGGGATCTTTTATTTATTCCGCTGTGCTTGAAAAGATTCGTATGTGTGTCATATGCTAATTCATTAGCAATATAAAATAAACATGAAAAGTATTAGAAAATAAAAAAGATCTATTCAACCCCCCCTTTTAGATCTATTGTGTGCCTACTGGAAACTAACAATTGGTATTAGAGCAGGTTCTCATGCTATATTCAAAAGCTAATCGCTTTGAGTATGATCCTAGGCACAAAATATTGTTCTAAACTTAGTTTAGTAGTAAGTCACTTGTAAATGCAGATGAGCTCACATGTTGGAAATATTGTGTATAGGTAAATGTGTATATACACCTGAAGCTGCTCAGATTGGTCCATGTTCTTAAATGTCATAGCAACAAGACCAATCCTTGTCCACAGTTAATCTCGTAGTCTGAAGACCAGAGATGAAGAGGTCAAGAGGCATCAACAGCAAAGAGTCAAACATCCACCAGTTTGAAAGATAAAAGGCTATACATTCTAAGAAATACTTATCCAGAGGAGAAAGAAGAATTTCTCAAATATGTATTTGGCTAACCAACAGATGGATGTGAACCTTGAAGTTCAAAGTCGTCAAAGAACTAAGGATGCCAAGATTTTCTTAGCTTACATCTTCAAGACTATGACTGATTGATCGAAGGACAACTGGAGCAACAAGCTGTCAGAAAAAGAATGTAAAAATATGCACATAAATGCCTAACCTCATTATATCAAGATAAATGACTGTCAAAAAACTGACAGTGGAAAGGTACGATTCTTCATTAACATAAATGTGTACATCATGTTACATAACTTATGTACTATAACAGTATTCTATTAAGAGACCATAATCTACCTAAAAAGGGAAAGAGAGAAAGTACAGTAAGGTTAGAAACTTAACTGCTAACAAACTTTCTCTCCATCCACGTTTTAGGCTGAAGATAACATCTTTGTTGGAAGAGTGCATATTGTGATTTGATGTTTAAAGTTAATACTCATGATTATATATAAAGTCCTTCTAGGAATGTATATTCAAGGACTTAGTGATAGATCAAATTGTTAGGTTGATCTAAGCTTTTAATGTTTATCATTCTATAAATGAATGTATAGATAAAGAGATCAAAGATGTTAGGATGATCTATACAATGTAATAGATAGGCTTCAATAAAATTGCAGTCTATTGAGCTGATCAAGAACTTGCAGAAGCTAAGACAGAATCGTAGAGTATCGAGGATCGTAGTATGTCTTCCTTTAAGGGCCTCTCCAGAGATCGTAGTGTGGTCCAGACGTTTTCTGAAGCCAACTCAAAGATCGTAGTGTGGTCCGGACGTTTGCCAAAGCCAACTCAAAGATCGCAGTGTGCTCTCAGAAACGTAGAGTCTGTAAGACAAGCATGTGAAGATTGTAGTGTGCCTGCCCTTAAGAGAAATCGCAGTATTCTCGTTTGGTTGCATTCAGCACCAAGGTGGCAAGACACCACGATAAGAATCGTAGAGTATCAACTGGTTGTGTCAGAAGTTATGGGCCCTGATCGTTTGTTCAAAGATTAAATCTTAACAAATGTGGAATGGGTTACAAACATTGAAGTAATCACCAGTCCCAATGGCATGAAAAATATCCTTAATATGCAATAAAAAGACGTATTGAAGAAGCTAAGGAAAAGACCACGGGACAGAGAAAAACACCTTTTCAGGTGTTAGGTGAGAAAGCAGTCTGCTATGTCAGTGGGCCAGAATGCATTTCAGAATATATGCAGAACTAAAGAAGAAATCACATTCAAAGAAGGAATACAAAGGAAACAAAAGGACTCAGAAGAAAGACAAAGGCCTCAGAAGGCGGAGGATCGTGGAGTGACTTCGATAATGATGACTCAACTCCGGAATCTGGAGATGATGAAGATCCTCAAATGGCAAATCTTTGCCTGATGGCCAAGAACACAAAGGACAAACAGAACTCCAACATACATGAAGTAAGTATAGATGAGGTATTTGACTTCAACTCTCCTGATGTAGACATTGATGACTTAAGAACTACACTACATGGCATAACATCTGATCTGCATCAATACATGAAATGGTTTAGAGTTCTGACTGGGGACTATTCACTTCTTCAAAAGGAGAAAGAAAAAGTTCAAGAAGAACTGAAAACAACCCTTCTAAGTACTGATTCTCTCTCCAAGTTTGAAGCTAAGAATAAGCTCTAAAAACAGTCCAATGAGCTCAATACAAAAAGAGAGTCAAGTCTAACCTCTAAAATTGAGGAACTATAAAAGACAATCTCTACATGGAATAAATCCTCTTCATCCATGGACTCCCTAATCTCTATCCAGAGAAGTATCTCTGACAAAACAGGGTTGGGCTTTAGGGAATCTTCCTCAGAGCCATGTGTGGAAAAAGTAAAGGAAACTAGCACTAGTAATGCTTCAAGTTTTAGTAGAGGTATTATATTTGTGAAATCCTCACAGAAGGATGAACCAGTCAAACTATGCTCTATTGATTTAATTCATATTTCAAGAAGTAAGGGATCCCATGCTGGCCTGGGTTTCAAAAAAGAGAAGAGTAACCCAAACACTACTCATCAACCTCGAAGGATCGTAGAGTCAAGTAAGACCAATTCTACGAACCAACTGGGAAGGTATAGTAGAGGTGAGGTACACTCCACACAAATCATGAAACATAAGGACACATGGAAGAAGGAAAATTAGCTTAACAGAAGAATGACTAAAGATCCACAAAAGTCCAAATGGAGGAAGAATTCTCTCACACACACAAACATGCATCATATTAGATGTTTTGTGTGCTATAAAATTGGCCACAAGGCTGCAAAGTGCCATTTTAATTCCATGAATATGAGACCCAAAATAAAGCAGATTTGGGTCCCCAAGGGTACTAACAAAGTAGGACCCATGCAAGTATGGGTACCAAAATGAAGGTTTAATGTTACCACATGAAAAGAGCTCCACGATCACAACCTGGTATCTGGATAGTGGATACTCAAGGCACATGACTGGGAACAAAGCCCTTCTGTCTAACTACATAGAGAAGGAGGGTCCCTCAGTTATCTTTGGAGACAACGGCTCTGGCAAGACAAGAGGATATGGCTCAGCTGGAAATGGTGCAGTATCCTTTAGTAAAGTGGCCTATGTGGAAGGACTACAACACAATCTTCTAAGCATTAGCCAACTCTGCGACAAGGGTCATCAAGTAACATTCTTCAACAATCAATGTCAAGTTCGAGACCTAAAGACATCTGCTATAAAGTTAACAGGAACAAGAGAAGGAAATGTCTGCACAGTAAATCTTGATCAACTAAGCTCAGACGAGACAATATGCTTTCTGGCTAAAGCATCTGAAGAAATGAGCTGGTTATGGCATCGAAGACTGTCCCATCTCAACTTCAAGAGCATGTCCAAACTAGCCTTAAAAGATCTAGTTGCAGGCTTACCTAAGTTTAGCTTCGTTAAAGAAAGGTCGTGCAATGCTTGCCAACTTGGAAAGCAGACCAGAAGCTCATTTAAAAGCAAAACTGCCAACTCAATTGACAAGCCCCTGCAGTTGCTCCACATGGATCTATTTGGGCCAATTCCAATAACGAGCCTCGGAGGAAAGAGATACTCACTAGTCATAGTCGACGATTACACCAGATTCACATGGGTATTCTTTCTAACCTCAAAGGATGAAACAAGCTCCCAACTAATCAAGATATTCAGACTAGTGATGAACGAGAAAGAGGAGAAAATCAAGGCCATAAGGAGTGATCATGGAAGAGAATTTGACTTCTTAGAAATGGACAAATTCTGCACAGACAATGGCATCAGTCATAACTTCTCAGCTCCACGAACTCCTCAACAAAATGGACTAGCTGAAAGAAAGAACATGACGTTAATAGAGTCTGGAAGAACTCTACTAAAGCAATGACCCATCTGCTGAATACTACGGGACAGAAGTCATCAATCTCGCATGCTACACTCAGAATAGATCACTCATACACTCTACGATTAAGTAGACCCCCTATGAACTGTGGAAAGGAAGAAAGCCAAGTGTCAGCTACTTTCATTTATTCGGCTGTGCATGCTACATTCTTAACAATGGAAAACAGTATTTGACAAAGTTCCAGCCCAAGTTAGACGAAGGAATCTTTCTTGGATATGCCACAGACAGTAAAGCCTATAGAGTGTTCAACAAGAAGGCACTAAGTGTTGAAGTCTTGATTCACATCATCTTTGATGAGACAGACTTAGACAAAACAGTGCTGCAAGATACTACAACCAACAGTTCAGACACTATGAACGAGGTCGTCGAGCTCAACACTACAGTCGTAGTTCTAGATAGTGAAATTGTTGAGCAAGGAAATGAGATCGTAGAGAGGCCTATGCAAGATAGCGAACCTCCACACCAAGAAATAGATATAGATCTTGAAGACCTCAGATAAGAAGGCATAAGGAAAGATGTCCCAACAGGAAGCATATGGGAAAGAGATCACACTCAAGAATTAATCATTGGGGATCCAAGTGCAAGGGTCAAAACAGAAGCTGCCACCCAAAATGAATGTTTCTATCTAAGCTTCCTGTCACAAATGGAACCTAAAAAGATAGAAGATGCCTTTGAAGACTCCAGCTGGATAGAAGCCATGCAGGAAGAACTTAATTAATTCGAAAGAAGCAAAGTATGGAGATTAGTACCAAGACCAAAGAATCATCCTGTCATTGGAACTAAGTGGGTCTTCAGAAACAAGATGAATGAAGATGTAGTAATAACCAGGAATAAAGCAAGACTAGTAGCCAAGGGATACTCTTAGAAAGAAGGCATTGACTATGATGAGACATTTGTACCTGTTGCCAGACTAGAAGCCATCAGAATATTTCTTGCCTTTATTGCTCACATGAAATTCAAGGTCTTTCAGATGGATGTCAAAAGTGCATTCTTGAATGGTGAACTTAAAGAAGAAGTCTACGTAGAGCAACCTCCAGGTTTCATCAATCCATCTCTCTTTAATTATGTCTATAGATTAGACAAAGCCCTATATGGTCTTAAACAAACACCTAGAGTATGGTATGAAATACTAACTAACTTTCTTATTAAAAATGGGTTCACTAGAGGTAGGGTAGATACCACACTATTTCTTAGAAAGCATAAAGACAAAGTCTTATTAGTTCAAATATACGTTGATGACATTATTTTTGGATCTACTGATGAAAAGTTATGCAAGAGATTCTCCAAGCTTATGCAGAGCAAGTTTGAAATGAGCATGATGGGTGAGCTGAATTTCTTCCTTGGACTGCAAGTAAAGCAAACTGATGAAGGAATCTTCATAAACCAAGTCAAGTACATTAAAGATTTACTTAAGATGTATGGCATGGAATCAGCCTCTCCCATAAAAACCCCAATTGCTCCTGCAACCAAGCTTGACAAAGATGAAAAAGGTAAAAGTATTGATATAACTCATCTTAGAGGTATGATAGCTCTCTTTTATATCTAAGCGCGATGAGACCGGACATAATGTTTGTAACATGCATATGTGCTAGATTTTAGGCTAATCCTAAAGAATCACATTTAACTACTGTAAAGAGGATTTTTAGGTATCTCAAAGGTACACCTCACTTGGGGCTTTGGTACCCCAAGGAGTCCTCATTTGAACTAACGAGCTACTACAGAGATCTTGATTTTGCAGTCGCAAAATATATAGAAAAGAGTACCGATGCTGCACCTCGATTTATTAAGAAAGCAGACTTGTGTCTTGGTTCAAAGAAGAAAACAAAACTCGATATCTACCTCAATTGCGAAAATTTGAATACATTCTTTCTTTGGCATTCTTTGTGCTCAGATCCTATGGATGAAAAATCAGCTAGTAGACTATGGGTTTGAATTCAAATCCATACCTGTTCACTGTGATAACACAAGTGCCATAGCAATAACTCATAATCCTGTCATGCATTCTAGGACTAAGCATATAGAAATAAGGTATCATTTCATTAGGGATCATGTGCAAAATGGAACCATATCCTTACAATATATCCCTATTGAAAATCAACTTGCTGATGTCTTTACGAAACCTTTAGATGAATCCAGGTTCAACAAATTAATAAGTGAGCTAGGCATGCTTAATTTACAACCATGAAATCTATGCTCTAGCTTGTGCTAACCATGTAGATATAAAAGGCTATGTTCAAAATCGCAGACATGATAAAAGGAAGTCCACTATCGTAGAGCTGCAGTGACATGAAAGACAACGATCGCAGTGCAGACTCAATGATTTTAGCACAGACTCAATAGTGGAATAACAAAAGAGCCTCCTGTGATGACAAAAGTCCAACAAAACAAATCAATCTCTCTAATAAGCGCATCAGGGACAAACCTAACCCTTGATTCATTCCATGAGGTTAGCCCTTCCTGAGTTACCTTAAATCGAGAAGATTGCTAAGTCAAAAGTTCATCACAAGGACTAGTTCAGACTCGACGATTGCAGTTTAGACATGACGATCACTGAGCAGATACGACGGTTGCTGAGCAGACACAATGAATGCAAAACAGACTCAACAATCACAAAGGCCTCCTCAATGATCGTAGTCCTTCCTAAGGACATATTAGCTCAGAAGGAGCTAAGGGCAAATCAGTACAATCCTCCTCAGTCAGATCCGTAGAGCCAAGCAGAAGTCAACACCTGCCCCACTAAGCAAAATGGAGAGAGGGAAGTTACAAGTACAAATTGAAAAATGCCTTTTTGAAATTAGAAGTTTAAAAAGCTCATCTCTCTCTTTCGCTCTACAAATAGAAACCCTAAATCGGAAGAAAGTTCAGACAACCATTCTCCTTGCAAAGAAATCAATGGCAGCCTCCAACGTCATCTTTGGCTACAGACTTTGTTTTAACGAGTTCAAAATAGCTGAACCCAAATTTCACAAAACTCTATCATCAGTAAAGAAGGCTGGTCTCGAAGAGGCTCTGGGTACGGCCACACTAATCTACCCAAAGCTAGTAAAAGAATTCTACAAAAACTGTATGTTCGAAAACGACGTCATCACTACGAAAGTCAGGGACATGGAAATCAAGCTGAAGGCTGAGGATATCAACCTAGCCCTAGGTTTCAAATCTGAAGGGTTTTCGTTTATAGATGGCATAGATTTCCATGAGGGACTTAAAAGGATACGTCACAAGAAATTCGCCATTGTCAAAGGATACAAGAAAAAGGAATTTCCTCAGAGGTATGAATTTTTGACTGACATTGTTGGAAAATGCATATGCTGTAAGAGCTCAGGCCACGATTCTATAAATGAAGTACAACTCAAGCTCATGACAGCCATCAGTTGTGGGATACAACTTAACTATGGAGCCCTGTTGCTTGAATGGATTGGGAAGTGGATTCTCAGTTCGAAGAAGTCAAAGAGCTCTGGGAAAATGCTCTATGGACGATTCATCAGTATCATTCTACAGTCCGCCTTGGGCGATAAAATTGAGGATGCTGAAGGTGAACAAATAAATCAAAATAGAAGAATGACCCAACAACTGTTTGAGAACTGGAAAAGGAATACAACTGAAAACGTACGAATGATGTCTGAGTCCAGTGGTAGGACTGCTGATGCAAAGGAATCAGGGATTTCGGGGAATATGTCAGTTGTTAGGGAGACTGAAGAAGATGAAGAAGAAACCAACAAAGAAGAACCCATTGCCCTGATCAGAAAAAGCAAGGGCAAGAGAAAGCTAAAGGCTAGAATGGTAGAAGAACCCCAGGGATCAACTACTAATAAACCTGTCGAGTCCTCTGACATTGAGGCTCTAAGAATCCTAAGAAGAAAAGAACAGCAGGCTGAGGTAGATGAAGACAAAGCCACCATATCACAGCTGCTGAAAAAGAACAAAATCAGTCAAAAATCCAAGAGGCCATATATCTCTTCGATCGTAGGGTCTCTACCGATCGTAGGTTCTCTACCAATCTTAGAGACCAGACTGAACACCTCGAGCAAGGAAATTGCTGCATCAGATGTTCTGGCTGACCAACAGGACAGAGCTGAAACTCAAGGAAGTCCTGAGGCTGTGGCTCAGCCTAGAAAACCAGGACAAAAATTGGTTAAGAAGTACATCCTTGTAAATGAAAGGGTACTCAAAGAGGAAGACAACAAGATGGCTGCTGAAAAGGAACTATCTAGAGAAAGCCAAAAGGACAAAGCTCAAGCTGAGGGGGAGATACCAGAAGTTATCATCCTAGAAAATATTCCATCTGAGGGGGAGCTACCAGTCCTACAGAAGGATGATCATGTTGAGGGGGAGCCTCATGATATCCCCATGACAGAAGAAGCTGTTCCTAAAGAAAATAAGGGAGAACCATAACAAGAACAAAATGAAGCCATTGAAATAGTGGAATCCTTGAATGAAGACAGAGAAGAGGACGAAGCAACTATTCTCCTATCTACCCATGATGCCTTTTCATCAAGCTCAAATTCTAAACTCCTGGAATCACATGTTTTGGAGCTTCAAAGAATATCCAGCCATCTCCGTGCTAGCTCATGGATTTCCAGGCAACCTCAACTTTGCCAAACAGCTAATCTCAAATGGTCCCTCTTCAAAAGCTGTGCACGAGGTAGTATCTATCCCAATCTCTTTCAGAGTTAATCACTGTCCACTATCTTTTTCCAGCCAATTATATGAATTTCCAAGTTGGATGAAAGTAGTTCTTAATCCACTAACTCAATTCCCAGTTACAGAATCTTAAAATTCTATAACTGATGAACCAAATGAGCCCAACTTCATATTGATCCCAACTCCTCTCATCTCTACGATTACTGTCTCTAACCCCATCGAAGAGTCCCTCGCTCAAATCGTAGAGCCACCCACTCCAGACACCCAAACACAGGCCCCTCCATCCGATATTCCCTCCTCATCCACAAATGAATACTTCAACCTTGATCTTGCCCTCTACTCATTACATAATTAATACAAGAGAGCACCCCCTCCTTCTCAAATTCCCCAACTCAATGAACTTCTTTCAGAACTGCCCACCAAAACTGATTTATCAGAAATGTCCAAGAAAGTAATCAAGGACATCGATGATAGCCTTGAAGAACACACTGAACTCATTCACATGAGATTAACAATAATGATCAGTGCTGCAAATAGTCTCCCAAGCACCATAAGCTCTGAGCTCACTAAGAAGCTTAAGGAGATCATCAAGGAAATGATTCAAAGCATAAAGGATAGGGATGAGATCCACTTTCTAGCAGCTAAACGACATAGGGATGCTGTCTTGATCTTATAGAAGACTCAAGAATCTTAGAATGAACTTATGATAAACAGCATCACAAGTCTACAAACTGCAGTGAAGGAATTTCAAGACTTCTCCATGGGCCAAATGCAACAGACTGAAAATGGCCTGAACATCCTTCAACGTCGGGAAGCTCGATCTGATGCTTTGATCAAAGAAAATTGCGAGGACATTACTCAAACTTAAAGTCAACTCAACGAGCTTGTCCAAGGAATGACTCGTCTCTCTGACGACATTCGAACCCTTGATGCTGACATAAAGGGGGAGAATAAAGGGAAAGGAGATCAAGGCAGTGGCATAGGCACCTTTTCTGAACAAACTTCCAGGAATCCTCCTCCAAGGTAGTATCACCAATAGACTCCACGATCTGGCCATCATACTCAACGATCTGATCATGAGCCAATCATCATGGCTTAACCATTAAGGAGTCTAAGGCCAACTCCCAGCTCACAAAAAGTGACCACCACAGGCCTAAGAATGCCAATTGGAGATCCTGCATTCATGAATAGGCATGATCACAATCCAAGACTAAGTCCAAGTGAGCTGGAAGATCTAGCCAGGAGAGACGAAGTAAGCAGGAAAAGGAGAGCTGAGGAGTATGCAAATCCTCCACGAAGAAAAAGGCCGAAGAAATAGAGATGAGTTGAATTTTAATTCTTATTGATGTAGTCAAACTTAAATGTAATATCTATCTTCAAACATCAATAAATTCATGCTTATTCTCTAGAAATTTTAGCTGCTCACTGAAATATTAAGTCATATTTACTTTGCTACAACTACATATAGAATTTGATAATCATGACAACAAATCTCTTTGGTTATGTCAACATCAAATAGGGGGAGATTGTTGGAAGAGTGCATATTGTGATTTGATGTTTAAAGTTAATACTCATGATTATATGTAAAGTCCTTCTAGGAATGTATGTACAAGGACTTAGTGATAGATCAAATTGTTAGGTTGGTCTAAGCTTTTAATGTTTATCATTCTGTAAATAAATGTATAGATAAAGAGATCAAAGATGTTAGGATGATCTATACAATGTAATAGATAGGCTTCAATAAAATTGTAGTCTATTGAGCTGATCAAGAACTTGCAGAAGCCAAGGCAGAATCGTAGAGTATCGAGGATCGTAGTATGTCTGCCTTGAAGGGCCTCTCCAGAGATCGTAGTGTGGTCCAGACATTTTTCGAAGCCAACTCAAAGATCGTAGTGTGGTCCAGACATTTATCAAAGCCAACTCAGAGATCGTAGTGTGGTCCAGACATTTGCCAAAGCCAACTCAAAGATCGCAGTGTGCTCTCGAAAATGTAGAGTTTGCAAGACAAGCAAGTGAAGATTGTAGTGTGCCTGCCCTTAAGAGAAATCATAGTGTTCTCGTTTGGTTGCATTCAGCACCAAGGTGGCAAGACACCACGATAAGAATCGTAGAGTATCATCTGGCTATGTTAGAAGTTGTGGGCCCTGATCGTTTGTTCAAAGATTAAATCTTAACAAATGTGGAATGGGTTACAAACGTTGAAGTAATCACTAGTCCCAATGGCATGAAAAATATCCTTAGTATGCAACAAAAAGACGCATTGAAGAAGCTAAGGAAAGGACCATGAGGCAGAAGAAAACACCTTTTCAGGTGTTAGGTGAGAAAGCAGTCTGCTATGTCAGTGGGCCAGAATGGATTTCAGAAGATATGCAGAAAAGTCTCCATCAAGGCTCAGAAACGTCAAATGCATTAAATGCTTCAATGGATGGATTCAACGGGTAGATTTCAAAGATCACATATATGCAAGACATCTGCAGATGATAGAAGTAAGAAAGCAATTGAACAAAAAGAAAAGATACTCAACGCTCAACTCTACGATCTGAGAATAAGAGAAAGCTTGCACAGTTACTCAGTTCTTTCAAAAAAGAGCTTAACGGCAACTGAGTAGCACCAACCAAGAACACAACAACTACCAATAAACTGAAGTAAGAGTTCCAAGTTAGAAGGACTTGAATAGTTCTAAGTGAATTATGAAGAGCCAAGTCTGTTGGACTTGTAGAGTTCAAGAGTGAACTAAGAAGTTCCCAGACTGCTGGTCTAGAAGGAATCTGTGAGATTCTGAAAGTGTAAAAGACATCCTTAGTGGATTTTCTACTCGAGGAGTAGAAGAGTGGACTAGGAGCTTTAAGTGCTCTGAACCACTTAAAACTGCTGTGTCTATCGCATTCTTGCTATAACTGCTATAACTGTTATAACTGCCTCACTCTCATTAACTCACTATATCTAAAAAGGAGATCAAATAAACATTAATTCCGCTGTGTTTGAATCATTATCAAAATTGACAAGGTAAAAATGAAAAGATTTTTAAATATCTATTCCACGCCCCCTTCTAGATAACTATTGTGCCTCCAGGAACTAACAATCTTGAAAGAAGTCTGAAATAGGTCATGATTATATCAAGATTTAATTAATCTTAAGTGGAGTAATCCTTGCTGACGGGTTAGTATTTACTTATAGACCTTTGGTCTAGATTTTTGATAATACATAGAGTTTAATCAGTTCAACAAGAGTATCTTAAAGATTCATAGAAACTGATCATCTCCATGAATCAACCAGATACAAATAAGTGATAGAACTGATTCTCCCTCTGTGAACATTTAAAATCCGTGAACATAACCAAGCAAATGATGAAACCATCAAAGAAAAAGAGTGTTTTATTAAAATGATTAATCTTACACACACTCATCATCATGCATCTTAAAATGTCATACCTAAATTGAATATATGTATAAATATGATTATTGAAGATCAATGTGATGAAATTTTAAATATATGAGGAACAAGGACTTTGGAAACTAACCTAGCAGGACTCATTTAACCATGGGTACCAAAAATAGAAATTTATCTAATCTATAGGTATTTGGTCTATCTTACCACACTAAGGAATACTGAAGTAGATAACTTCAGTCGAGAAGATTCAACCTGCTAGAGGGTTCAGACATTTCAGAAATGTTCTGACAAAATCATTTTCTGTCGAAGCCTGTTCTTGAAGATATGCTGAGCTAACATGAATAAAGCTCACCTGATTGTTGATCTCTATAAGAAAGCAGACCATTCATGCGAAGAGGAAAAAGGTCTTATATGCTTACTCATGCAAAGCATATCATTTGAGAAGAACCCTCGAGGAAGTTCACATCAGAGGATCATTGAGCATTGATCATGAAGCATTACTGAAGCAGAACTCGATAAGTGCAATCGGTCAAAGAGCTTAAGGAAGATCTACAAGCCTGCTGAAAGCACCTGCTCAGGTTCTAGATAAAGAAAGACTACGTTCGTAGTTCTAACAACAATCGTGGAGTGATTAGTTCTGAAGATATCTATTTCTATGATCCAAGGAGGTTTAAATGATAGTAATGATTCCATTCAGAAGGAGATATGCAAGGATGCCTTCTGATGCACATGAAGAAGAAATACTCACACCTCTTTGAGAAGATAGTATCAACTATGGTGGAGGAGTGATCTGTTAAAGAACAGCAGCACTAAAAGTATGAGAAGTGAACTATGAAGCATTATACCAGTTACAAAGTCCCAAAACTCTGTGGCTGATGAAGCAAATGAAGATCCATAGTCTATAGGAACGTCTCAAAACGTGCCACTGATAACCTCGTCAACCACCCAACTCAAAATCATGGAGTGTCTATTTTCAAACAATTTGATCGTAGTGTAAGAGTAGGAGGACACCACGAGTATAGTTAATGAAAATGTCTAAATTTGGTAGATGAACTCCCCAGCAGAAAGATCAAATGAGATATTAGCACTAATCATCTAAAGTTTTTCATCTGGTAAGCGCCTTAGGGACAAACCTGACCCTTAGTTCACCCTAAGAGGTTTTCCCTTCTTGAGCTACCTTAACCTAGAAGGAATGCTAAGTCAAGTTCATCTCAAGGACCAGGATAGACAACGTTCATAAAGTATGTTCAGCAGTAGACTCAATGATCGTAGAGTAGCATCGACGACC
Source organism: Panax ginseng (assembly GCA_020205605.1). Taxonomy (NCBI): domain Eukaryota; kingdom Viridiplantae; phylum Streptophyta; class Magnoliopsida; order Apiales; family Araliaceae; genus Panax; species Panax ginseng. The sequence goes on along the minus strand of CM035130.1, from coordinate 88,319,667 downwards.
GTAGTCTTCCCAAAGGATACACTAGCTCATGAGAAGCTCATCAAAACTTGGCACATACCAAACTATTCAGACATGTGGAGGGAAGTTACGAATATAGTTTGGAAAAGACGTCTTTCAAATTCACTTCAGGATTTCAGTACCCGAACTCAATTGGGGTGCATCAGTGGTTAAGCCATGTAATATGAGGATTAGTATCAAAACGTTCACTAAAGCATCTCTCAGGAAACAATCATTGAGTTACCAAAGAAGATCGTAGAGTCTGTAGTTATCTCATCAAGCCACTCTACGTACTAAAAAAGTCAATGGTCAGACTACATCAATAATGCTTATTTTTTTAAAATTAAAACTGAAAAGCTATTAAGTTTATGGGGAGTTACAGTTTCTTACTGGGCATCGTGCAACCAATGACTGGTTGACACATCACAACTTATGCAGAGTTAGAAGGAACTATCATAAAGACAAATTCAAAATCTCCAAACAGTTATCAAAAGCTGTCGAACCTCTCTCTCTCCCTTTTTTAAACCCTAAAATCCTCTTCAAAGCCTGAATCCATTATCATCCAAATTGTGTTCAACTAACCCTTATAAGAGTTTTGAAACTAAATACCCATATATTTTGAACCCTCAAAATGGAAGAATGACGTGTCATAACCGGAATCCAACTCGGCTTTAATAAGTTCGAAAGATCAGAAAAGAAGTTCAAGGATATACTTGAGCTTGTAAAGAATGTTGGGTTTTATGAGTGCTTGGAAGCTAACACTCCAGTCTATAGCGAGATAGTGAAGCAATTCTACTCCAATGCAACGATAGATTCTGGGTTTCTGTCCACAAAAGTCAAAGGAGTAAGCTTCAAAATAAAAGTATCAGACATCAAGAAATGTCTAGGGTTTCCTAACCAAGGTCTTATAAACCTTGAAGACATCGACATCGACATCGAAGAAGGCAAAAAGGGAATGCGCTATAAGAGGAATGTAAATCTGAAAGATATGAAAAAGAAAGAGTTTCCTGAAGAGTTTGAATTTTTGGCTGAGATTACGGGAAAATGCATCTTGTGCAAAGACACTGCACATGATACTGTTAGTGATCTACAACTGAGAATCATGACTGCAATAGTAATGAAGCAGCAGGTGAACTTCGGAGCCCTTCTAATTGACTGGTTGACCAAGTGGCTGGAAAAAGCTAAGATGAAGAAGTTTACAGAAAAACCCCTCACAAAGGTTTTTCATAGAAGACTCTTGAACATTGTACTGAAGAAGAAACTAAGAAGCAAGATAAAGGATGATGAGGGAGAACCACTAAATGTTCATAAAGTGATGTCCCCACAGTTGTTTAAAAATTGGAAGAAAAATCCCAAGGAAAACAAGAGGCTAATGACATCTGGCAACAGCAGCATGGTCTTTGCAAAGAAGAGGAAGTCAAAAGAAATGGAAAGCAAGATGTCTCAATCTGATAACTCTGTAACTATAGCAGTCACTCCAAAAAAGAAGAAAACTAAGACTGTGAAGAAAATAGAGACTCCACCAAGCAGTCTGTCCACTGACAAGAAGATGCATGAAGCAGATATAAAAAAAGCATCAACTACAATAACCCTAAAAAGAAGGAGTAACAGATTACTCGAAGGGCCATCCAAGAAGAAAGCAAAGGTTATGAAGAAGTCAGTCTCAGTTCACCAAAGAAGTCTATCTGCTGAAGAGAAGACAGTAGATTCAGAAGCAAAAGAAAAATGAAGACTCTATGAATGAATTTTCAAGTAGTCATTTCGCTGACAAGGAAGGGGATAAGTCTGAAGAAATTAGATCTCCCATTGCTGAAATGTCAAGGAGCCTTTTTGCCACTTCGGAGGACTCAGAAGAAAGGACTGAAACTCCTATAGTTGAATCTCCAAGGAGAAGGAAGAACAACAAATTTCTTTCCAAATCTGTTCTAAAGGAGAAAGGAGAATATTCTACTGCTATCATTGATTTGAGTGATGATAAGTTTGAATCCAAGGAAGAAGATACTAAAGAAGGTACCAGTGATAAAAATCAGCATGAAGGATTCATTGATGAATCAGATGAAATAATTGAGCATGATTCAAGTTTAGAAGGTGAAGAGATGGAAAAAGGTTCTAGTTTTACAAATTAGGAATCAGAGAAACAAACTGATGAGTCTGTTGAAACAAGTCTACACAGGTCTAACTCCAACTCCGAACATAATGAAGGTGGAAAAGACTCCAGTTCTACAACAAAAGAGCTAAAAAAATTTCACATTCCTTACCCTGTAAATCGTAAGAGAAAAATTATAGTGGAAATTGATGAATCAGTAGATGTGCTTCCTGACAGATTGATTAATCATGGGAATAAAAGGATAAATGTGGTGATGATGACCACATAAAATGCGCTCAATAATCATAAGGCTATGAAGCTGGACACTTCAATTGTGATATATGAGCCATAAGTTAAGAATCATGCAATAAGGTGGTTTCATTCTCATATGCAATGGGTAAAGGCATCTCTCACTGAAGACAACATCTATCTTACATGGGTCTTCTCTCATCTTCCCAACCTAGAGCTGGTGGAACAAAACTTTCCAAGGATAAAGAAGTTTGCATATCAGACGATCAAGGACCAGCCTCACTTTACGATCTATCGACACACTGGAAATCATTACATTCCCTACGATTGTCGAGTATGATCAGATGGTAGAAGGTGTATACCCAAGTTCATGATCATCCACTCTACCATTAAAGATGATCAAACACAGATTGAGAAGCTCTACACTGCTCAAGCAGAAGTGTTTGATATTCCTTCATCCTCCAACAGTGATTGGCACTCAACGATTTATCAGATTCTGACTGCTTTTGAAAAACTATCCAAGAATGAAAATCGTAGATTCCAACCAGATGATCAACAGGAGACTGCCCAACCAAATAACCAAACTCCTACGAAACAGGTGTAAAGCCCCCAAAATAGGTATACATCACCTATTCTGAGTCGCCAAAAACATGGTACAGAATACAAATACAATCTTTAATATACAACAAGAGAGCTACGAGTTTTAATACAAATACTGTCTTCTAGACAATATCCACTCTCAGAATAGGTGATGTATACCTATTTTGGTGGCGTCACAGTTGGTATCAAAGCGTAGGGATATGATCCCTGGCTAAGATGTGAGACAAGAACTAGGATGGGAGAGACGGGGAATTCCTTCGCTAGTATGACCTACCTAAGTTTATTTGGTATTTAATTGGTCAGTCAGAGTATAGGAATAATATGTGATATGTTTATTAACCTTTGTTTTGTGGCAATATTTGAAAATGACATCCGAGAATGTTGAGAACATCATTGGAGCACAGGAGACCGTCGAGTCTCCACAGATCAATAATCAAGATAATGTGCATCAGGAAGGCGACAATCCTCAGGCAAACAACAACACGGACCAGATGGTGAACGATGGAATGTTCAGAGGATTTATGTAATTCATGCAACATCAGGCAAGGGCGGCTCCTGTACAAAATGTAGGTGGAAATACTGGCAACTCTCGGACGGTCACCGCCAAGCAGTTTAAGGAACTGGGACCACCGGAGTTTTTTGTAGAACCAAAACCACTTAAGGCGGAGACGTGGATTAAACAGATCTGTAAGATATTTGATGTTTTGGGATGCTCCGAAGAGCAAAAGGTTCCCTTTGCCACCTTCATATTGCGTCTGAGATGATTCTTGGTGGGAATCGTAAAAGCGTACTCAACTGCGCCGCTTGAAGATGACTTGGGAGAAGTTCAAGAATTGTTCAACGACAAGTACTTTCCGAAAGTATTCGTCACATGAAAGAGGTAGAGTTCATCAAGTGGAGCAAAACAACATGACCGTGTGTCGCGAAGACGAAGCCAAGTTTGCCGAGTTGTTTTGGTTTGCATCCCATTTGGTTGATAATGAGGAGAGAATGATGCGAATGTTTCTAAGAGGTTTGAAACACGAGATCGTCAATATCTTATCTCTCATAAAGTGTGTTTGTATTGGATGTTGTTAATAGGGCTCATTTATTGGAGCGCGATAATGAGTCAACCCAACCAAAAGAAGCGGTAGATAAAATGATAATACTAGTGATATGATCGTGAGCGGTGTGATAAGCGTGGAGGGATCAACATGCTAGAAATGGTAACCACCGGTTGTAATCATGGCCAAAACAATAAGAATGGACATTTCAAGAAGAGGAGATTCAACAATGATGGAAAGAGCGTCGACCAAACACCCATTGTTAAGGAAGGAGAAGCGACCACCTATCATATGCTTCAAATGCGGAGGGAGGGACACATCGGTCAAGCTAGCGATGCCATTCAAAGCATGTTATAATTGTGGAAGAGAAGGTCACCTAGCCCGATTTTGTCGTTCACCGAAGATAAGTTGACTAGGATGGAGGCACTAAAGGACACCCGGAAAAAGTCAAAGCCGAGTGGTCTGAGGAGGCGTTTGTCGTGACCTCCCAGAAAGTAAGGAACCCGAATGAGGTCATCACGGGTAAGCTTATCATAAACTCTAGCGAAGTATATACCTTATTTGATACCAGTTCTACCCATTCTTTTATTTCTCCTACTTGCGCTCAACGTTTAAATTTGACTCCGGAGAAATTAGACTTTGACTTATCTGTTGAAACTCCGTTGGGAGAAACCTTCATTACATCCACTGTTTATAAGTATTGTTTGGTTCAAATCGGTACCCTCACATTACCTGTCGATCTTATTTTATTGAAAATACTTGCATTTGATGTAATTCTAGGGATTGATTGGTTAACTACTCATCATGCAAAAATTGATTATTTTCAGAAGGTTGTTAGCTTTCATATTCCTAATTAACATATTATGCGAATTCAAGCAACCAAACCATTAAAATCAATCACCGTCATCTCAAGCCATAAAGCTATTCGTTTATTGAAAAATAGATGTCAAGCTTTCTTAGCTCATGTCACGGATCTAAACAAAAATACGTCAGTTTTGAATGATTTTCTATTGTTAATGAATTTCTGACGTATTCACGAAGAACTTCTGGCCTACCCCAGGCGTGAAATTAAATAAATCTTTGTATCGACCTTGAACCCGGTACAAAACCCATTTCCAAAGCCCCATATCGAATGGCTCTATTGAACTTGAGGAGTTAAAGACCCAAGCTGCAGGAATTGTTAGACATTGGCTTTATTCATCCTAGTACTTCTCCTTGGGGTGCTCCTGTTCTATTCGTGAAGAAGGAAGATGGGAGTATGCGACTTTGTATTGATTATCGGGAGTTGAATCATGTCACCATCAAAAATAGGTACCCATTGCTACGTATTGATGACCTATTTGACCAGTTACAAGGAGCCAAATTCTTTTCAAAGATTGATCTTCGTTCGGATATCACCAATTGAAGATTAGAGCCGATGACATTCTAAAGGCGGCTTTCGAAACTTCGATGCGGGCATTATGAATTCCTAGTCATATCTTTTGGATTGACTAATGCTGCTCTTTGCTTTCATGGATATGATGAACCTGAGTATTCAAGGAATATTTGGATCACTTTGTGGTCGTCTTTATTGATGACATCCTTATTTATTCCAAAAAAAGTGAAGATCATGAGCAACACTTGAGGTCGATACTTCAAAAGCTTCGTGAATATAAGCTTTATGCCAAGTTGAAGAAATGATAGTTCTGGCTTGAGGAAGTAGCATTCTTTGGGCACATAGTATCAAGTCATGAAATATCTGTTAACCCAGCTAAGATTGAAGCTATTCAAAGCTGGGAGCAACCTAAATCAGTGACTGAAGTACGTAGCTTTCTCGGCTTAGCTGGTTATTATTGGAGATTCGTAGAATGATTTTCTCGAATTGCTACTCCATTAACTCAGCTGACTCGAAAAGATACAAATTCGGTTGGAACGGGGAATGTGAGAAGAGTTTTCAAGAACTCAAGAGGAGACTCATTTCAAAGACTTACGATAATACCATCGGCTCGGAGGATTTGTCATCTCTGATGATGCTTGAGCAAAGGGTTAGGATGTGTTCTCATGCAACATGGGAAAGTCATAGCCTATGCCTCTCGACAACTCAAAGAATATGAGAGGAATTATCCTACTCATGATCTAGAGTTGGCAGCTGTTGTTTTCGCACTTAAAATTTGGAGGCATTACTTGTATGGGGAGAAAGTGGAGATCTTTATGGATCATAAAAGCCTCAAATATTTCTTCACTCAAAAGGAACTCAACATGCGACAACGACGTTGGCTTGAACTGTTGAAAGATTATGATCATAACATCCAATACCATGTTGAAAAAGCGAACGTGGTAGCTAACGCATTGAGTAGAAGGTCATATGCGGGTACGAGTGCGATATTGACAACACAAAGGCCCATTTTGTGTGACTTGCAAAGGATGGAGATAGAGTTAAAGACTTCAGGGACCCATGTGATGATGGCGAATATCTGAGTAGAACCAGACTTTAATTGATAAAGTTAAAGGCTGCTCAAGCTACGAGACCTAGAGGCGATCGCGTATGAGGAAGAAAGTGCATGAAGGTGCTATCTGGGAAGTAAGAATCGATGAAGAAGGAATACTTGAGTCAACTCGGACTTTGTGTTCCTAACGTCCACGATTTAAAGTATAAAATCATGATGGAGGCGCACAACACACCTTATTTGCAATCCATCACAGGAGTACCAAAATGTATCATGATCTTTGACATACATTTTGGTGGGGCAATATGAAGAGAGAGATAGCGCTGTTTATCTCAAGGTGTTTAACTTGTCAACGAGTCAAGGCAGAAGAGTAGATTAGGAGCTTGAGTCTCTGAACCACTTAAAATCCCTTATGTCTTTTACTTTCAGTCATTTGCTTTCTGTCATTTACATTATGTACCTAACTGCTATAAATGTTATGTATGTATTAACTGCTTACAACTTAACTAACTCTACGAATAATGTATGCATGTTCATGAATATATCAATGAAGGGGATATTTTATTTATTCCGCTGTGCTTGAAATGATTCTTATGTGTGTCATATGCTAATTCATTAGCAATACAAAATAAACATGAAAAGTATTTGAAAATCAAAAAGATCTATTCAACCCCCCCTTCTAAATCTATTGTGCGCCTACTGGGAACTAATAAACCAGGATCCACCGACCCCTATTCGGTCCTTAAGACCTGAATCCACTGACCCCAATTCGATCACATAGACCAGGATCTATTGACCCTTCTTCCTATTTTGTAGAAGGTGTTTGAGGTGTTGTTAAGATGGCTTAAATGTTCTTAATCTTGGTAATTAGTAGCATTTTTGATCATCTTTTTGGTGCTTGCTGAACTATGTTATTGAAGTTAAATTTCTTCTGATTATCAGCAGCTACTCATAATCAATGTTGATGTGATGTTAAGCTATTCACTTGTAGACACTCAAAATTTTGTATTCTTGTTACTAACCATGCAGGAGGGCAAAACCGTCTTTTATCTCCCAAAGACAACCCCGGGAAATCATCAAACCAGACCTCCGAAGACAACCCCAGGAAATCATCAAACCAAACATATAAACCAAGAATTTTAAGTCACTTTGTTAGTATATTATTGATATTGTAAATTTTGTGTCATATAGTGAGTAAATATGCGATGACATATGTTGGAAGGAGTATAACTAAATATATATATATATATATATATATATATATATATATATATATATATACTTGATTATATGAATTAAATTAAAAAGGGAAGCCATATAACCTAATTATATATTAGGTGAGGTAATTAAATAACCTAAGGATTATGGTATTAAAGAAATGTTAGTATTTAAAATGTATACTAACTTAATAGGTTAATTTTATTCATCTCAATTTCTTATTTATTTTAAACCTAATTAGGTTATAAGTTAAAGGGTCATGTGTTAGGTAAAATCTCAAATACGCTTGTCGACGTCAGGATTTTATTGTCCCTTTTCTGTTCTTGTCTTTTGGTGTTCTCATGTTAGGTGAGATTTGTTTGAAAAAATAAGTTGTGAAAAGGTCTGACATGTATATGTCAACGATTGGAATGTAAGAGTTGCCAGTTGGTATTTTTATATGGTTACACTAAATCAACCGAGAAAAGGTTTGCACATTGACCCAGTGATGTGACACTATTTAACAGGTCTGTGAAACTGAGATTCATTAGGGTTCGGGGGCTTGATTATGCAGAGGGAAGGTGTTAGGCACCCTTCGACATCCATGTTACCATGGTGACCGCTACTTTTCAATTAAACTATTATATGAATGTGTGTGTGTGTGTGTGGGTCAATGTGAAGTTATTTGGAAGTAGTGTTATGCCTCGTTCGCACCTATATACAAAGGGTTTGAATTTTGTAGAAAAGTTCAATTTTAACAAGATTTAGCAATGATCTTTTGCAAAAGAGGTTTTTCAAACCCTTATGCTCAATAGTAATTGAGGCCTTTAATACTTCTATTTTATTATATGTTCAGCTTAATTTCTTTTATTTTTTAGATTCGAGGCATCTTCGAGAAAATAATGTATATAGCAATGTCGAACTCCTTGTGGGCATGAGAGCCATCTAAGGAAATTCGAACACCGTAAATAATGTACAAGCTGATTACAGCCGAAAATGTCCATCACGGGAACCGAATCTAGATTCAGGAGACTGAATCTATGATCACATGATTCCTAGGCTCACATGATGTAGTAGTTTATAGAAAAGCTGTAAGTAGTGATATATATAAAAGCTGTAAATATGTATATATAGGCGATCAACCACCACGAAGCGAACTTCATGGGGGATTGCAAAAGTAAATAAAGCAGTAAAGACAATCAACCGCCACGATGTAAACTCTAGGGGGGACAAAATGTAAATAAAGAAGTAAAAATGATAAACCGCCACGAAGTAAACTCCATGCGGGATAATATATAAATAAAGCAGTAAAAGGCCACAAAGTAAACTCCAGGTGTGACAAATATATATATATATATATATATATATATATATAAATGTAACGCCCCCAAATTCAGGTACTTAAAACCCAAACTCAATGCTTTACAATACCGTTTCTATGAGCGGAATAATACTAATAATAATAACAATAATATGAATATTAAACTTAACTTACATTTATCAGAGTCTAATCCCATGTACACAACCTTTACTACATTCATTACATGATAATTAATAGATATCATTGTCTTAATAAAGTTATACTATTACATAGAATACCATAACACTTATTCTGTTTTCTTTCCTTTTCCCTTGTTCTTGGCCGAACCTTCTGGTTGTTCACACTTAGCTGAAAACATTTAAATTAAACAAGGATGAGCATTTGAGTGCCCAACAAGTAAGAGCAGTTTATAAATATAAGCTGAAAGAAGTAAATATTTTTTTTGTACGACACTTCTACAACGAATCAACAGTTGTGAAGTAAGCTGAACCAATATGTTACGCCCCCAAAATAGGTCCATTCCATCCAACCCATTCTGAGTCGCCAAATACATGATGCGAAATAACTACAACTTTATTAATACATTTGTCGTGCAAAAATCGACAACATATATATCTTGTGAGTTTAAATACAATTATTGTCTTTACAGACAATATACATACCAAATAAATCCCCATCATAATTATTAATACATTATTTACAAAATGGTGAGGATTACTAAACAACTCTCTCTATAACCATCATTCCATACCCAGGCTCGTACTTTCATTACATTCTCGCCTCACGAGAAGAAAAATGGAACAAAAAGGAAAAGGGTGAGCTCAACTAGCCCAGTAAAGAATATTATGACTAAGACAATATACAACAAAATTATCGTTAGTCTTCAACAGGATATAATAGAATACAATAGACAACAAGTTTTAAATCAATATTCGCAGCGGAAATAATAATTCATTAGAAGAGTTAAGTAGAGAATGCAAACTACTATCTTCTATGTATGAATTTTAAAGTTCATCGTCTATTTTTTTTTATCCCTGTAACATCAATCAATATATATCTGGGATCAAATATTCATCCTTGCACTACTGAGGCCAAGGACATTCACCAGTTGGTCATGTTCATTTAAACACTGTTCATCTTTGCACTATGGGCCAAAGATATTCATCGAAATCATTCATCTTTGCACTACAGAGGCCAAAGATATTCAATAATATCATCATTTAAGGCGAGGATGATGAAAAATATTTTTTTTTAAAGAAACGAATCCAGTGAAACAAAATGACAAGGATTAAGGATTAAGGATTCGTACTTTGTTTTATCCACGTCCAAAAATACCTCAAAAATAATCATAATGGTGTAAAATTCAAGAATGATCAAAACATGGATACAATCAAAGCTAATATCCACAATAGATATTTTAGACGAAAAGGAAAAATTTTTATTTTTCGATGAATAGTGCCGTATTCGTGAATAGTACCGTATACGTGAATAGTGCCGTATACGTGAATAGTAACTCCGACACCAAAAGTTTCAAATTTGATAAAAACTTCAGATCAATATTTCAGCATAATGATATTGAAGAAATAATATCATTACGAAAAAAAATAATATCCCTTACCTCGAAAAGACAGTACTTCTAACTGGAATACTGGATATAGGCTATATCTTGAACTTTCACCGTATAGCAATACTCAAAGTATACTCAAAATACTCACAAGAATACGCTCGATAATATAGAGAGAAAACTTGATTTACGGTGTGATTTTCAATTCTAACCTAAGCACCCTATTTATAGGAAAATGCTTAGAACACTAAAGTAAAAAATTTAATAAATTAATAATTATTAGAAAATTTTGTCTACGCCCACTTTGAATTCAGATTTTCAGCATGCTTAACAACACATGAGCCCACCAACCCACCATAAATACGTTTTTATTATTTTAAACAATTAAAACTTCCAAAAATCAATTATTTCGGAACTCCGGAACTTCAATATTTCACAATAAATAGCCTTTTTATCAAAAAATTTGAATCTCGCGTTTTTCATAGGAAATTCAATTCTCTACAACTTTGCGAAGAAAGTTTCTCCAAATTCCAAACGAGAAAATGACCAAATCCATAAGCGAAGCGATTTTTCAAATTTATAATCAAATTTCGATCAATAAATGGGTCCACAGACATGTTTAACATGTTTTAAACATTTATTGCAACAAAAATACTCTTTCTCCTCGTATACTCAGTATATCACACATTCATTGTAAAAAATATCATCATTATTATATTATTAAAATATAATAATATATTTAAATGGATTATTTTATCAGAAAAAGATAAAATTTTAATTTTCAACAATTGTAACATAAAAAATTTCTCCATCTATATCCACATAAAATCAATATTTTCCTCATCATATGAATCAATAATTAATTATTCACAAATAATATTACAGAATCACAATATTGACAACCAGGCAGTTCCCAGGAAAGATGGGGCTTTCCAATAAGGATTTCTCCTTACTGGCGCGCAATTAGGTGACCAAACCTCTCCTTAGACAGAACTTTCTAGACATTGTCAATAATGTTATCTAATAATATTATTCAGATAATATGAATTATTGCTTCGATAATAAAAAAATCTTGTGTAATGACAATTATTGAAACAACGATAATATAAAATATCAATGCAACAATTATTGAATCAATAAAATAAAATCTTGAATAAATAATTACTGTAACCATTATTGAGTAGTGCCTTCTTACGTAAGAATCAATAATTGGTGCAATACCTGGTATCTTCTTGTTCAACAACGCGTATTAGTGTGTTTTAACCCAGGGTATTCCAACAATGATAATAGCAGTAACAACTATGCCATTATTTTTAAACAACTTATTTTTGTCGTTTTCTTCATCCAATCGCTTTCAGTTATGGGGCTCACAAAAAGGCTGCATGGCAAATGCATACGAATATTCACAAAGCGATCTGAATATTCCACGACCAAACGAATATTCCCCGACAATAATGAATATTTTATAACCACTTGCTTATTTGAAATATTTGCGCATTTTATCCATAACTAACATCATTAATCAAATCAACCCTTACTATTTCAAAATAATAAATAGAGGAAATTCCATTTTTATTTAAAAAAATTCGGGGTCTTACAACCTCCCCTCCTTATGAAATTTCGTCCTCGAAATTGACGTACGTACCTGGTGTTTCGAAAAGATGAGAATATCTCGCTTTCATTTTCGTTTCCAACTCCCATGTCATTTCCTCAATAGCATGGTTTCTCCACAAAACTTTGACTTGTGGTATAACCTCGAGTACATAGGACATGTTTCTTTCTATCCAAGATCTTGACAGTACCTCCTCGACGTTAAGTCTTCTTGACTATCTCGTCCGGTTTTAACTCAATGGCGTGGTTCGGGTCGTCCACATATTTACGTAACATCGATCGTGAAAAACGTTATGAACACACGTCATACTTGGCGGTAAAACGAGTCTATAGGCCACAGTTTCTATTCGATCGAGAATTTCAAATGGATTAATAAATCGAAGGTTTGAACTTTCCTCACCTCACCGATTCTCGCTTTCGAAATAACAACTTCTTGCACCTCCTTCTTCAAATTCATCAGCTCCGGTGTGTAGCTTGAACAACTTTAACTTTATCGATTAAAGTTGATTATACTCGTATATTATCACGTGGGTACCTAGAGTTTTCATCTCCATCTCAATTATTTGTAAATTATACGAAATGAGTCTTTGACAATATCGTACTCGTACTCGTATACGATCTTCTACTCAACATGTCAGCTACCACGTTCGCTTTTCCATGATGGCATGGTCAGAACATGTGCTGAAATGAGTCTCTTCTTGAGTTCTTCGAAGCTCTTTCCACATTTCTTGCTCCATTCGAATTTTGTATCTCTACGAGTCAGCTGCGTTAATGGAATAGCTATTCGAGAATATCCTTCAACGAATCTCCGATAATAACCAACTAAGCCTAGAAAGCTACGTATTTCGATTACTGACTTAGGTTGTTCTCAAGCGTGACTCATATCTCAACCTTGGATAACACGTTACAATGACACCTATCGGTTTACTATCGCATGCGAATATGGTGTCTCCTACAAAAAGTGCGGCGATTGTATTCCGCAAAGGAAGTCACCGGATAAAGGCTCGGTACCAAATTCTATAGTTGAATTTTAACTCACGAAGTTCAATAGGAGCCATTCGATATGAGATTTTAGAAATGAGTTTTGTCTTTGGGTTCAAAGTCGATACAAAATTTAATATCGGGCTTTGGGAGTAAGCCAAGAAATTCTTCAACAAATACGTCGGAAAAATCAATAACAATGGGAATATTATTCAAATTTGGCGTGTCTTTATTCAAATCCATAACATGGACTAAGAAAGCTTGACATCCGTTTTTCAATAAGCGAATCGCTTTATGATTAGATATAGCGGTGATTGATTTTAATGGTTTAGTTGCACGAATTGAATAATGAGTTGATTAGGAATATGAAAACTAACAACCTTACGAAAACAATCAATTTTGGCATGATGAGTAGTTAACCAATCAATCCTAAAATCACATCAAAAGCAAGCATCTTTAAAGAGATAAGGTCAATGACTAAGATAAGGGTGCCAACGAGAATCAAGCAAGATTTCTAAGCAATCGATGTAATGAAAATTCTCTCTACGGAGTCTCCACGAGATAGGTCAAAGTCTAATTTCTCCGTAGTCAAGTTCAAGCGTTGAGCGCAAGCAAGAGAGATAAAAGAATGGGTAGAACCAAGATATCTAATAAGGTATAAACTTCGCAAGAATTTATAATTAACTAACCCGTGCTAACCCGTTGGGTTACTCGCTTTTGAGAAGTCACGAAAAACGCTCTTCGATGTCGTTGACTTTGACTTTTACGTATCCGCCTCTGGTGCCAACGTCCCAACTGGACTTGATTTATTTATAGGACAAAATCGAGCTATGTGATAGTCTTTTCCACAACTAAAACATACCTTGGAAGGCTTTGAGCAGTTTAACCTTATATGTCCCTCCTCTCCACATCAGTAGCATCTAGCTGGCGATTGTTCTCTTCCCTAGAATTTGTTGTTGGTCTTTGATCTTTCTTCTTTAACGTCTTCCGTCATCGTTAAATCTTCTTTTTAGATTGGACATCTCTTTCCATAATATCAACGCGTCAAATGCGGCTTTTACCCATGCATCACTCATTCTCACTCGTTCGTTATTTCTTCTTTCATTTCGATTCCAACTTTATCATCTTATACTCGCCAAAGAGTGCTTTACATTCAAGCATCACATATCGGGTAACACAAGCTTGAATCGTTGCATCCTTTTGCTCCACATTTTACTGCAATTCTTGACTGCTCTTCTAACTCATAAATCGATTTTGCAATTCTACATTTTGATCATAAAATACTTCTAATAAACTCTCCTCGGTACCTCTTCTTCCTCTTCTTTCTCACTCTCGGATGTTACCTCTGCGACTATCTCAAAGGTGCAACTATCAATTCTTCACTCACCACATGGATATCTCTAATTCCTTCTTGCTTTGACATCACATTATCACGGTTGGCGATTAGAGGTGTCTCCACGATCTCATTCACTCCATTGTTAACGTTCTCGTGACCCATTCTTAAAACTATCATAAAACAAGGGTTAATTAAACAAATTAACATATCACATAATATCCCTATATTATGATGACGACCAACAAATAAGCTTAGGTAGGACATACTTAGCGAAGGATTTACTCGCTCTCTCCCCTAGTTCTATTCCCGATCTCGCTTGGAGATCATATCCTAAGCTCGATACCAATTTGTGACGCCCCCAAAATAGGTCCATTCCATCCAACCCATTCTGAGTCGCCAAATACATGGTACAAAAATAACTACAACTTTATTAATACATTTGTCGTGCAAAATACGACAACATATATCTTAATGAGTTTAAATACAATTATTGTCTTCTAGATAATATACATACCCAAATAAATCACCATCATAATTATTGATACATTATTTTACAAAAATGGTGAGGATTACTAAACAACTCTCTCTATAACCATCATTCCATACCCCCAGGCTCGTACTCATTACATTCTCGCCTCCACGAGAAGAAAAATGGAACAAAAAGGAAAAGGGTGAGCTCGACTAGCCCAAAAAGAATATTATGACTAAGATAATATACAACAAAATTATCGTTAGTCTTCAACGAGGGAAAAATATAATAGAATACAATAGACAACAAGTTTTAAATCAATATTCGCGATGGAAATAATAATTCATTAGAAGAGTTAAGTAGAGAATGCAAACTACTATCTTCTATGTATGAATTTTAAAGTTCATAAATCATTTTTTTATCCTGTAACATCAATCAATATATATCTGGGATCAAATATTCATCCTTGCACTACAAGCCAATGACATTCACCAGTTGGTCATGTTCATTTAAACACCTGTTCATCTTTGCACTACGGGCCAAAGATATTCATCAGAAATCATTCATCTTTGCACTATGGGCCAAAGATATTCATCGAAATCATTCATCTTTGCACTACAAAGCTAAAGATATTCATCGAAATCATTCATCTTTGCACTACTGGGCCAAAGATATTCAATAATATCATCATTTAAGGCGAGGATGATGAAAATATTTTTTTTAAAAAAAGCGAATCCGGTGAAACAAAATGACAAGGATTAAGGATTAAGGATTTGTACTTTGTTTTATCCACGTCCAAAATACCTCAAAAATAATCATAATGGTGTAAAATTCAAGAATGATCAAAACATGGATACAATCAAAGCTAATATCCACAATAGATATTTTAGAGCTAAAAGGAAAATTTTTATTTTTCGATGAATAGTGTCGTATTCGTGAATGAATGATCTGTATATCGTGAATAGTCTTAGTATCGTGAATAGTAACTCAGACACCAAAAGTTTCAAATTTGATAAAAACTTGGATCAATATTTCAAAGATAATGATATTGAAGAAATAATATCATTACGAAAAAAAATAATATCCCTTACCTCGAAAAGGCAAGACTTTAACTGGAATCTTTCGGATATAGGCTATATCTTGAACTTTTTCATAGTATAGCAATACTCAAAGTATACTCAAAATACTCACAAGAATAAACTCGATAATATAGAGAGAAAACTTCAGTTTCTGGTTTGATTTTCAATTCTAACCTAAACACCCTATTTATAGGAAAATGCTTAGAACACCAAAGTAAAAAATTTAATAAATTAATAATTATTAACAAATTTTGTCTACGCCCACTTTGAATTCAGATTTTCAGCATGCTTAACAACACATGAGCCCACCAACCCACCATAAATACGTTTTTGTTATTTTAAACAATTAAAACTTCCAAAAATCAATTATTTCGGAACTCCGGAACTTCAATATTTCACAATAAATAGCCTTTTTATCAAAAATTTGAATCTCGCATTTTTTATAGGAAATTCAATTCTCTACAACTTTGCAGAAGAAAGTTTCTCCAAATTCCAAGCGAAAATGAATAGAAATCCATAAAGCGAAGCGATTTTCAAAGTTATAATCAAATTTCAGTCAATAAATGGGTCCACAGACATGTTTAACATGTTTTAAACATTTATTGCAACAAAAATACTCTTTCTCCTCGTATACTCGTATATCACACATTCATTGTAAAAATATCATCATTATTATATTATTAAAATATAATAATATATTTAAATGGATTATTTTATCAGAAAAAGATAAAATTTTAATTTTCAACAATTGTCACATAAAAAATTTCTCCATCTATATCCACATAAAATCAATATTTTCCTCATCATATGAATCAATAATTAATTATTCACAAATAATATTACAGAATCACAATATTGACAACCAGGTAGTTCCTAGGAAAGAGGGGGCTTTCAATAAGGATTTCTCTCATTGGCGCCGCAATTAGGTGACCAAACCTCTCCTTAGACAGAACTTTCTAGACATTGTCAATAATGTTATCTAATAATATTATTCAGATAATATGAATTATTGCTTCGATAATGAAAAATACTGTGTAATGACAATTATTGAAACAACAGTAATATAAAATATCAATGCAACAATTATTGAATCAATAAAATAAAATACTGAACAGTAATTACTGTAACCATTATTGAGTAGTGCCTTCTTACGTAAGAATCAATAATTGGTGCAATACCGCGTGCTACTGTTCAACAACGCGTATTAGTGTGTTTTAACCACCGGGTATTCCAACAGTATTAACGGTAACAACTATGCCATTATTTTTAAATAACTTATTTTTGTCGTTTTCTTCATCCAATCGCTTTCCGTTATGGGGCCCATAAAAACTGCGCATGGTCGTGCATACGAATATTCCCACAAAAGCATTGAATATTCCACGCACAAACGAATATTCCCACGACAATAATGAATATTTTATAACCACTTGCTTATTTGAAATATTTGCGCATTTTACCCATAACTAACATCATTAATCAAATCAACCCTTACTATTTCAAAATAATAAATAGAGGAAATTCCATTTTTATTTAAAAAAATTCGGGGTCTTACACAATAATAATAACATAATAATTCTATATTAATTTTTTGAAACTACGTATTGACTATATTTGAAGAGTAGTCGACATACTATGAACTTTGTTTTCAATTTTCGATAAGGTTTAGCAGAACTTCATCCGCAAACCGTCATAACTTACTGACACGAGGGTGATCTGCCCAATGTGCCCTGTATTGATCAATACTACATGCAAGAACGATATTATCATTCATCTTTTCTGCCTTGGGTGCATAAAAGTTTTCCCATATTCAGGATGTTCATACTTAGTTGGGAATCCAAACCAAAGAAATTTGATTGGATACAATAAAGTTTTATCATGTTTAACGATATTTCTAATTTTGTGTCTAGCTGGGTCAAATAGCTTAGACGGCTTTTAATTAATATATACATATTAGAGATCGATAGGTGTGTATTAACATGTGATTAAATACAATGATTATCCGAGTGAGGACACTTGTATAACCATATTTAGAAATTAATGAACAGAATAAATATCTGAATTATACAATAATAATGTACTAATAAATAATGATCGACTACATAATCGATAACAATAGTGTTAATATTCTGGCACAATGATAATATAATTATGAAACTTTCTTACTTATGTCCATTGCATAAAGTAAATGAAAAGGTAGGATACTTGCCTGGTCTGCTACTTACAATACGCAACTTAGTTTTATCTTTTATATAGCAACCTATCATTGATAAGATCATTATATCGATTAGAAATATATATCGTAACACATAATACTGCTTATTGCAGTCAGCACATGACCTAATCAAATTGTCACACATGTTTAATAGTAATTGAATCACAAACAAACACATATCTAGTCAAATTATCTAAGTCCAGATCAATTTCTGAAACATGTCAGCGTACCGACGGCTTTATCGGGTAATTATCGAGTTTAAAACTCTATTCTGTACTCTTAACAATATTCTGGACAACTTAAGTATCAGTCATACTATTTTTCATAGCCTTATAATAATTTTCAAATAATTATTATAATTTATCATGATTTTTCAAACATTGGAATCATTATAAAATGTTTTAAATATCAAATAATTCTATTATCATTAATATTTAAATAATATTAAACTATTTATGAAACCATGGCCAAAATATTAAAGTTATTTATAATAACTCAAAATATTTTTAAAGCATTTATATTACCCTTAAATGATTTTTAAAACATTTAAAATCATTTTCAAATAATTACCATTATTACTTAAATATTAATACATTATTTATCAAAATATTAAAAGTCATTAATTATAACTTAAAATATTTTTAATTCATTTATATCCTTTTAAATGATTAATAAAACCATTTTAAAACTATTTATTTAATATAATTATTAAATAAACTTAATATCATTAATATTAAATTAATATCATTAATATTAAATTATTAATGAAATTATCCTTTAAATATTAGAAGTTATATTTTATAACTTAAAATATTCTTAAACACTTTATTTTCATTTAAAATGATTTTTATAATATTAAAATCATTTTTAAACTAAATTATTTAATATAAATATTAAATAAATCTAATATCATTAATATTAAAATATTAATATTTTTCATGAAAAAAATATCAAAAGTTATAATTTATAACTTAAAAATATTTTTATAACTTTTAAATCATTTTTATATGATTTTTAAATCATTAATTTTATTTTTCTTAATTTATTTAATATATTTATTAAATAACTTTAATTACCATTAATATTAATTTATTAATGAAATTTCATCACAAAATATTAAAAGTCATTAAAAATAACTTAAAATATTTTCTTATACCATAATATAATTTTAAATGATTTTTTAAGTATTAAAATTATTTTTAAATAATTTATTTAATATAATAATTAAATAAATTAAATACCTTTAATATTTCAAAAATATTAAATATTTATGAAATATATTAAAATTATTAAAAACTAGTTTCCAGACATTAAAATAATTTTTAGTAATTTAATTTGTATTTTTAATAATTTAAAACTAATTTTCTCTATTTATTTAATAAAATAATTAATTTTAGAAATAAAGTGTCGCTAAAGACTGCATATAGCGACGGTTCGCTATAGGTGTTCTTCATGTTCTTGATGAAACCCAGAAACTCTTGTGCAGTTAACGAGTTAGGAGGTTTGACCAACAATAGTTTTTAAACTGTGATGATGCTGGGCATGATCTTGGTCAGATCGTGTAGTACTCGTGCAAGACTACATGATTCAACAACAAACATGAACAAACAACATAAAACAAAAGAGATCTGAGCCTCCAAAAATCATGTCAGACGTATTCTTCAATTTCTGGATTTTCCAGAATTGAGGGTACCTACTTTGAGCCTTTAAATCAATGCTTTCCAAGCTTTCTTTGTATGATGTAATGGTTCTATCTTGTAGTCCGGATGTTAGGGAACATTTATATATTATCAGATCATCATAATAATAAAATATCTAAGAGATCATGGCTGGTCAAAGTACCTTCCCGGAACTGTTCTTGAACATTTCTAGGTTTTCCAGAAATGTTCTTGAGTAGTTTTGTCAACCTATGTTTGACCATCACTAAATTCGATTTTGTTCAGTATCTGGGTAATATAAAGGCATGGATATGTAGTATTCATGTCAGTCTACAAGTATATAACAACAACATGATCAAAACACTTAACAGCAGCAAGATCAAGTGCCTGCAAAATCGTTGTCAGGCGTTCTGGGCAAATCTGGGCTACCTAGAAACAACTAGTCAATGTCGGTCAACGCACTTTGACCTTTAATAACTTACAATCTACACATGATCTGGGCTTGATTCAAGTTCCAGATCACAGATCTCATAGCAGACTACAAATCCAAAACATAAAACACACAAAATCATAAATAGAGAGAGATCTAAAGCCTCTCACATTCGTTGTCAGAACACAAAATAATTTTTTTCCAGATTTTTGAAAACACCAAATTCGAGCCCATAGATGTTATGGATCTAACATCTATCAACCCAGATCACTTAGTTAGACTCCATACAACATATTTAACACAAAAAACTTAACATCTAACACAAGATTAAAGATCGGATTTGGTTTTTAAGTTATACCTTTCTTGATCAAATCCTTAATTCAGGGCTTATGATTTGTTAGAGGAATTCATGGGGCTTGGTTTTTGGACTGATCTAGCAAAAGTTTTCGTGGGTTTAGAGTTGAGAGGTTGTTGGTTGAGTGTTGAGAGACTAAATGAGCTTAAAATGAATTTTTTTTCTCTCTAATTCTATATATATGATGTAGTAATGGACTTAGCTGTCAATATATGGCTGATATGGGTAGATTTTAAGTCACATGAGATATCTTGGTAGTTTACCAACTCAATATTTTGCCAAGATTTGCAAGCAAGCTATCTCATTAAATAAATCCAAAAATGCTATTTTAGTAAACTAACAAAGCAATTAAGGGTATTCTTGTCCATGCTACTTGAATCTAGGGTTTAATCAATAGATTTTATACTTTAAGGTTTCCCAAATAATTTCTAAAGTTTGAAAAATTAAATTCAAAGTTTAATAAAATTTTAATTAGAACTCACTTAATTAAAATTAGGGTTTTAAAAATACTTAGGGTTTCTTGATATTATTAGGGTTCCCCAAATTATGAATTAGGGTTTCCTAATTAATATTATAATTTACTAAAATAATAATTGGAGTTTCCACTTCAGCAATTAGGATTTTAAATTAGAAATTAGGGTTTGTAATTTACAATTAGGGTTTTTAGTCAATAATTAAGGTTTACCTAATTAGCATGATATAATAATTGTCATTAATCACGTACCACAATTCCTTACCAATCGCAAACTCCAGTTTGAGTTTCAAGTTAGGGTTTAACGAATTAATATTAGGGTTTTCTACTGTTCCATCAAAACTGTTTCAACAGATTAACCTTACACACATATCATACATATTTATAACGCTGACCAATAATATAATATTATTATTCTCTTTCCTTATTCCAAAACCCGAATTAGGGTTTGGATTCTATATCGATTTATCTTACATGTACATACCTTTATTAATTAAGTTATAATAATTAACTTAATTAATTTGAAATTAATTCATATAATACAATAGTTATTATAATAATTCTAATAATCATTTCATATATTATTTAAATAATATAAAATCATATTTTCATGGAAAATAATTAATAAAAACAATTCTACTATAAAATTAATTATTATAAGAATATAATTTATAATGATCAATAATTCTAAAATAAACTTATTTGTAATCATTCATGTTATAAATATATTTTATATTCATCACATAAATACATACACATTACCTTGCAAGCATTCTCACCTTTAAAATAAAATAAAAATTTATACGCAAAATTTCTATTTTAAATATATAGAAAATATCGGGTTATTACAATAAAAGTAGTAAACACACCAGATATTATATCCATGCTTAATCACAAAGAGTTTGATGGTAATAATATATATATATATATATATATATATAAAGCAATAAACGCTCCGGACGTGAGTCCAGGCTCAATCAAGGCATAACTTGATAATGTTTGTCCATATATATATATATATATATATATATATATATAATAAAATAAAAAGCCACACGGGTCAAGTAGGGGCATACACACGCAACACGACTCTCAACGTGAAGAACGGTGTGTGCAGATTGTGGAGAAAAGGCTTTAAAAAGTGTAAGAAGGCTTACAGTGAATTGCCAATGAAGACTTCAATAGATTTAAATGGATGACTACTCGGTTCCCACTGGTAAAATATAGCAATATATGAGTTCACATGTGTTTAAAATGAGAAAACACTTAGTTTATAGTGTACAGAGCTAATTGGACAAGGCTTCCTCGCCTTTTTTCTCTTGCTAAAATGGCCACCCCAAGCCCTCTATTTATAGAGAGGGGAGCCACAGGTGTACCTGCAAAAGAAACAGGTGTAACTGCGGCTGCCCGTGGTGCCCCAGACAATGTGGGTCCCGCTGTCTCGAAGTACGTGCACTCAGACAATACGTTGTTCGCTCGAACCTTCATAACTTTCAATTTGGGAGTCCGATGGAAGCGTGCCATACCATTCCAGAAAGCTCTTTTCGAGAGCTATGAAATGACATGTGATTTGCCCATTTTTGATTCCAGGAAGATGGGTCCATAACCAAAATAGCATTTCTGGGTCTTAGTCAGGTAGTCCGTTGAGCTGTTTTGCATAGTCTGCGCTCGGAAGTTAAGATATGGTTCTTGTGGGACTTCTTTTGAAGAAATTTGATTTAAAATGAGTGTATTTAATTTGAGTTGAAGTTAAGTTGGCATAATGACCATTTTGCCCCTCCCTGGATTATCTCCAGTTTTCGCACAATTATAGCAGTATTTTCACAGGGTTATCTCTGAGGTTGGCTTGGCCTCCTGGGGTTATCTCCAGGCTTTGAACTTGATCCCCCGGGGTTATCTCCGGGGTTGGAACTGATTTTATAGGGGTTGGAAACTGATTTCCTGGGGTTATCTCTAGGGTTGGAAACTAGATCTTCAGGGGCTATCTCCGGAGTTGGAATTGATGTTGTGGTCCTCCAGGTTTATCTCTAGATTGTGAAAAAGATGCTTTTATCCTCCTTCATAGTTAGTAACAGGAAAACAAAATTTTAAGTGTCTACAGATGCCCCTCTTTATCATGTTCATGCAATACAATGAAATGGACATGATAAAGATTACTAGACACTTGAAATATTATAAGGTATTTCTAATGATGAAAATCGCAATGTAATGAATGTTATGATGAATGTTAAAATGTTTTCGCAAATCGCAGTTCAAAAATTGGACATCGTATTTTGCACTTCGCACTTCGCTTTTATCATTTGGCCAATCGCACTTCGCATATTGCACATCACATTTTGCATATCTCATTTCACATATCGCAAATCACAAATCGCACTTCGCACATTGAAAATCGCTTGACCTTTACCGGTTATTACTGATGCCTATGCTGGTGTTGACTGCAACGGTTTGGCTTTTTGTTGGTGTTGTCAATGCCTTTTTGTCGAAGAGAAATTGAGATAACGTTCTGAAATCATCGGACTTCCCCGATGTATATGCTTGGTAGTTTAAAATGGTGCCTACGCTGATGGTAATTTGACAACGGATCCTACCTTGTTGGTAGTTGAATACGCTGACATCGCTAAACTGTTTCGGTTCTCACTCGAACGGTGGTATACAAAGCTTTCATCATTGAACAGTCTTGATGTTGCGCTGAATTGATGCCAATGGTTTTGAATACTGGATCTTTCGATACCTTCGCTGAATTAATATTCAAAGGTTTGATTCACCAGACTTTGCATGATGTTACGCTGGATTAATGGCAACCAACAAATGTCTATGACGAAATTTTTCTCTAATCTAGGCATTTAACTTGCACGCATACTTAAATCTATTGGAGATGCATGCTAAAACTTGATAGAGATGTACGTTGATGTATCACATTTGCATATGTGCAGATCATGCACGATGTGATGATCTAGATTTATCCTTAGGAGTCTATTGTCCTAGGTTAATGTATATTTTAAATTGTCTAGGGTAGAATTTTACCTCACCCTTTTTGAGGTGATTTGGAGTTTCCTTTCGATGTTGGGTGCTTGTGCCCCATTTCCTTGAGTGTTTGATTCGCAACCCGACTGAACTGATGACCTGAATGCCGCTAACATCTCTGGAGGGTGCAACTCGTTCTTTTGCTGCCTAGATTTAAACTTTGGTGTAGAGGCCTCGACTTGTGAAGACTTGACACTAGTTGACACATTTGATGATGAAGATTTCATTCGGTAGACCTTTTGTCATTGGGCTTCTGCTTATGAGTTAAGGATTTTCTTGAGAATTTTCCCCTTCTTTTATAGGGGCAAGTTTATGTCGCTATGATTTCTTTCAGGAGTTCTCCCCTTTCTTTTGATGAGAGGCTTATCCCGCCTTAAACTCCTTCCCTTTCCTGGAATTAGAAGGTGCCCCAGTCCATTCGCATATTATTACTGGGGATTCATATGAGAAACTCTTTTTGTTGACCAAGACGCGGGTGAGTAATATCCTCACATGTGGATCAATCATTCTGATAATAATATTATTGGAAAAGACCAAATGATCATATCGAATCGCCAGTGGGTTAATGTGAGGGAAGCTCTGATGATGATGTACCATGCTGATGATGCTGACTGGTGTATTTTCCTCTTTAGGATGGTTGATAAATGACCCAGTGTTGAGTTGTCACTGTTTCCGTGATTACCCCAGTCTTGTTGTAAGGGTCCCAATATCGGGTTATCGCCAATTTTGAAATTGCTCCAGCCTTGCTCGTTGTTTGGGATAGTTGCTTTGATACATGGGCTGATAAGATGCTGAGATTGCAAGAGGCTTTTATGTGACACCCCCAAAATAGGTCCAATCCATCCACCCTATTCTGAGTCGCCAAATACATGGTACAGAAAATAACTACAAATTTATTACTACAATTGTCGTGTAAAATACAACAACACATATACTGTGAGTTTTAATACCAACTGTGACTCATGTCCCAACTATGGACAACACCTCACAGTGATACCTTACATAAAGGTACAATCTAGAACTGTTTTAGAAATTAAAATCTTTGGAAAGTGCTCAAGGAAACCTTCGTACATAGGAGGCCATGAATCTAAGTTATGATAGATATCATATGTCCAGAGAATTATCCTTGGTTTATCCAATAGAACCCAAAGAAAAATGAGAAGATTACTATCATGTTCCTTCCAATGGTGAGTCTTCTCTTGACATATAACTATCTCCACCGTCTACGATTGAACATTATGTTTCAACCCAACTCCAAGATCATATAGGTAGTGCTCGTAGATATACTCAGCAAGTGGATGTGCACAACCCTTTCTTATGATAACAGGAGATTGTATGTCATTAGACATCTTGTATGATAGTGGCAAAACACCCTTCCAAAGTTGGATTCACCTCACCCTATTGTTGTTCACCAAAATCAATTATTAAGTAACGTATAATATACGACACACACATCTTAGGTCCTCAATACAATTATATATTGTATGTCATGCCGTTTTATAATGTGTTGAGAAACTTTGATAGTTTCGGACCACCACACTATTCCCCTGTTATCCCCGCTCGACCCGGCAACACTCTTATTACCTGAAAGGAATTATGAAGCAAAAGGGTGAGCACAACTAGCTCAGTAAAGAATATTATAACTAAAGATAATTAAATTATCAATAGCCTTCATCAGTAATAAATCAGAGATTTAGAACATATGGTAGATGATAAAACTTTTCAACCATAGTTGCAGCGGAATGAGCAATCCATTAAAAGAGTCAAATAGACCATAAAGTCTATTATCTTCTCCATGTTAAAAGTCCACCAACAATGCTTTAACCCTGTAACATTAATCAACAGATCATGTTCACAGTCATGTGAATAACTCATAATCATAATTGTAGTTCTAATTTTCTCTTCTCATCCAAGACGAAGATATTTTTCATCACATGTCTTTACGAAACATCAAAGATCATGGTTATACCAAATCACAGTTCTGCTCATAATCATACTAATAAGTTCATCTTTGCACTACAGGCCAAAGATATTCATTAACAGTTCATCTTTGCACTACATGCCAAAGATATTCAACAACAGTTCATCTTTGCACTACAGGCCAAAGATATTCATATCTCAAAGAAATATATAATCATTTCAGAATTTATATAAACAATATTTATAACCATGTTGATCAATTCACCTTTGCACTTAAGCTAAAAATATTCAATTGTAAATTCAATGGTCATGATCATACCAGTTAACAATTCATCTTTGCACTACTGGCCAAAGAGAACCCATAGTCACGATCATACCAATAATCTACCCATCTTTGCACTTAAGTCAAAGAGAAATTTCTTCACCAGGATTATAAAAATGTTATATATGATAATAAAAACAATACGATCAACAACTGCATTTAATTTCAAGAGTAATATTCATGAATCAATGATTTCATAACACCTTAATCCAAATGTTATAAATCACTTAATAATCTCATAATCTAATATTATTAATATTACCATAATATTTTAATCATTTCTTAAACTTATAAACAATTTATTTTAATTGTTTACACTTTACTAATTAATGCATTTAATCATACTAAAATGCCAAACTCATAAGATTTCATCACCAATAACCAACAACCTCATCAAAAATCTGCATATACCATATATAAGCCATAAAATCCTATTTTTCAATTTTGTTACTTCACATAACATATTTAATTTATTTATTCATAACTAGTCCATTTTCATGAAAAATACCAAATCAGTTCGAAAAATATTTCTTTTCTGGGATTTAGCATAATATGGTCCCATATTAAACATATATTTTTCTCAAAATTTTTAAAATTCATTTACTATTTTTCACATGGCCAAAACTGCCGAATATTTAGACATTTATCATAAATTGTAATTTTGTCCAAAAATTCCAAAATTTACAGAATATACTGATGTTATATAGATGTACTCCCAATAAAAATTTCACCAATTTTGGAGTTAACCACAAGGAGTTATAAGGGTTTACTTTTAAAATAGTCTTTTCTCATAAAATCCATAACTCCTAATCTATATATCCAAAAATCGCCATTTTTGGACACAATCTAGGAAACTCATCAAATTATCATTTCAAATTTTTTCCAGAATTTTTGAAGGTCTGAAAAAGTATGAAACTGAAAAACATAATAACCCTTAAAATCCCTTATCTCAAAAGAGAAGTACTTCTGACCAGAATGTCGGATGAAAAGCCGAAGGAAACTTGCACTGAATAGCAACTCTCCAAGTATCTAAATACTCACAAAAATACACTCGAGAATATAGAGAGAGAAAACTTCAGTTTCTGGTGTGATTTTCAATTCTAACTTAAGGGCATATTTATAGGAAAATGCTAGAACGCCAAAGGAGACTAAATTAATAAAATAATATTATTTATTTTATTTCCTTCCACGCCATCCTCCTTTGTTGAATCAAGCAATCAAGCTAGCCACTTCTGAATATTTTTAGCAGCCCACATGTTAAAATAAAAGTGGGTCCCACCCATAAATTTAATAAAAACATTTTAATTTCTAAAATTTCAATAATTCATAGAAAATAACCCGTATATCAGAAAAATACGATTTTTATGTCCATTCCGCATGAAATCGAATTCTCTACAACTTTGTAGCTTTGAGTTTTTCCAAATTCCAAACAAAAAATATCCGAAATCCATAAACAGACTATTTTCAACACCGTTTCAACACCTTTTGAAATTCATAACAAATCATGCATTAATTTTCAACGGTTCAAAATTTGTGAACATATACTCAACTCATATATGTATAACATATCAAAAAATCACAACAATCCAACGGTCGGATTAAAATTACAACTCACGCAATAAAGCTTTAAGAACACCGATTTGAGTTTTTAATACCTCCAATCCGATAAAATACTGATAAAACACCCCAACATTAATTCCTTCATTTATAACCACATAAATAAATCCATCATTTATATCCACATCAAATAAATATTTCCTTATCATATAAATTAATAATTAATTATTCACAAATAATATTACAGAATCACAATTATGACAAGCAGGTAGTTCCCAGGAAAGAGGGCCTTTCCAATAAGGATTTCTCCTTACTGGCGCGCAATTAGGTGACCAAACATCTCCTTGACATAACTTTCTAGACATTGCCAATAATGCTATCTAATAATATTATCCAAATAATATAAATTATTGATCTGATAATGGGAATACTGTGAAATGACAATTATTGAAACAACAATAATATAAAATATCAACGCAATAATTATTGAACCAATAAAATAAAATATTGAACAGTAATTACTGTAATAATTATTGAGTAGTGCCTTCTTACGTAAGAATCAATAATTCAAAAATACTGTGCAATACCGTGTTATACTGTGCAACCACGTGTATTACTGTATTTTAACCACCAGGTATTCCAACAGTGTTAACGGTAATAACTACGCCGTTATTTATAAAAACTGAAACTTGTCGTTTTCTTCATCCTACAGTTATTCTGTTATGGGGCCACAAATGGCTGCGCCGTCGTACGAATATTCCCCGACAACAAGAATATTCCACGACCAAATGAATATTCCCCAATAGAAATGAGTATTTTATAACCACTTGCGTATTTTGAAAATTTTATATATATATCATCCTTAACTTTTTTTATCAATTTAACAATTTACTAAATAATAATTATAAGAAAAATTGAATAATTTATTTCATAAAATTCGGAGTCTTACATTTTACCTCTGTACCAGATGGTGAAAAGGTAGTGGATTTGGGCTTAAATGCCCTCAATCATTGTTCCTGACTTGTTCGCGCAATCGACTTTGGTGGTTTTCTTCTACTTTGATGAAGACTTATGATTGAGGCTGTCGGCTCTTTGAAGGTCCTCATTGCTGGTTATCTTAGTATATCGCTATTTCTTCCTTTCTGGGATTTTTGCCAAAATTAATGGAATGACATTGAAGTGTTGTTGGGTCTTCTCGACATGGGTCACTGACTTGGAGGGTTGTTCTTTGGTGTCTTGGGATTAATGTTTGTGCTTGGATGTTTCTTTTGAGGGTCAGACCGTACCACTAATGGTTGCCTACGTACTCCCGTGTGTGTGGGAGATCAGGTCTGCGTAGTTCCTACTTGATGAGTTGAAGGGTCTGAGAAGTGTTTGTTTGAGTTTTTTTTTGGGTTTTTGTTTGGTTTGACCGCACCATAAATGGCTGCCTACGTACTCCCATTGTTGATGGGAGATTATGTCTTTCGTAGTTCAGGCTTTATAAACTGAAACCTGACTGACTTGATTTTTGATTTTCTTTTTCTTTTTTTTCTTCTTTTTTCTTTTGTTTTTTTTTTTCAATATTTACATGCAGGGAAAATAAAAGGCATACTGTGAAGAAAGTGGTACCGTCCCAATATCTCCTGGAACTTCCCACTTTATCATCTGGATCTACATCTTCTTGGTTAGTAAAGGCCTGATAGTCCAGTTGTTAGTGGTTATGTTGCCTTCGAGGCTCGCGATAGAGGTTACCTCTTGATTTTGAATATCTTCACTTATAGCCATAACTTGATCGCTTCTTGATTCAGTACATTTCTCAAGGACGCTTGAACTGGACCCATCGTAAAAAGGTATGAACTCCCGATTCTTTGATGGGTTGGTTTCCCCAATAACCTCACCACCTTTTCCTTTATCTGTTCCTTCACCTTTTTCTTGGGCTTGAGAAGATTCGACCATGAAATCTCCCTCGAACTATTGTCACATTTCTTCCAAGGAAATTTCTTTTTTGGCTTTTTCTTCCTTGAAAAGGATTAGTATTTCCTCCGCATCATCCAAGGTTATAAAATCAGGAACGTGGTTGCTATCTTTGGACCACAGGATGTTTGATGTTGGCGGAGGAATCTCCCTTGGGGATTCCCTTGTCTCCTCTATCATTCCATGCATTAGGATCAGTCCATCTTGTGTTTTGCTAGGATTGGTGCTCATAGCCTTCACCTCCTTTGAACTGCATGTCTCGAGTGGACATCTTAAGCTTTTTATTTCCTCTTCGCTTTTTCTGGTTATGAGGAATTCTATCTTCAGCTTTTCCTTTTCAATGAGATCCTAAATATTATATCGCAAAGAACAACATTCCTCAGTCGCATGTCCAAGTGAGTTAGAATGATAAAGACACATCTTGGTGGAATCATAACTCTTTATCTTGGGATTTATAGGAGGCTGCAACTCAGTAATCCTTCCTTCGCTTATCAGAAAGTGTAGCATTTCTTCATTTGATTTGTTAAGAGAGGTGAATTTTTGGACTCTTGTGGAGGCTGTTTAATCTTTCTTCTTTGAGAATTTGCATTCCCCCAAGCAATTTTTCCGTTGGCGAGATCTTCTAGCAATTTAATCATCCCCCTTTTCTTTTACTTTTAGCCGGCTTTGATCTTATTCATTTAGCTGGGTCATCCTGGAGAGATATGGGCTTGCATTATGGTTAACCTCTTTTTTCTCTTGGCTTTTTGATAGTTGAGTGAAAAACTGCCTCGTATCTTGATGTTAGCGCACTATTAGCTTAGCTAGCAGATTTACTTGATTCTAGATCGTCTCTAATTTTTGAATTACTGTTATACCCTCCTCCGAGTTTTCCGACTCTAGGACATTTGTTCGGTGCCTTTGGAGGTATTCCTCAATCCTTCGTATGTACTTACGATTTAGATACATTTCAGCGCATCCTGACCCGGTCATGTTTACTTCCTCTGTATCATGCTGCAACGAAAGGTTGGTGTTGACATTTGGTTGGTCAGGTTGTTGGACCACAATACTGCCACTTTCAATCAGATTTTGAATTTTATGCTTTAAAGATCAACAATCTTGTGTATCGTGGCCCGGAGACCCTGAGTGGTAAGCACATCTCTGGCTTGGATTGTATCTTTTGCTCCCTAGTTCCAGAGGTAGAGCCAGTTCGGTAATTTTCTTGTGATTCATTAATATCGCCAATACATTTTCAAGGGAATCGCCTAGTGGAGTGAACACCCGATTTTCCATTCTTTCAAATTTTCTCTTCCTGTCTTGGCATTGGTTGAATGCAGCCTGTTGTTGAGATGGTAGATTGTCTTGCTTTTTCCAAATGGGGGGACTGTAGGTTGGTCTCCTAGCTTGCCCCTGTACAACAAGGGATACATCTTCATTGCCTTTATCAGGTACTCCCTTGGGATCGCTGGCATATTTTGCCGATCAGAGTATATCTTATCGCTTCCAAGGCAGTAAAGTCTTTAATCTTGCCTGCCTTTAGGCCCATCTCTGCCATTTCTCCATGTTTGATCATTTTTGAGAATAGCTTTCATATGCCTGTTAGGATCCTCTCATAGTAAGGAGCTTCTTAGATATCAATAAACGTCATTACCATCTTAGTTTTTGTAATTGATGGAATGACTTGCGCTGCTAGATATCTCCATATTTGGGCATATTCTCGAAAAGAATCAATACTTTGCTTTTTGACTTTAGTCACTTGGTATCGATCTGGTGCCATTTGTGACTAAAAACTGTATTGATTTAGAAAGGCATGGGCCAATTCTTCCCAGTTGTGGATTTTGGCAGTGTCAAGTTAGGCATACCAGGCTTTAGCCTCTCCAGTGAGACTCTTTTGAAAAATTTGCATTCTGTGGCTTTTATCTTCAGCATAAAACCCCAGTTCGCCAATATATACTTTTAGGTGTGTATAGGGATCGCCTACCCCATTGTACTTTTCAAACTCTGGGACTTTGAATTTGTCAGGATATCGAGCCCTTGGGAATATGCAGAGATCTGAATAGGTGACACTACAATAGTTTCTAGTCCCTTTGATTGACCGGATGGTTTCCTCTATTTGTTGGACTTTCTTTCTTATATCCCCAGTTTCTTGATCATCCTTGAGTTTTGTGATTTCAGGGGTTTTGTTGGTTCCTTTATTGGAATGAGGCTCAGGTATTTGGGTTTCTATCTTTTTGCCAATACCCTGACTGCTCCCTGGTGTAAATGACTCTGTTGAGTAGGCATTGTCTGGCCCCGAGTGTTTTTACTTTGTTCTTTTAGAAAGACAGCCAATTCTGCTATCTGATTACTTAATCCTTCAAACTCCTCTCGAGAGACAGGAGTAGGATTAGGTGGAGCACTTGTAGCCATGTCTGACTGTGGGCTTAATGTCTTTTTGGACTTTGAACGGGAAACAAGACCAATTGCTTCCCTATAAAAACTTATATAGTTTAGTCTTAGGGAATGTATAAATGTAGCATGCTATATGATGTGTCCGTTTTAGGAGTATTATCTTGCAAAATGGATGTTAGCTGTTTGTAAGATAGCATGTCATGTTTCAATATAAAAAGGAATGCATGTACACATATTCCTTCATATTTTCCATTACAATGAGATTGACATGTAATAAAATTACAAGTAATTGAATTTACAAGTAATTGAAATGGGAAAGTATGAAGAAACTTCCCTCCGCGTTTGGTTTATTAAAGGCTGACCTATCCTAGGCTACTCTCGTGGTTTTTTGGCATGAAGGTCCCCAGATCATCGCAATTTACTTGACGGGAAGTTAATCCGGTCTTTCAACTGGAGCGAATCTGGGTGGTGCCTTTCCTTAGCCTCATTGGAATTAGCCTTCCTACGAGTCCAATAATCAAACACCGACAGGATAGCCTCCTGATGGAGGGACCACACAACATACATTCACATACAATGTGTCTCACCGTTATGGAAATGATAACATATGCGAAGCACTTTAATATTACAAGTAGATATAGTGCGAAGCACTAAGTGCAGTAAGTAAATGCATTTGTACACATTCATATAAATGTAAATGCAACATCCACACACAAGTATATAACAATTTTGAAAAGCTTGTAGTAGCGGCTTAAGCCCTCTTACTGGATATCCCCAACAGAGTCACCACCTGTCGACGTCACGATTTTATTGTCCCTTTTCTGTTCTTATCTTTTGGTGTTCTCATGTTAGGTGAGATTTGTTTGAAAAAATAAGTTGTGAAAAGGTCCGACATGTATATGTCGACGATTGGACTGTAAGAGTCGCCAGTTGGTATTTTTAAATTGTTGCACCAACTCAACCGAGAAAAGGTTTGCACATTGACCCAGTGTGTGACACTATTTAACAGGTCTGTGAAACCGAGATTCGTTAGGGTTCGGGGGCTTGATTATGCGGAGGGAAGGTTTTAGGCACCCTTCGACATCCGTGTTACCATGGTGACCGCCACTTTTCAATTAAACTGTTATATGAATGTGTGTGTGGGTCAATGTGTAGTTATTTGGAAGTAGTGCTATGCCTCGTTCACACCTATATACAAAGGGTTTGAATTTTGTAGAAAAGTTCAATTTTAACAAGATTTAGCAATGATGTTTTGTAAAAGAGGTTTTTCAAACCCTTATGCTCAATAGTAATTGAGGCCTTTGATACTTCCATTTTATTATACGTTCGGCTTAGTTGCTTTTATTTTTGAGATGCGAGGCATCTTCGAGAAAATAAGGTATATAGAAATGCCGAACTCCTTGTGGGCATGAGAGCCATCTAAGGAAATTTGAACACCATAAATAATGTACAAGCTGATTCCAGCCGAAAATGTCCATCATGGGAACCGAATCTAGATTCAGGAGACTGAATCTGTGATCACATGATTCTTAGGCTCACATGATGTAGCAGTTTATAGGAAAGTCATAGCGATGATATATATAAAAGTCAGAAAATATATATATATATATATATATATATATATATATATATAAGCGATCAACCACCACAAGCGAACTTCATGGGGATTGTAAAAGAAAATAAAGCAAGAAAGACGATCAACCACCACGTAAGTAAACTCCAGGAATGGCCGAAATATAAATAAAAGCAAAAAGAGAAACCGCCACGTAAGTAAACTCCAAGCGGGACGAAATGTAAATAAAAGAAAAGGCCAATAAGTAAACTCCTGTGCCCGACAAAATGTAAATATATATATATATATATATATATATATATATATATATATATATATATAAGTACTTATATATATAAGCAAAGAACGCCTCAGGATATAAAATCTGGCTCATCGAGCGTAGTTTCTACATGATTTATATATATATATATATATATATATATGTGTATATATATATATATATATATATATATAAAAGCAATAAACACTCCTAACGTGAGTCTGTGCTCAATCGAGGTATAACTCGATAATATTAGTCCATATATATATATATATAAATATATGTACAAAATGAAATAAAAAGCCACTGACCGAAGTCCAGGCATACACACGCAACACGACTCTCAACGTGAAGAACGGTGTGTGCAAAATGTGGAGAAAAGGCTTTAAAAAGTGTAAGAAGGCTTACAGTGGACATCCAAAGAAGACTTTAATAGCTTTAAATGGATGACTACTCGGTTCCCACCGGTAAAATATAGCAATATATGAGCCCCCAAGTGTTTAAAATGAGAAAGCACTCAGTTTATAGTGTACAGAGCAAATTGGACAGGGCTTCCTCACCTTTTTTTTCTTACTAAAATGGCCACCTCAAGCCCTCTATTTATAGAGGGGGGAGACATAGGTGTACTTGCGGCAGTAGCAAGTGTACCCGCAGTAGAAACAGGTGTACTTGCGGCTGCCCGGGGTTCCCTGGGCAATGTGGGTCCCGCCATCTCAAAGTACGTGTACTTAGACAACGCGTTGTTCGCTCGAACCTTCATAACTTTTAATCCGGGAGTCTGATGGAAGTGTGCCATACCATTCCGAAAAGCTCTTTCCGAGAGATATGCAATGAAATAGGATTTGCCCATTTTTGATTCCAGGAAGATGGGTCCATGACCAAAATAGCATTTCTGGGTCTCAATCAGGCAGTTCGTTGAGCTGTTTTGCGTAGTTTATGCTCGAAAGTTAAGATATGGTTCTTGTGGGACTTATTTTGAAGCAATTTGATTTGAAATGAGTGTATTTGATTTGATTTGGCAAAATGACCATTTTGCCTCTCCTAGGGTTATCTACGGGTTTCGCACAGTTGTAGCAGTCTTTTCTCAAGGTTATCTCTGAGGTTGGCATGTTGTTGACTCTGACTGTCCTCAGGGTTATCTCTGATGTTGGTTTGGCCTTTTAGGGTTATCTCTAGGCTTTGAACTTGATCCCCCGGGGTTATCTCCGGGGTTGGAACTGATTTTCCCGGGGTTATCTCCGGGGTTAGAAACTGATTTCCCGGGGTTATCTCTAGGGTTGGAAACTGGATCTCCCAGGGCTATCTCCGGGGTTGGAAATGATGTTGTGGTCCTCTAGGGTTATCTCTAGAGTGTGAAAAAGACGCTTTTGTCCTCATGCATAGTTATTAACAGGAAAACGAAATTTTGAGTGTCTACAATGCTCAACACACATGTGTACGTGGTCAACAAGTAATATAATGATAAACAGAGTATCGTTCCCATAGAGACTAGTATGAAATTTAATATAACAATTACCAGTTTTATATTAACCCAATTTTATTAAACTATTCAATTTAAGGATTGCAATTAATTAAAAATGAAATAACTAAAAATCAAAACAAATCAACCTAACTAGTTACCGCAAATTTCAATCATGTAATGGAGAATTAGGCTTACAATTTCACTTTAAGTTTCACTCTAATTATCACACCTTTTTTCAGTTTAATTTACTATATAAGTTTATTAATCAAGAACACTCAACAAGAATTAGCCATCTCTCGATGCACTAACACCGTCTTAACTTAAATCCATAAATTGATAGAATTAAGCCAAACACCCTAATTAACTAATTCACTATATCTCTATCTGAATTAAAATCAAATAAGGTTTAAATTCCAAGTTCTTTACATGATTACATGCAATGTTAGGTATATCTTTATCCTAAACATTCACCAAGATTCCATTAAAACACAGAATTCAAGAACACATGCTATTGCAATTAGGTCTAGATTCATACATCATCTCTTGAGTCTATACAAATCCACACAGAATTGGTGATCAAGCAATTCAAAAATTAAAGTTTAAATCACAATAGATAAACTGAGTTGATAGTATCATTAAACTAAAATTAAGGCATAACAATCATTGTTCAACACTAAAGATCCATTGCAAGCCTAATTAGTAATTTAGTTCATCATAGACAAATTAAAAACTAAAAAGATAAAGAAATTCATCATCCCAATTAGAAAATTCAAATTTAATGAAATAGAATAGTACAAAACCACCCTTCTTTGCCTTCATTTTTGTAATCTTTGTGATCTTGACCTTCCTTGCTCTCGTCCAATGTTCTTCAAAAAATTAGGGCTCTGTTGGGTAAAATCTAATTACGCACAACACGCAAGTATACGTGGTCAACAAGTAATATAATGATAAGTAGAGTATCGTTCCCACAAAGAAATTAGTATGAATTTAAATCTCACAATTACCAGTTTCCTATTAATCCCAATTTTATTAAACTATCCAATTTAATGATTAAAATTATAAAAACTAAAATTATTAAAAATACCAAACAATCAACAAATATAAAAACTGAATTTTTAAACAATTATTGGAGAATTAGGCTTACAACTTCACCCTAAGCTTTACTCTGATTATTACACTTTATTCCAATTTAAATCACTATTCCAGTTTATTAATCAAGAACACTTAAGTAGAATTAGCTACCTCTCGGTGCACTAACACCATATTAACTCAAATCCACAAATTAGATAGAATTAAGTTAAACACCTTAATTAACTAACTCACTATATCTCTATGTGAATTACAATCAAAGAAGGTTTAAGTCCAAGTTCTCTATCTAATTACATGCGATGTTAAGCATATATCTACCCTAACATTCATTAAGATTCCATTCATTCACAGAATTCAAGAACACATGCTATATTAACAAAGTCTAGACTCGTATTTCCTCTCTCGAATCCATACAAGTCCACAAAGAATTGGTGATTAGGCAATTCATGAATTCAAACACAAATTAATATAGATAAACTAAAGAATAACTTATTAAACTGAAAATCAAAGTTACATAATCATCGTTCCACCTAAAGATCCGTCATAAGCCTAAAAAGTAATTTAGTTCATCATCAATGAAATAAAAACTGAAGTAATTAAAGAAAGCATCCTCTCAATTACAAATATAAAACTAAAATAAGAGAATAAATCCAGAACCACCCTTCTCTTTAGCCCAATTTGCAATTGATATGAAAATCCTTCAAATATCTTCACTCTAAAGCTTGCTCCAAAATCTGTCTTCTGTCAATGTTAATTGCCTTTTGTTTTATGGTATCTCTCCCAATCTTGTTATTTGATGTCAGATATATCGCTAAGACATACATTCTAATTACAATTCCACTCTAATATGAGTTCGAACCCGAGCCAAGCACTAATCTTTATGTTGTTGTAGCAGCCCAAAAGCAACAGGAGACTCTTAATTTCATTGCCCTTACGGGTTTATAGAAAGAGTTTACCCGTGGTACATGTCAACTGTTAAATTTTACACACCCCCGCCTTGCTGAGAGGTTTTATATATAGGAAGGCCTACCTCGGCGGGGGTATCTTCTGCTAATGGTCCATTTCTACTCCTTTTCTTACCACATCTCGCCATACTTTCACCCGTTTAGTCTAAATTTTGCTCCACCACACCTAAATACAAAACAAAACAGAATAAGTAAAAACAAAACATATAGACAATGAATTAACACCGATTGAGCTTGAATTAGGACCCGATTTGTGGGTATAAAACCCACTTATCAAAATCCCCCAAGCTTAAACCGTGCTAGTCCTTGAGCACAAAACCAAAACTAACAAACTATACAATGCAATGCCATGATATGTAATGCTTCTAATCTATATGTCTACGAATCCAGCAGTCATCATAGACTCAAATTTATTCAACCGACCTCAGAGAAATAAAGCAAACACGACGACACTTGATATCAAAACTAATCAATAATCATCATCAATCATTGAATCTTACACCGTTATTACTGGTATAGTGTGTGTGTGCTTAGCAACATTCTAACTGATACAATTTCAAATTTATTACACAACAAGTCTCTTATAAGGCATCATACAGAGTAAACTCAAAAATTTTAAAAATAGACGAAGTCCAACTAAAATCAAATAATTACCAAGATCAAGAGTCCAACTAGGGTACTTATGCTTTCTTTTTCAATCACGGGGGCTTTTTTTGCACTTATTTCCCATTTTATTCTCTTTTCTCTTTTTTTAGATAGATAGTGAGTGCGTTTTACGCTCCATCTCATGCCTGTGTTTATGGGGAGTGCTTTTCATGATTCTTCTCAACCCACCACAAGACTCAATTATTCACTTTTTTTTAAACTGAAGCTTATATACCCCACTTTTACCCCAAAACTTAAGTTCTTGCCAAATTCTTTGTCTTCACTGCCTATCCTTGACATTCTCTCATTTACACTAGCATTATCCTTTAGAAATTCCTTATGTATCAATTTGAATTAATTAGTCCACATAAGTGTTATTAACGTGCTACCCTTTTTATACTAGTCTCAAACAAGCACAAGATCCAATTCTTAACAGAAACTACATCAAGGTTCTAATATTCAGTACCGTACTTGTCTACTTAATCATAATCTCATCATTGGCCAAAATAACATGAACTATATTAAACCGCTGGACATATGCAAGATAACATAATACTTAACTAAAATTATTTTTATTTTTTATTTTTTTAGATATAAAAACTAGTAAACATAACATTATTAACATAATTGAAAACTAAATAAAACTATTTACAATCCTATATTACTATGAAACTACATGACTACATGAATGCAAACATTTAAATATGAAATAACATATGCAAACCTAGCTAATGACACTAAATATGCAAACATGAAAATTAAACTAAATCCCCCAAACTTGAAAACTATAATGTCCTCATTGTTTAGATAAAATATTAAATAAGTGAGGACTTCCCTATACTCGCCTAAGCCTGGGGTGGTGGTGGCTGTTCTTCTTCATCGGAATCACTAGGTGGAAACCTTGGCATTGGGGTTGACTGCTGATATGAGAATTGTGCATTGAGATTGAAGCTCTGGAGCATTGCATTCAATGAGGCGAAAGATAAATTCATGGTCTCAAACATATGGTCTTTCCTCGCTGCGAGTCTCTACATCTCTCTTCGGGCCTCCTTGTTGTGCTCATCCACTTGGCGTTGAAGGTTGAGGAACCGAGGGCTAGATATGGCCTCGGGCTGTGGTGTCGCCTCTGTTCCTTGCTCTCCCATTGTTTCCTCCCATTGGAACTCGTCGTCATCTGAACTGTCCTCAACGTCAGCCTCATCCTCCGAGGCTGATGGAAATATAAAGCCTAGTCCTCTAGGATGAGACTCGCCCCCGGGCCACACCACATACTGCGCAATCATTCTCGAATCTAGTGTCTGAAGCGGCATCTGGGTGGTCTCATCATCGGACCATCGAACTCCCTCTTGCCTACACAACCTATAAATGAGCGATGGATGTGGCAAGCCACCCGAGAATGGTCCTCGTAAGCATCGTCGAATTGAAAAATAGATTATAGCCCCTATATCGATGATAAAATCTTGTACAATGGCATACAAAAGCAATGCCTTCTCCTTGGTTACATCTGATGTGTGTGTGGATGGAAACAACTTGGCGCACAGGAATGTGTACCATATCTTTCCATACCTGCTGAGATCCTTACTGTGAAAGATAGTGCCCCCTTTTCGACCCTTGTTCCATGTGGTACCCGTCTTTGTCATTTCCTTCAGAATAGTCTCATAATCAGGATCATGGTCATGTAGGTGAACGTATTGGCAATGTCTTGGCACTCTTAATTGGTAGTACATGTTAATGGCATCGGCATTGAAAGGGACTAATCTACCCCGTACAAATGCGTTGAAGGGGGCCTTATCCTCTGCGTTGGCATAGAATTCTTTGACCACATTCACCACTGCGGCCTCGGGGTCTTCCGTGAATTTATTCCAACCTTTTGATATATTTGTTGCATCATTTCACTGTCTACATGCTCAGATGCCAACCCCCGCTTCGGTGGGAGTGCTTTTGTTACAAGGTAGTCATAACGGTCGGCGGCGACGACACTTATGAATTTTTGCTGGTCAAAGGTTAGTGTCGGTGGTGCTGATGCTGAACTCTCTCTATGGTGCCTCTTTGATGCTGGTTTAGATGCCATTGAATTGGAATTGGTAAGCTTCAACAACAAATTCTCCCAATCTTCACTTAGGCAATCTGTCGAACACTTGGTGTGCAAGATGTGCAATCCCCCCAAACTTAGTGATTTTGCTTCAACTATGGTGATAGAAAGGGAGGAATTGGAAGACAATTTACTCACTTTCAATTGTTGTATAAATTTTCTCAAGAATAACCCTAATTCGTGACTCTCTGAATTGGTTGGAATGTATTTGGTTGGCTTGGGTTATAAGTGGAAGCTTTTATAGAGATGAGTTCAAGTAAAAAGTTATGGGGTGAAGTAATGGGCAAGTATTTGAATATAGTGGAGTGATGGAGATGTAGTTACCAAAACGTGGGTAGAGAGTGGATTGAAGATGTATGGGAGTGGGGTTTTAATTGGGGAAGAAGTAGAAAAAGTGTAAACATGATGTAACTACCAAATTCTGTTGTCTCATATTCCGGACCCCCTCCCCGGTAGGGGGTAATATATCTTATAAGCTCGCCCCGGTGGACATGTGCACTATTTTTGGACTTGAGACCCACGCCTCGGTGGGGGGTGTTGAACTTGAAGGCTGCGCCATTTGAGGAGTGCACACTGTAATGAAGAGGACCTCCAGGCGAAGTGGGTGTTAAGCGTGTAAAGGCCCCCACCCAGTGAGCTAGTGATCTGTAATTAAACTCTGTTTTGCTCATTGCTTACTTCCTTAAAGCATCTAGTATCTCCTTAAGTACTTGTTCATCATTAAAACATAAGTATAATTAGATCTTGAGCAAATTAAGCATGAAAGATTAGATTATTAAAAACAATACAACTTAATAACTCCATAATGAACTTATTATATCCTAATTATTATTCTAAACTATAATTTAACTAGCATGGATAAAATTACTGAGAACGAAAAATAAAATTGGGTTACCTCCCAACTAGCGCTTAATTTTAAGTCTTTCAGCCTGACTACTCCCTGTCTATGG
This sequence comes from Panax ginseng, assembly GCA_020205605.1. NCBI lineage: Eukaryota > Viridiplantae > Streptophyta > Magnoliopsida > Apiales > Araliaceae > Panax > Panax ginseng. The sequence goes on along the minus strand of CM035130.1, from coordinate 88,278,394 downwards.
CACGTCGGCTAGTGTGATTGCGATGACATCTGTAGCATCCCCAGATCCCGGACCTAATCACCAAGGATCTGATATACTATTTCTATAACTATTGTGGAAGATATAAATATAAATTATTTATACATTACATTTACACACTAACCCTAAGGTCAAAAACCTTCACATAATACATGAACCAATATTCTATCTAACATACAATGTTATTATCATACTATACTATTACAATTTAGCAGCACATATAATCCCAAACTGAACTTGGCTTTGACTTTTCCTTGTATCCGACATATTCTCCTTATCTGCAATGTTTTTCATAATATAGCAAGGGTGAGCAACAAGTTTGCCCAACAAGTATAAGTTTATTTGAAGATATATCATGATAGAAAGAATTTGAATAATAGCTGGCTAACATTCAACAATATAATTGTGAACTAGCATGAACAAACTATCATAGCTGAACAAACATTATACATGAACATATCAATTATATCTGAATCAAATGGTAATGAAGGTGATCAGCCTTTCATACCTGATGATTACATGCAATATGTATAGAGTACGATTCAAAAATTCTTAGACATGGCAATCAGCAATGATTAACCGCAAGTTAAAGGAATAGTTAAAGAAAACATGCCTGTTCGGTTGATTACTGTTACACGATCTATCTAGCTTTGACCGAAAACCTAATATAAATAATACCGATCTCTAAATATTAGATTAATATCATCACATTATAATATTGTTATATATATAATCATAGAATAACTTAAACACATAACACATAACCCTATCAGTCTATACAACATATAAGACATAGTATCAAGTCAAACTATTGCAGTCTGAGTTGAGTTCGATATAATTCTGACATTTCGATAGCCTAGTCAGAAAATTCACGAACCTATTATCCATAAGCCTCTGTCTAAACGCAACACAATTATCTTTAGATAATTTTATTATCAGTCATACACTGCATCATATGCTACCCAATACATTCCTCCCAAGAGTAAAAATTTTCAAATAGTGTTAAGGAGTCATATATACCATGAACTACTGAGGTTTATAGGTATTACTACCTGCTACTTATTTTAATTTAGAAAAAGGTAGTCTACCCCTTACAAAGGTTAACAGTATATTTACAATCATGAAGAAGGTAAACTATCATTACTAGTACGTATACTTTAATCATTTCTCACGAATATTCTCGCTATTAAATAATTTTATCCAATCTGCACAGTTCACCTCAGTCTTATCATAGGATTCCGCACCAAAATAATTTGGTTTGGAAAAATTTTCAAAGAATGCTTATAGTTTTATAAACGTTGGTCTAGCCGAATCAAATAGCTTAGACTCATATCGATAATCAATTTCAAACAAAATATTAAGGTATAGCCAAAACCTCGTTGGCAAATTAAAATTTAAAAATATTTTTGAAAATGACGTCATGATGTCGTACTGTATTAACAGCCCGTTTGAGGATGCCGTCATTATATGACTTTGTCATAACACGTCATACAATAGTGGAACAATGATTTTTAGATCGAATTTAACACTAAATATTCCTGTATTTACAACTCCATCATTTTTTTATCAATCTTGGACCAGGTTTCATGGTACATTAATGATAAAATAAAATATATTTTGATATTTTAAATTATTTTCGTTTAGCCAAAACAATTAGCATAGACTATTCTTTAAACTGTTCAAAAATAATTGCAAATCTGTTTTATTATCTCAATAGGTAACGAGGTGTCGATGGCTCGAAGTCCACACATACACAATGGTCACCAGGAGTTGAGAACATAAATTTATTTTCAAAAGCACATAGTGCGTATTTAGCTTGACGTCCAAAAATTTCGAAGTCTAGCATAGCTAGGAGTTTTGGAAAACCTATGTCTCCACTAATAATCAATTGCTTAAACAGTTTATCTATTCCTATAAGCCTTAATGCTCCATTCACACAAAACTATACCCAGTTCATCAAACTTACCACACTTATGAGTTCAGGAACTTTCTATAATCATATGAGTTTAAGAACTTGTCCTAGTCAGACCTTTAGCGTCCATTCACTGAGGGGTTCATAAACATTTCATATAATCATGAGTCACGAACGTACCATAAGTATGAGTTTTAAGAACTCGTACTTAACTTGATATCATCTACCTATAACCTATCTATCTGTTATACACATGAGAAAAGAATCACCTTCTCAACAGGTATATAGTAAATAACGCGACATATACATTTCAATGATTATCAGTGCCAAAAACTAAGTGGTTTTTGCACCAAGTACAATTCCCCGCCCATAACAAGGAATCAAACAACTCAGCTGCTGACATAAGTCCTCAATTGAAATCCCCACTTAATATTATCTCCCTTCTCAATACGAATTTCATTCAACTCGTATTCATAATCCTTTCTTGAATATGTACCAATTCATAGTACAACTTATATGCAACATCCTTGCTAAAAACTTTTCAATCATTTGATTAATTCTGTTCCCTGTTATAACTTTATCAGATCACGGGGTGATCTCATCGTATATATTACGATTCATTTCTATACTATGATTGTTTTGTTTGACGATCTCCTATCCCTGTACCTTTAATCTTTTAGACTTTATCTATCCACCATTACTGTTCACCTTTATTATCAGAGTTAGAGAACTCCGTGTCTTTATAACCCACCGAGATTCGTCTTTGAATCTTACCGACATACTAACTCTATTTGAGTTAGTTCAAATCCAAATCATTGCGGTTATTAGTCTCAAATAACCCTACCTAAGGTTCATAACCAACAACTTTGATACCAACTGTAGCATCCCAAGATCCCGATCCTAATCACCAAGGATCTGGTATACTATTTCTATAACTATTGCGGAAGATATAAACATAAATTGTTTATACATTACATTTACACACTAACCCCAAGGTTGAAAACCTTCACATAATACCTGAACCAATATTCTATCCAATATACAATGTTATTATCATACTATACTATTACAATTTAGCTGCACATATAATCCTAAACTGAACTTGGCTTTGACTTTTCCTTGTATCCGACATATTCCCCTTATCTGCAATGTTTTTAATGATATAACAAGGGTGAGAAACAAGTTTGCCTAGCAAGTATAAGTTTATTTGAAGATATATCATGATAGAAAGAATTTGAATAATAGTTGGCTAACATTCAACAATATAATTGTGAACTAGAATGAACAAACTATCATAGTTGAATGAACATTGTACATGAACATATCAATTACATCTGAACCGAATGGTAATGAAGGTGATCAGCCTTTTATACCCAATGATTACATGCAATATGCATAGAGTACGATTCAATAATTCTTAGACATGGCAATCAGCAATGATTAACCACAAGTTAAAAGAATAGTTAAAGAAAACTTGCCTGTTCGGTTGATTACTATTACGCGATCTATCTAGCTTTGACTGAAAACCTAATATAAATAATATCGATCTCTAAATATTAGATTAATATCATCACAGTATAATATTGTTATATATATAATCATAGAATAACTTAAACACATAACACATAACCCTATCAGTCTATACAACACATAAGACATAGTATCAAGTCAAACTATTGCAGTCTGAGCTGAGTTCGATACAATTCCGACATCTCGATAGCCTAGTCGGACAATTCACGAACCTATTATCCTTAAGACTCTGTCTAAATGTAACACAATTATCTTAGATAATTTTATTATCAGTCAAAATATGCTCGTAATAATTTTTAGATAATTATTACCATTTATCATGATTTTTCAATCATTAATATCATATTTATAAAATTAAATACCACATAATTCCTTTATCATTAATATTTATTTAATATTAAATATTAATGAAAATCATACCATAATATTATAATATTACAAAGTATTTTTAATACTTTAAAATCATATTTGTATGATTTTTAAATAGTTAAGTCCATTATCCGATAATTGCTATTAATATTAAAATATTAATATTTTCATGATAAAATATCAAAAGTTATATTTTATAACACTTAAATTATTTTTATATGATTTTTAAAACATTAATTCTATTTTTACATAATTTATTTAATATATTTATTAAATAAATTAATTACCATTAATATTAATTAATTAGTGAAATTCATCACAAAATATTAAAAGTCATTAGAAATAACTTAAAATATTTTCTAACACCATAATATATTTTTAAATGATTTTTATGTATTAAAATTATTTTTGTATAATTTATTTAATATTATAATTAAATAAATTAAATACCATTAATATTCCAAAAATATGAAATATTTATGAAATACAATGAAAATTATTAAAAACCCATTTTTTTTAGGCTTTAAAACAATTTTTAGGAATTTATTATGTATTTTTAATAATTTAAAACTATTTTTCTATTTATTTAATAATAATTTTTTGGAAAATAACTGTCGCTAAAGTGCCCTATAGCGACAGAACCGTCTTTATAGGTGTTCTTGAGTGTTCTTGAGCAAAGTCCAGAACATCATGCCAGTCACCAAGTTCCCTACTTTGACCAGTTCTAGATTATTGATTTTAATGTTTTTTGGGCAGCTAAAGTATTAGACATGTAGTATTTGTGATAACCCGAGAATTTAGACAATTTTATAAAATCTTAAAAGATTGAATATAGTTTAAATAATAAACCTAGACAGAAAATAAGTGTATGTATTTAACATTTTTAGGAATGAATTTTGTGAATTTATAAACTTTTGGTGAAGGTCTATAGTGTTAAGAGTATCTGTGTATATGATTATATATGTGTACAGTATGAGGTTAAGGGTTAAGGGTTGATTGAATAAATTATATCAGTCACAAACCCTAATAATATACTAAGAGCCTCGACGTTCAGTTAGAAAACCCTAACGACTAATAAGAAACCCTATTGCCTGCTATGGAAACCCTAATTTTAGTTTCGGGAATCCGTAACCCTAATCCGGAATATTAAAACCCTAATTGGGAAGCTTGAAGATAAATATAAAATTTTTATGTTATTAATTGTAAGTATAATTAGGGATAACCCTAATTGATTAATTAGAAAGCCCTAATTTCTAATGTTGGAAACCCTAATGTACAATTAGAGAAAACCTAATAATTATGGGAAGTTACCAAGTTGCCATGCACTTTATGAGTCAAAAGACCAAACTACCCTTCTTTATATTTTAATGAGGTGGAGTGTAGATCTAACCCTACTTGTGGTTGGTAACCAACCCTAGGATAGCCATGTGGTCTAGAAAGCTACTTTAATCAATCAACAATTGATCACATGATCAGCCATTGCATATTATCATTTTATATATAGATCAAAGAGAGGAAAAGTCACAAAACCAAGCTTAATTACATCCTTACACTCAACCAAACTTTTCTCTCTCCTTAGCCACAAAAATATTGAGTAAATCATCACTAGTAAGAGCATTAGCAAGCGTAAGCGGATCACAAAGATCGAGTCAAGATCAAAGCATTTATGAGGTATAAACTCTAATTCTAGAAATCCTTAGATTTGATGTTAGATGTTGTGATTTTATGTTTAAATGTGTAGTATGTAGTATATATTAGTGATCTGGGTTGTAATATCACATATCCATAACACTTAGATGCTCAAAATTAAAGATTTCAAAAATCTGGAAAACTGGAAAAATGTGGTCTGACAACCGAATGTCAGACCCCATAGATCTTTACCTAATTATAGTTTTGGTTGTTTAAATGGTTGTACTTGTAGTATGTTGTAAGGTCTTTGATCTGGAACTTGAATCATGCCCAGATCATGTATAGATTAAAAGTTATGAGCAGTCAAACTGTGTTGATCGGTCATGGAGACTGAGTTTCTGGGCAACCCAGAAACCCAGATCTCGTCTGACAACATATTCTGAGCTTCAGATCTTGATGTATGATAATGTTTAGATCCTGTTGTTAGTTAGATCTTGTAGCCTGGTATATGAACTGTCTATAAATGCCTCTAGAAACCTCAGATCATACACAGAATGGAAATTAGTGGTGGTCAAAGTATGGTTGACCATCATGCCAGATGAAGATGTCTGGGAAACCCAGATCTTCAAGAACCGTTTCTTGACCCCTAATTTGACCGAGCTAGAACTTACTGATTTGATGTTGTTAAGTAGATCTGTTGATATATAATTGTAGTCGACATCCCCTTCTACATGTTGGAACTCTTAGATCACACAAACTAGACTTATATCTTTGCAATCTATAAGGACCCAAAGTAGTTACCTCGATCGTTCTTCATTTTACGGGTAACCCAAAAAATTAAGAACATGTCGACAAGAGACTTTGATGGCCTATAACTTCTTTGTTGAGATGCAGAATGGCCATGAAAGTTGTTTGTAGTTGTAGTACTACATAAGTACTATAATCATAACACATTAGCCAAATTTTAAAACGTAATGAACAAAGATCTAAGATCTGGTCAAACTCAAGACTCGAACTCGACATGATGTTCAGGCGGTCAAGAACATGCTCAAGAACACCTAGAGAGTGACAGTTACGTCATTTATAGGGCCCTTTAGTGACACTTATTTTTTCGGAAATTATTTATTTTATTTAATAAATAGAGAAAATGATTTTAATTATTAAAAATACATAATAAATTTACGAAAAATTATTTTAAAGCTAGAAAAATAGTTTTAATTATTTTGAGTATATTTCAAAATAATTAATATTTTTGGAATATAAAAGGTCTTTATTTATTTATTTATTATATTAAATAAATTATTTAAAAATAGTTTTAATTCATGAAAAATCATGAAAACTTATATTATGGTGTTAGAAAAAATATTTTAAGTTATTTTGTGATGAATTTCATTAATAAATTATTATTAATGGTAGTTAATTTATTTAATGAATATATTAGATAAATTATGGAAAAATAGAATTAATGCTTTAAAAATTATACGAAAATAATTTAAGTGTTATAAAAATATTTTAAGTTATAAAGTATAACTTTTGATATTTTATCATGAAAATATTAATATCGCTTATCGGATAATGGATTTAAGTGTTTAAAAATCATATAAATATGATTTTAAGGTATTAAAATACTTTGTGATATTATAAATATATTATAATATTATGTTATGATTCTCATTGATATTTAATATTAAATAAATATTAATGATTAAGGAATTATGTGGTATTTAATTCATTTAAATACGATATAAGTGATTGAAAATTTTTGATAAATGATATTAATTATCTGAAAATTATTTCAAGTCTATGAAGATTATTTGACTTCTTAGAAAATTATCTAAGATAATTGTTAAGTGTTTAGGCAGAGTTTAATTGAACTTAAACTCGATAATTGTCCGACTAGGCGGTCAGGAAGTCCTAATAGTATCGAACTCAACTCAGACTGTAATAGTTTGACTTGATACTAGGTCTAATGTGCTGTATAGATTGATAGGATTATGCGGTAATGTGTTTAGGTTATTTTATACTATGATGATATTATTCTAATATTTGGAGATTGGTATTATCTATATTAGGTCTTCGGATAAAGCTAACTTATATTTCGTAACGGTAATCAATGGAACATGCAAGTTTTTCTTAGCTCTACTAAGAGTGTTTCATTCAGATATGCTTATGGTTAATCATTACTGATTGACATGTAGAATTGTACTCTGTATATCTTGTATGTATAAGTCAGGTATGAAAGGTTGATCACCTTCATTACCATTCGGTTCAGATATAATTGTTCATGTTTAATACTTGTTCAGTCAAAAGTTTATTCGTGCTAGTTCTCAATTATATTGATGAATTATAGCCAGCCTATTATTCAGACTCTTTCAATCATGATATATCCTTAAATTATATTTAAACTTGCTGGGCAACTTTCATGCTCACCCTTGCTATATCATGATAAAATAGTGCAGATAAGGCGAATATGTTCGGATACAAGAAAAGGTTAAAGACAGTTCCAACTTTAGTTTACATGTGTAGATAGATTGATAACAATAATGTATGATAAAATCTTTATATGTCAGATAGGATAATAAATTGTGTATAAGTTATGGTTACTCGACCTTGGGGATAGTGTATAATGTTTAATGTATAAACAATTTATGTTTATATCTTCCGCAATAGTTATAGAAATAGTGCACCAGATCCGCGGTGATTTAGGACCCGGATTTGGGGGCGCTACAGTATTCATGTAACACTACATATCCCAACCTAGTTCATGGCCAACACACAACAGATCAATGAGATCTAAGCCTTCAAATTCGTTGTCAGAGGATGTTCTTCATTTCTGGGTTACCCAGAAATGAAGAATAATTCATGAGGGGTACTTTGACACTACAAAAATAAGGTCATTGTCGATAGACTATGCCGTTGCCAATGAACCTCTTGTTGTCGGCAATGAGGTCATTGGTGATGGCATAGTCCGTCGCCCATCCCGTCGCCCTAGAAGTCGTCGCCCCTAGCTCCCGTTGTTCGTCGTCGGGAAGTTGGTCATTACCGACGGGGTCATTGCCAATGGCACGCCATCGTCAATGGGTCATTACCGATGGCACTAGCGACGGATATGCTGTCGTCAATAAGTATTATTGAATTTTAATTTTACTGTCATTCCCGATGACACGCCGCCGCTTAATGAAAGTACATATCCACATGCCACGATGACCACAGAGGTCATTCGATTACGCTGCCCCAAATCAATGATGACCGCTTAAAAAACAAAATTAATAATTGCAAAATTCCCCTATTCATTTACATATACATAATTGTACCTATTATAAATTAAAGAAAAATAAATAATGACAATGCACACATATCAATAACAATCATATCTTTTACCTTCAATAATCAATATAGTTAGATACAAAACTCTAGTCTGTACAACTCAAAAGCTATATAAATACATACATGAAAGTCAAAATATAAACATAAACTAACTACAGCCCAAGATCAGGAATGTCAGTGTCACCATCACCGCCATCTATCGTACGATCGTCGGTCCCATAGCCTATCCCACCTCCGGTCCCACCCTCCATAGTCTCATCAGCATCAGCTCGGCGGTCCCATCACCACCATCTATTGTAGCTCCGTTAAGCATAGATATCTGAAGAAATTAAAAAGCTCCGTCAGTGCTTCAACCACATGTTTCGGTAACAAGTCGATAAATGCCACAGGGATCAACTTCTGCATGAATACATGACAATCATGACTTTTGAGACCCCAAAACTTCAACTCTTTGACTTTACAACACCTTGCTATATTCGAAGAATATCCATCTGGGAGCTTCAGTCCACTGATCCAATTGCATATCAATAGCAACTGTTCCCTGGTCAAAGTATAATTAGCTTTAGGCATTACCATCTTACTACCCTCCTGATACAGCCACAGATGTTCCCTAATGTTCATTTCTACCAAATCAAGCCTCGACTTGTTGTTGTCCTTTGTTCTACCACTTACATCTAGGACTGTATAAAAAACATTCTCAAATACGTTCTTCTTAGTATGCATCAGATCTAAACAATGACGGATGCATAGTGTAGCCCAATATGGAAGGTCGAAGAACATGGATCTGTGTGTCCAGTTGTGAACCTTACCATAACCATAAGCTCGCTCTAATCTGTGATTCTTCCCTGGAAGTGGAAATTTCAAGTGAGTAATCCAACTCAACACTGCTATCCCAGAAAGACGTCCAGGTACTTGATGTTTCTTTGTTTTTCAATTGAATTGTCTACTCATCCATTGATAACGATGTTCAATCGGCAAAAACTGTCTGGATGTTGCAAAGAAACTCATTTTCCCCCCATGTTTGAGCCGCATAGCTTTAATTGACCCCATGCACACGGGACATGACAAGGCTCCATGAGTTGACCATCCACTGATCATTCCTAACGCCGGGAAGTCATTTATGGTCCACAGTAAAGCTGCCCTAATGTCAAAGTTCTGTTTAAGAGATACATCATAAGTTTTAACCTCTTTATCGCACAACATCTTCAACTCATCAACTAACGGACTGAGGTATATATTGATGTCTTTACTCGGACTCTTATCACCCGAAATTAGTAAAGGCATGAACATGTAGGGATCTTTCATACACATCGAAGGCGGGAGGTTATACACAACAATAATCACCGGCCAAGTTGAGTAGGGCTTGGTGTAAGGCCCATTAAACAGATTAAACCCATCCGTAGCAAGTCCAAGCATAACATTACGAACCTCTTCAGCAAACGAGGGGTGATTTTTATCAAAATTTTTCCACTCAAGCCCATCTTCTGGGTGTGTCAGTTGACCATCAACTATATCCCGTGTAGAGTGCCATCTCATATACTCGGCGGTATGTGTTGACATGAACAACTGCTGAAGCCTCGGTGCAATAGGAATGTAACGTAAGATCTTTCTCGGCACATTTTTCCCTTTTTCTTGTGCTGTTCACAGTATCTACTTGTACCGCAAATATCACATGACCTCTTATCTTTATTGACATCACCGTAATACAACATACAGTCATTCTCACAAGCATCAATCTTCTCATACCCTAGATTGAGCCTTTTGACCATTTTCTTCGCATCGTAGTACGACTCCACTAACTTATTGCCTGCAGGTAAGCACTCCTTCACAATGTTTAGCAGTTCATTAAAACCTCTCTCGCTACAGTCATGCTCGTTCTTGAAGTGTCAAAACTTAGTCACGACAGATAAGACGGTGTGCTTTTTGTGCCCGTCATACAATGGCGATGCTACTTCATGAAATAACTCATAGAAACCCTTAGCCCCGTCATTCGGTTCTTGTTCGACGCTACTGTCATCCCTGTCTGTATTCCACTAGAAGTATGAACCAGCAGCTTCGACTATCATGTTAGTATAGTCAAAGGTTTCGTCACTTCTAACCAGGTTCTGATTCATGTTCATCCAACCAGGTTTCCCCATGATAGATCCATGTCGTATAACCCTTCTTGAACCCATACGCAAATAAGTCGCACATGACATCACTCCTTTCCTTCCACACTTCATTCTCACACCTCTTACAAGGACATCTGATCTCATCGCCGCTGACTTGCTCAAACACGAAATTAAGAAACTGTTCAACCCCACTACGGTACTTAGAGCTAAGCCCACTCTTATCAGTGGCTACCCTACGTTCCATCCAACTTCGATCAACAGACATCTTGGACAACTGTATGCTATATATATGGAAAGTTAGACAAACACAAACAAGTCTCCAAGTTAATGTATATGCAAGCTTATGAGTTTCCTAACTTCATCTCCCACTCTAACGGGCCAGGCTTCTATCCCATTCCCAGATGTGTCACCTCACTGATGCTAACAACTTGAATACATCTTTAAATTTTTTAGAAATTTCGGTAGCACCTCCCCCATGGTCTTCTAGTACACGAAATAGACTAACACACCGTAGTCTAAATATGCACCCGAAGAACATCAAGAGATATATACTGAGAAAAAATTTAAATAATATAAAGACGTGCTCAAGTCGTTAACACCAACCTAAGTGAGATCAAAACATACAAGAACAGTCCCAAAACGGGGACTATTTGAGATTCACTCCTACTAAGTGAATCTCAAACGGGTTTCTAAGCTTCCTAAACTATATGAAAATATGCACATGTCAAAGTAAGGATTATTTTTATATAACAAAAAGAATACTAGCTTTTTATCAGGTCACAAACTATTATTAAACTTTTTAAAACCCACCCCACCCCACCCCACCATAACAATTTATACAACTCGCAATATAATTTCTAAGATAGTAATCTTTTTTAAAATGTATATTTATTTATTTATTTTAAATTAATAAATTATCAATTTAGGATTGGTGGAATGCTAATGATAATGGCATGACAAACTTGAGAACAATATATCACTTTGTACTACCATTAATACAATAAAAAATTATGAAAAAAGAGGCATATGAAACTCTTTTTTGTTGGTAAAATTAGGATATTGACCAATTTATTAAAAAAAATAATAACCATAGTTCAGTCATTAACTCCCATGATTCTCACAAGTCACATTAACAAAAGCAAGAACAAAATAGCCACACAAACCTAAAATGGAAAGAAAAAACGTTATAAAGATTGCACATCTATGTCTGGCAGAAAGCCCAAGAAAAAGTTAAGTGATACTCCAGTCTAATCGTTTCAAAATTAGAGATATATTTTTATTTTTTTGTGTCAATTTGCGAAATCCTAAAACTCAAAATTGATACAATTTCATTCAAGTTTTGAAAACAACAAATATAATAATTAGTAATATTTTATAGTTAGTGTTCAATACTTACCTTTCCTTCCTCGGCCTTCCTTGAAATGTATGTGTTCTTAATAGTCTATGAAAATAAAAAAAAATTGACAATTAGGGTCATTGTTTAAACTAATACACTGAGCTATAAATTTTGGCAGTACTCATTGATACACAAGTACACTAATTATTATATTTGTAATCTTTAGTAATCAAGTGTTTCTTTTCATACAACCATTTCCAATTTGAACTTTTTTAAAACCCACCCCACCCCACAATAACAATTTATACACTGCAATAAATATACATTTATACACTATCTCTAAGCTAAGCAGATTACTATCATTTCTATTCCAAAACTATTACCTAATTAGATCAATTATTAGATAAACTGGAATTTGAATTGGTACAGTTGCTATGATAAATTGATAACATACATGTGTTAATATTTAGTCAAAGACTTGGATTTCAAAAACATCCTATATATTAGTTCAACTGGGGGTTTAAGGATCAACTAACTAAAGTTTAATTATGAGATACTTCCTCCATTCTACAATGACCGTAACAAATATGCTACTTGCATTCAGTCGACAACTAATAGAATGTGGTTTATAATACTAGCAATAGCTCATTGATCAAAAGAAATTAAGTTCAAAACAAACTGAAAAAAATTGTACAATAAAATTTTCCAAATGATTGTACAAAACAAATTGAAAAAATCAATTTAAACTTAAAATAATAAATATTATTTTTTAAATAATTGACCATATCAACTATTATATTAATCAAAATCATATCTGAATTTTAAAATTGTTTAAAATGTGCACTCTTTGCGTAAGGGGGTTTAGGGAGTAGCTTATAGTCTACTGCATGGAATGGAATACAAAATTTCTTCTGATGCGGCAACCAATGGAAGGGAAAAGTTCACTGCAAGCATTGGAAAAACAATGTTGTTTGAGCTACTGCTAGTATCAAATTATACCAAATGAAGAAAATTTAGACATTATGTAGCATATGTCTCTCTTTCCCTCCTCCATCTATGATTTCTTTATAGATTTAGGCTCACTCAAAAGAACTTGAGAATGGGAGTTTGTTTTTGTTGCCCTAACTACAAGATTAAAAATTGGGATTATTAAGTTATATTTGGGGGAAAATTTGAATTGGAAAGACTTACGTTGCAGCCGAGAGAGACAGATAGTGATGACGACGAGAAGAGAGGACGGTGACGGCAAGAAAAGGCCAGTGGGCGATGGGAAAGAGAGGACGACGACGGCGCGAGGAAGCATGGGAAGAAAAATGAAACAGCAGAATTGAAAAAATTTAAGTTACTGTAATTAAATATAAACCCATTGTCGACAACTAGACAGTCGATATTATCCCCCATTGGTACTGATATCAATCTCGATGGGCTTTACCATCGCTACTGACACGAACCCGTCGACCTATACATTTGGCGCGCGCGCGAAGGAGAAAAATGGGCGCAGGGAGGGAATTGCTGCTCATTGGCGATGGCTAACATTCGCGACGACAATGCCGTCGACATTAACCCCATTCATGACGGCGTTATGGCAGTCGATATTAGGCCCGTCGGCAATAACTATTTTTTTTGTAGTGTGAATCCTTATAACTTGCAGTCTAGGTCTTGTTTATGAGATATAAAGGTTAATACTTGTAGCCTTTATGTCAGAGTACAACTACATAACACTAGATCAATCTAAGAACATCACATACGAAAGATTAAAGTTGGTCAAACCTTGTCAGAAATAAGGCTCTTGAAGGTTTCTGGGTTTTCCAAAAAAATAGAAATCGTGACTGGATGGGCTACTTTGACCATCCACTATATTAATCCTGCTAGTCATTTAGGTGATCTTAAAGCATGAATCAGAAGTCCATATATCCTACTACAACTTAGATACAACAACATGACCAAATAAACAAACATCTGACAGATCTATGCACATGAACTCTTTGTCAGACATTTCTGGGTATGTTCTGGGTTAGCTAGAATTATTCAGTCATGGTCGGTCAACGACCTTTGACCCTTACTAACTTGCAATCCGTACCAGATCTGAATCTAATTAAAATTCCAGAACAAAGATCTCACAACATACTACAACTACAAACCTTTAAAACACTACAACACATAACAGGCACAGATCTGTAAGGTCTAACATTCAGTTGTTAGATAACATAACAAAATTTTCAAGATTTTTGAAAACTTCTATTTCGTGCATATAGATGTTATGGATTCACTATATAGCAACCCAGATCATCTATTTACACTACAAACAACCTGTTTAAACACAAAAACTTAACATCTAACATATCTTTAATGATCAGATTCTAGGTCTAGGTTTAATATCTTTCTTGAATAATGCTTGATCTTAGCTTTGCTCTACTGATCTTAATGATCTACGAGCCTTATTAAGGACTGATCCATTAATATAATTCGTGGAGTTAGAGAGAGAATGAGTTGGTGAAGTGTTTGTAAGCAAATGACTTAAGTCTTTGGTCTTCCCTCTCTTTAATCACATATATATTTGATTCATGTATCTATACTTGGAAGGTGGAAAATAATGGCTGAGATTTTGGTCACATGGCTAAGCTTTAGTTGGTCACCAACTAAAGTTTTGGCAAGATTCTCAAGTTACTTATTAAAGAAATGAAAAAAGGCACTTAGGTCATTAGACTTTTAAATTTAAGGGCAAACTAGTAACTTGTCATAACCCTTAGGATTTGACCCTTAGGGTTTAATTCTTAAGGTTTAACCCTAAGGTTTTACCATTTGATTTTCTAGGATTTCTAACTTGGTTTAAAAATGAAAATTTAAGTTACTAAAAATGTAAATTAGGATCTCCTAATTAAATTAGGTTTCCTAATTACTTAGGACTTGTAATTAGGATTAATATTTCCTAATTAACAAAAAAAACTTTGTTAATTAGCAATTAGGGTTTCTAATTAACAATTAGGGTTCCTAATTTTGAAATTATGGTTTTCTAACTAATTTGTTAGATTTTCCCCCCAATTAAGTAATTAATTACACTTAAACCTTATACTTAGCATTTAAATTCCCAAATTATGGTTTTAATGTTCTGAATTAGAGTTTAGGATTCCCAGAACTGAAATTAGGGTTTCCAAAACTGGTTTCTAGGGTTTCTTATCAATCGATAGGGTTTTCTAACTGAACGCTGACGTTCTTAATGTAATATTAGGGTTTGGACACTGATATAATTTATCTGGTCAACCCTTGACCCTTAACCACATTTTGTACACATATATGACCATACACATAGAGCTTATACACTTATACATTTAACACTATAAGCCTTCACCAAAAAAATTTAAAATCACAAAATTCCTTCTCAAAAATGTCAAATCCATTCACTTATTTTCTGTCTAGGTTTATTATTCAACCTTTAATCCATCATTTAAGATTTAAATAATTTTCTAAATTCCCGGGTTGCCACATTCACCCCTTCATCTAAGAACTTCGTCCCTGAAATTCAACCTACACCTTATACCATGCACCATACACCATTCATACACAGCATCACATACTACCTAATACATTCCTCAGAAGAGTAAAAATTTTCAAATAATGCTGAGGAGTCATATAGACCATGAACTACTGAGGTTTATACGTATTACTACATGCTACCTATTGTAATTTAGAAAAAGGTACTCTACCCCTTACAAAGGTTAAAAGTATATTTACAATCACGAAGAAGGTAAACTACAGTTACTAATATGTATACTTTAATCATTTCTCGCGAATATTCTCGCTATTGAATAATTTTATCCAATCTGCACAGTTCACCTCAGTCTTATCATAGGATTCCGTACCAAAACAATTTGGTTCGGGAAAATTTTCAAAGAATGCTTATAGTTTTATAAACGTTGGTCTTGCCGAATCAAATAGCTTACACTCATATCGATAATCAATTTCAAACGAAGTATTAAGGTATAGCTAAAACCCTGTTGGCAAATTAAAATTTAAAAATATTTTTGAAAATGACGTCATGATGCCGTACTGTATTAACAGCCCGTTTGAGGATGCCGTCATTATATGACTTTATCATAACACATCATACAATAGCGGAGCAATGATTTTTAGATCGAATTCAACACTAAGTATTCCTGTATTTACAACTCCATCATTTTTTTATCAATCTTGCACCAGGTTTCATGGTACATTAATAATAAATAAAATATATTTTGATATTTTAAATTATTTTCGTCTAGCCAAAACAATTAGCATATACTATTCCTTAAACCGTTCAAAAATCATTACAAATCTGTTTTATTATCTCAATAGGTAACGAGGGGCCCGAAGTCCACACATACACAATGGTCACCAGAAGTTGAGAACAAAAATTAATTTTCAAAAGCACATAGTGCGTATTTAGCTTGACGTCCAAAAATTTCGAAGTCTAGCATAGCTAGGAGTTTTGGAAAATCTATGTCTCCACTAATAGTCAATTGCTTAAACAGTCTATCTATTCCTATAAGCCTTAATGCTCCATTCACACAAAATTATACCCAGTTCATTAAACTTACCACACTTATGAGTTCAGGAACTTTCCATAATCATATGAGTTTAAGAACTTGTCCTAGTCAGACCTTTAGCGTCCATTCACTTTGAGGGTTCATAAACATTTCATATAATCATGAGTCATTTAAGCATTACCATAAGTATGAGTTTTAAGAACTCGTACTTAACCTGATATCCTCTACCTATAACCTATCTATCTGTTATACACATAAGAAAAGAATCACCTTCTCAACAGGTATATAGCAAATAGCATGACACATACATTTCAATGATTATCAGTGCCAGAAACTAAGTGGTTTTTGCACCAAGTATAATTCCCCACCCATAACAAGGAATCAAACAACTCAAATACGGACATGAGTCCTCAATTGAAATCCCCACTTAATACTAACTCCCTTCTCAATACAAATTTCATTCAACTCGTATTCATAATCCTTTCCTGAATCTGTACCAATTTATAGTACAACTTACACACAACATTCTTGCCGAAAACTTTTCAATCATTTGATTGATTCTGTTCCCTGTTATAACTTTATCAGATCACGGGGTGATCTCATCGTATATATTACGATTCATTTCTATACTATGATCGTTTTGTTTGACGATCTCCTATCCCTATACCTTTAGTCTTTTAGACTCTATCTATCCACCATTAGTATTCACCTTTATTATAATAGTTAGGGAACTCCGTGTCTTTATAACCCACCGAGATTCGTCTTTGAATCTTACCGACATACTAACTCTATTTGAGTTAGTACAAATCCTAATCACTGCGGTTATTAGTCTCAAGTAACCCTACCTAAGGTTCATAACCAACAGCTTTGATACCAACTGTAGCATCCCCAGATCCCGGTCCTAATCACTAAGGATCTGGTATACTATTTCTATAACTAATGCGGAAGATATAAACATAAATTATTTATACATTACATTTACACACTAACCCCAAGGTCAAAAACCTTCACATAATATCTGAACCAATATTCTATCTAACATAAAATGTTATTATCATACTATACTATTACAATTTAACTGCACATATAATCCCAAACTGAACTTGGCTTTGACTTTTCCTTGTATCCAACGTATTCACCTTATCTGCAATGTTTTTCTTGATATAGCAAGGGTGGGTAACAAGTTTGCCCAGCAAGTATAAGTTTATTTGAAGATATATCATGATAGAAAGAATTTGAATAATAGCTGGCTAACATTCAAAGATATAATTGTGAACTAGCATGAACAAACTATCATAGCTGAACAAACATTGCACATGAACATATCAATTATATATGAACCGAATGATAATGAAGGTGATCAACCTTTCATACCTGATGATTACAAGCAATATGCATAGAGTATGATTCAATAATTCTTAGACATGACAATCAGCAATGATTAACCACAAGTTAAAAGAATAGTTAAAGAAAACTTGCCTGTTCGGTTGATTACTGTTACGCGATCTATCTAGCTTTGACTGAAAACCTAATATAAATAATATCGATCTCTAAATATTAGATTAATATTATCACAGTATAATATTGTTATATATATAATCATAGAATAATTTAAACACATAACACATAACCCTATCAGTCTATACATCACATAAGACATAGTATCCAGTCAAACTATTGCAGTCTGAGTTGAGTTCGATATAATTCCGACATCCCGACAGCCTAGTCGGACAATTCACGAACCTATTATCCATAAGACTTTGTCTAAACGCAACACAATTATCTTAGATAATTTTATTACCAGTCAAAATATGCTCGTAATAATTTTTCAGATAATTATTACCATTTATCATGATTTTTCAATCATTAATATCATATTTATAAGAATTAAATACCACATAATTCCTTTATCATTAATATTTATTTAATATTAAATATTAATGAAAATCATACCATAATATTATAATATATTTATAATATTATAAAGTATTTTAATACTTTAAAATCATATTTGTATGATTTTTAAACAGTTAAATCCATTATCCGATAATTGCTATTAATATTAAAATATTAATGTTTTTTTTTGTAGTGTGAATCCTTATAACTTGCAGTCTAGGTCTTGTTTATAAGATATAAAGGTTCATACTTGTAGCCTTTATGTCAGAGTACAACTACATAACACTAAATCAATCTAAGAACATCACATACGAAAGATTAAAGCGGGTTAAACCTTGTCAAAAATAAGGCTCTTGAAGGTTTCTAGGTTTTCTAGAAAATAGAAATCGTGACTGGCTACTTTGACCATCCACTATATTAATCCTGCTAGTCATTTAGGTGATCTTAAAGCATAAATCAGAAGTCCATATATCCTACTACAACTTAGATACAACAATGACCAAATCAAAAAACATCTGACAGATCTATGCACATGAACTCTTTATCAGACATTTCTGGGTAAGTTCTGGGTTATCCAGAATTATTCAGTCATGGTCGGTCAACGACCTTTGACCCTTACTAACTTGCAATTCGAACTAGATCTGACCCTGATTAAAATTCCAGAACAAAGATCTCACAACATACTACAACTACAAACCTTTAAAACACTACAACACATAACAGGCACAGATCTATAAGGTCTGACATTCGGTTGTCAGATAACATAACAAAATTTTCCAGATTTTTGAAAACTTCTATTTCGTGCATATAGATGTTATGGATTCACTATATAGCAACCCAGATAATCTATTTACGCTATAAACAACCTGTTTAAACACAAAAACATAACATCTAACATATCTTTAATGATCAGATTCTAGGTTTAGGTTTAATACCTTTCTTGAATAATGCTTGATCTTAGCTTTGCTCCACTGATCTTAATTATCTACGAGCCTTGTTAAGGACTGATCCATTAATATAATTCGTGGAGTTAGAGAGAGAATGAGTTGGTGAAGTGTTTGTAAGCAAATGACTTAAGTCTTTGGTCTTCCCTCTCTTTAATCACATATATATTTGATTCATGTATCTATACTTGGAAGGTGGAAAATAATGGCTGAGATTTTGGTCACGTGGCTAAGCTTTAGTTGGTCACCAACTAAAGTTTTGGCAAGATTCTCAAGTTACTTATTAAAGAAATGAAAAAGGGCACTTAGGTCATTAGGCTTTTAAATTTAAGGGCAAACTAGTAACTTGTCACAACCCTTAGGATTTGACCCTTAGGGTTTAACCCTAAGGTTTTACCATTTGATTTTCTATGATTTCTAACTTGGTTTAAAAATGAAAATTTTAGTTACTAAAAATGTAAATTAGGATCTCCTAATTAAATTAGGTTTCTTAATTACTCAGGACTTGTAATTAGGATTAATATTTCCTAATTAACAAAAAAAACTTTCTTAATTAGCAATTAGGGTTCCTAATTTTGAAATTATGGTTTTCTAACTAATTTGTTAGATTTTCCCCCCAATTAAGTAATTAATTACACTTAAACCTTATACTTAGCATTTAAATTCCCAAATTAGGGTTTTAATGTTTCGAATTAGAGTTTCGGATTCCCAGAACTGAAATTAGGGTTTCCAGAACTGGTTTCTAGGGTTTCTTATCAATCGCTAGGGTTTTCAAACTGAACGCTGACGTTCTTAGTGTAATATTAGGGTTTGGACACTGATATAATTTATCTGGTCAATCCTTGACCCTTAACCACATTCTATACACATACATGACCATACACACAGAGCATATACACTTATACATTTAACATTGTAAGCCTTCACCAAAAAAAATTTAAATTCACAAAATTCCTTCTCATAAATGTCAATTTCATTCACTTATTTTCTGTCTAGGTTTATTATTCAACCTTTAATCCATCATTTAAGATTTAAATAATTTTCTAAATTCTCGGGTTGTCACAACATTCGTGTTGGATTCGCCACCCCAATAATGCTTTAGCGTTTGACCGTTGAACTTGAACATTTCCAATGGATTCCTGCTGTAGAGCTCAACGGCGCCATATGAGAAAACTCTTTTGATGGTAAATGGACCCGACCATATTGATTTTAGCTTTCCTGGGAACAACCGTAATCTTAAGTTAAACAATAATACTGATTTCCCCGATTCGAACGATCTTTGCATGATTTTCTGGTTGTGCCACTTCTTGACCTTTTCTTTGTATATCTTAGAGTTCTCGTAAGCTTGAAGTCGGAATTCATCAAGCTCATTTAACTGAAGTAGTTTCTTTTCACCCACAGCTGCTTGATCGAAGTTAAGTTTCTGAATTGCCCAATAGGCTCTATGTTGTAACTCCACAGGTAGGTGACATGCTTTCCGATATACCTATTGATATGGTGACATAACAATTGGTGTTTTGTACGCAGTCCTATAAGCCCATAGTGCATCATCCAATCTGAGAGACCATTCCTTTCTATTCAGGTTTACCACCTTTTCTAAGATTCTCTTCACCTCCCTGTTTGAAACTTCAGCTTGCCCATTTGTTTGGGGATGATATGTCATTGCCACCTTATGGTTGACCCCATATTTTTCCAAGAGAACTATAAATGATCTGTTGTAGAAATGACTACCTTCATCACTTATAATAGCTCTTGGTGTGCCAAATCTTGTAAAAATATTCTTGTGTAAGAATTTAAGAACCACCTTGGCATCATTTGTGGGGAGTGCTACGGCTTCAACCCATTTTGATACATAGTCAACTGCGAGCAAGATATACTAATTATTGAAGGAGGAAGGAAATGGCCCCATAAAATCCATTCCCCAAACATCAAAAATTTCAACTTCTAGTATAGTTTGTAGTGGCATCTCGTTCCTTTTCGATATGTTACCCACCCTTTGACATCTATCACAACTTTTACCAAACTGGTGGGCATCTTTAAATAATAAAGGCCAATAAAACCCGGCTTGATGCACTTTTTCCGCTGTTCTCTCACTTCCGTAATGTCCCCCGTATGCAGACGAATGACATTCATGCAATATGTTATTCACCTCGTTGTAGGTCACACACCTTCTAATCATCTTGTCGGCGCACTGTTTAAATAGGTATGGCTCATCCAACATGTACCACTTGACCTCATATAGGAACTTCTTTTTTTGCTGTCGTGTAAGATCAGGGGGAAGGATGTTGCTCACTATTTAGTTAGCGAAATCCGTGTACCATGGAAATTCCGCATTGTCTCCAAACAGCAGCTCATCCAGAAATGACTCATTAATTACACATATGTCCTCTTCATTTTTACCCTGATTTTCCAGCCTTGATAAATGATCTGCAACTTGATTCTCCGTACCCTTTCTATCTTTTATTTCTAAATCAAATTCCTATAGAAGGAGAATCCATCTGATAAGGCATAGCACACCATCTTTTTTTCGAAATTATGTACCGAATGGCCGAGTGATCTGTATAAACTACAACCTTTGTTCCGATCAAATATGCCTAGAATTTATCAAAGGCATATACTATTGCAAGTAATTCCTTTTCTGTAGTTGTGTAATTCATTTGGGTCTCTGTAAGTGTCTTACTTGCATAGTATATGGCATGAAATATCTTCTCTCGGCGTTGACCCAACACAGCCCCCACTACATAGTCGCTTGCATCACACATTAACTCAAAAGGGTTATTCCAATCCAGTGCGACAATAATTGGAGCTATAGTCAACTTTTTCTTTAACTAATCAAATGCTAACTTACAATCCTCATCAAACTTAAAAATCAAATCTTTCTCTAAAAGACTGCACAATGGTTTTGCAATCTTAAAGAAATATTTTATAAATCTCCTATAGAACCCGACATGTCCCAAAAAGCTACGGATTCTTTTTACTGAAGTTGGCGGTGGAAGGTTTTCAATCGTTTCCAGCTTTTCTCTATCAACTTCTAACCCCTTTGCGGAAACCTTATGCCCCAAAATTATTCCTTCCTCAACCATAAAGTGGCACTTTTCCCAGTTAAGTACCAAATTCGTTTCTGTGCATCTTTTTAAAACCATCACCAAATTCTGTAGACAAGCATCAAAATCATCCCCATAGACAGAAAATTTGTCCATGAAGACTTCTACATTTTTCTCCACCATGTCCGAAAAGATGGCCATCATACACCGTTGGAAGGTAGCGGGTGCATTACACAAGTCAAATGACATTCTCCTGAAAGCGAATATGCCGTATGGGCACGTGAAAGTGGTCCTGGAACAACTCGGCAAACTTGACTTTGTACTGTGACACGGTCATATTGTTTTGCTCCAGCTTGATGAACACTATCTCTTTCATGTGACGAATACTTTTGGGAAAGTACTTATCGTTGAACAGTTCTTGGAACTTCTCCCAAGACATTTTGAGTGCAGCAAGCTGGGTACGTTTTACATATTCCCACCAGAATCTGCCTCTCCTCACAACATGAAGGTGGCAAAGGGAACCTTTTGCTCCTCGGAGTATCCAAAGAAATCAAATATCTTGGTGATCTACTTTATCCACATCTCCGCCTTAAGTGGTTTTGGCTCTCCCAAAAACTCCGGTGGTCCATGCTCCTTGAACTGCTTAGCAGTGACCGTCCGAGTGTTGCCAGTGTTTCCACCTGCATTTTGGACAGGAGCCGCTCTCGCCTGATGTTGCATGAATTGCATAAAGCCTCTGAACATCCCATCGTTCATCATTTGATCGGTGTTGTTATTTACCTGATGATTATTGTCTTTTTGTTGCACATTATCCTGGGTATTGATCTGTGGTGACTCAATGGTCTCCTGTGCTCCATTGCTATTCTCAACATTCTCAGATGTCATTTTCAAATACTGCCACAAAACAAAGGTTAATTGACACACCACATATTATCCCTATATTCTGACCAACCAAATAAATAACAAATAAACTTAGGTAGGTCATACTAGCGAAGGAATTACCCGTCTCTCCCCTCCTAGTTCTTGTCTCACATCTAAGCCAGGGATCATATCCCTAAGCTTTGATACTAACTGTGACGCCCCCAAAATAGGTATACATCACCCATCTTGAGTCACCAAATACATGGTACACAATTCAAATACAACTTAATAATACAACCGTCGTGTAAAATACGACAAAACATAAAGCGAGAGTTATGTCTGAATATTGTCTTCAGATGTATTCAAACTAAAATGGAGTCCTCAATACATTTATTATCACACTATTTCATAAAATAGTGAGGACTACTAATGCAAACATCTGGACCGTCACTCCATTCCCTGACTAGTCCCGGCTACGTTTTCATTTCCTGAAGATAACAATGAAAGCAAAAGAGTGAGCTCAACTAGCCCAGTAAGAAATATTATGACTAAGATAATGCAGAATAATTTATCGTTAGCCTTCAACGGTGTTAAAATGATAAAATATAACAAACATCAAGTTTAACTGCAGTGGAACAAGCAATCCATTAGAAGAGTCAAGTAGAGCATGATATCTACTATCTTCTATGATTTAAAAGGTTTTTCATCACTTTTATCGCTAAG
The DNA here is from genome assembly GCA_020205605.1 of Panax ginseng. Taxonomy (NCBI): domain Eukaryota; kingdom Viridiplantae; phylum Streptophyta; class Magnoliopsida; order Apiales; family Araliaceae; genus Panax; species Panax ginseng. Next base: position 88,254,171 of record CM035130.1, on the reverse strand, counting down.
ACTCAGCTTAATAAATAATTCACATAATCGAATCACCCTTACACTACGACCAAGGATATTCATTAGTATCACGACCACGAATTATCCATGTACTACGGGCCAAGGATATTCATGTGTTCATCAATGGTCATGATCATGCCAACAACTGTCCATCAATGCACTACGGGCCAATGATGAATTTTACCACATCATTTGTAACATTATGGTCATGATTATATCGAATAATCCCTGGTCATAATCATACCAAGTCCATTTATGCACTACGGGCCAAAGATGACTTTCATAACAATATAAGCATGAGGATGATGACAATGATATAAGAATTCAATTAAAGGAAAGCAAAGGATAATTTTTTAAAGATTTATAATTTAATTTATCCAGAATTCAATAATGTCCAAATTGTCAACATGATACTGCTTTGTGGAGTAAAATTCAAGAATAATATTGTATCAAAAATGATTTGAACCAAAAAGAAATTAATTTTTGTCATTAATAGTGCCACGGGTGAATAGTACCCGAGTGAATAGTACCCCGTGAATGGTAATTCAAGAATAGTACCCCGTGAATAGTACTCCGGCATGAAAAAGTTAAAACTTATCAAGAATATTCAGAATAATATTTCCATGAAAAGATACTGGATGAAACGTAAATTTTAAGGATATTATACTAATTTCATGGAGTATAGAAGCCAAAACTTTAACAAAATGAGTATAGAATTCGAAACCTGAAATGAAATAATATTACTTACATACTACAGAGTATGGAAGAAAATATTATTTCATATGAATACTGAATAAAAATAATATCCCTTACCTTGAAAACAAGAGTATTCCAACTGGTATAACGTGGATATTCTTGAAGAAAACTTTCAGTGTTTTCTATGCTCAAAGCTTTCTAAAACTCTAAAGAAATACGCTCAATATTATAGAAGAAGAATTCTCTGATTCTGGTGTGATTTTCAATTCTAACTAAGCATCCTACTTATAGGAGAATGAAAATGATACTATTTGAATTTTAGAATCACAGATTGCATAGTTGAAAGAAAAAAAATTTCACGGTCAACGCCAGCTGATTTAAAAAAATTGATTTTACTATGCAAACACTATGCAGGCACAATGCAAACACTATGCATAATAAAATATAATATATTCTATTTTTCATAAAAAACAAAACTAATAAAATATATAATTTTATATATATACAACCTCCTTCCAGTGCAACCCAAAATCCCCCCCCCCCCCCCGGTGACAAATTCATCTTCCATTATACGTGGGCCCCATATGTGGCCCCCACATGTGGCCCCCACCCTTATTATAAAAAAAAAAATTCTACCGATTATTTTGAAAAATAGGTAAATGGGGGTCCAATAAATACTTCATAAAAATCCCCTCAATATTTTTAAAAATATTTTTCATCATTATTATAACTCGCAATATTAACAACCAGATCGTTCCCAGGAAAGAGGGGGCTTTCCGATAAGAATTTCTCCCTATTGGCGCGCAATTAAGTGACCAAACCCCTTTCCTTGACAGAACTTTCTAGACATTGTTAATTATGCAAATAATAATATGAATAACTTGTCATCTCAATTATTGATGTAATAATATATAAAATATTGACAATAATTGAATTAAATAACGTGAGATACTATACAACAATTACTATAGCAATAATTGAACAAAACTGAGTGACTTCTCATGTAAGCATTAATAATCAATACCGTGTGCTATTATGTAACCACGCGTATTACTGTACTTTTATCACCGAGTATTTCAACAGTTAATGGTAAAACTTCCGCCGTTATTTTCATAAAAAGATATTTTTATCGTTTTCTCAATCCGACAATAATTCCATTGTGGGGTCCACCAATGATTGTGCCGTAATATGAATATTCCATGTTAAAACGAATATTCCCCGACCAATCGATAATATAACAACTTGCGTACTTTGAAAAATTTATAAATATTACCCACAACTATAACATTATATCAAATCCACACCATAATACTTCAAAAAATATTTTGAGAAAATTAATCTTTATTCACCAAATTCGGGGTCTTATATAAATGGAAAGAAAATTGGGCTGCCTCCCAATGAGCGTTTGTTTTTGAGTCTTTCAGTCTGACTACTCCTTGTTCATGGCTCATCGGCAAGTGTGATTGCAGTGGCTTTGTTGTCGATGTTGCCACTAGTAATGCTTTAACCACTGCATGTTGACTTTGAATGTCTCGAGTGAATTTCTGTTGTACAGTTTAACGGCGCTATGTGGGAAAATAATCTTGATTGTAAATGGCCCTGACCATCAGGATTTGAGCTTTCCAAGAAACAACCTCCGTCTTGAGTTAAATAGTAATACAGATTGTCCCGTTTCGAACTTTCTCTACATAGTCTTATAGATGTGCCACTTCTTAACTTTTTCTTTGTACAATTTTGAGTTCTTATATGCTTGCAGTCGAAATTCATCGAGTTCATTCAATTGGAGTAATCTCTTCTCTCTTGCAGCTGTCTGATCAAAGTTGAGTTTCTAAATGGCCCAATGTGCCTTATGTTGTAATTCTACTGGGAGGTGAAACGCTTTCCCATAGACCAACTGATATGGAGACATCCCAATTGGTGTCTTGTATTCTGTCTTATAAGCCCATAACGTGTCTTCTAACTTTAGAGACCAATCATTTCTACTCGGATTCACCACCTTCCTTAAAATTCTCTTCACCTCTTTGTTGGAAACCTCATCTTGACCACTTGTTTGGGGGTGATATGCTGTTGCAACCCTATGATTGACCCCGTACTTTGCCAAGAGAGATGTAACTGACCTATTACAAAAGTAACTTCCCTCGTCACTTATGATTGCTCTTGGCGTGCCAAACCTTGTGAAGATGTTCTTATATAGAAACTTTAGAACCAACTTGGCATCATTTGTAGGGAGTGATATGACTTCAACCCATTTTGACACATAGTCCATAGCTAGCAGAATGTACATGTTGTTGAATGAAGGCAGAAAAGGTCCCATGAAGTCCATCCCCCATACATCAAAATCCTCAACTTCCATGATCGTGTTGAGCGTCATCTCATTCCTTTTTGAGATATTGCCCACCCTTTGGCATCTATCACAAATTTTCATGAACTGGTGGGCATCCTTTAACATAGTAGGCCAATAGAATCTTGCCTGAGGTACCTTGGCCGCTGTCCACTTACTCCCATAGTGTCCCCCGTATGCAGATGACTGGCATTTGTGCAAAATATTTTTCACTTCGTTGTAAGGCACACATCTACGGATCATTTTATCTGCACACTGTCTGAATAGATAAGGCTCGTCCCACATGTACCACTTGACATCATGTAGGAATTTCTTTTTCTGTTGACGTGTCAGATCAGGGGGAAGGATTTTTTTCACCAAGTAATTGGAAAAATCTGCATACCATGGAAACTCAAAGTTTACTCCAAATAGCTGCTCATCCAGAAAAGATTCGTTGATTACACATTTATTAGCCCCGTCCTTATCCGGATTTTTCAGTCTTGAAAGATGGTCCGCCACTTAATTTTCTATCCCCTTCGTATCCATTATTTCCAAGTCAAATTCCTGAAGGAGTAGAATCAATCTGATGAGTCTAGGCTTAACATCCTTCTTTGAGATCAAATAACGAATCGCCGAGTGATCCGTGTATACCACCACCTTTGTTCCTATCAAATAGGCTTTGAATTTGTCAAAGGCGTATACTACCACAAGTAATTCCTTCTCGGTGGTTGTATAGTTCAATTGAGCATCCGTGAGGGTTTTACTTGCGTATTATATGGCATGGAATATCTCCTCTCAACGTTGACCCAAAACAACCCCTACCGCGTAGTCGCTAGCATCGCACATTAACTCAAACGACATTGTCCAATCTGGTGCTACGATTACTAGAGTTGTAGTCAATTTCATTTTCAACTGGTCAAACACTGATTTACATTCTTCATCAAAACTAAAAACTGCATCTTTCTCTAAGAGACTACATAAAGGTTTTGTAATCTTAGAGAAATCCTTAATGAACCCACGGTAAAATCCGGCGTGTCCAAGAAAACTGCGAATTACCTTAACTGAATTCGGCGGTGGAAGATTCTCGATCGTGTCCAGCTTTGCCTTATCAACCTCCAAACCCTTTACAGGGACTTTGTGCCCCAGAATAATTCCTTCTTCAACCATAAATTTGCACTTCTCCCAATTTAGCACCAAGTTGGTTTCCACACATCTTTTTAGAACCACGACCAAATTCTCTAGATATATATCAAAAGTGTTTCCATAGACTGAGAAGTCGTCCATGAAAACTTCCATTTTCTTCTCCACCATATCCAAAAAGATAGCCATAATACACCTCTAGAAAGTCGTCGGTGAGTTACATAACCCAAAAGACATCCTCCTGAATGCAAAGGTTCCGTATGGGCACGTGAAGGTTGTCTTTTCTTGATCCTCAGGAGCTATGACTATCTGGTTGTACCCTGAATATCCGTCCAGCAAACAGTAGTATTCATGCCTAGCAAACCATTCCCACATCTGATCGATAAAAGGTAGAAGAAAGTGGTCCTTCCGGGTTGCCTTATTTAACTTCCTGTAATCCATGCAAACCCTCTATTCGGTCACTGTCCTCGTCAAAATCAGTTCATTATCGTCGTGTTTCACTACTTTCATTCCACCCTTCTTCGAAACACACTGAACTGGACTTACCCATGTACTGTCTGAAATTGGGTATATTATTTCATCATCCAACCACTTCAATATTTCCTTCTTTACCACTTCTTTCATTATCAAATTTAGTCATCTCTAGTATTCCACTATTGGCTTTGAGTCCTCTTCCAAGAGAATCTTGTGCATGTAGAAGGAGGGGCTGATCCCCTTGATATCAGCGATCATCCATCCTATAGACGACTCGTACTCTCTAAGCACCCTCAGTAACTTACTTTCTTGTAATTCATTAAGTGCAGATGAAATAATAACAGGTAAAGTATTAGAATTACCCAAATAAGCATACCTGAGGTGTTTAGGAAGGGGATTAATCTCAAGAGTGGATGGCTCCTCTAATGAAGGTTTCATCTGTGCCGAAGCTTTTTCTTCCATGTGTAATGGCTCGAATGGTCCTTAAACATGCTAATTCTAGGTAAAGAATCCAGCATATGCAAGTCATCTAGAAACTCTAGATCATCCAAGTCCTCATCCCCCAGTAGATTATTTTCCAATAGATCTCTGACCAAACTTTTAGCCAAGTCTTCATTTACTATTCTGTCGATCACATCTAGCCAAAAACACTCTTCCTCATCTGCAGGGAACTTCATGGCTTTGAACACATTGAATTTGACTTCCTAGTCTTGTACCCTCATAGTTAATTCCCCTTTCTGAACATCGATGAGAGTTCTCCCAGTAGCCAAGAATAGCCTCCCTAAGATGATTGGGATGTTTTTGTCCTCTTCATAATCCAAAATTATAAAATCTGGTGGAAATATGAACTTACTTTAACTAAAATGTCTTCAACAATCCCTCTTAGATAAGTCACCGATCTTTCCGCTATCTGCAGTGATATGTTTGTAGGCTTCGGAGCTGGCAAACCCAACTGAGTATAAACTGACAACGGCATGAGGTTTACACTCGCTCCCAAATCACACAAACACTTGTTGAAGGCCATGTCACCAATTATGTATGGAATGGTAAAACTCCCCAGATCCTTCAACTACGGAGGCAACTTTCTCTGTAGAACTGCATTGTATTCCTCCGTTAAAGCTACAGTCTCATAATCCTCTAACTTCTTATTCCTTGATAGAATCCCCTTCATGAATTTAGCATAACTCGGCATTTGCTCTAGGGCTTCTGCGAAAGGAATGTTGATATGAAGTTTCTTAAAAACTTCCAAAAACTTCGAGAATTGCTTGTCTAGTTTCTGTTTCTGAACTCTCTGCTGAAATGGTGGAGGATAAACAACTGGCTCCACGTCTGTCTTACTCTTGTCCACATGCTTTTGCTCACCCTATTTCTCTTCAACCACTTTTTCTTCACCTTGTTTAACATCTTTCTTAGCTGAATTTTTTGCATTCTGACCCTCAAGATGCTTATCACTTCTCAAAGTGATTGCTTGACAATGTTTATGATTCCCCTTTGGATTCTTCTCTGTGTAGCTAGGTAAAGTCCCTTGAGGCCTGTTATTAAGTCCTAAAACAAGTTATCCCATCTAATTTTCTAAGTTCTAGATGGCCACTACTTGCGTTTTCATTGCCGCCTCGTTACTCGATATGTACTTCAACAACAGCTCTTCCAAATCTGACTTTTTCTCTTGCTGTGGAGCTGCTTGTTGATGCTATTTTGAAACCACTAGGGATAAGATGTTCGTGGAACCTGCTGATTTTGATTATTACCCCACAAAAAATTCGAATGATTTATATTCCCCGAATTGTAGGCATTCTGATACATATTATGTGGAATTCTATTGTAGCTACCCACAAATTGTACCGCTGCTGGGTTAATGGCACACTATTCTGTAGGATGTTCCCCCACACATAATTCGCAAACATAAGCAACCTGCTGAGTTTGTGCACCTATCAGAGCATCCATCTTCTTCGACAAAGCTAAAATTTATGCCGCTAATGCTATTACCCCATCTACCTCTAACATCTCAGCTGTATTTGGCTGTGTCATTCTTGCTGTGGGCCACAGGTAGTTGTTAGCCGTCATTGTCTCTATCAGATCGTATGCTTCCTCATAACTCCTAGCCATGAACGTTCCACCAGAAGCTGCATCAATACTAGTCCTGAGATTACCACTCAAACCATTGTAAAACGTGTTCATCTGCAACCATTTGGGTAGACCGTGATATGGGCACTTCCTAAGTAATTCCTTGTACCTCTCCCAAGCTTCGTATAAAGACTCCCCATGCAACTGCTTAAACATAGTAATCTCATTCCTCATCTTTACAGTCTTTGCCGGTGGGAAAAACTTGGCCAAGAGTTTTTGAGCAAGGTCATCCCATGTGGTAATATACCCTGGCGGTAGAGAGTGTAACCAACTTTTCTCCTTCCCGCAGTGTGGACAGAAACAAGTGAAGTCTGCTACATCATTCGAAACACCGCTGTATATGAATGTGTCGCAGATTTCTAGAAAGCTGATTAAGTGTTCATTCGGATCGTCATTGGCTAATCCTCTAAACCGCACTGAGTTCTGTATAATTTGTATGGTCCCAGGCTTGATCTTAAAATTATTTGCAGCTATAGCAGGCCTGGTAATACTCGACTGAAGCTCAGTCACCCTGGGAGTAGCATAATCCCTTTGCACTTTCTGATCTTCTGCAGCCATTATTTCTTCCTTATTAAGATTTTCCTTAGTGTCCTTAATCCACTTACTGAGTCTTTGAAACCTTTTCTCAATATCGTCCTCGAAAGGAAGAAAGTCTGGCTTCTTAGACTAAGTTTGCATACATTAAGTCAGAAAACCTGAAACAAGAAAGAGCAAAACAAAAAGAAAATTTGTTTAAGTAAAACTGAACTAATTAAACTGATATTGAAAAATACTAAAATCAAAACTAGTCCCTGGCAACAGTGCTAAAAACTTGTTGGGTAAAACCTCAAATATGCTCAACACCCAAGTGTACGTGTTCTACAAGTAATATAATGATAAACAGAGTATCGTTCCCACAGAGACTAATATGAAATTTAATCTAACAATTACCAGCTTTATATTAACCCAATTTTATTAAACTATTTAATTTAAGGATTACAATTAATTAAAAATGAAATAACTAAAAATCAAAACAAATCAACCTAACTAGTTACCGCAAATTTCAATCAGATAATGGAGAATTAGGCTTACAATTTCACTTTAAGTTTCACTCTAATTATCATAAATTTTTCTAGTTTAATTTACTATCTCAGTTTATTAATCAAGAACACTCAAATAGAATTAGCCATCTCTCGATGCACTAACACCGTATTAACTTAAATCCACAAATTGATAGAATTAAGCCAAACACCCTAATTAACTAATTCACTATATCTCTATGTAAATTAAAATTAAATAAGCTTTAAATTCCAAGTTCTTTACACGATTACATGCGATGTTAGGTATATCTCTATCCTAAACATTTATCAAGATTTCATTAAAACACAGAATTCAAGAACACATGCTATTATAATTAGGTCTAGATTCATACATCATCTCTCGAGTCTATACAAATCCACACAGAATTGGTGATCAAGTAATTCATAAATTTAAGTTCAAATCACAATAGATAAACTGAATTGATAGTATCATTAAACTGAAATTAAGGCATAACAATCATTATTCAACATTAAAGATCCATTGGAAGCCTAATTAATAATTTAGTTCATAATAGACAAATTAAAAACAGAAAAGATAAAGAAATTCATCATTCCAATTACAAAATTCTAATTTAAGGAAATAGAATAGTACAAACCACACTTCTTTGCCTTCGATTCTATAATCTTCATGATCTTGACCTTCCTTGCTCTCCTCCAATGTTCTTCAGAAAATTAGGGCTCTAAGTATGAATGATTGATTTCTCTAATTAATCTCTGTTATATTTTGTTATATCCCAGCATAAGTCATGTAAAACACTGATAAAACGACGCCCAACATTGTCCCAATCCATGCCAAAGTGCTCCATCCACGCAACCACATAGTTCTAATCAAAGCAAAAGACTTTCTCTCACGTACCCAGCCTCGGGGTTTTTTATCGGTAGGGCCCACAGGTGGTGTGGTGCCACCGTTTCGCTCATATACCCCCGCTTTAGATGGGGGGTTTTCTTTACTAATATGCTCGCTTCAATGGTGGGCTTCTTCTAGGATGTGTTAACTTTTTCTCATTTTGTATGCCAAGTTCGCCATAATGCCACCAATGTGCCACCATATCACGTAATGAAATCCTAAACACAAAACAAACACAAAACAAGTTAAACTACACCGAAATAGACATGATCAACACTGTTCAAGTCCAAATCAGAAGCCAATTCGTAGGTATAAAACCCACTTATCATCATGTGAAGGTAATTAAACTCCAAAAGAGATGGGATAAAAACCCTAAATATACTATTAGGGTGAGAGAAATTAAAAGTATTGGACTAGGTTACTTGTATAGCCCAAATAATTAAATAAGAATCCCAAAGAAATTAAAATGCAAGACCAATACTTAGTCCATTTGATTAGGGATATTTTAGACCATTGATTAATCAAAAATTAATCATGAAAAATAAATTAAGAATGGGGAGAAAAGAGGAGTATATAGGCGGTTTTTGAGGTGCCTTTAATGGCCATGAAACTTGCTAATCAACTTTCCTTTTATTGCAAATCTTATCTCTTTCTTACAATAGTACAATGTTGTCACCTTCTCATTGGTTGGAAATCTAGATTAAGGTTAATTGTAATCCTAAGAGATAAGGTGAAGCCTTTTAACCAAGGAGTAATAAAAGTATGGGGGATATTGTGACATCCCCAAATCCGGGTACTTCAATCCCACAGATCTGGTATTCACTATTCCAAAAAATTACATCTATCAACCCATAAACAAAGGATATAAATAAATTTCATAAGCTTAATAGATAATCCTCCCATTATGGGGTTACATAATCTCGAATAAATCCTAGGTCATCTAACCTTTATTAATACATCATCAGCGGAACAAATAAACATAAGCATAATCAAGTCTATTACATAAGCTTATATAAATAAACAGTAAACTAAACACCAACTATTCAAGTATCTTGCCCTTGTCCTTGCTTGTAGAAAGCTCTTCAGACTTCTTGATCTCATCTGCATTGTTTTGTGCAAGAGTGAGCAAACAATTGCCCACAAGAAGAACAGTTTCCAATAATAGGCTATGAATGATAATCGACCAAGCTTTAATTGGTAATATTTATTACCGGAAGCAATAAGCTTTAATTCAAGAGTTATGAGTTCAAAGGAATAATGAACTTTTAAGTCAAATAATAGATATCAATATTAAAGGAATACACTAAGGGTCACAAGACCACGAACTATGTTCTAGGTTGTCAAGTATTCTACTTTAACCTTTAATAGTCTAAAAGACTATAATCATTATCTATGTCCTAGGTTAACAAGTATTTCTATTGTAACCTTTACTAGTTTAAACGACTATGTGGACCACCATCTCGTACTCCAGGTGATCAGCCCTTTGTACTATGTATTACGCAAATATTTTAACGCTCTTGTGTAGCTCTAAAATAATCCCCTAATATAGGGTTGTTCATCTCAGCTTAGATCATTAGGTTCCGTACCAAAGGAAGTTTTGTTTGGAACTAACTTCAAAGGAATTCTATATCTTTAGTACGCTCATCAACCAAGTACTGGTTGAATCAAATAGGGGTCAATGACTACTCAAGAGTTCGATTACGATATCATCATAAACAAGGTATAATAACAAACCAATAAGAGATAAAGTCTCAATGGGTTATAAATGAATAAGTGTTAATCATCGAGTACATACTTTCAAAATTGTAATGTACACAAGCAAACCAAAGGAAGTTTGGTTTGGATTAACTTCAAGGGTAATTTAGTTTATAGAGCATTCATCAACTAAGGATTAGTTGAATCAATAGAAGGATCGTTAGTCAACTAAGAGTTTGGTACAACAATGTAAGATTGTACAATGACATTGGTGATCAAAGATCAAATAACAATTATTCGTAGTTGGACAAACACTTTGCAAAAAGATAATGCTTTACAATAAAATTACAGACTTTGAATGACCAAAGCAATCTTGCTTGGAATGAGTAAGCAAAGATTAATTAACTTTTTCAACCATAAATTAAGGCTAAAGAACTTGCATAACAATAACAACTTAGGAATACGAACTTGCATAAAGAAGGATTAGGGTTAGAGAACTTGCTTAGTTGAATAATAGATTCAAGACTAGCATAATATAAAAGTAGGGTTAGGAGACTTGCATAAGTATAACAAAATAACGGTTAAAAGAAAACCTTGCTGAATAATAAAGTAGCAAAGGTTAGGGAACTTGGCTCGTGTGTAATCTATAAAATTATAATTCACGTTCTCCAATTATCCTACATATATGTCATTTAGAATCACAATCTCAATTAGCCATAACTCGACCAAATTGCTTAGTTACACATCTGTCTTATACTCATTAACTCTAGGTTTAATCATACTAACCACATAGCATAACTGAAACCTTTACTAGCACGTAACATGAGGTTGTAACATTTAAATCACATTTCCAATTCTTATCAACATCAAACCTAAATTATTAACAATTAGTTAAGTCACAACCTTACAGTCATCAAACTTGACTTATAATGTGATTATAATCTGGTTTAACAACATATAATACAATTAACGTCTTTTTTATGTTCATTAGATTAGGTTATAATTACATTTTTTGGACTTGAACAATTAAAAATCTCAATTCTGGGAAATTCTACTAAGTGGCGCTATAGCTACACCATTTGAAGCCCGAATCATGCCGCTTGACTCTACCATTTAAACTAAGATGGTATTGTGACTCGATCTTTAAGGCTTAAGTGCAGCTCTGCAAGAATGGCCAGCGCTGCTGACTCGGATTCTAAGCCGTCTGGCATTGTCGATGTCTGGATTTTTATTTGTCCTTTTCTATTATTGTATTTTGGAGTTCTCATTTTAGATGAGTTTTGTTTGAAAAAACAAGTTTGAAAAAATCCGACATGTATATATCGACGATTTGACTGTTAGAGTCGCCAGTTGGTATTTTTAAATGGTTGCACCAACTCAATTGAGAAAAGGTTTGCACAAAGACCCAATGGTTTGACATTGTTTAACTGGTCTTGAAAACCGAGATTCGTTAGGGTCCGGGGGCTTGATTAAGCGGAGGGAGGGTGTTAGGCATCCTCCGACTTCCATGATAACACGGTTACCGCCACTTTTATAATAACCTGAAACCACAACTTTGATACCAACTATAGCATCCCTCGATCCTGGTCCCAATCACCACGAATTGGGTATACTAATTCTATAACTATTGCGGAAGATATAAACATAAATGGTTTATACATTAAACTTTACACATAATCCCCAAGGTCGGTAACCTTAACTTATTACCTGACTTCAATATCTTACTCGATATAAAATGTCATTAGCATATAATACTATTATAAGTTTTATTTGTACGATAAACCAATGCTGAAACTGTCTTTGACTTTGTCTGTATCCGACGTATTCGTCTTAATATGCAATGTTTATCATGATATAGCAAGGGTGAGCAACAAGTTTTCCTAGCAAGTTTAAGTTCAAGGAAAGATATATCATGATTGAAAGAATGAACAATAAGCTGGCTGACTTTCAACAATATAACAATTGTGAAATAGCATGAATCAAATTTACATAACTGAACGACTGAGACAATAAAAATGAATGGCCAATAATGAACATGAATAAATCAACTGGACCAAATGGTAATAAAGGTGATCAGCCTTTCATACCTGATGAACACATGCAATATGCACAACGTGCGAATCAACAATTCATAGATGTGATGTAATCAATAATGATTAACCACGAACATACTTTACAATAAAGTATAGGAACTTGCCTTTATCGTCGACTACTACTACGCAATCTATTTAGCTTCATCTGAAGACCTAATATTAATAATATCGATCTCCAAATTAGAATAATATCATCATAGTTAATACTGTTAACTACAATTATAAAATAACCTAAACACATTACCACATAACCCTATCAGTCAATAAAACACATAAGACCAGGTATCAAGTCAAACTATTTTAGTCTGAGTTGAGTTCGGTACTAATTGTACATCCTAATTGCCTAATCGGATAATTATCGAACCTAATTTCAATAAGACTATACCTAAACGCTTCACAATTATCTTAGATAATTTATTATTCGGCCAAAATATTTTTCAAAGGCTTATAATAATTTTCAGATAATTATTATTAATAATAATGATTTTTCAATCGTTAATATCATATTTATATGATTTAAATATCACTTAATTTCATTATCATTAATATTTATTTAATTCTAAATATTAATAAAATACATAACACAATATTATAAATTATTTATAATATCTCAATGTATTTTAATACTTTATTATTACCTTTAAATGATTTTAAATTAAAGTATTTAAAACCATTATTAAATAATTTCCATTAATATTAAATATTAATGTATTTCATGACAAAATATCAAAAGTTATATTTTATAACTTAAAATATTTTTATAACCTTTAAATCATTTTTTATATGATTTTTAAATCATTAAAACTAATTTTTCATAATTTATTTAATACATTTATTAAATAAATCAATTATAATTAATATTAATGAAATTAATCACAAAATATTAAAAGTCATTAAAAATAACTTAAAATATTTTCTAGCACTTTAATATAATTTCAAATGATTTTTAAAGTATTAAAATCATTTTAAAGTAATTTATTTAATATAATAATTAAATAAATTAAATACCATTAATATTTAAAAATATTAATGAAATATATGCCAAATTATTTAAAACCCATTTTAGGCTTTAAAATAATTTTTACAAATTAATTATGATTTTTTCATAATTATAAATCATTTTTCTCTAATTATTTAATAAAAATAATTAATTTATAATAAAACTATCACTAAATGTGTCTATATCGACAAAACTGTCACTATAGGTGTTCTTGAACATTTAAGAACATTTAAATCCTGTTAACATGGTACCTAGTTTGACTAGTGATAGATATTTGATCTTTAAGTTTCTGGGCAGTCTAGTGTAATAGTATTGTAGTATTGATGTAATACTACAATCACTAACAAATTTCATGTCCATACTACATCACAACAGTGAGATTCATGCCATCAAAGTTCTTGTTAGAGGCTGTTCTTCATTTCTAGGTTACCTAGAAATGAAGAACAGTTCATGGTGCTACTCCAAGCCTTGAATCTTTGATTTCCAAACTTGCTTAGTGTGATTTAAGGGTTCAATCTGGTAGTAGGGATGTCAAGGAACAAATGTATTACACTTTTGTAGCATTATAACATCACAATAGTAAGATCTAGGTCGGTCAAACTGCTGTCAGGAAACTGTTCTTGAGTTTTCTTGGTTTTCTAGAAAACTCATCCGGGCAGTCGATCAACCATACTTTGACCATCTTTAATTTTGATTCTGTTTAAGTTCTAAGTGTTCTAGTGGCATGGATGTGTAGTCTACATGCCAGTCTACAAAGTCCAAACATTAACATGGCCTAAAACATTAAGACAAGTAAGATCAGAGGCCTTAAAAAGCTTGTCAGAAATTCTAGGTTTTCTGGGAAATTTTTTGGGTTTTCCAGAAATCAACTTTGTGCTTGGTCAACCATGTTTGACCATTAATAACTTGAGATCTAGACATGGTATGGACTTGATTCCACTTCCATTCTACTCTCCTCATGGCAGAGAACAAATCTATAACATTTAACACACAGAGATCTATGAGCCCTAACATATGGTTGTCAGACCACAGTTTTAGGGTTCATGATCAGTTTTAAAAATCCTATTTTCTTGCATCTAGATGTTATGGATCTATAATGTAACATCATAGATCACTAAATAACATGAATCATAAGGATTTAGAAAAATTAGGGTTTATACCATTAATATTCAAAACTTGATTTCTGATCCTTGATGATCTGATCTTGGCTTGCTAAATACTTTACTAGTGACTGATTCACTTAAGAATTTCGTTGCTTTGGAGAGAGAAGGGCTTAGCTAAGTGTATGGATAGAAATGAGACTAACTTTAGACTTTTCTCTCTCTTTAATTTCTTATTTTGATTCATTGAATCTTTTGTTGCAAGGTGGCACAAGTTGGCTGAGATTTGTGAGATATAAGGCACATGGAAAATCAAAAGTTGGTGAACTACCAATATTTTGGAAAGATTCACACACTTCCTAATTAAAGAATACAAAAAGGACATTTTGGTCATTTTGCCCACAATTTTAATGGAATTCTTGTAACTTGACTAACCCTTAGGTTTTACAAATTTAATTTTAGAATTTTCAAATTAGGGTTTAAAATATAAAATTAAGCTTTCTAAATTAGAAATTAGGGTTTTCTAATTACATTAGGGCTTGCAAATTAGGATTAAGATTTTCCTAATTAATAGTAAATTTCTAAATTAACAATTAGCTTTTTCTCTAATTGATCATTAAGGTTTCCTATTTAGGTTTACCATCATTAACATATTTCCTTAATCACATTAACTTAATTACTTATCATTCTTAATTTCCTATTTGAATTTCGAATTAGGGTTTAGCGATTTAACATTAGGTTTTTATAATGTTACACTTAATTGACAAATCCTCAATCTTTAACCACAAACTGTACACATATAACCAGTATACACAAAATCATATACACACCACTAGTACAAAATAGTAAATAGACAACACTTAAACAACAACGTTGTAAAGTTGTGGTATTTTTTTTCACAACATTTTTTAACAAAATATTGTAAATACATATGAAAAAACGTTATTTATTTATAAGAATAATTTTTTATTTTAAATAGATAACATTTTTTTTATAAAAAAACATTATCTATGTCAAAAACACGAAACTTAAAATAAATGGCGCGGATGTGAAAACTTGAAATTAAAAACCCTCAGCGCATAACCGAACAAATCACTTAAAATAAATAAAGTACTACTAATCTTCAGCGCACTAGGCATTACTAGTTTACTAGCCCTAGCCGACTGACCGACTCTAAAGTCGAACAACTCTGTTACTCTCGTCTCATCTCAAGTCTCAAACTCTCATTCTCTCAATCTGAATCTCTCAACTCTCAAGTGACAAGAATCATCCCAAACCCAGATCTTATCTCAGATCTCAAGTGACAAGAATATCCCAAACTCTGTTACTCTCGTCTCATCTCAGATCTCGAAGACTCGAACTCTGAATCAGAAGTCGGTGACGACGGGCGACGGTGAGTCCTCCTCGGCTCCTCCTTTTCTTAATTTCTTATTGTCTTCTTTCTCTTCTTTTGCTACAATTTGTATACTGTTATTGAGTAGTGGTACGACAACTGATTTTACGAAATGCAAGAATTATGAGCTTCCAAGTTCATCTTGAATTGAGGTGTTGATATTTGTATGGTGAAGGAATAGTAATTATTTTGTTCACAAGGGAGGCTAATATTTTCATTTGTTTTGCTGAGATATCAAAATATTTGTCATGTACAACATTTGTTCAAAGTTTTATTATTATATGTCTGTAATATCCCTGTTGGTGATATGTTTGTGTGTATCTGTTATTTTTAGCTTGATTTTATTGTTGGTTTCCGGTTATTTACAGATCTGTGAAATGGGTTTAGCTGCTCTAATTGAACTCGTACATGATTGCTAGTTTTTTCTTTTCTTTTTTAAATGTTAAATGTTTGATTGTAGTTTGATCTGAAAGTGGGATTGGGGGTTTCCTTTTGTAATTAGAGTTAAATCAAGAGTGGAAGACAATTCATAGTCTAATATTTTAAGAGGGAGTTGGAATTTATACTTGATTATTTAAGATTTACTCTTATGAAGTCTGAGTTCTTGAAATTGAGTACACAGTTTACCAACTGAAAGTGATGTACCGATGTAGTCAATTAATGTTAAAATGACTAACTCAAATATGTTTAATATATAAGAGGTTCAATCATTCATAATTTTTCTTCATTAAAAGGGTCTCCTTCACTAGCTAACTTCTAGCACATTGTCTCTAGCCAGAACACTATTATTTTCGGTACAAGATATGGCCATGAGTCATCAT
This sequence comes from Panax ginseng, assembly GCA_020205605.1. Taxonomy (NCBI): domain Eukaryota; kingdom Viridiplantae; phylum Streptophyta; class Magnoliopsida; order Apiales; family Araliaceae; genus Panax; species Panax ginseng. Next base: position 88,237,389 of record CM035130.1, on the reverse strand, counting down.
GTGTGGTAATGGAAGCTTTTGATCTTTGTCAGGCTGGAACTTGCAAAGTGCATTGCAAACCCATCATGTGCAGCCAATGTTGCTTGTCTCCAAACATGCAACAATAGACCTGATGAGACTGAATACCAGGTTAGTTTCCACATATTCCTCTTTATAATATATTCATGCTTGTATTAATTAAACTTAAAAAATTGAATTAGTATTAACTAAAAGTAAAATAATTTATATTTAATTTAAATATCTGTGATTTTAAAAAATTAAATTAATTTTATAAATTGGATTGATGGAAATTTACAATCCATAGGTAGAGAAGTGTAAAGAAAAAGGGAGAGAAAAAAATTGAATTTATGAGAATATAGATAATGGAACTTTAACTTGACATAGTGTCTCCGAACTTTGAACATAAATAAAAATTAAAAGAGCTAAATGAAGCCCTTTTCCAACTGGGTTTGCTGAAAAGTTATTGTGCTCTTTGCTTTGCATCTGAAGTGGATGATCAATCAGATATCTCTGTTCTCCAGTAAAGGAACAACAACTTTCTAAATTTATAAAGTTCTACGCCCATAATATGTATTTTTGTATGTTTTCTGTACAACAATCTCTCTCATTCTTTAGTCTATTCTCTTATCTTTTTCCTCTTTAAGAACCTTGATTTATCTGCTATGCTGTGTATTTTCATATTATTATACGAGTGCTTCTTTCTGGGCAACTATATCTCTCTGACTTGAGCTCAAACTTATGCCCATTTAATATACTGATTTTTTAAAATCTTTTTCAAACAAATCAAGTTTAGTTTTGTTAATTGGGATGTACAAGTTTACTTTTATAGATGTTTGATATGATTTCTTAAGACTGTCATAACAGCCTGGGTTGTTACGCAATGTTGGCTAAAAAACAGAATTGTTGATGCCTTTCATAGCTTGTATTGGGTGCTGATATATCATATATGCAATTACTCTAAGTGTTAGTTGCACACCTAATATGTATACACGCATGAATATATCTCGTTGGCATGATGATGCGTTGATAAAGATAGAGCGCATTTCATGGATACTCAGTCCTTCTGATTCAGTTCCAAATAATCATCCCTTATTGTGGGTTTCTCAGGAAAATGATCCTAAAAACTGGCATGTTCAGGTTCATTAGTATCCACTTGTTGCTGAAGCAAAACTTTTGTTATGTAATTTGACATTGGCAATACTGATTCTTTTTCTTATTTTATTTTTCCTGTTAATCTGCAATGGACAGGTTTTCCGGTCAATAGATTCAGGTTTTGTGAAAGGATTTCCAAAAGATGTTAAGCTAGCTGAGGCTCAGGTTTATCTCATTTTCATAAATATATTCCATGTTGATCACTATTTATGCTTGTACTGCTATGTCGACATATCAATTCAGTACTATACGTTTGATCCTTTCGGTTTTGAAATTGAATCTGTATTTTGTATTGTGAACTTTTGCAGAACCTAGAATGTGCAAAAAGTCTGGTGATTGATAGGAGTATTCAAAAAGCATACATTCAGGCTATAAGATCTGGCCAACACTTCATATATATTGAGAACCAATATTTTCTTGGTTCATCATATGCGTGGCCTTCCCATAGAAATGCAAGTTCGAGAGCCTTCATTACTAGAATATGCATATCATGTTTATATTGCGCAGACGACAGACCATATTCAGTGCTCTAACTAAACTTACTCTGTTGTAGAGCTATGGTTATGTAGCATTAATGGGCCTTGATTCACATTTCAAATATATGATATAATATAGAGCTAGCTGTTTTGGTTTTGTGTAGCATTTTCATCATTTATATTTGGTTATATCACTCATCCACCTACCTAAATACATGATATTATGCTTGTTATTATGAAGTTCAAACCCAAAGACCCCTATTTTACGGCCATTTTGCAGAATTTACTTCATACAACTCTACTAGCATATTCCAGTATCCTATATCTTTTTTCATCACTTTTCCTGAAATCTTATAATAATGTTTTGGTGATCAGGAGCTGATAATCCTATCCCAATGGAGTTGGCATTGAAGATTGCTGGTAAAATAAGAGCGAAAGAGAGATTTGCAGTTTATATTGTCATACCGATGTGGCCTAAGGGTGTCCCAACTTCTGCCTCTGTCCAAAAAATTCTGTTTTGGCAGGTAACGTGCCTTAATAATTCTGAAATTTGTTAATTTACAAAGGACTTCTAGGAGCACAGTAAGAGGTGGCTTCATGCAACTTTTATGGCACCCAAAGAAAACATTGCAGAAATTGACATAGTTAGGGTATAGGAGCTGAAGTCTGTCTCTTGGTAATCTCTTGCTAAAGAGAGAAAGTTATCTTATTTTAATTTCTCTATAATAGCATTTGAATCCCAATCTACTAATTTTTCTGACAGGAGGGATTCTTTACATGAGTCAATCATGTTTAAGCAGATACATGTTTGTATTTAATGACAATTCATTAAATTGCTTACTTTTCTATTTTGTGTCAGTATAATGTTCTTAATCTCTCATGTTCTTCTTTGTAGGCGCAAGCAGAATACAAGGCATATTTTATGGATAGTTTAATTAGGTAGTAGTTTAATTTATGGATAGTTTGATATATTTTGTGGATGTAGTTAAATTTACAATTCAATATAGTAGTAATTATATTGAACAATGAATTTGAGATGTAAGGATAGTTTGGTATTATTGGGATGTAAACGTATTGTATGGTATAAATATTCTTTGTAATTGATATATTTTGAATGTGAGATGTATGGATAATAATATTATTTGTAATTGGTATATTTGGAATGTTTGATACATTTTGGCTTTAAATAGATGACACTTTCTAAACGTTGTATAAATATGTTTAAACGTTGTTTGTTGTTGCTTGCTAAGGTAGAGATCCAAAAATAATTTTTATATGCATGTATTACAATATTTTAAAGTCAAATTACAATGTTTTAAAAACGTTGTATAAAGGGTGTCAAATAGATGACATCTTCTAAACGTTGTATAAACATGTCTAAACGTTGTCTGATGTATCAAATTATAACATTTTAAGTCGAAAAACGTTGTGGAATCATACGATCTACAACGTTTTCAAGCATCCAATGATTTCTGGAAAATAAATATACAACGTTTTTTAAGAAAAAAAACGTTGTAAATGTGACAAATCACAACGTTTTAAAAACGTTGTATAACGGGTGTCAAATAGATGACACCCGTAACCACGACGTTTCTGGGATACAAACCATAACGTTTTTTACGCGTTATCTATTTACTCTTTTGTAGTATTGCACATACACTTAACCCTATAAGTCTTCACCAAATTTATTTAAATCCATAAAAATCCTTCACAAAATATCAAATCGACACACTTTATCCAGTGTAGGTCTTAATATTCAACCTTTAATCAATCAACTAAGACTTTTTATTAATTGTCTAAATTCTCGGGTTGTCACAACTTTTCATTAACTTTTATCTATGTATGTGTGTGTGTGAGTTAGGTCTATGTGCAATTATCTGAAAATAGTGTTATGCCTCATTTGCACCTATATATAAAAGGGTTTGACTTTTGTATAAAAGTTCAATTTTAACAAGATATAGCAGTGAGGTTTTGGAAAACAGTTTTTTCAAACACTTATGCTCAATAGTAATTGAGGCCTTTGATACTTCCATTTTATTATGTTCAGCTTGATTGTTTTTATTTTCGAGATGCGAGACATCTTCAAGAAAATAAGATACATAGCAGTGCCGAACTCTTTGTTAGCATGAGAGTCATCTAAGGATATCCGGACACCGTAAAGAATTTACAAGATGGCTGCAACTGAGAAATATCCATCATGGGAACCGAATCTAGATTCAGAGACTGAATTTGTGATCACATGATTCCTAGGCTCACATGAAAGAGCAGTATGTACACAATTAGAAAAAGAACTAGATTTGAGAAAATCTAAACCATTATAGCTTCAACGGTTCCAGTTTAGTCACTTTTGTACTGGTTAAAGTAAGAAGTATCCAGATTTAGGCAAATCTAGCCCGCAGGCTGAAAAATTAAATATTTACATTATGAAAAAATTAAAGAAAATATTTGTATAAAAGCGGTATATATATATATATATATATATATATATATATATATATATATATATATATATATAAAAGCGGTAAATAATATTAAGTAAACTCCGGGCCTATGTAAATGTAAATATATATATATATATATATATATATATATATATATATAAAAGTAAAAGCACTTGAGATATTCTATCTAGGCTCAATCGAATTGAAGTTGAATATATATATATATATATATATATATATATATATATATATATATATATATATATATATATATATATAAGTAATAAAAAGCCACGGATTGACGATCGAGGCATACCCACACGCATAACGCAACACTCAGCGTTAGTGTGTGTATATATATATATATATATATATATATAGAGAGAGAGAGAGAAGAGAGAAAGCTTAAAAAAGAAAAATCTTAAAATCTTAGGTGCATTTGAAGACTTGAGATAGCTTTTGATGCCTCAAAACTCGTTTTCAGTTAGGTTAAACTTCAGTATGTTACAAAACACGAGCTTGCAAGTGTTTAGAAAGAAGAATCACTCAGTTTAGAGCACTCTAGCAGGGGTTACAGGCTGAAATGGACAAAGTTTTCTCACCTTTTTCCTTTTTTCAAGTGAGCTGCCAAGAGCTCATATTTAAGGACCAGATAAGCAGTGTTTGCCATGCACATGTGGAATCTACTATGGCGACTTAGGATACCGGGCCATGTTAGTGTATATATATATATATATATATATATATATATAGAGAGAGAGAGAGAGAGAGAGAGAGAGAAGTAGTAGAAAGCTTAAAAATCAGAAAAAATCTTACGATCATTTGCCAAGAAGACTTGAGATAGCTTTTGATGCCTCAAAACTTCGGTTTTCAATAGGTTAAACTTCAAGATATGTTACAAAACACGAGCTTGCAAGTGTTTAGAAAGAAGAATCACTCAGTTTAGAGCACTCTAGCAGGGGTTACAGGCTGAAATGGACAAAGTTTTCTCACCTTTTTCCTTTTTTCAAGTGAGCTGCCAAGAGCTCATATTTAAGGACCAGAGATAGTCAGTGTTTTTGCCCATGGTGACCATGCAAGTCTACCTATGGCGACTTAGGATACCGGGCCATGTTAGTGTGTGTATATATATATATATATATATATATATATATATATATAGAGAGAGAGAGAGAGAGAGAGAGAGAGAAGTAGTAGAAAGCTTAAAAATCTGAAAAATCTTACAGTGGGCTGCCAAGAAGACTTCAGATAGCTTTTGATGCCTCAAAACTCAGTTTTCACCGGTTAAACTTCAGTATGTTACAAAACACGAGCTTGCAAGTGTTTAGAAAGAAGAATCACTCAGTTTAGAGCACTCTAGCGAGGGTTTACAATTTGAAATGAATGAGTTTTCTCACCTTTTTCCTTTTTTCAAGTGAGCTGCCAAGAGCTCATATTTAAGGACCAGATAGCCGTGTTTCAGCCCGCGGCAGCCGCGGGTCTACCTATGGCAGCTTGGGATACCCCGGGCCATGCGAGTCCCATCATCTCGAACTACGTGCACTTGGGCTATGTGCTGTCCGCTCGAACCTTCATAACTTTCATTTCGGGCCTCCGATAAAAGAGTGTTGTACCTTTTCGGGAAGCTGTTATCGAGAGATACACAATAACATGTGATTAGAGATTATACAAAGCTAGGAAGATGGGTCCATTACCAGATCTCCAAGTCTTCAAAGTCTATCCGTTGTACTGTCTTGTGCAGTTGTCACTTGGGATTTAAGCTATGGTTCTTGTGGGACACTTTGGTACGCAGTGGGGATTAAATTGTATTGAGATGACGTGAATGTGATATTTAGGTGGAAAATTATGATTTTTCCCCCACCGGGGTTATCTTTGGCTTTGGCGCAGATGTAACAATCGTTTCTCAGGGTTATCTCCGAGGTTGGGCTGCTGTGGATGCTGAATGTCCTCAGGGTTATCTTTTAGGTGTGCTTGACCTCCTAGGGTTATCTCTAGGTTTGAACTGAGTATCTTGGGGTTATCTCCGAGTTTGAAACTTACTTTTCTGGGGTTATCTCTGGAACTTGAACTGGATCCCTCGGGGTTATCTCCGAGGTTGGAACTGAATCTCCCGGGGTTATCTCCGAGATTGAAAACTGAATCTCCTGGGGTTGTCTCTGGGATTGAAAACTAATATAACTTCCAGGGTTATCTCTGAAAGACGATTTTGCCCTCCTGTAGGGTTAGTAACAGGAACATAAAATTTTGAGTGTCTGCAGATGCCCCTCTGTATTATATTAATGCAATGTAATGGCATGAATATGATAAAGAATATTAGACACTTGAAATGTGACAAGATAAGCATGATGCAGATGCAATGTAGCATGATTCGAGTGTAATGTTGGGTGTTATTTGGTGGAATGATTTCCAATGAGATGTGAAAATTGCCATGCTCCCACCGCTTCTGTTGGGGGATGGATTTGTCAATGATGACCCTGTTGAACTGCTTTGATGTCTACTTTATTGGTAGTTTCCAAAACTCTTATCACAGGATTCTCCTGATGCCACGTTGAGGTTATCGCCAGCGATTTGAACTGTCCATCAGTGCTATTTGAGCCTGATTTGTTGATAAGTCACATACATGTCTTTAAAATCTTTGGAGTGGAAGTTTCTCCTGATGCCACCCGTGGGTTATATTGCACTTGTCATCCCTTTTATAAGTCATTTTCAAGTTGAAGCCGCACAGAGAATCTAATATTTCTTCTTTAGATCTACTGAGTTCGAGCTGCTTTCTGCAAAATTTGTCACCGTACAGTCGTTTTGCACTATCCTGGTAACATTTACATGTTTTCTTTTCCAGTTTTGACCGTTGGAAAGTGAGATATTATATTGAATGCTTCAAAACACAAAGTAGTGCATATGCATGCTCATATGATTTGATAAAAATTATTCAAGACAATAAATGTTAGTATTTTACCAGGCTGAACATATTGATGTGAAAAAAATTAACTTTTAAAACAGTCAATTTGGCACCTTTTTCTGCTATTTTTATCCTATTTGACGACAAATGAGTAAAGGTTTTGAAGCAAAGTAATCCTGGTAATTAGGCTACCCTTATGGATTTTGACTTTGATGTTTTTTATGCATATAGGATGTTTATGACTTTGAGTTGGTGTGCTACTGAATGGCCACCTAGTCATGCCTACATGCATGTGGATAGTCCTTTTTACAAAGGAGACTCTGGCGAATTTTTTTTTCACCAGTCTAGGCATTGAATGAACATACATTTTTAACTCTACTGTAGATGTGTGTTAAAGTAATGCATGCATGCATATAGCTATGAACTGCATTTAATGAGCTCTAGGTTAGAATTTACCACACTCTTTCTAAGGTGATTTGGAGACTTTTGTCTAGATATATGGATCCAGACCAGTTGAGTAGCTCTCGTAGAACCTCTTCAGGTGTGAGGAGGAGAGCTTTAGATGTACCTCGGCTTCACCCAGCCCGACAACCTCGTCGGTTGACTGAGTCAGTGATTTGTCCTATCTAGGTTGAGAGATCGGATGCTGAGGACGAGGAGGATGATGTATCCATTGTGGATCCTGCTCCTTCTTCTTCCATTTCATGCACGAAGCTTCCAACTATAAATGTGATGATTCTAGAGCTTCTGGATGATTTGAGTCGTCACCTCTCAATCTATCTTCATGTGAACGAGGTAAAAGCCGTGTTGATCTTCCTTTCCCATTTGTGGGGGCAAGGTTTTTTATGTTGATTTGCATTGTGATGCAGGTTCCTGGCTTTACGCAGCCCAGAGGAAACTGGTTTAGTATATATTCTCTGTACCAAACTCTTCATCCAGAGTACCAAGAGCTGGTGCATGCATGGGGCTTCGAGGCTTTCTTCTCCATCCTCCCCCATTATTGTCCTTAGGGTTATCTCAGCGCTTTGTCTGAGCACTGGTTTCACCAGACTCAGTCTCTCCATTTGTTGGATTGTGAGGTGATGATGACACTGATGGATTGGCGGTTTATCACTGGGATGGAAGTTTTTGGGGTGCCAGTGCCTTTGGTGGCTAATATTTCTCCGATTGCTGTTAGATCCTTGTTGGGAGTCTCTACTACGGTGCTCAAGGGTATGACAGGTTGTTCTGGTCCCTTGAGTGTAGATGCCATGAGTAGGGCTCTGATTGAGCCATTGCCCGATGATCAGAGGGTTAGAGATCACATCCTTTGGCGATTATTTCTGATCATCCTCAGGGGTTGTTTCCTGGCTGATAACTCTTCGACGGTGTCATTCGCTTTAGTTAGCGCCACTTGGAAGGTGGACCGTATTGGAGAGTTTGATTGGGGCTCCTAGACCTTTGCCTACTTCCTCAGAGGGATACACCTACACTCAGAGGGCGTGACTGCAAGACCCCAACTTTTATGAATAAGATTAAATTTTCTCTATATACAAATTTTGAATATTATGGTGTGGATTTGATATAATGTTATAGTTGTGAGTAATATTTAAAAATTTTGCAAAGAAAGCAAGTTGTCATAAAATATTTGATTGGTTGGGGAATTTTCATTTTATCAGGGAATATTCGTATGACGGCACAATCATTGGTGGACCCCACAACAGAATTACTATCGGAGTTAGAAAACGATAGAAATAACTTTTTATAAAATAACGACAAAAGTTTTGCTGTTAACTGTTGAAATACACGGTGATAATAGTACAGTAATACACGTGGTTGCATAGTAGCAGACAGTATTGTAAAGTATCTTTTATTACTGATGCTTACGTTAGAAGTCGCTCAGTTTTATTCAATTATTTCCACAGTAATTGCTGCATAGTATCTCACATTATTGATTCAATTATTGTCACAATATATTATATTATTAAATCAATAATTAAGACGAAAATGTTATTCATATTATTATTTGCATTATTGACAATGTCTAGAAAGTTCTATCGAGGAAAGGGGTTTGGTCACCTAATTGCGCGTCAATAAGGAGAAGTCCTTATTGGAAAGCCCCCTCTTTCTTGAGAATGATCTGGTTGTTAATATTGTGAGTTTATAATATTATTTATGAATAATTATTACGTGGTGGATATTGGTTCAATTTTTATATAAATGAAGGAATTCAACATGAGATATTTGTTAAAAGTTTGGCATATTTTTTTGTGGAATTATAATTATTTTCTCCGATAAAATATTTATTCAAATATATTATTATAATATAATAATATTATTATAACATATATTTAAGCATGTGAATATGTTAAATGTAAGACCCCAACTTTTATGAATAAAGAATAATTTTCTCGAAATATATTTTTGAATATTATGGTGTGGATTTGATATAATGTTATAGTTGTGGGTAATATTTATAAATTTTGCAAAGTAAGCAAGTAGTTATATAATATTCAATTGGTCGAGGAATATTCGTTTTATCAGAGAATATTCGTACGATGGCACAATCATTGGTGGACCTCACAACGGAAGTATTATCGTAGTTAGAAAATGACAGAATTATCTTTTTATAAAATAACGGTGAAAGTGTTCTTTGTTAAAACTATTGAACTACTCCGTAGTAAAAAAGTACGATGTCTGGCATGTGGTTGCATAAGTAACTACGATATTGATTATTGATGCTTGTCGCGCCGGGATTTTTTGAGTGTCCTTTTCGTTACTTGTTCTTTGATGTTCTCATGTTAATGTGAGATTTGTTTGAAAAAACAAGTGAAAAAAGGTCCGACATGTATAATGTTGACGATTTCACTTTAAAGTCGCTTGATTGGTGTATTTTAGCTTGGTTGCACCAACGCATAACAAAAAAAGGTTTGCACATTGACCCTTGATTTGACTTCGCTAGGCAGATTACGTGAAATTGAGATTCATTTTGGGTGGGGGCTTGATTTATGCGGAGGGAAGGTGTTAGGCACCCCCCGACATCTGTGTTACCACGGTGACCGCCACTTTTCAAAGAAATTGTTATATGAATGTGTGTGTGTGTGTGTGTGTGTGTGTGTGGATCAATGTGCAATTATTTAGAAGTAGAGTAGTACCTCGTTTGTACCTATATACATAGGGTTTGAATTTATAAAAAAATTCAGTTTTAAACAAGATATAGGAATGGCGTTTTATAAAAGTGGTTTTTCAAATCTCGTGCTCAATAGTAATTGAGGCCTTTGATACTTCCAATTTTATGATTAAATGTTCGGCTTGTTTGCTTTTATTTTCGAGATGCGAAGCATTCTCGAGAAAATAATATCTGGCTGATCTTAGAACTCTTCATGGGCATAATGACCATCAAGGAAATTCGAGACCTTTGTAAAATAATGTACAAGTCGCCACTGACTAAAAATGTCCATCATAGGGCAAGAATCTAGATTCGATGGATCGAATCTGTGATCACATGATTCCTAGGCTCACATAATCTGCAATTTGTATGGAAAGCGAAGCGAGTTATATAAATAAAAGGCAGTAAATATATATATCTGAGACATGATCAACCACCACGAAGCAACTCCATGGGGATCGAAATGTAAATATATAAAAGCGGTAAATATATATATATATATGGACATGATCAACCACCACGTAAGTAAACTCTGTGGGAACGAAATATAAATAAAAGCGTAAAAGCAATCAACTGCCACAAAGTAAACTCGGGCATGATTGAAATGTAAATATATATATGTACAAATATATATATAAAAATAGTAAACGCATCTTTGGATGTGAATCGAGCTCATCGATATGTAAAACAACGAGTTATATATATAAGTGTATATATATATATATATATATATATATATAATAGTAAATGCACTAGGATGTAAAATCCGGGCTCATCGAGATATAATCGACAACAATTATATATATATATATATATATATATATATATATATATATATATATATATATATATATAAAAGCAATAAATGCTCAGGGAATCAAGTCTAGGCTCAATCGAGGCATAAATTGATAATGTTAGTCCATATATAAAATATATACATATATATAGGTATATATATATACAGACAGAAATGAAAACCATGGACCGAAGTCCGAGCAAATGCACACAACATGACTCTTAATGTGTATAACAGTGTGTGCTAATATGAGAAGAAGGCTTGATATAATGTGAGAAGGCTTACAGTGGGCTGCCAAAGTAGACTTCTATGACTTTAAATGGATAAACACTCAGCTCCAGCCGGATAAAAAGATAGCTATATGTGAGCTAACAAGTGTTTAAAGATGAGGAAACACTCAAAAGATGTGTATACAAAGTAAAATGGACAGGGCTTCCTCGCCTTTTTCTCTCATTCTCCTCTTCAAATGGCTGGCCCCAAGCCTTGTATATATAGACAGATGGCCGCAGGTACACTTGCGGCAGACGCGGTTGTACCTGTGGCTGGTTGTGGTGCATCCGAGCCTCGTGGGTCCCGTCGTCTCGTAGTACGTGCACTCATGCACTGTAATGTCCGCTAGAACTTGCAGAACTTTAATCCGAGCATCCGAATGAGGTATATCTGACCTTCTTCGGACCGCTTGTGTCTAGAAATTCTGTAATGACATGGATTAGACGTTATCTGAAGTCAGGAAGAGGGGTCTATGCCCATGGTCTTCAAGCTTCAAATTCTATCCAAAGTACTGCCACGCATAATAGTCACTCGAGATTGTTACTCCTCGGTTCTTGTGGGACATTGTTAGATGTATATATGTATGAAGTGTTGAGACGATGCGCAGGTGTTGAAGGGACAAGATGACGTTTGACTCCTCGCCGGGGTTATCGCCGGTTTGAGTTGAAAGTAGATGTTGCTCAGGGTTACATCTGAGATTGGACTACTTGTTGGTATACCGCGATATCATCTTGTTGAGACGGTAAGATGACGTTTTGACTCCTCACCGGGGTTATCGCTGGTTTGAGCGGAAAGCAGACGTTGCTCAGCGTTACATCTGAGATTGGACTGCTGTAAGTGTTTGAATACCGTAAGGTCATCTGTGAAAGAACCTATCTACCCGTTGTTAGCTCCGGGTCTGAGGTATGAGTGCCTCGGTAAGAGGTCTGAACTTGAAGCTGATCGCATGTATTTGAAACAAGCATTTCCGGAGTTATCGCCGAAACTGCAAAAGCATCCCTTGGGGCTATCACCAAGGATGGAGTCGCTCCTCCTAGTGTTGTTTTCGGGACCGAAATCGAAAGCGTCATGAGTGTTATTACGAGACGAGAAGGCATCCTCTCCGGTGTTGTTGCCAGTCTTTTGATCTGCATACCTCGGGGTTATCTCCAAGATTAGAAATGACATTCCCGGTGTGTGTTTCGGGGTTTGGAATGACGTTCCCAGTTTTTGTTTTAGGTTGAAACGGATGTTCCTGGTTTGTGTTCTGGGTTGGAACTGAACTTCCGGTAGTATCCGGAATGGATGTAAGCTGTCTTCCATGGTTATCTCTGAAAGACAAATCTGCCGTCCTGCAATGTTAGTAATAGGCATGCAGAAAATTTCTAGTGTCTACAAATGCCCCTCTTTATCATATTCATGCAATGCAAGGCATGGATAGGATAAAGAATCCTAGATACTTGAAATGCAAGCAAGATAAACATGATGCTATATGCAGCAACATTATGCAAATGTATGATGCATGATTGCCACATAATCCTGTTGGGATGACAATCAGTGATGGCTTGGACATGCGATCCAAGTCTCCAAGGATGTTGACGTTGGGGCTATCACCAAAGTCTTTAATCCTAGACACTGGCTTATATTCAATAGAGGTACCTCTTGTGTGTAAGAGATCTGTGGGGATAAAGCTTTGTCTATTTGAGGATGCGTATAACATATTCCCTCATTCTGTCGGAGTTACTGCCAACAGTTTGTCATCATCAGGGTTGCCCGACCTTCGTTGATATGTGTATCACCGGATAGATCCCTATTGGGTGCATTGTCAAGGTTGCTTGACCTTCATTGATGTATGTGTCAATGGTAGCATTATGTTGTAACCCTCGTCGGGGATACGTGGATGAATTACTTCGATGGGTTTACTTGCCATCAGCCGACATGACGTCAAGGCTGCTTGACCTTCATTGATGTGTGTATCAATGGTTGCATTGCGTTGTAACCCCCGCCGGGGAGACATGGATGAATTGCTTCGATGGGTTTACTTTCCATCGGTCGACATGACGTCAAGGCTGCTTGGCCTTCATTGATGTGTGTATCAATGGTTGCATTGTGTTGTAACCCCCGCCGGGGATACGTAGATGCTTGAAAGATGTGCGTTGTGACCCCCGCTGGGGATACATAGATGTTTGAAAGATTTGCGTTGTGACCCCCGCCGGGGATACGTAGATGCTTGAAACTTCGGCGTTGTAACCCCCGCCGGGGATACATAGATGTTTGAAAGATGTGCGTTGTGACCCCCGCCGGGGATACGTAGATGCTTGAAACTTTGGCGTTGTAACCCCTGCCAGGGAGGTTTGGTATTTCGTGGTTTTTGCATTGTAACCCCCGCCGGGGAGGTTTAGGGTTGTGACACTGCAAATGATAGAATCAGACATATGTGGGGTATTTCCAAGCATGATCTGTGAAAGCTGAGCTCATTGGTATAGTATACCCTGCATTCAGGCGAATACCATTGAGACGACGGGAGTTTAACTCAATGAGCAAGAAACCGGGATTTTTCAAATTTATTAAAGCTCAATTGTGTAGTATTTCTATTCCTAATTTGGCCTTTTCAGCTTGTGAGACCTCCTTTGCAACTCTAACTGGAGCGATTCGGAGGTGTGGGACCCATGTAAAAGTGCCGCAGGTACACCTGCAGGAGCCGTAGGTGAGCCTGCGGCCAACCGTGCCTATGTATAGGCGAATAGTTGCTTTCATAAGTCATTTTCAAGTTGCGCAAAGAAGGAAATCTTAGAGCTCTTCTTCAGATCTGCTGAGTTCGGGCAACTTTCTACATATTCTGCCACCGTACAAGCGTTATTCAATGTCCTGGTAACATATGCATGTATTTTTTTTCCAATTTCTGTCCGTTGGAAAATGACTTATCGCATGAAATACATTTAGACACATAGTAGTGAATATGCATGCTGATATGACTTGATAAAAAATATTCAACATAGTAAAGGTTAGTATTAAACCATGCTGAACATAATGATGTGAAAAATTTGACTTTTGAAATAGTCAAATTGGCACCTTTTACTGTCATTTCTTATCCTATCTGAGGACAAATGAGTAAAGGTAGAGAAGTAAAATAATCCTGGTAATTAGACTACACTTACGGATTTTTACTGTGATGTGATTAATGCATGTAGGATGTATATGACGTTAGAGTTTATGCCCTAGAGGCCAATTATTTGATATAATTGCTTAACGTTTTGATATTATATTTGATTGAATAAATATATGACTTTATTATGGTTTTATTTACTGCGTAATATAATTGTTAACATAATAAAATTCCTTAGAATAGTGATACAAATTATATAGTTTCAAGTATGTGACTTGAACATGAGATTATATATTACCATTAGTATCGGTGTTCTTAAATGTCCCTAATCGAGTATCATTGTTGATGGGACAACAATGATGCATTGAGACTAGTATATGGTGGATTGATGACCAAATCTCATTGGTCATAAATATATGAGATATTAAGTCAATGCATAGGTACATGTTAGAGAAACGATGTCTTGGATGCGGACCCACCATGAGAATTCTATATGGAGCATTATGCGAAGTGTCATTAGCAATTCTCATAGTGACAATGATGTAATGGTCCTCAGGCACGAAATCGCTATATTACTACACGAGAATTTATGTACTTTGATATCATCAAATGTCACCTTTAATAGGGTGGACTATAAAGGTGATTATTGGGTTCATCATTAATCGTGTGAGAAATATGAGTGATCTAGATGGAATTTAACCATCCTATATATTATGGGTGATATCCATAGGCCTCTTGATTGAGTAGGACTATGAAATGCATGGCCATGCTCAAATAGTGATTTGTTTCATATAGTCTACTCATTGATCAAGAAAACTCAGATTAAATTATGAAGAGTATGACACATTCCATGACTCGAGTTTAATCTAGGATATTAAGGTTAAAAGGATTAAATTGCATTGAAACATTGGTCACAAAAGGTTGCATCGAATCATCGATCTTATTATTACTTGGGTAGCGATGATGCATTACTAGATGTCAGCTCACATTTTATAATTTTATAATATGATTTTAAAATTATTGCCAACGTAATAATAACCTATAAAGTCACACACATAGAACATTATTTAAAAGGGAATTAATTTAAATTTTAAGGATTTAAATATATTAATATGATTAATAGTATTTAAATCACGAATTTAAATTAAAAGGATAATTGTATATATGTATATTAATTAAGTAAGACTTAATTAAGAGATATATATATATAAATTCGGATTTTATAAAATTAGGTTATGATTTGATTAATTCCTTTTAACTACTATATATATGATATATAGCAGACTACTTAGGGTAAGATATCATAATTGAAAAACCCTGCTAGCGCTTAGAGAGAGAGACTAGAGAAAAGCAGATTTCAAAATCCATTCCTTTTGGTGGCTAGTACTGCATAAGTCCTTCTTATTGCGAGAATCGTTCGAACGGTTCGTGAGGCGTTAAATGTGGATCTAGTAGAGGCATAATCGGTTTGTATTATGCGTTGGAGATTCGAGGCGCTTGATCGGTTTGATTCTCGCTTTTGTTTATATCTGGTATAATCTCTAAACCTCTGAATTAATTGATTTTCGCATGGATCTGTTTTAGGGTTTAGGAAATTGCTTTAAAATTTTAATTTCATTGTGCGTTTTCGTAGAAAGCCCAACATATGATTGTGTACAGGTGTGCTACTGAATGGCCACCTAGTCATGCATATGTGCATGTGGATAGTCACATTTACAAAGGGGGCTATGACAAAATTTTCCCAAAATGTAGGTATTGGGTAGTCATGCATTTTTAACTCCACTGTAGATGTATGTTAAATCAATGCATTTTGAAAAGCTTCAGGTAAGAAATTACCACACCCTTTCTGAGGTGATTTGGAGATTTGTTGTCCAGATATTATGGATCCGGATCATCCGAGTAGTTCCCGCAGGACCACTTTTGGTGTACGGAGGAGAGCTTCTGAAGAGCCTCAACGCCGTTCTGTTAGACAGCCTCGTCATTTGGTGGAGGGGGTGATACGTCCTATTTGGGTTGAAGTGCCGAATGTCGAGGATGAGGAAGAGGAGGAGGAGGTACCGATCGAGGTTCCTGCTCCTGCTGTACGTGTTCCCCGTAGGGAATTGCCATGTATTCAAGTGGCGAACCCAGATCTTCTGGGTGACTTGAGTAGGCATCCTTCAGTATACCTGCACAGAAATGAGGTATGAAG
Organism: Panax ginseng; assembly: GCA_020205605.1. Taxonomy (NCBI): domain Eukaryota; kingdom Viridiplantae; phylum Streptophyta; class Magnoliopsida; order Apiales; family Araliaceae; genus Panax; species Panax ginseng. Next base: position 88,220,931 of record CM035130.1, on the reverse strand, counting down.
TTAGATCTTTAATCTTCCTTATTTCCTATTGATGAGGAGTCAAGGATTCTGATATTGATCTGAATTTGATGTAGGTTTCCGGCTTCACACAGCCTCGAGGGAACTGGTTTAACATCCACTCTATGTATCAGGCTTTGCATGATGACTACAGAGCGATCGTCCATGGCTGGGGATTTGGGATATTCTTCTCCATTCTACCCCATCGCCGTCCTGGGGTTACCTCGTGGCATTGTTTTGATGGTGGTTTCACCGCACTCGATCACTCCATTTGGCCGGGGGTGTGAGGTGATGATGACGCTGATGGATTGGCGGTTTATCACAGGTATGGAGTTTGGAGGGGAGCCGGTGCCTTGCACGGTGGATATCACCCCTACTGCCATCAGATTCTTGTTGGGAGTTCAATGAGGCGCTTCGAGGCGGGACTATTCGTGACGGGTCCTTTGAGCGTAGATGCGATAATGAAATTTGTTGAGTGAGCCTATACCTGATGATGTGAGAGTCATGGATCGCATTCTCCGGTGATTGTTCCTAATGATCATTAGGGGCTGCTTCATAGCAGATAATTCCTCTACGGTGTCCTTCGCTTTGATCAGCGCCACTCGACACGTGGACCGTATAGGAGAGTATGATTGGGGTTCCTACACCTTTGCCTATTTCCTTAGGGGAATGCGCATACAATCGCAGGGCTTGACCGAGGCGTGGTTAGGATTCTACCCATTTCTGCTGGTGAGTGTTTCTCTTATCTTTTCTCGTGTATAGGTTAAGAGTGTTGACTGACAGCAGATGTTTGCCTTTGTGTTGGTAGTTTTGGGCCTATGAGAGGCTTCCCTGTTTGCATCCTGTGAGCGTGTTAGGTTTAGACACCTATCCATGAGGATGGAGATGGCATCATTCCATACTGGCAGAGGTCCCTGTTGCTGAGGGTTTCACTCATTGTCGCCTTCTGATTGGAGTTATTGACGGCGATGTCATTACATGGATTCCCTACTACCGGAGAGCATTTGGGAGTTGGATTTGAGGATGGGTACCCACATTGGAGTAAGTCGTCATTTCCACCCGTAGGATTCCTCTCTTCACTGATGGAGGATGAGAGCTCTATTTAGCAGAGCGTGCTATTAAGAGCACTACAGGAGAGATCCGTACGCCGATCTTGCCTCCTGCCAGGCATTATTGGCCTGTTTCGCAGTCATCCTTCATTGACATCCCATTAATGGGGATTGACGGTTTTATATTGTCAGAGGGCCCCTGGTCTCAGGAGATGTTTCAGCATTGGTGGATCCCTCGTACTATTGGAACTCAGACCCGCGCCACACAGTTTATGAGGGATATGGTTCCAGGATCTGTGATGATGACGAATTGGCTAGCCTGTGTCAGAGATCTGACTCATGTGACACAAATTGACAGATTGACCCGACAGCTGGACCGGACACATCTTTTCATTTGGAATTTGGGCAGAGATCCTTCAGAGGTAGATACTTTTGATCCTTCCAGCTCTGGCGCTGGCCCCTCAAGTGACCCATATGGCTTTGCCGGTGCAGATCCTCCCTTGTATCAGCCTGACATCCCTGTAGATAGAGATCCAGTGACTCAGGAAGAGTTACATCAGGTGGACAGTATCAATGATGTTGTCATTGACACTCTTGACTTTTTTTGATGTATTTCTCGCTATCTCTTTTGATAGGCCTCTATTAGCATCTGGGTAGCTTCGCCCCATTCTCGCTATATCTTTTGATAGGCCTCTGTTAGTTGTTGGGTAGCTTTGCCCCATTTCCCTATATTTTAGCTGTACAGAGATGTATTAGATGATGATATACTTAGGAATGTTTGTACAGTTTTCCATTCCCTATATCATATTGCCATCTATTGTATCATGCATGTTATTATGTTATGCATATGTATGTATGTCCAGAGATATTCAGCATTGACCCATGGATGGTCTTATGACATGGCCCGTACAGATGTCTTCTTTGACAGTTAGCCGTATTGATTATACCCCACCATTTTTGGTGGTATCTGGTATGCGCTCATGGTATGATAGTATATCACCATCAGACATGGTGATCGTAGATGATTTGCTGCAGCATACTATGACTCTGTTGATGTTTCAGGTTCTCACAGGATTTATAGAGGGTATCTTTAGAAACCTTTGGGTATCGGGAGGCGGTGTTTTCCGATTTGGGACCCAGGAGTTGACTCCTACTTTGGAGGAGTATGCACGGTTGACGATGTTGTAGCTGGACAGACCTTACGTACATATGGCTATTGGAGACATGAACAAATAGTTCATGACCCTCACCGGATGACAGGTTTGACTTTGAGGATAGCTTTACACGACATTCTGGGGATTTCACCACACCGGAGGACCATTAGCGTTCAGCCAGAGTAGATCTACTGCTTCTATGTGTATTGTCATACGTCTTCATGCCGTGGTACATGGATGAGCTGGATATCAGCGTCATTATGGCAATGAGAGCTCTCAGGGAGGGTCGTACCATTGTACCGATGATCATTGTAGAGACTGAGGTCAGCTACATAATGTTGCACTTATCCGACAAGAGTGTTTACAGGTAGCTCGGTCATGCTGTATGTGTGGTTTATATCACACTTTAGACCGATTGGCACACTTAGACGGCAGGGGTTTTGTTTCACCTATGAGATAGCCATGTCATACTCCTTTCAGCCTGCGGAGTGTACAGATGCTGCATCATGGTCAACTTTCCTGGCAGGGATTAGGGATCCATTTGATATATTGCCGTGTTCAGGGCTTAGCTCACCCTACAGCTTCATTACTCATGCTCCGGGCATGGATTATCTCCCTCTGGCTGGACTGAGGGGCATGATCACTTACCACCTATTGGTCGTTATGTGTCAGTTTGAACAATTTTAGGATTTTCACCCTTATGAGGAGGCAGTGAGTCAGCGCTTCGCTTTACACCGTTTATCAGCGGAGGACAGATCCATGTTGTATGCTTGTTGGGATCAGTGAGAGCTGGCTGAGTTTTCTGTCAGTCATCGAGGTTGTTCTGCAGAGTATTCCGCATGGATGGAGGAGACAGATCGCATCAATGCGGCGATATCCACAAGCGAGGGATTGATTACGACGATGAGGAGCCTATAGAGGAGGTCATTATTCCCATCGATGATTTGGCTCTTTGAAATTTGCCGGCATTTGTGATGGATTCTCCCACCCGAAGTGCCACATTGTTACTCGAGATTCGACCCAACATTTGAGCAGAGCTTTCATCGATGACCTATGATAGAGATCGAGGCTAAGTCGCGGTGTTGTGACTCTTGATGAGAGAGATACCACTCTGTTAGAGAGGGATGAGGCTAGATCAGCTAGGGATGTATTGATTGCGGAGTGGGATGCCGCTTTATTTGCTAGGGATGTGGCCATTGCAGACTTCACTTCAGTGAGATCCCAGATGACTGTCAGTCTCACCGACATGAGTGCTTACATTGATGAGCATTATGCCACCATGCAGTTAGCCTCTGATCTGCTAGCTCGTGTAGATACCCTTGGGTAGGAGCTTGCAGTGCTACCTCCATCTTCAGAGAGGGATGCTATGTTAGATCTGATAGTCCGCATACACACAAATCTGTAGATAGCTTTGTATTTTCCTGCACAGACTAGCTTAGCCATTTTGTCATGTACAACACATATGTATATATCAAACAGTATTATGTATGGCAGGGAAATATATTTTGATTCACTTCCTTTCTAGTTATGCCTTGATACTTGCTTGATGTTTGCTTGTTTCTTTAGGGCCTTGTGATCTTGATGCATTCTGAACTTATCCTTGATGGATGGACATTAAGACATCGCAAGATCTCTCAGAATGGATCATTAATTTCTATAAATCCCTACCATCTTTGGTGTCTTGGGACTGGTATCTATATGGAAAAGTGGAGAGGAGGGTGGTTTCTTCCTCTCTGAGATTGACCGCACCACAGATGGTCGCCAGTACTTTTATTTGTGAGAAGCCTAGTTAATTCCATCTCTTATGGGTTGGTATTTCTCTTTGAGGCACGATTGCAGCTTAGATGGTAACCGAATATTCTATTTGTGAGAAGAGGTTGGGTAATTCAATATCTTTGATCTGAAACCGATGAAATGTGGTGAATTGAAGGTTGATCCCAGTACCGTGTGACAAGAATTTTTGTTATGGTAGGGGTTAGACTAAACCATGAATGGCTGCCTACGTACTCCTATTGAAGAGGAGATCAAGTCTACGTAGTTCAAACCTGGTGTAAGAGGTTCAACGCTGAATGTGAAAGGCAGATAGGAGTAGAAATGTTTTTGTTGTTTTTGTGAAGAAAGGGCAGAAATGTTTTTGTTGTTTTTGTTGTTGCGACCGGGCCATGTAGAATATGGTTGCCTACGTACTCTTATTGAAGAGGAGATCAAGTCGACGTAGTTTGCCCCTCAGGTCGAATTGCAGATGAAGAGAAACGTGAATCCCATGTGCAGGCTATACTGCGGGGAGAAGAAAGTTTAATCCCATAATGGGGATAAACTGCAGGTGTGGAAAAAGTTTGATCCCGTCTTCAGGATAAACTACAAGCGTAGAAAAGTTTAATCCCGTCTTCAGGATAAACTGCAGGCATAAAAAAGTTTAATCCTGTCTTCAGGATAAACTACAGGCGTAGGAAAGTTTAATCCCGTCTTCAGGATAAACTGCAAGTGTGAAAGGTTCAATCCCGTCTTCAGGATAACCGAAATTATGAAAGGTTAAATCCCGTCTTCAGGATAACCGAAATTGTATGGAAGGTTTGATTTTGTTGAAGTTGGTCCCGTTATCACCCGTGTTCTGCTGCCTTTTCCCGCATTCACGCTTCCTATATCCATTCTCCTTTTTGGACAGTCCTTTACCTTATGTTCCATTGATCCACATAGAAAACACCCACTGTTCATCCTAGGATTGGGGCAGTTAGGAGAGATATGTCCCTCCCGCCCACACTTGTAGCACACAAACTTACCCTTAAGACACTCACCTGAACGATTCTTCCCATAATTCTTACACTGCACAACCTGCTTCTTCACACCTTCCTGCTTGACCTGGATATTTCCAAAATTGTTCCCCTTTCTTTTTGCATTCCCACTACCACTACCTGCTTCTACCTTCCCGGCTCCCTCACCCTTATTCTTTCTTTCCTTATTGTAGAGGCTCATGGCCTCACTTCCCTCCTCGGCTATGATAGTCTTCTCTAAAAGTGCTGCAAAAGTTTTATTTGTAACACCGCCACCTTATTGTAGAGCCAGGGTTATAATCCCAGCTCAAACCTCCTTGCCTTTCTAGCCTCCGTATCCACTTGGTGCGGAGCGAACCTAGCTAATTCATTGAACTTTGCGGCATACTCCGCAACTATCAAGTTTTCCTGCTTCAATTCCAAAAACTTCACCTCCATCCTAGCCTACACAGTAGACGAGAAATAGTTCTCAAAGAACAACGTCTTAAACCTAGTCCATGCTATCACTCCTTCTCCTGCCCTAACTTGATTTGCCTCCCACCAAAAATTTGTCTCTCCTTTCATCATATAGGTGGAAAAAACTATCTTTTCCCCCTCAGCTACCCTAGCGACTACAAATGCTTTTTCTATTTCCTTAACCCAAGTTTGGGCTTCTATCGAGTCAGTGGTACCTCTAAATTTTGGCGATCCTACGGCCTTAAAATCTTTGATGTTCGTAAATCGATTGTCTAGTTGATTTCCAGCGGCTGACATTCCATTCTGCGTGGCCTGAGCTACCATGTTTGTGAAATTCTGCATCAGGTCTAGTTGTTGTCCTCCAGCATTGTTGACAGATTCTTCTGCCCTTTGGTTTCGAGTTTGACGTCTTGGCAACATTGTCTGGTTAAATTATACTTTATTAACTTACATTCTAAACCTTATCGTATAAGTTTAATATTCTAAGCTTATTCCATTAATCAAACAAAGATTTATATTCATTTAGCAATTTTAAAATACTTTACAAAGCATAGCACATACTACTTTAAGCATCCGATATCCCTTTATGACCACAAAAGTTGGGATTCACTTCTACTACTTATACAAAAGTTAGGAATATTACATTGCACATACACATTACCAAACATACATAATCAAATACTAATTCTACTTATTTTCTACACCTATTTCCTGATTCTGGACAACCTTTCGCCCGATGACCTTTTAATCCACAAATAAAACATGCACCTTGCTTAAAGTCGGGGCAATGTGGAGAGGTATGTCCCTCATGGCCACAAATATAACATATCTTTTTCCCTTGGTTATTATCAAATTTTCCTAAGTCGTGGCCTTTTATCTTTCTTTTCCCCTTATTGCTCAGAGCTACACACGATATGTTACTTTTGGCTCCCATCTGATCAATTTGGACTTTAAGCTTATCTTTTTCTTCCATCATTTCAATTAATGCCTTTCGCAATTGACTATTTAGTAGTTTTTCTATTTCCCACAACTTTTTCAGAGAAGAAACCTTGTTCCTTAGATTCTGCACTTCGGTTAATGCTTGTTTAGCTCCAACTTCGGTGTTCGAATCATTATCTGTTAGTTCCACCATTTCTGGATCTGGTACTATATTTTCCAAAATAACCACCACATCCGAGCTGCTTTCAACATGAGCCTCTATTTCAGCTATTGGCTTTGATATTGGCTCCTTCTTCATGTTATAAGCATATAATAAGCCTTTCACCTGACATCTACACACATAAATTATCCTGATTAGCATATATACACACAACAAATAATAGTTTTATTTAAGTTATCTTTTATTTTTGTTTGACGATGAATTTATTCAATTCATCTCCTTTTAAACTCTATATGAGTTATTTGTACTTTCAATGTTTCCCTTTGCTCTAAGGTTATAGCCTAAGGTCTACCCCCACCTATGGTTTTTAACCCTAAAGCTTTGATACCAACCTGTGACACCCCCAAATTCAGGTACTTGAAACCCGAACTCGGTGCTTCACGATACCATTTCTTTGAGCGGAATAATAATAATATTGTCATAAATATCAAACTTAATTTACATATCAGAGTTGTCTAAACCCCAAGTATGCGACCTTAAAGCATTTCGTTACATGATAGATAATAAATATTATCATCTTATTTAAGTCTAGCTATTACATAAGATAACACAAACTTATTCTGACAGCTTTCCTTTCCCTTTGTTCCTGGCAGAGCCCTCTAGTTGATCATACTTAACTGAAAACATTTAAATTAAGCAAGAATGAGCATTTGAGTGCCCAGCAAGTAACAACAAATAATAAACATTAGATGAAAGGATTAAATGTTTTCTTTGAGTGACACTTCTACAACGAAGCAATAGTTGTGAAGTAACTGAAACAATTCTAATCAATATATCAATTCTATTTCCAATTTTTGAAACTACGTACTGACTATAAATAGAGAGCAATCGACAGACTATGAACATAGTTTTCAGTTTTCAAAAAGGTTAAACAGAACTTCATCTATAAACCATCATAACTTACAGGCACGGGGGGTGATCAACCCGTTATGCCCTGTATTGATCAATACTACATACCAGAATGATATTCTCGTTCATCTTATCTGCCTTGGGCGCACAAAAGTTTCCCAGATTCGGGATGTTCATACATAGCTTGAATTCGAACCAAAACAATTTGGTTGGATATCAATAGGGTTCTATCATGTTCAACAATATTTTTAAATCTGTGTCTAGCCGAGTCAAATAGCTTAGACGAATTTTAATTAAGGTATACATACTGGAAATCAACAAGTATGTATCAACATGTACAATAAGTATCCAAGTGAGGACACTTGTATAACCATACTTAGAATTTAAGGAACAGAATATATATATCTGAATCTTACAGTAATACTGTACTGATAAACAATGAACAAATAAAGTTTGAGAACTTGCATGAATACGAATATTTGGATACATAATCAATAACAATAAAGTTAATAATCTGGCACAACGATAATATAATTCTGAAACTTTCTTACTCATGTCCATTGCATAAAGTAAATGCAAAGGTTAGGATACTTGCACCAGTAAAAGAGTAAGAATTAAGAAACTTGCCTGATCTCCTGCTTACACAACTTAGTTCTATCTTTAATTCAACAACCTATCATTCATAAGATTGTTCTATCAATTTGAATAACATATCATAACACATCATACTGTTATTTACAGTCAACACATAACCTAATCACATTGTCACATACGTTTATCAGTCATTTAGGACACAAACAGACACTTATCATGTCAACCTATATAGGTTTGAATCAATTTTGGCAGTATTTTGGTGTATCGGCGGCTTTATCGGGTAATTATCGAGTTTATTATTAATAAAACACTAATTTGTATCTTAAATATTATTCTGGATAATTTAAATATCAATCATATTATTTTTTTTCCATGACTTATAATAATTTTAATTAGTTATTGTAATTTATCATGATTTTTCAAACTCTGAAATCATTATTAAATGATTTAAATATTAATTAATTCTATTATCATTAATATTACAATAATATCCAAATATTAATGAAACCATTGCTAAAATATTAAAGTAACTTATAATAACTCGTAATATTTTTAAAGTATTAATATTACCCTTAAATGATTTTTAAAACATTAAAGATCATTTTTAACTAATTACCATTAATATTTAAATATTAAGGTATTATTCACTAAAATATTTAAAGTCATTTATAATAATTTAAAATATTTTTAAACCATTTATATCCTTTTAAATGATTTTTTCAATCAATAAAACCATTTTTAAATTATTTATTTAATATTATTATTAAATAAATCTAATATCATTAATATTTAATAATTAATGAAATTTATCTTAAAATATTAAAAATTATATTTTATAACTTAGAATATCTTTACACTCTTTATTTTCATTTAAAATGATTTTTATAATATTAAAATCATTTTTTAAACTAATTATTTAATATAATTATTAAATAAATCTAATATCATTAATATTAAATAATTAATGAAATTTGCTTTAAAATATTAAAAGTTACATTTTATAACTTCAAGTATTTTTAAATACCTTATTATCATTTAAAATGATTTTTAATATAATAAAATCATTTTTAATTAATTTATTTAATGCATTTATTAAATAAATTGAATATCAATAATTTTCAAATAATTACTAATATTTATGGAAAATATGTCAAATTATTAAAAGTTCATTTTTATACCTTCAAATAATTTTTAAAACTAATTTTGTAATTTTCAGAAATTATTTTCTATTTTAAAATAATTTTTAGAAATTAATTTAATTAAAACTAAAAAGTGTGTCGCTAAAGCCTTTAGCGACAGTAAGTGTCGCCTTAGGTGTTCTTGAGGCTCAAGAACATTCATACGCCAGTTTCAAGTGACCATGTTTGACCCTTAATAAATCAGTGTGTAATGTGTTTCTGGGCTAGCTAATGATCAAATGTTGTAGCAGATATGTAATAGTACAAGTTTATAATAATTTTCGGACCAACATATAACACATGAGCAAGATCTAAGGATCAGAACATGCTTTCATAGCTGTTCATCATGTTTCTGGGCTGCCCAGAATTATAAGGTCATGGCCGGTCAACGCTTTTGTTGACCTTATAGCATGCAATCGGTTCATGGTAAAAGTGTTCTAGGCGTCGGGCTGTGTATAGAAACTAACGTAGAACATGTTTGAAACATTTATAGTGTCCAGATATCATTAAGTTACAAGATCTAAGCCCCTAAAGTGCTTGTCAGACCATTGTCTCAACTTTCTGGGCTACCTAGAAAGTTAAGCTTAACGGTGAACGATGTTTGACCAATTACTATGATCGATTTGAGGCTTTATAAGGTTCAAACGTGCTTTGAACTTGTAGTACTCATGACAGACTATAATCTAGATACAAATATTCATCCTAACAACTTTCCAGCAACAAAATCAAAGTCGGTCAAAATCACTGCCAGAACATGCACGTTCTTCAGTTTTCTGGGTTACCCAAAAAACTTAGTTCGTGTTCAGTCAATGAACTTTGACCGTGAATAACTTTCGATCTACACATGCAATGATCATGAACTGGAAGCTGTCGTTTACACTCCTAAATTAACCTCACTTTTACTTCACAATTTATAATAATTAGCATAGTAGTAAGTAAGGATCGATCCCACAGAGAGTAAAGTTGTTTTATAAATATTCTACTATTTCAACAGAAAATAAAGATGGGGGTTTTAGAAAATTGTTTTTAAATTAAAAGAACAAAAATTAATTATTTAATTAACCAAATATGTAAAACTTCAGTTCTGCAATTCAGTTTCACAAAGTACAACAATCAATTAATCAAGTAATTATTATTTTCCCTTCAATGAAATTATTAGCCCTAGATAACAATAAGCTTTGCTATCCGAAATTCTCCTTAGATTATCAATGTATGAAACAAGCTCTCCACCAGATTCTAACTAGCATACAACCTAGAATAAGCTCTCTAGATTTAATATGATAGAAGCATTAAGAAATAGAGAATTAGGCTAATCCAAGCAACAAACACATAAGCTCGATTTGTTTAACTTGTTTTCTGATAATCTTAGCAATACACAAAAGCTTGTCCACAATTAGTATTAACAAGTTGCTACTTATGATGAAGACATATATCAATTACACGTAATACCAATCTAAATCTAGCATATGGTAATGATCAAAATTAACTCAATTGGCCATATTAAATCAATTATATCAATTAGCATGCAATCAATAAAAATAGATTATCACAAGAAATTTCACACAAGGAATACATAATAATACTCAATTAATCAATTACTTGTAACAAGGATTCACCTCCCTTTAGAACTGAATGAAAAGAACTAGCCTGACATACTCTTGAGTCTGCACTCCTATAGATGATAGTTGATTATTGAATGAATAAAACCTTGACTCTCATCCTCTATTTATAGTGCTAGACGAAGTCCTAAATCCTATAGGAAGTAGAAATTCAAATCCTAAAAGGAATTACAAATTACACTAATTTCCATAAAGAAATAGAATTCAATTTGGAAATAAGTCTTAGTCTAAAGGAAATCCTAAAGCTAATAGAAATATCAATCCAATTCCATGTAGAAGTCTACCAAAATCTGCATTTAGAAACTTTCCAAAAATCTGAGATTTCCCAATTTTCCCCCTCAAAGTCGCTGGGGGCGAATTTCCATTTCCTGCTGCGATGTCCTTTGGTAAAATGAGCATAACTTTTGATTCGGGAGGAGTTATGGGACCTGCTACCTATCAAAACGAAGATATCGACGAGATCTACAACTTTTATTATTTTATAATTAACAAATACTTGCTGTATCAAGGTCAAAATCGGGATCCAAGTGACTGTTGTGGAAATTGCAACTTCCAAACTTTGAGGTTCAACGTCCATTTAGTAAAAATATCATAACCTTTTCATATGAACTCCGATTAGGACGATTCAAGATGTTCCGAAAATCTAATGAAGAACTCTACAATAAAATTCAAGTCCCAAGCCAAGAGCATGCATCCAACTTAATGCTAAAAACCCTACAATTTTCCCTTTTTCCTCATTTCAGCTCCAATTCTTCATGAAATTATTAAACACCTTAATAAGCTCATATACACATGAAACATGCAATAAAACTAAATATAATGGAATCAAAATAAATGAATAATATGCACTCATCAAATTCCCCACACTTAGCCTTTTACACGTCCTCGTGTAAACCAAAAGTTTGATTTTCAGAAATTTTTTATTCAACCATCATGTCAAAAGATTTCAAGGTACAAATAATGATTATCAACACTAAATTTGTAAAAAATCTTAATCAATGTCTTATCAGTTAAATCACAATGAACAACCTTACTATTTCACCAATGAATTTTATTAAACCAAATTGTAGCCACATAAGTAAGTTTTCCAAAATCTACATACTCACTCAACTTAGTTACCATGGAGCAAAAATTGTGCACACTGACTCACACCCAAGATAAATTTTGTCTTGCTTTTTAAGTTTTTTCATAGAACCTTCTTTTTAGCACATATGAATGTATTTTCATGCTTTTCTCGTATATTTTTTTTCTTTTCTTGACATGTGCAATGCCTCCTTTTCTTAGGCTTTTCAGAGTTACCCATTAGTGAACTTTCCACCAACGACTCCCAAACCAGATGATCTTAGGGCGCTAGGTAGTAGAGACACCCCTAATGCTTACTTATTCAAGTAACAAAGGGCACAAAAGTCAACTAGTCAAGCTGCTTTTATCCATCACACTTTTCAGTGTGAATACCGATGCTTTCCAAGGTTTAGATACCCAGTTATTTCGCACAATCGACATTGAAGCATATTTTCAATTTTCATTTTTTTCTTTTCTTTTCTTTTTCATTCATCATTTTTTTCGCATGGTTCTACAACAACATAAGCAAGTTAAACAGTTCTAAGTCGTGAAATCAGTGCACATAGATAACTCCACAAATAACTTAGCCAAATAAGCATGCTTCTCATATTCAAGTACTCATGTATCACAAATTCAATTCAAATCAATTACTATGGATCATGGCTTAGTTGTCATCATTTATTAACAAATTAAGCATCAAACAGATTCTAAATTTTAGCATCAATTTTCAATCTTTGACTTTAACCTTCAAATACATAGGCAAATAGAACCATGGAACCCAAATTTTCAAAAAAATTCAAAAAATTTTCAATTTCCCATCAAAATTGGATTATTATTCATACCTAAATCTCCCCCCCCACACTCAAACCTTACATTGTCCCTAATGTAAGAAAATCATGCAAAGAAGAAAATACTACTAGTGAACATGTGAAAAAAAAAACTAAAAAGTAAAGGGATAGAAAATCAAATCTGAGATCTTGGGTTGCCTCCTAAGCAGCTGCCCTTGTTTATTGTCATTGGCTTGACATCATCCTTCTCATCTTATGTAATTGGACTTGTGTACTTCAAGTGGACTGGTAACAACTTCAATTCTTCATTAGAAGCATCCTTCATATTCTGATTTTTCTTCATTCCAACCATCAAATCTTTTTTATATATTTTCTCAAGAGATTTCTTCACTTTGGTTAGATTACTAGCAATAATTATAGGCAAAGTGTCATTAGTCCCCAAATATGCATATTTCAAATGAGCAGGTAATTGTTTCAATTCTAGAGTTGGGGCTTGTACAACAGAAGGTAATAACTTTTGATGAGGAGCAGGAAATTAAATAGAATGTTTTGCTGACTTATCTGAGAATTTTGACAATAAGTGTAGTGCAACCACAATTTCCTTCAACTCCTGAGTTTGCTTAATTTCATCTTCCTTTTCCATATCCATACAGTTGGTGATAGCTACCTCCAAACTATCCCGATGCATTTGTTCAAAGGCTCTATGTACTAAAGAGTCTCTCACATCGATAGCAAAAACTTGTCCTATATCACTAGGGTACCTCATGGCATCAAAGATGTTAAACTGAATCTTCTTGCCATCAAACTCCATTGTCAAGGTCCCATTGTGCACATCAATCATGGTTCTTGCTGTTTTCAGGAATGGTCTTCCTAACAAGATGTGGGAAGGGTTTGGTGATGTATCATCTTCCATATCCACAATGTAAAAATCTGCAGGAAAGATTAGTTCGTTAACCTGCACTAAGAAATCTTCAATTACCCCTCGGGGGTAAGTGTTAGTACGATCTGCCAATTGAATAATCACACCAGTATTTTTCAAAGGACCTAGATTTAAGGAAGCATAAACAGATAAAGGCATAACATTAATTGAAGCTCCTAAATATAGCATAGCTTTTTCAAATTTGGTGTTTCCTATTTTGCACGGGATTGTAAACATTCCTGGATCTTTACATTTAGAAGGCATTTTTCTTTGAAGAACAACAGATACATTTTCCCCGACTGTGACTTTTTCATTATTTTGCAATTTTCTTTTATTAGTGCATAATTCTTTCAAAAACTTTGCATACCGTGGAACTTGTTTAATTGCATCAAGGAGAGGGATGTTCACTTCTACTTTCCTAAAAGTTTCCAGAATTTCTTTTTCTTGTTCATCTTTCTTTATAGTTTTAGAATTTCTGGGGGGAAAGGGTAGAGGAATTTTTTTAAGCTTACAAGGAGAGTGAAATTGTACCTTGGATTTTTTAGTTTCCTCCTTAGCTGCTTCCTTTTCAAACTCAACGGTGGCCGATGGTGTATCCATTTGTTTTCCACTCCGCAAAGTTATGACACTTGCATTCTCCCTTGGGTTGACTACTATTTGAGATGGTAATTTTCCTGAGCCTCTGGATTCTAATATCCCCACAGTTGTAGCCAGTTGTCCTACTTGGTTCCTTAAATCTTGAGCAGAAGTTTTTGTCTCTTGCTGGAACTGCTGTGTCTGATTCATGAATTGTTGGGTCTGTCCTATGATGCTTTGAACATATCCTCCAATGATGTTCCAGTAGGCTTAGGGACTACTTGCTTCGGTTGATATTGAGGTTGGGCTGGTTGGAAGCCATGCTGCCTAGGTGGAAATGCAGGTGGTGCTGCTTGTTTGATCCCATAACTCAGATTTGGATGATCCCTCCATCCTGGGTTATATGTGTTTGAGTACGGATCATACTTTTTCTGAGGTTGTGACTGATAATTTCCCATTGTATTAGCTTGTTGCACAGCCTCATCATCTTGTAATGTTGGGCATTCATTTGTATTGTGATTTGGTTGTAGACATATTCCACAAACCTTTGTAACTGGTAGTTGGCCTGTAGCTAATTGTCTAACCATAACAGTTAATTCAGAAATTTGTTGACCATAATCACAAGTACTTACCTCGCTTACCATTACTGGTGCATGATTTGTTCTAGTGCCATATTGTTGCGAGTTTGCTGCCATGTTTGCAATTAAATTCCTTGCAGCCTCTGGGGTCTTGTCAACTATTGCTCCACCGCTAGCTGCATCGATCATGCTTCTATCCATCGGTACCAACCCTTCGTAGAAATACTGGATCAAGTGTTGTTCATCTATTTGATGCGGTGGACAGCTGGAACAAAGCTTTTTGAATCTTTCCCAATACTCATATAGTGTCTCCCCACTGAATTGTCTAATCCCACAGATCTCATTCCTTATGTTGGCTACTCTTAAGGCTGGAAAGTATCTCTCTAAGAACAACTGCTTCATGTCATTCCAAGACTGTATTGAACCTGAGGGTAGGTAGTACAACCAATCCTTTGCCAAATCTGCTAGGGAGAATGGGAATGCTCTCAGCTTAATTTGCTCTTCGGTGATTCCGTGCGGTTTCATAGTTGAGCACGCCACATGAAATTCCTTCAGATGTTTGTAGGGGTCCTCACCTGTAAGACCACGAGAAGTAGGCAGTAAATGGATTAGTCCGGTTTTAAGTTCAAATGCAACATCTAAATTAGAATATTCAATGCACAGAGGTTGTTGATTTAAATTAGGAGTTGCCAACTCCCTGAGAGTTCTATTGTTGTTTTGAATCGCCATCTCTTCTTCTTTATCGGATTCGGTGGATGATTCGTTGGATAATAATTCCAAAGCTAAGTTGAGTGGTGATGCAGAAGCCTCGTCTATATCTGCAGAAGACTGATGAACTTTAAGTTTTTCCTTCCTTAGCCTCCTTGCAGTCTTCTCAATCTCTGGATCAAATCTAATATAGTAGCCTGAGAAGATCGAGTCATAAAACAAGAGAATAAAACAAAAACAAATAATAGAATAAAAAAAAAACGAGAAATTACTCCTCGGCAACGACGCCAAAATTTGGAAGATGTCGTTCACACTCCTAAATTAACCTCACTTTTACTTCACAATTTATAATAATTAGCACAGTAGTAAGTAAGGATCGATCCCACAGAGAGTAAAATTGTTTTATAATTATTCTACTATTTCAACAGAAAATAAAGATGGGGGTTTTTAAAAATTGTTTTTAAACTAAAAGAACAAAAATTAATGATTTAATTAACCAAATATGTAAAAACTTCAGTTCTGCAGTTCAGTTTCACCAAGTACAGCAATCAATTAATCAAGTAATTATTATTTTCTCTTCAATAAAATTATTAGCCCTAGATAACAATAAGCTCTGCCATTCGAAATTCTCCTTAGATTATCACTCTATGAAACAAGCTCTCCACCAGATTCTAACTAGCATACAACCTAGAATAAGCTCTCTAGATTTAATATGATAGAAGCATTAAGAAATAGAGAATTAGGCTAATCCAAGCAACAAACACATAAGCTCGATTTGTTTAGCTTTTTTTTCTGATAATCTTATCAATACATAAAAGCTTGTCCACAATTAGTATTACCAAGTTGCTACTTATGATGAAGACAGATATCAATTACACGTAATACCAATCTTAATCTAGCATATGGTAATGATCAAATTAACTCAATTGGCCATATTAAATCAATTAGATCAATTAGCATGCAATCAATGAAAATAGATTATCACAAGAAATTTCACACAAGAAGGAATAAATAAAACATTGACTCTCATCTTCTATTTATAGAGCTAGACAAATTCCTAAATCCTATAGGAAGTAGAAATCCAAATCCTAAAAGGAATTACAAATTACACTAATTTCCATAAAGAAATAGAATTCAATTTGGAAATAAATCTTAGTCTAAAGAAAATCCTAAAGTTAATAGAAATATCAATCCAATTCCATGTAGAAGTCTACCAAAATCTGCATTTAAAAACTTTCCAAAAAAACAAGATTTCCCAATTTTCCCGCTCAAATTCGCTGGGGCGAATTTCCATTTTTTGCTGTGATGTCATTTGGTAAAATGAGCATAACGTTTGATCCGGGAGGAGTTACGGGACCTGCTACCTATCAAAATGAAGATATCGACGGGATCTACAACCTTTATTCTTTGAGAATTAACAAATTCGTGCTGTATTAAGGTCGAAATCGGGCTCTAAGTGACTGTTGTGTAAATTGCAACTTCCAAACTTTGAGGTTCAACGTCCGTTTAGTAAAAATATCATAACTTTTTCATATGAACTCCGATTGGGACGATTCAAGATGTTCCGAAAATCTAATGAAGAGCTCTACAATAAAATTCAAGTCCCAAGATAAGAACATGCATCCAACTTAATGCTAAAAACCTTGCAATTTTCTCTTTTTCCTCATTTCAGCTCCAATTCTTTCTGAAATCATTAATCATCTTAATAAGTTCATATACACATGAAACATGCAATAAAACTAAATATAATGGAATCAAAATAAATGAATAATATGCACTCATCATGAACCCACTTGCAGATTACTAACAACATTACAGACTACAACTGGAAACCTTTAAATCACCAAAATAATAAACAAGCACAGATCTACGAGGCCTAACATTTGTTGTCAGACAACAAAAACAAAAATTTTCAGATTTTGTAAAACATCAAATCTGAGCCTCTAGATGTTATGGATCTAACATCTATCAACCCAGATAACTTATATATACTGTAAACAACATGCTTAAACATTCAAACACAAGATCTAATATGGAATCAAAGTTTAGATTTCTAAGTTAGGTTTTATAACTCTATGAACCAATTCTTGGTTTAATGCTTCTGATTTGCTATAAGTGATAGTGGGGCTTGATTAGGGACTGGTCAAACACTAAAATTCAGAGGTTTGAAGTTGAGAGAGTTTTGGTTAAGTGTTAGTGTATAAATGAGCTAATTAATGAAAATTCTCTCTAGCTCCTTGATCTTATATAATACTTGAATCTAATGTAATTATGATGCAAGATGGCTGAGATATTTGGTTTATAGGCACATGGCTAGCTAGAATTGATCACCAACTAAAGTTATAGCAAGTTCTACAAGTTATCTATTAAATAATACAATAAGGGCAATTATGTCATTTAGCTTTTACCTTTAGTGACAAAGTTGGTAATTTATTCTAACCCTTAGGGTTAACCCTAAGGTTCCATAAGTTCATTTTCTAGGATTATGTAATTAGGGCTAAAATGAAAATCTTATTTTCTAAAAAGGTGAATTAGGGTTCCCTAATTAAATTAGGTTTCCTAATCACCAGGACTTGTAAATTAGACTTTATAATATACTAGTTACCATTAAGCTTGCTAAATTAATAATTAGGGTTTGTAACTTAGCAATTAGGGTTCTAATTTAGTAATTAGGGTTTCTAAATATTAATTAGGGTTTACCTAATTAACATTAAATCTATTGCCATTAATTATATAACACAACAACTTAACAAATCTTATGGTCGTAATTGACTTATGTACTATAGTTTATCAGTAATGCTAGGGTTTTGTACTGTTTCACTATAACTGTTCCACAAATTACATTACACACATACTATACATGTTTATAACATTAAAATATAAATAATATTATATTATTATTCTCATTCCTTATTCTAAATCTAGAATTAGGGTTCTGAATCTTTATACGACATATCCCTCATATATACCATTATTAATTAAGTTGAAATAATTAACTTAACAAATTTAATAAAATACACATCATAATAATCCTAATAATCCTAATAATCATATCATATATGCAATAATCATATTTCCATGGAAAATAAATAATAAATATTTTATTACAAAATTAATTTATTATAAGAATATAATCTATAATGATTAATAATTCTTAAAAAGAAATTATTTACAATTATTCATGCAATAAAAATTTTTTTATTTATCACATAGGTGCATATACTTTACAAATCACATATTCCCACCTTTATAAAAAAAAATTATAAGCAAAATTTCTTATTGAAAATATTGGGTTATTACAAATGTTGTGGATGGACAAGTTTAAAGCCATCACGTATAAGTTAGATGCTTATTGCTTGGTTAGGAACGGTAGAAACGTTCATGAAGAATGGATTAAAACTGAGCTATAACGAAGTTATGACGAAAATTTCGTAAAAGACGAACGAGAATTAAAAAGTGTGTAAATGCACTCGAACGTGCAGGGTTTCATAAGAATGTAAGAGAACATAGAAAACGTGAGTCGTGGACTCAAGAACAAACGAATTTTTTTGAGTTCGGATGACCGAATTACGGACGACGAACGAAGAACGTTAAAAACGTAAAATAAATGAAGGGCAAAAATTAAGCCAATCGAAAGGCATGTTAACGAATTCAGAACGAAGTTCTGTCCTAGGGGGATTGAAGTATGTAAGATAAGGAAGAGAATGACTTTAGAATGACCTCGTTCTGAGTTATAACGAGTAAGTTATGAGATTGGGAAGTAAGCGTCTCAGAACGATTTAAGACTTAGAAAAAAAATTCATGGGTTAGGGCTTCAGTAGCCGCAGCTGACCACCATGCCTTTGTAAGGTGGCCTTTGTGGCCTTGGACCGGAGACACTAAATCACGCAAACTCGCATCAGAAGCACGAGTCATAGTGCAGAGGGTGACGACGCGACGCGAGAAATGTAAAAGGGACCGGCGCCGCAGCGCTGGTGAAGGGAAAAGCCCAGTAATGAGCTTTTAACTGCTCAAATCATAGGGGAAGTGCACCAAAAGCTAATAAACATATAGTTCATAGAATGTAACAGTTAAACAAGTGAATTAAACCTTTAATAAAGTTTGAACGGAAAGATTAAACGAGATTAAAAGACAAAGAATGTGAATGCGGGTTACGGAACCGGTATCCGGGGACCGTAGTCGCGATAAACAAACGTGGGGGATTGCTATGATTGTCATTCCTTAGACGTTGAGTGACGAGGGTAATGAATAAAATTTTGATGTTATGTTGTGGTAATGAGAGATATGTGTAAAACGTATAAACACTGTGAACGCAACGCTGTTGTGAAGAACGATCGGTCTTAACATACAGCAAATCGTATAGCTTCAATATTAAGAAAAAATAATGAACGTCGGGTTCATGTAATGGATAACGAAAGATAGTAAGTAAGATATGAATTATCAACAAAGTTGTAATGAATGGTAATAAGATTAACGAAAGCCGAATGTGGGTCGGATGGAGAATGTTAGAATGAAATGTAAGCGTTAAACACTTTAACCGATGTGAAGGTTGAGTGTATGCAAATACTAAACGGATAGAACCTACACCCTGTGTATGGTATGACCGTAAGATTATGAAGACCAATGATTAAACCATGAATGGTTAAGAAGTTGAATTAAAGACAAGTACGCATAACGTAACGAAGCCGAGTTAATGATTAACTTGAATGATCGTTCTAAGTATACAAAAGACTGTATAACTTGGACGATAATGAATGAATCCTGAGGTATGACATTTAGTTGCCAGAAAGCCATAAGGTATGAGAAATTGACTTAAATAACATTATATTTTAATAGTTCGGATAAGTTAAGATAAGTTTAGGTTGTAGTACAATCGTAACCTTTGATGGTTGACATATGGAAGCTGGGCTAAACAACTCCTTTAGAGAGCGAAGGTATATATGAAACTGGCAACTGATCTAACTCACTGCGATGGAAGTGTAGACGAGATGGGAACTTGTTTGTTTGTTGTTTGTGGGAAACCACTTAGAGTACCATATGGACTACTAGCAGAGAAGCGATGTGTGCTGAGTCCTAGAGAAGTTATAAGAAGAAGATAAGAATGTAAATCATCAAAGATGATGAACATATTGAGTAAGACATCTCTGTATGTCATGAAGCCATAGAAAGGTAAAGGAAGTGTCGCGTAAACTTAGTTTGCAAGAACGCAAACCCTAAGAAGTAAATTTAAGCTTAAACCAATGCGTAAATCAAGTATATAACTAATTGGTGTACGTGTTATTTCCTTATGTGTTTTATAGGGATTGGAATGAGCAGTTCAACGTAAGCTGTAGCTGTGCGTAAGGCTAGTTTCCTAACTTCATTCATATTCTAAATGAAGGCTAGTTTCTAAATCTTCTCTGATGTTGAACTTGAGAAGTTCTGTATATGTGCAAATGTGTGATATTTGTATAAGGTGGTAGAATATATGAGGCCTTGTGCCACAATGTGAACACTTCAGTGTTTCTATGAGATGAATTGTTCTGTGATTGAACTGTTCAATAAGAGAATGTTATGTTTATACATGAACCGTTATTGTTAAGTCTGTGCTATTGATTCTAGCCAGACATAATATGTATGAAAGAGAGTATTGAATGAAAGTATTTCAAAGTGAATGCGACAAATGTTTTAAAATGATAGGAATCGAGATTATTCCTATTATTCAAGCTGCTTCATAAACTTTGTTCGATTATCGAAGTTTTAAAGGAATGTTTGAATTCTTAAAATTGTTTGTTCAACTGTTATGACTTGTTGGGCAATTGAATGCTCATACTTGCTTTAAATGAAAAACATTTTTAGCGTATGATGTTAGAAGAACCTAAGGATCCCGTAAAGATCAATCTAATCGATATCCAGAAGAAGTGCCATTCATTATATGAATGAGCGTGAAGATCAAGTGAAGAATTATAATGTAGAATAGTAGAATTAAACTATAGACTAGTTTAATGAACAGTTATGTATCCTTGGTGGCGGATGAAAGTCATTCATGTAAGATGTAAATAATAATGTAATTATCATTATTTGTAATGAAAGAGGTTATAAGGTTTTAGAACCTGGGAATTGAGAATGTATGTTGTCATATTTCAGTATATAATGATGTATGTTTGGAAAGAAGTGGGACCGTGACGTACGGAATCTGGGTATGAAGATAGACCAGATTTCGGGGCATTACAGAGTGGTATCAGAGCTGGTAGGTTATAAACTTTAGGTACGAGTACCTAAGGCTATAATCGTAGAGAGAAGGATAAGCAGATCGTTGAGTTAAACGATTAAGGAAGAAGATCACCATGTGATCATAGTAAATCGTAATAACAGATGATATGTTAAACGATGAATGATTTATAGCTAATGCTATGAATGAATGGTACTACGAAGTAGTACGGGAAGAATAACTCAGATTGAGTTAATGTAAAGGATAGCATACGAATTGAAGAAAATTCGTATTAAAGAAAGAGAAAATTAGAAGTTGTAAGATTTCAATTGAGGACTCATGTGATAGCGGAGTGGTACAAACCTTTAAATGGGAAAGGGTTTGTGATTACTTTGTTATTACAGTGATAATCATCGGAATTGGTCGTGCTATCAATATGTATATGACGAGAAGGTGAATCTTTTCTCATGTATATACTTTATAGGTAGAGAACGATAAGGTAGGTATGAGTACTTGAAACTCATACTTATGGTAAGTTCGTTACTCATAATCATATGGTATGCTTTTGAACTTCTCAGCGAATGGACGCCTATGGTCTAACTGGGATAGTTCTTAAACTCATATTATTGTGGAAAGTTCCTGAACTCATAATGCGTGGTAAGTTGATGGACTGTACTAAGGTATAGGGATGTTTAGACTGAAAATGAGTTATTTTCAGTAGAATTAGCATTGAAGGTGCTAGAGAAGATTAAGTATTGTCGCAAGTAAGACAATGAAGGAAGATGGAGAATAGGATATTCCAAGTCATCTAGCTATGCTAGATTTCGATGTTTCTTGAAATCGTGCTTATATGTGCGCGTTTTGAAAATGAAAGAATTGGTTGAACTTTTGGAACTAATGGATTGTAAAAGAACTATTCTTGGTATGTCTATGCTAATTGTTTCGGCTAGATAAAAATTGATTTAAAATATGAAAATGAATTTTATATCATCATTGCATTTGATGCAAGGATGGTAAAAGGATGGAGTTATTAATGCAATTGAACCTGGTGTTGGATGCGATCTTAGGATCAAAAACCCGCTATGTTATGATGTATAATGACGAAGTCCTCAACGTACTATGAAAAGTATGGTATCATGACGTCATAAAACGTTTTGATGTATTGCGAAAGGAATTTAAAGAAGTAGTCGATGTCAATTGATTTGACTAGACGACTGTTTTAAGTTGATATCCAATTTATTGGTATAGTCTAAGCTACTTGATTTGGCTAAGACGTATGGTATGTCATGTTACAAAAAGAAAATTGAGCTTTCTTTGAAGAAGTTGTGCCAAACCAAATTGCTTTGGTTCAGAATCTAATGATTAAGTCTGAGGTGAACACTCCCCGAAATGGGGTTACACAATGGGTTGATCGCCTACGTATGAAAGAAGTAGTTTACTTTCTGTGTGATTGTAAACAGACTGTGGAAGAAGGTTTACGGCGTTATACTGTTAAACCTAGTAAGAGTTCATGGTCAATTTGACCCCTCAATAAAAGTATAAAATGTTTTAAAGGAATTCTTATATTTCTCGTTATTGATTCTACTTCATAATTCTTGATAAGTTATGAAGGTGAGAGAATGTTTGAAAGATAAGAACTTCTTTGAAGAGAAGTTGAGAAGAAGTGTAGGTTAAAATTTCGAAGATGAAATTCTATAAAGAAGGGGTGAATGTGATTACCCGGGAATGGGTGTGGTTTTAAGAAATTCGGAGGACGGAATTTTTATAAGGGAGGAAGAATGTGACAACCCGGAAAATCCAGATTGTCCAGAATTTAAGTTTAAAGAATTAGTTATTAATAAAATAAATTTTTATTAATAATATTATGTGCTATGTGTTTATTAATCGTTCTAGAACCTAGGATGATTATTAATCGGGAGGATTCTGGCTACAAGCTAGACTGAACGCGTAAAAATTTGGAGACGAAAGAAAAAAAAATTTGGGAACAAATTATTTCTGGGGAAAAAGACAAAAATAAACTATTCACCCGACGAAACCCTAAGGGTTAGGGTTTGAATAACCTAAGCCTTTCTAAGAGTTCGGTATGTCAAAATGACATTCCATCAAAATATTTGACGATAATATATTGTGAAAAGTTAAGTAAACCGAAATGACATTCCGTTTGAATGTGTTTTGTGTTTATATATACTCTGTTTAACAAATTAGGTCAAATAAATTTTCGTCCGAAAAATGACGTGCTTGACACCTCATGCTTAAAATTTTCTTCCAAATATGTACTTTTTGGTATAATTGTTTTGACAAGTTGCTTTATCGTGCTTACACTGACAAAATGCTTTGTTGTGCTTGTTAGGATTTGTGGAAAATCGAAGTTAAGAACCCTAAATTACAAACCCTAACCCTAATTTATAAACCCTAACCCTAATTAGCTTGACTAAACCCTAATTAGGTTATCCTAACACCTAATCATGATTACTAAACTTCAATTAGGTACTAATAAACATCATTAAAGCCCTAATCAAGATTAATGAGGATTAGGGCAAAATTAAGCTACTAATTTGGTCAACTAGCTCACAAGTAGGTTGGGAGTCATCCACACAAATTTTAAGACATCACATGACATGCTTCCAAACTCCTAAGCACCACCATAGTCATAGATCAGATCTTTTAGGAGGCAAGTAGGTGGAAAAATGACCAAAACGCCAAGTTGGAAAATTCTATAAAAGGAAACCCTAGCTAAGTGAAACCTATGAAAATTATAAGCCTATACACTCATATAACCTTCCTATACAAGCCCTGGTGATAGCAACAACATATTCAATAGCCAGAAATCAAAATCAAGTAAGAAAAGGTGTAAACCCTAATTTATAGCTAGATCTTTGATGTTATGTTTAATTTGTTGTTTAGATGTTTAGATATACGTAATAACATGTTAGAAAGTATACTAAGTTGATAGAACACATTTTCATAACATCTAGATGCATCAAATTAGTGTTTTAAGCAATCTGGAAATTTTGTAAAAAATAGGTCTGACAGTCGAATGTCAGAGTCTGTAGATCCGTGTATGTTAATAGTTAGGTCTGTTAATTGTATGTTATTTATAGTATGACATGTTGTCTTTAATCTGGAAAAGGAAACAGGTTTACTAGAACCATATATTGCAAGATATAGGTGGTCAAAAGTGGTTGACCGATCATGAAGTTCTGTTTTTTGGGCTACCCAGAAAACTCAAGAATAGGTTGAACCGGCTACTTTGACCAACCTTTTAATCGCTTTCTGTTTGATGTTTTAATGACTTATTATAATGAATTAATACCTTGAAATACATACTACATATCTATGACACTATGTTGCTTAAACAATTCATAGGATTACTGGAAATAATGATCAAAAGTTGTTGACCGAGCATGACCATGTTTTCTGGGTTGCCCAGAAAACTGATGAACACGAAGAACAACCTTTGGCTGTACTTTGACCAGCATAGATCGAGACCTTAGAATCATACTTTGTCCAAATCAGTGTTACATACATGTACCTTGACATATAGACTACCTATTATAACAAACAAAACACAAATCTATCACACGGATTGAAAGATATAGAAGCTATAAAACTGTTAACCGATCATGACCATTGTTCTGGGTTACCCAGAAACTCAAGAACAGTTCTGGCAGTGACTTTGAGCCACTATAACTTCTTGTTATATGTAAGTTAAAGTATAAAATTGGTCTGATGTTGTACTACTGTAAGAGTACTATAGCATCCATACTTGTCCAAACCCAGAATCATCATCAGTAGCAAATTAGATCAAGGTCAAAGTGGTCCCTAGACCATGACCGACTGAAACTCAGAAGCTCAAGAACACCTATAGCGACACTTCATGTCACTATAGGGCTTTAGCGACTGACAGTAAATGTTTTCTAAGAAATTAATTAATAAAAATTAGAAATAATTAATAAATAAATATAAATACTGAGTTCTAAAAATTATTTTTAAGTTATTATAATTAACTTTTAATATTTTTACATAAATTCAATAAATATTTTATTTTATTTGGATATTATTAATAATTAAGTTAATAATAAAGTAATTAGAATAATTACTTATAAATAATAAATACTTATTGAAAAATAATAAACAAGTTTTTTATAATATTCTAAGTAAATATTAATTACTTAAAATAGAAATAAATGATCTAAAAATTATTTAAGGGATAAATAAATACTTAAAAATTATTATAAGATTCCGAAATTATTATAAAGGATATTTAAATTATCTAAAAATATAATAAAGCTTATAAATAAAGTTTAATTAAGTTATCAACTTATTAAATACTCGGTAGAGTCTTTTGACACCGAAACTATATCAAACTTAACCAGAACATATGTAGTTTATGTCTTTGAGTATTGTTATCAATACTAATGTGTTAGATTAATTTATATGAATGAACATCTTAGGTGTTTATTAACGAATCAAAGAATGTTGCTTGATTGATCTTAGCCCAGGCAAGTTCCCTACCCTAAATTACTTACGCAAGTTCTCAAACCCTATTTATTCGTTGAACAAGATTTCTATCTTGAATTGTTGTTGATATGTTATACCAAACCTAAACTTGAATTGCCATTTGTTGTAAAGTTATTGCTATAATTTCAGCATAACTAAGAAATGAATTGTTTATTCATATGATATTGTTTATTAAGAATAAACTGTTGTGTCAAACCAAATTGTTTTGGTAAGATATCCTATACTGAAGTTGTGTATCCCGAAAAGGGATCGATGTTTGGTCAATTAAAATATTGACAATTAGTGCATGTGAGCACTATTAGGATGAGATACATACTTCTAGGATATTGAATAGGCTGATCCCCTATCTCATATCTAAACAAAGTTTCTAAGTCTGTGTGACTGACAGAAATAAAAAGTTCAGAAATTGTTGAAAAAGAAATTCCAAAAATGGTAGCAACAATCAGTTGAATTTTGAACTATTATATTTCTTCAAATCATATATTGTTATAAATATAGAACCTTCTCACCCTTGTATAAATGAATGCGTTATATACATTGACTTGTAGTAAGCACCATATCAGACACTGTGGGAGTATAGATATGGGGGCGTTATAGAATTCATCAAGCTGGTGCAAAAAAATGTGACTGTATCGTAGTACGAGGCTAAGTTTACCGAGTTATCCCGGTTTTCATCCCATTTGGTAAATAATGAGGAGCGTATAACGCGAATGTTTTAGCGAGGTTTAAAACCCAAAATACGTGAATACCTGATTTCTCACAAAATTTGCTTGTATTCGGAAGTTGTGAATAGGGCTCAGTTATTGGAACGCGATAATGAGTCAACCCAACCAAGAGATAACAGCCGGCAAAATGATAATACTAGTGGTAGCAGTCATCGCAGCAGTGACAACAAACGTGGAAGAAATCAACATGCCAGAAATGGTAACCACTTCGGTGGTAATCCTGGCCAAGATAATAGAAGTGAAGATTTCAAAAAGAGAGGGTTCAATAGTGATTGTAGACACTTGAAATTTTGCATTCCTGTTACTAACGCTGTAGGAGGGCAGAACCGTCTTTCAGAGATAACCCTGGAGGACAAGACAGTTCCAATTTCGAAAATCCCACGAGAGAAGCCTTTTCCATCTCGGAGATAACCCCGAGATATTCAATCCCGAAAACAACACCTGGACTTTCAGTCTCAACCTCGGAGATAACCCCGAGGAGTGCAGTTGTAGTTCCAGAAATAACCCCGTAGATGCTATTTTCAACCTAGCAATCAGCTTCAACCTCAGAGATAACCCCGAGGCACTCAGTTTCAAATATGGAGATAACCCCGGGAGGTTAGGCACACCTCAAAGACAACCCTGACGACATCCAAAGACTTGCAAAGAATTTCAATCTCGGAGATTACCACGAGCAACGATCGCTTATCATTTAAATCGGAGATAACCCCGGTGAGGGGCAAAATCATCATGTTGCCACCTCGATCCCACATGCGCGCCGTCTCAACACATTTCAATATACATTCTACACAGAAGTGTCCTACAAGAACCAAATCGCTGCAATCCCGAGTGACTACTACACAGGACAGCACACCGGATGGAATTTAAAGCTTGAAGACCAAGGACATGGTCCCATTTTCCTGACTTCTTACAACCTCTAATCCCATGTCATTTGTGTAGCTCTCGATAATAGCACTCCGTAAAAGGTCTTATTCACCTCACTCGGAGGCCCAGATTGAAGTTCTGAAAGTTTGAGCGAACATCACGTTGACGGCGAGACCCGCGGAGCTCGGGGCACCCCGGGCAGCCGCAGGTGCACCTGTGGCTCCCCCTCTATAAATAGAGGGCTTGGGGTGGCTATTTTGGAAGAGAAAACGACAAGGAAGCCCTGTCCAATTTGCTCTGTACACACTATAAACTGAGTCCTTTCTCATTTTAAACACTTGTGAGCTTATATACTATCATATTTTTACCGGTGGGAGCCGAGTGTTCATCCATTTTTAAGTTATAGAAGTCTTTTTTGGCAGTCCACTGTAAGCCTTGTTACACTTTTTAAAGCCTTTTTCTTCTACTGTGCACACACTTTTCTTCACGTTGAGAATCGTGTTGCGTGCGTATGCCCGAACTTCGATCTGTGGCTTTTTATTTCCTTTTGTATATATATATATATATATATATATATATATATAAAAGCAATAAACGCTCCGGATGTAAAATCCAGGCTCATCGAACAGAGTTCGACAACAGTTCATATATATAAGTATATATATATATATATATATATATATAAAAACTGTTGTCGAACTTTTTTCGATGAGCCTGGATTTTATATCAAGTGTGTTTACTACTTTTATGGCAAAACTAATGATTTGGCCACCGAAGTTGGTACGTTTTATTGAATACCCGATTGAACTTTTAATTTTTCAAATTAACTCACTTAACTAATTTTTATTTTCAAATTGGGTCATTTCGTTAAAGAAAGTTGACAGACGTTAATTTTTGTTTATGTGGCGCTGGCGTGGCAAAAAAAATTAAAATATTGCTTATATGGCAAAAAAAAATCAAAAACAGATTGTAAAAATAAAAAAATTAACATTTTAATGTGTTAAAAATTAAAAAACATAATAAAATAAAAAGCAGTTTAAATTTTTGAAAAAATAGAATTTTTTTTAAAAACAATTTTTTTTTAAAATAGAATTTTTAAAAAAAAATTTTTTAAAAAAAAATTCAATTTTTAAAAAACAGAATTTAAAAAAAAAGAATTTTTTTAAAATATAGTTTTTTAAAAATGCATTTTTAAAAAATAGAATTTTTTAAAAAATCAAAAGCAGATTTTTAAAAAATCATATTTTTTAAAAAAAAGCGATTAAAAAGTAATTTTTTAAAAATGAATTTGATTTTTAAAAAAATTCTATTTTTAAAAATAGATTTTTTAAAAAAGCGTAATTTGATTTTTTAAATTTGTTTTTGATTTTTTTAAAAATCTATTTTTAAAAAAATTCTATTTTTTTTGATTTTTTTTAAATTTTATTTTAAAAAATCTATTTTGATTTTTTTTAAAAATTTATTTTTTTAAACAAATTTGTTTTTAAAAAAAGTATATTTTAAAAAATTCTATTTTTTTAAAAATTGCTTTTTTAAAAAAATATCGTTTTTAAAAAATTCTATTTTTTCAAAAATCTTTTTTAAAAAAGCTGTTTTTATTTTATTATGTTTTTGTTATTTTAAAACTTTAAAATGTTAATTTTTTTATTTTTAAAATCTATTTTTGATTTTTTTGCCACATAAGCAATATTTTTATTTTTTTGCCACATCGCGTATACATAAACAAAAAATTAACGTCTCACAACTTTTTTTTTAACTGAATGACTCAATTTGAAAATAAAATTAGTTCAAATGAGTTAATTTGAAAAATTAAAAGTTCAATCCAGTATTCAATAAAACGTACAACTTTTGTGGCCAAATTATTAGTTTTGCCTACTACTTTATATATATATATATATATATATATATATATATATATATATATATATATATATATATATATTTACATTTGTCAGTTCGGAGTTTACTTCGTGGCCTTTTCGCTTTTATTTATATTTTGTCCACTGAGTTTACTTCGTGGCGGTTGATTGTATTTACTGCTTTATTTACATTTTCGATCCCCCACGGAGGTGCTTCGTGGTGGTTGATCATGTCCCAATATATATTTATCGCTTTTATATATTTATATTCCAATCCCCCATAAAGTTAAACCCTTGGTGGTTGTCGAATATCATATATATATATATATATATATATATATATATATATATATATATATATGGCTTTTATATATATAACTGCTTACAGCTTTCATATTAACTGCTACATCATGTGAGCCTAAGAATCATGTGATCACAGATTCAGTCTCCTGAATCTAGATTCGGTTCCCGTGGTGGACATTTTCGGCTGTAATCAGCTTGTACATTATTCACGGTGTTTGAATTTCCTTAGACGACTCTCATACCCACAAGGAGTTTGACACTGCTATGTATATTATTTTTCTCTAAGATACTTCTCATCTCAAAAATAAAAGCAATCAAGCCGAACACTTAAAAAAATGGAAGTATCAAAGGCCTCAATTACTATTGAGCATAATGGTTTAAAAAACCTCTTTTACAAAACAACATTGCTATATCTTGTTTAGAACTAAATTTGTACATAAACTCAAACCCTTTGTATATAGGTGCGAACTATAAAGACCCAGAAAATTTTGGAATAATTATATCTGTATTTTTACGAATAAATTTTTTATATTTTAAGATGGATATTACAAATAATATTTTGAATATATGTGTGATGGATTTACCAGCATAGTCAATTTAAATTTTTAAGTTGACGGATAATGAAAGTTAAGCGGATATGGTCCAGAACCCTAATTCATGGATTTGAACAAGGAAAGAGAATATTAAGATATAATAATTATATTTCAATATGATATGTATGTATTATATGTGTGTATGGTTCAATGTTGATCAGAGATAGTAGAGTATTAGAAAACCCTAAGTTAAATCGATAAACCCTAATTCAAACCCTAACTAGGAAAAACTAAGACTGATTGTTAATCAGATACATGTGATCAAGGAGATATGTTAGTGATTATGAATCTAATTAGGGGAAACCCTAACTGTGACGCCCCCAAAATAGGTATACAACACCCATTCTGAGTCACCAAATACATGGTACAGAAAGCAAACTACAACTTCAATAATACAATTGTCGTGCAAAATACGACAACACATCTTTTGTGAGTTTAAATACAAATATTGTCTTCTAGACAATATCAACACTCAAATAAGTCCTCATTACAATTATTCATACACTATTTTACAGAAATAGTGAGGACTGCTAAAATATCTTTCTAGAACCATCACTTCATACCCCGACTCGATCCTGCTATGTTCTCACCTCCTGAGAAGAAAAATGGAACAAAAAGGAAAAGGGTGAGCTCAACTAGCCCAGTAAAGAATATTATGAATAAGATAATATACAACAAATTATCATTAGTCTTCAACAAGGAAAAATCTGATAGAATATAATAGACAACAAGTTTTAGATCAACAAATGCAGCGGAAACAACAATCCATTAGAAGAGTCATGTAGAGAATGAATTCTACTATCTTCTAAGATTTAAAAGTTCATCATCAATATTTTATCCCTGTAACATCAATCAATATACATCTTTAATTAATAATCATCTTTGCACTACAAGCCAAAGATATTCATTTGTATCACCAGTTGGTCATGTTCATCTCAACACCTGTTCATCTTTGCACTACGGGCCAAAGATATTCATCAGTTAATCATTCATCTTTGCACTACAAGCCAAAAATATTCAGTAATATCATCATTTAGGACTGAGGATGATGAAAAATATTTTAAAGAAAACGAATCTAGTGAGACAGAAGGACAAATATTAGGGATTCGCATAACAATTTATCCAAGATCAATAATACTTCATAATAACCAATTGTGAAGCAGAATTCAAAAATAATGATCAAAACATGGATACAATCAAAGATAGTAACCATAATAGACATCTTGGACAAAAAGGAAAAAAAATTAATTTTCGGTGAATAGTGTCGTATACGTAAATAGTAACCCCAACACAAAAAGTTCCATATTTGATTAAAAAGTTCACCAATATTTCGGCATAATGATATTGAAGAAAATAATATCATTTAAGAAGAAAATAACATCCCTTACCTCAAAGAGACAGTACTTCTGACTGGAATACTAGATATAGTGCTGAAGGAACTTGCACCGTATAGCAACGCTCAAAGTATCAAAATACTCACAAGAATACGCTCGACAATATAGAGAGAAAGAGAAAACTTGTTTACGGTGTGATTTTCAATTCTAACTTAGCCCTCTATTTATAGAAAAATGTTAGAAGCATATAGGAGACTAAAATAATAAAAAAATTATTATTTCTAATAATTTTACGCATGCCATCTTTTGTTGACAATTCAAGCCACCACCTTTGAACCAATTTGCATTTCACATGTGTTAAAACAAAAGTGGGTCCCACCCATTTTTAATAAAAATCATTTTATTTTTCGAAACTTTAATAATTCATAGAAAATAGCCCGTTTATCAGAAAAATACAAATTTTATGTCCATTTCGCATGAAATTGAATTCTCTACAACTTTGTAGCTTTGAGTTTTTTCAAATTCCAAACAGAAAATATCTGAAATCCACAAACGGGTGATTTTTAATACTTCACTTCCGACAAAATAATGATAAAACACCTCATCATTAATTCCTTCATTTATAACCACATAAAATAAATAAATCCATCATTTATATCCATATCAAATAAATATTTCCTTATCATTAATAATTAATTATTCACAAATAATATTACAGAATCACAATTATGACAATGACGGTAGTTCTCAGAAAGAGGGGCTTTCAATAAGGATTCTCCTTCTTTGGCGCTTGCAATTAGGTGACCAAACCTCTCCTTGACAGAACTTTCTAGACATTGCCAATAATGCTATCTAATAATATTATTCAAATAATATGAATTATTGATCTGATAATGGGAAATACTATGCAGTGACAATTATTAAAACAACAATAATATAAAATATCAACGTAGCAATTATTGAATCAATAAAATAAAATATTGACAAGAAACATTGTAACAATTATTGAGTAGTGCCTTCTTACGTATGAATCAATAATTCAACAAATCTTTGTGTAATACCGTAAGTAATAATCTTTTTATGCCACCATGCGACATCTTGTATCTTAACCATCAGGTAACCCAACAGTGTTAACGGTAACAATTACGTCGTTATTTATAAAAACTCATACTTTTTTCATTTTCTTCATCCGATAATTATTCTATTATGGGGCCCACGAATGGCTGCGCCGTCGTACGAATATTCCCCGACAACAAGAATATTCTACGACCAAACGAATATTCCCCGACAAAAATGAATATTTTATAACCATTTGCTTATTTTGAAAATTTTGCACATTTCACCCGTAACCAAAGTATTATATGAAATTAACACCTTATTAATTTAGAATAATGAATAGAGAAAATTCAATTTTATTTATAATAAGTTGGGGTCTTACAACCTCCCTCCTTATAAAATTTTGTCCTCAAAATTGACGTACGTACCTAATGTTTCGAAAAGGTGAGGGTACCTCGCTTTCATTTTAGATTCCAACTCCCAGGTCATTTCTTCAATAGCATGGTTCCTCCACAAAATCTTAACTTGTGGTATAACCTTAATGCGTAGGACATGCTCTTTCCTATCCAAGATCTTAACAGGTACCTCCTCGTACGTTAAATCTTCGGATATCTCGTCTGGTTCTAACACAATAATATGGTTCGGGTCTTTCACATATTTACGAAGCATAGATATATGAAAAACATTATGAACACGAGACATGCTTGGAGGTAATGCGAGTCTATAGGCCACATTTCCTATTCGGTCAAAAATCTCAAATGGACCAACAAATCATGGATTGAGCTTTCCTCTATTCCCAAATCTTGTAACTCCCTTCCATGGAGCAATACGTAACAGTACATGATCTCCAATATTAAATTCCACATCCTTTTGATGAAGATCAGCATAACTCTTTTGTCGATCCTGTGAGGTTTGAATACGTTGTCGAATCATTTGGATCTTTTCTGTAGTCATGCGTACTAATTCTGGTCCCAACAACGTTGCTTCTCTCACCTCGTCCTAGCATACTGGAGAACGACACTTTCGTCCATACAACCCCTCGAATGGAGCCATGCCTATACTTGCTTGATAACTTTTATTGTAGGAGAATTCCACCAGTGGCAAGTACTTATCCCAACTTCCTTTGAAATCTAGGACACAGAGTCTTAATAGATCTTCAAGGGTTTGAATAGTCCTTTCCGATTGCCCTTACGTTTGAGGATGGTATGCTGAACTGAATCGTAAATTCTTGTCCATAGCTTTCTGCAGGCTAACCCAAAATCTTGAAGTGAATCTTGGGTCACGATCCGAAACTATGGATACTGGCATGCCATGCAATCTCACAATCTCATTTACGTACATACGAGCAAGACGTTCAAGGGAATAAGTTTCTCGTATCAGTAAGAAATGAGCAGACTTGGTTAATCTATCAATAATAACCCAAATCGCATCTATGCCTTGAGAAACTTTGGGAAGACCTGTAACGAAATCTATGGTAATGTGTTCCCACTTATATTCCGGAATCTCAAGTGGTTGCATTGGACCTTTTGGCACTTGATGCTTCGCCTTTACTCGTTGACAAGTTAAACACCTCGAGATAAACTCCGCGATCTCTCTCTTCATATTGTTCCACCAAAATGTATGTCGAATATCATGATACATTTTGTTACTCCCAGGATGGATTGCAAACGGGGTGTTGTGTGCCTCCATCATGATTATATGCTTTAAGTCAGAATCGTTAGGAACGCAAAGTCTAGAGTTGACTCGAAGTATTCCTTCTTCATCCATTCTTGCTTCCGGAATAACACCTTCTTGCACGTTCTTCTTCATACGACGTGTGTCCGTAGGTAGAAAGCAAGCGACTTTAACTTTATCGATTAAAGTCGGTTCTACTCGTATATTCGCCATCATCATGTGGGTCCCTGGAGTCTTTAACTTAATCTCCATCCTTTGTAAATCGTACAAAATGGGCCTTTGCGTTGACAATATCGCACTCGTACTTGCATATGATCTTCTACTCAATGTGTCAGCTACTACGTTCGCTTTTCTAGGATGATATTGAATAGTGTGATCATAATCTTTCAACAGCTCAAGCCAATGTCGTTGTCGCATGTTGAGTTCTTTTTGGGTGAAGAAATATTTGAGGCTTTTATGATCTGTATAAATCTCCACTTTCTCCCCATACAAGTAGTGTCTCCATATCTTCAACGCGAAAACGACTTCTGCCAACTCCAGATCATGAGTAAGATAATTCCTCTCATATTCTTTGAGTTGTCGCGAGGCATAGGCTATGACTTTCCCATGTTGCATGAGAACAAATCCTAACCCTTTGCCTGAAGCATCGCTGTAGATAACAAATCCATCCGAACCAGATGGTATTGCCAGAACAGGTGCCAAAATGAGTCTCCTCTTGAGCTCTTGGAAACTCTTCTCGCATTCCTCGCTCCATACGAATTTTGTATCTTTTCGAGTCAGCTGAGTTAACAGAGTAGCGATTCAAGAAAATCCTTCCATGAATCTCCGATAATAACCATTTAAGCCCAAAAAAGTGCGTGTACTTGATCATCGACCGGTTGCTCCCAACTTTGTATTGCTTCAATCTTCGTCGGGTTAACAGATACTCCATGTTTTGACACCATGTGCCCCAGGAATGCTACTTCCTCAAGCCAGAACTCACATTTTTTTAGCTTGGCATATAGCTTGTTTTCACGAAGTCTTTCAAGTATTAGCTTCAAATGGTGCTCATGATCTTCACGGCTTTTGGAATAGATGAGGATGTCATCAATAAAGATAACAATGAACTGATCCAAATATTCCTTGAATACTCGGTTCATCATATCCATGAAAGTAGCAGGAGCATTAGTCAATCCAAAAGACATGACTAAGAATTCATAATGCCTGTATCGAGTTCTGAAGGCAGTCTTTGGAATATCCTTAGTTTTAATCTTCAACTGATGATATCCAGAATGAAGATCGATCTTTGAAAAGAATTGTGCTCCTTGCAACTGGTCAAACATGTCATCAATACGAGGTAAGGGATACCTATTCTTGATGGTGACATGGTTTAATTCCCGGTAGTCAATACAAAGTCGCATACTCCCGTCTTTCTTCTTTACAAATAGAAAAGGAGCACCCCAAGGAGATGTACTAGGACGAATGAAACTGATGTCTAACAATTCCTGTAGTTGGACTTTTAACTCCTGAAGTTCAATAGGAGCCATTCGATATGGGGTTTTAGAAATGGGTTTTGTACCCGGTTCAAGGTCAATAAAGAATTCAACATCATGTTCTGGGGGTAGACTCGGAAGTTCTTCAGGAAATACATCAAGAAATTCTCTAACAACAGAAATATTATCCAAATATGACTTGTCTTTATTCAAATCCATAACATGGGCTAAAAAAGCTTGGCATCCATTTTTCAATAAACGAATAGCTTTGTGGCTTGATATGACAGTGACTGATTTTAGTGGTTTAGTTGTTTGAATTCGTATGACAGGTTGGTTAGGAATATGAAAACTAACAACCTTACGAAAACAATTAATTTTGGCATGATGAGTGGTTAACCAATCAATCCCTACAATCACATCAAAAGCAAGTATCTTTAAAGAGATAAGATCAACAGGTAATGTGATTGTGCCAACTTGGATTAAGCAAGATTTATAAACTGTAGATGTAACGAAGGTTTCACCCAACGGATTTTCAGTAGATAAGTTAAAGTCCAATTTCTCCGGAGTCAAGTTTAAACGTTGTGCACAAGTAGGAGAGATAAAAGAATGGGTAGAACCGGAATCTAGTAAGGTATAAACTTCGCAAGAATTCAAGATTAGCTTACCCGTGATTACCTCGTTTGGGTTCCTCACATTTTGGCCAGTCACAACAAACGCTCTTTCAGGAACCGCTGATTTCGACTTATCCGGGACAGCCTTTGGAGTCACCATCCCCGCTGAACTTAGTTTTGCTACAGAACACTCTCGAGCTATATGACCCTCCTTTCCACAGTTATAACATACCTTGGATTGTTGTGGGCAGTTTGGGATGATATGTCCCCCTTTCCCGCATTTGTAACATCTAACTGGCGGTCGTTCTCCTCCCCTAGAATTTGTTGTTGGTGTTGGTGCTGCTGCTGATGTCTTCCCGTCATTGTTGAATTTCCTCTTTCTGAAATTTCCACTTGACTCACCTCTCCTATTATCATGGCCACGATTACCCCCCGAGTGGTTACCGCCTTTGTTCGTATTTTTTCCTCCTCACCGGTTATCATTGCCTTGATGACTGCTGTCACCGGTATGACCCTGGTTGTGGTCCCTCGATTGAACATACTCACTATCTCGCTCTAATAATTGAGCCATGTTGACAACATCTGAATACAGAGAAAATTTATGAGAGATAAGGTATTGACGAATCTCGGGTTTTAGACCTCTCAGAAACATTCGCGTCATACGTTCCTCATTTTCTACCAAATGAGGTGCAAACCTGGATAACTCTGTGAACTTCGCCTCGTACTAAGACACCGTCATGTTGTTCTGTTCCAGTCTAATAAACTCTACCTCCTTCATATGACTAATACTTTCAGGAATGTACTTATCATTGAACAGTTTCTGAAATCTTTCCCAAGACATGTTGAGTGCGGCTGGCTGGGTACGCTTCACGGATTCCCACCAGTAATCTGCCTCTCCACGAAACATAAAGGTGGCGAATGGAACCTTTTGTTCCTCCGTGCATCCCAAGACATAGAATATCTTGGTAATTTGTTTGACCCACGTTTCCGCCTTAATTGGATCGGGCTTTCCCCAGAAATCTGGTGGTCCCAACTCCTTGAA
Source organism: Panax ginseng (assembly GCA_020205605.1). NCBI lineage: Eukaryota > Viridiplantae > Streptophyta > Magnoliopsida > Apiales > Araliaceae > Panax > Panax ginseng. The sequence goes on along the minus strand of CM035130.1, from coordinate 88,183,230 downwards.
CTGCTTGGCTATGACAGACTGCGCGTTGCCCTCATTTCCACCCGTATTTTGTACACGAGTCTCTCTTGTCTGATTTTGCATGAACTGCAAAAAACTTCTAAACATCCCATCGTTCATCGTCTGATCAGTGGTGTTGTTTATAGGAGGAATATTGCCTTCTTGTTGCACGTTCTCCTGGTTTGTGACTAAAGGTTGTTCCACAGTCTCATACACTCCATTGTTAACGTTCTCTGTGACCATTCTTAACATCGCCATAAAACAAGGGTTAATTAAACAAATTAACATATCACATAATATCCCTATATTATAATAATGACCAACAAATAAGCTTAGATAGGACACACTAGTGAAGGATATACTCATCTCTCCCTCCTAGTTCTATTCCCCGATCTCCGCCAGAGACCATATCCCTAAGCTTTGATACCAACTGTGGCGCCCCAAAATAGGTATACAACACCCATTACGAGTCGCCAAATACATGGTACGTAGAAAGCAACCTACAACTTCAATAATACAATTGTCGGCAAAATACGACAACACATACTGTGAGTTTAAATACAAATATTGTCTTCTAGACAATATCAACACTCAAATAAGTCCTCATTACAATTATTCATACACTATTTTGAGAAATAGTGAGGAATGCTAAAATATCTTTCTAGAACCATCACCCATACCCAGACTCGATCCTCTATATGTTCTCACCTCACGAGAAGAAAAATGGAACAAAAAGGAAAAGGGTGAGCTCAACTAGCCCAGTAAAGAATATTATGAATAAGATAATATACAACAAATTATCATTAGTCTTCAACAAGGAAAAATCTGATAGAATATAATAGACAACAAGTTTTAGATCAACAAATGCAGCGGAAACAACAATCCATTAGAAGAGTCACGTAGAGAATGAATTCTACTATCTTCTAAGATTTAAAAGTTCATCGTCAATATTTTATCCCTGTAACATCAATCAATATACATCTTTAATTAATAATCATCTTTGCACTACAAGCCAAAGATATTCATTTGTATCACCAGTTGGTCATGTTCATCTCAACACCTGTTCATCTTTTCACTACGGGCCAAAGATATTCATCAGTTAATCATTCATCTTTGCACTACAAGCCAAAGATATTCAGTAATATCATCATTTAGGAATGAGGATGATGAAAAATATTTTAAAGAAAACAAATCCAGTGAGATAGAAGGACAAATATTAGGGATTCGTATAACAATTTATCCAAGATCAATAATACTTCATAATAACCAATTGTGAAGCAGAATTCAAAAATAACGATCAAAACATGGATACAATCAAAGATAGTAACCATAATAGACATCTTGGACAAAAAGAAAAAAAATATTTTTCGGTGAATAGTGTCGTATTTGTGAATAGTGTCGTATACGTGAATAGTGTCGTATACGTAAATAGTAACCCCGACACAAAAATTTCCAAATTTGATTAAAAAGTTCACCAATATTTCGGCATAATGATATTGAAGAAAATAATATTATTTAAGAAGAAAATAACATCCCTTACCTCAAAGAGACAGTACTTCTGACTGGAATACTGGATATAGTGCTGAAGAAACTTGCACTGTATAGCAACGCTCAAAGTATCAAAGTACTCACAAGAATACGCTCGACAATATAGAGAGAGAAAGAGAGAAAACTTGTTTCTGGTGTGATTTTCAATTCTAACTTAGCCCTCTATTTATAAAAAAAAATGTTAGAACGCCATAGGAGACTAAAATAATAAAAAATTATTATTTCTAATAATTTCTACACATGCCATCTTTTGTTGACAATTCAAGCCAGCCACCTTTGAACCAATTTGCAGCCCACATGTGTTAAAACAAAAGTGGGTCCCATCCCATTTTTAATAAAAATCATTTTATTTTCCGAAACTTCATTAATTCATAGAAAATAGCCCGTTTATCAGAAAAATATGAATTTTATGTCCATTTCTCATGAAATCGAATTCTCTACAACTTTGTAGCTTTGTGTTTTTTCAAATTCCAAATAGAAAATATTCGAAATCCACAAACGGGTTATTTTTAATACTTCCCTTCTGACAAAATACTGATAAAACACCTCAGCATTAATTCCTTCATTTATAACCACATAAAATAAATAAATCCATCATTTATATCCATATCAAATAAATATTTCCTTATCATATAAATTAATAATTAATTATTCACAAATAATATTCTGAGAATCACAATTATGACAACCAGTAGTTCCAGAAAGAGGGGCTTTCAATAAGGATTTCTCCTTCTTGGGTAGCCGCAATTAGGTGACCAAACCTTTCCTTGATGTGAACTTTCTATACATTGCCAATAATGCTATCTAATAATATTATTCAAATAATATGAATTATTGATCCGATAATGGAAAAAATCATGCGATGATAATTATTGAAACTACAATAATATAAAATATCAACTATGACAATTATTGAATCAATAAAATAAAATATTGAATAAAGAATTCATGTAACAATTATTGAGTAGTGCCTTTTACGCATTTAATCAATAATTTAATAATCTTGTCATGTAATACTGAGTGTCTCTTGTCTTGGCGCCACACGTATTCATCGTATTTTAACCACCGTGTAATCCAATGATTGTTAATGATAATAATTACGCCGTTATTTATAAAAACTTATACTTTGTCATTTTCTTCATCCGACAATTATTCTGTTATGGGGCCCACGAATGGTTGCGCCGTCGTACGAATATTCCCCGACAACAAGAATATTCCACGACCAAACGAATATTCCCCGACAAAAATGAATATTTTATAACCACTTACTTATTTTGCAAAATGTTCACATTTCACCCATAACCAAAGTATTATATCAAATTAACACCTTATTAATTTAGAATAATGAATACAGAAAATTCAATTTTATTTATAATAAGTTGGGGTCTTACCCTAACAATTATCAAGAAACCCTAAATGCTAAGTTAGAAACCCTAATTTAATTTTTGAGAAATCCTAAACCTAATTTTAAAACCCTAATTGGTGATTAGCAAGCCCTAATGGTATTTAGCAAATCTTAAGATTAAAAGTATGGGAAATATATGAAATTACCAAACTACCCTTAAAATTCAAGTGGAAAAGACCAAAATACCCTTTAGTATGTAAAATGACCAAATTACCCTTTTTCTTAACTTGTAAGCAAAAAGATTTTCTAGAATGTTATGACTCACCAAGTTAAGATCTCCCATGTGCAAAAGTCTCAGCCAAATCCTTATCTTTTGTGCCACCTTGCAAGCTTAGATTCATTGAACCAATTTATAAGAGAGAAAGAGAGAACAAGTTTACATAAGTTGTTCACTTGCTATCAAACATTCAACCAACTTTCCTCTCTCTCTAAGCCACAAAATCTCTTAGCAAATCAGTCCCTAAATAACCCTCTAGACCATCACAAACAGATTAGGAAGCAAGGATTCAAAGCTTGTCAAGAAAGAGGTATAAAACCCTAGCCCTATTTGATCTTATATGTTAGGATAAATTTTGTGTTTAAGTGTTTAGATACATGCTAGAGGATGTTATATGATGATCTATGATGTTACATCATAGATTTATAACCTCAAAGTACCTTAAAATTAAAGTTTTTCAAAACTGTCATGAACCCTAATTTTGTGTCTGACAAGCATAAGTCAGAGGCTGTAGATTCTTGTCTGTTAATGATTTTGTATGTTTGATGCTTTAGACTTGTAGTTTGATGTATGGACTTTGATATGGACTTGGAATCATGCTTAGATTATGTCAAGAATGAAAGATATTCATGGTCAAACTCAGTTAACTGAGCATGACCAAGAGTTTCTGGGCAGCCCATAAACTCAAAATCAGTGTCTGACAACATTTTCCAAGGCTCATATCTGTCAGTTGTAAGTGTTTTGTTGATGTTATTATATCTAGTTTGTAGCCTGTTAGATAGACTCTAGATCCATGCCTTTAAATCACTCTAAAAATAAACAGATTGTAAGTAGTGGATGGTAAAAGTAGCCTACTCGACATTAACTTTTAAATTCTGGGTAACCCAGAATTGGTTTTTCAGTGTCTGACAAGATGTTCAAGGTCCCAGATCTTGAATGTGTTTGATGTTTTCCCAGATCTCGTATGTTCATGCTCCTAAATCACCTAGATAAACAACAGAATTAAAGTAATTGTTGGTCAAACTAGCCAACTCGTTCACGGTTACAGTTTCTGGAAAACCCAGAAACCGTATGAACCATATTTTTTGACAACCTTTGACCGAATGCTAGCTTATGATTCTGATGTAGTTTGAATGATATGATGATTGATTATGCTACCTTGACATGTGGACCATAAGAACACATAAACAATGACCAGAACCTAAACAAAATCGAGTCTCAAAATGGACCCATGAAGCTGACTAGGTTTTTGGAAAACCCAGAAAGTTCTGACAACAACTTTGAATGGTCAGATCTTCATGCTGTGTGATTGTATGACTTAGTTAATGCTTGATTCATGTAGTATTACATGTATACAACACGATCATTACAAGACCTTGACCAGAACAACATGACCAACAAGTTACAGAGGGTCAAAATAGGCACCATGAACACTGACTGTCAGTGTTCTTGAGCCTCAAGAACACCTACAGCGACGGAAACCGTCGCTATAGCCTTTAGCGACAGATTTAATTATTTTATTTTCTAAATTCCGAAAAAATTCTTTAAAAATAGAAATAAATTCCTAAAAATTACAAAATCAGTTTTAAAAATTGTTTTAAGTTATAAAAATTAACTTTTGATAAATTGACATATTTTTCATTAATATTACTATTTATTTGAATATTAATGGTATTAAATTAATTTAATAAATGTATTAAATAAATGGGTTAAAATGAATTTTATATTATAAAAATTATTTTAAATGATAATAAGGTATTTAAAAATATTTTAAGTTATAAATCATGACTTTTAAAATTTTAAGGTAATTTTTATTAATAATTTTATATTAATGATAATAGGTTTATTTAATATTTATATTAAATAAATAGTTTAAAAATGGTTTTAATGATTTAAAAATCATTTAAAGGATTTAAAAATATTTTAAGTTATAATAAATGACTTTTAATATTTTCATGAATTATACATTAATATTTAAATATCAATGGTGATCATTTAAAATGATTTTAAAAGTTTTAAAAATTATTTAAGGGTAAATTAAATGTTTTAAAAATATTTTGAGTTATTGATAATAACTTAGATATTTTGTCAAGTATTTCATTAACATTTTTATATTATTTAAATATTAATGATAATGGAATTATTTTGTATTTAAATCATTTTAAAATGTTTTCAGTGTTTGAAAAATCATGATAAATTATAATAATTATTTAAAATTATTATAAGACCTTGAAAAATAATATGATTACAATTTAAATTATCTGTTATAGTATTGAAGTTACAGAATAGAGTTCAAGAAAATATAAACTTGATTAATATCCGATAAAGTCGTCGGTACACCGAAATGAATCTGAAGTTGACCCCGACTTATATAAATTGACCTGATAAGTAATTATTTATGCTAAAATGACTGCTATAACTATGTGACAATGTGTTTAAGCTATATGATAACTGTGAATAGCAATGTTATGTGTTATGATATATTATTCTAATAAAAAGAATAATCTTATGAAATGATAGGTTTCAGTATAAAAGATAAAACTAAGTTGTGTAAGCAGCAGATCAAGCAAGTATCCCTACTCTTTGTATCTACTTATACAATACTCCTGTATAAGTAAGTTATCGAATTATACTCTTGTTATATAAGTTATTAAACTCTACAGTTATCGGTCATGTATTTCAACATTAGTATTCATGCCAGTTATCAAACCCTATTCGTTTACCAATACCGTAATAATGTATGATCAATATATACTCTGTTGATAGATAGTTAAGTTAGATTATTCAAGTGCCCTCACTTGGATAATGATTGTATTTAATCACATGTTGACACATACCTACTAGTTTTCGGATATGTATATGTTATCTAAAAATATCGTTGACCAGAATAGAATATTATTATTACTCAGTTGAATTATTCTAATTCAGATTTTAGATTAATTATGAACAACCCGAACATGGAAAACTTTAATGCGCCAAAGGCGGACCAGCTAAATTATTTATCGTTCAAACAAGTAGTGTTGATCAATACAGTGCATAACGGGCTGATCACCCTCCGTGTCCGTAAGACATGACGATTTTTAGATGAAGTTTTGTTTAACCTTTTCAAAAATTAAAATAAAGTTCATAGTTTATTAAACTATTTCCAAATTTATAGTCAGTACGTAGTTTTAAAACTGAAATAGAATTAATATGTCGTTCAGTATTGTTTCAGTTTACTTCACAACATTTACTTCGTTATAGAAGTGTCGTCCAAAGAAAACATTTAAATCTTTCAGATAGTCTTTATTCATTGCTATTACTTGCTAGGCACTCAAATGCTCATTCTTGCTTTAAATTAAAAAAAATTCAGCTAAGCTAGTACGACCTGAAGGTTCCAGCAAGGACAAAGGGAATGGGAAGCTAAAGGAGTAGGTTAAATTATGTTGTTATGACTATTTGTAGTAAGATAATATAATATTTATCATGTAATGTAAGACTTAAAGGTTCTCGAGACTGGGAAGGTAGATAACTTTGATATAATAATTTTATTTAATTAATACATTAAGTAGTTGAATGACTGTTATCATGGAGCACCAAGTACGAGTTTCAAGTACTCGGATTTGGGGGCGTCACAAGTTGGTATCAAAGCTTAGGGTTAGAAACCTTAGGTGGGAGTAGACCTTAGGCTATAACCTTAGGACAGAGGAAAACGTTAAAAATATAAATAACTCAAATAGAGTTTAAAGGAGATGAATTAAATAAATTCATTGTAAAACAAAATAAAAGATAACCTATATAAAACTATTATTTGCTGTGTGTATATATTATATGCTAATCAAAATAATTTATGTGTAGATGTCAGGCGGAAAAGGATTATTGTATGCTTATAACATGAAGAAGGATCAAAGCAATACACCCGAGCTAATATCGAAGCCAATATCTGAAATAAAGGCTCACGTTGAAAGTAACCTTGATGAAGTGATCATTTTAGAGAATATAGAACCAGACCCAGAAATGGTGGAACTAACAGATAGTGATTCGTACACCGAACTTAGAGCGGATCAAGCATCAACCGAAGTGCAGAATCTGCGGGACCAGGTTTCTTCTTTAGAAAAGTTATTGGAAATAGAAAAGCTATTTAATAGTCAATTACAGAAGGCGTTGATCGAAATAATGGAAGAACAAGATAAGCTTAAGATCCAAATAGATCAGATAGGAGCTAAAAGCAGAATATCAGGTGCAACTCCGAGCGAGAAGGGAAAAAGAAAGATGAACAACCGTGAGTTAGAAAATTCTGAAAACTTGAAGAAAATAGGAAAGTGTAGAAACCGTAAAAAGAAACATAGAGGCATGTGCAAGAAACGGAAAAAGATATGTTACATTTGTGGCTATGAGGGACATACCTCTCTTTATTGTCCTGACTATAAGCAAGGTGCATGTTTTAAGTGTGGGTTGGAAGATCATCAGGCGAAAGATTATCCAAGATCAGGAGAATGTGTAGGAAATAAGTAGGATTAGTATTTGAATATGTATGTTTAATGATATAATATGTGTGTAATGTAATATTTCTAACTTTTGGTATAAATGGTAATAGTAAATCCCGACTTTTTTGGTCATAAAGGGATAGCGGATGCTTATAATAATATGTGTTATTATATGTAATTTTACTATGAAGGAATATGAATATATGTTTGTTTAATGACATAAGTTTTTATGTATCTATCTGATAATGTGATAATACAGTAAACCGAGTTTCAAAATTTGATATTTTGAGTAAATGATTATTTAAGTTTGAAATTATGCAATAAGACATAGAATGTAAGAATAAATTATGATTTTATCAGATAATGCCGCCAAGAAGATAAAACTGAAACCAAAGAGTTGAAGAATCTGCCAACAATGTTGAAGAACAACAACCAGACCCAATACAGAAGTTTGCAAACATGATAGCTCAAGCTATGCGGAATGCGATACCAGCCGGAGAAAACCAACCCGATAATCATTTGGAAAATTTTAAAGACTTCAAAGCAGTAGGACCGCCAGAGTTTAAAGGGACAACTGACCCTGTAGAAGCTCAGACTTGGATAAAGGAGATAGAAAAGGCTTTTGTGATCGCTAGGGTAGCTGAAGGGAAAAAGACGGCTTTTGCCACTTATATGATGAAAGGGGAGGCAAATTTCTGGTGGGAGGCCAATCAAGCTAGAGCTGGAGTAGGAGAGGATACATGGACTAGGTTCAAAACTTTGTTCTTTGAGAATTATTTTTTGACTAGTATGCAGGCTAGGATGGAGGTGAAATTTTTGGAGTTAAAGCAAGGGGACATGTCGGTTGCGGAGTATGCCACAAAATTTAATGAATTAGGTAGGTTCGTTCCACATCAAGTGGACATGGAAACAAGGAAGACGTGAAGGTTTGAGCTAGGCTTAAAACCCTGGCTCTACAACAAGGTGGCAGTATTACAGATAGGTACGTTTGCAGCACTGTTGGACAAGGCTATTATAGCCGAAGAGGGAAGTGAAGCCATGACTCTTTACAATAAGGAGAAGAAAAATAAGGCTAAGATTGAGGGAGCTATCAAAGTGGAAGGGAGTAGTGGGAGTAAGTTAGGAAAGAAAAAAGGGGACAATCTAGGAAATATCCAAATTAAGTAGGAGGGTGTGAAGAAGTAGGTTGTGCAATGTGGGAACTGTGGGAAGAATCATTCTGGCGAGTACTTGAAGGAAAAGTCTGCGTGTTTTAAGTGTGGGAATGTGTGATAACCCAAAAATTCATAAAATCTTGAATGATTGGAATAAAGGTTAAAGAATAAAACCTAGATGAGAATTTGAGGATTTGTTTAAAAATTTTCAAGTAAAACGTATATGGTTTGCTATTTGAAAAAGAATTGAGAAAATAAGGGTTATAAAAATTCAAAACCTAGATAGAGATTTTTTTGTATGTGAAAAATTTATTTAAAGAAATAAATTTCAAATAAAGAGATATTATTAGATTAAATTAAATGTGTATATGTATAGATACGTATATACTTAGAGATGTGTTATATATGATTTAGCTAAATAAGAGGATTGATTATTTAAATTAATCATACAAGAATAAATGAAAAGCTTCATTATAAGAAGCTGGTAGTAGTCAAGCATTAGAAATCTTAAAAGGAAAAAGAAATAAGAACGTAGCAAGTCAGAATAAAATATATGATAAGCCATATGAAAAAGACTTATTGAATGTAGCAAACTGTATTAAGAGGGTTACTAGACGTTAAATTAAATGTCTAGTTTAATATATGAGTATATAAATCATTTTATTATTTATGAAGAATATGTATGTTTACGTAATATGGTAAATATATTAAATTATATATGGTATATGTACATAAATTGATATAAACAGTTTATTCTGTGAGAAAATAAAATTATTAATTATTTTCTATATGTGATGTGTGTAGGTTTGGTGTAACTGGTAATTTGGAGTTAATGAATATATATTATATATGTATTTATTAAGTGGGGGAAAATAAAATTGTTGGGAACAATTTATGTGATGAAGCAAAAATATAGTAAAAGTTAAACATATAATATTTATATATACTTTACGCATGAGCATTAGAATAAATTCTTATATGAAATTAGTTTAATAAAGAAAAGATATTATATTTATCGTAATATCTTAAGGAAGTAAATAAATTCTTAAATGAATTTATGTTAATCTAGCTAAGGATATTATATTATAATATCTTGGGTATGTAAATAATTGTATTGTATAAGAAATTATGTGTAACATATTTATTTTACCCTAATAAAATAATTAAATATGTAATTTATGTATGTTATGTTATGTTATGTTTTATATATATCAAAGGAGTGCCACATAACCTAATTATATATTATGTAAGGTAATTAAATAACCTAAGGGTTATGGTATTGAGAAAATGTTAGTATTTAAAAGTTATACTAACCTAATAGATTAATTTGGTCTATTTCAAGTGATTAATAATTTTAAATCTAATTAAAGCAAACCTAATCAGGTTATTGATTAAAGAAATATGTTTAAGTAATTAAATTCCATAAGATTGGAAATAGAAATCCTAAATAAATAGTTAGGGTACTATAAATTAAATTTGTTAAACTATGTTTATTACATAGCCCAAAACAATTAAAGGAGAAGCCCAAAAGAAATAAAATGCAAGCCCATACTTAGCCCACTTGATTAAGGGTATTTTAGACATTTGATTAATCTAATTTGTGCATTAAAATAAAAGAAAAATGGAGGAGTTTATTGGACATGTAATGGCTGGCCACATTAAGCCTTTTAAGGCAAAGGGATTAAGTTAATCAAGTCCCAAAAGTAAAAACTCTTATACACAAGGACAAGTGTGTCATGCTCCCATTGGTGGAAAGCCTAATTAGCAACCTTAATGGCATGATTAGGCATTATTAGGAAGGGATAAGGCTAACCCTTTTGTCCAAGGGGCAAAAGAAATATGAGGGATATTAGCATTCTATTCCAATTCACCAACATATATCTCCATCTTCATTACATCTTCATTCACCACCATTCTTCTTCTTCTTCTTCTATTTTTTCTCTCAACTAGCAAGATCACAAAGAGAGGAAAAGAGAGAGAGAGAGAGAGGTTTGGTTCTTAGTAAGGGGGGAGGAGTATATTGTTCATGCATCCCAAGTTCCTAACCTACTTTGGAAAGAGAAGGAGAGCATCCCACAAGACAAGGTAAGAAATCAAACTCTAGTTTCTATGTTTTGTATGTTCTATGTGATCTTGTGAGAGATTCATGGAAATGCAAGTTCTAATAGGCTAGAGACTTATATGAATGTTAAATCTTGAGTATAATATGTTTAACATGTCCATCTATATAGTTTATGTTGGAAAATTTTGAAAGAAATGAAGCTAAAGTAGTTTTTGGGAAAAACCTAATTTAATGGGGTGATCTATGCTTTTCATTTTGAAATCTACAAATGGTTTTTGTGATTTTGTTTCTTGGTATGCTAGAGCTATGAGTTAAGAGTAAAACCCCTTTGGAAGCATGTAAAATGTTAAAAAATGAGTGAGATATGGATTTATTACTAGAACACCTCAACTAAAGAACTCATGTGCAATAGCAGTCACTTTTGGACCAATTTTCGGGACGAAAACAAATCCATATTTTTTGATGAATGGAAACTGTAGTTCAGGAAGATACGAATCCAATGAGTCTAATTGAACCCAAATCGGAGTTATAGATTTCATTTTATTCAAGTTTTAGTGAAGGACCCCAAATCTGGAAAAAAATCAAAAATCTTAAAAAGCTATCTGCTTGGTTCAATGAGGAACCAAAATCTGAATGAAAAATTCCGGCGAACGGTTAAACCACTTTTCTACGTGCTCCGGTGGTGATTCTTGGACCCAAATTTTTATAAAATTCTGACGAATATTAATATATTTAATCCAAAATTTTTCTAGGCATTTAGCTAATTATTAAGTAATTAGTGGTTTAAACTTATTTAAAATCATTTTAAACTTACTAATTTATAACTTTTAATGTAATTAATGGATTATTAAAATAATTACATGAAATTTGAATGTAATTAACTATTTAATTATTATCTAAGTCGTATTAGGTGATAATTAAGTAGAGTTAGTATTAATAAAGTAATTATTGATTATTTAATTAAGATTAAATAATAAATAGGATAAATGATAATTATTCTTAAGTTAATAAGAAAGAATAATTAAAGACAAATAATGTTAATTATTCAATATTTAATTAACATTAAATAAGAAGTAGATGTAATTAGCTATTATTTATTAAATAATAACTAAAGGTAATTAATTAATTACTATTTAACTAATATTAAATGGTAATTAAATGAAGATAAATAAAGATTATTTAAATGATTCATTAATTAAACAATTATAATAAATTGTTTAAGGATTTAATAAGTGTTTATTACTTAAGAAAGACCTTATAAATTTATAAAATCATTAATCTAAGATTTATTAATTATCTTATAGGGTTAATGATGGTACATTATACTATGTGTACATTGTGATTGAATTATTTGCTGGATAATAGCAAAAGTAAGTGTATAGACGTACAATTATATGCGGTACTAATTAATAGACCAACATTGTCAATGCTAGGTCATTCAAAGAGTTTTAATTAAAGCTAGTTAGTCGTAGCTCGTCAAACATGCAAGTTCTCTAACTCAAACTCGAGTTATTACTTTTCAAAGCATGTTAGTGGATAATTGTTGTTGATTATTCCACATCTAATATTATTATTGAATATTCGCATTATGGCAAGTTTTATAACTCAAACTCGAGTTATTACTTTTCAAAGCATGTTAGTGGATAATTGTTGTTGATTATTCCACATCTAATATTATTATTGAATAATCGCATTATGGCAATTTCTCTAACTCAAACTCGAGTTATTACTTTTCAAAGCATGTTAGTGGATAATTGTTGTTGATTATTCCACATCTAATATTATTATTGAATATTCGCATTATGACAAGTTTCCCTAACTCAAACTTGAGTTGTATGTTCAAAGCATGTTAGTGAATAGTTGTTGTTGATTATTCACGCCTATATTGATTATTGATTCGCATGTTGTGCATATTGTAAATGTTCATCAGATATAAAAGGCTGATCACCTTCATTACCATTTGGTTTAGTTAATCTGTTCATGTTTATACTTGACCATTCATTTTTATTGACTTGGTCGTTCAGCTAAGAAAATTTTTCTCATGCTCTTTCACAATGTTTATATTGTTGAAAGTTAGCTAGCTTATTGTTCAATTCTTTCAATCATGATATATCCTCAAATAAATTTAAACTTGCTGGGCAAATTTGTTGCTCACCCTTGCTATATCATGATAAAAATTTTCAGATTAAGATGAAAGCTCGAGTAAAGGCAGAGGCAAAGGCAAAGTCCAAGATTAAGCTATTATGCAGTTAGAACTATTACTTGTGCTAATGCAAATGATATTGTAAACCTTAAGATATTGAAGGTATGTATTAAGTTAAGGTTGTAGACCTTGGGAGTGATGTGTAAAAGTTTAATGTATAAACAATTTATGTTTATATCTTCCACAATAGTTATTGAAATGATGTACCAGATCTGAGGTAAAAAGTACCCGAATTTGGGGGCGTCACAGCATGAGGGACATAACTCTTCCAAATGTCCCAATCCAAGGATGAATAGTGGTTGTTTTATTTGTGGATCAGTAGATCATAGGGCGAGGGAATGTCCGAAAAGGAGAGCTGATGGGGGAAATGTCAATATGGGGAAAAGTAGTGTGACACTAGCAATAACTGGTCCAACTCCACCAAGCCAGCCAACCAAATCGACCACAAGGACCTTCAATATAACAGTTCAAGATACGGTCGCAGCCGGAGATGAAGTTCCAGGTATGAACACGATCGACAATATTAATACATACACCTGATTCGGATTTAACCTATTCTCTTACCATGAGTTTGATAAAAAAATATAATAAATAACTAATAAAAAGATTTTTGAAGGAGGAATTTGAGTTTCGAATTCATAATACGAATCTTATAAGGAGGGGAGAATATAGTAATTCAATTTTTCATAATTAAAAATCTAAGGATAAAACATTAATATTAAGGGTAAGGTAATGGTGATTTCGAGGATGAAATCTTTATAAGGAGTGGAGAATGTAAAGACCCAGAAAATTTTCGAATAATTATATCTGTATTTTTATGAATAATTTTTTTTTATTTTAAGATGGATATTACAGATAATATTTTGAATATATGTGTGATGGATTTAGAAGCACAGTCAATTTAAAATTTTAAGTTGACGAATAATGAAAGTTAAAGTCGGATATGGTCCATAACCCTAATTCATGGTTTTGAACAAGGAAAGAGAATATTAAGATATAATAATTATATTTCAATATGATATGTATGTATTATATGTGTGTATGATTCAGTGTTGATCAGAGATAGTACAGTATTAGAAAACCCTAAGTTAAATCGATAAACCCTAATTCAAACCCTAACTAGGAAAAACTAAGACTGATTGTTAATCAAATACATGTGATCAAGGAGATATGTTAGTGATTATGAATCTAATTAGGGAAAACCCTAACGATTATCAAGAAACCCTAAATGTTAAGTTAGAAATCCTAATTTGATTTTCGAGAAACCCTAAACCTAATTTTAAAACCCTAATTGGTGATTAGCAAGCCCTAATGGTATTTAGCAAATCGTAAGATTAAAAGTATGGGAAATATATGAAATTACCAAACTACCCTTAAAATTCAAGTGAAAAAGACCAAAATACCCTTTAGTGTGTAAAATGACCAAATTACCCTTTTACTTAACTTGTAAGCAAAAAGATTTTCTAGCACTACTACAAACCAGTAAATAGATAACGCGAAAAAAAACGTTGAGGTTTCAATCAGAAAAACGTCGTGGTTAAGAGTGTCATCTATTTGACACCCTTACACAGCGTTTTTAAAATGTTGTAGTTAAACACATTATACAACGTTTTTTAAGAAAAAAACGTTGTAGATTTATTTTTCATAAATTAGATGTTTTAAAACGTTGTAGAAGGTATGATTCCACAACGTTTTCTGGCTAAAAATGTTGTAGTTTAATATATCAGACAATGTTTAGGCACATTTACACAACGTTTATGATGTGTAATCTATTTAGAAGGTGGCATTTATTTATACAAATATACAACATTTTTAAAATGTTATAGATAAAAAAAAGAAAAAAAAGGGTTGTGATTCACCTATATTACCAATGCACCTACAATATGCTAATGCCATGATATATAACTAAAAGGTCTAAATTCTCATTTAAATTTAAAGCCAAAATGTATCAACAATTCAAAATACATCCCAATAATACCATTCATTTACAATTTTAAATTACTATATCCACAAAATATATACCAAACTATCCATAAGCACTGAAGTGCCTAAGTATACTGCAACAACAGAACTGCCACACCTAACCAATAAAGCAGAAATAGAAAAGAGAAATACTCAAAGTTCAAGCTAATTTTTGTGCCATTTTCTTTTGCTGATTTTGAGCAGTCCCAACCTGAATGCCATCAATGTATACTTCAACAGTTGCTAAATTGCCACTTCGAGTAGCTTTGTACTCCAAGCCTTCAGCCTGTTGTTGACACCTTTCTTGCAGTTCCCGCACTAGATGCATAGGGAGTGTTTCTGGAGTGACCATAGGATCTAATGCATAGGGAGTGTTTCTGGAGTGACCATAGGATCAAATAAAGGTTGGAAGACCTGTTATTGTAACATAATTTCGATAAATAAACCTTTAAGTCGGGAAATCACAACTCGTCCCCAAAAGTATAAGAAGATCAGTGGATTCTATAGAAACCAACCTGCCAAACAACACCAGTATCACGTCAACTATCTAAGAAAATGGAACCAGCAATTGATTCAACAATGTCACCTAGAACTTTTGGTGCTTTGCAATCACCCAAGCCAAAGGAATTGAATCCTGGCTTTAAAAATTCTTTTTGAACCTCCTTCACGAAGTCCCGAATCTGACAAAGAAAGCAAAGATGAAAATACAATCACAACTTGCTTGACATAGCAGTAAAGCAAAACATGGCCAGGCTAATAATTACAGTCCCCCCTCCACTTAAAAGAGTTTCAAGTCAATAAGATTATGCAAATGAAGATTATGTTTGACGGCAACACGTGTAAAATTTTCATTATTTACGGTAGCAGCTCTCAAGTCAGTCAAACTTCCAAGGGGAAGATCTGTGTATGTTACTCACCATTTGTTGTCACATCCTAGTTAGCTGACCTTCATGCTTCTGGGGGTATCTAAGAAATAGGTATCAACTCACAACCAATTTTAGATAAGCATCTCCTAATAGCTTTGCTCTTTCATAGCAGAAAGTCTCCTGACATGAAGAAGCAGTCAGAGCTTCCAAGATCTGCAAACAACAGACACGCATATAAGTTAATGCATGAATGGATAAGCATCTGTCTTAGTTACTTCTTCAACAAGATTCCAGTCAATCTCGTTTACTAGATCTACAGATTTATTGTCCAACTAATGTAAATATTACAAAATAGTTACAAGAATCAGGTGAAGGAGGGGAAAAAAGAGAAAAGTCTAAACTGAAACACTAGGAAAATAAGAATTACAGTAATAGAATTACAATATGTCATTATCAGTTAAGAAACTTACAGAGGAATGGAGGGCATTAAGCTAGCCTCCGTTTCACCAGAAATCCCCTAAAGAAGATGAACACAGAGATGCCTTGATAGAATAAGAATCTCCATCTGAACCATCCTCTTGTTGATAGAATAAGAATCTGAGAGGTGAAATTATAAGCCAGCTTTCCAGACCAAACACAGGACATGAGTCAAATAATGAAATAGTTATCTAAAGGCTTTTATAATTCTAACACCAGCAAATTTACACAATAAAAAAATATCAAGATTTGTGGAATTGGACATGAAATATATATTACATGAAAGGACTCAGTTTCACAATAAAATTCTAAGTACAGACTGTAGTGGGTCAACTTGTAAAAAACACCGAGTGAGCGTGGAAAACTCCAACCAACTTGTCTAACTTTTTAAAACGCCGATTTCCAAAAGATTGACAAGTGTGGCTAAAAAAGCACAAAAAACATTAATGTCCACATACGTTACAAACAAAAAAAAATCTTACTGCAAAACTTAATCAAGCTTCGAAGCACAATCCCACATTAACACGTTCCCAAGAGAAATACAAAAAAGTTGTAGTTTATCAACATAAGAAAAACAACTAATGGTGCAGGAAACTGAACTTGAAGACACTGTTCTGAACTAAAACTACTACAATTTCTCACTGGAAAGCAACTAGATTGGAGAAGAAGATAAAAACAACAATGATATTATTTTTAGAAATATTCTGTGACAGATCAGCGGCTGTGGCTGCACCAAATAGCAAGGTACCCCCACCAAAAAATATAAAAAATTGGCAAAACCAAAGCCTGGACAAAAGAATGTTGGTTCACAAGTTCAACATGCTTGACATGAAAAATGTAACGATTGAGAAATTTATAATTTAATTTAAATATTTAATGAATTAAATAAATATTTTAAATAATTTATTTATTGAGAAAAATAAATAATTGATGAATTGTGGTGAATTAATTTAGTAACTAAAGTGATTAATGTTAATTAAATTGAATAGTGATAATTTTATTTGAAGGATTTAATTTAAGGAAATTAAATCCATTATTTATTTTAAAGGAAATAAATAAATTAAATAAAGTGATGTTTCTAATTTATTAATTAAATTAGATATATAATTATTTATTAATTATAAGTATAATGATAATAAGATTTTTATTATTATTATAAGTTATTTAAATCAACTAAACTAAAGTTATTTAAATTAACTAAATTAAAGTGTGACACAAGTAACTATATAATATAAATAATATAAAAATAATCTGGTATGGGAATTATGCGGTAGCCAAACAAGGCCTTGTGGCCTTTGGCTTATTCCAACTGACGTCTTTTTATTTTTCTAAAGAAAGAGTACGTGTGAGTGGCCATTTTTATTACTTCGCGTCTTATTCTTCCAAGGACAAAATAGGAGAGGGTTTTGAGAGAGAGCTTGTGGGGAAAAGAGTGATTCTCTGTTTATTTTGCTAAGGAGTTGGAGTATCAAGGTTCTTATTGTTCTTCTTTCCAACAATCAAGGATTTAAGGTATATATTTCTACTAATGTCTGGGTTTTGATTTCTTAGTGATTGTCTACTGTAAATTGGTAGTGTGTTGGATTGATATATGTATGTATGTTGTTATAATCTGATAATCATCAATTGTGAGTGTTATTTGATAATTAACTACTTGAAATTTGGGTTTGTAAGAAGAAAAATATAAAACAGTGTTTATGTTTGAAAAATGGCTTTCGAAAGTACAAAATTTTATGATCAATACTTGTTATAATCTGGAATTTGATGTTAGAATATGTTTGTATGTTAAGAGACGAAAGCGACGTAGTTGGAATCGTATCAATTGATTGAGAAACGAGTTCGTGGTGATTGAATTCGTTAATAGTGTAAAATATGATGAAATTTGGAAATTTGGGATTTTGATCATTCAAAATTGAATATGTAAAGTGTTTATGTTGTTATTGTGTAGTATTGCATGTTTATATATGTTATCACAAAGTTTAGTTGCTAGGTTTCATGTAAATCGGTGGTTATTGGAATGAGTTGGGTGTCTGCATTGTAGAGTATGCAGCTTTATTTGGGCGTGGCATGAATCTGCTATTGCATACATAGACAAAAATGGCGCAATTGCGCTTAATTGGTTTTCTAATGTAACACGAAAGCAAATTTGACCTAAGGTTAAGGTTAGGGACAAAGACAATTGTATCGCGTTCTCGAGCCAAGGCAATGACTTCTGCCTATTTGCAGGTCATGTGTAATGGACTTATGTTAGCTAAGCAAGCATGTTAATGATATTAAGACATAATAGAAACTACAATAACAGATTCTAAGGTGTTATAATACAAAGTGTAAAAGATTTTTAAGTGATTGTTAATTAAGTTATATAATGAAACTAAAAGTGATGTTTTCAAAAGTTAGAGATGAACAATTATGTTATGTTGGATCATAATGAGATTTCAGAGGCGTTAAGGATGTTAACCAACATGGTTAGATGTTAGGTTAGTGTTATGACCTAAATGATGGGTTAAAACCCATAG
The DNA here is from genome assembly GCA_020205605.1 of Panax ginseng. Classification (NCBI taxonomy): domain Eukaryota; kingdom Viridiplantae; phylum Streptophyta; class Magnoliopsida; order Apiales; family Araliaceae; genus Panax; species Panax ginseng. Next base: position 88,164,357 of record CM035130.1, on the reverse strand, counting down.
TGCTAATATTCATACAACTAATTGTCGTTGCGATTTCAATGATATATGTAGGGTAATTGACGAATATTACATTTGTGTAGCTTACATACAAGGCAAGTTTCTAAACCTTAACTCTTTACATTGAGTATGCTTTCTAACTTTAGTCTTTTGTTAATGAATGCAAGTCCTAAATTTTATTGAGCAAGACTATTTATTCTATCCTTATGGATGATTGAACAAGCTCTTATAACCTAATTCGTTACCTCTAGCGAGTTTTACTTTTCTAAACCTTGATATTATTATTCAAATCATATATTGTTCTAATACATCGATTTAAATGAGATTGTTCTTACTCTTTTGGGTACAACACTTTGCATGTATATCATGTTTATTCAATTATATATTGTTGATATCCAATCTTTGACTTTGATAGCCTTGTTCAGTTATACATTCTTGTATTAAACCTTCAAGTAGTAAGCAAACTCTTATTGATTAAATTAATCTATAATTGAATAGTGTTCTAAAATTCTAGAAACACTGATAAGCTAGTTCCAAACTAAACTTTCTTTAGTGCAGAAATTCTAAATTCAAACTGAGACAAACCACCCTAACATAGGGGATTGTAACGTTTAGATGTTTGTGCACAATACATGGTACAAAGGGTTGATCCCCCTAAATACATTAAGAAGGGTCTGTATAGTCTAATGACTGTTAAGGTTAAGGTAATAATACCTAAATACCGGAGACATGGTTCGTGGTCTTAAGACCCTCAGATATTAAAGTTCGAACTTGTTTTCTATTTTGATTCATAGAATAAGTTCATTATTGTTCAGTATTCGTTGTTCATTCTCATGTTGTTATCATTACTACTTTCTATATCAGTGGGCATTTGTTTGCTCACTCTTGCAATTAACACTGCAGCTAAAGCGGAGAAAGTTGATGAGCCATCTACTAGCAAAGGAAAGGGCAAAATGTCCAAATGTTGAAGACTTATGAGAAGTTTATTTAAATGTTTTATGTTACCAGACTTGTTTTATTTTATGATGTATTCCGCAAACTGATGTAATAAATTTAAGGTTAGATTACGTGGGATTATTTTGAGATGATAATATAACCCTTTAATGGAAAGGATTATTGTTTAAGTTACTTAAATTATGTCCTTATCCATTGTGATGGATAGTTAGATGTAATGGTTTTGGATAGTGAGCACCAAATTCTGTGAGAATGGAGTACCCGGGTTTGGGGGTGTCACAAAAAATACACTTTACAGAATAATTCGAAACTCTATATCTTACAATTGACAATCCATTGTCAAAGATATCACCAAGGTCTGCCACATAAAGATAAAAGATCCCTTTTGCTTGTAGAAGAATTCCACATCATATTAAGAAACTCCTTTATCTGCCTCAAAAGTTATATAAGAGTGCACTAACCTTTCAGTTGAAAGGAATGCAAGAAGAAGGGCTGAGTAAGCTTCAACAATCAAAGCAAAGAGCTCCTTCTTGAGACTATGGGGAACATCTGCTATAGTGGAAGTTGGATATTTATAACAGCGGTGGAGCAGAGAAATTACCACTGCTAGTAGCCTCTCCTCTGGCAGGGTGACAAACCTCGAGCCAATTTCTGTGACAAGAATCTGTAAAAATGATGTTACTTCAAAATGTAAAGTTGATTTAGTACTAAGCAAACAGTAAGGCACACTGCAGGCAATTTTCTTAGAATCAGTCGCTTCAATATATTATATTGGACAACCTTTAACGAGATGGGCAACAACACAACAACTATGAAAAACAAACTCCCATTTTCCTTTCTATAAGCTCAGTAACTCCACCATGTATACCTGCATGAGCACAACACCGATTACCATTATAAATAGCACCACGTAAATTGAAGTTATTTTAACATGGAGAAATATGGTGTGAATGTGTGATAAGAAACTCATATTCACATATAAAGAGCCTAAAGAGATGCATAAACCATCCACTAAATGCAACTTGAAAAATCCCCCGAATGTCATTGGAAATGTCACTTTTTACTTGTGATAATATCAATTCCCAAATTATAAATCAAATTGATGTAAGATATCTATATGCCTCTGTTGGATATGACTAAATCATCTCAACCTATGTTCTCTCATCTTCTTCTCAATCGGTGCTACCCAATTCTCTTTCAAATCGTCTCATTTCTGATCCTATTCATATGACCACACATCTTTTCTAAAATAAACTTGAAAATTTAAAAACAACAGAAAAAATAAAAGCTTTTTAAGATTTGCATTCTGCTGAAAGAAGCATACACAATATATGCAAGATCACATAATTAAACCATAAGAACATGGTCTAGTGGACTGGCGACACTGCCCTCTACTTGGTCAAAAAGAGAAAAAGAAAAATAGTAGAAGAGAATTTATAAAATAATTACCTCCCCAAATGCACCCCTTCCTACTATTGTTAGAAGTTCAAAATCATCAACACCCATCTTATGTCTTTGAACTCTCTAAAAATTTCAGAAGATTAATTTGCTCTTCCTTTGGAACATCGCCGTCGGCAAGCTTCCTCTCCAAGACCCAGCGCCTAAATTTAGTTATGACCAAATGAAATCTGATTCAGTTAAAAATTACAGAACACACATTTATTGTAAAAGTCGTAAAAAATCTCAAAATGTAAAGATACCACTATAAGAGAATTAATGCAAGAATCACTGATTTACACCATCACTTAAGACATCTACATACCAGGTCTTCGTTGATGATGTAGTAGTCGAACTTATCATCCCAGTCGTCGTGTATATTCTTCTCCTTCACAAGGTCTCCGATGTTAATGTGGCGGAGCTGGGTGGCTTCCGCCAGCGCCGACGACATCGTTGTCTTGCCGGTACCAGATGTTCCAGTCACCAGAATGTTTGGTCTCTTCCTCTCCATTGCTCCGCACACCTATCTCTCACTTTGGCTTTGCCTTTCTGCTTGGGATTTGGGAGAGCTGCTTCACTTGTTGTTGGAAAGCTGGGAGGCACGTAAACCCTAGGTGAGAGAGAAAGTCGATGAGGCACGATTTCCATCAGCTGAAAATACATTCTTTTTAATTCTAAGTTTTCAAGTCGCAGTTTTTTCCTCCGTGTTCTTTTGTATAGATAATGTTTTAAAAAAAAAAAACGTTATCTAGTTAAAACCAAAAAATATTCTTTTAAATGGATAACTTTTTTTCATATATATGTACAACGTTTTGTTAAAAAATGTTGTGAAAAAAATACCACAACGTTTTTTATAAAAATGTTGTGATTTAAATATTGTCTATTTACTACTTTGTACTAGTGTAGAATGTTATGACTCACCAAGTTAAGATCTCCCATGTGCAAAAATCTCAGCTAAATCCTTATCTTTTGTGCCACCTTGCAAGCTTAGATTCATTGAATCAATTTATAAGAGAAAAAGAGAGAAAAAATTGCTCACTTGCTATCAAGCACTCAACCAACTCTCCTCTCTCTCAAAGCTACGAAATCTCTTAGCAAATCAGTCCCTAAATAACCCTCTAGACCATCACAAACAGATTAGGAAGCAAGGATTCAAAGCTTGTCAAGAAAGAGGTATAAAACCCTAGCCCTATTTGATCTTACATGTTAGGATAAATTTTGTGTTTAAGTGTTTAGATGCATGCTAGAGGATGTTATATGATGATCTATGATGTTACATCATAGATCTATAACCTCAAAGTACCTTAATATTAAAGTTTTTCAAAACTGTCATGAACCCTAATTTTGTGTCTGACAAGCATAAGTCCGAGGCTGTAGATTCTTGCTTGTTAATGATTTTGTATGTTTGATGCTTTAGACTTGTAGTTTGTTGTATGGACTTTGATCTGGACTTGGAATCATGCTTAGATCATGTCCAGAATGAAACATATTCATGGTCAAACTCAGTTGACTGAGCATGACCAAGAGTTTCTTGGCAGCCCAGAAACTCAAAATTAGTGTCTGACAACATTTTCCAAGGCTCATATCTATTAGTTGTTAAATGTTTTGTTGATCTTATTATATCTAGTTTGTAGCCTGTTAGATAGACTCTAGATCCATGCCTTTAAATCACTCAAACAATCAACAGATTGTAAGTAGTGGTTGCTTAAAGTAGCCTACTTCTAAGATTGACTTTTAAATTCGGGTAACCCCAAAATGGTTTTTCCAGTGTCGACAAGATGTTCAAGGTCCCAGATCTTGCATGTGTTTGATGTTTTGTTTGTGTTAATGTATCTAGACTATACTCTTGTATGTGTACTACATATTCATGCTCCTAAATCACCTAGATAAACAACAAAATGAAAATAATTGTTGGTCAAACTAGCCAACTCGTTCACGGTTACAGTTTCTAGAAAATCCAGAAACCGTATGAACATGGTTTCTGACAACCTTTGACCGAATGCTAGCTTATGATTTTGATGTAGTTTGAATGATATGATGATTGATAATTGTACCTTGACATGTGAGATACAAGCCTAAACCATAAGAACACATAAACACTGACCAGAACCTAAACAAAATTGAGTCTCAAAATGGACCCATGAAGCTGACTGAGTTTCTGGAAAACCTAGAAAGTTCTGACAACAACTTTGAATGGCCAGATCTTCATGCTTTGTGATTGTATGACTTAGTTAATGCTTGATTCATGTAGTATTACATGTATACTACACGATCATTACAAGACCTTGACCAGAAACAACATGACCAGCAAGTTACAGATGGTCAAAGTAGGCACCATGAACATTGACTGTCAGTTTTCTTGAGCCTTAAGAACACTTACAAAGACAAAAACCGTCGCTATAGCCTTTAGCGACGGATTTAATTATTTTGTTTTATAAATTCCGAAAAATTCTTTAAAAATAAAAATAAATTCCTAAAAATTACAAAATCAGTTTTAAAAATTATTTTAAGTTATAAAAATTAACTTTTGATAAATTGACATATTTTTCATTAATATTACTATTTATTTGAATATTAATGGTATTAAATTAATTTAATAAAAGTATTAAATAAATGGGTTAAAAATGATTTTTATATTATAAAAATTATTTTAAATGATAATAAGGTGTTTAAAAATATTTTAAGTTATAAATCATGACTTTTAATATTTTAAGGTAATTTTCATTAATAATTTAATATTAATGATAATAGTTTTATTTAATATTTATATTAAATATATAGTTTAAAAATTATTTTAATGATTTAAAAATCATTTAAAGGATTTAAAAAAATATTTTAAGTTATAATAAATAACTTTTAATATTTTCATGAATAATACATTAATATTTAAATATTAATGGTGATAATTTAAAAATGATTTTAAATGTTTTAAAAATCATTTAAGGGTAAATTAAATGTTTTAAAAATATTTTGAGTTATTGATAAAATATTAATGATAATGGAATTATTCGTATTTAAATCATTTAAAAAATGTTTTCAGAGTGTTTGAAAAATCATAATAAATTATAATAATTATTTAAAATTATTATAAGACCTTGAAAAATAATATGATTACAATTTAAATTATCGGCTATAGTATTGAAGTTACAGAATAGAGTTCAAGAAAATATAAACTTGATTAATATCCGATAAAGTCGTCGGTACACCGAAATGAATCTGAAGTTGACCCCGACTTATATAAATTGACTTGATAAGTAATTATTTATGCTAGAATGACTGCTATAACTATGTGACAATGTGTTTAAGCTATATGATGACTGTGAATAGCAGTGTTATGTGTTATGATATATTATTCTGATAAAAAGAATAATCTTATGAATGATAGATTTCAGTATAAAAGATAAAACTAAGTTGTGTAAGCAACAGATCAGGCAAGTATCCCTACTCTTTGTATCTACTTATGCAATACTCCTGTATAAGTAAGTTGTCGAATTATACTCATGTTATATAAGTTATTAAACTCTACAGTTATCGGTCATGTATTTCAACATTAGTATTCATGCCAGTTATCAAACCCTATTTGCTTACCATTACCATAATAATGTATAATCATTATATACTCTGTTGATAGATAGTTAAGTTAGATTATTCAAGTGCCCTCACTTGGATAATGACTGTATTTAATCACATGTTGACATATACCTGCTAGTTTTCAGATATGTATATGTTATCTAAAAATATTGTTGACCAAAATATAATATTATTGTTACATAGTTGAATTATTCTAATTCAGATTTCAGATTAATTATGAACAACCCGAACATGAAAAACTTTTATGCGCCAAAGGCGGACCAGCTGAACGATTTATCATTCAAACAAGTAGTGTTGATCAATACAGGGCATAACGGGTTGATCACCCTCTGTGTCCGTAAGATATGACAGTTTTCAGATGAAGTTCTGTTTAACCTTTTCAAAAATTAAAATAAAATTCATACTTTATTAAACTGTTTCCAATTTTATAGTCAGTACGCAGTTTCAAAAATGAAATAGAATTAATATGTCGTTCAGTATTGTTTCAGTTTACTTCACAACATTTACTTTGTTGTAGAAGTGTCATCCAAAGAAAACAATTAAATCTTTCAGATAGTCTTTATTCATTGCTATTACTTGCTGGGCACTCAAATGCTCATTCTTACTTTAAATTTAAATGTTTTTAACTAAGCTAGTACGATCTGAAGGTTCCAGCAAGGACAAAGGGAAGGGGAAGCTGAAGGAGTAGGTTAAATTATGTTGTTATGACTGTCTATAGTAAGATATTATAATATTTATCATGTAATGTAAGACTTAAAGGTTCTCGAGACTTGGAAGGTAGATCACTTTGATATAATAATTTTATTTAATTAATACATTAAGTAGTTGAATGAATATTATCATGGAGCACCAAGTACGAGTTTCAAGTACTCGGATTTGGGGGCGTCACATGAACGAGGCATAGCATTACTTTCAAATAATTTCACATTGACCCACACACACACACACATTTATATAATAGTTTAATTGAACAGTGGCAGTCACCGTGGTAACACAGATGTCGGGGGGTGCCTAACACCTTCCCTCTGCATAAGCAAGTCCCCGGATCCTAATGAATCTCGATTTCACAGACTAGTTTAACAGTGTTACATCGCGTGGTCAATGTGCAAACCTTTTCTCGGTTGAGTTGGTGCAACCATTTAAAAATACCAATTAGTCACTTTTACAGTCCAATCATCGACATATAAATGTTGGACCTTTTCACAACCTATTTTTTCAAACAAATCTCACCTAACATGAGAATACCAAAAGACAAGAACAGGAAAGGGATAGTAAAAATCCCGACGTCGATAGGTGGCGACTCTGCTGGGGATTTCAGTAAGAGGACTTAAGCCACTACTACAAACTTGTTAAAACTTTTATATGCTTGTGTGTGGATGTTGCATTTAAATTGTGATGAATGTGTACGAATGCGTTTACTTACCGCACTTAATGCCTTACACTATATCTTGCTAAAACTAAAATTTTCATACAAATTCAAACCCTTTGTATATAGGTGCGAACGAGGCCTCGTATAACTTCTAAATAACAACACATTGACCCACACACACACACACACACACATTCATATAACTGTTTCTTGAAAAGTGGCGGTCACCGTGGCAACACGGATATCGGGGTGCTAACACCTTCCCTCCGCATAATCAAGCCCCCGAACCCAAATGAATCTCGGTTTCACAGACCCGTTTAGCAGTGTCACATCACTGGGTCAATGTGCAAACACCAACTTGCGACTCTTACAGTCAAATCATCAACATATACATGTCGGACCTTTTTCACTTATTTTTTTAAATAATCACAGCTAACATGAGAACACCAAAGAACAAGAACAAAAAAAGGACAAATAAAAAACCCGACGTCGACAGGTGGTGACTATGCTGGTGACTCCAGTAAGAGGGCTTAAGCCAGTGCTACAAGCTATTCAAAACTGTTATATGCTTGTGTGTGGATGTTGCATTTACATTTATGATGAATGTGTACGGATGCATTTACTTACTGCACTGCAATATATCTATCTGTGATATTAGTGCTTCGCACATGTCATCATTCCCATAATGGTGAGACACGTTGCATATGAATGTATGTTGTGTGGTTCCTCCACCAGGATGCTATCCTGTCGGTGTTTTATTACTGGACTCGTAGGGAGACTAATTCCAATGAGGCTCAGGAAAGGCACCACCCAGATTCAATCCAGTTGAAAGACCGGATTAACTTCCCATCAAGTACATGGCGATGATCTAGGCACCTTCATGCCAAAAGGCCACGAGAGTAACCTAAGATAGGTCAGCCTCTGATAAACCAAACGCGGAGGAAAGTCTCTTCATGTTTTCCATTTTCAATTACTTGTAAAAAACATTTACTTATAATTTCATTCCATGTCAATCTTTATGTAATGGAAAATATGAAGAATATGTGTACATGCATATTAGAGCTTGGAATGCTATTGTCGACGTCGGGATTTTTATTTGTCCCTTTTCTGTTCTTGTTCTTTGGTGTTCTCATGTTATGTGAGATTTGTTTGAAAAAATAAGTTAAAAAGGTACGACATGTATCATGTCGACGATTTGACTGTAAGAGTCGCCAGTTGGTGTTTTTAACTAGTTACACCAATGCAACCGAGAAAAGCTTTGCACATTAACCCAGTGATGTGACACTGCAAAACGGGTCTGTGAAACCGAGATTCATTTGGGTTTGGGGGCTTGATTATGCGGAGGGAAGGTGTTAGGCACCCCCCGACATCCATGTTACCACGGTGACCGCCACTTTTCAAGAAACTGTTATATGAATGTGTGTGTGCGTGTGTGTGGATCAATGTGCAATTTATTTGGAAGTAGTGTGAGGCCTCGTTCGCACTTATATACATAGGGTTTGAATTTATATAAAAATTTAGTTTTAAACATAATATAGTAATAAAGTTTTATAAAAGAAGTTTTTCAAACCCTGTGCTCAATAGTAATTGAGACCTTTTCATACTTCTATTTTATTATTAAATGTTCGACTTGTTTGATTTTATTTTTGAGATACGAAGCATCTTCGAGAAAACAATATATAGTAGTGCCGAACTCCTCATGGGCATGAAAGCCACTAAGGAAATTCAAACACTCGTGAATAATTTACAAGTTACTTACTGTTGAAAATGTCCATCACGGAGGCAAGAATCTAGATTCAAATTGATTGAATCGTGATCACATGATTCCTAGGCTCACATGATACCGCAGTTTATATGAAAAGCAATAAGCAGTTATATATATAAAAGCTGTAAATATATATATACAGATATGATCAACCACCACGAAGCACCTCCATAGGGGATCAGAAATATAAATATATAAAAGCGGTAAATATATATATATATATATATATATATATATATAGACGAGATCAACCACCATGAAACACCTCCATGGGGGATCAAAAATATAAATAAAGAAGTAAATGCGATCAACCACCACGAATTAAACTCCAGGCGGGACTGAATGTAAAGAAAGTAGTAAAAACGATTAACCGCCATTTAAGTAAACTCAGCAGATGAGAATGTAAATAAAAGAAAAGGCCAATGAAGTAAACTCCGGTTCGATAGAAATGTAAATATATATATATATATATATAAGCAGTAAACGCTCCATACATAAGTCTAGGCTCAATCGAGGCATAACTCGATAATGTTTGTCCATATATATAAATATATACATATATAAGTATATATATACAGACAGAAATGAAAACCACGGATAGAAGTACGGGCATACACACACAACACGACTCTCAATGTGAAGAATATTGTGTGCAAAGATGAAGAGAAAGGCTTTATAATGTGTAAGAAGAGTTATAGTGGGCTGCCAAAGAACACTTCTATGACTATAAATGGATGAACACTCAGCTCTCGTTGGTAAAAATATAGCTATATATGAGCTAAATAGTGTTTAAAATGAGAAAACACTTAATATGGGGTGTGTACAGAGCAAATTTGACAGGGCTTCCTCGCCTTTTTTCTCTTGAATATGGCCACCCCAAGCTTTATATTTATAAATGGGTGGTCAGCAGTGTACTATGGCATTTGTAGATGCACTGTGTCGCCTGGGGTGCCCAGTGCTCATGGTCTTCTTGCTGCCTCAAGATGTGTACGTGCACTATAATGTCTGCTCGAACTTGCAGAACTTCAATCCGAGCATCCGAATGAGGTGTACAAGACCTTTCTCGGACTACTTTTGTCGAGAGTTATGCAATGACATGGGATTAGAGGTTGTACGATGTCAGGAAGAGGGGACCATGCCCATGGTCTTCAAGCTTTAAATTCTATCCGGTGTGCTGCCCTGTGTAATAGTCACTCGGGATTAGAACTCCTTGGCTCTTATGGGACATTGTTGTATAGAAATGTATGTATGAGATGTTAAGATGACGCAATGTGGGGTTGAGGTGGCAAGATGATGATTATGCCCCTCACTGGGGTTATCTCCGGTTTGGGTTGATAAAGCAGACGTTGCTCATGGTTATCTCTGAGATTGGACTACTACAAGTGTTTGAATTGCTCAAGGTCATCTTTAAGTGTGCTTGTCTTCCCGGTGTTAGCTTCGGGTCTTTGGAATGAGTGCCTCAGTGAGAGTTCCGAGGTTGAAGCTGATTGTATGCATTTGAAACAAACATTTCTAGAGTTATCACCGAAACTGCAATGATATTCCTTGGGGTTGTCTCCAAGGATGAAACTTGGGGTTATCTTTGAGGTTGGAATTGATACTCCCGGTGTGCGTTCCGGGGTTGAGACTGAACTTCTTGTGGTATCCGGAATGGATGTGAGCTGTCTTCCAGGGTTATCTCGATAGAGCGAATCGCCTCCCGCAATGTTAATAGCGAAGTGCGAGAAAATTTCGAGTGTTTTACAGGTGCCCCTCTTTATAATATTCATGCACTGCAAGGCATGGATATGATAAAGAATCCTAGACACTTGAAATGCAACAAGATAAACATGATGACATGTGCAACAACATGATGCAAATGCATGATTGATGTAGGTTGTTGGATTATTTTCTAACATGATGAGATGATTGTCGGTTCCCTGTTAATCTTGCCGAGGATGAAAATCAGTGATGTCTTGGACATGCGATCCAAGTCTTCCAGGATGTTGATGTTGCGGTTATCACCAAAGTCCTAAATCCTTGATACAGACTTTACTCTCCAGATGTGCCTCTCATGTAAAAGAGATCTGTGGGGATAAAGCTTTATCTATTTGAGGATGTGTATAATATATTCTATCATCGATCCTCTCCGATGAGGTTAGTCTTCTCTAAATTGTGTCACCAACATATACCACGGTCCTATTGGAGTTACTGCCAATAGTATGTATTGTTAGGGCTACCTGACCTTCGCTGATGTGTGTATCACTAGATAGATCCCTGTTGGGTGAACTGTCAAGGTGATGAGTGCATATTATTCATTTATTTTGATTCCATTATATTTAGTTTTATTGCATGTTTCTTGTGTATATGAGCTTATTAAGGTGTTTAATGATTTCAGGAAGAATCGCAGCTGAAATGAGAAAAAAGAGAAAATTGTAGGATTTTTAGCATTAAGTTGGATGCATGTTCTTGGCTTGGGACTTGAATTTTTGTGTAGAACTCTTATTTATCTTTTCGGAACATCTTGAATCGTCCAAAACGGAGTTCATATGAAAAAGTTATGATATTTTTACTAAACAGACGTTGAACCTCAAAGTTTGGAAGTTGCAATTTACACAACAGTCACTTGGAGCCCGATTTCTACCTTGATACAGAAAGATTCTGTCGATTCTCAAAGAATGAAAGTTACAGATCTCGTCGATATCTTCGTTTTGATAGGTAGAAGGCCCCGCAACTCCTCCCGGATCAAAAGTTATGCTCATTTTATCAAAGGACATCGCAGCAGGAAATGGAAATTCACCCCAGCGAATTTGAGCGGGAAAATTGAGAAATCTTGGATTTTTTGAAAGTTTGTAAATGCAAATTTTGGTAGACTTCTACATGGAATTGGATTGATATTTCTATTAGATTTAGGATATCTTTTAGACTAAGATTTATTTTCAAATTGGATTCTATTTCTTTATGGAAACTAGTTATGATTTGTAATTTCTTTTAGGATTTGGATTTCTACTTCCTATAGGATTTAGGACTTTGTCTAACACTATAAATAGAGGATGAGAGTCAGGATTTTATTCATTCAACTATCATCTATTGGAGTGTGGACTCAAGAGCATGTCAGGCTAGTTCTTTTTATTCAGTTCTAAAGGGAGGTGAATCCTTGTTACAAGTAATCGATTAATTGAGTATTATTATTTATTCCTTCTTGTGTGAAATTTCTTCTGATAATCTGTTTTCATTGATTGCATGCTAATTGATCTAATTGATTTAATATGGCCAATTGAATTAGTTTGATCATTATCATCTGCTAGATTAAGATTGGTATTACGTGTAATTAACTTGGTAGTAATAATTGTAAAATCCCAAATTTTACGAATAAAGATTTAAATTTCTCAAATTTTTTTTTTGAATATTATGGTGTGGATTTAATATAATGTTATAGTTGTGGGTAATATTTATAAATTTTGCAAAGTATGCAAGTTGTTATATTATTCGATTGGTCGGGGAATATTTGTACGACGACACAATCATTGGTGGACCCCACAACAGAATTATTATAGGATTGAGAAAACGACAAAAATATTTTTATGAAAATAACGGTGGAAATTTTACCGTTAATATTGTTGAACTACTCGGTAGTAAAAGTAAAGAATACGCTGATGTGTCGCATTAAGAGTAGACACCGGTATTGATTATCGATGCTTATGTGAGAAGTCACCAGTTTTTGTTTAATTATTGCTACATGATGGTTGTTGTATAGTATCTCACGTTATTTGATTCAATTATTGTTGATTGTTATATATATATATATATATATTATAAGTTTTGTTTTATTAGTATTATTAATGTAATAAAGCAGAAAAAACTTTTTATATAAAATAGAATACTTTTATAAAGTTATTCGTTTTATTAGGCTAATAGTAAAATCTTTTTATATAAAATAGAATACTTTTATAAAGTTATACATTTTATTAGACAATAATTAGATTATATTATATTTTATTATGCATAGTATTTGCATAGTGCCTACATAGTGTGTTTGCAGATAGTAAAATCTTTTTAAAAGTTATTCGTTTTATTAGATTATAAATAGAATATATTATATTTTATTGTAAACCAATCTGGACCGTCCGCTTAAAATAAATCGATCTAGACTGTTCATGGATTGGTTACTATTAGGTCCATTCTTCTATAAATAAGCTCATTCCTTCATTATTTTTTTTAATTCTTTGAAACTCTGAGAGAGAAACCGTAGAGAGAATTATTCTTCTATAATCTTGGCGTATTTCTTTAGGGTTTAAGAAAGCTTTGAGTGTAGAGCAAGTTTCTTCAAGTAAATCCCCGCCTCTACTGGTGAGTACTCTTCTTTATAAGGTAAGGGTATTATTATTTTTATATTCATGAAGAGAACTTACATTATTCCATTCTTTATTATTATTCATTGGAATAACCTCGTGATATCTATTGCTCACCCTATACTTGGTGATTTATGTTGTTATTCCATTCTTTATTATTCTCATTGGAATAACTCAGTATACGCATGATCACCCTATACTTGGTGATTTACGTTGTTATTCCTTTCTTTATTATTACATTTGGAATATCACATTCATGCGTTTTTTAGGACTTTAAAATCTTTATTATTCTCATTGGAATATCCTCGTCATGCATGCTTTTCTGGGGACCGATTCCGTTATTTATTATTCCGTTGGAATAACCTCTGCATATGCAAAGTATCACATGCATGGAGATTTCGTTGTTATTCCATTCTTTATTATTCATTTGAATATCCGCCGGTGCAATACACGCTACCGACCGTTCCATTATTTATTATTCGTTGGAATAACTCCGTCATCATGTAAATACCGCATGCATGGTGATTTCTTTTGTTATTCCATTCTTTATTATACTCAGTTGGTTAAAGTTTTGACTTCTATACTCCATTAAATGAGTGGAATATCCTTGATATTTGCGCTTCATCCAGTATCTTCTCATGGAAATATTCTTCTGAGCATTCTTAAATTTTACTCTACAAAGAAGTATCATGTTGACAATTTGGACGTTATTAGTTCCTGGATAAATTAATTCTTGAACTTGTTTTATTAAATTCTTATATCATTGTCATCATCCTAATGTTTATATTATGTTGAAAGTCATCTGTGGCCTGTAGTGCATAGATGGACTTGGTATGATTATGACCAGAGATTATTCGGTATAATCATGACCGTAATGTTACAAATGATGTGGAAAAAGTCCTCATTGGCTCGTAGTGCATTGATGGACAGTTTTTGGTATGATTATGGCTATGGATTCTCTTCGGCCAAGGGAGCAAAGATGAATTGTTTTATGGCATGATCAGATAGTTGATGAATACACGAATATCCTTGCCCGTAGTGCATGGATAATTTGTGGTCGGATACTTAATGAATATCCTTGGCCGTAATGAGGGGATGATGTGGATTATTTATTGTCGAGTCTCAATTGATAAAAGTGATAAAAACCTTTTTAAATCATAAAAGATAGTAGATTTTATTCTATACTTGACTCTTTTAATGGATTGCTTGTTCCAATCGCAGATTAAACTTGATGTCTATTGTATTTTATCGGTTTAACATTGTTGAAGACTAATGATAATTTATTCGCATTATCTTAGTCATAATATTTCTTACTAGGCTAGTTGAGCTCACCCTTTCCTTCTTTTGTTCTCTTGTGAAATGAGAACGAGCTCGGGACTAATGGGAAGCGGAGTGACGGTCCGGATGATAGTATTAGTAGTCCTCACTATTCATTAAATAGTGTGACAATAAATGTAATGAGGACTTATTTCGAGAGTGTATATTGTCTAGTAAGACAATATTTGTATTAAAACTCATGACTTTCTTGTTGTATATTAAAGATTGTATTTGTATTCGTACTCATGTATTTGGCGACTCGAATAGGTGATGTATACCTATGTTGGGGGCGTCACAATAATAATTGTGGACAAGCTTTTGTTTATTGCTAAGATTATCAGAAAACAAGTTAAACAAATCGAGCTTATGTGTTTGTTGCTTGGATTAGCCTAATTCTCTATTTCTTAATGCTTCTATCATATTAAATCTAGAGAGCTTATTCTAGGTTGTATGTTAGTTAGAATCTGGTGGAGAGCTTGTTTCATACAGTGATAATCTAAGGAGAATTTCGGATAGCAGAGGTTATGCTCATTTTACCAAAGGACGTCATGAAGAGAAATGAAAATTACTTCAAATGAATTTGAAAGGAAAATTGACAAATCTTGGATTTTTGGAAAGTTTCTAAATGAAAATTTTGGTAGACTTCTGCAAGGAATTGGATTGATATTTCTATTAGATTTAGGATATCTTTTAGACTAAGATTTATTTCCAAATTGGATTCTATTTCTTTATGGAAACTAGTTATGATTTGTAATTCCTTTTAGGATTTGGATTTCTACTTCCTATAGGATTTAGGACTTTGTCTAACACTATAAATAGAGGATGAGAGTCAGGGTTTTATTCATTCAACTATCAACTATCATCTATTGGAGTGTGGACTCAAGAGCATGTCAGGCTAGTTCTTTTTATTCAGTTCTAAAGGGAGGTGAATCCTTGTTACAAGTAATCGATTAATTGAGTATTATTATTTATTCCTTCTTGTGTGAAATTTCTTCTGATAATCTGTTTTCATTGATTGCATGCTAATTGATCTAATTGATTTAATATGGCCAATTGAATTAGTTTGATCATTATCATCTGCTAGATTAAGATTGGTATTACGTGTAATTGATATCTTTCTTCATATCAAGTAGTAACTTGGTAATAATAATTGTGGACAAGCTTTTGTTTATTGCTAAGATTATCAGAAAACAAGTTAAACAAATCGAGCTTATTTGTTTGTTGCTTGGATTAGCCTAATTCTTTATTTCTTAATGCTTCTATCATATTAAATCTAGAGAGCTTATTCTAGGTTGTATGTTAGTTAGAATCTGGTGGAGAGCTTATTTCATACAGTGATAATCTAAGGAGAATTTAGGATAGCAGAGCTTATTGTTATCTAGGGCTAATAGTTTCACTGAAGGTAAAATAATAATAACTTAATTAATTAATTGTTGTACTTGGTGAAACTGAACTGCAGAGCTGAAGTTTTTACATCTTTAATTAATATTATCATTTAATTCTTGTTCTCTTAGTTTAAAAACAATTTTCAAAAACCCCCATCTTTATTTTCTATCAAAATAATAGAATAAATATAAAACAAATCACTATCTGTGGGATCGATCCTTGCTTACTACTGTGCTAATTGTTTGAATTTGTAAAGTGAAAGTGAGGTTAATTTAGGAGTGTAAATGACAGCTCCCACAAGGCTGCTTGACCTTCATTGATGTGTGTATCAATGGATAGAACCCTGTTGGGTGAACTGTCAAGGCTGATTGACCTTTATTGATGTGTGTATCAATGGTTGAATTGCGTTGTAACCCCCGCTGGGGATTCATTCATAGATGAAGAATGCGTTGTAATCCCCGCCGGGGATATGTGGATGAATGAAAATCTGCGTTGTGACCCCCGCCGGGGTTACATTATCAATGATATTTGTTGTGACCCTTCACGGGGACCATTTAGGGTTACGACCATTTAGCCAAGATCGGACTGTGTAAGGCATTCACTGAAGTATGATTTGCAAAAGCTGAGCTCGTCGGTATAATGTACCTTGTATTTAGGCGAATACTAATGAGTGACATGTGAAGCCATAATTTGACTTGTGATAACCAGGATTCAAAGCAATTCCGCTCAAAGTTATTCCGTTCAACAACCTTTGGCGTAGCATTTTTTTTCTTGATTTGGCCTTTTCAGCTTGTGAGACCTCCTTTGCAACTCAAATTGGACTAAGCCAGAGGGGTGGGACCCATGTAGGGGTGTCACATGTACACATCGTTTGGTGGAGGTGGTGATACGTCCTTTCTAGGTTAAAGTGCCGGATGTCAAGGACGAGGAGGAGGATGTTCTGGTTGCGGACCTCGCTGCTGCTGAACGTGTTCCCCGTAGGGATTTGCCAGGCATTCAGGTGGTGAACCTAGAGCTTCTGGGCGACTTGAGTCGACGTCCTTCAGTTTACCTACACGCAAATGAGGTATAAAGTTAGATCCTAATCTTCCTTATTTACTATTGATGATGATTTGACTGCTGGGTTTCCAGCATTTGTGATGGATTCTCCCACTATGAGTGCTACTGTGATTCAGCATTCAACACAATATTTTGAGCAGAGTCTACATCTGATGACCTTTGAGAGAGATCAGGCTAGGGCCTTGATGTTGACAGCTCTTGATGGGAGAGACGCAACTCTATTAGAGAGGGATGAGGCTAGATCAGCTAGAGATGCATTGATTATAGAGTGAGATGCTGCCCTATCTTCCCGGGATGTTGCTGTTATAAACAGTACTTCAATGAGATCCCTTACGACTGGCAACCTTGCCGATATGAGTGCATACATTGATGAGCATCATGCCACTATTCAGTTTGCCTTTAATCTGCTAGATCGTGTAGATACCATTGGGCAGGAGCTTGCAGCGTTACCTCTTTCTTCAAAGAGGGATGCTATGTTAGATCTGATAGTCCGCATACACACAGATCCGTAGATAGACTTGTATTTTCCTACATGATTAAGCTTAGCCATTTTGTCACAACAACACATATTGTATATATATGTAAACGTATTATATATGATGTAGAAATATATTTTGATTTACTTCCCTTTCAGTTGTGCCTTGATACTTGCTTGATAGTTGCTTGTTTCTTCAGGGCTTATGATCTTGATGCATTCTGAACTTATCCTTGATGTGTGGACATTAAGACGTTGCAGGATATTTCAGAACGGATCATGGATCTGTGTGTATCCCTACCATCTGTGGTGTCTTGGGACTAGTTTATATATGTAGATGTGGAGAGGAGTGTGGCTTTTCCTCTCTGAGATTGATCGCACCGTAGATGGTCGCCAATACTCCTATTTGTGAGAAGCCTAGTTAATTCCATCTCTTATGGATTGGTGTTGCTCTTTGAGGCACAACCATAACTTAGATGGTTGCCAAATCTCCTATTTGTGAGGAGAGGTTAGGTAGTTCCATCCCTTTGGTCTGAAGCCGATGAAATGTGGTGGATTGAAGTTTGATCCCCGTACCGTGTGACAAGTATTTTTGTTTTGGTAGGGGGTTAGACCGAACCATAAATGGCTGCCTACGTACTCCTATTGAAGAGGAGATCAGGTTTGCGTAGTTTGAACCTAGTGTAAGAGGTTCAACGTTGAATGTGAAATCGGAAAATGGGTGTAGAATCTTTATTGATGAAGAAGGGTGTAGAAGTGTTTTTGTGGTTTTTGTTTTTGTAGAAAAAGGGCAGAAATGTTGTTGTTGTTTTTTTTATTGCGACCGGGCCATATAGAATATGGTTGCCTATGTACTCCCGGGTATTAGGGAGATCAGGTCGACGTAGTTCGCCCCTCAGAACGAATTGTAGCCGAAGAGAAGTATGAATCCCATGTGCAGGCTATACTGCAGGGAGAAGAAAGTTTGATCCCATGATTGGGACAAACTGCAGGTGTGGAAAAAGTTTAATCCTGTCTTCAGGACAAACTACAAGCGTGGAAAAGTTTAATCCCGTCTTCAAGATAAATTGCAGGTGTGAAAGGTTCAACCTTGGGAGGATAATCAAAATTGTATGAAAGGTTTAAAATGAAGTGAAACCAGACTGCTAGTTTGAAGTGTATGTTTCCCTGAGGGGCAGAAGAGTATGTAAAAAGGGTTAGAAAACCGGAATGACTGGTGATTTGATGATAAAAAACCATGATGTTTGCTTGATGATATCCTCAAACATAGTACCGTTTCATGGTGTTTGAGTTGATGAGTTGTGGAAATTCATTGCCATCGATTTCCTGTAGCCTGAGAGTGCCTCCTTTCAATACCACCTTGACAACAAACGGGCCTTCCCAGTTGGGAGCGAATTTTCCCTTAGATTGATACTGGTTGTTAATGATCTTTTTCAAAACCAAGTCATGTTGTTTAAACTGTTGTAGCCAGACTTTCCTGTTGTAGGATCTTGAGATCCTTTGCTGGTAAAACTGACCATAGAAGATAGTCGCGGTTCGCCTTTCGTCTATTAGAGACAATTGGTGATACCTGTCTTGTACCCATTAGTCTTCATCCAGCTGAGCATCCATCAACACTCTGAGGGATTCCATTTCCACCTCTATGAGGAGCACTGCTTCCATCCCATACGCTAACGAGTAGGGGGTTGCCCCAGTGGAAGTACGCATTGAAGTTTTGTAGGCTAATAAAGTCAGAGGCAAGAGGTCAGGCCATCCTTTGTGATTGGCGGACATTTTCTGCATGATCTTCTTGATGTTTTTATTTGTCGCTTTAACAACACTATTCATCTTTGGACGGTAGATGAAGGAGTTAAGGTATTTGATGTGGAATTTACTGCATAACTCCTCCATCATTTTGTTGTTGAGGTTTTTAGCATTGTCTGACACAATGACCTCTAGTTGTCCATATCGACAGACGATATTATTTCTGGTGAAAGTAATGATGACTTCTTTGGTAACCCTGGGGAAGGAGGCTGCTTCTACCCATTTGGTGAAGTAGTCAATCATGATGAATATGAATCGATGTCCATTACTGGCTTTGGACTTGATGGGCCCGATCATGTCCATTCCCCACATTGAGAAGGGCCATGGCGAACTCATATTGTGGAGTTCCCTTGGAGGGGCATGGATAACATTCCCATGAATTTGGAATTGATAACATCTTTTGACATGATCATCACAGTCAGCTTTGAGCGTAAGCCAATAATGCCCTGTTCTGAGGATCTTCTTAACAAGTAGGGGTCTGCTCATGTGTGGGCCACGTACTCCACCATGGATCTCATCCATGAGCCTCTGAGCTTGGTCTTTGTCCAGACATCTGAGAAGACTTAATCCTGCATCTCTTTTTTAGAGTGCATCTCCGCTCAGGTAAAATTTCATAGCAAGTCGATGGAACCGCCTCTTTCAGTTTGGCTCGCCTCAGCGGGTGTAGATCCATCTCGCATATAGTCCTTGATATGTTGATACCAAGGGTTGTGGATGGGAGGTAGCTCATCCGATACTTCTCCAACATAGTTCCCATAAGCTGGGGCCTTTTGTAGGGTAACTATGATGCTTGTCATGTCTTCCTTGTCAGGTATTTGAATCAAGGAGGCCAACATTGCTAGTGCATCCGCATAATCATTCCTATTACAAGGAATGTATAGAAAGGAGATTTCTTTGAACTCCAAAGCCATCTATAAACTTGCCGATGGTAAGGCAACAAATGTAATTCTTTGATTTGATAGATTCCTGTGGATTGTTTGATTACCAACTTTGAATCCCCAAAGATAGTTAACCACCTGATTCCCGTTGAACGGGCATGTTTTAGCCCCATGATACAACCTTTCATACTTTCAGATTTTATTGGTGCCGATAAACCGCAATTTGACAAATGACGGATACTACTCCCCATACGGGATACTAGAACTGCTCCAAATTTTCGTAACCTTACGTGTTAATGACTCCATCAAAATATATTTTCCACATATGGCATGCATCGTACTGATGGTGTTGCTGAATTGTCATGACCCCTTCATCGGGGAAATATGTTTCCAAGGGTTTAAAGTCCCCTATAGGTGCGGCGGCCAGTTGATCCACAATTCCTTGACCATTGACAGATTTTTGCGTCACATAGATGATGTCAAACTACTGTAGGATCAACTGCCATCTGGACAGCCTATAATTTAGTATGGGCTTACTGAACACATACTTGAGAGGATCCATGTGGGATATGAGATGGGTTGTGTGACCATGGAGGTAATGTTGTAACCTCATGGAATCCCATGCTAAAGCACAACAAGTCTTCTCAATCAGAGTGTACTTGTGTTCACTGTTGCTGAATCTTTTGCTGAGGTAATAAATAGCTTGTTCTTAGCCTCTATCGTCTTTTTGCCCCAGCATGCAGCCGATAACATTGTCATTAATGGAAAGGTTCATGAACATGGGAACACCATCCCTGGGTGGTACCAATACAGGAGTGTTAACCAGCTGCTCTTTGATTGTAAGGAAGGCTTTTTTCTGACACTCATCGTTCCATTTCATGGAGGAGTTCTTCTTTAACAATTTGAAAATAGGTTCACAGGTTGCTGTGAGTTGAGAAATAAACCTACTAATGAAGTTGATTCTTCCCAAAAATCCACTTATTTCTGTCTCTGTCTGAGGAATGGGCATTTCCTTGATGGCCTAGATTTTGGTGGGATCCAGCTAAATCCCTTTGTGGCTGACTAGGAAACCTAGCAATTTTCTTGATTTAACGCCAAAGGCGCACTTGGCTGGATTTAACTTTAAGTTATACTTACGCAACCTGTTGAAGAGCTTTTTGAGATGGTCAAAGTGGTCTTCTTCCCTTTGGGACTTGACAATGATGTCATCCACGTAGATCTTTATCTCTTTATTCATTAAATCGTAGAAAAGAGCCATCATGGCTCGCTGATAGGTTGCCCCAGCATTGATGAGGCCAAATGACAATCGTCTGATCAGAAGGGTTTCCAAGGCGTGATGAAAGCAATTTTCTCACGATCTTCCTCAGCAACCATAATTTGATGATACCCCACAAAGTAATCAAAAAAGGAGTACATGCCGTATTGAGCAGTATTGTCAATAAGAATGTGGATAAAGGGCACGAGAAAGCTATCTTTAAGGCAAGCTTTGTTCAGATCCCGGTAATCCATGCAAACTCGCACCTTTCCTCCTGGTTTAGGCATGGTAACAATGTTGGATATCCATTCCGGATATGTGTACACCATGATAATGCTAGCTTGAAATTATTTCACAATTTCTTCTTTCACCTTTAAAATCCACTCAGGTTTCAATCGCCTGAGCTTCTGCCTGACTGGCTTAAATCCTTCCTTAATGAGAAGGCAATGAAGGACAATGTCAGTGGACAAACCCACCATGTCTTCGTGAGACCATGCAAACACATCCTGGAATTGGGTTAATAACACAACCATGTCATTTCGTTGGTTTAGGGTTAGGTCTGAACCATGGATTAGCTTAGGGCTTTCTAAGGTTCCAAAATTGAAAGGAATGGTTTGATCAAGATTAGGTTTAGGTTTGTCTTTGACCTATTCCTTAATCTCCTGAGGTGTCTCAATGTCCTCTTGGATTTCCATCAAGTCTGAGTCCAACTTTTCATCAAAGTTACAGTCCTTGTGGAGAAAAGGCACCTCATCAGCAAGTACATGTACATCTAAATTCAGAGTCCTAAAATAAAATATGCTTTCACTTAATATATGAAACTGTTTAATCATAAAAAAGTGTTAGCATGTACTGATAAAATAACTTCTAATATTGTACATAAAAATAAGTAATTAAAGTTATCTACATGGCAGAGGGATTTTTGCCCATTTTACCCTCGTTGACCAATACATAGAGTGCTGCTCCAATTGTCAAGGGTAAAGTCCTGATGGAATGTAGTGATGGAGGGGCTATCATCGTCCTCCTTTTCCCGAATGATGACCATAACATCTGGGAAATCATCGTCTGGGGTATATCTATTTGTATGTTCATCATGGACAATGATGCGTATGCCTGACATCATTAGGGCGATGTCACGTTTATGTTTCCATTCCTTTTCTTCCACTTCGGGATCAGGAATCAGGACCTTTTTTTCTTTGAATGGTACTGGTTTGGGAAACAACATAGCCATAACATGGGCTGGCACCTTTACTGGAGACTGTATCAGCTCATGAGGTGTGGGTGGAGAAAATCATTGTATGACGGAAGCTTGAGGAATCTGCTTGTGCTTATGAGGATTCCTATGACTAGAACTGGCAGAATATCCTAGTCCGGATGTCCTAGTTTGACTGGACACTTGGATTAGGTGCTTAATACCCTGCCGATCTTTACCAAGCCCTTGTCTAGGCTGATGATCCAATGACATCATTTCTTGAGTAGTTGCCATTATTTCGACAGAAATCTTGGGTACGGGAAGTGGTGCTCCAATAGGATGGTATTACGTGTTACTCACTTCCAAAGTATGAAAACTAGCCAGCTCAGCTTCTGAATTAAAGCTGATGATTGGTAGGTCTCCTTGTTTAGGACATTCCGACTCAGCGTTGATAGTGACTAAGCTATTGTTGACAATGTATTTAAGTTGTTGATGAAGTGTAGAAGGGACGGCTCCAGCCATGTGGATCCATGGTCTCCCCAATAACAGGTTATATCCTGAATCTATCTTGAGGATGTGGAAGGATACATTGAATGTATTAGGACCAATCTCAATTGGCAGCTCAATCTCTCCGATAGAATTTTGTCAGGATCCATCAAAAGCTTGATAATCGTATGGCTACTTCGGATCCGTTTGAGATTGACGTTCATCTTCACCAAGGTGGCATAAGGACAGATATTCAGAGACAAACCTCCATATATCAAAACTCTAGCTAACATATACCTGAAGGACAAAACTATAATGTGCAATATCTTGCAATGACCGGTCCCTTCGGGCGGTATGTCGTCATCAGTGAAGGATATCACATTGTTGTTAAAAATGTGATCAACCAGATGTTGAAATTTTTCCACATCCACTGATTTTGGTAAATAGTCTTCTTCCAAAACCTTCAATAAGATCTTCCTGTGATCCTCGAAAGAGAAAACGAAGTCCAGCATTGAGATCTGATGTGGAGCTTCTCTTAAGCTTAGAACCACCTTAGCTTCGTTATGGCCCATAGTGCGGAGGAATTTCTCAATTTTCTCTATGGGAATCTTCCCTTTTGCTTTTATGATGGGCTTCATCACCCTCTGAGGAAGATACAGTGGATTTTCCTTCGACACTGTAGCAGTAGT
Source organism: Panax ginseng (assembly GCA_020205605.1). Classification (NCBI taxonomy): domain Eukaryota; kingdom Viridiplantae; phylum Streptophyta; class Magnoliopsida; order Apiales; family Araliaceae; genus Panax; species Panax ginseng. Next base: position 88,140,373 of record CM035130.1, on the reverse strand, counting down.
ATGAGACGTGGATCCTTCAACTTCTCCATAATTCCATGGGACTTTGTGTAAGCTGACAACAAGATACTGTGGTCTGAAGGGTAAAGAAATTGGCTCTGGTGCAGCCACTTTCGAAGGATTGTCAGCTCCTTGGAGTTGAATTTCTTGTATGGGAAATGATTTGACAGTCTCATTAGTCTCAACGGATATAACTGCTACTAGTCCCTTCCATTTGGTAGGACAGGTATTCCCACTCTCGAGTATCACAGTGTCATCATCTGCCAATTGAAGTACACCGCTGTTAATTAGATTCTGAATAAGGTGGCGGAGTGCCCATCATTCTTCTGTGTTGTGACCGCGAGAATGTGAATGATATTGACATACTCCATCGGAGTTGAACCGTCTTGAACGGGGATTAATTGGAGGTAGAAGGGAGGTAATTCTTCCATCGTTGATTAACATCTAAAATATCTCCTCCATAGGTTGGCCTAGATATGTAAATTCCCTTTTATTGGCAAAATCCCGACGGGCTTTGCACTTGCTCTCTTCGCAACCTTGTCCTCCAGTGCTTCACTTTCTAAAGGTGATGAGGCATTCATAACAAAAGGAAGAAGATAGGCATGCTCCTGGTTGAGTAACTGGCGTGTGACTTGATGCTAATGGGTCACTAGTTCTGCCAATTGTTCAATTTGCTTACAAAGAGCTTTCATCTTTCATTCCATAGAAAATTGGAACTTTACATAATCCCATCTGTTAACACCATCTTTGATGGTCTGGGATGATTCACCATTAAAATTGGAACTCTGTCCAGTGCTCCAACTAATCATGTTGACCTCTTCTTCTTCGTGTTGATGAAGATGGTTGTCTTGCACATGAGTTTGATCTGGTTTGGTAACCACGATCTCACCATTGTCTATTAAATCTTGGATCTTATGTTTCAAGGCCCAACAATCTTGAGTCTCATGTCCAGGTGCTCCGGCATGATAAGCACACTTTCGAGTAGCATTGAAATCCCTCCCATTAGGGTTGGCTGGTGGAAGAAGATGTGTGATTTTCTTCTGAGTAGTCAGAAGAGCAAGAATATTCTCGAGCGAATCCCCTAAGGGTGTGAACGTTAGAGGGCACTTTGCTTCTCTACCTTTAGGCAATGGAGGGTTTGAAGACTATGCTTGGAAAGGGGAGTAATTCCTCCTCTGTATAGGCATGTTCTGACTGCTTTTTTGACCTTGTAGTATCAAGGAAACATCCTCCTCTTTCTTTTTATGGACCCTCCGGGGGTTGTTTCCATAAGTTCCGGACTGGATGTTCTCAGCAACTACTTTAAGAGTGGCTAGGTCTTGAATCTTTCCTGACTTTAACCCCATCTCAGCCATCTCTCCATGCTTGATTATTTCAGAAAATGGTTTGCTAATACTAGCTAAGACTCTCTCATAGAAAGGAGATTTTTGTATGTCTATAAAAGTCATGACCATTTTTGACTCTGTTATAGAAGGAATAACTTGAGTAGCAAGGCGCCTCCACCTTTGAGCGTACTCTCTAACAGACTTATTAGACCGTTTCTTGACCTTGGTAATCTGGTACCGGTAAGGTGCCATCTGAGATTGAAAACTATACTGAGTGAGGAAGGCATGAGCTAGCTCTTCCTAGCTATGGATCTTTGAGTTGTCTATTCTGGTATACCATGAACGGCCTTCTCCAGTCTAACTCTTCTGGAACACCTATATTCTGAGCTTCTCGTTTTCCGTATAAGATCCAAGTTCTCCAATGAACACCTTCAAATGTGTGTAAGGATCCCCTAACCCGTCATACTTTTCAAAGTCAGGGGTTTTGAATTTCTCTGGATAATGAACACCAGGGAATATGCAAAGGTCAGCATATGAAACACTTCTATGTGTTCCAATCCCTTTGAGAGAATGGATAGTTTCTTCCATTTGAAGGACTTTCTTCCTGATATCACCGGTGTTTGGATCTCCTTTGAGATGGGTGTTTTCAGGGTCTTTGTTGGTCGTATCCAACTGAGGTTCTGGATTTGTTTTATCCAAACCTTGTGTAGAGGATTCTGTATGTATAGGCATTTTTGAGCCCTAAGTAGACTGATGCAATTTGTTAAGCAGAACAACCAAATCTATAATTTGTTTACTTAATCCGTCAAATTCTTCTCGAGAAATGAGATTAGACTGGTCAGAAGAAGATATGATTGGTTGCAGGCTCGTGGCCTTTTTGGATTTTGAGTGGGTAACAGGCCCAATTGTTTCCCTACAAAAAACTTATGTAGTTTAGTCTTAGGGATAATGTAAGATATACCCGTGTTAGGAATATTATCTTACAAAACGGATGTTAATTGATAGCATACAAATATTCTTCATATATTCCATTACATAAAGATGAACATGGAATAAAATTACAAGTAAATGCTTTTACAAGTAATAGAAAATGGAAAGCATAAAGAGACTTTCCTCCGCGTTTGGTTTATCAGAGGAAAACCTATCTTAGGGTCACTCTCGCGGCTTTTTGGCATGGAGGTCCCCAGATCATCGTAATTTACTTGACGGGAAGTTAATCCGGTCTTTCAACTGGAGCGAATCTGGGTGGTGCCTTTCCTGAGCCTCGTTGGAATTAGTCTCCCTACGAGTCTAGTAATCAAACACCGACAGGATAGCCTCTTGGTGGAGGAACCACACAACATACATTCACATATAACGTGTCTCACAGTTTAGTAAAATGATGACATGTGCGAAGCACTAATATCACAGATAGATATATTGCAGTGCAGTAAGTAAAATGCATTCGTACACATTAATCATAAATGTAAATGCAACATTCACACATAAGCATATAACAGTTTTGAAAAGCTTTTAGTAGCCGCTTAAACCCTCTTACTGGTGTCCCCAGCAGAGTCGCCACCTGTCGACGTCGGGATTTTTATTTGTCCCTTTTCTATTCTTGTTTTTTGGTGTTCTCATGTTATGTGATATTTGTTTGAAAAACAAGTGAAAAAGGTCCGACATGTATCATGTCGACGATTTGACTGTAAGAGTCATCAGTTGGGGTATTTAACTGTTTGCACCAACGTAACCGAGAAAAGGTTTGCACATTGACCTAGTGATGTGACACTGCTAAACGGGTCTGTGAAACCGAGATTCATTTGGGTTCGGGGGTTTGATTATGCAGAGGGAAGGTGTTAGGCATCCCCCGACATCCGTGTTGCCACGGTGACCGCCACTTTTCAAGAAACTGTTATATGAATATGTGTGTGTGTGTGTGTGTATGGATCAATGTGAAATTTATTTGGAAGTAGCGCTATGCCTCGTTCGAACATATATACTTAGGGTTTGAATTTATACAAAAATTCAGTTTTAAACAAGATATAGTAGTGAGGTTTTGTAAAAGAGGTTTTTTAAACCCTGTGCTCAATAGTAATTAAGGTCTTTGACACTTCAATTTTATTATTAAATGTTCGGCTTTTTTGTTTTTATTTTTGAGATGCGAAGAATCTTCGAGAAAATAATATATAGCAGTGTCGAACTCCTCATGGGCATGACAACCATCTAAGGAAATTCAAACACCGTGAATAATGTACAAGTTGCTTACAGCTGAAAATGTCCATCACGAGAACTGAATCTAGATTCAGTGGACTGAATCTGTGATCACATGATTCCTAGGCTCACTTGATGCCGTAGTTTATATGAAAACCAAGAAGCAGATTATATATATAAAAGTCAGAATATATATATATATATATATATATATATATATATATATATACAGACATGATCAACCACCACGAAGCACCTCCATGGTGGATCGAAATGTAATAAAGTGGTAATATATATATATATATATATATATATATATATATATATATATATATATATATATATATAAGCATGATTAACCACCACGAAGCACCTCCATGGGGGATCGAAATGTAAGTAAAGCAAAATGCGATCAACCGTAACGTAAGTAAACTCTAAAGTGACTTAAATATAAATAAAGCGGTAAAAGCGATCAACCGCCACTTAAGTAAACTCAAAACAAGGCGGAATGTAAATAAAAGAAAAGGCCACAAGTAAAGTAAACTCTGTGCCCGACAAAATGTTATATATATATATATATATATATATATATATATATATATATATATAATAGAACGCACGTAATGTTTCGAATCCCGGCTCGGTTTATCATTTTAGCGATTTGTCGCTATATATATATATAAAAGCAACGCAATCTAACCAATATAAGATTCAAAGCTCATCAAAAATGAGTTCGACAACAGTTCATATATATAAGTATATATAGATATATATAAAAGCAAAGAAGCGCCTAGAATATAAAATCTGTGCTCATCGGATATATAATAACAGATAATATATATATATATATATATATATATATATATATATATATATATATATATATATATATATATATATATATATATAAAGTAAACGCCCTGCATAAAAGTCTAGGCTCAATCGAGCCATAACTCGATAATGTTAGTCCATAAATATAAATATATACATATATAAGTATATATATACACACAAAAATGAAAACCACGGATAGAAGTACGGGCATACACACACAACACGACTCTCAATGTAAAGAATAGTGTGTGCAAAGATGAAGAGAAAGGCTTTATAAAGTGTGAGAAGGCTTAAAGTGGGCTGCCAAGGCAGGCTTCTATGACTCTAGATGGATAAACACTCAGCTCCTGCCGGAAAAATATAGCTATATGTGAGCTAACATGTGTTTAAAATGAGAAAGCACTCAATATGGGGTGTGTACAGAGCAAATTGGATAGGGCTTCCTCGCCTCTTTTTCTCTTACAAATGGCCACCCCAAGCTCTATATTTATAGAGTTGGGAGCCTGTGTGAATTTACTCAGAGCCAGCAGATGCACTGCATTGCCATGGGGTGCCCCTGCTCCACGGGTCCTATCGTCTCGAAGTACGTGCACTCGTGCACTGTGATGTCCGCTAGAACTTGCAGAACTTCAATCCGAGCATCTAGACGAGGTGTACAAGACCTTCTTCGGACTGCTTTTGTTGAGAGTTATAAAATGACATGGGATTAGAGGTTGTACGAAGTCAGAAAGAGGGGACCATGCCCATGGTCTTCAAGCTTCAAATTCTATCCGGTGTGCTGCCACACGTAATAGTCACTCGGGATTAGAACTCCTTGGCTCTTGTGGGACATTGCTGTGCAGAAATGTATGTATGAAATGTTAAGACGACGCGCTGGAGTTGAGGTGGAAAGATGATGATTTTCCCCCTCACCGGGGTTATCTCCGGTTTGGGCTGATAGTAGACATTGCTCAGGGTTACATCTGAGATTGGACTGCTACAAGTGTTTAAATTCTGCAGGGTCATCTTTACGTGTGCCTGTCTTCCCGATGTTATCTCCGGGACTTTGGAATGAGTGCCTCGGCAGGAGGTTTGAGATTGAAGCTGATTGCATGCATTTGAAACAAGTATTTACGGAGTTATCGCTGGAACTACAATGACATTCCTTGGGGTTATCTCTAAGGATGAAACTCGGGGTTATCTCCGAGGTTTGAATTGATACTCCCGGTGTGTGTTCTATAACGTCCACAAATTTTAAACTCCTTATTAATTAAATGTGATTTAATTTTAACGAGTTAGTTTTGTGAGTTTATTTAAACCTTATGTGGTTATGAGAATTTAGGAAATGATTAAAGGAAGTCACTAATAGTTATTTAAATTGGTGGACTAACCCTAAGAGTTTGATATCAAAGAATTGTTAGGATTTTTAATGATTAAATATTCAATCTATTTTAATATAGTGGCGAGATTTGAACATATTGATTTATGTCAATTGTGAGTATATCACCATTGTAGAAGTTAAATTACCTCATATAGGACTTATGTGGTGATAGATATTTGAACTGGTTTGAAGCTAACCCATTTTGGCATCAAGTAGGACCCCAAGAATCGCTACCTCCCAAAGAAAGATAAAATGGCGAAATAAGGCTTTAGTGTCCTAACTTAGAAAATTAGTTCTGTTGTTGTTAATAAAATGGAACATTAGTGTAATGTGTGACATACATAAAATCATATAATAAGATACATTATGTTGATATGGAGTATCAAGTAGTGCAATAAAATCATAAGTGATTGTTAAATAGAAATAATTGCATATGTGTATCCAAGAAATTGGGAAAAGAAATTATGTGTGTACACTGGATATATAATAATATTATTATATGCCTATGTGAGTAGTAGAGATAAATATGGAACTACTCAGATAATAATACTTAACTGCGTTATTTTACTGCGTGTATTTAATGAACATGGGATATATATAATGTGAGTACATAAATAATCCCCAAATTTCCTTGTGTAGTAGCATTTACACATTTATATTACATTATGGGAATTATAGTGTCCAAACAAAGGCTTAGATAGCTTATTGCTGAGTTTTCTTTCTTGTCCTAAAATTAATGTCACCAAGGTACATGTACAGTAGCCTACATTTGATTTAAGTAACTTTTATATGGGTAAAACTTAGGCAATGATTTCAAGGCCAATGGCTTGAAGGGGAGTTGTTGAACCACTCCTTAGCAACCAATGTGTTCTTCCTTTGCACCGTAAGCTCCAATCTTGTGTAATGTCAATATCTAGTTCATAGTTTCTTCTATAAATGCAAGTTCCAAATTCAGTTTTTGTTGTTTGTTAGTTTTTGTTGTTTGTTAAGTTTGATATTGATAGTTCTAAGTTGCTGAGAAAGTTTGGGAGGATACTTAGTGTATAAGGAAGCCAATTCAAGACAAGTGGTATAAAATCTTAACTTGTGTTCTTGAAATGGGTTTTATCAATTTCTTGAAATTCTTTGTTAGTCAAAGTGAATTAGCATGCTATAATGTGTTTAGGAAGTAGGTTTACATGTTTGAACTCTCAAATGATGGATTGGAACATGTTTGAAGCAAGTGAAACCAAGTTGGTTAAAGCTCTACAAACATAGTCTGCCATCGTCTTCTCGATGCAAGCACCTACAGTAAATTGTGCCTTAATTATACTAGGGTGCAGTGCAATTGCTACAGAACTCCAAATTCAGCTTTTTGTCTTAGGTATGGTAAAAGCCACGCCTCTAATTGTATTAGGGTGCGAAATAAGCACTGCCAGATCTCGCACTAGCTCGACGTTTTCTCGTTAAGTTTCACAGCTAACTTGTTAGTATATGGTTAGAGCAAGCATGTAAACTATTTTAGCTCACACACATAAGCATGTGCATATACGATGAACAAGTATAACAATGATTGGCACAACACTTGTGGTCTTGAAATGATATTTGTGTTTTCAAAGTGAACTTTGTCACGAGCACATCATGTGAGCATTTTGACTTTATGAGCATGATAATATGGTTTATATTGGCATGAACATCGTTTGGTTAAGGTATGGTTTTCACTTATTCACACATAGTCATCAAAAGGAATTTCTAAAATATGAACTATGTGAGTAAAGTATACATGTGTTGTCTATATACAAGCATGACTACTGAGTATTGTATGACCAAGATTGTAAAGCATGAGGATTACATGACCTTTTTATGTTTTAATGACATATAAGTTGTAAGTTAAACTTGTGGTAATGAACTCAAGTATGACCATGTGTTATATGTGAAACTCTAGCATGTATGTATGTTAAAATAGGTGTGTAATTAGTGTATTAGAGTTGGATGAAGTCGAGAGAGAACATTTCAACCTTTGGTCCAGCTAAGGGATGTGGCAATTGCTGCTTTACCCTAAGTTTTCTAGACAAAAGCAATTGCTACCAATCCGCAAAGGTTGCCAAGATTCTGTTTTTGGTTTGAAGTTTCAAGGCATGCTTATATGATTTCTTTACTTTGTAATATATGACCAATGTACCATATAATGTGTTGAGAAGCATTCTATGTGATGACTTGATTCTTATAAGTGTAAACGCACATTAGTTTACACATACTAATTGAAAGACCGACTTGTTAATGTTAGGTCGTTTCAACGCGAGTTAGTTAAAGCTAGTATTATATTGTAGCTGAACAAACAGGCAAGTTTCCTAAACTTACACAAACTTTGGATTTTGTGCAAGTTCTTGAATTTCATACGATTCGTATATTGAATGCAAGTTCCCTAAACTTACTCCAATTATTATTGAGCAAGTTTTCTTTGAACTTCACTCTTTGATTGTGTAAGTTCCTTGAATCATACTTTATTGAGAAAGTTCCTTAATTCTTACTCAAATGTATATTGAGCAAGTATCCGAACACTATTTTATTGTGTTGCAAGATTTCTATCTTACACAACTTTATTTGTTGTGAAAGATTCTTATCTTTCTCATATTGTATTGAGTAGGTTATTTTTGAATTGAAAGTTATTTATTTAAGCTTGAATCTTATTTCCAAGCATGCTATTAAGTGGTTTAATTACTTTACAATTATTCCACATCGATATTATTGATATTCGCACTTAGTGCACTTGAGATTGTACAGTCTTGGACTTGTTCATCATTTAAAGTTCAAATAATTCTTGAACTATGTGAGATAGAGTCTGAACCTTTGTTCGGTCAGACAAGTGTATGAATTTTTATAAAAGCTATCCAAACCTATTGAAGGTAAGGATTCTTAGACTGAAAGAATACCCCTTTCTATGATAGGGGAGTACCAGGTATCTAATATAAGATACACAGCAGAATGATTTAAATGTTATGTATATACATAGAGTACGTGAGGTCGATCCCTCAAGTACTTATTCTCAGAGCCAAGAACCAAAGGGTCAATTAGCTATTGATTCCATTGGAGTGTTATAGTTTAAAGTCTATTTGACTAGCAGTTATTCTAAAAGCAATCATTAACTTTGCTTGCGATATTCATATTGTTGAATCCTTCAGATATTCATATTATTGAATCCATTGCCAGATATTTTTCCATTCATCATGATATATCCTTATTGTTGTATTTAAACTTGTTGAGAAAACTTGTTTCTCATCCTTGCTATATCATGAATATATTGCAGCTAAGCCCGAGACCTCAGGGAAGGACAAGGGTAAAGGAAAGATATAGAATAGTGGCACGGAGCAGACTTTACCTTATGCCTAGTTTTAAATTACTATCATGTAATATGAACCCTACATGTTTATTTTAGGGTATGTGTGTAAGATGATATTAAGGTTATCGTATCTTGGGACTAGTAACACCTTTTGAATGAACGATGTACGCTTATTGTATTTTGCATTTTAGTTATCGTATGTTGTTTAGAGGTGGATGTTAGTATTTTATCGTGATTGATCAACCAGGGTCGAGGACCTTGATTAGGGGTGTCACAGTTGGTATCGAAATGAGAAGTTATAAACATTAGGAATGCGAAACCTAGGTTATAACCTTAGTAAAAAACTCAAGTAGAGTATGTAAGTGATGGGTTGAGGAAATCCATCGAGTTTTATTGTGATACTGAAGTTGTTTATTTAAATCAAGAATGATTGATAGACGTCTTAAACTTCTTAATGCTAACATGGATAGCATATCACATAAAGCCTAATAATTTTCTTCCATTCCTCAGATCATGCCGCCTAGGAGAGTTCAGCGGAATCAGAGGGAGGAAGGATCCGTTAACAATGGTGGAGGGATAAATATTGATCCAGTGCAGAACTTCGTTAACCTGTTAACGGAGGCAATGCAAAACAGACCCCCGCCAGCAGCAGGGCAACCAAGACAACACTTGGCTAGCTTTAAGAACTTCAAATTGGTAGGACCACCGGAATTCCGGGGAACCTTGGATCAAATTGAAGCCCAGACATGGATAGAAGAAATGGAGAAGGTGTTTGAGGTCGCACGAGTGGCCGAAGCACAGAAGACGAGTTTTGCCACTTTCATGGTGAAGGGCGAAGCTAACTATTGGTGGAAAACCAATAGGGGTCAAGCAGACGAAGGAGTTATTCCTTGGGAGAGATTTAAGGAGCTATTCCTCGAGAATTAATTCTCGGAGAATACACAACAGGATATGGAAGTTAAGTTTCTGGAGCTAAAACAAGGTGGTATGTCTATCGTAGAGTATGCGGCAAGATTTAACGAGTTAGCCCGATTTTCTCCGCATCAGGTTGACATGGAGGCTAGAAAAGCAAGGAGGTTCGAATTAGGACTGAGACCATGGGTACAGAAAGCAGTGGTTGTATTGAAGATTACGACTTATTCTTATCTTTTGGAAAGGGCTATCATCGCTGAGGGAGGTAATGAAGCCATCGCTCAATTCAAACAAGAAAAGAAGACCGGTCAGGAAGGGCAGAAAGGGGGAAGCAGCGGAGGCAGCAACCCCAACAAGCATAAATAGACGGAGAGCCAATCCTCTAGAGGTAATAAGTCTTGAGAGGAGGCTAAGAAAAGTATGAAGTGTAACAATTGTGGGAGGAATCACTCGGGGGAGTGCATGAGGGGAAAGAGTGTTTGTTATCGTTGTGGACAACCGGGGCACATGGCTCCTCAGTGTCCGAATAAGTAGAAGGGAGGATGTTTCTTGTGTGGAGCCACGGACCATCAAATTAAGGATTGCCCGAAGAAAAAGAGCGATGGAGTTAGCAACAACTGTAACAACAACAATAATGGGCTAAACATTGGAGAACCAGCCAGTCAAGCCAACAGACCAACGTCACGAACGTTCAACATGACCATACAGGATGCGGTGGAGTCTAAGGACGTGGTGTCAGGTATAATTCCAATCAATGATATAGATGCATACATATTATTTGATTCGGGTGATACCTGCTCTTTTGTTTCTGAAGAATTTGCTAAACAGTTAGACTTACCCCGTGAGAGGTTAGAACACCCTATGAACGTAGAAGTAGCGAACAAGGAAATTATTCCCGCAGAATACATTCATAAGAATTGTTATACCGAATTGCGAGGATTTAAGCTCAAAGTGGATTTCATACCGATTCGTTTGGGGGAGTTCGATGTAATCCTTGGAATGGATTGGTTATCGGTTCACAGAGCAGTTATAGATTGTAAGAAGAAGTGTGTACACCTTAAGACTCCGAATAAGTCAAAGGTGGTATTTTATGGTAGTAAATCGCCAAGACAATCTCATTGTCTGATGATGGTGCAAGCGCAAAGATTGCTTAAGATGGGTTGTATAGGTTATTTAGCTCACGTGGTTGATACTCGACAAGTCGAGAGTGAACTGAGTCAGATACCTATTGTAAGGGATTTCGTTGATGTCTTTCTAAACGAGATTCCGGGATTACCACCGGATAGGGAGATTGAGTTTGTCATTGATTTGGCACCAGGAACATCACTGGTATACAAAGCTTCGTATCGTATGACACTGGTAGAGATGAAAGAACTGATGGCTCAATTACAAGAGTTGTTAGATAAGGGATACATTTGACCGAGCGTATAATCGTGGGGAGCACCAGTCTTATTCATAAAGAAGAAATATGGGTCGCTAAGACTTTGTATCGACTACCGAGAGTTGAACAAAGTCACCATTAAGAACAAGTACCCGTTGCCCAGGATAGACGATTTATTCGATTAGTTGAAGGGGGAAAGGTACTTTTCAAAGATTGACTTGAGGACCAGTTATCACCAACTAAAAGTGAGGCTGGAGGATTTTCCAAAGACGACATTCAGAACTCGGTATGGACACTTTGAGATTCTGGTAATGTCATTTGGATTGACGAACGCGCCAGCAGCCTTTATGGATTTAATGAATAGAGTGTTCAAGCAGTATTTGGATAAGTTTGTTATCGTATTCATCGATGACATTCTAGTATATTCAGAGACGAAGGAAGAACACGCCGAGCATCTTCGGATAGTGTTGGAGACATTAAGGAAAGAGAAGCTGTATGCAAAATTCTCTAAGTGTGAGTTTTTGTTGCATAGAGTGCAGTTTTTGGGGCACGTTATTGACAAGAATTGTGTTTCGGTGGATCCAGCGAAGGTAGAAGCGGTTATCAATTGGGAGCAGCCGAAGACGCCGACAGAAATTAGGATTTTCTTTAGATTGGCGGGATATTATCGAAGATTTATTCGTGATTTTTTGAAATTAGCATCACCGTTGACCAATCATACTAGAAAGACAGTTAAGTTCAATAGGACGAAGAAGTGTGAAGAAAATTTCCTAGAATTGAAGAAGAGGCTTAGTCAAGCACCTGTGTTGGCCTTACCGGACAACATAGGAGGGTTTGTAGTGTATAGTGATGCATCACACAAGGGACTTGGCTGTGTACTGATACAACACGACAGGGTCATTGCGTACGCTTCACGTCAGCTTAAAGATTATGAGAAGGGATATCCGACTCATGACTTGGAGTTAGCAGCGGTAGTTTTTACCTTGAAGATTTGGAGGCATTATTTGTATGGCAAGAAGTATGAGATATATACGGACCACAAGAGTCTGAAGTATATCTTGACATAGAAAGAATTAAACATGAGGCAGCACCAATGGTAGAATTGATCAAAGATTATGATTGTGAGATTCTGTACCACCCAGGCAAAGAAAATGTAGTGGCAGATGTCTTGAGTAGAAAAGGCAGAGAGAAGTTATTGAAGTTGACCATTCAAGAAGAATTGGTGAAAGACTTCGAATGACTAGACTTGGAGATTAAGTATCCGATGGAGGCGAACGAACAATTATTTGTAGTGACAAAAAGTCTGATTTTATTCGATAAGGTTAAAGAAGCACAAGAAAAGGATGAAGATTGCAATAAAATCAAGAAGCGATTGACTGAAGGTGAGGAGTTGAAATTTAAGATTGATAGCACTGGACTGCTAAGATTTAAAGGACGAATTTGGGTACCATTAGTACCAGAACTGAGAGAAGAGATTTTACAAGAAGCGCACAATACAAGATACTCGATACACCTAGGAAGCACGAAGATGTACCAAGATTTGCGTCACCACTTCTGGTGGCCAAACATGAAGGGAGAGGTTGCAAAATGCGTAAGTAGATCCCTAACTTGTTAGAGAGTCAAGGCAGAGCACCAACGACCAAGCGGGTTATTATAACCATTAGAGATTCCAGAATGGAAATGGAAGCACATCACAATGGACTTTGTGGTGGGACTTCCAGCAACGCACAAAGGGCACAACGCCATTTGGGTGATTGTAGATCGTCTTACTAAGTTAGCTCACTTTTTGCCGATTAAGATTAAGTATAGTTTGGACCAGTTAGCCAAATTGTATGTCAAGGAAATTATCTCGAGGCATGGGGTGCCGGTATCTATGTATTAGATAAAGATCCGCGATTCACGTCAAACTTCTGGAAGAGTCTTCGAGAAAGAATGGGGACACAACTACGAATGAGTACCGCGTATCATCCTTAGACCGACGGACAAAGTGAGAGAACGATTCAGACACTTGAAGACATGCTCCGAGCTCATGTGATGGACTTCAAGGGTAGTTGGGAGGATCACCATCTATTAGTAGAGTTCGCGTATAACAATAGTTATCACTCCAGTATTGCAATGCCACCGTACGAAGCACTGTATGGGAGGAAATATATAATGCCCTTATGCTAGGATGAAGTTGGAGAACGCCGACTGTTGGGACCAGAGTTGGTGCAACAGACGATAGAAATCATCAGGGTGATAAGAGCCCAGCTAGTGGCAGCTCAAGATTACCAGAAGAAGTATACGGACTTACATCGTAAGAAGAGAGATTTTGAAGTAGGAAGCTATGCTTTTATGAAAGTAACTCCCTGGAAAGGGAAGATTTGTTTTGGGAAGAAGGGCAAGTTGAGTCCTAGGTTCATAGGACCATATGAGATTATGAGGCGAGTCGGTGAAGTGGCGTACGAGGTAGCGTTACCTCCTGAACTTGAGCACATTCACAACGTGTTTCATGTGTCAGTATTATGGCCATATAAACTAGACTACAAGCACGTTATCTCTTATAACCAATTCAAGTTGAGAAAGACTTATCATACGAGGAAGTTCTTGTCCAGATACTGGATAGGAAGGAGAAGAAGCTGAGGAATAAGATTATCCATTCCGTTAAGGTTCTTTGGAGGAATCACGTCATAGAAGAAGCTGCGTGGGAGTTAGAAGAGAAAATGAGAGCGAATTATCCGTTTTTATTTGAGTAACCTTATTTTTACAATTCCAAGGACAAAATTTTTATAAGGGAGGAAGGATGTAACGTCCACAAATTTTAAACTACTTATTAATTAAATATGTGATTTAATTTTAACGAGTTAGTTTTGTGAGTTTATTTAAACCTTATGTGGTTATGAGAATTTAGGAAATGATTAAAGGAAGTCACTAATAGTTATTTAAATTGGTGGACTAACCCTAAGAGTTTGATATCAAAGAATTGTTAGGATTTTTAATGATTAAATATTCAATCTATTTGAATATAGTGGCGAGATTTGAACATATTGATTTATGTCAATTGTGAGTATATCACCGTTGTAGAAGTTAAATTACCTCATATAGGACTTATGTGGTGATAGATATTTGAACTAGCTTGAAGCTAACCCATTTTGGCACTGCTAGGGACCCGTATGAATCGCGCCTCCCAAATAGTACAAAATGGTGCAAATTCCAAAGATGTTCTAAACTTAGAAAATTAGTTCTGTTGTTGTTAATGAAATGGAACATTAGTGTAATGTGTGACATACATAAAATCATATAATAAGATACATTATGTTGATATGAAGTATCAAGTAGTGCAATAAAATCATAAGTGATTGTTAAATAGAAATAATTGAATATATGTGTATCCCAGAAATTGGGAAAAGAAATTATGTGTGTACACTGGATATATAATAATATTATTATATGTCTATGTGAGTAGTAGAGATAATTATGCAACTACTCTGATAATAATACTTAACTGCGTTATTTTACTGCGTGTATTTAATGAACATGGGATATATATAATGTGAGTACATAAATAATCCCCAAATTTCCTTGTGTAGTAGCATTTACACATTTATATTACATTATGGGAATTATAGTGTCCAAACCAAGCCTTAGATAGCTTATTGCTGAGTTTTCTTTCTTGTCCCAAAATGAGTGTCACTAAGGTACATGAACAGTAACCTACATTTGATTTACGTAACTTTCATGTGGCTAAAACATAGACAATGATTTCAAGGCCAATGGCCTGATGGGGAGTTGTTGAACCACTCCTTAGCAACCAATGTGTTCTTCCTTTGCACCATGAGCTCCAATATTGTGTAATGTCAATGTCTAGTTGATAGTTCTTCTATAAATGCAATCTCCAAATTTAGTTTTTGTTGTTTGTTAAGTTTGATATTGAGAGTTCTAAGTTGCTGAGAAAGTTTGGGAGCATACTTAGTGTATAAGGAAGCCAATTCAAGCCAAGAGGTATAAATCTTAACTTGTGTTCTTGAAATGGGTTTTGTCAATTTCTTGAAATTACTTGAAATTCTTTGTTAGTTAAAGTGAATTAGCATGCTATAATGTGTCTAGGAAATAGGCTTACATGTTTGAACTCTCAAATGATAGATTGGAACATGTTTGAAGCAAGTGAAACCAAGTTGGTAAAGGCTCTGCAAACAAAGTTTTCTTACTGTCTCTGATGTAGGCACAACTTTGTAATGACTGTAACCCAAATTCAGTTTTTTCTCTCAGATGAGCGTAGGCTGCGTCCCTAATTGTACTAAGTGCGGTAGCATTGCTACCAGATCTGGACCGAATTACGATGTTTTTCTGTAAAGTTTCTGTTGTGCTAACTTGTTAGTATATGGTTAGAGCAAGCATGTAAACTATTTTAGCTCACACACACAAGCATGTGTATATAGGATGAACAAGTATAGCAATGATTGGCACAACACTTGTGGTCTTGAAATGATATTTGTGATTTCAAAGTGAACTTTGTCACGAGCACATCATGTGCGCATTTTGACTTTATGAACATGATAATATGGTTTATATTGGCATGAACATCATTTGGTTAAGGTATGATTTTCACTTATTCACACATAGTCATAAAAAGGAAATTTCTAAAATATGAACTATGTGAGTAAAGTATACATGTGTTGTCTATATACAAGCATGATTACTGAGTATTGTGTGACCAAGATTGTAAAGCATGAGGATTACATGACCTTTTTATGTTTTAATGACATATAAGTTATAAGTTAAACTTGTGGTAATGAACTCAAGTATGACCATGTGTTATATGTGAAACTCTAGCATGTATGTATGTTAAAATAGGTGTGTAATTAGTGTGTTAGAGTTGGATTGAAGTCAGGAGAGCAGCAACTCAACCTTGGTATGGCAAAGGGACAGTGTAGTGCTGTAGGTCCCTAAGCTTCAAGACCAGCGCAATTGCTGCCATCCTATGATCGCCAAGATTCTATTTTTGGTTTGAAGTTTCAAGGCATGCTTATATGATTGCTTTACTTTGTAATATATAACCAATGTACCATATAATGTGTTGAGAAGCATGCCATGTGATGACTTGGTTCTTGTAAGTTTAAACGTATATTAGTTTACACATACTAATTGAAAGACCGACTTGTTAATGTTAGGTTGTTTCAACACGAGTTAGTTAAAGCTAGTATTATATTGTAGCTGAGCAAACAGGAAAGTTTCCTAAACTTACACAAACTTTTGATTTTGTGCAAGTTCTTGAATTTCATACGATTCGTATGTTGAATGCAAGTTCCCTAAACTTATTCAAATTATTATTGAGCAAGTTTTCTTTGAACTTCACTCTTTGATTGTGCAAGTTCCTTGAATCATACTTTATTGAGCAAGTTCCTTAATTCTTACTCAAATATATATTGAGCAAGTATCCGAACACTATTTTATTGTGTTGCAAGATTTCTAACTTACACAACTATATTTGTTATGTAAGTTTCTTATCCACAGTGCAGGGGACTGATTCCGACGATGAGGAGCCTATGGAGGAGACTAATATTCCCATCGAGGAGGATTTGACTACTGGGTTACCACCAGTTGTGATGGATTCTCCCACTACGAGTGTTACTGTGATTCAACATTCAACACAGTATATGGAGTAGAGTCTACATCTGATGACCTTTGAGAGAGATCAGGTTAGGGCCTTGATGTTGACAGCTCTTGATGGGAGAGACGCAACTCTATTAGAGAGAAACGAGGCCAGATCAACTAGAGATGCATTGATTGTAGAGCGGGATGCTGCCCTATCTGCCCGAGATGTGGCTGTTATAGATAGTACTTCAATGAGATCCCTTACGACTGACATCCTTGCCGATATTAGTGCATACATTGATAAACATCATGCCACCATGCATTTAGCCTCAGATCTGCTAGCTCATGTAGATACCATTGGGCAGGAGCTTGCAGCGTTACCTCCTTCTTCGGAGAGGGATGTTGTTGTTGGGTAAAATCTAATTACGCACAACACGCAAGTATACGTGATCAACAAATAATATAATAAAGAGTAGAGTATCTTTCCCACAGAGACAATTTAGTAAGAAATTTAACCTCATAATTATCAATTTCCTATTAATCCTAATTTTATTAAACTATCCAATTCAATGTTTAAAACTATAAAAACTAATTTATAATAAATATATGATCTCAAAACAATCACAAATATCAAAAACTGAAATTTCAAACAATTAATGAAGAATTAGACTTATGATTTCATCCTAAGCTTCACTCTGATTTTTACACCTTTATTCCAATTCAACTCACTATCCCAGTTTATTAATCAAGAACGCCCTTCATGTAGCCTTAATCCGCAATCGACACGAAAATCTCTTCAAAGTCTTCCTCCAAAGCTTGCTATGAAATTCTGGAATTAATCTCCGTAATTTGCCTTCTATATTCTTCAATTTGTTGTTAGTTGCTCCATATACATCCAACACACACGTTTTTTTGTTAAAGTCCTATGTCCATTAGAGTCCAAATGCAATCCAAAATACTTAGAATCCATGTTCCATCAGAGTTTAAAGCAAAATGGGACATTCAGATCGGAACCCCCGCTTTACGGGGTATAAGCTCATAATCAATCGCCCTTGGATGGGATGTAAAAGGCAATCGAGCTTCGCCTTTACGGGGTAGGTTTTTAACTAGTTGGCTTGACTGACTTTCATACTTGCAACCATAATGCTCCAAATGCCTCCTTTTTCACTCATGCACCACACCACCCATCCTATACATAAAATAACAAGAAACAAGTAAAAGAAGATCATAGAAACAAGGATTTAACAATAATTAAGCTTAAATTGGACATCAATTCGTGGATATAAAATCCACTTATTAAAATCCCCCAAACTTAAACCGTGCTAATCCTCGAGTACAAAATAAACTACATGCTGATGAATGCAATACAATGAAATGTAATGTATCTAACTATATGATTACAAATCCAACAATATCACAAAATCAAAAGTATTCCACCGGCCTCAGGGAAAACAAACAAACACTACAATTCGTAATCATCAAAACCAATCAATAATTCCTTATTAATCCTCAAATCTTAAACCATTATTACTGGTATAGTGTGTGTGTGTGTGTGTGTTCAACATCCATGATAACTGATACGGATTCAAATTCAATATATTACCAATTTCTTAGAAGGAATCATACAGGACAACTCAAAAAGTTCAAAAATAGACGAGTTCCAACTAAACTAAACAATCACCAAGATTAGGGGTCAAAATAGGGTATTCATGGTTTCTCTTCTTCTTTTTTCATTGATTGACGGGGACCCTTTGCTCTTATTCCCTGTCTTTTCTTCATATATATATATATATATATTTAATAGATGGTTGGTGAGTGCATTTTACGCTCCATCTCACGCTCGTGTTTATGGGGAGCATATTTTCCTCAACCCACCACAAGACTCAACTAGATATTATTAATTTTTTTTTTCTGAAGCTTATATACCCTACCTTTTCCCCCAAACTTAAGTTATTGACTAATTTGTCGTCTTCACTGCCTATTCTTGTCCTTCTATAATTTATACTAGCATTATCCTTTAGAAACTATTTATATATCAATTTAAACTAATCAATCAAAACAGACATTATTATGTGCTACCCTTTTTATACCAGTTTCAAACAAGAACAAGATTCGAGTCATAATTCAAAACTACATCAAGGTTCTAATAATCAATATTGTATTATCGACTTAATCTCAATCTCATCATTGGCCCAAAATAACATGAACTACGACACTGCTGGACATATGCAAACACAATATTTAACTTAATTTTTTTATATAGATATCATAACATAACAAAATGCAGCAATAACAAAAATAACCTAAACTACTATTTATGCACCTAAGCTACCATGCAACTTTGTAATTATATGAATGCAAAATCACAGTTCCTAAATTAATATGCAAAACTAAAGTGCAATGACAAATGCAAGCCTAACTAATGACATTATGCATGCAAACAAGTAATTAAATCCCCCAAACTTAAAAATTACAAGGCCCTCATTGTATGGATAATCATAATAAAATGTTTGAGGACTTCCCTGCAATCGCCTAAGTCTGGGGTGGTGGTGGTTGATCTTCTTCCTCGGAGTCACTCGGTGGAAACCTTGGCATTGGCATGGGCTTCTGATATCGAAATTGGGCAGCTGGATTGAAACTTTGTAGCGTCGTGTTCAATAAAGTGAATGAGAGGTTCATTGCCTCGAACATATGGTCCTTCCTAGCAGCGAGACGCCTTATCTCTCGTCGTGCTTGCTTATTGTGCTCATTTACTTAGTGTTGGAATGCAAGAAACTGAGGACTAGATATTGCCTCTGACTGTGGTACCTACTCTGTTCCTTGATCTCCCATACTTGCATCCTCATCCTCTGAGGTGTTTGCAGCATCAACTTCGTCCTCCAAAGCCGATGGAAAAATAAAACCCAGACCTCTAGGATGGGAATCGCCCTCGGCCCAAACCGAATATCGCGCAATCATTCTAGAATCTAGTAACTGAAGCAGTATCTATGTGGGTTCATCATCCGACCATCTAACACCCGCTTGGCGACACAACCCATATATGAGTGATGGGTGTGGCAAGCCACCTGAAAAGTTTCCTCGTAAGCATCGACGAATGGAAAAACAGATTATGGCCCCGACATCAATGATGAAATGTTGCACAATTGTGTATAGAAGTAATACCTTCTTCTTGGTCACGTCCGATGTGTGTTGGGACGAATAAAATTTAGCATATAAGAAAGCATACCAAATTTTACCATATCGACTGAGATCTTTGCTATGGAAAACTGTGCCTCCCTTCCGACCTTTGATCCATGTTGTTCCCGGCTTAGTCATTTCTTTGAGTATCGCCTCATAGTCCGGATCAAAATCGCGTAGGTGAGCATATTGGCACTGTCGAGGCACTCGTAACTGATAATAGGTGTTGATGGCATCGGCGTTGAACGGGACTAAATGACCCCGCATATAAGCATTGAAGGGGGATTTGTCATCGGCGTTCACATAAAACTCCTTGACTATGTTGACAATGGCAAGCTCAGGTTACACGGTGAGTTTGTTCTAGCCTTTCTAATAAATTTGTTGCATCATTTCACCGTCGACATGATCCGATGCCAACCCCTGCTCTGGTGTAAGAGCTTTCATCACCTTGTAGTCATATCGGTCGGCAGCGGTGACACTTACAAATTTACGGCGATCAAAGGTCCGTGTCGGTTGTGTGGGCCTTGAACGTTCTCCCCTTTGTCGTTATGATGTAGGTTGCGAAGACATTGATTCTCGGATGCCTGAATAACAATATGTCCCCCCCAAACATGGTTCACACAAACTGTCGAACACTTGGTGTGCACAGTGATTTCTTCCCCCAACTTGATGAATTTGTGGCGATTATGGTGATTGAAGATGAAGAGCTTTGAAAATAGGTTACTCACTCTTTAGTACAAGATGAATTCCCACAATACGAATCATAATTCGTGGCTTCCTGATTTCAAATTGAGTGTATGTGATGAACTTGGGTTGTGAGGGTGTTATTATATAGAGGTGGTGTGATGGAGAGGAATAGGAGTAATTGATGGAGGTAATGGGTTTGTGTGTAGTAATGGGGTGAGTTGATGGAGTTATACTGGGTAAATCGTGGGTAAGGATGTTTATAATGGGTAGAAAGTGAAGTTTTAATGGAGGAGGGAAGAGAAGTAGTAGTAGGAAGTAGTGGGGAAGTAGTGTGTAATTGGGAAGAAGACGTGTGAAACTGCAGAATCTGTCTGTTGAGTTTCAAGACCCCCACCCCGGCGGGGGGTAGTAGGCATATCAAGCCCGTCCCGATGGGCATAAATTCTGCTAACTAGTGTGGGAGACCCCTGTTGCCTCCTTTTTAGTTCTAACAAAAGGACTCTAACTCATGCAAGCATACACGGGTCAACAAGTAATACAGAGTAAGTAAAGTATTGATCCACGGAGAAAGGTTTCAAAATTAAATTACTATGCATCAACTATATCACTATCTTTATATGCTTAAACGAACGCTTATGATTTTGAATTACTCTAAACTCAACTAATAACTAAAAGAAGAATATAAATGTAATAAATCAAATCTGGAAATAATGAGATCCTAATTTCATTTAATAGTTCATCTAAATACCACCGTCATGCAAGATTATTCACGTATCACAGAAAATTAGCTAAGAGCATGAATGTAGACATAACCATTTTTCAATGAATTATGACCTACTTACATAACATCCGCATACAATAAAAATCATGTAATCATCAATAAAACCAAAATCACTATATTTCTATGTGAAATTGCAGCCATATTGAATTTAAGCATAAGCCCTTATGTTACTACACACGGTGAAGCAGTATATTCCTATCTGATTCACGAAATACAAGGCTAGACAATTCAACCTCATACACGCATGCTATTATGATTAAAACCATACTCGCATGTCATTTTTCAATTCCATACAAGTATATAAAATGAATGGTGATCAAGCATTCATGCAATCAAATCAACCATAATAGAAATTCCTGATGATACGCTAACAATCCAGCAATCAAGCCATCAATTAGAGTAACACATGGAAAATAATTAAACAATTGAAAGAAGATAGAATCGATCAAACCCAATTGCTGATTATAATCCAAACATGATGTTCAAATCCTCAATAATCTCCAGCAACATAAAACTAGTTTGCAGTCAAATATCGAATTCTCAAGAAGAAGTACAAAATATTAAGTATATGCTTGGATCTTCTTATGGAATTCATTCAAAGCGTAAAACCCTAGTTCTCTATTATGAAAAACTCGTAAAAACAATAGATAGTCGCGTCTGGTACCAACTAGAGTAGTTTAAATCACTCAAACTCTTCAAAGAGTAATATCAAGAAATTGCACAAGTTCTTCAAATTCCTCATTCTCCAATTCTGAATTTTCAGCAATGACACTTCTCAATGGTTCATGACTCATCAAACTCTCTACTTCATCATTTAAGACTTGATCCACTAAATTAACCCGGAAACATTCTTCTTCATCTGTCGGAAACTTCATCGCCTTGAATACGTTAAAGGTAACCTCCTGATCATGAACACGCATAGTGAGTTCCCCTTTCTGCACGTCTATCAAAGTCTTTCCTATGGCTAAGAATGGTCTCCCCAATATGATTGGTATAATCTTATCTTCTTCATAATGTAAAATGACGAAGTCAGCCGAAAAGATGAATTTATCCACTTTTACCAATACATCTTCAACTATTCCCCGTGGATAAGTAATGGATCTATCAGCTAGCTGTAGAGAAATATTTGTCGGCCTTGGAGCCGGCAATCCCAACTGGTTGAATACTGACAACGGCATCAAATTTATGCTTGCCCCAAGATCACATAAACATTTATTGAAGCTCATCTTTCCGATTATGCATGGAATTGTGAAACTGCCTAGATCCTTCAGCTTTGGAGGTAATTTGCGCTGAAGTACTGCACTGCATTCCTCTGTCAAGGACACTGTCTCAAACTCTTCTAATCTCCTCTTCCTTAACAAGATTCCCTTCATGAACTTTGCATAACTCAACATCTGTTCCAATGCCTCAGCAAAAGGCAAAAGACCTCCAAAAACTTACTGAACTTCTTGTCTTCCCTCTGCTTATTCAATCTTTGTAGATACGGAACCGGAGGGTGAACTAGTGGTGTTTTACTCACGGGCCTCTCAACTGAACCTGCTTTGTTATCTGTTCTCTTTGTAACTTCGTAACCTTCCTTATTGTCTTTTCTGCTCGCCGACACAATTTACGCCTCATGTGATAGTCGTCCTCCCTATATATAAACATGGCGCTAGCTGCCGCCATGCTCATTTTCTGCCACCTTTTTCTCAGACCTTAATGTGATCGCTTGACATTGTTCCTTCCCTTCTCTTCGTGGATTTGCCTCCGTAGTACTTGGCAATGAACCTTGGGGCCTGTTTTTAAGCATGCTCGCCATTTGCCCCATTTGAGTTTCCAGATTTTTAATAGCCACTGCTTGGCTTTTAATCATCACCTCTATGTTCGCCATATACTTCATCATCATCTCCTCCATTTTTGATTTTTTTCTTGCTGAGGTGCAGATGGAGTGTGATGTTGTTGTTGAGAAAATCCCGGTGGAAAAGGTGGTCTCGGTGTAAACTATGGCTGAGATGATTGTGACTAAAATTGATTATTCGGTTGCAACTGATTCTGATGATTTTCTTGATTATTTGACTAACTGAAGTTAGTATGGTTGCGGTTGTTGGAGTTGTATGTGTTCTGAAATTGTCCTTGGTCCTTCCTGTAGTTGCTCACATACTGTACCGACTCCGAGCTAATAGCACATTGATCCGTCAAGTGTGACCCTGCACAAATTTCACACACACAGACAACTGTCTTCGCCTTGCTCTCTATCAATGAATCTATTTTCTTCGCCATGGCTGCCATCTGTGCTGACAATTGAGTGATAACATCCACTTCCAGCAAACCTGCAACTCTGGGCTGTGGTATCCTGGCTGTAGGATTTTGAAAATCATTCGCTGCCATTATCTCAATAAGGTTATAAGCTTCTTCATAACTCTTTTCCCATAACGCTCCTCCTGTAGTTGTATCTACAATCGGTCTTGACTGCCACCCAAATCCATTATAAAATGTGTTGATCACCATCCAATCTAGCATACCATGGTGCGGACACTTCCTTAGCATCTCTTTGTACCTCTCCCAGGCTTCGTATAATGATTCACCCTGTTGTTGCTCGAACTGAGAGATTGCTGTCCTCATTTTCGCAGTCTTAGCCATTGGGAATTTTTGTGCTAGGTCCTCCCATGTAATTATAGAACCTGAAGGCAAAGAGTGAAGCCAACTTCTTGCTTTATCCCTCAATGAGAACGGAAATAGTCTAAGTCTGATAGCATCCTCCGTCACCACGTTATATCTGAATGTATCACATATTTCGATGAAAGTCAACAGGAGTTCATTAGGATCATCTATAGCAGCACCCCCAAACTGTACCGAATTCTGCACCATTTGAATAGTGCCCAGTTTTATCTCAAAGGTGTTGGCTGCTATTGCTGGCCTGACTATGCTTGACTGTAGTCCATTAATGTTCGACATAGAGCAGTCTCTTAATGCCCTATGCTCCTCTCTTTGCTCTTCCCTTTGTTCCTCGACTGCTATATTAGATGTAGTCCCTTCTAACTCCGCTTGTAAATTTCGACGCACTCTCGCTTTCCAACCTCTCCCGTTAATATTGTCCTGTGCTGGTATCAATTCGGAATTGGATGATCACGTATGCATAAAATATCTACAAGTACCTGAAACAAAAACAAAAAAAAAAATAGAAATGAGATAAGATTAGATTTGTCTAAGTCATACAATATAGCTTAAAACTGATGATAATAATAATAAATTTAAACGCCTTTCAAAGAAAGAATGGCGCTAAAACTTATTGCCTCCTTTTTAGTTCTAACAAAAGGACTCTAACTCATGCAAGCATACACGGGTCAACAAGTAATACAGAGTAAGTAATGTATCGATCCACGGAGAAAGGTTTCAAAATTAAATTACTATGCATCAACTATATCACTATCTTTATATGCTTAAATGAACGCTTATGATTTTGAATTACTCTAAACTCAACTAATAACTAAAAGAAGAATATAAATGTAATAAATTAAATCTGGAAATAATGGGATCCTAACTTCATTTAATAGTTCATCTAAATACCACCGTCATGCAAGATTATTCACGTATCACAGAAAATTAGCCAAGAGCATGAATGTAGACATAACCATTTTTCAATGAATTATGACCAACTTACATAACATCCACATACAATAGAAATCATGTAATCATCAATAAAATCAAAATCACTATATTTTTCTGTGAAATTGTAGCCATATTGAATTTAAGCACAAGCCCTTATGTTACTACACACGGTGAACCAGTATATTCCTATCTGATTCACGAAATACAAGGCTAAACAATTCAGCCTCATACACGCATACTATTATGATTACAACCATACCCACATGTCATTTTTCAATTCCATACAAGTATATAAAATGAATGGTGATCAAGCATTCATGCAATCAAATTAACCATAATAGAAATTCCTGATGATACGCTAACAATCTAGCAATTAAGCCATCAATTAGACTACATATTAAAATCCGTTAGAATCCCATAATGGAGTTTAGCTCATGTCTGAACTAAAAGCCATTATGGGATTAGAGTAACACATGGAAAATAATTAAACAATTGAAAGAAGATAGAATCGATCAAACCCAATTGCTGATTATAATCCAAACATGATGTTCAAATCCTCAATAATCTCCAGCAACATAAAAGTAGTTTGCAGTCAATGATTGAATTCTCAAGAAAAAGTACAAAATATTAAGTCTATGCTTGGATCTTCTATGGAATTCATTCAAAGCGTAAAACACTAGTTATCTATTATGAAAAACTCGTAAAAACAATAGATAGTTGCGTCTGGTACCAACCAGAGTAGTTTAAACCAACTCAAACTCTTTAAATTTTAAAATTACAATAAAGTCAGCAACTTCAGTCGATGACGCGCGCAGCCGCGCGCGATCCCTTTATAAACATGGTGCACGGCCGTGTGGCTCCTGCACTTTGCAATGTTGTGTTCTTCTTTTGCTGCTTCCTTGTCATGCTGCTACTGATTCTTTGACATGCTACTCTTGCCACTTTGTCCATCGATGCTTAGTTTCATTTTTCCACTCGACCCTCTTGTCATGCCATCACTGATCTCATGCCACATACCAACGCCGAGCTATTCCATTTTCCTGCACTTGCACACCATAGGAGTTCTCAGTATATGCAATGCAAAATAACACAAAATGCAACTAAAAACACACTAAAATATACTTGAGATGGGCATAGTTCTCATGAATTGATATCAAATAAGTAGGTATAAAACCTACTTATCAACCCCCGCCCCGGCGGGGGGTATAGTTCATTATGGGCCCGCTCCGGTGGGCATGTTCACTGCTAACTCAGCTTTGTGCTCTTCTTTTCTCCCATGTTACTTCATTTTATGAACATTTTTCCATTTGCAAGCCATGAAACATACATGTGAGTAGATTTGTAGATCATTTCAAGCATGGTTGAGAGATTAACAAGACTCATACAATATAATACCTACCTAATGATCTTATTATGAACTATAATCTAACAGTTATGAATGAAAATACAAAAAATAAAAGTATGATTGGGTTTCCTCCCAATTAGCGCTTGATTTTAAGTCATTCAGCCTAACTTATTCCTGTTTATGGTACGTCAGATAATGTGATGGCGATGACATCGGTGTTGGACTCTCCACCCCAATAGTGCTTTAATCGTTGACCATTGACTTTGAAAGTTTCTATGGATTCCGACTGTAGAGTTCAACGGTTCCATGAGAGAACACCCTTTTTATGGTGAATGGTCCCGACCATCTTGACTTCAGCTTGCCTGGGAACAATATCAACCATGAGTTAAACAATAGGACTGATTGCCCCGGCTCAAACGTTCTTTGCATGTTTTTCTAGTCGTGCCATCGCTTGACCTTTTCCTTGTATAGCTTAGAGTTCTTGTAGGCTTGAATTCAAAATTCGTCGAGCTTGTTTAATTACAGTAGTCACTTTTCACCTATAGCTGTTTGATCGAAATTGAGTTTCTAAATCGCCCAGTAAGCCTTGTACTCTAACTCAACGGGTAAGTGACAAGCCTTTCCGTATAGTAGTTGATATGGTGACATACCAATTGGTGTTTTATACGCAGTTCGGTAGGCCCATAGTGCATCATCCAACCTGAGCGACCAATCCTTTCGATTCGGGTTTACCACTTTTTCCAAGATTCTCTTTACTTCCCTGTTTGAAACCTCAGCATGCCCACTAGTTTGGGGATGATAAGTCGTCGCCACCCTATGGTTGACCCCATACTTTGCCTATAGAGCTGGAAACAATTTGTTGCAGAAGTGACTGATAAGTGGGTTTTATACCTACTTATTGAATACCAATTCATGCGCACTATGCCCATCTTAAGTACATTTTAGTGTGTTTTTAGTTGCATTTCATGTTATTTTGCATTGCATTTACTTAAAACTCCTTTTGGTGAAAAAGTGTAGGAAATGACCTAATTTGGTGGTATGGGCACGAGGCTAAGGGATGCATGAAGCGAGGCACAAGCTGGGATATGCATGGCATGAGGATCAAGTGGAGCAGAAGACCAAGCATGGACGGACAAAGGAAGGAGCGAGAGAACAAATCAAGATAGCAATGACAGAACCGAATACACAGATCAGAAGCCGCAGCCGTCTGGCAGAAACACGCTGAGGACGACGCCTTGTATGAAAGCACTGGAAAGACAACTCTACATACTGCAAGTCTCGCGCCCGTGCAAGTATTATACTGGGGGAGCGCGCGGCCGTGCGCGATGGCTGAAGTTGCTGATTTGTCTTATTTTAATTTTTAATTAAAAGGGTTGTAATTTGATTAAAACGATATCTGACTGGTGTCAGACATATCTTTGATTACTTTTGATGTATTTTCATAGTAGGAACTAGGGTTTACACCTTGAAGAAGATTTCAACGTAGAACGAAGCTAAAACGCCTATTCTTCCAATTCTTCTTGGGATTTTCTATCATTGTGGATTATCATTATTATTTTGCTGGATTTATATGAGGATTTGAACGTTAATATTGGTCTATAAACATCGATTGGGTATGATCGTTTCTATCCTTCATCTTTCAATTGTTTGCTTATTAACCATGTTTAGCTTTGATCCCATAATGGCTTTTGGTTCGGTCATGAACTAAACTCCATTACGGGATTCTAATGGATTTTAATACGTAGTTTAGTTGCATGCTTGATTGCTGGGGCTGTTTTACATATCATATGGAATTTCTATCATGATTATTTTGCATGTATGAATGCTTGATCTCCATTCGTTTCAGTACTTGTATGGAATTGACAATGAACATGCAAGTATGGATTGTAATCATGATAACATATATATATGGGGCTGTTTTATATGGCTTGTGCAGATAGATATATACTATTTCACCGTATGAGTTAAAATAAGGGCTTGTACGTAAATTCAGTATGATTGCAAATTTCACATAGACATATAGTGATTTTGGTTATATTGATGATTACATGGAGTCTATCATTTGTGGATACTGTGTAAGTAGGTCATAGTACATTGAAAAATGGCTATGACTCTATTAGTGCTCTTGGCTACTTTCCTGTGATATGTGAATAATTCTTGCATGATAGTTGTAATTAGATGAAATATTAAATGAAGTTAGGATCCTATTATTTCCATATTTTGTTTACTCCATTATTATTCTTGTTTTAGTTGTTATTTACAATTAGATTAATTCACCAATATTGTCGTTTGTTTAAGCATATAAGTATAGTGATTTAATTGATGCATAGTAGTTTAAATTTGACAACTTTCTATGTGGGATCGATACTTTACTTACTCTGTATTACTTGTTGACACATGTATGATTGCATGAGTTAGAGCTCTTTTATTTAGAACTGAAAAAGAGGCAACAAGTTTTTGGCGCCGTTGCTGGGGAAAGGTTTAATTTAAATAATTATCATCAGTTTCAAGCTATATTGTATGACTTAGACAATTCTGATCGTTTCTCATTTCTATTTTTGTTTTGTTTTTGGTTTCAGGTACTTGTAGATTTTTATGCACACGCGATCATCCAACTCAGAATTAACACCAGCACAGGATAACATTAATGGAAGAGTTTGGAAACCAAGTATGCGGAGAAATTTGCAAGCTCAGTTAGAAAGTACAACAGTTAGTATGGCAGAAGAACAAAGAATTGAGCAAAGAGAAGAGCACCGGGCTCTAAGGGACTATTCCATGCCAAATATAAACAGACTACAGTCTAGCATAGTCAGACCGGCGATAGCCAACACTTTTGAGATTAAACCAGGCACTATTCAAATGGTGCAAAATTCAGTACAGTTTGGGGGTGCTGCTAAGGATGATCCGAATGAACACCTGTTAAGTTTTATCGAGATTTGTGATACATTCAGATACAACGGTGTGACGGAGGACGCTATCAGACTTAGGCTATTCCCATTCTCATTGAGGGATAAGGCTAGAAGTTGGCTACATTCTTTGTCGTCAGGGTCAATCACTACATGGGAGGACTTAGCACAGAAATTCTTAGCCAAGTTCTTCCCAATGGCTAAGACCGCAAGATGATGAGGACGGCTATCTCGGTTTGAGCAACAATGAGCGAGGAGTCCTTATATGAGGCATGTGAGAGATATAAAGAGATGCTGAGGAAGTGTCCGCATCACGGTATGCCAGATTGGATGGTGATCAACTCATTTTATAATGGATTGGGATGGCAGTCGAGACCTATTGTGGATGCAGCCGCAGGAGGGGCATTATGGGCAAAGAGCTATAACAAGGCCTATACACTTATCGAGACTATGGCTGCAAATGACTACCAGAATCCTACATCTCGAATGCCACAGCCCAAGGTTGCAGGTGTGTTGGAGGTAGATGCTATTACACAGTTGTCGGCACAGATGGCATCGATGGCAAAGAAAATAGATACACTGGCAGAGAGCAAAATGAAAACAGTTGCCTTCGTATGTGAGATTTGTGCTGGGTCACACTTGACAGATCAGTGTGCTATCAGTTCGGAGTCGGTATAGTATGTGGGCAATTACAAGAAAGATCAAGGACAGTTTCAGAACACATACCACCCCAACAACCGAAATCGTCCAAACTTTAGTTGGTCAAATAACCAAGGACATCAGCAGAATCAGTTTCAGCCAAACCACCAGTATCAGCCACAATTTTCATCAAAACCACCGTTTCCACCAGGATTTTCTCAACAACAACATCACACTCTAGCTGCACCACAACCAGAAAAGAAATCAGAAATGGAGGAGATGATGTTGAAATACATGGCAAACACGGAAGTTATGATGAAAAGCCAACCAGTGGCTATTAAGAATCTGGAGACTCAAATGGGGCAGATGACGAGCATGCTTAACAACAGGCCCCAAGGTTCTTTGCCAAGTAATACAGAGACAAATCCAAGAAGAGACGGGAAGGAACTGTGTCAAGCAATCACATTGAGATCTGGGAAGAGTATTGCAGACACTGCAAGTCGCGCGCCCGCGCCAAATTATACTAAGGAGGCAGAGCAGGTGAATGCTGAGGAAGAAAATTTGGAAAATTCTGAGGTTCAGCAGGAAAAGAAAGATAAAGTAGGTTCAGAGGAGAAGCTCAAGAGTTTAGTGCCACCAATTATCCCTCAAGTACCGTATTCGTGGAGATTAAATAAGCAGAGGGAAGATAAACAGTTTAGCAAGTTCTTGGAGGTATTCAAAAAGCTGCAGATCAACATACCGTTCGCCGAGGCATTGGAACAAATGCCAAGCTATGCAAAGTTTATGAAGGGTATATTATCAAGGAAGAGAAGACTAGATGAGTTTAAGACAGTGGCCTTGACAGAGGAATGTAGTGCTGTGCTTCAGCGTAAACTACCTCCAAAGCTAAAAGATCCGGGCAGTTTCACAGTTCCGTGCAAGATCGGAAAGATAAACTTCGAAAAGTGTTTATGTGATCTTGGGGCAAGTATTAATTTGATGCCCTTGTCAGTATTTAATCAGTTGGGATTTCTGGCTCCAAGGCCAATAAACATTTCTTTGCAGCTAGCTGACAGATCCATCACGTATCCACGAGGAATTGTTGAAGATGTATTGCTGAAAGTGGACAAATTTATCTTTCCGGCTGACTTCATCATTTTGGATTTCGAGGAAGATAAAAATATACCAATCATACTGGGGAGACCATTCTTAGTCATAGAAATGACTTTGATAGATGTGCAAAAAGGGGAACTCACTATGCGTGTACATGATCAGGTGGTTACCTTTAATGTCTTCAAAGCAATTAAGTTCGCAACAGATGAAGAAGAATGCTTCCGGGTTGATGTGGTGAATCGAGTTCTAAATGATGAAGTGCAGAGTATAGTGGGCTGTGAACCATTGAGAAGTATCATTGCTGGAAAATCAGATGTGGAGGATGAGGAATTAAATGAATTCGTTTAATATCTGGATACCACTCCACAGTATGGAACCATTGCAGTATGTGATAAGTTTCCGGACAAGCATCTTAAAGTGAATGGCCAGAGATTGAAAAGTGATTCTAGTGGTGAGGTGGACAGAAAGAAAGTCACCTCGATTCTATCTTCGACATGAGACTCAGAGACAGTCAAGCTAATTGACTATAACTTAGCGCTTGATGGGAGGCAACCCATTGTTTCCATCTCTACTTAGTATTTATTTAGTTCAAGTTGTTTGGTTTAGCTTATTTTCATTACTTGTTAGAACAGTATGAGTACCTTTTTATGCTTATTTCGACTCACAAAAGATTATGTTCGTGTATTGCATTGAAATTAGGGTGACAGAATAGGTATTCATTTTTATTTAGTAAACCATGCTTTGATAAGGTCTATTGATGTTATTGCAGGTGTATTGGAGAGCATACATTTCTATCTTGCAGACTCTAAAAACAAAAGCTAGCAGTACAGGTATCAGGATGATTACAACATAGAATTGCGCGCCCGCGCGGTATGCCTTCCAGACCAGATTTGCCAACCGCGCACCCAGTCTATTAAAACCTCGCGTGGCCGCGCGCGACATCAAACGTGGAAATTTTTTTAAGTTTAAAAACGTGATGGAGATCATTTGGACTCTCATTTGAAACCATAACAATAGCGTAATCACCTCAGTCTCCATAACGCACGTCTCCTTCTCTCTATCAGTTATAAATTAAAGCCGTACATCTCTCAATCACATATCCACGATTCTCTCCACGTTCAAAGCTCAAACCCACGCTCTCATCCACTGATATAAACTAGGGCTTTTGATTCAGTTGGGTAGAAATGAACTTGGGAGTATTTGCATCACTGGTTCTCCTTCATTCTCAGTTGAATTCATCTAAATTACCTCTCTCAAACTCCGATGAGTCCAAAAGAGCTCGCTCCACTTCTTCATCATCATCTTCCTAAGGCAGTCAAGGGGAGGATATCGTCGATCATACCAAATTTTTGAATTTGGCAGCCCAGCAGGAATATTACAGAATTTGGGTGAAGACATTTGTCAAGGAGCGCGATTTCAAACTGGAGGGGCAAAATGGTCAGTTATGTGCCATGATTCGCGAACGGGGATGGGTTGGATTCACTGCCACTCCCATGCCCATTCCGATGAGAATAGTCCGAGAGTTTTATGCCAATGCCAAAGTCACCATGAACAATATCGCTATGGTTCGAGGTGTCGAGATAGACTACAGACCCACCGCCATCAGAACCATTTTCAGACTCACCGAGACACCACCATATAAACGCAAATTGGATCACGAGGGCACATATGGCAGCAGACTTGGAGCTTGTTATTCTTTGAATTATGCGTGCTGTATTACGAAGTGGACTTACAAAGTCCGTGCGAACGAACCAAATTTTTTGCATATTCCCAATGTACCGCACTAAATCGATATGCCAAGGCGTGGAATTTATTCATATGTGCCAAGCTATTGCCCTCGTCTCATCAGCATGAGATCATGGCGGAAAGGGCCATAATTTTGTGGGGTATAATTATGGGCAAGTATATTGACGTGGGTCATTTGATTCATCAAAATATTTTGAAGTATCTGAGGGGAAATACCACGGGGAACATTCCACACGCATCAGTGGTAGCCATGCTATGTGCTCATCAGGGATGCAACTGGGGTAACGAACAAATGCAATACCCGAGCCAAGACATAACTTATGCCACCATTGCAAAATTTGAGGACTGGGCAGGTGGTGAACCACACCCGCGCGGACGAGGATTTATTCTCCGGCCCACATTCCTAGAGCCATCACCGCAGCCCACTTAGACAGATGAGGCGGGCCCGTCGACACGACCACATGCTCCCCATGGTGATCGCCAGCTCCGAAGGTTGGAGCGAAAAGTCGATGCCATGTATGATAATTTCGGAGCATTTGCTACGGGTCTCACGAGAGCCTTGGCCGAGGCTTTTGCACAGCAGGGAACAATGCTCGAGTTGCCTCAGTTCGGGACAGTAGTGCCATATCCACCACCAGATTCGCCACCCGAGGAGGGTGGTACATCCGATCATTAGGGGAGTTTTTTGTACCCTTTACCTTCATTCAATGGGGCATTGAATATTATAAGTTTGGGGTTATTGGGGTAGTAGTATAGTTACATATAGTTTCATTTAGTTTTTTGCTTTTTTAGTTTCAATTTTGCATGTTTATGTGTTAGATAAAATTTTGCAAAATTTTTTTTTTTAGTTATTATTGCTTGTGCTAGTATTTTTTTAGTTTGCATGTCTCACAATGTTTAGCTTTATGGAAATTTTGTCTAGCCAATGATGATAGTGAATTTTGAAAGATTATTGAGTATTGTGGATAACATGAGCTGAGATATAATGTTTCACACAATGAAATTTATATTGCTGTTTAAATGCTTTCTGTTTGCACGAATGTGTTCACAATCACTTGTAGGTATAAGAAGTATGTGTTGCATTGTTCGATAGAAAATGTAGTTTTAAAACGAGAAATATGTGGAAAGTGATCTTAGACTGTATGAAACATTGATATTCAAACTTTGTGGAAAACATGGGTAAGCTATGTATATATAAAAAAAATCAAATAGCTGTAACGTGGCTAGTCTTATTTCGGGGCCCTGGTTACTTGAGTAAGTATGCCCGAGGGGATTGTCTCTACACCTAGCGCCCTAAGGTCTTTCATGGTCTGGGAGTCGTTGGTTGAAAGCTCGCTAAGGGGTAGCAGTGTTACCTAATGGAATAAGACATTGCATAGTCATGTGAAAAAAAAGAAAAAGAAAAGAAAAATAGTTGCCTGTTTCTTCAGGGCTTGTGATCTTGATGCATTCTGAACTCATCCTTGATGTGTGGACATTGAGACATCGCAGGATCTTTCAGAACAGATCATTGATCTGTGTGTATCCCTACGATCTTTGGTGTCTTGGGACTGGTTTCTATATGGAAGTATGGAGAGGAGTGCGAATTTTCCTCTCTGAGATTGATCGTACCATAGATGGTCGCCAGTACTCTTATTTAAGAAGAGCCTAGTTAATTCCATCTCTTATGGATTGATATTTCTCTTTAAGGCACAACCGCAGCTTAGATGGTCGCCTAATCTCCTATTTGTGAGAGGTTAGGCAGTTCCATCCCTATGGTGTGAAGCCGATGAAATGTGGTGGATTGAAGTTTGATTACAGTACCATGTGACAAGTATTTTTGTTCTGGTAGGGGGTTAGATCGAACCATAAATGGCTGCCTACGTACTATTATTGAAGAGGAGATCAGGTCTACGTAGTTTAAACCTGGTGTAAGAGGTTCAACGCTTAATGTGAAAGGGTGTAGGAATGTTTTTGTTTGTTTTAGTTTATATAGAGAAAGGGTAGAAGTGTTTTTGTTTTTGTAGAGAAAGGGCAAAAATGTTTTTGTTTTTTTTTTATTGTGACCGGGCCATATAGCATATGGTTGCTTACGTACTCCCGGGTATTAGGGAGATCAGGTCAATGTAGTTCGCCCCTCAGGACGAATTGCAGCTGAAGAGAAGTCTGAATCCCATGTGCAGGCTATACAATGGGGAAACGAAAGTTTGATCCCATGCTTGGGACAAACTGCAGGTATGAAAAAGTTTGATCCCGTCTTAAGGAAAAACTGCAAGGGTAGAAAAGTTTAATCCCGTCTTCAAGATAAATTGCAGGTGTGAGAGGTTCAATCCCTAGGGGGATAACTAAAATTGTATAAAAAGTTTGAAATGAGGTGAAACTAGACTGCTAGTTTGAAATGTATGTTTCCCTGAGGGGAAAAAGAGTATGTAAAAAGGGTTAGAAAACCGGAACGGTTGATGATCTGATGATCCAAAGCCAGCATATTTGATTGGTGGTAACCTCAGACATAGTACCGTTTCATGGTGTACGAGTTGATAAGTCATGGAAATTCATCGCCGTCCATTTCCTGTAGTCTGAGAGCGCCTCCTGTCAATACCCCCTTGACAAAAAACGGTTAGCCTTTCGTCCTTGAGAGCGAATTTTCCCTTGGATTGATCTTGGTTGTCAATGATCTTCTTCAAAACCAAATCATGTTGTTTAAATTGCCGTAACCAGACTTTCCTGTTGTACGATCTTACGATCCTTTGCTGATATAACTGACCATGGAAGATAGTCGCGGTTCGCCTTTCATCTATTAGAGACAATTGGTAATACCTGTCTTGTACCCATTGGTCTTTATCCAGCTGAGCGTCCATCAACACTCTGAGGGATTCCATTTCCACCTCTATGGGGAGCACTGCTTCCATCCCATAGGCTAATGAGTAGGGTGTTGCCCAAGTGGAAGTACGCATTGAAGTTCTATAGGCTAATAAAGTCAGAGGCAAGAGGTCAGGCCATCCTTTGTGATTGGCAGATATTTTTTGCATGATCTTCTTGATATTTTTATTAATCGCTTCAACAACACCATTCATCTTTGGATGGTAGATGATGGAGTTAAGGTGTTTGATGTGGAATTTACTACATAACTCCTCCATCATTTTGTTGTTGAGGTTCTTAGCATTGTCTGGCACAATTACCTCTAGTTGTCTATATCGACAAATGACATTGTTTCTGATGAAAGTAATGATCACTTCTTTGGTAACCCTGGGGAAGGAGGCTGCTTCTACCCACTTGGTGAAGTAGTTTATCATGGTGAAGATAAACCGATGTCCATTATTGGCTTTGGGCTCGATGGGTCCGATCACATCCATTCCCCACATTGAGAAGGGCCAAGGTGAACTCATGTTGTAGAGTTCCCTTGGAGGGGTGTGGATAGAATTTCCATGAATTTGGCATTGATATCACCTCTTGACATGATCATCACAATCCGCTTTGAGCGTAAGCCAATAATGCCCTGTTCTAAGGATTTTCTTAATAAGTAGGGGGTCGCTCATGTGTGGGCCACATACTCCACCATGGATCTCATCCATGAGCTTCTAAGCTTGGTCCTTGTCCAAACATCTGAGGAGACCTAATCCTGCATCTCTTTTGTAGAGTGCATCTCTGCTCAGGTAGAATCTCATAGCCATTCAGTGGATCCGCCTCTTTTCAGTTGGGCTCGCCTTAGCGGGTGTAGATCCATCTCACAGATATTCCTTGATATGTTGATACCAAGGGTTATGGATGGGAGGTAGCTCATCCGATACTTCTTCAACATAGTTCCCATAGCTCGGGCCTTTTGCAGGGCAAATGTGATGCTTGTCATATTTTCCTTGTCAGGTATGTGAATCAAGGAGGCCAATGTTGCTAATGCATCCGCAAAATCATTCCTATTACGAGGAATGTGTGAAAATGAGATTTCTTCGACCTCCAAAGCCATCTGTAAAACTTGCCGATGGTAAGGATGCAAATATAGTTCTTTGGTTTAATAGATTCCTATGGATTGTTTGATTACCAATTCGAAATCCCCAAAGACAGTTAACCGCCTGATGCCCATTGATCGGTCAAGTTTTAGCCCCATGATACAACCTTCATACTCGGGCGGTTGTGTTGTTACGTCGACAAACCGGAATTTGTGGCGACGGGGATATCGCTCCCCCACTACCGGATACTAGAACTGCTCCAGCTCCAGAGCCTTCTGTGTTAACAGCTTCATCAAAATACTTTTTCCACGTATGACATGCATCGTACTGATGGTGTTACTGAATTGTCATGACCCCTTCATCAAAGAAATATATGTCCAAGGGTTTATAATCCCTTGCGGGTGCGGCAGCCAGTTGATCCGCAATTCCTTAACCTTTGATAGACTTTTGTGTCACGTAGACGATGTCAAATTGTTGTAGGATAAACTGCCATTTGGACAGCCGACGATTCAATATGGGCTTACTGAACACGTACTTGAGAGGATCTACGCGGGATATGAGATGTGTTGTGTGACCATGGAGGTAATGCCGTAACCTCATGGAAGCCCATTCTAAAGCACAACAAGTCTTCTCAATCAGAGTGCACTTGTGTTCATTGCTACCGAATCTTTTGCTGAGGTAATAGATAGCTCGTTCTTGGCCTCTATCGTCTTTTTGTCCCAGCATGCAACCCATAGCATTGTCATTAATGGACATGTACATGAACATGAGAACATCTTCCCTGGGTGGTACCAAGACAAGAGTGTTAACAAGCTGCTCTTTGATTGTAAGGAAGGCTTTCTGACACTCATCATTCCATTTCATGGAGGAGTTCTTCCTTAATAACTTGAAGATGGGCTCACATGTTGCTGTGAGTTGAGAGATAAACCTGCTAATGAAATTGATTCTTCCCAAAAATTCATGTATTTCCTTCTCTGTTTGAGGAATGGGCATTTCCTTGATGACCTGGATTTTGGTGGGATCCAACTCAATCCCTTTGTGGCTGACTAGGAAACCTAGCAACTTGCCTGATTTAACGCCAAAGGTGCACTTGGCTGGATTCAACTTCAAGTTGTACTTACGCAACCTGTTGAAGAGCTTTTTAAGATGATCTAAGTGGTCTTCCTCCCTTCAAGACTTGACAATGATGTCATCCACGTAGATCTCTATCTCCTTGTGCATCAAATCATGGAAAAGAGCCATCATAGCTCACTGATAGGTTGCTCCAGCATTAATGAGGCCAAATGACAACCGTCTATAGCAGAAGGTTCCCCAAGGCGTGATGAAAGCAGTGTTCTCACGCTCCTCCTCAGTGACCATAATCTGATGATACCCCGCGATGCAATCCACAAATGAGTACATGCCATATTGAGTAGTATTGTCAATAAGAATGTGGATAAGGGCACGGGAAAGCTATGTTTAAGGCAAGCTTTGTTCAAATCCTGATAATTCAGGAAAACTCATACCATTCCTCCTGGTTTAGGCATGGGAACTATGTTGGATATCCATTCAGGATATGTAGACACCATGGTAATAACAGCTTGAAATTGTTTCACAATTTCTTCTTTCACCTTTAAACACCACTCAGGTTTCAATCACCAGAGCTTTTGTCTGACTGGCTTGAATCCCTCTTTAATGGGAAGGCGATGAAGGAAAATTTCAGTGGACAAACCCACCATGTCTTCATGAGACCATGCAAACACATCCTGGAATTGAGTTAGTAATGTAACCATGTCATTCCGTTGGTTTAGGGTGACGTCTGAACCAATCTGGATTAGCTAAGGGCTTTCTAAGGTTCTGAGATTGAAAGAAATGGTTTGATCAAGATTAGGTCTTTGATCTCCTGAGATATCTCAATGTCCTCTTGGATTTCCATCAAGTCTGAGTCCAACTTTTCATCAAAGTTACAGTCCTTGTGGAGAAAAGGCACCTCATCATCAAGTACATGCGCATCTAAATTTAGAGTCCTGAAACAAAATATGCTTTCACTTAATATATGAAACTGTTTAATCATACAAAAGTGTTAGCATGTATTGATAAAATAAGCGCTAATATCAGTATAGAAAAGTAAGCAATTAAAGTTATCTATGAGGCGGAGGATTTACTGCGTTTTACCTCATCGACGAATGCATGGAGGCCGCTCCAATTGTCGAGGGTAAAGTCTGATGGACTTGATGATAGAGAGGGCCATCATCGCCGTCCTCCTTTCACGAATGATGACCATAACATCCGGGCAATCATTGTCTGGGGTGTATCTGTTTGTATGCTCATCATAGACAATGACGCGTATGCCTGACATCATCAGGGCGATGTCATGTTTACGCTTTTGTTCCCTCTCTTCCACTTCGGGATCAGGAATCAGGACCTCTTTTACTTTAAATGGTACTGGTTTGGGAAATAGCATAGCCATAACAGGGGCTGGCACCTTTACCGGAGAGTGTATCAGCTTAAGAGTTGCAGGTGGAGAAAATCTCCGTGTGGCGGAAGCTTGAGGAATCTGCTTGTGCTTATGAGTATTCCTATGACTGGAACTGGCATAATAGCCTAGTCCGGCTATCCTGGTTTGACTGGACATTTGAATTGGGTGCTTAATACCCTGCTGATTTTTACCCAGCCCTTGTCCAGGCTGATGACCCAGTGACATCATTTCTTGGGTAGCTGCCATCACTTCGACAGAAATCTCGGGTATGGGAAGTGGTGCACCAATAGGATGATATAGTGTGTTGCTCACTTCCAAAGTATGAAAACTGGTCGGTTCAACTTCTTAATTGAAGCTGATGAGTGGTAGGTCTCCTTGTTCAGGACATTTTGGCTCAGCGTTGACAGTGACTAATCTATTGTTGACAATGTATTTAAGTTGTTGATGAAGTGTAGAAGGGAAGGCTCCAGCCATGTGGATCATGGTCTCCCCAATAGCAGGTTGTATCCTTAATTTATCTTGAGGACGTGAAAGGATACATTGAATGTATTTGGACCAATCTCCACTGGCAGCTCAATCTCTCCGACATAATTTTGTCGGGATCCATCAAAAGCTTTGATAACCGTATGGCTACTTCGGATCTGCTTGAGATTGACGTTCATCTTCACCAAAGAGGCATAAGGACAAATATTCATAGATGAACCTCCATCTATTAAAACTCCAGCTAACATATACCCAGAGGACAAAACTGCAATGTGCAATGTCTTGCAATGACCGGTCCCTTCGAGCGGTATGTTATCATCAGTGAAGGATATAACATTGTTGTTAAAAATATGATCAACCAGATGTTGAAATTTTTCCACATCCACTGATTTCGGTAAGTAGGCTTCTTCCAAAACCTTTAATAAGATCTTCCTGTGATCCTCGGAAGAGAAAACCAAGTCCAGTATTGATATTTGATGTGGAGCTTCTCATAATCTTAGAACCACCTTGGCTTTAGTATGACCCATAGTGTGGAGGAATTTCTCAATCTTCTCTATGGGAATCTTCCCCTTTGCTTTTATGGTGGGCTTCATCACCCTCTGAGGAAGATACAGTGGATTTTCTTTCGACACTGTAGAAGTAGTATGAGACATGGATCCTTCAGCTTCTCCATAATTCCATGGGACTTTGTGTAGGCTGACAACAGGATACTGTGGTCTAAAGGGTAAAGAAATTTTCTATGGTGCAGTCACTTTCAAAGGATTATCACCACCTTTGATTTGAATTGCTTGTATGGGAAATGGCCCGACAGTCTCATCAGCCTCTGCAGATATAACTGCTACTAATCCCTTCCATTTGGTAGGACATGTATTCCCACTCTCGAGTAGCACAGTGTCATCGTTTGCCAATTGCAGGACACCGTTGTCAATTAAATTCTGAATAAGGTGGCAGAGTGCCCAACATTCTTCTGTGATGTGACCTCCAGGATGTGAATGATATTGACACACTCCATCAGAGTTGAACCGTCTTGAATGGGGATTGATTAGAGATAGAAGGGAGGTGATTCTTCCTTCATTGATTAGCATCTGAATATCTCTTCCATAGGTTGGCCCAAGTATGTAAATTCCCTTCTATTAGAAAAATCCCGACGAGCTTTAGCACTTGCTCTCTTCGCAACCTTGTCCTCCAATGCTTCACTTTCTGAAGGTGATGATGGAGAATTCATAACAAAAGGAAGGGGACAGGCATGCTCCTGGCTGACTAACTGGCATGTTACTTGATGCTGATGGATCACCAGTTCTGCCAATTGTTCAACTTGCTTACAAAGAGCTTTCATCTTTTGTTCCATAGAAAATTGGAACTTTGCGTAATCCCATCTGTCAACTCTGTCTTTGATGGTCTGGGATGATTCATCATTAAAATTGGAACTCTGTCCATTGCTCCAACTAATCATATTGACCTCTTCTTCTTTATGTTGAGGAAGAGGGTTGTCTTGCACATGAGGTTGATCTAGTTTAGTAACCACGATCTCACCGTTGTCTATTAAATCTTGGATCTTGTATTTCAAGGCCCAACAATCTTGAGTATCATGTCCAGGTGCCCTGGAATGATAACCACACTTCCGAGTAGCATTGAAACCCCTCCCATTAGGGTTGGCTGGTGGAAGAAGATGCATGATTTTCTTTTGAGTAGTCAAAAGAGCAAGAATATTCTCGAGCGAGTCCCCTAAGGGTGTGAACGTTCGAGGGCGCTTTGCTTCTCCACTTTTAGGCAATAGAGGGTTTGAAGACTGTGCCTGAAAAGAGGAGTAGTTTTTCCTCTGTATAGGCATATTCTGATTTCCTTTTGACCTTGTAGTATCAAGGAAACATCCTCCTCTTTCTTTTTATGGACCCTTCGGGGGTTATTTCTATAAGTTTCGGACTGGATGTGCTCAGCAACTGCTTTAAGAGCGGCTAGGTCTTGAATTTTTCTTAACTTTAACCCCATCTCAGCCATCTCTCCGTGCTTGATCATTTCAGAAAATGGTTTACCAATACCTGCAAAGACTCTCTCATAGAAAGGGGAGGACCGATGATAGAATATGTTATACACATCCTTTCTGTGAGAGAGTCTTAGCTGGCCTTGGTAAGCCATTTTCTGAAATGATTAAACATGAAGAGATGGCTGAGATGGGATTGAAGTCAGGAAAGATCCAAGATCTAGCCCCTCCTAAAGCTGTTGTTGAGCACATCCAGTCCGAAACTTATGGAAATAACCCTCGGAGGGTCCATAAGAAAAAAGAGGAGGATGTTTCCTTGATACTACAAGGTCAGAAAGGCAATCAGAACATGCCTATCCAGAGGAGAAACTACTCCCCTTTTTAAGTATAGTCTTCAAACCCTACATTGCCAAAGGGTGGAGAAGTACGATGCAACCGAGTGTTCACATCCCTAGGGGATTCACTTGAGAATGTTCTCAATCTTCTGACTACTCAGAAGAAAATTACACATCTTCTTCCACCAGCCAACCCGAATGGTAAAGGTTTCAATGCTACACGAAAGTGTGATTATCATGCAGGGGCACTGGGATATGATACTCAGGATTGCTGGGCCTTGAAACACAAGATCCAGGACTTGATCGACAACGATGAGATCGTGGTAACTAAACCCGACCAACCTCATGTGCAAGACAATCCTCTTCCTCAACATAAAGAAGAAGAGGTTAATATGATTAATTGGAGCAGTGGACAGAGTTCAAATTATGTTGTTGAATCTTCCCAAACCAGCAAGGACAGTGCTGAAAAATGGGATTACGCCCAGTTCCAGTTTATGATGGGCCGAAAGATGAAAGTTCTTTGTAAGCAAGTAGAGCAATTGGCAGAACTGGTAATTCATCAACACCAAGTTATACACCAATTAGTCAGTCAAGAGTATGCTAGTCTCCTTCCTTTTGTCATGAATACTCCATCATCGCTTTCAGAAAGTGAAACACTGGAGGATAAAGTTGCACAAAGAGCAAGTGCCAAAGCTCATTGAGATTTTGCCAACCAGAGGGAATTTACATGCCTTGGCCAACCTATGGAGGAGATATTTCAGATGCTGATCAATGAAGGAATAATTACATCCCTTCTACCTCCAATCAACCCCTGTTCAAGATGGTTCAATTCTAATGGAATATGCTAGTATCACTCCCATTCATGCGATCACAACACAGAAGAATGTTGGGCACTCCACCACCTCATTAAGGATTTAATTGATAGCGGTGTCCTATAGATGGCAGATGATGAAACTTTTTTACTCGAGAGTGGGAACACATGTCCTACAAAATGGAAGGATGGCGTAGCAGTTATATCTGCTGAGGATGATTTGGCTGCCAGACCACTCACAATACAAGCAATTCAACTCAAAGGTGCTGATAATCCTTTGAAAATGGTTGCACCAGAGCCAATTCTCTTACCATCTAGGTCACAGTATCCTATTATCAACTTGAAAAAAGTTCCATGGATTTATGGAGAAGCTGAAGGATCTACATAACACACAACTGCTACAATGTCGAAGGAGAATCCACTGTATCTTCCCCATCGGGTGATGAAGCCTACCATCAAATCAAAGGAGAAAGTTCCCATTGAGAGGATTGAAGAGTTCCTCCGTACTATGGGCCATAATTAATCTAAGGTGGTTTTAAGCTTGAGAGAAGCTCCACAACAAATTTCCATACTGGACTTGGTTTTCTCTTCCGAAGATCACAGGAAGATCTTGCTAAGGGTCTTGGAAGAAGCCCATTTATCGAAATCAGTGGATGTGGAAAAATTCCAACATCTGGTTGATCACATTTTTAACAACAATGTGATATCTTTCATTGATGACGACATACCTCCCAAAGGGACTGGTCATTACAAGCCATTGCACATAGCGGTTATGTCCTTCAGATATATGGTGGGAGGAGTTTTGATAGATGGTGGGTCATCCTTGAATATATGTCCTTATGCCACCTTGGAGAAGATGAATATCAACCCCAAGAGGATCAAAAGTAGCCATACGGTTATCAAAGCTTTTGATGGGTCCTGACGAAATGAAGTTGGGGAGATTGAGTTACCTGTGGAGATTGGTCCACATACATTTAGTGTATCCTTTCATGTGCTCAAAATCACCACAGGATACAACCTGCTGTTGGGAAGATCGTGGATTCATATGGCTGGTGCCATCCCTTCCACCCTTAATCAGTAACTCAAGTACATTATCAACAATAGCCTAATCACTATTATGATGAGTCAGAATGTCTTGAACAAGGTGACATACCACTCATTAGCTTCAACACAGAAGTTGAGTCGGCCAGTTTCCATGCCCTGGAGGTGAGCAACACTCATTACCATCCCATTGGGGCTCCACCTCTCACACCCAAGATTTCTGTCAAGGTAATGTAGGCCACTCAAGAGATGATGTCATTGGGTCATCAACTTGGACAAGGGTTGGGAAGTTCCCAGTCAAATAGGGACAGCTGGATTAGGCTATTTTGTTAGCTCTAGTCACAAGAATCCTCACAAGCACAAACAGATTCCTTCATCTTCAGCCATACGACGATTATCTCCACCTACAGATCCTAAGCCTGTACAGTCTCCGGTAAAGGTTTCAGCCCATGTTATGGCTATGCTATTTCCCAAACTGATACCAGTTAGAGCAAAAGAGATCCTAATTCGTGATCCCGAAGTGGAAGAAAAGGAACAGAGATGTAAATAAGACATCGCCAGGAGTTTGTCTCACCTACGCATCCTCTTACATGATGAGCACACAAATAGATACACTCCAAACGATAATAGTCCCAACATTATGGTCATTATTCGGGAGAAGGAGGATGATGA
The DNA here is from genome assembly GCA_020205605.1 of Panax ginseng. Lineage (NCBI taxonomy): Eukaryota > Viridiplantae > Streptophyta > Magnoliopsida > Apiales > Araliaceae > Panax > Panax ginseng. The sequence goes on along the minus strand of CM035130.1, from coordinate 88,095,810 downwards.
TAGCCACTTTATCACTGCCATCCATCAGGAGTTCACCCTTGACAATTGGAGCTGCACTCCTTGCATTTGTTGCCAAGGGTAAAAAGGGTAGAAACTCCCTCTGCCATGTAGATAGCTTTAACTGATTACTTTATTGTACAGTATTAGTAATTATTTTGTCATTACATGCTAACACTTTGTATGATTGAACAATTTCATATATTAAGTGAAAGTATATTTTGTTTCAGGACTCTGAACTTAGATGTGCCTATACTTGCTGATGAGGTGCCTTTTCTCCACAAGGATTGTAACTTTGATGAAAAGTTAAACTCAGACTTGATGGAAATACAAGAGGACACTGAGATACCTTAGGAGATCAAGGAATGGGTCGAGGATAAACCCAAACAAATCTTGATCAAACCACCTCATTCAACCTCAAAACCTTAGAAAACCCTAAGCTAATCCAGATTGGTACAGACCTCACTCCACCAAAGGAATAACATGGTTACATTATTAACCCAATTCTAGGATGTGTTTGAATGGTCTCATGAAGACATGGTGGGTTTTTCCATGGACATCGTCATCCATCGCCTTCCCATTAAAGAGGGAATCAAGCTAGTCAGGCAGAAGCTCAGGCGATTAAAACATGAGTGGAGTTTAAAGGTTAAAGAAGAAATTGTGAAACAATTTCAAGCTGACATCATCATGGTGTCCACATAACCTGAATGGCTATCCAACATAGTCCTCGTGCCTAAACCGGGAGGAAATGTGCGAGTTTTCGTGGATTACCGAGATCTGAATAAAGCTTGCCTTAAAGACAGCTTTCCCGTGCCATTTATCATCATCCTCATTGACAATACTGCTCAATACGATATGTACTCCTTTGTTGATTATTTTGCGGGGTACCATCAAATTATAGTTGTTGAAGAGGATCGTGAGAAAAATGCATTCATTACGCCTTGGGGAACCTTTTGCTATAAACGGTTGTCATTCGGTCTCATAAATGCCGGAGCTACCTACCAGCGGGCCATGATGGCTCTTTTCCATAACTTAATGCATAAAAGAGATAGAGATCTACATGGATGACATCATTGTCAAATCCCGAAGGGAAGAAGACCACTTAGATCATCTTAGAAAGCTCTTTAATAGGTTGCGTAAGTACAACTTGAAGTTGAATCCAGCCAAGTGCACCTTTGGCGTTAAATCAGGCAAGTTGCTAGGTTTCCTAGTCAGCCATAAAGGGATTGAGCTAGATCCCACCAAAATCCAGGCTATTACAGAAATGCCCATTCCTCAGATAGAGAAGGAAATACGACGATTTTTGGGAAAAATCAATTTCATTAGCCGGTTCATTTCCCAACTCACAGCAACATGTGAGCCTATCTTCAAGTTGTTAAGGAAGAACTCCTCCATGAAATGGAACAATGAGTGTCAAAGAGCCTTCCTTACAATTAAAGAGCAGCTAGTCAAAGCTCCTGTCTTGGTACCACCCAGGGATGGTGTTCCCCTATTCATGTACCTGTCCATTAATGACAATGCCATGGGCTGCACGCTGGGACAAAAAGATGATAAAGGCCAAGAGTGAGATATCTACTACCTCAGCAAAAGATTCAGCAACAGTGAACACAAGTACACTCTGATTGAGAAGACTTGTTGTGCTTTAGCATGGGCTTCCATGAGGTTACAACATTACCTCCATGGTCACACAACCCATCTCATATCCCGTGTGGATCCTCTCAAGTACGTGTTCAGTAAACCCATGCTAAATTATAGGCTGTCTAGATGGCAGTTGGTCCTACAACAATTTGAGATCGTCTACTTGACACAAAATTCTATTAAACGGTCAAGGAATTACGGATCAACTAGCCGCTGCACCTTCAGGGGATTTTAAACCCTTAGAAACATGCTTCCCCAATGAAGGGGTAATGACAGTGCAACAACACCATCAGTACGATACACACCAATCATGGAAAATGTATTTTGATGGAGCTGTTAACGTGAAAGGTTCTAGAGCTGGAGCAGTTCTAGTATCTGGTACGGGGGAGCAGTATCTCGTCGCCGTCAAATTGCAGTTTGTCAGCACCAACAACACAGTTGAGTATGAAGGCTATATCATGGAACTCAAACATGCCCAATCAATGGGTATTAGGCGGTTAACTATCTTTGGGGATTCAGAATTGGTAATTAGACAGACTACAGGAATCTATCATACCAAAGAGCTACATTTACTGCCTTACCATCGGCAAGTTTTACAGATGGCTACAGAGTTCAAAGAAATAAAATTCCTCCATATTCCTTAGAATAGGAATTATTTTGCGGATGCGTTAGCAACTTTAGCCTCCTTGATCAACATACATGATAGGGAAAACATGCCAAGCATCCCATTTTCCCTATAAAAGGCTCCAGCCTATGGGAATTATATTGGAGAAGTATCGGATGAGCTACCTCCCATCCAACACACTTGGTATCATCATATCAAGGAGTACTTGCGAGATGGATCTACACCCGCTGAGGCGAGCCCGACTTAAAGAAGGCGGATCCATCGACTGTCTATGAAATTCTACCTAAGCGGAGATGCACTCTACAAAAGAGATGCATGACTAGGTCTCCTCAGATGTCTGGACAAGGACCAAGCTCAGATGCTCATGGATGAAATCCATGGTGGAGTATGTGGCCCACATATGAGCGGCTCCCTACTTGTTAAGAAGATCCTCAGAATAGGGCACTACTGGCTCTTGATTAAGGTTTACTGTGATGATCACGTCAAGAAGTGCTATCAATGTCAAATTAATTGGAATGTTATCCATGACCCTCTGAGGGAACTCCACAATATGAGTTCACCTTGGCCCTTCTCAATGTGGGGAATGGACGTGATAGGGTCCATCGAGCCCAAAGCCAGTAATGGGCATCGGTTTATCTTCATCGTGATCGACTACTTCACCAAGTGGGTAGAAGCAGCCCCCTTCCCCAGGGTTACAAAAGAAGTCATCATTGCTTTCATCAGAAACAATGTCATTTTTCGATATGGTCAACTAGTGGTGATTGTGTTAGACAATGCTAAGAACCTCAACTACAAAATGATGGAGAAGTTGTGTAGTAAATTCCACATCAAACACCTTAATTCGACAACTACTATCCAAAGATGAATGGTGTTGTTGAAGCGGATAATAAGAATATCAAGACGATCATGCAAAAGATGCCCACCAATCATAAAGGATGGCCTGACCTCTTGCCTTTGACTCGATTAGCCTATAAAACATCAATACGTACTTCCACTGGGGCAACCCCCTACTCATTAACCTATGGGATGGAAGCAGTGTTTCCCATAGAAGTGGAAATGGAATCCCTCAGAGTGTTGATTGACGCTCAACTGGATGAAGACCAATGGTTACAAGACAGATATCACCAATTGTCTCTAATAGATGAAAGGTGAAGTGATGCTATCTTCCAAGGTCAGTTATACCAACAAAGGATCGCCAGATCCTACAACAAGAAAGTTCGGCTACGGCAGTTTAAATAACATGACTTGGTTTTGAAGAAGATCATTGACAACCAAGGTTAGTCAACGGGAAAATTCGCCCCAAACTAAGAAGGCCCGTTTATTGTCAAGGAGGTATTGACAGGAGGTGCTCTCAGATTACAGGAAATGGATGGCGATGAATTTCCACAGCTCATCAACTCAGACACCCTGAAATGGTACTATGTCTGAAGTTAGCATCAAACAAACATCCTGGTTTTAGATCATCAGATCACCAGTCATTTGAGGTTTTCTAACCCTTTCTACACACAACCTTTCTTCATACCCATCTGTTTAGGTTTGTAAGATTCATGAATTCAATCAAATTGCACTAAATAAGCGAAACCATGGAAAATCAGAGTTTTAAAATTTTACAAACCATATACCCGGATCATCTTTTATGTAAAATTATTAATTAAACGAAAAGATAAAGAACAAGAATCATACCCTTGAAGATTCGAGCTTCCTCAGGTACAAGTTCACCTCCAAATCCTTTTCGCGTTCAACTTAAATCCACCGGGTTTGGTTCCTTCCTTTGATCAACGTTAGCCACCCAAGTGTTTGGACTCTAGAGGTGATCCACCAAGGAAGGAGAAAGATTCAAGATGTGTATTTGGCAAAACCCTAATTTTCTATCTCTATAGAAAAAGAGCGTACTATCCCAACTATTGGAACTACGTATTCTATGAAAACGTTAACCAACAACACCCAAAATAAGACTCCTCTTATTTATAGATGTGGGCAACCCTCCTTAACAATTAAGGAATTGTGTTTTATTTTAATTAATTAAATTCCTTTAATTAAGTAGGCTCCCAATCTTATTAGGAATAATTAATTAAACTCTTTTAATTAATTAGTCTCCTAATCTTATTAGGATATTTGAGAGTACTTTATTAAGTAATTCACAAACTTTTTTAGGGATTAAATAATAGTAATAGTAATAATAATAATAAGACTCCTCTTATTAATTTATATTTAATATTTCTAAAATATTAAATAATAAATATTAAGTTATTTAATTTATTCTATCACCATAGATTAAATTAAATATACTTAACTTATTATTATGATTATGCCATTAACTTCTTAAATAACTATTCTTCCTTTTATGGTGTGACCCTTTAGGTTCTCCATATTAAACCGGTTGTGAATAAATCAATTAGAACAATTCTAATCTTATTTAAATAAATAAATTAAACTATTAATATATTTAAATAAATAATATTTATTCTACAATAGGGATAAGCCTCCCTAGCGATTAACGACTTTCCAGATAACATAGATTTTAACATTAATCATAAAAGAACCTTTGAGTAAATAGTTACCGTACAATTCAATCCTTCCACCAAACAATGTCCCAATTAAATATAAGACGTGAAATTACTGTCAACTCTTATTTTATTTAATTATATGTATTTTGACTCTTAAATGCACAACTCTAAATAATGCAAATTAGACACTCCTTTCTAATTTCATTCTACCTTGGCCAAGGACTACTGGGTTGTCATTTATCGAATCATATAGGACATTTATCTTCTTTTACTAGAAGTGGTAGATTCTTTATTGATCATACATTATCTCCATGTACAACTTATTATACCCAAGCATACCCTTTGATATACCCTAAGGGTCTTAAGAAATAAGTCAAAGTATAACTCATCATACACAAGATACTATGATGATCTCAAGTCCAAGGATCACTTGTACTACTATCACTACAGGAACTCCTATTGACAGACAAGTAAAACTCCATTAGGTATTCCTTAGCGAACCACATTCATTGAATTTATTCTCTAATAAACACCTACATACTTGCTTTAGTGTCTCCACACAAATGATCATGAGATCAATCATCTTCATCCAATGAGCAAGCATCGTATGTACCAATTTATCCGGATTCATTAATCCCAAATTTATTAATCCAACGATTGAGAACTATTTTAGTTTTAAGCTTTCTAAAAATTTAGATCTCATTAGAATGATCATCATTCTAAAAGCATTGCTTAAAACTATGGGTTTATCACATATTATAAAGCAACATCATGTAGATAATTAAAAGCCTTTAATAAATTAATACTTTTTATTAATAAATGAATAAGATTGTTACAAAGTATATGCTTTATCATCAATCATGATTGGCTTGTGTGCATACTACTTTCAATCTCCCACTTGCACTAAAGTCAATCGCCATGGTATCTCATACCCTTCTTCTCTAAGTGACGATTATCCTACTGTTAGATAAGCTTTAGTTAATGGATATGTAATGTTGTTCTTGAGAGTCCACTATCTCTATAGTGATTTCCGATCTTTCAATGATTCCTATAATCAAATGAAAGTGCCACAATATATGTTTAGATCCAAGATGAGACTTAGGAACTATTCCTAGTTCTATAATGAACTTTTCATCCAAATAATCAACTTGCAGCTTCATTTATAGCTATATACTTTGTCTTTGTCACTAAACCAGCAACTCTTTGCTGTTTGAAACCTTTCCAATTCACTGCACCACCATTCAAGGTAACACTTTATTTTAAAGTGGATTTTCTGTTGTCTTGGTTTGTCTGAAAAACTTTAGTCTGTTATGCCCTCTAGTTTTAATTTAGACCCACCATGAATATGATCACATCCTTAGTGCTGCTTAGGTACTTTAAGATGTTTTTCACTATCTTACAGTGATCTTCTCCAGAATATAACCGATCAACATCAGGTCTCGTATATTTCATTATATCCATAATTTGCACTCATGTGATCTATCTTTTCAGGAGTCTACGAGGACTATTAAGAGAGATACACTCCATGACTCATCAATATGAGACATCTCTTGGAGTTTTCCATGATAAATAACTTTAGCATCAAATGAATATACGTTCCTTGGGTTAAGTCGAGCATCCTATTAAATCTATCTATATAGATTTGTATCCCCAATAACGATACTCTTCCCAAATCATTCATGGAGGAATGTTTAGACAACTTTATCTTTACTGATTGTAGCATTAGTATGTCATTCCTTATCCGTAATATATCAACATATAAAATTAGAAATTTCATGACGCTCCCAATGACCCTTTTGTACACACTAGGTTTATTCTTGTTTTTGATAAAATCAAACTCTTTTGATTGTCTCATCAAAACAAATGTTCTATATTTGAGACGCTTGCTTCAATCCATTTCTCTGAGTGTCTACAACTCTTAACTCATCGTATGTAACTGGATCATCATCTTATAGTATGTGTACCTCATCATCATCATCTATGATGAATCCATACCTCCCAGGTATCTTCGGTACTATTCCAGATTTACGATTCGATTATGGAACAATAGGTCTATCTACATGTTCCTCTTATTTGACTTATAGTGTTCTGTGGTTCTTGAACTCTTCAAGATCTATTATCCTCCCACTAGCTCCTTCAATGATAAACATCTTTATCTTAGAAGGCATCATGTTTTTCTCAACAAACACCTTTTACTAAGTAGGATTATAGAACATAAACCCTAAACTTACTTTAGGATGTCCCACAAATCTGTACTTGTCAAATTTTGTCTCAAACTTATCCTTTTAAAACCTTTTCACATAAGTTGGACAACCCCTTATCTTAACATACTTAAGATTTGGAATCCTCCCTGTCCATAACTTTTATGGAGTCTTGGGGCCGAATTTTTAGGTTACCTTTTCATAAATATGAAACCATTTCTAGAGCATGACCCTAAAATGATACTGGAATGTCGGTAAAATTATTATGGACCGTACCATGTCCAACAAGGTACGATTTTTCCTTTCAGAGACATCAATCAATTATTGCGTATTAGGAGGCGTCCATTATGAGAAAACCATTTAAGATGATCTAGAAACTTATTGCACAAGTATTTATTCCTTGATCAGATCAAAGAATCCTAATACTTTGCCAATTTGTTTCACTTCTGAATTCTTTGAACATTTCAAATAATTCACACTTGTATTTCAGCAAATACACACATTCAACTCTTTGAATGATCATCTCCTTTTCTTATACTAGTTTGTTCAATTTGCAAAATTATTTTCACGTAAGTCAAGTATTGAAAATCCATTAAGTAATATTCTAGTTCTATACAAAATATTATTATTATATATAGAACAACAATTGTTCTTAAATATAATACCAGAGATTTCATTTTCCAATAACAAAATAGAAATAATGTTTCTAACAAGAACTAGAATACAATAAAAACTTATTGACTTAATAGATTTGCCCATAGGCATTGCTAAAATATATGTTTCCATGGCTAATGTAGCAACCTTTGCTTCATTTATCAGACATAGGATTACTTATCCTTTGTTTAGCTTTCTACTTCTGCTTGGTCCCTTCATAAATCTATATTTATGATAACCAAAGCCGATATCCAATACCTAAGTAGAACCTTGACTTAAAGAAAAATTTATTTCATTCATGAACAAAACTGTATTTGTAACCGAAGCTTCACTAAGTTTCTTCTGGTTAGCTCTACAAGATTCTTCTCACAGTTTGTTTTCCAGTGTCCAAGCTTATTGTAGTGGAAGAGAACTCCTTTTTTATCCGTATTAGTTTTATTCTTATTATCCTTTATTTTTGCCTTTCAATTTACCTTCTTTGAATAGTTCTTCTTTTCAGAAGATCCTTTGGCCCATACCAATAAGACATGGTCGTTGGAAAGTGATTCTCAACATTTTTCAACATGTTAAGCAAATCAGCAAGGCTGATATCTAGCTTGTTCATATGAAAAATTCACAACAATTGTGAAAGGAGTTCGGGAGTGAGTGCAAGATCAAATCTTGGCTCAACTCTCCATCCATGACAAAACCTGTTGTCCTAATTAATCAATCAAATTACTAATGTTAAGGACTTTTATCTATACTGTAGTGTCATCGGACATTCTAGATCGGAAGAGCTCCTTAGATATCTGATATCTATCAGTCCTACTTTCCTTACCACCAACTACTTGACGTGCAGGAGTATAGTAGGAGCATCCATAGTTTCATGCTGACTCTGAAGCTCATTACTCATGGATGCGAGCATGATGCATTGAGCTAACTGTGTATCATCTTGCCACTTTTTAGAAGTAGCAATCTCTTCCTCAGAGGCATTGTCTGCAACCATTGCGGGGATAGGCGTATTAAGGACATAAGATAACTTTTTAGTCATGAGAATTATTCTCAATTTCCTTAACCAATTCGTTTAATTCGGTCCTGTTAAATAAAATCTAATATGCTTCGCAGTGATAGTAATTTAGATATTGTAAAATTCTATAAATGAATTTGTAATTAACAACATTTTAGCATACATTCTTTTATTAAGTACCAAAATAAATTAGGTCTTATTTTAAATTGGTATCTCCCACTATTTTCATTAAACTATATTACCCTCAATATATATAGTTCGGAAATATCTAATTAAAGATATGCTAGGGAGAATAAGGATCCCATTTCAATTGTATATAGCCTTGTTTGTGCACAACAAACTATATTTAAATAAATAGGTAGACAACTCTTGTCAATTAAATCAACTATGAAACTCCTTGTATTTTGCCTCTTAGATCATAATGGTCAAGTGTGTGCATATCTGAACTAATATGATTTAAGTTTAGTCAGACCCAACATCTTACATATTTAATACTTGCCTTGTGTGTGCACAACAAACTCATATTAAATATTCAATACTCTATTATTTTTATCATGCTAGAAGGCGACGTTCGATATTCCAAATATCTTTGAACGTTACAACTTAATATAAAAATTTGAGGGGTTTGTTATTAATTTGTCTCATCTTGTTTAGCGCATTTATGCATATATATATAAAATACGCGTTATATTATTAAACATGCTAAGCATGTTTTATATATATATATATATATATATATATATATATATATATATATATATATATATATATATATATATATATATAACACGGATGCTAACCCGGATCACGTAATCAAATAGGAATAAGAATATTTGTAATATTAATAAGTGATTCACATGAACATAATCCACTGGAAATCCTGAATCACATTACCTTTTTATTTCAAAAATAGGATAACAGGATTCCTATGTGTGTGTATATATATATATATATATATATTAATCAAGCCATCATGAATCACATTACCGAATTAACCATACCGAATCACCATGATCAGTAATCAGCGAAAATCCGATTTTCAAAAATAGTTTCACGAATTATTAATTTTTTTTTTAAAAACATAAATTATGCCCAATTAAATTATTCTAAACACATATCAATATACATATCAAATTAAAATAATTAATAATTCGCATAAAGGTTTGACTCTGATGTCACTGTTAGGTTTGTAAGATTCATGAACGCAATCAAATTGCACAAAATAAGCGGAAGCATGGAAAATCAGAGTTTTAAAATTTTACAAACCATATACCCGGATCATCCTTTATGCACAATTATTAATTAAAAGAAAAGATAAAGAACAAGAATCATACCTTTGAAGATTTGAGCTTCTTCAGGTACAAGTTCACCTCCAAATTCTTTTCCCGTTCAACTTGAATCCACCGGGTTTGGTTCCTTCCTTTGATCAACGTTAGCCACCCAAGTGTTTGGCCTTTAGAGGTTATCCACCAAGGAAGAAGAAAGATTCAAGAAGATGAGTATTTGGCAAAACACTAATTTTCTATCTCTATGGAAAAAGAATGTACTCTCCCAACTATTGAAATTACGTATTCTATGAAAACGTCAACCAACAACACCCAAAATAAGACTCCTCTTATTTATAGATGTGGGCAACCCTCCTTAACAATTAAAGAATTGTGTTTTATTTTAATTAATTAAATTCCTTTAATTAATTAGGTTCCCAATCTTATTAGGAATAATTAATTAAACTCTTTTAATTAATTAGTCTCCTAATCTTATTAGGATATTTTAGAGTACATTATTAATTAATTCTCAAACTCTTTTAGGAATTAAATAATAGTAATAGTAATAGTAATAATAATAATAAGACTCCTCTTATTAATTTATATTTAATATTTCCAAAATATTAAATAATAAATATTAAGTTATTTAATTTATTCTATCACCATAGATTAAATTAAATATACTTAACTTATTATTACGATTATGCCATTAACTTCTTAAATAATTATTCTCCCTTTTATGGTGTGACCCTTTAGGTTCTCCATATTAAACTATTTGTGAATAAATCAATTAGAATAATTCTAATCTTATTTAAATAAATAAATTAAACTATTAATTTATTTAAATAAATAATATTTATTTTACAATAGGGATAAGCCTCCCTAGCGATTAACGACTTTTCAAATAATATAGATTTCAACATTAATCATAAAAGAACCTTTGAGTAAATAGTTACCGTACAATTCAATCCTTCCACCAAACAATGTCCCAATTCAATATAAGATGTGGAATTATTGTCAAGTCTTATTTTATTTAATTATATGTATTTCTACTCTTAAATGCACAACTCCAAATAATGCAAATAAGAAATTCCTTTCTAATTTCATTCTGCCTTGGCCAAGGACTACTGGGTTGTCATTTATCGAATCACATAGGACATTTCTCTTCTTTTACAGAAGTGGTAGATTCTTTATTGATCATACATTATCTCCATATACAACTTATTATACCGAAGCATACCCTTTGATATACCCTAAGGGTCTTAAGGAATAAGTCAAAGTATAACTCATCATACACAAGATACTATGATGATCTCAAGTCCAAGGATCACTTGTACTACTATCACTACAGGAATTCCTATTGACAGGCAAGTAAAACTCCATTAGGTATTCCTTAGCGAGCCACATTCAGTGAACTTATTCTCTAATAAGAACCTACATACTAGCTTTAGTGTCTCCACACAAATGATCATGAGATCAATCATCCTCATCCAATGAGCAAGCATCGTATGTACCAATCTATCCGGATTCACTAATCCCCAATTTAGTAATCCAACGATTGGGAACTATTTTAGTTTTAAGTTATCTAAGAATTTAGATCTCATTAGAATAATCATCATCATTATTCTAAAAGCATTGCTTAAAACTATGGGTTTATCACATATTATAAAGCAACATCATGTAGATAATTAAAAGCCTTTAATAAATTAATACTTTTTATTAATAAATGAATAAGATTGTTACAAATTATATGCTTTATCATCAATCATGATTGGCTTGTGTGCTTACTACTTTCACCATCTTCCTCATCAGGGAAACACACTCTTCAAGCCAGCAGCCTGGTTTTTAGATCATCAGATCTTTCACTTAACTTCGTTTTAAACCTTTCAGGTTATCCCACCAGGGATTGAACCTTTCATACCCGCAGTTTATCCAACTACGGATAAGACTTTTCACACCTGCAGTTTGTCCTGAACATAGGATCAAACTTTTCCCCAGCAGTTTGTCCTAAACATGGGAGCAAACTTTTTCGGCTTTAAATCGTCCTGAACATGGGGTGAACTACGTCGACCTGATCTCCCCGATACCTGGGAGTACGTAGGCAACCATTTTATATGGCCCGGTCACAATAAAAAAAACAAAAACAAAATAAAAACATTTCTACACCCTTTTATACAAACAAAAATCACAAAAACATTTCTACACCTTTCTACCCCTTCACATACAGTGTTGAACCTCTTACACCAGGTTCAAATTATGCAGACCTGGTCTCCTCTTCAATAGGAGTACGTAGGCAGCCATTTATGGTTCGGTCTTACCCCTACCAAAACAAATACTTGTCAACGGTACTGGGATCAAACTTCAATCCAGCACATTTCATCGGCTTCAGACCAAAGAGATGGAACTACCTGACCTCCCCATAAATGGGAGAGTTGGTGACCATTTAAGCTGCGGTTGATTCCTCGAAGAGTAACACCAATCCATAAGAGATGGAATTATTTGGGATCTCCTCTTCAATAAGAGTACCAACAATCATTTGTGGTGCGGTGAATCTCGAAGAGGAAAAGTCACAATCCTCTCTACATCTATATACAAAAACCAGTCCCAAGACACCAAAGAGGGTATGGATACACATAGATCAACGATCCATTCTGAAAGATCCTGTGACATCTCAATGTCCACCCATCAAGGATATGTTTAGAATACATCAAGATCACAAGTCCTGAAGAAGCAGGCAAATATCAAGAAAGTAGCAAGGCACAACTAAAAGGGTAGTGAATCAAAATATATTTCCCTGCCATATATAATGTTGTTTGATATATGCAATATGTGTTGTACATGGCAAAATGGCTAAGCTAGTCTGTGCAGGAAAATACAAGCCTATCTACAGTCCCTTGGATATACGAACTATCAAGTCTAACATGGCATCTCTCTCCGAAGAAGGAGGAAACACTGCAAGCTCCTGCCCAAGGGTATCTACACGAGCTAACAGATCTGCAGCCAATTGCATGGTGGCATGATGCTCAACAATATATGTACTCATATCGGCAAGCATGCAAGTCGTAAGGGATCTCACTATAGTACTATCTATAATGGCTACATCCTGGGCAGATATAGCAGCATCCCGCTCAACAATTAATGCATCTATGGATGATCTAGCCTCATCCTGCTCAGCAATAGCGGTGTCTCTATGAGCTACAACCTCATCTCTCTCTCTAATAGAGCGGTATCTCTCCCATCAAGAGTTGTCAAACTAATGGCCTTAGCCTGATCTCTCTTAAAGGTCATTAGATGAAGACTCTGCTCTAAATACTATGATGAATGCTGGATCACAATAACACTCATACTGGGAGAATCTACAAGAGCTGCTGGAAACCCAGTGAATAGCTCCTCCTCGGCGGGAAGATCAATGTCCTCTATGGGCTCCCCATCATCAGAATCAATCCCTGGTACTGTGGATACTACTGCAGCCGATGCTGTCTTTGTCTCCATCCATGCAGAATACTCTATCGAACAGTCCGGATGGCTAACAAAAAATTCAGCTAGCTCATGCTGATCCCAACAGGCATACACCCTGAATCTGTCCTCTTCTGATAAGTGGCAAGAAGCCAAATGTTGACTCAAAGCCCCCTCAAAAGGATGAAAGTCCTGGAACTTGTCAAATTGTGACATCACAGCCAGTGGGTTGTAAGTAGTCATGCCCTTCAAACCAGCTAGAGGGAGATAATCCATTCCAGGGGCATGAGTAATGAAGCTGTAGGGTGAACTAAGCCCTGTACACGTCAGGATATCAAACGGATCTACGATCCCTGCCAAGAATACTGACCAAGACATAACGTTTGTACACTCTGCTAGCTGGAAGGATTAAGACATGGCTATCTCATGGGTAAAACAATACCCGTGCCGTCAGAAAGTGCCAATCGGTCTCAGGTGTGACATGAACCACACTTATAACATGACCGAGCTACCTGTAAATACCCCTGCAAGGTAGGTGCTGCAATATGTGGCCGATCTCAACGTCTCTGCTACAATCATTGGCATAATGGTGTGACCCTCCCTGAGAGCTCTCACTGCCATAATGACGCCAATGTCCAGCTCATCTATATACTGTGACATATACACATATGATAATACACACATCAACAATACGTCTACTCTGGCTAGACTCCAATGATCCTCCGACATGGTAAAATCCCCGGAGTGTCGTGTGTAAATGTCCTCTGAGCCAAATTTGTCCATCAGAAAAAGCTGGGATACCACGTGGCCGGATGTGATCTCATCCTGAACAACTCTACTCCTCAGCCCGGTGAGGGTCATAAACTGCCGGCTCATGTTGCCTGTAATAACCCAAGATTTTCTATATAAATAAATTAAAAATTTTGCGTTTAAATTTTTTTTATTTTATATATGGGGAATATGTATAAGTCAAAACGTATGTATTTATGTAATAAATAAAAATATATTTATTACATGAATAATTTCAAATAATTTTATTTTAGAATTATTAATCATTATAAATTATATTCTTATAATAATTAATTTTATAGTAGAAATGTTTTTATTATTATTTTTCCATGAAAATATGATTTTATATTATTTAAATAATATATGAAATGATTATAGAATTATTATAATAATTATTTTATTCTATTATGTGAATTTATTTCAGATTAGTTAAGTTAACTATTTTTAACTTAATTAATAATGTTATTTATTCAAGATAAATCAGATATGGAATCCAAACCCTAATTCTGGATTTGGAATAAGGAAAGAGAATATTAATATAATATTAATTATATTTCAGTGCTATAAATATGTACTGTATGTATAGACTGATAATGGTAGGTCAATTATGGTGTATCATGACCAAACCCTAGCATTATTTTGTTTAACCCTATTTTAAAATTCAAATGGGAGATTCAAGACTGTGTAGTATTTGTGTTATATGAATTATGTCGCGTAATATAAAATTTAAAGTTAATTAGGAAAACCCTAATTAGACTTGGAAAACCTAATTAATTACAAACTCTAATTAATATTTAGAAACTCTAATTTCTAAAATTAGAAACCCTAATTACTAAACTAGAACCTTAATTGCTAAATTCTTAAGTTTAATGATAATTAGGGAAAAAACCTAATTGCTAGAAAACCCTAATTACAAATTGATAACCCTAATTGTCAAATTAGTAACCCTAATTGCTAATTGAGTAACCCTAATTGCTAATTTTAAGCCTTAATGCTAATTAATGAGCTATTAAACCTAATATCAAGTTTAATGTAATTAGAAAACTTAACAAATCAAAAAAACCCTAATTTTTCATTTTTAGAAACTAAATTTTTATTTTAGCCCTAATTACAAAATGCTAGAAATTATTGTACAAAACCTTAGGGTTAAACCCTAAGGGTTAGACAAATGACAAATTGGCCATTAAAATCACAAGCCTAATAACCAAAATACCCTTTGTCAAATTTTTTAGTAGATTGGTTGCAAATCTTGCTAAGATTGGAGTTATTGAGCAACTCTTGATCAGCCATGTGACCAAAAATCTCAAGCTATCAGCCTAAATAGATCATCCATGTACATTTCACCAATATATATATATAGATCAAGAGAGAGAAAAATCATTTTCAAGTCCATTTGTTCAACTCACTCTCTACCAATTCTCTCTTTCTCCAAAGCCACGAAAAATATTAGCATATTAGTCAAAAAATCAAGCCCCACTATCACCATAACAGATCTAGAAGCCCAGATTCAAGTGAGTTCTTAGAAAGGTATAAAAACCGTAACTATATTCTGATCTTGATTGCTATGATAAAAGTTGTGTTTATGTGTTAAAATTTGTAGTATATAGTGTTAATCAATGATCTGGGTTGGTACATAGTGGATTCATAACATCTAGATACTCGAAAATTGAAGTTTTCAAAAAATTTGGAATTTTTTTTTGTTGTCTTACAACCAAATATCAGGTCTTGTAGATCTCTTTTTGTGTTTGGTTTTTGTGTTTTGAAGGTTGATACTTGTAGTATGGTTTGAGATCTGTGTTCTGGGACTTGTAGCAGGACCAGATCATGAACAGATTGAAAGATATTTGTGGTCAAACCACGTTGATTGGCCATGACAATACGAAATCTGGGTAGCCCAGAAACTTCCCAGAACGCTCTGACAACATGTTCATGCGTTTAAATCTTGCTTATTTTTGTTGTTTTGTTCTTCTTGTTGTAATACAGTTGTAATATGGTATATGGACTACAAATTAAAGCTTTTATATCACCTAAATAACAAACAGGGTGAAGGTTGTGGCTGGTCAAAGTTGTATAAAAGTTCACGAAATCTGTTTTCTGGAATTTCCAGAAAATCAAGAACATGTCGTCTGACATGGTTTGCCCGGGTTCTATCTCATGATTCTGGTGTAGTTTAACTGATTTTATGAATGTTGTATGTACTTTGTCATGTATACTACAAGTTAGACCCATTATACCACCATAACATCAACTAGAACCCTAAGATCTTTAATCCTCAAATTGGACCCTCGAAGTTGATTAGGTTTCTGGGTACCCCATAAAACCTAGAAAGCTCTGACGACGAGTTTGAGGGGCTAGATCTTCATAATACATGATTGTTTGACTTAGATAATAGTTGATTCATGTAGTATTACATAATTACTACATGACCAATGTTTAAAATTTCCTAGAACATGATTAGGCTGTGAATTAAAGTCGGTCAAAAGGAGCCCCTTGAACACTGGCATGTCAGTGTTCTTGAGCCTCAAGAACACCTAAGACGACGCTTTCTGTCACCAAAGGCTTTAGCGACAGACCTAGTTAATTTTAATTAATTAATTTCCAACAATAATTTAAAAATAGAAATTTATTTCTGAATATTATAAAAATTATTTTAAAAATTATTAAAAGTTATTATTTAACATATTTTCATAAATATTAGTATTTATTTGAATATTATTAACATTTAATTTATTTAATAAATGCATTAAATAAATAAATTAAAAAATGATTTTTTTATATTAAAAATCATTTTAAATGATAATAAGGTATTTAAAATATTTTAAGTTATAAAATATAACTTTTAATATTTTAAAGCAAAATTAATTAATTATTTAATATTAATGATATTAGATTTATTTAATAAATATCTTAAATAAATTAATTTAAAAATGATTTTAATATTAGAAAAATCATTTTAAATGAAAATAAAGAGTTTAAAAATATTTTAAGTTATAAAATATAACTTTTAATATTTAAAAGGTAAATTTTATTAATAATTTAATATTAAATGATATTTGCTTTATTTAATAATTATATTAAATAAATATTTTAAAATTGATTTATTAATTTAAAAATCATTTAAAAAGGATGAAAAGAAATTAAAAATATTTTAAGTTATAATTAATTACTTTTAATATTTTGATAAATAATACATTAATATTTAAATATTAATTGTAATTATTTAAAAATAATTTTAATTATTTTAAAAATCATTTAAGGGTAATAGTAATATTTTAAAAATATTTTAAGTTATTATAAATAACTTTAATATTTTGGCAATGGTTTCATTAATAGTTTAATTTTAATTAAGTATTAATGATAATAGAATTATTTGATATTTAAATCATTTTATAATGATTCCAGTGTTTGAAATATCATGATAAATTACAATAATTATTTAAAAATTATTATAAGTCTATGAAAAATAATATAACTGATATTTAAATTATCTAGAATAATAATAAGGATACAGGATAAGTCTTAGACTCTATAATTATCTGATAAAGCCGCCGGTACACCGATATATTTTAGAAATTGATATGGACTTATATAATTTGTCTGTATACGTGTCTGTTTGTGATCCAATGACTGTTAAATATGTGTAACAATGTGATTAGGTTATGTGCTGACTGTAATAAGCAGTATATGTTACGATATGGTATTCTAATCGGCAAAGTAATCTTATTAATGATAAGTTGCTATATAAAATATAAAACTAAGTTGCGTATTGTAAGCAGCAGACCATGCAAGTATCCTACCTTTGCATTTACTTTATGCAATGGACATAAGTAAGAAAGTTTCAGAACTATATTATCATTGTGGCAGAATATTAACTCTATTGTTATCGATTATGTATCCGATCATTATTTATCAGTATAGTATTATTGTATAATTCATATATTTATTCTGTTCGTTAATTTCTAAATATGGTTATACAAGTGTCCTCACTTGGATAATCATTGTATTTAATCACATGTTGATACATACTTATTAATTTCCATTACGTATACGTTGAGTTAAAAGTTGTCTAAGCTATTTGATCCGGCTAGACAAAAACTTAAAAATATTGTTAAACAAGATATAACTTTATTATTATCTGACCAAATTGTTTTGGTTCGGATTCCCGACTAAGTATAAACATCCCGTATATGGGAAAACTTTTGTTCACCAAAGGCGGATCAGATAAACGATAATATCGTTCTTGCATGTAGTATTGATCAATACAGGGCATAACAAGCTGATCACCCCCCGTGCCCGTAAGTTATGACGGTTTGCAGATGAAGTTCTGTTTAACCTTTTAGAAAATAGAAAATAATGTTCATAGTCTGTCGATTAATCTCCAGTTATAGTCAGTACGTAGTTTCAAAATTTTGATATAGAATTAATATATTGTTATTATTGGTTCAGCTTACTCACAACTACTGATTCATTGTAGAAGTGTCGTACAAAGAAAACATTTACTTCTTTCAGCTAATATTTATTATTGTTATCACTTGCTGGGCACTCAAATGCTCATCCTTGCTTAATTTAAATGTTTTTAGCTAAGTGTGAACAACTAGAAGGTTTGGCTAAGAACAAAGGGAAGGGGAAGGTTGCATAATAAGTTGGCGTTATATTATGTAATAATTTGACTTTATTATGATAATGATGATATATATTAATTATCATGTATTGTAATGAATGTATTAAAGGTTGCGTACTTGGAATTAGACTCTGATGCATATGTAAATTAAGTTTGGTATTTATATTATTGTTATTATTATTAGTATTATTCCGCTCATAGAAATGGTATCGTGAAGCACCGAGTTTGGGTTTCAAGTACCTGAATTTGGGGGCGTCACATCGCCGATAGCCATCCGCGCGTAAGTTCTGTCTAAGGGCAGTGCCGTCAACCGTGAATACTCCTCTAAGGTAGGAGTCAACTCATGGATACCAAACCAAAAAACCTACCTCTCCGGTATCCAGTGCTCCAGCATACCCTCTACAAAGCATGCGGGAACCTGAAACATCAGGAAGGTCATAGAATGTTACAATAACTGATCTACATTTACCCTGTCTGGACGTAACATACTATCATACCCCGATCTCAGATGGGATGCCACCAACACTGGTGCGGTATGATCAATGCGGCTAACTGTCGAGGAAGACATCTGTGTAGGCCATATCATAAGACCATCCAGGGGTCAATGCTGAATATCTCTGGGCATACATATATATGCATAACATGATACATGTATGATAAATAATAGATGGCAATATGATATAGGGAGTAACAGTATATATATTCCTAAGTACATCATCATCTAATACATCTCTGTACATCTAAAAATATAGGGAAATGGAGCACATACGCCCAACTACTAACAGAGGTCTATCAAAAGTTATAGCGAGAATGGGGCACAGCCACCCAATATCTAATAGAGGCCTATCAAAATATATAGTGAGAATATACATCAGAAGAAAATGATGTCTAAGTTCCTGGTACATCTTTGTACTTCCAGGGTGAATCGAATATCTTGAGTTGTGAGCTTCGCTCAGAATTTCCTTTTTATCTTCTGGTACTGACGGAACCCAAATTCTCCCTTCGAATCGAAGTAACCCTTCCGAATCGATTTTGAATTTGTTTTCCTCACCTTTAGATACTCTCTATTTTTTCTTTTTGCAGTCTTCATCTTGAAGTTGTGCATTCTTCACCTTACCTACCAACGTTGAACCGTTTCCCATTTGGAACAATTTTTCATCGAATTATGTCAGATATTTAATTTCCAACTCCATCTTAGCCATTTCTGATATTAGCTTCTCCTGAGCAGTTAACATCATTAATTTTTCCCGTCCCTTCCTACTTAAAGCATCAGCAACAACATTCGCCTTTCCGGGATGATAAAAAATCTCGCAGTTATAGTCTTTGATCAGCTCCAACAATCTTCTTTGTCTCATATTTAAATCTTTTTGTGTAAATATATACTTTAGAATTTTATGGTCGGTATATATCTCACACCTCTTTCCATAAAGATAATGTCTCCAAATCTTTAGGGCAAACACCACCGCCGCCAACTCTAAGTTATGAGTCGGATAACCTTTCTCGTAATCTTTCAACTGACGTGATGCATAGGCAATAACTTAGCCATTCTGCATAAGCACACAACCTAGTCCTTTATGCGATGCGTCACTATACACCACAAAATTCCCTGTATCATCAGGCAACGACAACACTGGTGCTGAACTAAACCACTTCTTCAATTCTCGAAAACTTTCCTCCCACTTCTCTGTCCAAACAAACTTAACTGCCTTCCTGTTTAAATTCGTCAATGGAGTTGCTATCTTGGAGAAGTCTTGAATATAACGCCTATAGTAACCTGCCAATCCTAAGAAACTCCTTACTTCTAACGGTGTCTTCGGCTGATCCCAGTTTATTACAGCTTCAACCTTTGATGAATCTACCGAAATTCCGTCCTTATCAATAACGTGTCCGAGAAACTGTACACGTTCCAACCAAAATTAACATTTTGAGAAATTAGCATACAACTTCCCTTTTCTCAATGTCTCCAACGTCACTCTTAAATGTTCCATATGTTCCTCTTTGGTTTTGGAATATACTAATATATCATCAATAAATACCACCAAAAATTTGTTTAAGAATGGTTTAAACACACTGTTCATCAAATCCATGAATGTTGCAGGTGCATTGGTTAAACCAAAAGACATAACCAGAAACTCGTAATGACCATACCGAGTTCTGAACGTTGTTTTTGGTACATCCTCTGACCTCACCTTTAGCTGATGATAACCACTTCTCAAGTCTATCTTCGAGAAATACCTCGCTCCCTTCAATTGATCGAATAGGTCATGATTCTAGGCAATGGATACTTATTTTTTATCGCGGCCTTATTCAATTCTCGATAGTTATTGCAGAGCCGCATCGATCCATCTTTCTTCTTAACAAACAACACACCAGTGCTCCCCATGGTGAAACACTATAGAATTCACAAAAATCAACCTAAACAATATAGAATTCACAAAACCTAGCACCTAAAACTTTGTGACAACATAGTTAAACATGCTATTCATCATTCTATATACAAAAACATTACATATACACAAATTTGAGGAATCAAAATCACCATTTCTAGTTTTCTTCATTTTTTACACTTTTAGCGAATTCGATCGCCACGAATTCGAATTCATTTCTTAATCAATTAACATTATTCAAACTACGTTGTTTTCATTTCTTAACACACTAACATAATCCAACATCAATTAACAGATTATCACACAAATTGAACATGAAATTTTGTACTTTCTAAAGCTATTTTCATGTATAAACACTGTTATTTTACTTTTCTTCCTACAAACCAATTCTAACGAATTTGACAAATAAGTATCAATCATATATGATGATTAACAGATTTTGCAAAACTATATGCACACACACACACATATATATATATATATATATATATATATATATACTACCAAAACTAAAAGTTACAATAGATATAGTTTATACCTTGATTTAGCAAAGTATTAGAAACCCTTCTTTTCTCTTGGCAATCTCAGAACACCCTCTCTCAAAACCTACTGTGATGCTCTCTTTTCTTTCAAGCTCTCCCTCTAATCTCGGTGTTTCTTCTTCTCGCCAAACCCTCTCTGCTATTTTGGCCTTAGAAAAATAAGACGCGTTGAAATATACTGACTCCCACTTCCCCACTAACGTCAGGTAAAAACCCAACAGGTAGCGTCAGTTAGAATAAGCCAAAGGCCACAAGGCCTCGTTTGGCTAAACACATAGTTCCCATACTAATTTATTTTTATAATATTATATTATATAGTTTCACTTGTCACACTTTAATTTAGTTAATTTAAATAACTTTAGTTTAATTAATTTAAATAACTTATAATAGTAATTATAATAATTGTAATTTCATTATAATTATACTTTATATTTGATAAATCATTATATATCTAATTTAATTAATAAATTAGACTAGGACATCACTTTATTTAATTTATTTATTTTCTTTAATACTAAATAATTTATTTAATTTAATTATTTCATTAAATTAAATCCTTAAATAATAATAAAATTACCATTCATTAATTTAGTTAGCACACATACTCAACTAAATTATTACATCACAATTAATCAATTATTTATTTTCCTCAATAAATAAATTATTTAAAATATTTATTTCATTTAATAAATATTTAAATTAAATTACAAATTTTCTCGATCGTTACACTTACAACCTCTAATCCCATGTCATTTATGTAGCTCTCGACAACATTACTCCATAAAAGGTCTTATACACCTCAATCAGAGGCCCAGATTGAAGTTCTAAAGTTCGAGCAAACATCACATTGCATGCGTGCACGTACTTCGAGATAGCAAGACCCGCGGAGCCCGAGGCACCCCGGGCTGCCGCAGGTACACATGCGGCTCTCCCCTCTATAAATAGAGGGCTTGGGGTGGCCATTTTGGAAGAGAAAACGGCGAGGAAGCCCTGTCCAATTTGCTCTGCACACACTATAAACTGAGTGCTTTCTCATTTTAAACACTTGTGAGGTTATATACTGTCATATTTTTACCGGCGGGAGCCGAGTGTTCATCCATTTAAAGCTATAGATGTTTTCTTTGGTAGTCCACTGTAAGCATTCTTACACTTTTTAAAGCCTTTCTCTTCTATTGTGCACACACTTTTCTTCACGTTGAGAGTCGTGTTGCGTGTGTATGCCCGGACTTCGGTCCTTGGCTTTTTATTTCCTTTTGTGTATATATATATATATATATATATATATATATATATATAATCTGTTATCGGACTTTGTTCGATGAGCCTGGATTTTATATCTGGTGCGTTTACTGCTTTTATATATATATATATATATATATATATATATATATATATTTACATATATGTCAGGCCTGGAGTTTACTTTGTGGCCTTTTACTGCTTTATTCACATTTCGTCCCGCCTGGAGTTTACTTCGTGGCGGTTGATCATTTTTACTGCTTTATTTATATTTCGTCCCGCCTGGAGTTTATTTCGTGGCGGTTGATCGTATTTACTGCTTTATTTACATTTTTGATCCCCTATGGAGGTGCTTCGTGGTGGTTGATCATGTCCCTATATATATTTACCGCTTTTATATATTTACATTTCTAGTCCCCCATGAAGTTCACTTCGTGGTGGTTGACAGTCTGTATATATATATTTACAGCTTATATATATATAATTGCTTACAGCTTTCATATTAACTGCTACATCATGTGAGCCGATGAATGTGATCACAGATTCAGTCTCCTGAATTTAGATTCGGTTCCCGTGATGGACATTTTCGGCTGTTAACAGCTTGTTTATTATTCACGGTGTTTGAATTTCCTTAGACAGATCTCATGCCCACAAGGAGTTTGCACACTGCTATGTATATTATTTTTCTCAAAGATGCTTCTCATCTCAAAAATAAAAGCAATCAAGCCGAACACTTAATAAAAATGAAAGTATCAAAGGCCTCAATTACTAGTGAGCACAAGGGTTTGAAAAACCTCTTTTACAAAATAACATTGCTATATCTTTTTTAAAACTGAATTTTTAAATAAATTCAAACTCTTTATATATAGGTGCGAATGAGGCATAACACTACTTACAAATAATTGCACATTGACCCCCCCCCCCCCCCACACACACATTTATATAACAGTTTAATTGAAAAGTGGCGGTCACCGTGGTAACACGGATGTCGGGGGGTGCCTAACACCTTCCCTCCGCATAAGAAAGTCCCTGGACCCTAATGAATCTCGGTTTCATATACCAGTTTAACAGTGTTACATCGCGTGGTCAATGTGCAAACATTTTCTCAGTTGAAAATACAAACTGACGACTCTTACAGTCCAATCGTCGACATATAAATGTCGGACCTTTTCAAAACTTGTTTTTTCAAACAAATCTCACCTAACATGAGAACACCAAAAGACAAGAACAGAAAAGGGATAGTAAAAATCTCGACGTCGACAATGATGGAAAGACAGCAGCACCAGCAATCGTTTTCAAGGAAGGAGAATGACCACCGGTCATATGCTACAAATGCAGAGGGGAGGGACACATCAGTCCAAAATGTACGCAGCAACCCAAAGCATGTTACAATTGCAGAAGAGAATGTCACCTAGCTCGATTTTATCTTCTAGTAAAGAGAAGTCTAGCTGGGATGGAGATACCAAAGGCCGTCCCAGACAAGTCAAAGCTAGTAGTTCAAGGGAGAGCGTTTGTCGTGACCTCCCAAAAAGCGAGGAACCCAAATGAAGTTATAACGGGTAAGCTAATCCTAAACTCTTTTGAAGTCTATAACTTATTTGATACCGGTTCTACCCATTCTTTTATTTCACCTACTTGTGCTCAACGTTTAAATTTGACTTCAGAAAAATTAGACTTTGACTTATCTGTTGAAACTCCGTTGGGAGAAACCTTCATTACATCCACTGTTTATAAGTCTTATTTGATTCAAATAGGCACCCTTACATTACCTGTCGACCTTATCTCTTTGAAAATACTTGCATTTGATGTGATTTTAGGGATTAATTAGTTAACTATTCATCATGCAAAAATTGATTATTTTCGTAAGGTTGTTAGCTTTCATATTCCTAACAAACCTATTATGCGAATTCAAGTAACCAAACCACTAAAGTCAATCATTGTCATATCAAGCCATAAAGCCATTCGTTTATTAAAAAACAGATGTCAAGCTTTCTTAGCCCATGTCATAGATTTAAACAAAAATATGTCAGATTTGAATGATATTTCTATTGTTAATAAATTTCATGACGTATTCCCTGAAGAACTTCATGGCCTACCCCCAAAGCGAGAAATTGAGTTTTGTAATGATCTTGAACCCGGTACAAAATCCATTTCCAAAGCCCCATATCGAATGGCTCCTATTGAACTTCAGGAGTTAAAAACCTAACTGCAGGAGTTGTTAGACATCGGTTTCATTCATCATAGTACATCTCCTTGGGGTGCTCCTGTTCTATTCGTAAAGAAGAAAGATGGGAGTATGCGACTTTGCATTGACTATCGGGAGTTGAATCATGTCACCATCAAAAATAGATACCCGTTACCTCATATTAATGACCTGTTTGACCAGCTACAAGGTGCCAATTTTTTTTTAAAGATCGATCTTCAGTCCAGATATCATTAGTTAAAGATTAAAACTGATGACATTCTAAAGACCTCTTTTAGAACTCGGTACAGGCATTAAAAATTCCTAGTCATGTCTTTTGGATTGACTAATACTCCTGTTGCCTTCATGGATATGATGAACCAAGTATTAAAAGAATATTTGGATTATTTTGTGGTTGTCTTTATTGATGACATCCTCATATACTCCAAAAGCCATGAAGATCATGAGCAACACTTGAGGTTAATACTCCAAAAGCTTCATGAAAACAAATTATATGCCAAGTTGAAGAAATGAGAGTTCTGGCTTGAAGAAGTAGCATTCCTTGGGCACGTGATATAAAATCATGGAATATCTGTTGACCCAACGAAGATTGAAGCAATACAAAGCTGGGAACAACCTAAGTCAGTAACCGAAGTACGTAGCTTCTGGGCTTAGCTGGTTATTATCGGAGATTCGTGGAAGGATTTTCTTGAATCGCTACTCCGTTAATTCAGTTGTCTCGAAAAGATACAAAATTTGGTTAAAGCAAGGAATGTGAGAAGAGTTTTTAAGAACTCAAGAAGAGACTCATTTCAGTACCTTTTCGAACAATACCATCTGGTTCAGAGGGATTTGTCATCTACAGCGATGCTTCAGGCAGAGGGTTAGGATGTGTTCTCATACATGTTGGGTAAAATCTAATTACGCACAACACGCAAGTATACGTGGTCAACAAGTAATAAAGTGAAAGTAGAGTATCGTTCCCACAAGGAATTATTTAATAAAAATCACCAAGTACTAACCCGTAACCAACTCAATCTTATTTAAACGAATGAATTTCAAATTATATAATTAAACTACTATTAAATTCTACCAGTTAAACCAAAATTAGGGAGATTTAAGATCACAACTTCACTTATTGCTTCATTTAAGTTAACACACTTCTCATCAATTATTCTCTATTCTGAATTGTTAATCATGAACACTAAAGTAGATAAAACCACCTCTCAATGCATAATACCTATACTCACTTAAATCCACAGATGATAGAATTAAGCAAGACAACCTAATTAACTAATCCACTATATCTCTATGTGAATTACAATTAAAAAGGATTTAAAGCACAAGTTCTCTATAAGATTACATATGTGGTAAAAGCATATCTCTATCCTAAACACGAATCATGAATTCCATCTATGCAGAAATCACAAACACATGCTATCATGATCAGATCTAAATCTAAACTTCATCTCTCGAGTTCATATAAATTATCACAGTAATTGATTGCCAATCAATTAAACAATTAAGTCCAAATCACAATAGACAATCCTCACAATAGAACATAATAATTGATAGCGAAGCATATTAAAATAAACTACACAATAAGATCCATTGTAATCTCAAACAAAGAATTAGTGCATTGAATTAAAACTAAGAATCCACAATTGAATAAACAATAAAAGACAAAGATAGAAGAAGATGAGAAGATAGAATCTATTTTCTGTAGATTTGATGCTCTCTCCTTGCTCCTACTTTGAATCTTCAATGGTCTCCAAGTCCCTTCAATCTCCAAATCTCATAAAAACTAGTATTTTGGTCCTAATCTAGTCTAATCTAATATAATGGAATCTTCCTTCTCTCTCATAATCCTTGTGATTCTCCTCCTTTTATAAGTCTCTTTATCTATCTTTAAGTCCAATTGGAAGTCCTTGAGTCAATCGGATCGAAACAATCCTTCTCCAACTCAAATTCGGACAAAAAATGACTTTTTTGCGCGTACCCCCGCCTCAACGGGGGTTATAAGGCTAAAAGGGCCCGCCCCGATGAGGGTCCTTATTGTTTTGCAGCTGGTATGCCCGCCCCCGATGGGTATTTTGTGAAAGGAAAGCCAACCCTGGTGGGAGTCACTTTTCTACTCTGACGTCCTTTGGCAAAACGGCCATAACCTTTGATCCGGGAGGAGTTACGGGGCCTGCCACCTATCAAATCGAAGATATAGACAAGCTCTACAACTTTCATTCTTTGTGAATTTACAGACTCGGATTGGATCAAGGAGTAAATTGGGCTTGAAGTAGATGCTGTGTAAATGGCAAGCATGACAACTCTTAGCTTTGATCATTGTTGATAAAAAGGCTATAACTCTCGCATCCGAACTCCGATTGGGATGGTTCAAGATGTTATAAAAAAAGCTAAGAAGAAGATCTACAGTATAATCCAATTTCCAAGCCAAGAACATGCATCCAACTTGGTGTTAAAATCCCTGCAATCTTCCATTCTTGTATTTGTTTACATATTTTAGTCCAAAAGATGTCCGAATTTCTTGTCCTTGCTTCTTCATGCCAATTTTATGTCATAACCTACAAAATAACTTAAAATGTATGAAACGTAACTAACAAACATAGGTTTAAGCAACTAATTCAAGTAATAGATTCCGGATAAGTAGGCATAAAACCTACTTATCAAATACCCCCAAACTTAAACCGTTGCTTGTCCTCAAGCAAAAACACAAAAGAACAATGCTATGCAATGCAACTAATTTGCATGCTTACGAATCCAGTAGTAATGACAGAAACAAGTCTAATCAATCGGCCTTAGAGAAATCAAGTAAACATGATAATACATCATATCAAAACAAATCAATAATTTCCCAATCAATCATCAAATATTAGATTGTTATCACTAATATAGTGCGTGTGTGCTCCATAACAATATTAACTGATATAAAATCAAATTTAACACATAACAAGTCTCTTCAAAGGCATCATACAGTGTAAACTCAAGAAATCCAAAAACAAGCTAGATCCAATTAAAATCAAATAATTACCAATATCGAAGGTCAACATGGGATACTTATGCTTTATTTTTCATCTACGGGGGCTTTTTGCTCTTATTTCCTGTTTTATTCATTTTTTTGTTTATATACACATAGCTATGCAATTTCTTATTCCCTTAGGCTTTTCAATGCTACCTTAACGAGCTTTCGACCAATGACTCCCAGACCATTAAGACCTTAGGGCGCTAGGTGTAAAGACAATCCCCTCGGGCTTACTTACTCAAGTAACAAAAGCCACAAAACTAGACAAGCACGCCACATTGTTTATTCATACTTTTTTTTTCTTTTTTTTCTTCTTTTTTTTTTATAGCTTATATACCCCAAATATTCCCCCAAACTTAGGTTCTTGTCTAACTTTAGCCATCACTACTTATTCTTGTCATTCTTTCATTCAAACTAGCACTATCCTTTAGAGTCCCACTATGTATCAATTTAAACTCAATCAAAAACAAGTTGTTTTTACTGTGATATCCTTATTATATAAGTTTCAAATAGAAAAAGACTCAATTCCTAACAAAAAATCAATCAAAGTTCAAATAGTCAGTACTATACTTGTCTACCCAATTCCAATCTCATCATTGGCCAAAACAAACTGTAAATATCAAATAGCTGGACTCATACAAGATGTACTAAATGCTATATAAACATAGTAAATTAACTACTGTTTTTGAAAATTTTCAATTTTTTAAGTTTTTTTTAAGTTTTTTTTTAATTTAAAAAAACTGAATGCAAAAACTAAATGTAACTATACGAACTACAATGTAAATAATTAACTATATGCAATACGACACTAAAATGCCCCCAAACTTAAACTGGACATTGTCCTCAATGGCTGAAATAGAAAAAAGTAAAACAAAAGACTTCCCTGAAAATATAGCAATCCTCCTCCTTGTCCGCTAAGTTTGGAGAATAAATTAGGCACATGGAACAAATTGGGCACCACACTTGAATTGGACTTGAATAACATTTTCATAAACTTTTGCATGTCCATTGAACCTCCAATACCTACAATTAAGAGAGACAACATGGATTAGAATAGCACTTGGATTGGTGAGAGAACTTAATAAGAAAATTAATTTCTATCTACTAAATAAACTAGTAAAGCATATAAATATAAAAATTTATCTACTGAATATTATGGTGTGGATTTGATATAATGTTATAGTTGTGGGTAATATTTACAAATTTTGCAAAGTAAGCCAGTTGTCATAAAATATTCAATTGGTCGGGAAATATTCGTTTTATCAAGGAATATTCGTACGACAGCACAATCATTGGTCGATCCCACAATGGAATTACTGTCAGAGTTAGAAAACGACAGATATAACTTTAAATAAAATCACGACAAAAGTTTTATCGTTAACTGTTGAAATACATAATGATAAAAGTACAGTAATACGCGTGGTTGCATAGTAGCACACAGTATTGTACTGTATCTTTGATTATTGATGCTTACGTGAGAAGTTACTCAGTTTTATTCAATTATTTCCACAGTAATTGCAGCATAGTATCTCACATTATTGATTCAATTATTGTCACAATATTTTATATTATTAAATCAATAATTGAGACGATAAAGTTATTCATATTATTATTTGTATTATTGACAATGTCTAGAAAGTTCTGTCGAGGAAAGGGGTTTGGTCACCTAATTGCACGTCAATAAGGAGAAGTCTTTATTAGAAATCCCCTTCTTTCCTGGGAATGATCTGGTTGTTAATATTGTGAGTTTATAATATTATTTATGAATAATTATTATGTGGTGGATATTGGTTCAATTTTTATATAAATGAAGGAATTCAGCATGAGATATTTGTTAAAAGTTTGGCATATTTTTCTGTGGAATTACACTTATTTTCTCCGATAAAATATTCATTCAAATATATTATTATAATATAATAATATTATTATAATATATATTTAAGCATGTGAATATGTTAAAGGTAAGTGGAGGTGAGAAGCTGGCTTTGCATTCCTTTATTTTTCAAAATAGGGTACTACATTATTTATTTTAAAAACCATGTGTTGGTTTGTTCTCCTGCAAAAGCAATTCAACTCTTTTCTTCCAAATTCGTGGGCCCCCAACCAATGAAAAGAAAGAATGAAAATTAGGCAAGGAAAAATTGAGAAGTTAGGCGGAAAATTTATTTTCAAAGTTAGGCAGATGATATTGATTTATCCTCCATGCTGCACTATAAATAAGGGGTAACCCCTCCTTCCTCAACACACCATTACAAAATCAGAAATTCTTATTCTATAGTATTGTGAGTATTTTTCTTGAGTAAAAGGATACTTTGAGTATAACTTTTTGGTGCAAGATTTTCTTAGAATAATATCCGATACTCTAGTCAAATCCAGTTTCTACTAAGGTAAAGGATATTATTTTATTGCAATACTCGTAAGAAATATTATTTTCTTTCATACTCCATATTATGTAAGGGATATTATTTCATTTCATATTCCTAAACTTAAACTTACTGTGATAATTATTGCTTCCATACTCCTTGAAATTAGTAGAATATCCTTGAAATTTGCGCTTCATCTAGTATCATTTCACAAGGATATTTTTCTGAACATTCATGTTAAATTTTAATCTTTTCTTGTCGAGGTACTATTCACGAGGTATTATTCACGAAGTACTATTCACGAGGTACTAATCACTCAGGTACTATTCACTCGGGTATTATTCATGATAAAAATTGATTTCTTTTCTGTCCGAATGATTTTTACATGAATATTATTCTTGAATTTTACTACACAAAGCAGTTATCATGTTGACAATTTGAACATTCATAAACTCTAGATAAATTGAATTATAAATCTTTAATATTTATCCTTAATCTCGTTTGATTGAATTCTTATATCATTGTTATCATCCTCATGTTTATATTCTGATGTGTAACGACCGAGAAATTCAGATTTATTGTAAAATAATTTTATTTAATTAAATAATGAATAAAACTATATTATATGTTATTATTATGTGTTATCAAGATGAATGTCGTTATATAACCTAGAGATGTTGGAATGTCATAGTATTTTAACTACGTGAAGGAACTAAATTGTTTGAATTTCCAAGATGAAAATAAAAGTTTTTCGAGAAATTTTCTGAAAAACACTATTCACTGATTTCTGCTCGGGAAATATTTTTGAACTTCCGAGAAATATGTAACGATAGAATATCGAGGTGAGATGGATTATGTAATAATAATTCATGTATGGAAAACGTAATTTTTCACCTGCGGACTTAATTTGAGAACATTAAGAGAAGTAAAGCGTTAATGAATTAAACGACGATATCGTATGATACGTAAGTATTGTACTAGGTAATGAATACGAGTATGATACGAGGTATTATACGAGTATGTATGAATGATGGTATGTCGTATATGATGAATAAGTATACGAGTTGGAATACGAGATTAATACGTAGACAATACGTTCTAAGGCTTTAAGCCATATGCAATGGACTTATAGGATTGTGTAGGAAGTTATAAAGTCCAATGGGAATTATGATAAAGCCCAATGCTAATTAATGTTAAAGCCCAAATGTTGGTTTAATGCAAGCCCAAAGTATAAGTTAAGTTAATTAAACTAAAAGCCGAAAGTAAGAACCGTATCTGTGGATTGATCCAATGGGTAAAGATGACCCATGGGGTAACCCATATGGGCCCCATGAGCACATGGTTGATCTTGGTGACCAAGTAAACTTGATCACCAAGTGATGAATAGTATGGAGGTGGTTAAGGAGGTGGAATAAGGAGGTGGAGTGGTTTAATGACTAAACTACCCTAACTTTGCCAATCCTATAAATAGAAGACTTGCTAGTTCATTTCTCACTTGTTAGATTTCCACCAACAAACATTTAAGTGCTTATTTGTTATAGAGAAAAAGCTAAAAAAGCTAGACTTTCATAATCCAAGTTGAAAAGAAGGAGAACTAAGTGATCTTCAAGGGTAAGAATCCTATATCATTAATCTTTTATCTCTTCAATTGTAGTTTAATAGAGAAGTGTTTATTAGTGGAGTATGTATGCTAAGAAGTAATGACAATGACTAATCAAAGGACTTAAACCTTAATAAGTCATGAATAAGTAGTTTATACTTTTATAAGTTATAAACTTATGAAGAACAAGTAAGAACTTATCATGTATATGATGTAATGAAATATGTTGGTTAAGATGTTAGTATGATGGAATGAATCCATTTGAAATGGTTTAAAAATCTCAAGTAACGAAGTTATGGCGAAATTCACGAGTTTAGACGATAATCGTCGAAATCGTGAAATTCTCGAAATGGAAGTCAAAATTTGACTTTGAACTCGAAAATGTTGGTTTTCGATGGGGATGACTCTTATTTGGCATTATAGAGTTGAGGACTCGAAAATGACCAAATTCTGACTTAGAACGAAAAAATGAGCATTGAACATTCACAAACGTTTATTCTTTTCGTTAAAAATGAACTTAAAGGTGAATTTCAAGTTAACGGATTTGAAATTGTAAAATTCTTGCAAGAACACTTAGAGTATGTGATTTGTGAGCTAATGGCTTTTGAACGAGCCAATTCGGACGTAAAATGATCAAATTTGGAGTCCGGGAAGTTCACAAAGTAAGAAAATTGTCATTTTTATCTAGTGCACAAAGTTGGCATCGCGGCACCAGCCGAAGGCTAAATAAGTAGAAGTTGGTAGCCTTGTGCATCCATGGCCCTCTTGTAGTTTTACTCCACGGTAGCGACCTTTTGAATGAAGTTGGCACCCAAATGAGGGCCAGGGTGAAAGCCATCAAGAGTGGCGGTCTTGACTTATAGAGTAAAAAAAGGCTGGCGCTCATGACTCAAAGACTAGGCAAGACCTAGAAATGAAGGTTTTTGAATATAAAAGGAAAGATGTAATTGATTAATGGAAATTCATATCCTTAATTAACTTAATGTAACATCATTTAGTATGTTATAAACCTTAAGTATTACACTAAAGCTTGAAGATAAGTCACTTGAATGTGAACATAAGAACAAGGTAATAAGCTAGAACCAATGATAAACAACCTAAGGCATGATTAGGTTGAGAAGAAGGGTAAGATATAGTAGTAAACATACTTGATTATATATGACCTAATGTGGTACGTTTATATGATCATGTGTTGTAAAATTCTTAAAGACTCAAAGGAAAAGTAATTATATTCTAGCAGACGCTAAAGGCAAGTGTTCTAACCCTTTTCTATGTTCAATCTGGACAAGCTTTGTGATTCATGTCTCTTACGCATGAATTGATTTGTAATGAAGTCGAAGCCAATTTCTTTCGGCTAGACTTAAGATGTTTCTTTGGATTTCTTATAATCTATTGAACGGTTGTCAAGTTTTGCCAAACTATGTTGGTATGGTTTTCAAATGAAGACTGAGTATGCTAAAAAAATGTTTTGTCGTCAAACGATAGGCACGTAAGGTTGCCACAACTTAAACGTACATTCGTTTAAAGAAAGTAGTGTTGTACAACATAGAGTATTATAGGTTGATCACCTAGATGTGCTCGTAAATAATGCCAAACTGACGAACTTAGTGTCGGGTTGACCCTTTCAAAGAAAGTATGAAATGCTCAAGGTCTTGGACCGGAATTGATGTTTTACTAAATGTTGTCATTGTAAAACATTTTAAGAAAATAGAAGTGCTATTTTGAATTATCAATAGTACTTCATAAGTATTGTTCAGTTATTGAAGATATACGACTTGTATGTTTCAAGCATATTGTTTAAATGGAATTATCATACTTGATTAGCTAGTTATACTCATTCTTGCTTGAACCATATGAATGCAGCTAAGACTGAACGGACCAAAGGATCCGGAAAAGATAAAGGGAAGGCTAAGACAAACCTATAGATTGCTTTTGTAATAGTGTAGGTTGAATGTTGATATTATTTGATATTATGACAAGAACGAATGTAATGGTTATTAAGAACCTAGGAAATGGTAATATTGTTTGGAATATATGTAAGACATATTCGATCTTTTGAGGCATTTCAATTGAATGTATGTGTGAACTGTAGCACCGTGTAGCACCATATATCGGGTTAGAAGATACCCGGATTTGGGGGCGTCACAGGTTGGTATCAAAGAAATATGTTATAAATCTTAAGGGGGAAATTAAAACCTTAAGTTATAACTGTAAGAAGAGTTAAAGAAGTAAAAATGAAATTAACCTTAAAAATGCATTATATATGATACGTGCTTTTATTATTTTACTGACGTGTACTAATCAAACTAAATTGTTTTATTGTAGATGTCAGGAGAAAACGAAATGTATAGAGATATACATGTAGAAAGTGAAGAATTAATTAATCAAATAGAGATTATACCGAACCCTAAAGCAGAAGAGCTTGAAGTTGTGATAGTTGAGTCTAGAGACTCAGAGAACTTAGACCTTATGTCTGTGTTCGATGGCATGTCAGAAGAAGAGGTGGAGATAGTGTCCTTTAACCCAGTAGCACTTGTAGAAGAGCTTCATGCTGTCTTGGAAGATAAGACGAGTATGGAGTTGATGTTGGAGGAAGAGCACAATGAAAGAGTTTTGGCGAATGATAAGGTCCACGAGTTGAAACAGGAGGTCTTTGGGCTCAGACAGGAGCTAAAGACCAAGAAAAAGAAGATAGGGAGGATGTCCTATATACATAAGAGTTCTCATGCGGATTTTCAGTAACAAGTAGCTGGGTATCCGATAGAGGCAGGGCAGACTCGGCATACTATTAGCCGTGATGTTATAGCCGGTCTTGCCAACGTGGATTTTGAGAATGCTTTAGGGCAGATGTAACCTAGTATTAGCTAGAGTAGAGTTAGATATGTAAATATGATGTATCTAGTAGTGACGTAAAACCCTCTTTTGTATAACAAAGGGTAGTCTTTTGTAAATCCCAATTTTTGGAAAGAAATTACGGGATAGTAATGTAATCAGATTAGGCTATGTAAATGTGAATGATGTAGTATTATACTACAAGAAGCAAATCAATATAAACCTTTTTATGGAACATATTATGTAATGAGTTGAATTTATTGTTTAAACATGAATAATAACTAAGTAACAAGAAGAAAGTAATAATGATGTGTTGTTAACGGCCGCATTTAATAGAAATGGGGCTAATATACCCGTAAATCCTGCAGTAGTACGAGCTACTACTTTTAAAGATTTTAAGAGTGTCGATCCGCCGGATTTTAAAGGAACTACGGACCCCATAGAAGCCCAAACATGGGTGAAAGAGATAGAAAAGGCATTTGTCATTGCAAATGTCAACGAGGGCCAAAAGGTTGCTTTTGCAACCTATATGATGAAGGGAGAGGCCAACTGTGGTTTCTAGAATTGAAACAATGGGAGATGACGGTTCCCATACGCTGCCATGTTTAATGAACTGGCAAGATTTGTGCTACATCAGGTGGACATTGAGGTGAGAAAGGCTAGGAGGTTTGAGTAGGGCTTGAAACCCTGGCTCTATAGCCGAATATCGGTGTTCTAAAGTACTTCTTTTGGGACCATACTAGAGAAGGTGATAATCGCCGGAGGTGGGAATTAGGCTCTAAGCCAGTACCACAATGAGAAGAAGAACAAGAATAAGGTGGATGGGGGAGTAAAAATCGAAGGAGCCAGCAGGAGTGGCGAAGGTCAGAAGAGGAAGTGGTTTAACTCTGGGAATATCGGAGTGAAGCAAGGGGATCCGAAGAGGAGGATGGAGGAATGCAAGACCTATGGGAAGACTCATTTAGGAGTCTCCCTCAAGGGGAAAGTCGTATGTTATAATTGCAGACAGGAGGGGCACATTTCTCCTAACTGTCCAAGTTCGAAGAAGAACAACAGATGTTTTGTATGTGGGTCAACTGACCACATAGCAAAGAACTGCCCAAAGAAGGGGACAGACGGGAATCAGGGCGCTAATAGTAATAAGTTAGCTATTTGTGGTCCAGCGTAGCCGGGTAGACTGAAGGCCCGCACCTTTAATATGGCGGTGCAAGATGTAGTTGCATCCAGAGATGTAGTTGCAGGTATTATCCTGATTAATGATATAAATGCTTTAGTGTTGTTTGATTCGTGTGCTACTTTTTCGTTTATAGCATGTGATTTTGCTAGGAGTTGTTGTGTAGACATATGTGGTTGTAAATTATTAGTAGATCTGATACCGATAAATTTGGGAGAATTCGATGTAATTCTTGGAATAGATTAGTTGTTTAACCATGGGGAAATTATAGATTGTCAGAAGAAATGTGTAAATATTAGAACGTTGAGACAACCTCAGGTAGTAATTTACGATAATAGATCATCGGGGCCTTCGTGTTGTCTTACCATGACACAAACTAGGAAACTTTTGAGGAAGGGATGTGTAGGCTATTTGTGCCATGTTGTTGATACCTAAAGAGTGGGAGTTACTATGGAACAAATACCTATAGTTAAAGAATTCATGAATGTATTTCCAAGTGAATTGTCGGGTCTTCCACCGGATAGGGAAACCGAGTTTGTAATAGACATTGTGCCAAGAGCGACACCAGTTTCCAGGGCATCATATCGTATGGCGCTAGTGGAAATGAAGGAGCTAATGGTTTAATTACAAGAATTGTTGGATAGAAAGTACATATAACTGAGTGTTTTGTCGTGGTGAGCATCGGTATTGTTTGTAAAGAAGAAGGACGAATCGTTAAGACTTTGTATCAACTATCGAGAGTTCAACAAGTTAACGGTAAAGAATAAATACCCATTGCCCAGGATAGATGATCTTTTTGATCAGTTGAAAGGGGCAAAGTATTTTTCTAAAATAGATTTGAGTATGGGGTATCACCAGTTGAAGATTAGGAAGGAAGATGTACCAAAGACAGCATTCAGGACTTGTTATGGTCATTACGAGTTTCTGGTAATGTCATTTGGGTGACTAATGCACCAGCTGCATTTATGGATATGATGAATAGAGTGTTCAAACAATATTTGGACAAGTTCATCGTGGTGTTTTTTGATGATATTCTAGTCAATTCTAAGACGCCAGAAGATCATGATGAACACTTAAGAATACTGTTGGAGACACTAAGAAAGGAGAAGTTATATGAAAAGTTCACTAACTGTGAACTTTGGCAAGAAAGGGTACAATTTTAGGTCATGTCATTGACCATGAGGGGATTTCAGTAGATCCAGCGAAGGTGGAAGCCGTGATGAATCGGGAACAACCAAAAATGCCGAATGAGGTGCGGAGTTTCTTAGGGTTAGCAGGATACTATCGAAGATTCATCTAGGATTTTTCTAGGATAGCTACTCCGTTGACTAATTTGACAAGGAAGACAGTGAAATACATGTGGACAGAGAAATGTGAAGACAATTTTCAAGAACTGAAGAAAAGATTAAGTGAAGCACCTATTTTTTTATTGCCTGATGACACATGAAATTTCGTAGTTTATAGCGATGCTTCGCATAGAGGACTTGGTTGCATACTCATGCAGCATAGCAAGGTCATTACATATGCATCACGAAAGTTGAAGGATTATGAGAAAGTTTACCCTACTCATGATCTAGAACTGGCCGCAATAGTTTTTGCTTTAAAGATATAGAGACATTATCTTTACAGAGAGAAATGTGAGATATACAAGACCATAAGAGTCTAACATATATCTTCACATAAAAGGAGTTGAATATGAGACAAATGAGATGGCTGGAGTTGATAAAGGATTATGACTGTGAAATCCTATATCACCTTGGAAAAGCCAATGTAGTTGCCGATGCTTTAAGTAGAAAGGGTCGGGAGAAGTTTTCTATGTTAACAGCTCAAATTGAGTTAATAATAGAGATGGCTAGGATGGAGATATAGGTGAAGTTACCGAGTGAATCGGGACAAAGACTATTTACGATGGAGATTCAATCTACTATTATAGATAGAGTCAAGGAGGTACAACTTAGAAATGATGAGTGTGACTAGATGAAGAAGCGGTTAGCACATGAAAAAGATTTAAAGTATAGTCTTGATAACGAGGGGTTATTGAGATTTGAAGGAAGAATTTTGGTTTCGAATGAGACGAAATTAAAGGAGCAAGTGTTACAAGAAGCTCATAGTTCGAGGTACTCGATTCATCCTGGTAGTATTAAGATCTATCAAGACCTTCGACAGAGTTTTTGGTGGCCAAAAATGAAGAGAGTGATAGCCGAGTATGTGAGTAGGTGCTTGACTTGTCAAAAAGTTAAGGCCGAACATCAACGACCAAGTGGCTTATTACAGTCATTGGAGATTCTGGAGTGGAAGTGGAAGTATATCACGATGTATTTTTTGGTGGGACTTCCGATTACTTAGAAGGGGTATGATGCGATTTGGGTAATAGTGGACCGGTTGACTAAGTCAGCTCATTTTTTGCCAATACGGATTAAGTGTAACTTAGACCAGTTAGCTAAACTTTATGTTAAGAAAGTTATTTCCAGACATGGAGTACCAGCTTCGATTGTGTCAGATCGTGATCCACGATTCATATCAAACTTTTGGAGGAGTCTACATGAACAGTTGGGGACGCAGTTGAAGTTGAGTACGGTTTATCATCCACAAACTGATGGCCAGAGTGAGTGGACAATTCAGACGTTAGAAGACATGCTAAGATCTTACATCATGGATTTTAAGGTTAGTTGGGATTATCATCTGCCATTAGTAGAATTTGCGTATAACAATAGTTATCATGCAAGCATAGGTATGCCGCCTTATGAAGCTTTATACGGAAGGAAGTGCAGAACACCATTATGTTGGGATGAAGTGGGAGAATGCCGAATGCTAGGGCCAGAATTGGTGCAACAGACAGCGGATGTAGTGAAGTTGATATGGATGCATCTTGTAGCAGCTCAAGACAGACAGAAAAAGTATGCGGACTCGCATAGAGTAAATAGAGAGTTTGAAGTAGGCTCGTATGTATTTCTAAAGGTATCTCCCTGGAAAAGAAAGATACGCTTTGGAAAAAAGAGAAAGTTAAGTCCAAGGTTTGTAGGACCTTTTGAGGTTTTAAAACGAGTAGGAGAGGTAGCTTATATGATAGCATTACCTCCGGACTTAGAACGAATACATAATGTATTTCATGTCTCTGTGTTACATCCTTATAAGATGGATTATAAGCACGTAATAGAGTATGAGCCTATTCATATCGAGAAGGACTTAACATATGAAGAGATGCCGATTCAAATTATCGATAGAAAAGAACAAGTTCTGCGAAACAAAGTTATACCTTCAGTAAAGGTGTTATTGAAGAACCATGATGCCAAAGAAGCAATGTGGGAATTGGAAGAAAAGATGAGGAATGATTACCCTCAGTTATTTGTATAATGTAAGACGAGATTCTGGGAACATAATCTTTATAGGGGGGGGGGAAGAATGTAATTACCGAGAAATTCGAATTTATTGTATAATAATTTTATTTAATTAAATAACGAATAAAATTATATTATATGTTGTTATTACGTGTTAGCAAGATGAATGTCATTCTATAACCTAGAGATGTCAGAATATCGTAGTATTTTGACTACGTGAAGGAATTAAAGTGTTCGAATTTCCAAGATGAAAATAAAAGTTTTCTGAGAAATTTTCCGAAAAATACTATTCACTAATTTCTGCTCAGGAATTATTTTTGAACTTCTGAGAAATACGTAATGATAGAATATCGAGGTGAGATGGATTATGTAATAATAATTCATGTATGGCAAACACAGTTTTTCGCCTGCAGACTTAAGTTGAGAACGTTAAGAGAAGTAAAGTGTTAATGAATTAAACGATGATATCATATGATACGTAATTATTGTACTAGGTAATGAATACGAGTATGATACGAGGTATTATACGAGTATGTATGAATGATGGTATGTCGTATATGCTGAATAAGTATACGAGTTGGAATGGGAGATTAATACGTAGACAATACGTTCTAAGGCTTTAAGCCATATGTAATGGACTTGTAGGATTCTATTAGAAGTTGTAAAGTCCAATGGGAATTATGATAAAGCCCAATGCTAATTAATGTTAAAGCCCAAATGTTGGTTTAATGCAAGCCTAAAGTATAAGTTAAGTTAATTAAACTATAAGTCCAAAGTAAGAACCGGATCCGTGGATCGATCCAATGGGTAAAGATGACCCATGGGGCAATCCATGTGGGCCCCATGAGCACATGGTTAATCTTGGTGACCAAGTAAACTTGATCTCCAAGTGATGAATAGTAAGGAGGTGGAATAAAGAGGTGGAGTGGTTTAATGACTAAACTACCCTAACTTTTCCAATCCTATAAATAGAAGACTTGTTAGTTCATTTCTCACTTGTTATATTTCCACCAACAAACATTTAAGTGCTTATTTGTTAGAGAGAAAAGCTAGACTTTCATAATCCAAGTAGAAAAGAAGGAGAACCGAGTGATCTTCAAGGGTAAGAATTTTATATCATTAATCTTCCATCTCTTCAAATGTAGTTTGATAGAGAATGTTGATTAGTGGAGTATGTATGCTAAGAAGTAATGAGAATGACTAATCAAAGGACTTAAAGCT
Organism: Panax ginseng; assembly: GCA_020205605.1. Classification (NCBI taxonomy): domain Eukaryota; kingdom Viridiplantae; phylum Streptophyta; class Magnoliopsida; order Apiales; family Araliaceae; genus Panax; species Panax ginseng. The sequence continues at coordinate 88,055,139 of CM035130.1, read as the reverse complement.
TAATAAGTCATGAATAAGTAGTTTATACTTTTAAAGTTATAAACTCATGAAGAATAAGTAAGAACTTATCATGTATATGATGCAATGAAATATATTGGTTAAGATGTTAGTATGATAGAATGAATCCATTTGAAATGGTTTAAAAATCTCAAGTAACGAATTTATGGCAAAATTCACGAGTTTAGACGATAATCGTTGAAATCGTGAAATTCTCGGAATGGAAGTCAAATTTTGACTTTGAACTCAGAAACATTGGTTTTCGATAGGGATGTGTCTTATTTGGCATTATAGAGTTGTGGACTCGAAAAAGACCAAATTCCAACTTAGAACGAATAAACGAGCGTTGAACGTTCACGAACGCTTATCATTTTTGTTAAAAATGAACTCTAAGGTGAATTTTGAGTTAACAGATTCGAAAATGTAAAATTCTTTCATGAACACTTAGAGTATGTGATTTGTGAGCTAATGGCTTTTGAACGAGCCAATTCGGACTTAAAATGATCAAATTTGGAGTCCAAGAAGTTCGCAAAGTAAGAAAACTGTCATTTTTATCTGGTGCACAAAGCTGGCACCACGGCGCCAGCCCAAGGATAAATAGTGGTGCTGCAACGCCGAGTCGTGCCTATGACTCATCAGTAGTTTTGCGCGTTGCTGGCAGGATCGGGTGAAAGCCACTAAAGAGTGGCGTTATGTATGATTTATAGAGTAAAAGTCATAAACAAATACGCCAAAGACTAAAAGACCTAGAAATGATGGTTTTTGAATATAAAATGAAAGATGTAATTGATTAATGGAAATTCATATCCTTAATTAACTTAATGTAATATCATTTCGGATGTTATAAACCTTAAGTATTACACTAAAGGTTGAAGATAAGTCATTTGAATGTGAACATAAGAACAAGGTAATAAGTCAGAACCAATGATAAACAATCTAAGGCATGATTAGGTTGAGAAGAAGGGTAAGATATAGTAGTAAATATACTTGATTATATATGACCTAATGTAGTACGTTATGTGATCATGTGTTGTAGAATTCTTAAAGACTCAAAGGGAAAGTAATTATACTATAGCAGATGCTAAAGGCAAGTGTTTTAACCCTTGTCTATGTTCAATCTGGATAAGCTTTGTGGTTCATGTCTCTTACGCATGAATTGATGTATAATGAAGTCGAAGCCAATTTTTTTCGGCTAGACTTAAGATGTTTCTTTGGATTTCTTATAATCTATTGAATGGTTGACAAGTTCTGCCAAACTATGTTGGTATGGTTTTCAAATGAAGACTGAGTATGCTAAACAAATGTTTTGTCATCAAATGACAGGTACGTGAGGTTGCCACAACTTAAATGTACATACGTTTAAAGAAAGTAGTGTTATACAACATAGAGTACTATAGGCTAATCACCTAGACGTGCTCGTAAGTAATGCCGGACTTATGGACTTAGTGATGGATTGTCATTTTCAAAGAAAGTATTAAATGCTGAAGGTCTTGGACTGAAATTGATGTTTCACTTAATGTTATAATTGTAAAACGTTTTAAGAAAATAGAAGTGCTATTTTGAATTATCAATATTACTTCATAACTATTGTTCAGTTATTGAAGATATGCGATTTGTATGTTTCAAGCATATTGTTTAAATGTAATTGTCATACATGTTGAGCTAGTTATGCTCACTCTTGCTTGAATCATATGTATGCAGCTAAGACCGAACAGACCGAAGGATCCATAAAAGATAAAGGGAAGGCTAAGGCAAACCTATAGATTGCTTTTGTAATAGTATAGGTTGAATGTTGATATTATTTGATATTATGAGAAGAACGAATGTAATGGTTCTTAAGAACTTAGGAAATGGTAATATTGTTTGGAATATATGTAAGAAATATTTGTTCTTTTGAGGCATTTCAATTGAATGTATGTGTGAACTGTAGCACCATATGTCAGGTTGGAAGATACCCGTATTTGGGGGCGTCACATGATTGAAGTTATCTTTCGCTCGTAGTGCATAGATGGACTGTTGATTGGTATGATTATGACCAGGAATTATGTATCGTTATTTTCATGACCTGTAATGTTACAAATGATGTGGTAAAAGTCCTCATTGGCCCGTAGTGCATTGATGGATAGTTGTTGGCATGATAATGACCACTGGTGGTAATAACGAATATTCTTGGCCCGTAGTGCATGTATAATTCGTGGATGTGATACTAATGAATATCATTGGCCTGTAGTGCATGGATAATTTAGTGTTATGGATTATTTATTGAGCTGTGTTACAACGATAAAATATTAATGATGAACTTTTAAATCATAGAAGATAGTAGATATCATGCTCTACTTGACTCTTCTAATGGATTATTTATTCTGCCGCTGTTAAACTTGTTGTCTATTGTATTCTATCAATTTAGCACTGTTGAAGGCTAACGTTAATTTATTCTGCATTATCTTAGTCATAATATTCTTTACTGGGCTAGTTGAGCTCACCCTTTACTTTTATTGTTCTCTTCAAGAAATGAGAATATATGGTGGGACTAGTCGGGGAACAGAGTGATGGTCCGAGATGGTGGTTATAGTAGTCCTCACTATTCTATGAAATAGTGTGATAATAATTGTAATGAGGACTCCATTTGAGTTTGGATATTGTCTACGAGACAATATTCGTGTTAAAACTCTCAGCTACATTTTTGTCATACTATATAAATGAAGTTTGTATTTGAATTTTGTACCATGTATTTGGCAACTCAGAATGGGTTATGTATACCTATTTTGGGGGGTCACAGTGACGAAGGCTTGGTTAGGGTCATTCCTGCTGGTGAGTATTATTTCTTTTGATTTCCCTTGTTCGGGTTGCCAATTTGACTGACCGCAAATATTTGATCTTGTATTGATAGTTTTGGGCTTATGAGAGGCTCCCACGTCTTTGTCTCATTAGCCTATTAGGTTTAGACACTTATCCATGGGGACAACGATGGCATTACTCCACTTTGGCGGAGGTTCCTGTAGCGGAGGGTTTCACCCATACGCGCCTATAGTTGGAGTTGTTGACCGCAGAGGTCATTACATGGGTTCCTTACTTTGAGGACCACTTGACAGTTGGCTTCGATGGTGGTTTCGCGACTGGTGTCGAGTATATATTGTCCAGCCGTCGAATTCCACTCCTTACTGACGGAGGTTGGGAGCTCTATTTAGGATAGTGCTATTAGAAGCACCACATGAGAGATTCACATTCTGATCTCATTGATAGGCGTGGATGACTTTACTTTATCAGAGGGACCTTTCACTCAGGAGGCTTTTTACCGCTGGTGGTTCGCTCGCACCATTAGAGCTCAGATCCGCGCTACACTTTTATGGGGGATATGGACATATTGGATTTCCTACGTCTGAGATCCTACTCATCTGGTGCAGATTGATAGTTTGACCTAGTAGTTGGATCAGACTCATTTCTTTATCCGGTATTTGGCTAAAGATCTTTCTGAGGCGGATACTTTTGATCCTTCTAGTTCTGGAGCTGGCCCATATTCAAATGGTTTTGCCAGTGCAAATCCTCTGTTGTATTGGCCTGATATCCCTACTGGAAGAGATTTAGTGACCCAGGAGGAGTTACATTAGATGGATAGGTTAGATGATGTGGACATCAATACTATTGACTTCTTCTGATGTATTTCTCGCTATATCTTTTGATAGGCCTCTGTTAGATATTGGGCGGCTATGGCCCAGTTCTCGTTATATCTTTTGATAGGCCCTGTTAGATGTTGGGCGGCTGTGTCCCATTTCCCTATATTTTTAAGTTGTATACATAGCTGATGTATTTAGATGATGATGTACTTAGGAATATATGTATAATGTTTTCTATTGTAATAACCCGATATTTTCTATATAAATAAATCAAAAAATTGCGTATAATTTTTTTTTATTATTATTAAAATAAATGTGGGAAATATGTATAAGTCAATGCGTATGTATTTATTTGATAAATAAAAATATATTTAATACATGAATAATTACAAATAATTTTATTTTAGAATTAATGATCATTATAAATTATAATCTTATAATAAATTAAATTGGTAATAAAAATATTTTCTTAATTATTTTCTATGAAAATATGAATATATATTATTTAAATAATATATGAAATGATTATAGAATTATTATAATAATTATTTTATTTTATTATATGAATTTATTTTAGATTAGTTAAGTTAATTATTTTAACTTAATTAATAATGCTATATATGCAAGGTAAATCAGATATGGAATCCCAACCATAATTCTGGTTTTTGAATAAGGGATGATGATAATAATATAATATTAATTATATTTCAGTGTTATAAATATGTACTGTAAGTATAAACTGTTAATAATTGGTTGATTATAGTGTGACAGTAGAAAACCTCGTATTACTATGCTAAACCCTAATTTGAGATCCAAATTAGAGTACAAGATTGTTTTGTAATTGTGATATGTGATTTATGACATTTATTATAAATATCAGTGTTAATTAGGTAAACGCTAATTATTAAAAATCCTAATTTAGTAATTAGAAACCTTAATTACTAACTTAGAACCCTAAGTGCTAAAAATAGAAACCCTAATTTGTTAATCGATGCCCTAATTCCTAAATTAGCGAGGTTAATTATAATTAGTAAATTCTTAAATTAATTTTCAAGTTTATATAATTAGAAACCTAATCTAATTAAGGAAACCCTAATTTTATTTTTAGAAACTAAATTTTTGGTATAAACCTTATTTAGAAATCCTACCTATTTTTATGTTAAACCTTAGGGTTAAACCATCAGGGTTAAAACCATTAGGGTTAAACCCTAAGGGTTTGATGAGTTATAAAATTGCCATTTAATTTTCAAGTCAAATGGCATTACTACCCTTTTTGGCCATTCTTTATTAGATTACTTGTGGATCTTGCCAAGATATGGAATGGGTGACCTAATAGATCAGCCATGTGCTAAAAATCTACACATATCTGTGAGATCCCGAAATTATAAAATAAAAGTATTCATTTTTCTTATAATTATTATTTTATTTATTAAATGGTTAAATTTAGAAAGAGTTAAAGTTAAGGGTGATATGTGAAAAGTTTGCAAAGTATGCAAGTTGTTATAAAACGACAGAATTATCTTTTTATAAAAATAACGACGAAAGTGTTATCGTTAAAACTGTTGAACTACCCGATAGTAAAAGTACGCGTGGTTGCATAGTAGCACACGATATTGATTATTGATGCTTACATAAGAAGTCACTTAGTTATACTCAATTATTGCTACAGTAATTGCTACATCATATCTCTTATATTATTGATTCAATTATTGTCACAATATCATTTGTATAATATGTTATATTATTAAATTAATAGTTGAGACGAAAAAGTTATTCATATTATTAAATTGCAATATTGACAATGTCTAGAAGTTCTGTCAAGGAAAGGTTAGATAATCTAATTGCGCGCCAATAGGGAGAAATCCTTATCGGAAAGCCCCCTCTTTCCTAGGAACGACCTGGTTGTTAAATATTATGAATTATAATATTAACGATGAATAAGTTCGTGTTGATTAAAAATGACATTGATAGTTCCATTGTGTTGGAATTATTAGTGTTAGTGAAAATCGATAATTATTTCGATAATAATTGATGTCTGGAGGTTATATTGACCAATCGGGTAATTAACCGGATAAATGAGAAATTAATTGCTATTGATTCAAATGATTATAACTATTTGTTCACATGTATGTACTATTGATTCACATTCATTTACTATTAGGGGAGTTGGTGCAAGATTGATAATACTTGCATGACTAAGTTAAAAATGGAGGTATAGATGGAGGTACTATACTGTAATTCGTATTTTCACATGTCTAGAACTATTGATTCACATGATTTACTATTAGGGGAAGTGGTGCAAGTTTGATAATACTTGCATGTCTAAATTAAAAATGAAGGAAAAGATGAAGGTATTATATTGTAATATTTCGAGCCCCAAAACGTGCAATAATTGAAACTATATTTTCCTATAAATAGAAGCTCATTCCTTCATTATTTTTCACCAATTCACTAAGTCTCACATGAGCAATTATTATAGAGAAATTATAGACAGAGAAGCTATAGAGAGAAAGAAGAAGCGAAGTCTGCTACTTCACTATTCTAGTATCCAGTTTTCTTCTAAGGTAAGGGATATCATTATTGTGCTAAGGGGTATTATTTCTTTCGTATTCATGAAGAGAGCTATTGTTATTCCATTCTTTATTATTACATTGGAATAACTCAGATACTGTGGACTCTAGTATACATGGTGAAATTCTTTTGTGGTTTCATTCTTTATTATTTTGTTGGAATATCCTGTATGTGCGGATTACGCATGACCTGGTTCCATTCTTTATTATTATGTTGGAATATACTGTATGTGCGAATTACGCATGACCTGGTTCTATTCTTTATTATTTTGTTGGAATATCACCGTCTGTATGTAATTACGCATGACTTTGGTTCCATTATTTATTATTCATTGGAATAACTCCATCGTATGCGGTCTATCGCATGCTGGTGAATTCTTTTGTTATTCCATTCTTTATTATTACATTGGAATAACATGTCTGTGTGGATCTATCAGATGCATGGTGAATGATCCTTCGTATTCATTCTTTATTAAATTATGAAATGATCATCTACGTGGATTACTGCATGGCGGTGAAAATTCATTTGCGATTTCATATATTTTATTATATTCGTATGAGATATCATTTCTTTTGTACTGATCATGAAATATCATTTTATTTGGTATTTTCTTTTTACAAGTTATTATTCACGGGTTACTATTCACCCGATTACTATTCACTCTAGTATTATTGACTCGGGTATTCGGGGCACTTTTCGTGTCAGAGTACTATTCACAAGTTACTATGCACAGGCTACTATTCACCCAAATTACTCTTCACCCGAATATTATTCACTCGGGTATTTGGGGTACTTTTCATGTCGGGGTACTATTCACGAGGTACTATTCTCAAAGTACTATTCACAGGGTACTATTTACGGGGTACTATTTACCCGAAAAACATATTTCTTTTCTGTCCAAATTATTTTTGGTACATGAATATTATTCTTGAATTTTACTCCACAAAGCAGTATTGTGTTGATAATTTGGATATTTTTAAACTCTGGATAAATTTAAAGTCTTTAATATTTATCCTCGATTTCGTTTAATTAATGCTTCTATCATTGTCATCATCCTCATGCTTATATTGTGATGAAATTCATCTTTGGCTTACGTGCATAGATGGACTATTGATTATTGGTTTTACACTTGTATATCTTTGGCTTACGTGCAAAGATGGACTGTTGATTATTGGTTTTACAGTTGTATATCTTTGGCTTACATGCAAAGATGGACTGTTGATTAATGGTTTTATAGTTGTATATCTTTGGCTTACGTGCAAAGATGAACTATTGATTGATGAGTATCTTTGGCTTATGTGTATAGATAAACTGTTGATTTGTATGATTATGACCAGGGATCATTCGGTATAATCATGACCTGTATTGTTACAAATGATGTGGTAAATGTCCTCATTGGCCCGTAGTGCATTGATGGATAGTTGTTGGTATGATTATAAAAAGGGATTATTCTGTATAATCATGACCATTATTGAAAACACGAATATCCTTGGCCCGTAGTGCATGAATAATTCGTGGTCATAATAATAATGAATATCCTTGGCCGTAGTGCAGGGATGATTCGATGATGTGAATTATTTATTAAGCTGAGTCTCAGCGATAAAATATTGATTATACACTTTTAATTCGTAAAAGACAGTAGATATCATGCTCTACTTGACTCTTCTAAAATATAGTTGTATGTCTTTGGCATGTAGTGCATAGATAAATTGTTAATGAGTATCTTTGGTCGTAGTGCAAAGATGAATTTATTAGTATGATTATGAGTAAGAATTGTGATTTGGTATAACCATGATTTTTGATGTTTCAGGTAAAGACATGTGATAAAAATTATCTTCGTCCTAGGTGCGAAGAGGAATTTAGAATCACAATTATGATTATGAGTTATTCACATGATTGTGGACAGGAATTGTTGATTGATGTTACAGGGATAAAACATTATTGGTGAACTTTTAACATGAAGAAGATAATAGACCTTATGGTCTATTTTACTCTTCTAATGGATTGCTCGTTCCACTGTAACTATGGTTGAAAATTTATATCATCTACCATATGTTCTAAATCTCTGATTTATTACTGATTAAGGCTATTGATAATTTATCTTTAGTCATGATATTCTTTACTGAGCTAGTTGTGCTCACCCTTTTGCTTCACAATTCCTTTAAGGTATTAAGAGTGTAGCTGGGTCAAGCGGGGATAACAGGGAATAAAACGGTGGTCTATAGCTGTTGAGGTTCTCCCTAAATATTATGAAAATAATTTTATTAAGAACATTAGATAAGTGTGTCGTATTGTATACGTCATTTAATATTTAATTTTGGTAAACCGAATAGGGTGAGATGAACCCAACTTTAGAATGGTGTTTTGCCACTATCATACAAGATGTCTATTGACATACAACCGCGTGTTATCATAAGACAGGGTTGTGCACATCCACTTACTGAGTATATCTAAGAGTAATACCTATATGATCTTAGAGTTGGGTTGAAATATAATTTTGAATTGCAGACAGTGGAGATAGTCATATGTCAAAAGAAGACTCACCATTGGAAAGAACATGATCGTAATCTTCTCGTTTTTCTTTGGGGCCTATTAGGTCAACCAAGGATAATTCTGTGGACATATGATATCTATCATAACCTAAACGCATGGCCTCCCATGTACGAAAGTTTCCTTGAGCACTTCCAAAAGATTTTAATTTCTAAAACAGTTTTTGACTGTACTTTTATGTAAAGTACCATTATAAGGTTGTGGTCAAGGCACTATGAGAGTTACATACATTTGTATTAAAACTCACAGTTCAACTGTGGTCGTATTCTGCACGACAGTTCGACAGTTGTATAAATGAAGTTTGTATTTAATTTTTTATAGTATGATATCTGGTGACTCAGAATGGGTCGTGAGGACCTATTTTTGGGCCGTCACAAATGGTATCAGAGCTTAGGGATATGGTCGCTGGCGGAGATAAGAGCCTAGAACTAGGAGGGGCGAGACGAGTTATATACTTCGCTAGTGTGTGACTTACCTAAGTTGAAATTGTTTACTTGATAAGTTGACAAATTGTGATACGTCAATTAACCTTTGTTTTGAAGATATATTCTAGAATGATATCTGAAATACAGGAGATGAGCAATGGGAAAATCATGATACAGAGGAAATAACTGGGAAGGTACAATCCGAAAAGAAAGCAAGGTATTCTCATTTCTTCGAACTACCAGGTCCGTAAATTTCGAGGGCGAAATTTCATAAGGAGGGGAGATTGTAAGATACCGAAATTATGAAATGAAAGTATTTAATTTTCTTATAATTATTATTTTATTTAGTAAATGGTTAAATTGAGAAAGGGTTAAAGGTAAGGGTGATATGTGAAAGTTTTGCAAAGTATGCAAGTTGTTATAAAATATTCGTTTGGTCGGGGAATATTCTTTTTGTCGGGGAATATCCGTACGATGGCACAATCATTGGTGGACCCCACAATGGAAGTATTGTCGTGGTAAAAAAATGACAGAATTATCTTTTTATAAAAATAACGGCGAAAGTGTTATCGTTAAAACTGTTGAACTACACGGTAGTAAAAGTACAGTAATACACATGGTTGCATAGTAGCACACAGTATTGATTGTTGATGATTACGTAAGAAGTCGCTTTTCGCTTATAGTCAATTATTGCTATCGATAATTAACGATAATATCTCTCATATTATTGATTCAATTATTATCACAATATCATCTGTATAATATGTTATATTATTAAATCAATAATTGAGACGACAAAGTTATTCATATTATTAAATTGCATTATTGACAATATCTAGAAGTTCTGTCAAGGAAAGGTTTGATAATCTAATTGCGCGCCAATAGGGAGAAATTCTTATCGGAAAGCCTCCTCTTTTCTGGGAACGACCTGGTTGTTAAATATTGTGAATTATAATATTAATGATGAATAAGTTCGTGTTGATTAAAGATGAAATTGATAGTTCCATTGTGCTGTAATTATTAGTGTTAGTGAAAATCAACAATTATTTCAATAATAATTGATGTCTGGAGGTTATATTGACCAATCGGGTAATTAACCGGATAAATGAGCAATTAATTGCTATTAATTCACATGATTATAACTATTTGTTCACATGTATGTACTATTGATTCACAATCATTTACTATTAGGGGAGTTGTTGCAAGATTGATAATACTTGCATGACTAAGTTAAAAATGGAGGTATAGATGGAGGTATTATACTGTAATTCGTATTTTCACATGTCTAGAACTATTGATTCACATGATTTACTATTGATTCACATGATTTACTATTAGGGGAGGTGGTGCGAGTTTGATAATACTTGCATGACTAAATTAAAAATGAAGGAAAAGATGAAGGTATTATACTATAATATTTTGAGCCCCAAAACGTGCAATTATTGAAACTATATTTTCCTATAAATAGAAGCTCATTCCTTCATTATTTTTCACCAATTCACTAAGTCTCACATGAGTAATTATTATAGAAAAATTATAAAAAGAGAAGCTATAGAGAGAAAGAAGAAGCGAAGTCTGCTACTTTACTATTCCAGTATCCAGTTTTCTTCTAAGGTAAGGGATATCATTATTGTGGTAAGGGGTATTTTTTTTTTCGTATTCATGAAGAGAGCTATTGTTATTCCATTCTTTATTATTACATTGGAATAACTTTGATATGTGAGGACCTAGTATACATGGTGAAATTCTTTTGTGGTTCTATTCTTTATTATTCTGTTGGAGTATCCTGTCTTTGCGGATTACGCATGACCTGGTTCCATTCTTTATTATTCTGTTGGAATATCCTGTCTGTGTGGATTACGCATGACCTGGTTCCATTATTTATTATTTTGTTGGAATAACCTGTCTGTGCGGTCTATCGAATGCCTAGTGAATTCTTTTGTTATTCTATTCTTTATTATTCTATTAGAATAACCTGTCTGTGTGGACTACCGCATGCATGGTGAATTATCCTTCATATTCATTCTTTATTAAATTATGGAAATGATCTGTCTACGTGGATTACCGCATGGCGGGTGAAAATCCATTTGTAGTTTCGTATATTTTATTATACTCATGTGAGATATCATTTCTTTTGTACTCGTCATGAAATATCATTTTATTTGGTATTTTTCTTTTACGAGTTACTATTCACGGGTTACTATTCACCTAGTTACTATTTACATTAGTATTATTCACTCGGGTATTCGGGGCACTTTTCGTGTCAGAGTACTATTCACGAGTTACTCTTCACGGGTTACTATTCGCCCAAATTACTATTCACCCAAATATTATTCACTCGGGTATTTGGGGTACTTTTCATGTCGGGGTACTATTCACGAGGTACTATTCCCGAAATACTATTCACGAGGTACTATTTACCCGAAGAATATATTTCTTTTCTGTCCAAATTATTTTTGGTACATGAATATTATTCTTGAATTTTACTCCACAAAGTAGTATCATGTTGACAATTTGGATATTTTTAAACTCTGGATAAATTTAAAGTCTTTAATATTTATCCTCGATTTCGTTTAATTAATGCTTATATCATTGTCATCATCCTCATGCTTATATTGTGATTGAAGTCATCTTTGGCTTACGTGTATAGATGGATTGTTGATTATTGGTTTTACAGTTGTATATCTTTGGCTTACGTGCAAAGATGGACTGTTGATTATTGGTTTTACAGTTGTATATCTTTGGCTTACATGAAAAGATGGACTGTTGGATATCGGTTTTATAGTTGTATATCTTTAGCTTAAGTGCAAAGATGAACTATTGATTGATGAGTATCTTTGGCTTATGTGTATAGATAAACTGTTGATTTGTATGATTATGACAAGGGATCATTCGGTATAATCATGACCTGTATTGTTACAGATGATGTGGTAAATGTCCTCATTGGCCCGTAGTGCATTGATGGACAGTTGTTGGTATGATTATAACCAGGAATTATTTGGTATAATCATGACCATTATTGAAAACACGAATATCCTTGGCCCGTAGTGCATGGATAATTCGTGGTTATAATAATAATGAATATCCTTGGCCGTAGTGCAGGGATGATTTGATGATGTGAATTATTTATTAAGCTGAGTCTCGACGATAAAATATTGATTATACACTTTTAATTCGTAAAAGATAGTAGATATCATGCTCTACTTGACTCTTCTAAAATACAGTTGTATGTCTTTGGCATGTAGTGCATAGATAAATTGTTAATGAGTATCTTTAGTCGTAGTGCAAAGATGAATTTATTAGTATGATTATGAGCATGAATTGTGGTTTGGTATAACCATGATTTTTGATGTTTCAGGTAAAGACAGGTGATGGAAATTATCTTCGTCCTAGGTACGAAGAGGAATTTAGAATCACAATTATGATTATGAGTTATTCACATGATTGTGGACATGAATTGTTGATTGATGTTACAGGGATAAAACATTATTGGTGGACTTTTAACATGGAGAAGATAATAGACCTTATGGTCTATTTGACTCTTCTAATGGATTGCTCGTTCCGCTGCAACTATGGTTGAAAAGTTTTATCATCTACCATATGTTCTAAATCTCTGATTTATTACTAATGAAGGCTATTGATAATTTATCATTAGTCATGATATTCTTTACTGAGCTAGTTGTGCTCACCCTTTTGCTTCACAATTCCTTTTAGGTATTAAGAGTGTAGCTGGGTCGAGCGGGGATAACAGGGAATAGAACGGTGGTCTATAGCTGTTGAGGTTCTCCCTAAATAGTATGGAAATAATTTTATTAAGAACTTTAGATAAGTGTATCTTATTGTATACGTCATTTGATATTTAATTTTGGTGAACCGAATAGGGTGAGACGAACCCAACTTTAGAAGGGTGTTTTGCCACTATCGTACAAGATGTCTAATGACATACAATCGCGTGTTATCATAAGATAGGGTTGTGTACATCCACTTACTGAGTATATCTAAGAGCACTACCTATATGATCTTGGAGTTGGGTTGAAATATAATTTTCAACTGCAGACAGTAGAGATAGTCATATGTCAAGAGAAGACTTACCATTGGAAAGAACATGATAGTAATCTTCTCGTTTTTCTTTGGGGTCTATTGGGTCAACCAAGGATAATTCTGTGGACATATGATATCTATCATAACCTAGACGCATGGCCTCCCATGTACGAAGGTTTCCTTGAGCACTTCCAAAAGATTTTAATTTCTAAAATAGTTTTTGACTGTACTTTTATGTAAAGTACCATTGTAAGGTTGTGGTCGAGGCACCATGAGAGTTACATACATTTGTATTAAAACTCATAGTTCAACTGTGGTCGTATTCTGCACGACAGTTCGACAGTTGTATAAATGAAGTTTGTATTTGATTTTTATAGTATGATATCTGGCGACTCAGAATGGGTCGTGTGGACCTATTTTGGGGGCGTCACATATCAGCCAACTATCACCACCATATACATTGTATACAAGCACTATATATAGATTGGAGAGAGAAAAAAATCATAGCTTATTTTTGCACAAACACTCAACCAAAATCCTCTCAACTCAAAACCTCCAAAATTATCTTGCTAGGTCAGTCATAAATCAAGCCCCACCACCTTCATTAACAACTCAGAAGCGCAGAATCAAAATTGTTCATAGTGAGGTATAAAGCTAATCCTAGAATCTGATCTTGGTAGATGTGTTAGATGATAGTTTTTTTGTGTTAAACATGTTGAATATAGTGTTATTAGTTGATCTGGGTTGGTATCTTGTAAATCCATAACATCTAGGTACTCGAAATTAAAGCTTTTAAAAATCTGGAAAAAGTTTAAACTGTGGTCTGACAATGAATGTCAGTGGCCACAAATCTTTTTGTTTGTGATTTTTCTTGTTTTAAGTTTTAGATCTATAGTTTGACATGAGGTCTTTGATCTGGAAGTGGAATCAAAGTTATTCCATCTACAGATTACAATATATCCTTGGTCAAAACCCATTGACCAGGCATGACCAGTCAAATTCTGGGTAACCCAGAAAGTATGAACCAGCGTCTGACAACGTTTAACAATGCTTTTATCTGTCAGGTGTTATGTGATATGTTTATGTTATGATATCTAGTTTGTAGCCTGATATATGGACTTTATATTTAGACCTTTAGATCTCTTAAACAACAAACATATTGAATGTAATGGATGGTCAAACTAGGCCATCCGGTCACGAAGCTGTGTTCTGGAAATTCCAGAAATTGTTAGATCAAGCCCTTTGACAGGGTTTGACTGAACCATAACTTGTAATTCTATTAACTTTGGACTGCGATCTTGATAATTAGTTGTTTCTTGTCATGTGTACTCCAAGTATGAACCAAGAAAACATTTAAAGGATTACCTAGATGATGATTATTTTGTGTAGTGCTACATAAACACTACGTGATCAATGTTTAACATGGCCCAAAACATGCCTGACCTGAGAATAAACGTTGGTCAAACCGAGGCCTTTGAACACTGGCCTGTTAGTGTTCTTGAGCTCAAGAATACCAATCACGATAGAAACTGTCGCTAAAGCCTTTAACGACGGATTTAATTATTTTAGTTTTCTAATTTCCAAAAATTTCATTTAAAATAGAAAATAAATTCTAAAAATTACAAAAATTATTTTAAGTTATAAAAAATTAACTTTTAATAATTTGACATATTTTTCATAAATATTAGTATTTATTTAAATATTATTGGTATTTAATTTATTTAATAAATGCATTAAATAAATTAATTAAAAATGATTTTATCGTATTAAAAATCATTTTAAATGATAATAATGTATTTAAAAATATTTGAAGTTATAAATTATAACTTTTAATATTTTAAAGCAAAATTAATTAATTATTTAATATTAATGATAATGGATTTATTTAATAATTATATTAAATTAATTAATTTAAAAATGATTTTAATATTAAAAAATCATTTTAAATGAAAATAAAGAGTTTAAAATATTTTAAGTTATGAAATATAACTTTCAATATTTAAAGGTAAATTCCATTAATTATTTAGTATTAATGATATTAGTTTAAAAATGATTTTAATATTGTAAAAAATCATTTAAAATGAAAATAAAGTATTTAAAAATATTTTAAGTTATAAAATATAACTTTTAATATTTAAAGGATAATTTTATTAATAATTTAATATTAATAATATATTAATGATATCAAATTTATTTAATAATTATATTAAATATAAAGTTTAAAATTTGTTTTATTAATTTAAAAATCATTTAAAATGATATAAATGAATTAAAAATATTTGAAGTTATAATTAATGACTTTTAATATTTTGATAAATAATACATTAATATTTAAATATTAATGGTAATTATTTAAAATGATTTTAAATATTTTAAGAATCATTTAAGGGTAATATTAATACTTTAAAAATATTCTAAGTGATTATAAATAACTTTAATATTTTGGCAATGCTTTCATTAATAGGTTAATATTACTTAAATATGAATGATAATAGAATTATTTAATATTTAAATTATTTAATAATGATTCCAGTGTTTGAAAAATCATGATAAATTATAATAATTGTTTAATAATCATTATAATTCATTCAAACATAATTTGACCAATGTTTAAGTTATATTGAACTTCGATATAGAGCCTTAGACTCGATAATTACCCGATAAAGTCGTCGGTACACCTACATATTTCAGAAATTGATCTAGACTTAGATAATTTGACTAGATATGTGTCTGTTTGTGATCCAATGACTGTTAAACATGTGTGACAATGTGATTATGTAATGTGTTGACTGCAAATAGCAGTACTATGTGTTATGATATGTTATTCTAATCGATAGAATGATCTTATTACTTATAGGTCGCTATATAAAAGATAAAACTAAGTTGCGTAATTGTAAGCAGCAGACCAGGCAAGTATCCTACCTTTGCATTTACTTTATGCAATGGACATAAGTAAGAAAGTTTTAGAATTATATTATCATTGTGCCAGAATATTAACTCTATTGTTATCGATTATGTATCCGATCATTATTTATAATTAGTACAGTATTATTGTATAATTCAAATATTTATTCTGTTCGTCAATTTCTAAATATTGTTATACAAGTGTCCTCACTTAGATAATCATTGTATTTAATCACATGTTGATACATACTTATTAATTTCTATTATGTATACGTTGACTTAAAAGCTGTCTAAGCTATTTGATCCGGCTAGACACAAATTTAAAAATATTGTTGAATAAGATATAATTTTATTATTATCCGACCAAATTGTTTTGGTTCGGATTCCCGACTAAGTATGAACATCCCGTATATGGGAAAACTTTTATACGCTAAAGGAGGATCAGATGAACGATAATATCGTTCTTGCATGTAGTATTGATCAATCTGAGGCATAATCAGGTGATCACCCCCCGTGCCGTAAGTTATGACGGTTTTTGAGATGAAGTTTTGTTTAACCTTTTGAAAATAAAAACAATGTTCATAGTGCACATCGATTAATCCCGATTATAGTCGAGTCGTAGTTTCAAAATTTTGATATAGAATTAATATATTGTTATTATTGGTTCAGTTTACTTCACAACTATTGATTCGTTGTAGAAGTGTCATACAAAGAAATTTTTTAATCCTTTCAGCTAATATTTATAATTGTTATTACTTGCTGGGCACTCAAATGCTCATCCTTGCTTCATTTAAATGCTTTCAGCTAAGTGTGAACAACCTGAAGGCTATGCTAAGAACAAGGGAAAAGGAAAGGTTGTTGAATGAGTTCAATGCTATCTTATATAATAGTGTGATATTATTAAGACAATGATATACATTATCTATCATGTTATGTAATGAATGTATTAAAGGTTACGTACTTGGGAATAAACTCTGATATTTATGTAAATTAAGTTGGGTATTTATATTATTGTTATTATTATTAGTATTATTTCGCTCATAGAAATGGTATCGTGAAGCCCCGAGTTCGGGTTTCAAGTACCTGAATTTGGGGGCGTCACATCTTTTCCATGCATCATATTGTCATCTATTATTCATTATGCATGTTGATAAACAGGTTTTATACCTACTTATCTGGTATCTATTACTTGAAGGAGTTGCTTAATCTCATGTTTCTTAGTTACTTTTCATGTATTTTGTATTCGTTTTGTAGATTATATGCTTGGGAGCTGAAATTGCAAAGAATTGGTATAAAATCGCAAAGAAAAATAATTCGAACATCATTTGGGCTTTCATGTTTATTTCATGTTCTAGGTTTGGAACTTGGATTATATTGTAAAGCTTCTTCTTAGCTTTTCAGAACATCTTGAATCATTCCAATCGGAGTTCGGATGCAAGAGTTATGATCTTTGTACCAACGGACGTCGAACGTCACTGTTTTGGGTGCCCATTTGCATAGCAGTCACTTCCAGCCCAATTTTGACCTTCATCCATTCGTTATTTCTCAATTCTAAAAGAATGAAAGTTGTAGAGCTCGTTGATAAATTTGATTTGATAGGTGGCAGGCCCCGTAACTCCTCCCAGATAAAAGGTTATTGTCGTTTTATCAAAGGACATCAGAGCATAAAAGGTACCCCCGTCGGGGCGTGATTTTCCATCACAAAAAACCCCATTTGGGTGGCATACCAAATTGGAAAATAGTAGGGACCCCACGGGGTGGTCCCTTTATATATAAACCCCGTCGGCGGGGTATCTTGAAAAAACTTCGGTTTTGTCCAAATTTGAGTTCGGGAAGGATTGTTTCGATCCGATTGACTCAAGGACTTCCAAGAGGACTTAAAGACATATAAAGAGACTTATAAAAGGAGGAGAATAACAAGGATTAGAGGGGGGAGATTAGAGAGAAAGAGGATTCCATTAGATTAGATTAGAGTAGAATAGGAGAAAACGCTAGTTCTTATGAGATTTGGAGATTGAAGCACTTGGAAGCCATTGGAGATTCAGATCAAGAGCGATACGGAGGATGAATTTGCCGACAAAAGATTCAATTCTTTTCTTTAATCTTATTCTTATCTTTTAATGTGTATTCAAGTGTGGATTCTTAGTTTTAATTCAATGAACTAATTCTTTGTTTTTGATTATAATGGATCTTATTGTGTAGCTTATTTTAATATGTTTCGCTATCAATTATTATGTTCTATTGTAAGGATTGTCTATTGTGATTTGGACTTAATTGTTTAATTGATTGGCCATCAATTACCGTGATAATCTATTTGAACTCGAGAGATGAAGTTTAGATTTAGATTTGATCATAATAGCATGTGTTTGGGATTTCTGCATAGATGGAATTCATGATTCGTGTTTAGGATAAAGATATGCATTTACGCCATATGTAATCTTATAGAGAACTTGTGCTTTAAATCCTTTTTAATTGTAATTCACATAGAGATATAGTGGATTAGTTAATTAGGGTGTCTTGCTTAATTCTATCATCTGTGGATTTAAGTGAGTCTGGGTATTATGCATCGAGAGGTGATTTTATCTGCTTTAGTGTTCTTGATTAACAATTCAGAATAGAGAATAATTGAAGAGAAGTGTGTTAACTTAAATGAAGAAATAAGTAAAGTTGTGATCTTAAATCTCCATAATCTTAATTTAACTAGTTGAATTTAATAGTAGTTTAATTATATAATTTGAAATTCATTTGTTTAAATAAGATTGAGTTGGTTACGAGTTAGTACTTGGTGATTATTATTAAATAATTCCTCGTGGGAACGATACTCTACTTTTACTTTATTACTTGTTGACCACGTATACTTGTGTGTTGTGTGTAATTAGATTTTACCCAACAAGTTTTTGGCGTCATTCCCGGGGAATTAGTTTAATATATTTTTGCTAATATTAGCTTCAATTAAATTAGTCTTAATTATCAAAGGCCATATTCTAGTATGACTCAAACAAGGGGATTGGGGATTGATGAACTCAATGTATTTTCTGCATTATCAGCACAACTTGAGACACTTTCGAGGAGGTTGGACGTTGTTGCAGCCCAACGTAATCGAAGGATAGCAGTTACTTACAATTATTATGTTGGTAATCACCCGAGTAATCAATGGACCATCAGTCTTGGGCCGATACAGTATGGTGGTAACTACCTCAACAACTATTCTTATCCCAGTTATCATCAAGTTTGGGGGTATCACCCGAATTCTTCATGGAGCTATAATTATCAATACTCTACTCCAAATCCAACAAACACGCCAGAATTCTTATATCAACCTCCATTAAAAGAAGAAAAGTCAAAGTTGGAGGAATTACTGTCAAAGGTCATAGCAAACCAAGAGGAGAGGATGATGAGTCAAGAAATATTGAGCCACAATTTTCAGCACCAGATGGAACAACTCATCACCACTTCAAATCATGGTCCTCAATACATAGATTCCAAAACTGAGACAGATAATTCGAGATTGAAGGAATTGTTGTCCAAGTTCATAGCATCAAATGAGGAGAGAAGGATTAATCAAGAAAAGTCAATTTAGATTCTTCAGAATAAGATAGATCAAATAACCAAAGCCGTAAGCAACCTTCCTCCAAACAATTGGTGTTATGACGAGGATTCCGGGATTGATGAAGTGCCCGAGCCTAATCTACAGCTGGATGAGCCACGAGATGTTGAAAAAGAGGAGACAAGTGGGGATAATGACAACAAGGTCCGTGAAGAACTAACTATAAGTACTAACGAGGATGACTTGATGTTATTAGTGCCCCGAGTTCCTTCTCCACCAAAGTTCAAGGGTCTAGTTAGATTTGCAAAATCATGTCCACTTGGTAGTCATGTCGTCGGTGAATCTCTTGATGACATAAGAGCGAGTACAATTTTGAATCCATGGTGGAACGAGAAAGAGAAGATAGACGAAGAGCCCATTGTGTGTGACAAGCTTCCATGCCCCAAAGTGATCATATACACAATGGAGAAAACACCTAGCTGTGGGACGTTCTTAATTGATATCATACCAAATCAGAGCATGCTAGGTGACTTTGATGCATTGGCCATCGCCTGTGGGAACCTCCAAAAGGACAATTTGTTACTGATGGATGGAGGGTTCCTCCACTTCCGAAGAGGAATTTGATAGCGTTGACCAGGCAAAGTCTGACTGAAGGACTATAAATCAAGCGCTAACTGGGAGGCAACCACATAATTTTTATATTTATATGCTTTACTAGTTTATTTAGTAGATAGGAATTAAATTGCTTATTAAGTTCTCTTACCAATCCTAGTGCTATTCTAATCCATATTGTCTCTCTTAATTGCAGGTATTGGAGGTTCAATGGACAGGCATAAGATTATGAAAAAGTTATTCAAGTCCAATTCAAGTGTGGTGCCAATTTGTTCCATGTGCCTAATCTATTCTCCAAACTTAGCGGACAAAGAGGAGGATTGCTATATTTTCAGGGAAGTCCTTTACTTTACTTTTTCTATTTCAGTCGTTGAGGACAATGTCTAGTTTAAGTTTGGGGGCATGTTAGTGTCGTATTGCATATAGTTAGTTATTTACATTGTAGTTCGTATAGTTACATTTAGTTTTTACATTCAGTTTCTTTAAAAAATAAATTAAAAAATTGAAAATTTTCAAAAATAGTAGTTAATTTACTATATTTATATAGCATTTAGTACATCTTGCATGAGTCTAGTTGTTTGATATTTACAGTTTGTTTTGGTTAATGATGAGATTGGAATTGGGTAGACAAGTATAGTACTGACTATTAGAGCTTTGATGTGATTTCTTGTTAGGAATTGAGTCTTTTTCTGTTTGAAACTTGTATAATAAGGATATACAAGAACAAACAACTTGTTGATTGATTGAGTTTAAATTGATACATAATGGGACTCTAAAGGATAATGCTAGTTTGAATGAAAGAATGACAAGAATAAGTAGTGATGGCTAAAGTTAGACAAGAACCTATGTTTGGGGGAATATTTCGAGTATATAAGCTATAAAAAGAAAAAAAAAGTATGAATAAACACCGTAGCGTGCTTGTCTAGTTTTGTGGCCTTTATTACTTGACTAAGTAAGCCCGAGGGGATTGTCTTTATACCTAGCGTCCTAAGGTCTAAATGGTCTGGGAGTCGTTGGTCGAAAGCTCATTAAGGTAGCATTGAAAAGCCTAAGGGAATAAGATATTGCATAGCTAGGTGTATATAAAATAAAAAATTAAAAAAAATGAATAAAACAGGAAATAAGAGTAAAAATCACCTGTAGATGAAAAATAAAGCATAAGTATCCCATGTTGACCCTCGATATTGGTAATTATTTATTTTTGTTGGATCTAACTTGTTTTTGGGTTTCTTTAGTTTACACTATATGATGCATTCGAAGAGACTTGTTATGTGTTAAATTTGATTTTATATCAGTTAACATTGTTGTGGAGCACACACACATTATATTAGTGATAACAATCTAAGATTTAATGATTGATTAAGAAATTATTGATTTATTTTGATATGATGTATTATCATGTTTACTTGATTTCTCTAAGCCTGATTGATTAGACTTGTTTCTGTCATTACTGCTGGATTCGTAAGCATGTAGATTAGTTGCATTGCATAGCATTGTTGTTTTGTGTTTTTGCTTGAGGACAAACAAAGGTTTAATTTTAGGGGTATTTGATAAGTAGGTTTTATACCTACTTATCCAGTATCTATTACTTGAATTAGTTGCTTAATCTCATGTTTCTTAGTTACTTTTCATGCATTTTGTGTTAGTTTTGTAGATTATATGCTTGGGAGCTGAAATCGCAAAGAATTGGTATGAAATCGTAAAGAAAAGCAATCTGGACATCATTTGGGCTTTCATGTTTATTTCATGTTCTAGGTTTGGAACTTGGATTATATTGTAGAGCTTCTTCTTAGCTTTTCAGAACATCTTGAATCATTCCAATCGGAGTTCGGATGAAAGAGTTATGTCTTTGTACCAACGGACGTCGAACGTCAATATTTTGGATGGCCATTTGCATAGCAGTAACTTCCAGCCCAATTTCGACCTTCATTCGTTCGTTATTTCTCAATTCCCAAAGAATGAAAGTTGTAGATCTCGTCGATAGTTTTGATTTGATAGGTGGAAGGCCCCGTAACTCCTCCTAGATCAAAGGTTATGACAATTTTACCAAAGGATGTCAGAGCAAAAAAGGTACCCCCGTCGGGGCGAGCTTTTCCTTCACAAAACCCCCACCGGGTAGGGCATACCAGCTGGAAAATAGTAGGGACACCCACCGGGGCGGGGGTATGCGCAAAAAACTCGGTTTTTGTCTAAATTTGAGATCAGGAAGGATTGTTTCGATCCGATTTACTCAAGGACTTCCAAGAGGACTTAAAGACATATAAAGAGACTTATAAAAGGAGGAGAATAACAAGGATTCAAGGCGAAGATTAGAGAGAAAGAGGATTCCATTAGATTAGATTAGAGTAGAATATGAGAAAACACTAGTTCTTATGAGATTTGGAGATTGAAGCACTTGGAAGCCATTGGAGATTCAGATCAAGAGCTAGACGGAGGACGAATTTGCCGACAACAGATTCAATTCTTTTACTTAATCTTATTCTTATCTTTTAATGTGTATTCAAGTGTGGATTCTTAGTTTTAATTCAATGAACTAATTCTTTGTTTGTGATTATAATGGATCTTATTGTGTAGCTTATTTTAATATGTTTCGCTATCAATTATTATGTTCTATTGTGAGGATTGTCTATTGTGATTTGGACTTAATTATTTAATTGATTGGCCATCAATTACCGTGATAATCTATATGAACTCGAGAGATGAAATTTAGATTTAGATCTAATCATAATATCATGTGTTTGGGATTTCTGCATAGATGGAATTCATTATTCATGTTTAGGATAGAGATATGCCTTTACGCCATATGTAATCTTATAGAGAACTTGTGCTTTAATTCCTTTTTAATTGTAATTCACATAGAGATATAGTGGATTAGTTAATTAGGGTGTTCTGCTTAATTCAATCATCTATGGATTTAAGTGAGTATGGGTATTATGCATCGAGAGGTGGTTTTATCTACTTTATTGTTCTTGATTAACAATTCAGAATAGAGAATAATTGATGAGAAGTTTGTTAACTTAAATGAAGTAATAAGTGAAGTTGTGATCTTAAATCTCCATAATCTTAATTTAACTAGTTGAATTTAATAGTAGTTTAATTATATAATTTGAAATTCATTTGTTTAAATAAGATTGAGTTGGTTACGAGTTAGTACTTGGTGATTTTTATTAAATAATTCCTCGTGGGAACGATACTCTACTTTTACTTTATTACTTGTTGACCATGTATACCTGCGTGTTGTGCGTAATTAGATTTTACCCAACACATATATTATGTTATGGACATGCATTTCTAGAGATGAGTTTAGCATTGACCCCTAGATGGTCTTATGACATGGCTTTACAGATGTCTTCACCCACTGTTAGCTGGATTGAGCATACCCCAACTCTTTTGGTGGCATCTTCTTTGAGATCGTGGTACGACAGTTTGTCTTCCCTAGATCTAGTGACAGTTGATCAGCTGTTGTGACACTCTATGACCCTCCTGACATTTCAGGCTCCACCGGGCTTTATAGAGGTCATGCTTGAGCATTGGGTACCAGATAGACAGGTATTCAGATTTGATACCCAGGAGTTGACTCCTATATTGGAGGAGGATGAACGTCTTACAGACTTGCCATTGGATCGTCCATGTGCTCGGATGACTTTCGGGGACATGAGCTGGCAGTTTATGACCTTGACAGGCATGAGGTGCAGAGTTGCCCTAGACGAGATTTCCTTGGGGCATGTGGTGTCCATGAGTTTATTAATTTACAGATTTGGGTCATTAGATAGCTATCTGTGATACTCTTAGGACTTCACCATTTTTGACGGTGATTGTCATGTCGCCCAGGTAGATATACTCTTGATGTGCATAGTGGCATATCTATACATGCCGTTGTACATGGACCACCTAGATATTGGCATGATTATGGTAGTCCATGCTCTCTGGGAGGTCATACCATCTTACTGATGATTCTGGCAAAGACCTTGAGTCTGGCAACATTTTCCATTCCCATTCAGTAGGGGTTTTTATAGGCAATGCGATCATATTGTACATGTGGTTTATGACACACTTGATACCGATTGGCACATTTAGATGGCATGAGTATTTTTTTCCTATGAGTTAGCCATGTCACATCCTTTCAGTCGGCTGAGTGTATAGACGTAGCATCTTAGTTGGCTTTCTTATCAGGGATCGAGGACCTGTTTGAAATTTTGCCATGTTCAGGGCTCAACTCTCCCTATAACTTCATCACTCATGCAGTCGGCATGGACTATCTTCCCCTAGTCGATTTGAGGGGAGTGACCACATACCATCCACTGTCTGTTATGTCACAATTTGACCAGTTTCAGGATATTCATCCCTTTGACGGGGAAGTGGGTCAGCGATTGTCATCTCGGCTTCTATCAGTGGAGGATTTGTCCAGGATTTATGCCTGTTGGACTCACCGTGAGAGGGATGAATTTTTGACTAGCCATCCAGGTCGTTCTCCAGAGTATTCTGCATGGTTGGAGGCAGAGATTGTATCAACTAGGGTTATATCCTCAGAGCTAGGTATTGATTCAGATAGTGAGGAGCCTATGGAGTACCCTGATTCTCCCATTGAGGATGAGCTGTTTATTTGTTTGTAAGTAGCTCTGGTTGATTCCCCTAGTATTCCTACTGCTATGGCTCCACATTCTGTAGAGTATTTAGAGCAGCATTTACATCTGATGAGGTTTGGGAGGGATCAGGCTAGGGCCTTAATGTTGACAGCTCTTTCTGATAGTGATGCCGCTCTAGTTGAGAGATGATGCTCTAGCTCATAGGGATACCATTGTTGTTGAGCGGGATGAGGCTCAATCATCTAGGGATCAAGTTGTTGTAGAGCGTGATGAGGCTCTAGCTACCCGAGATGCTGCCACTATAGATAGTACTGCATTGAGATCTCATACTGTTGATATTATTACATAGATGAGTGCATTTATTGATTTAGCTCGTGTGGATACCCTAGGGCAGTAGCTCATAGATTTACCTCTATCTATTGAGAGGGATGCCATGTTAGACTTGATGGCTTGCTTATCCACTGGTTTGTAGATTAGCTTTGATTTTCCTGTATAGACTAGGTTAGCCATTTTTGTCATGTATAGGATATACTGTATATCAAACAATATTATATGGCAAGGAAATAGGTTTTGATTCACTTCCCTTTTATATATGCCTTGTTACTTGCTTGATAGTTGCTTATTCTCTAGGACTTGTGATCTTGATGTATTCTCTAGGATTGAGATGTCTTAGGATCTTTCAGAAGGGATCGTTGATCTTTACGTTACCCATATCTTTGGTGTCTTGGGATTGGTTTCTAAATATGGTTATGGAGAGGATTTTGGCTTTCCTCTCTGAGGTTAACTGCCCCACAGATGGTCGCGAGTACTCCCTTCTATGGAGGAGACCAGGTAGTTCCATCTCTTATGGATTTGTATTTCTCTTTGAGGATTCAACTATAGCTTATATGGTCGCCAATTTTTCTCCCATTTGTACAAGGAGACCAGGTAATTCCATTCTTGTGATCTAAGCCGATGAGGTGTGGTTTAACCGCCCCATAGATGGTCGTCGATGTATTCCCGTGTATTAGGGAGATCAGGTAGTTCCATGTCTTATGGTTTGGTTTGAAATTTGAAGCATGATCCCAGTATCGTTGATAAGATTTTGTGTTTTTATAGGGGTGAGACATCTCCGTGAATGGCTTCCTATGTACTCCCATTGATGAGGAGAGATCAGGCATGCGTAGTTCCAACCTAGCGTGAAAAGGTTGAAAGTTGACAAAGTTGAAGGGTGTAGTTTTTTTTTTATGTTGTTAAACCGCATCATAGAAGGTTGCCTACATACTCCCGTGTATGGGGGAGATTAGGTCTGTATAGTTCCTACCTAGCGTGAAAATGTTTAAAGTTGTATTTAGTGAAAAGGGTTTTGTTTTTATTTTGTGTAAAGGTTAGACCGGACTATAAATGGCTGTCTACTTACTCCCATGTATTGTGGAGAGCAGGTCTGTGTAGTTCGTCCCTGGTGGGATGAAACGGTTAAAAGTTGTATGTAGTAAGGGGTTTGGTTTTTGTTTTTGTAAAGGTTAGATTGGACCATAAATGGCTGCCTATGTACTCCCGTGTATTGGGGAGATCAGGTCTGCGTAGTTCATCTCTGGTGGGATGAAAAGGTTGAAAGTTATATGTAGTGAGGGGTTTGGTTTTTATTTTTGTAAAGGTTAGACCGGACCATAAATGGCTGCCTACGTACTCCCGTGTATGGGGGAGATCAAGTTTGTGTAGTTTGTCCCTGGTGGGACAAACTAATATGGTGAAAGAGTTTTGAAAACCTGAATTGAATGATGGATTTGATGATCCAGATCCAGGATGCTGGTTTGTAGGTAACTTCAGACATAATACCATTTCACGGTGTTTGAGTTGATGAGTTGGGGAAATTCCTCGCCATCCATTTCTTGAAATCTGATGGCTCCTCCTGTCAATACCTACTTGATAATAAACATGACTTCCCGGTTTGGGATGAATTTTCCTTTAGATTGATGTTGGTTGTTAAGGACTTTCTTCAAGACCAAGTAATTTTCTTTGAACTGCCGTAGCCAGACTTTCTTGTTGTAGGATCGAGCGATCCTCTGCTGGTATAATTGACCATAGAAGATGGTTATGGCCTTCCTTTCATCTATTAGAGACAATTGGTGGTACCGATCTTGTAACCATTGGTCTTCATCCATCTGAGCATCTATCAACACTCTCAGGGATTCCATTTCTACCTCTATGGGGAGCACTACTTCCATGCCATAGGTTAATGATTAGGTGGTTGCCCCAGTGGAAGTGCGCATTGACGTTCTGTAGGCTAATAGAGTCAGAGGCAACAAGTCAGACCATACTCTATGATTGGCGGACATCTTTTGCATGATCTTTTTGATATTCTTATTAGCCGCTTCAACAACACCATTCATCTTTGGACGATAGATGACAGAGTTGAGTTGCTTGATGTGGAATTTACTGCATAATTCCTCCATCATGTGGTTGTTGAAGTTTTTTGCATTGTCTGATACAATCACCTCGGGTTGTCCATATCAACAAATGACATTATTTCTAATGAAACCAATGATCACCTCTTTAGTATCTCAGGGGGAAGAAGATACTTCCACCCACTTGGTGAAGTAGTTGATCATGGTGAAGACAATAAACCAATGACCATTGTTGGCTTTTGGCTCGATTGGCCCGATCATGTCCATTCCCCTCATTGAGAAAGGTCAGGGTGAACTCATATTGTTGAGTTCCCTTGGAGGGGTGTGGATAACATTTACATGAATTTGGCATTGATAACATCTCTTGATGTGATCATCACAGTTAGCTTTGAGAGAGAGTCAGTAATGCCATGTTCTTAAGATCTTTTTGACAAGTAGAGGGCCGCTCATGCGTGGGCCGTATTGTGAGATCCCGAATTTTATGAAATGAAAGTATTGAATTTTTTTATAATTGTTATTCTATTTAGTAAATGGTTAAATTGATAAAAGGTTAAAGTTAAGGGTGATATTTGAAAATTTTACAAAGTAAGCAAGTTGATATAAAATATTCATTGTGTTGGGGAATATCTGTACGACGACACCATCATTGGTGGACCCCACAACGGAATAACTGTCGGAGTTAGAAAACGAAAGAAATAACTTTTTATAAAAATAACGGGAAAACTTTTACCGTTAAACTGTTGAAATACCCAGTGGTAAAAATACAATAATACACGTGGTTGCATAGTAGCACACAGTATTGATTATTGATGCTTACGTAAGAAGCCACTCAGTTTACTCAATTATTACTATACTAGTTGCGGCATAGTATCTCACGTTATTTGATTCAATTATTGTCACAGTATCATCTGCATAATATTTTATATTATTAAATCAATAATGGAGACAACACATTTATTCATATGATTATTTACATTATTGATAATGTCTAGAAAGTTCTGTCGAGAAAAGGGGTTTGGTCACCTAATTGCGCGCCGATAAGGAGAAATCTTTATCGGAAAGACCCATCTTTTCTTGAGAATGATCTGGTTGTTAAATATTGTGAGTTATAATATTAATGATGAATAATTGTTAATAAATTAAAAATGTGTTTATTAAAGATAAATGATTTTTGGTAAATATTTATTCAATTTTTGATATAAATATAGGGATTTGTTTTGAGGCGTTTATTGTAAGTTTGACTTAGTATTCCATGGGAAGAATTTACGAATTATATGGACCGTCGATGGTGGTTTTAAAATTAAATCAATCTAGACCGTCGGTGGTGGTTTTAAAAGTAAATCAATCTGGACAGTCGGTTGTGGTTTTAATAGTAATCAATGTGGATCATCCGTTCTAATAGTAAATCAATCTGGACCGTTCGTGAATCAGTTACTATTTAGTCCATTCTCCTATAAATAGAAGCTTAATTCTTCTTTTATTCTCACCAATTCACTAAGACTCACAAGAGAAACTATATAGAGAGAAATTATAGAGAACAAGAAGAAGAGTATTCTACTACTTCACTATTGCAGTATCCAGTCTTCTAATAAGGTAAGGGATATTATTTGTTGTATTCGGGATGTTATTTTTGTATGGTAAGGGGTATTATTTCTTTCGTATTCATAAGGAATACTATTCTTCATATTCATCCTTTAATCTGTGGGAATAATCTCTCTACGCGGATTGCGTAACGCATGATAAGTGAAAATCCATTTACAGTTTTATATATTATTTCTTTTCATATTCTTAAATCTAAACTTACTATGGTTAGTATTGCTTCTATAATCCCTGAAATTAGTGGGATATCCTTGAAGTTTTGCGCTTCATCCAGTATCATTTCATTGGAACATTGATCTGAACTTTCTTATTAAATATCAATATTTTCACTCGGGGCACTATTCATGAGTTACTATTTACTCTATTACTATTCACTCAAATATTATTCACTCGGGGTTTTGGGGCACTTTTAATGCCGGGGTACTATTCACGAGTTACTTTTCACAGGTTACTATTCACCCAGTTACTATTCACTCGAATATTATTCACTCGGGTATTTGGGGTACTTTTCATGCTAGGGTACTATTTACGAGGTACTATTCCAGAAGTACTATTAATAGGGTACTATTCACGAGGTACTATTCACCCCGAACAATTTATTTCTTTTCCATCCAAATTATTTTTGATACATGAATACTATTCTTGAATTTTACTCCACAAAGCAGTATCATGTTGATAATTTGGATATTTTTAAACTCTGGATAAATTTAAAATCTTTAATATTTATCCTTGATCTCACTTAATTGAATCTTTATATCATTGTCATCATTCTCATACTTATATTGTGTTGAAAGTCATCTTTGGCCCGTAGTGCAAAGATGGACTATTGATTATTTGTTTTACAGTTTTATGTCTTTGGTCGTAGTGCAAAGATGGACTGTTGATTATTGATTTTACAGTTGATATCTTTGGTCGTAGTACAAAGATGAATTGTTGATTGATAGCTTTGGCCCGTAGAGTAAAGATGGACAGGTGTATGACATGATCATGATCACTGGTGATACTAACGAATATCCTTGGCCCGTAGTGCATGGATAATTCGATGATGTGTTTGGTCGGATCATGACCATAGTTGAATGTCTTTGGCCGTAGTGCACTGACAAACAATTGATTGACATGATAATGACCATTGGTTTTATAGTTGAATATCTTTGACCCGTAGTGCAAAGATAGACAACTGATTGGTATGATCATTGTTATTACATTTGAATAGCTTTAGCCTTTCGGGTAAGGATATTGATTAAACGTTCTATTAAGCCTTTGTGGTAAAGAGAAACTGTTGATTTACATGATTATAAATATGAATTGTGAATTTAACTAAAATCTTTAGTGGTTTAGGTGAAGATGGGTGATGAAAGTTCTCTTTGTCTTGGGTACAATAAAGAACTGTTGATGAGTATTACAGGAATGAAATATGAAACGATGGACTTTTAATTTGGAGGAGATAGTAGACATTATGTTCTACCTGACTCTTCTAATGGATTGTTGATTCCGCTACAATTATGGTAGAAATTTTTTATTATCTACCATATGTTCTAAATCTCTGATCTATTCTGATGAAGGCTTTTGCTTTCATTATTCTCTTCAAGAAATGAAAACGTAATCGGGAATGGTCAGGGAACGGAGTGATGGTCCAAGATGGTTCTTAGTAGTCGTTACTATTTTGTAAAATAATGTGATAATAATTGTATTGAGGACCCCATTTGAGTTTGGATACTGTCTAGAAGATAATATTCATGTTAAACTCTCAGCTTATGTTTTGTCATATTCTACATGACAGTTGTATACTTAAGTTTGTAGTTGTATTTTGTACCATATATTTGGCGACTCAGAATGGGTGATGTATAGCTATTTTGTGGGCTTCACAGTTGGTATCAGAGCTTAGGGATATGGTCTATAGACACTCAAAAATTTCTATACAACTGTTACTAACATTTCAGGAAGGCAGAATCGTCTTTCAGAGATAACCGTGAAAGACAGCTCATACTTATCCCAGAAATACCACTGGAGGTTTAGTCCATCTCGAAAAACACACCGGGAATAGCATTTCCAACCTCAGAGATAACCCCGAGGCATGCAGTTTAAATACTGGAAATTTTACCATAAATTTCCTTAGACGGCTTTCATGCCCATGAGGAGTTCGACACTAATATATATGATTTTCTCGAAGATGCTTCGCATCTTGAAAATAAAAGCAACCAAGCCGAACATAATAATAAAATGGAAGTATCAAAAGGTCTCAATTACTATTGAGCACAGGGTTTGAAAAACCTCTTTTACAAAACCTCATTGCTATATCTTGCTAAAACTGAATTTTTCATACAAATTCAAACCCTTTGTATATAGGTGCGAACGAGGCCTCGCATTACTTCCAAATAACAGCACATTGACCCCCACACACACGCACACATTCATATAACTGTTTCTTGAAAATTGGCGGTCACCGTGGCAACACGGATGTCGGGGGGTGCCTAACACCTTCCCTCTGCATAATCAAGCCCCCGAACCCAAATGAATCTCGGTTTCACAGACCCGTTTAGCAGTGTCACATCACTGGGTCAATGTGCAAACCTTTTCTCGATTGGGTTGGTGCAACCAGTTAAAAACACCAACTAGCGACTCTTACAATCAAATCGTCAACATATACATGTCGGACCTTTTTCACTTCAAATAAATTTCACCTAACATGAGAACACCAAAGAACAAGTACAGAAAAGGGACAAATAAAAAATCTGACGTCGACAGGTGGCGACTCTGCTGGTTACTCCAGTAAGAGGGCTTAAGCCGGTGCTACAAGCTATTCAAAACTGTTATATGCTTGTGTGTGGATGTTGCATTTACATTTATGATGAATGTGTACGAATGCATTTACTTACTGCACTGCAATATATCTATCTGTGATATTAGTGCTTCGTATATGTCATCATTTTTATAAATGGTGAGACACGTTGTATGTGAATGTATGTTGTGTGGTTCCTCCATCATGATGCTATCCTGTTGGTGTTTTATTATGGGACTCGTAGGGAGACTAATTCCAACGAGGCTCAGGAAAGGCACCACCCAGATTCGTTCCAGTTGAAAGACCGGATTAACTTCCCGTCAAGTAGATTGCGATGATCTAGGAACCTTCATGCCAAAAAACCACGAGAGTAAACCTAAGATAGGTCAGCCTCTGATAAATCAAACGCGGAGGGAAGTTTCTTCATACTCCCCATTTTTAATTACTTGTAAAAAGCATTTATTCGTAGAATCATGCCATATCAATCTCATTGTAATGGGAAATATGAAGAAATATGTGCACATGCATATTTAAATTAACATGTTATCCTGTATTATAAAACAGCTAACATCCATTTTGCAGGATCACCTCACCTTTACTTCCAATTAATCCCTGTTCAAGATGGTTCAACTCTGATGGAGTAAGTCAATATCATTCACATTCTTGCGGTCACAACACAGAAGAATGTTGGGCACTCCGCCACCTTATTCAAAATCTAATTGACAACGGTGTCCTGCAGCTGGTAGACGATGACACTGTGCTACTCGAGAGTGGGAATATTTGTCCTACCAAATGGAAGGGATTAGTAGCAGTTATATCCGCTGAGGCTGATGAGACTGTCAAACCTTTCATACTACAAGCAATCCAACTCAAAGGTATTGACAATCCTTTGAAAGTGGCTGCATGAGAGCCAATTTGCTTACCATTCAGACCACAATATCCTGTTGTCAGCTTACAAAAAAGTCTTATGGAATTATGGAGAAGCTGAAGGATACATGTCTTATATAACTGTTGTAGTGTTGAAGGATAATCCATTGTATCTTCCCCAATGGGTGATGAAGCCTACCATCAAATTAAAGGGGAAAATTCCCATGGAGAAGATTAAAAAATTCCTCCGTACCCATAATAAAGCCAAGGTGGTTTTAAGCTTAAGAGAAGCTCCACATCAAATTTTAATACTAGACTTGGTTTTCTCTTCTAAGGATCACAGGAAGATCTACTAAAGGCTTTGGAAGAAGCTTACTTGCCAAAATCAGTGGATGTGGAAAAATTTCAACATCTAGTTAATCACATTTTTAACAATAATGTTATATCTTTCACTGATGATGACATACCGCCCGAAGGGACCGGTCATTGCAGGCCGTTGCACATTATGGTTTTGTCCTCCGGAAATATGTTAGCCGGAGTCTTGATAGATGGAGTTTCATCTCTGAATATCTGTCCTTATGCCACTTTGGTGAAGATGAACGCGTCAACCTCAAATAGATTCGAAGCAGCCATACGGTTATTAAAGTTTTTGACGGATCCCGCCGAAATTCAGTCAGAGAGATTGAACTACCAATTAAGATTGGTCCCCATACATTCTGCATATCTTTTCATGTGCTCAAGATAGATTCAGGATAAAACCTGTTATTAGGGAAACCATGGATCCACATGGCTAGAGTCATCACTTCGACCCTTCATTAACAACTCAAGTACATTATCAACAATAGCCTAGTCACTGTTAACGCTGAGTCGGAATGTCCTGAACTGGGTGATATACCACTCATCAGATTCAATTCAGAAGTTGAGCCGGTCAGTTTTTACACCCTGGAAGTGAGCAATACGCAATACCATCCTATTCGGATGCCACTACCCGTACCCAAGATTTCTGTCGAAGTAATGTCGACTACTCATGAAATGATATCATTGGGTCATCTACCTGGACAATGGCTGGGTAAAAATCATCAGGGCATTAAGTATCTAATTTAAGTGTCCAGTCAAACCGGGACAACCGGACTAGGCTATTCTGCCAGTTCCAGTCATAGGAATCCTCATAAGCATAAGCAAATTCCTCAAGCTTCCACCACACGGCGATTATCTACACCTATAAATCTTGAGCCTATACAGTCTCCGATAAAATTGCCAACCAACGTAATGGCTATGTTATTTCCCAAACCAATACCAGTTAAAGCACAAGAGGTCTTGATTCCTGATCCTAAAGTGGAAGAGAGGGAATGGAGACGTAAACAAGACATCGCCATGATGATGTTAGGCATACGTA
The DNA here is from genome assembly GCA_020205605.1 of Panax ginseng. Classification (NCBI taxonomy): domain Eukaryota; kingdom Viridiplantae; phylum Streptophyta; class Magnoliopsida; order Apiales; family Araliaceae; genus Panax; species Panax ginseng. The sequence continues at coordinate 88,021,264 of CM035130.1, read as the reverse complement.
TCATTGTCCATGATGAGCATACAAACAGATATACCCCGGACAATGATTGCCCAGATGTTATGGTCATCATTCGGGAGAAGGAGGACAATGACAGCCCCTCCATCATTGTAGTCCATCAGGACTTTACCCTTTACAATTGGAACAACACTCCATGTATTGGTCGACAAGGGTAAAACAGGCAGAAAATCCCTTTGCCCTGTAGATATCATTAACTGCTTGCTTTTGTACAATATTAGCAGTTATTTTGTCAGTACATGTTAACTTTTGTATGATTAAACAGTTTCATATATTAAGTGAAAGCATATTTTGTTTAAGGACTCTGAACTTAGATGTGCCTGTACTTGCTGATATGCTGCCACTTCTCCACAAGGATTGTAACTTTGATGAAAAGTTGAACTCAGACTTGATGGAAATATAAGGGGACATTGAGGTACCTCAAGAGATCAAAGAATGGGTACAAACCTGAACCCAACCTTGATCAAACCATTTCTTTCAACCTCGAAACCTTAAAAGCCCTAAACTAATATAGATTAGTTCAGACCTCTTTCCAAACTAAAGGAATGATATGGTTGCACTATTAACCCAATTCCAGGATGTGTTTGCATGGTCTTAGGAAGATATGGTGGGTTTGTCCACTAACATTGTCCTTCATTGCCTTCCCATTAAAGAGGGATTTAAGCCAGTCAGGTAGAAGCTCAGGCGATTGAAACCTGAGTGGAGTTTAAAGGTTAAGGAAGAAATTATGAAACAATTTCAAGCGGGCATCATCATGGTATCTACATAACTTGAATGGCTATCAAACATAGTCCCCGTGCCTAAAATAGGAGGAAAGGTGCGAGTTTGTGTGGATTACTGGGATCTGAACAAAGCGTGCCTTAAGGATAGCTTTCCCGTGCCATTTATCCACATTCTAATATACAATACTGCTCAATACGGTATGTACTCCTTTGCGGATTACTTTGTGGGGTATCATCAAATCATGGTTGCTGAAGAGGATCGTGAGAAAAATTCTTTCATCACAACTTGGGGAACCATTTGTTATAGATGATTATCATTCGGCCTCATTAATGCCGGAACAACCTACTAGCGAGCTATGATGGCTCTTTTCCATGATTTAATGCACAAAGAGATAGAGATCTACGTGGATGACATCATTGTCAAGTCTCGAAGGGAAGAAGACCACTTAGACCATCTCAGAAAGCTCTTCAACAGGTTGTGTACATATAACTTGAAGTTGAATCCAACCAAGTGCGCCTTTGGCGTTACATTAGGCAAGTTGTTAGGATTCCTAATCAGCCATAGAGGGATTGAGATGGATCGCGCCAAAATCCAGGCCATCAAGGAAATGCCCATTCCTCAGACAAAGAAGGAAATACGGGGATTCTTGGGAAGAATCAACTTCATTAACAGGTTTATTTCTCAACTCCCAGCAACCTGTGAGCCCATCTTCAAATTGTTAAGGATGAACTCCTCCATGAAATGGAACAATAAGTGTCAGAAAGCCTTCCTTACAATCAAAGAGCAACTGGTTAATGCTCCTATTTTGGTACCTCCCAGGGATAATGTTCCCTTGTTCATGTACCTGGCCATTAATGACAATGCCATGGGCTGCATGTTGGGGCAGAAAGCTGATAGAGGCTAAGAGCAAGCTATCTATTACCTCAGCAAAAGATTCAGCAGCAGTGAACACAAGTACACACTGATTGAGAAGACTTGTTGTGCTTTAGCATGGGCTTCCTTGAGGTTACAACATTACCTTCATGGTCACATAACCCATCTCATATCCCGTGTGGATCCTCTTAAGTACGTGTTCAGTAAAACCATACTGAATTGTCGGCTGTCCAGATGGAAGTTGATCCTACAACAATTTTACATCGTCTATGTGATGCAAAATTCTATCAAAGGTCAAGGAATTGCGGATCAACTGGACGCCGCACCAACAGGGGATTATAAACCCTTGGAAACATACTTTCCCGATAAAGGGGTAATGGCAGTTCTGCAATACCATCAATTCGATACATGTCGTACGTGGAGAATGTATTTCAATGGAGCTGTTAACATGGAAGGTTTTGGAGATAGAGCAGTTCTAATATTTGGTACAAGGGAGCAGTATCCCGTCGCTGTTAAATTATAGTTTTTCAGCACCAACAACACAACTGAGTATGAAGGCTGTCTCATGGGGCTAAAACTTGCCCATTCAGTGGCCATCAGGCGGTTAACTGTCTTTGGGGATTCAGAGTTGGTAGTCAGACAATCCACGGGATTTTATCAAACCAAAGAGCTACATTTGCTGCCTTACGATCAGCAAGTTTTATAGATGGCTTCGGAGTTCGAAGAGATCTCCTTTATACACATTCCTTGTAACAGGAATGATTTTGCGGATGCGCTAGCAACTTTGGCCTCCTTGATCAATATACATGACAAGGAAAACATGCCAAGCATCCCAGTTGCCCTACAAAAGGCACCAGCCTATGGGAACTATGTTGGAGAAGTATCGGATAATCTACCTCCCATTCAACACCCTTGGTATCAACACATTAAGGAGTATTTACGAGATGGATCTACACCCGCTGAGGCGTGCCGGACTGAAAGAAGGCGGATGCATCGACTTGCTATGAAATTCTACCTGGGCGGAGATGCACTCTATAAAAGAGATGCGAGATTAGGTCTCCTTAGATGTCTGGACAAGGACCAAGCTCAGAGGCTCATGGATGAGATCCATGGTGGAGTATGTGGGTCACACATGATGGCCCCCTACTTGTTAAGAAGATCCTCAGAACAGGGCATTACTGGCTTACTCTCAAAGCTGACTGTGATGATCACGTTAAGAGGTGGTATCAATGCCAAATTCCTGTGAATGTTATCCACGCCCCTCCAAGGGAACTCCACAATATGAGTTCGCCCTGACCCTTCTCAAAGTGGGGAATGGACATGATTGGGCCCATCGAGCCCAAAGCCAGTAATGGGCATCTGTTTATCTTCACCATTATCGACTACTTCACTAAATGGGTAGAAGTGGCATCGTTCCCCAGGATTACCAAAGAAGTCATTAGTGCTTTCATTAGAAACAATGTCATTTGTTGATATGGAAAAACCAGAGGTCATTGTATTAGACAATGCTAAAAATCTCAACAACAAAATGATGGAGGAGCTATTCATTAAATTCCACATCAAACACCTTAACTCCGTCATCTACCGTCCGAAAATGAATGGTGATGTTGAAGTTACTAATAAAAACATCAAGAAGATCATGCAAAAGATGTCTGCCAACCATAAGGGATGGCCTGATTTATTGCCTATGACTTTATTAGCCTACAGAACATCAATGCGCACTTCCACTGGGCAACCCCCTACTCATTAGCCTATGGGATGGAAGCAGTGCTTCCCATAGAGGTGGAAATGGAATCTCTCAGAGTGTTGATGTACACTCAGCTGGATGAAGACCAATGGGTACATGACAAGTATCACCAATTGTCTCTAATAGATGAAAGGTGAACCACGTCTATCTTTCATGGTCAGTTATATCAGCAAAGGATCGCCAAATCCTACAACAGGAAAGTCTGGCTACAGCAGTTTAAACAACATAACTTGGTTTTAAAGAAGATCATTGACAACCAAGCTCAGTCCAAGGGAAAATTCGCTCCAAACTAGGAAGGCCCGTTTGTTGTCAAGGAGGTATTGACAGGAGGCGCTCTCAAAATACATGAAATGGATGGCGATGAATTTCTGCAGCTTATCAACTCGGACACCGTGAAACGGTACTATGTTTGAGGTTACCAGCAAGCAAACATCCTGGCATTAGATCATCATATCACCAATCATTTCAGGTTTTTTAACCCTTACTACACACAACCTTTCCTTTTTACCCATCTGCCCCATCAGGGAAAAATACACTTCTCAAGCTAGCAGCCTGGTTTCATTTCATTACACATCTTACACAATTTTGGTTATCCCACCAAGGATTGAACCTTTCACACCCACAGTTTGTCCTGAACATGGGATCAAACTTTTCTACGCCCGTAGTTTATCCTGTACATGGGATTAAACTTTCTTCCCGACAGTTTGTCCTAAACATGGGATCAAACTTTTTCGACTGCAAATCGTCCTGAACATGGGGCGACCTATGTCGATCGGATCTCCCTGATACCAGGGAGTACGTAGATAACCATATTCTATATGGCCTAGTCACAATAAAAAAACAACAAAAACATTTCTCCCTTTTCTCCACAAAAACAAAAACAACAAAAACATTTCTACCCTTTCTCTACATAAACAAAAATAACAAAAACATTTCTACACCCTTCTTCATAAATAAAGCTTCTACACCCATTTACACCATTCACATTCAGCATTAAACCTCTTACACCAAGTTCGAACTACGCAGACTTGATCTCCTCTTCAATAGGAGTACGTAGGCAGCCATTTATGGTTCGGTCTAACCCCCTACAAAAATACAAATACCTGTCAACGGTACTGGGATCAAACTTCAATCCACCATATTTCATCGGTTTCAGACCAAAGGGATGGAACTACCTAACCTCCCCCTAAATGGGATATTCAACGACCATCTAAGCTGTGGTTGTGCCTCGAAGAGAAACACCAATCCATAAGAGATGGAACTAATTGGGCTCCTCTTAAATAGGAGTACTGGCGACCATTTGTGGTGTGGTCAATCTCAGAGAGGAAAGCCACACTCCTCTCCATATCTACATACAGAAACCAGTCCCAAGACACTGAAGATGGTAGGGATACACATAGATCAATGATCCATTCTGAAAGATCCTATGACGTATCAATTTCCACACATCAAGGATGAGTTCAGAATACATCAAGATCATAAGCCCTAAAGAAACAGGCAAATATTAACCAAGTATCATGGCACAACTGAAAGGGGAGTAAATCAAAATATATTTCCCTGCCATATATAGTACTATTTGATATATACAATATGTGCTATACATGACAAAATGGCTAAGCTAGTCTGTGCAGGAAAATACAAGTATATCTACGGATTTGTGTCTATGCGGACTATCAAATCTAACATAGCATCCCTCTCCGAAGAAGGAGGTAACACTGCAAGCTCATGCCTAATGATATGGTGATATCCTAATTGGTGTTTTGTACGCAGTCCGGTAGGCCCATAGTGTATCATCAAACCTGAGTGACCAATCCTTTCGATTCGGGTTTACCACATTTTCCAAGATTCTCTTTACTTCCCTGTTCGAAACCTCAGATTGCCCACTGGTTTGGGGATGATAAGTTGTAGCTACCTTATGGTTGACCCTATACTTTGCCAATAGAGCTGTAAACAATTTGTGGCAAAAGTGACTACCTTCATCACTTATAATAGCTCTCAGCGTGCTAAATCTCGTAAAAATATTCTTCTGTAAGAATTTGAGAACCACTTTGGCATCGTTAGTTGGGAGTGTTGCGGCTTCAACCCAGTTTGAGACGTAATCCACTGCAAGCAAAATGTACTAATTGTTAAGTGATGAAGGGAATGGCCCCATGAAATCTATACCCTATACATCAAAAATCTCAACTTCTAGAATTGTTTGTAGTGGCATCTCATTCCTTTTTGAAATGTTGCCCACCCTTTTACATCTATCACATGTTTTAACAATTTGGTAGGCGTCTTTAAATACTGTAGGCCAATAAAACCCGGCTTGAAGCACTTTTGCCGCTGTTCTTTCACTACCGTAATGTCCCCCATATAAAGATGAGTGACACTCATGTAGTATGTTCTTCACTTCACTACAGGGCACACATCTTCTGATCATCTTATCGATGCACTGTTTGAATAAGTAAGGTTCATCCCACATATAACACTTAACGTCATAAAGAAACTACTTTTTCTATTGTCTTGTAAGATCGGGAGGAAGAATGTTGCTCACTAGATAATTCGCATAGTCCGTGTACCATGGAAATTCTATATTTATCCTAAACAATTGCTCATCCGGGAATGACTCATTGATTACACACTTTTCCTCTTTCTGTTTATCTTGATTTTCCAGCTTAGACAAATAATCGGCGACTTGGTTCTCCGTCCCCTTTCTATCCTTTATTTCTAAATCAAATTCTTATAAATGGAGAATCCATCTGATAAGGCATGGCTTAGCATCTTTTTCACAATTAAGTACCGAATAGCCGAGTGATCCGTGTAGACTATCACCTTTGTTCCGATCAAATAGGCCCAGAATTTATCGAACACATACACCAATGCAAGTAATTCTTTTTCCGTAGTTGTGTAGTTCAATTGAGTCTTTGTGAGTGTCTTACTTGCATAATATATGACATGAAATACCTTCTCTCGATGTTGGCCCAAAACAGCCTCAACTGCATAGTCGCTTGCATCACACATTAGCTCGAAAGGCATATCCCAATCCGGCGCGACAATTACGGGAGCTGTGGTCAATTTCTTCTTCAATAACTCGAATGCCAATTTACACTCCTCATAAAAATTAAAAACCGAATCCTTCTCTAAAAGACTTCACAAAGGTTTTGCAATTTTAGAGAAGTCCTTTATGAGTCTCTTATCGAACCTAGCATGACCCAGAAAACTTCTAATTCCCTTAACTGAACTCAGTAAAGGCAGTTTCTCAATTCTTTCTAGCTTAGCTTTATCAACCTCCAATCCTTGAGTCGAGACTTTGTGCCCCAAAATTATACCTTCTTCAACCATAAAGTGACACTTTTCCTAGTTAAGAACCAAATTTGTTTCTATACATCATTGTAGGACCATTACTAAACTCTCCAAGCACGCATCAAAATCATCCCCATAGACAGAGAAGCCGTCCATGAAGACTTCCACATTTTTCTCTACCATGTTTGAGAGGATAGCCATCATACATCGCTGGAAGGTAGCAGGTGCATTACATAAACCGAACGACATTCTCCTGAATGCGAATGTGCCATATGAGCATGTAAATGTAGTCTTTTCTTGATCCTCGGGAGCGATGAAGATCTGATTATAACCCAAGTATCCATCCCATAAGCAGTAGTACTCATGTCCCGCTAATCTGTCCAATATTTGATCGATAAAGGGCAAAGGAAAGTGATATTTGCGGGTCACCTTATTCAACTTCCTGTAGACCATGCAAACCCTCCAACCAGTCACTTTCCTTGTTAGAATCAGCTCATTGTCATCATTCTGAACCACGGTCATTCCTCCCTTTTTTGGCACACACATTGCGGGACTAACCCACTTATCATTCGAAATCGGGTAAATGATACCCGCATCCAACCATTTCAGTATTTCCTTTTTCACTACTTCTTTCATGATTGGATTTAGCCTCTCTGTTGCTCCACTATCGGTTTTGCATCGTCTTCCATCAAAATTTTATGCATGCAAAAGGATGGGCTAATTCCCTTGATATCCGCGATTGTCCATCATATAGCCGATTTGTGCTCCCTCGGCACTCTCAGCAACTTTTCTTCTTGTAATTCGTTAAGTGCAGCATAAATAATAACTGGTAAAGAATTAGAATTGCCTAAATACGCATACCTGAGGTATTTAGGGAGTGGCTTAAGTTCAAGAGTTGGTGGCTCCCCCAATGATGGTTTCATCCTTGTTGTGGCTTTCTCCTCCGTGTGCAATGGTTTGAAGGGTGTTTTAAATCTGCTAATTCATGGCAGGGAGTCTAGCATCTGCAAGTAAGCCACAAATTTTGGATCATCTAACTCATCATCTCCCAATAGTGTTATTTCCAATGGATCATTCCCAAAACTTTTACCCATGTCTTCACTGATTATCTAGTCAATGATATCCATCCTGAAACATTCTTCTTCATCCGTAGGGAATTTCATGGCCTTGAAAATGTTAAATTTCACTTCTTGATCTTGGCCTCTCACAGTTAATTCTCTCTTTTTTATCAATGAGTAGGCCCCACCAGAATGTGAGAAAGGTCTCCCTAGGATAATTGGGAGGTTCTTATCCTCCTCAAAATCCAAAATGATGAAATCTGCGGGGAATATAAACTTGTCAACCTTTACCAATATGTCCTCCACAATGCCTCTCAGGTACGTGATTGACCTATCCGCCAACTACAATGAGATGTTCGTAGGCTTTGGAGCGAGCAAACCCAATTATGTATAAACTGATAACGGCATAAGGTTCAAACTTGCCTCCAAATCACACAAACATTTGTTGAACGCCATATTCCCAATTCTGCACAGAATAGTGAAACTCCCTGGATCTTTAAACTTTTGTGGTAACTTTTGCTGTAACACTGCACTACATTCCTCTGTTAATGCCACTGTCTCGAAATCTTCCAACTTCTTTTTCCTGGACAAAATCCCTTTTATGAAATTCGCATAACTCGGCATTTTCTCTAGGGTTTCTGCAAATGGGATGTTAATATGAAGTTTCTTAAAAACTTCCAAAAATTTCGTAAACTGCTTATCTAGTTTCTGTTTTTGAACTCTTTGCTGAAAAGGTGGGGAGGATAGACCACTGGTTCGTTAACTAGTTTGCTCTTTTCCACTTGCTTTTCTTCCCCCTATTTGACCTTTACCACTTTATTTTCAATATCTGTCTCAACCGCTTTTGAAGCCAAATTTTCTGTTTACTGACCCTCAAGTTGTTTTCCACTTCTCAACATAATTGTTTGACATTCTCGTGATTACCCTTCGGATTTCTTTCGATATCACTCGGTAGAGTCCCTTGTTGTCTGTTGTTTAATGCCAAAGTAATTTGTCCCATCTAAATCTCTAGATTCTTGATGGCCATCTCTTGTGATTTCATTGCCATTACTTGATTTTTCATAGCCGCTTCATTGCTTGTTATGTACTTTGTCAACAACTCCTCTAAATCTGATTACCTCTCTTGATGTTGAGCTAGTTGTTGATGATTCTGGAATCCTGGGGGAAACGATGGTCGTGGAGCTTGTTGATGCTGATTGTTACTCCACGAAAAGTTCGGATGATTCCTATTCCCTTGATTGTAAGCATTCTGATAGGTATTCTATGGAATTCTGTTGTAGCTACCCAAAAATTTCACTGACGCTAGGTTAATTACATATTGATCTATAGGATGCTCACCCACGCACAATTCATAAATAACTGCAACCTGTTGTAGCTGTGCCCCTATAATAGCATCCAACTTCTTTGAAAGTACTGAAATTTGCGCTTTTATTGCCATCACACCATGTACTTCTAACACTCCAACTGCCTTTGCCTGTGTCAATCTTGCCATGGGCCACTGGTAGTTGTTAGCTGCCATAGTCTCTATCATTTCGTAGGCCTCCTCATAACTCTTAGCCATAAATGCTACACCCGAAACTGCATCAATACTGGTTCTGAGGTTTCCGCTTAATCCGTTGTAAAATGTATTCATCTGCAACCACTTAGGCAATCCATGATGTAGGTACTTCCTAAGCAATTCCTTATATCTTTCTCATGCCTCATATAGTGGCTCCCCGTGTTTCTGTTCGAACATCGTTATCTCATTCCTCATTTTTACAGTTTTCGCTGGTGGGAAAAATTTTGCAAGGAATTTCTGAGCGAGGTCTTCCCTTGTAGTTATTGAACCTGGAAGTAGAGAGTGTAACCAGCTCTTCGCCTTGTCTCATAAGATGAATGGGAACAAGCGAAGTCTCATCGCATCATCCGACACCCCATTGTACCTGAAGGTGTCACAAATTTCTAGAAAGATGACTAAGTGTTTAGTCGGATCATCATTTGCCAATCCCCCAAACTGAACTGAATGTTGAATCATTTGAATCATCCCAGGCTTGATTTCAAAAGTGTTCGCAACTATAGCAGGCCTGGTGATACTCGACTGTAGCTCAGTCACCTTGGGTGTAGCAAAATCTCTCAACGCTTTCAGATCTTCGGCAGCCATTACTTCGTCTTTTTTCGGAGCCTTTGATTTCTTCTCTTGTTTCCTTGATCCACTTACTTAACCTCTAAAACCATTTCTCAATGTCGTCCTCAAAAGGAAGCAAGCCTGGATTTTTGGACCGAGTTTGTATAAACCACTTCAAAAACCTGAAATAAGGCGAACAAAACAAAAATAAAAATGTTTAAGTAAAACTGGACTAATTAAACTGATATCGTAAAATATTAAAATCTATACTAAAATTGTTCCCCGACAACGGCGCCAAAAACTTATTGGGTAAAATCTAATTACGCATAACACACAAGTATACGTGGTCAACAAGTAATATAATAGTAAGTAAAGTATCGTTCCCACAGAGACAATTAAGTAAGAATTTAACCTCACAATTATCAATTTTCTATTAATCCTAATTTTATTAAACTATCCAAATCATTGATTAAAATTATAAAAACTAAATTATTAATAAATATAAGATCACAAACCAATCACAAATATTAAAAACTGAAATTTCAAACAATTACTGGAGAATTAGGCTTACGATTTCACCTTAAGCTTCACTCTGATTTTTACACCTTTACTCCAGTTCAATTCACTATCCCGGTTTATTAATCAAGAACACGAATGTAGCACTAGCCACCTCTCGATGCACTAATACCGTATTAACTTAAATCCACAAATTATATAGAAACAAGTTAAACACCTTATTTAACTAACTCACTATATCTCTATGTGAATTAGAATTAAAGATGGTTTAAGATTAAGTTCTCAATCCAATTACATGGGATGTCAAGTATATCTCTACCTTAACTTTCATCAAGATTTTGTTAATTCACAAAATTCAAGAACACATGCTATATTAATTAAGTTTAGACTTGTACTTCCTCTCTCGACTTCATACAAATCCACAAATAACTGTTGATCGGGGAATTCATAAATTCAAGCTCAAATTAATATAGATAAACTGGATAATAACTTATTAAACTGGAAATCAAAGTTACAAAACCATCGTTTCACTTAAAGATCCATTATAAGCCTAAAAAGTAAATTAGTTCATCATCAATGAAATAATAACTGAATAAATTAATGATAACATACTTTCAATTACAAATATAAGACTACGAAGAAGAATAATGCAGAACACCCTTCGCGTTAGCTTTAATCCGCAATTGATATGAAAGTTCTTCAAAATCTTCACTCCAATGCTCAATATGAATTTCTGTACTTAATCTCTGATTAGTGCTCTGTATGTCTCCTCAATTTGTTGTTAATTGCCCAATATTTATCCAACACATATGTTTTGGTCGAATTCCATGTCAATTAGAGTCCAAGCACTAAAAATCCATGTTCCAGCAGAGTTTTCAACCAACTAGGAGAGTCTGAGGCAAGCACCCCACCCCTACGGGATATTATCTCATAAAAAAGCACCCATGGTATGGCTTCTTCGTTAACTAACTTTGAAGACCCCAGCCGGCGATGGTGTAAAGGAAAAAATGGTCGCCCTTCAATGGCATATGTTCTGCTCCTTGACTTAGCTAAACTTCATGCTTGCTTCCATGAATGCTTCAAATGACTTCCTTTCTTTGCTACTTGCCACACCAACCACCCTATACATGAAATAACACAAAACGAGTAAAAACGAACATGGAATCAAGAAATTAACAACGATTAAGCTTGAAATGGACATCGATTCATGGATATAAAATCCACTTATCGCATAACCCCCATGAACTAAGTGGCGCGGGTCTGGGCTCCAATGGTACGAGGGAACCACCAATGCTAGAATATCTCCTAAGTGTAGGGACCCTCTGACAATGCAAAACCATCAACACCCAATAATGGGATATCAATGACGGGTGACTGTGAAATAGGCCATTAACGCCTGGTAGGAGGCAAGATCGGGATACGAATCTCTCCTGTGGTGCTCCTGATAGTATGGAATGATGCCATCTCCGTCCTCGTGGATAGGTATCCAGGCCTAGCACACTCATAGGACGCAAACATGGGAACCTCTCATAGGCCCAGAACTACCAATACAAAGGCAAGCATCTGCTGTCAGTTAACACTCTTAACCTGTATATGGGAAAAGACAAGAGAAATAATAACTAGCAAAAATGGGTAGAATCCTAGCCAAGCCTTGGTCAAGCTCTGCGAGCGCATGCGCATTCCCCTAAGGAAATAGGCGAAGGTGTAGGAGCCCCAATCATACTCTTCAATACGGTCCACCTACCAAGTGGCGCTGATCAAAGGGAATGACACCGTAGAAGAGTTATCAGCTATGAAGCAGCCCCTAATGATCATCAGGAACAATCTCCGAAGAATGCGATCCCTGACTCTCACATCAGCGGGTACGGGCTCACTCAACAGCCCACTTATAGCATCCACGGTCAAAGGACATGTATGTATAGTCCTGCCCTTGAGCGTCTCCGCCGAAACTCCTAGCAAGGATCTGATGGCAGTCGGGGTAATATCCATCATACAAGGAACTAGTGCCCCTCCAAACCCCATACCTGTGATAAACCGCCAATCCGTTGACGTTATCATCAACTCACAGTCTAGAAAATAGAGTGACTGAGTCTGGTGAAACCAGCGCTCAGACAATGCCCTGAGGAAACCCCAGGGATAACAACAGGGAAGGATGGAAAAGAATGCCCCGAATCCCCAGCCATGTACAATTGCTCTATAGTCATCATGCAAATCCTGGTACATAGAGTGGATGCTGAATCAGTTCCCTCGAGGCTGTGTAAAGCCGGGAACCTACATCAAATGCAGATCAACATTAGAATCCTTTGCTCCTCATCAATAGGAAAGAAAGAAGATTAAGATCTAACTTTATACCTCATTTGCATGCAGGTAAAATGAAGGGTGTCGAATTAAATCACCTAGAATCTTTGGGTTCACCACCTGAATACTCGGGAGGTCCCTACGGAGAACATGTGTAGCATGAGCGGGAGCCTCAACCGGTACATCTTCCTCCTTGTCCTTGACGTCTGGTAAATCAACTTGGACTGGACGTATCACCGCCTCCACTAAATGATGAGGCTGCCTAACAGAACGGGGTCGAGGCACTTCAGAAGCCCTCCTCCGTACACCAGAAGTAGTCCTGCGGGAACTACTCGGCTGATCCGGATCCATATATCTGGATAACAAGTCTCCAAATCACCTCAGAAAGTATGTGGTAAATTCTACCCTGGAGCTTTTCAAAATGCATTTTATGACTATATGCATGCATGCATTATTTTAATATACGTCTATAGTAGAGTTAAAAATGCATGACTACCCAATGCCTACATTTTGGTAATTTTTTGTCATAGTCCCCTTTGTAAATAGGACTATCCACATGCACATAGGCATGACTAGCTGGCCATTCAGTAGCACACCTACCCACAGTCATATACATCCTACATGCATTAATACATCATAGTAAAAAAATCCGTAAGTGTAGTCTATTACAATGATTATTTTGCTTTTCCACCTTTACTCATTTGTCCTCAAATATGATAAGAAATGACAATAAAAGGTGCCAATTTGACTGTTTCAAAAGTTAAAATTTTTTCACATCATTATGTTCAGTATGGTTTAATACTAACATTTACTATGCTGAATATTTTTTATCAAGTCATTTTAGCATGCATGTGCACTACTATGTGTTTAGATGCATTTCATATGATAAGTCATTTTAAAATGGATAAAAATAGGAAAAGAATACATGCATACGTTATCAAGACAATGTAAAACACTTGTACGGTGACAGAATTTGCTGAAGATCGCCCGAACTCAGTTGATCTGAAGAAAATCTCTCGGATTTCCTTCGCGGTGCAACTTAAAAATGTCTTATGAAAGTAACCTTTACAATCCTCGGTGGGGCTGACAACGTAACTCATCCGTTGATGCACACGTCAATGAAGGTCAAGCAACATTGATAATCCCCAGGGGTTACAACGCAACACATCCGTTGGTGCACACGTCAATAAAGGTCAAGCAACCTTGACAATTCTCGGCAGGGGTTACAATGCAACTCATCCATTGATGCACACGTCAATGAAGGTCAAGCAACCTTGACAATCCCTTACGGGGGTTACAATGCAACTTATCCGTTGATGCACAAGTCAATGAAGGTTAAGTAAACTTGACAATCCCCGGTGGAGGTTACAATGCAATTCATTCATTGATGCACATGTCAATGAAGGTCAAGCAACCTTAACAGTTTGTCCAACAGGGATATTATCCGGTGATGTACATGTCAGCGAAGGTCAGACAACCCTGATGATACATATTGTTGGTAGTAACTCTGACAGAACATTTATATGTCCTGGCGATACAAACCAGGGAAGACCATCCTCATCGGGGAGGACTGATGATGGAATATGTTATACACGTCCTCAAACAGACAACATACATCCCCACAAAGTCTCTTGCACATGAGAGATATATCTTCAGTGGAAAGTCTGTATCAAGGATTCAAGATTTTGGTGATAACCCCAAAGTCAACAATCCTAGAGATTCCTAGTATTTATAGATCATGCATCCATGATAGTTCACCAGGCTGCTTATTTATTGTCGTCCATAGTAGAAGCAACAGGGAGCCGACAATCTTCCCATCATGTTGGAGAACAATCCAACAAAACACATGCATCATACATTTGCATCATGTTGCTGCACATGGCATCATGTTTATCTTGTTGCATTTCAAGTGTCTAGGATTCTTTATCATATCCATGCCATTGCATTGCATGAATATGATAAAGAGGGGCATCTGTAGGCACTCAAAATTTTTTGTACACCTATTACTAATATTTTAGGAAGGAAAAATCGTCTTTCAGAGATAACCCTAAAAGACAATCCATACTCATCTCGAAAATACCACCGGAGGTTCAGTCCATCTCAAAAAACACACCAGGAGTAGCATTTCCAACCTTAGAGATAACCCCGAGGCATGCACTTCAAATACCAGAAATTCCACAGGAGAAGGTCGATCTATCTCAGAGATAACCCTGAGATATTCAGTCTCAGTCCCGGAAACAACACCGGGAAAGACAATGTCAATCTTGGAGATAACCCCAAGAGTGCGATTTGCGATTCGTGATAACCGAAAAATGCTTGTTTCAAATGCATGCAAACTTCAACCTTGGAACTCACACAAGAGGCACTCAAGACAAGACCCGGATAATCCGGGAAGATAAACACATCTCGAGAGATGAACACGAGGGCCTTGAGAACTTCTGATGATCAATCTCGAGAGATAACCACAAGCAACGCGTCTACTTTTATCATTCAAACCAGGAGACAACCCCGGTAAAAGAGCAAAATTGTTATTTTTCCACCTCGACCCCATATTGTGCCGTCTTAACATTTCATACATACATACACAACAATGTCCCACAAGAAATAAGGAGTTGCAATCCCGAGTGACTACTACGCAAGGCAGCACACCGGATAGAATTTGAAGCTCGAAGAGATAGGACATGGTTCCTTCTTCCGAACTTCGTACAACCTCTAATCCCATGTCATTGCATAGCTCTCGACAATAGCAGACCGAAACAGGTCTTATACACCTCAATTGAATGCTCGGAATGAAGTTCTGCAAGTTCGAGTGGACATCACGTTGCATGCGTGCACATAATTTGAGACGGTAGGACCCACGGAGCCCAGGACACCCAGGGCAGCCGCAGGTACACTTGCGGCTCCCCCCTCTATAAATAGAGGGCTTGGGGTGGCCATTTGATAAGAGAAAAAGGTGAGGAAGCCCTGTCAAATTTGTTCTATACACACCCCATATTGAGTATTTTCTCATTTTAAACACTTGTTAGCTCATAAATAACTATATTTTTACCGGCGGGAGCCAAGTGTTCATCCACTTAAAGTCATAGAAGTCTTCTTTGGTAGCCCACTGTAAGCCTTTTTACACATTATAAAGCCTTTCTCTTCATCTTTGCACACACTCTTCTTCACATTGAGACTCGTGTTGTGTGTGTATGAGAAATTCTATCAGTGGTTTTCATTTCATGCTCAGTATATATATATATACACACTTATATATATATATATATATATATATATATATATATATATATATGGACTGACATTATCGAGTTAAGCCTCGATTACACCAAATTCCAAGAAAAGTGAAATCATAATCAGAGTATCGATTAAAAATGAAGAACGAACGAAAAACTTGAAGAACACGAAGAACGTTGTTAATGGTAAAGTTTAAAACCATCGTAGTTAGAACTTTTTGTCGATAGCAAAGTTTAAAACCATTGTATATAAGTTAGATGCTTATTGTTGTTTGGTTTGTATATAGCGCGATCATGCAATCATATTACATAAAGGTGCAGAAGCGCGATAAAATAGGAATTTAAAATTTTATACAAACCCATCACCAAGAACATACTTTGTGCATAATTATCAATCAATAGAAAAGAGATGGAGAACAGATTCATACCCTTGTAGAAACTAGTTTCCTCAGGTACGAGTTCACCTCCAATTCCTTATCACATTCAACTTGAATTCACCGGGTTTGATACCTTCTTTTGATCAACGTTAGCTGTGAGACCCCAGATTTTATGAATAAAGATTTAAATTTCTCGAAATATTTTTTTGAATATTATGGTGTGGATTTGAGATAGTGTTATATTTGTGGGTAGTATTTATAAATTTTGCAAAGTATGCAAGTTGTTATAAAATATTCTTTTTGTCAGGGAATATCCGTACGATGCCACAACGGAAGTATTGTCGTAGTTAGAAAACGATAGAATTATCATTTTATAAAAATAACGGCGAAAGTGTTACCGTTAAAACTGTTGAACTACACGATAGTAAAAGTACGATGTCTGGCGTGGTTGCATAGAAGTAGCACACGGTATTGATTATTGATGCTTACCTAAGAAGTCACTCAGTTATACTCAATTATTGCTACAATAATTAACGCATCATATCTCTCATATTATTGATTTGATTATTGTCACAAGATTATCATCGCATAATATGATATATTATTAAATCAATAATTCAGATGACAAAGTTATTCATATTATTAAATTGCAATATTTACAATGTCTAGAAGTTACATTAAGGAGAGGTTTTGGTCATCTAATCAATGCTGGCCAATAAGGAGAAATCCTTATCGAAAAGCCCCTCTTTTCTTGGAACGACCTGGTTGTTAAATATTGTGAGTTATAATATTAATGATGAATAAGTTCGTGTTGATTAAAGATGAAATTGATAGTTCCATTATGTTAGAATTATTAGTGTTAGTGGAAATCGACATCTATTGCGATGATAATTGATATCTGGGGGTTATATTGATAACTTGGGTAATTAATCGGATAAATGAGCAATTAATTGCTACTAATTCACATGCTTATATAACTATTTGTTCACATGTGTGTACTATTGAATCACATTCTTGTACTATTAGGGGAGTTGGTGCAAGATTGATAATACTTGCATGACTAAGTTAAAAATGGAGATATAGATGGAGGTACTATACTGTTATTTGTATTTTCACATGATTATAACTATTGAATCACATGATTGAACTATTGATTCACATTATTTACTATTAGGGGAGGTGGTGCAAGTTTGATAATACTTGCAGGACTAAATTAAAAATGAAAGAAAAGTTGGAGGTATTGTACTGTAATTTTTCGAGCCTGGAAACGTGCAATTATCGAAACAATATTTTTCTATCAATAGAAGCTCATTCTTCCTTCATTTCTCACCAATTCGCTAAAGTTATAGAGTAATTATTATAGAGAGAAATTATAGAGAGAAAGAAGAAGAGAAGTCTGCTACCTCTCTACTCCAGTATCCAGTTTGTTTCTAAGGTAAGGGGTATTATTTCTTTCGTATTTATGAAGAGAGCTTCTGTTATTCCATTCTTTATTATTATGTTGGAATAACCTAGTCTATGCGAAGTACCGCATACATGGTGAAATTCTTCTGTTATTCCATTCTTTATTATTATGTTAGAATATCCTGTCTGTGCGGATTACGCTAGACCTGGTTCCATTCCTTATTATTCTATTGGAATAACCTGTCTGTGCGGTCTATCGCATGCATGGTGAATTTTGTTGTTATTTCATTCTTTATTATTCTGTTGGAATATCCTGTCTGTGCGATTTACGCATGACCTGGTTCCATTCTTTATTTTTACATTTGGAATATCGTATGCATGCGGTTTATCGTGAATTTGGTTCCATTCTTTATTATTCGTTGAGAATAACTTTTGTTTATGCTGTCTATCGCATGCATGGTGAATTCTTCTGTTATTCAATTCTTTATTATTCTGTTGGAATAACCTGTCTATGTGGATTACCGCATGCATGGTGAATGATCCTTTGTATTCATATGAATAGTATTTTTCATTCAAAAGGGGTTTCTGCCAGGGGCAGTTTCATAATTTTTCTGACCCTCAAAAATTCTGGAAAAATTTGAAATAATAATTTGATGAGTTTTCTAGATTATGGATTAAGAGTTATGGATTTTATGGGAAAAGACTATTTTAAAAGTAAACCCTTATAACTCTTTGTGTTAACTCCAAAATTTGTAAAATTTTTATTGGGAGTACATGTATATTATAGGAGTATACCCTGTAAATTTTGGAATTTTTGGACAAAAGTATAATTTATGATAAATGTCTAAATATTAGATAGTTTTGGCCATATGAAAAATAGTAAATGAATATTCCGAAAAAAATATATGTTCAATATGGGACTATATTCCGTTAAATCCCAAAAAAGAAATATTTTTGGTACTGATTTGGTATTTTTCATGAAAATGAACTAGTTATGAGTAAATGAATTAAATATGTTATGTGAAGTAACAAAATTGAAAAATAGGATTTTATGGCTTGGGAATCCTATATAGGATATATGTAGATTTTTGATGAGGGATTTGATCATTGGTGATGAAATCTTATGAGTATGGCATTTTTTGAATAATTAAAATGCATTATTTGGTAAAGTGTAAACAATTGAAATAAATTGTTTATAAGTTTAAGAAGTGATTAAAATATTGTTATAATATTAATAATATTAGATGATGAGTTTATTAAGTGATTGATAATATTTGGATAAATTTAAAGTCTTTAATATTTATCCTTGTTTCGTTTGACTAATGCTTATATCATTGTCATCATCCTCATGCTTATATTGTGATGAAAGTCATCTTTGGCTTACGTGCATAGATGGACTTGGTATGATTATGACCAGGGATCATTCGGTATAATCATGACTGTAATGTTATAATCGATGTGGTAAAAGTCCTCGATTATTTGTGTAGTGCATTGATGGACAATTTTTGGTATGATTATGACCAGGGATTATTCGGTATAGTCATTACCATTCATGATTTAATGAATATCCTTGGCCCGTAGTGCAGGGATGATTCGATGATGTGGTTTATTTATTAACCTGAGTCTCAACGATAAAAATTGATGAAAACATTTTAAAACATAGAAGATAGTAGATATCATGCTCTACTTGACTCTGCTAATGGATTGTTTATTCTCCTGCAGTTTAACCCTCAGCTATGTTTTGTCATATTTTACACGACTGTTGTATAATTAAGTTGTATTTGTATTCTGTACCATGTATTTTCGGGCGACCTAATATGGGTGATGTATACCTGTTTTGGGGGCGTCATAGTTGGTATCAAAGCTTAGGGATATGATCCCTGGCTAAGATGTGAGACAAGAACTAGGAGGGGAGAGACAGGGAATTCCTTCGCTAGTATGACCTACCTAGGTTTATTTGGTATTTAATTGGTCGGTCAGAGTATAGGGATAATATGTGACATGTCAATTAACCTTTGTTTTGTGACAGTGTTTGAGAATGGTATCTGAAAATGTTGAGATAAGCAATGAAGCACATGAGACCGTTGAGTCAGCTCAACCAAAAGGTAATGACCAGCAAGACGATAATAATCGTACCAGTGGCAACGACCATCGGAACAATGATAATCATCGTGGGGGAAATTATCATGCCTAGAATGGTAACCACTTTGGTGGTAATCATGGCCAAGATAATAGAAGTGGAAATTTCAAGAAGAGAAGGTCATTTAGCTTGATTTTGTCGTGCACCAAAGTCAAGTCCAGCTGGGACGGTGGCACCAAAGGCGGATACGGACAAAACAAAGTCGGTGGTTTCAGGAAGAGCATTTTTCGCAACTTCTCAAAAAGCTAGTAACCCGAACGAAGTTAGCACGGTTAGTTAATTATAAATTCTTGCAAAGTCTATACCTTATTAGATATCGGTTCTACCCATTCTTTTATCTCCCTTTCTTATGCTCAACATTTAAATTTAACTTAGAAGAAATTAGACTTTGACTTATTCGTTGAAACTTTGTTAGTAGAAACCTTCGTTACCTCCACTGTTTATAAATCTTGTTTGATTCAAATCGACACTTTCACATTACCTGTCGATCTTATCTCTTTGAAGATACTTGCCTTTGATGTAATTTTAGGAATCGATTGGTTAACTACTCATCATGCTTTTCGTAAGGTTGTTAGCTTTCATATTCCTAACCAACCTTTTATGCGAATTCAAGCAACCAAACCACTAAAGTCAATCATTGTCATATCAAGCCATAAGTAAAGAGCCCTGAGCCTTTATCTGGTAACTTCCTTGTGTGGAATGCACCGAAGCCAGACTTTTTGTAGGCGACGTTGTGAATGACGATGGCAAGTTGATAGGTATCAATGTGACGTACTATCCAAGTCTTGGATGAGGGTCATAGTTTTGAATGATATTTCCATTGTTAATAAATTTCCTGGCGTATTCTTGAAGACTTCTTAGCCTACCTCTAGAGCGTGAAATTGAATTTTGTATTGACCCCAGTACAAAACCCATTTCTTCAACCCTTAAATATTTCTTCAACCAAAACGAACGAATAATGCGCCAAAGACGTTGGCTCGAGCTATTGAAGATTACGACTATACAATTTAATATCATCGTGGAAGAGCGAACGTAGTAGCTGACGCGTTGAGTAGAAGATCGCATGCATTTACGAGTGCGATGTTGTTAACACAAAAACCCATTTCGTATAACTTACAAATGATGAAGATAGAGTTAAAGACTCTAAGGACCCATGTGGTGATATCAAATATACGAGTAGAATCGACTTTAATCGATAAAGTTAAAGTCGTGCAAGCTACATACTCAGAACTGATGAATGTGATGAAGAAGGTTCAAGAGGGCATTATTCTAGAAGCAAGAATCGATGAAGAGAGAAAATCTCAACCCTCGATTTTATTTGCTCATTTGAAATCCATGATCGAGTAGAAACTGTGGCCTATAGACTTGTTTTACCGCCAAGTATGTCGCGTGTTCATAACGTTTTTCACGTATCGATGTTATGTAAATATGTGGATGACCCAAACCACATTATTAAATTAGAACTAGACGAGATAGCAGAAGATTTAATGTATGAGGAGATACATGTTAAAATCTTGGATAAGAAGGATCCTATTCGACACTCAAAGGTTATACCTCAAGAGTTAGAATCTGAAATGAAGTCAAGGTATCCTCACCTCTTCGGCATATCAGGTATGTATGTAAATTTCGAGGGCAAAATTTCATAAGTAGGGAAGATTGTGAGACCCCAGATTTTATGAATAAAGATTTAAATTTCTCAAAATATTTTTTTTGAATATTATGGTGTGGATTTGAGATAGTGTTATAGTTGTGGGTAGTATTTATAAATTTTGTAAAGTATGGAAGTTGTTATAAAATATTCTTTTTGTCGGGGAATATCCATACGAAGCCACAATGGAAGTATTGTCGTAGTTAGAAAACGACAGACTTATCATTTTATAAAAATAACGGCGAAAGTATTACCGTTAAAACTGTTGAACTACCCGGTAGTAAAAGTACAGAATACGCGTGGTTGCATAGTAGCACACAGTATTGATTATTGATGCTTACGTAAGAAGTCACTCAGTTATACTCAATTATTGCTACAGTAATTGCTCCATCATATCTCTCATATTATTGATTCGATTATTGTCACAGTATCATCTGCATAATATGATATATTATTAAATCAATAATTGAGATGACAAAGTTATTCATATTATTAAATTGCAATATTTACAATGTCTAGAAGTTTTGTCAAGGAGAGGTTTGGTCATCTAATTATGTGCCAATAAGGAGAAATCCTTATCGGAAAACCCCTCTTTCCTAGGAACGACCTGGTTGTTAAATATTATGAATTATAATATTAATGATGAATAAGTTCATGTTGATTAAAGATGAAATTGATAGTTCCATTGTGTTGGAATTATTAGTGTTATTGGAAATCGACATCTATTCCGATGATAATTGATGTCTGGGGGTTATATTGATAAATCAGGTAATTAATCGGATATATGAGTAATTAATTGCTAATAATTCACATGCTTATATAACTATTTGTTCACATGTGTGTACTATTGGATCACATTCTTATACTATTAGGGGAGTTGGTGCAAGATTGATAATACTTGCATGACTAAGTTAAAGATGGAGATATAGATGGAGGTACTATACTGTTATTCGTATTTTCAATGATTATAACTATTGAATCACATGATTGAACTATTGATTCACATTATTTACTATTAGGGGATGTGGTGCAAGTTTGATAATACTTGCAGGACTAAATTAAAAATGAAAGAAAAGTTGGAGGTATTGTACTGTAATTTTTCGAGCCCGAAAACGTGCAATTATCGAAGCTATATTTTTCTATAAATAGAAGCTCATTCTTCCTTCATTTCTCACCAATTCACTAAAGCTAGAGAACAATTATTATAGAGAAAAATTATAGAGAGAAAGAAGAAGAGAAGTTTACTACCTCTCTACTCCAGTATCCAGTTTCTTTCTAAGGTAAGGGGTATTATTTCTTTCGTATTTATGAAGAGAGCTTCTGTTATTCCATTCTTTATTATTATGTTGGAATAACCTAGTCTATGCGAAATACCGCATATATGGTGAATTCTGTTATTATTCCATTCTTTATTATTCTGTTGGAATAACCTCTCTGTGCGGTCTATCGCATGCATGGTGAATTCTGTTATTATTCCATTCTTTATTATTCTGTTGAAATATCATGTGTGTGCGGTTTACGCATGACCTGGTTTCATTCTTTATTATTCTGTTGGAATATCCTGTTTTGTAAGGTTTTTACGCATTTGACACAGTTCCATTCTTTATTATTACGTTGAGAATAACTTTATCTATATGCGGTCTATCGCATGCATGGTGAATTCTTCTGTTATTCCATTCTTTATTATTCTATTAGAATAACCTGTCTATGTGAATTACCGCATGCATGGTGAATGATTTTTTGTATTTATATGAATAGTATTTTCATTCAAAAGGGGTTTCTGCCAGGGGCAGTTTCGTAATTTTTCTGACCCTCAAAAATTCTGGAAAAATTTGAAATGATAATTTGATGAGTTTTCTAGATTGTGTCCAAAAATGGTGATTTTTGGATGTATAGATTAAGAGTTATGGATTTTATGGGAAAATACTATTTTAAAAGTAAACCCTTATAACTCTTTGTGGTTAACTCCAAAATTGGTAAAATTTTTATTGGGTGTACATGTATATAACAGGAGTATACCCTGTAAATTTTGGAATTTTTGGACAAAAATACAATTTATGATAAATGTCTAAATATATTATAGCTTTTATATATATGAAAAATTGTAAATGAATTTTAAAAATTCCAAGAAAAATATATGTTCAATATGCGACTATATTATACTAAATCCCAGAAAAGAAATATTTTTGGGACTGATTTGGTATTTTTCATGAAAATGAACTAGTTACGAGTAAATGAATTAAATATGTTATGTGAAGTAACAAAATTGGAAAATAGGATTTTATGGCTTGGGAATCCTATATAGGGTATATGCAGATTTTTGATGAGGGATATGATCATTGGTGATGAAATTTTATGAGTATGGAATTTTTTGAATAATTAAAATGCATTATTTGGTAAAGTGTAAACAATTGAAATAAATTGTTTATAAGTTTAAGAAGTGATTAAAATATTGTTATAATATTAATAATATTAGATGATGAGTTTATTAAGTGATTGATAATATTTGGATAAATTTAAAGTCTTTAATATTTATCCTTGTTTCGTTTGATTAATGCTTATATCATTGTCATCATCCTCATGCTTATACTGTGATGAAAGTCATCTTTGGCTTACGTGCATAGATGGACTTGGTATGATTATGACCAGTTATCATTCGATATAATCATGACCTGTAATGTTATAAATGATGTGGTAAAAGTCCTCAGTGGCCTGTAGTGCATTGATGGACAATTTTTGGTATGATTATGACCAGGGATTATTCGGTATAGTCATGAACATTCATGATTTAATGAATATCCTTGGCCCGTAGTGCAGGGATGATTCGATGATGTGGTTTATTTATTAACCTGAGACTCAGCGATAAAAATTGATGCAAACATTTTAAAACATAGAAGATAGTAGATATCATGCTCTACTTGACTCTTCTAATGGATTGTTTATTCCGCTGCAGTTAAACTTGATGTCTATTGTATTTTATTAGTTTAACATTGTTGAAGGCTAATGATAACTTATTCTGTATTATCTTATTCATAATATTTTTTACTGGGCTAGTTGAGCTCACCCTTTACATCCTTTTTCTCTTGTGAAATGAGAATATATTTGGGACTTAGTGAGAATGGATTGACAGTCCAGATGATAACATTAGTAGTCCTCACTATTCTATGGAATAGTGTGATAATAATTGTAATGAGGACTCCATTGAGTGTGAATATTATCTAGATGACAATATTCTTGTTTAAACTCTCAGCTATGTTTTGTTGTATTTTACACGACTGTTGTATAATTAAGTTGTATTTGTATTCTGTACCATATATTTTCTGGCGACCCAAGATGGGTGATGTATACCTGTTTTGGGGGCTTCACATTAACCACCCAAGTGTTTGGCCTCTAGAGGTGATCCACCAAGGAAGAACAAATGTGACGCCCCCAAAATAGTTATACATCACCCATCTTGGGTCGCGTAAATAACACTAAAAACTCCATTTATACAACCTGTCAGTGCAAAAATTACGACACATATATCTTGTGAGTTTCAATACAAATATTGTAGCGTATATAATACGACAATATTTATCCTCAAATTATTACAATGCGTCATAAATTACAGTAGCAAATATTTCAAGTCTCCAAAGGAATACGAGAAGATTTCTGTCCTCATTATTCTAATGGAGTGTATTTTTGACGCTTCCAAATTCGAGTTCGCCTCACCCTATTATTGTTCACCAAAATTAAATATTAAATGGTGTATAAAATATGTCATACACATTTTAAGTTCTCATTACAATTATTATGCCACACCGTTTCATAATTTGATTAGGATTGTGACTAATTCGCAGCACCACTTATACCCATGTTCTCTCTGCTAGTCACAACTACACTTTTATTACCTGAAAGGGGTGGTGAAGTAAAAGGGTGAGCACAAATAGCCCAGTAAAGAATATCATAACTTAAGATAATTAAATTATCAAATAATTCAGATATTTAGAACATATGGTAGAAGATAAAAGTTTTCAACCATAATAGCAGCGGAATCAACAATCCATTAGAAGAGTCAAGTAGAACATAATATCTACTATCTTCTCTAGATTAAAAGTCCATCGTTAATATTTCATTCCTGTAATACTCATCAAGAGTTCTTGGTTATGCCTAAGACAAAGAGAACTCTCATCACCTGTCTTCACCTGAACCACCACAGATTATAATTAAATCATAATTCATATTTATAATCAAGTAAATCAACAGTCCAACTTTGTACTACATGCCAAATATATACAACTGTAAAAACTAATAACCAACAGTCTATCTTTGCACTACAGGGCAAAGATATATAATTGTAAAAAAAACCAATAACCAACAGTCCATCTTTGCACTACAATACAAAGATATACAACTGTAAAACCAACAATGTTGACACTCGGCTTAATAGTATCACGACCACGAATTATCCATGCACTACGGGCCAAGGATATTCGTGTTTTCAATTACTATCATGATTATCTGCGAATAATCCATGGTCATAATCATACCAAGTCCATCTATGCACCACTGGGCCAAAGATGACTTTTACCACATCATTTGTAACATTAAGGTCGTGATTATCACAAGAATAATCCTCGGTCATAATCATACCAAGTCCATCTATGCACTCATCGCCATAGATGACTTTCAACACAATATAAACATAAGAATGATGACAATGATATATATAATGAATAAACATAAATCATTAGAATAATAAGATATCATAGATCTTATTGATTTTCAACTTAATTATCTAGAGTCCAAATTGATAACATAATAATAGATGAAGCACAACCTATGAAGGATATTCTAATCCTTTCAGGACTTTTCACCATTTAATGATAAACAAATAATAATATCTTACCATAATATGGAGTATGAAAGAAAATGATATTCCTTTTACAATAAAAAGGATACCCTCTTACCACAATAATGATATCCCTTACCTTAGCAAGTGACTTGATTCTGCTTTTTGTGAAATTAATCAACTTAAACAATGCTTGCATTCCTTATCTACACTTGGAGTAACATTACACTCAATAGAAATACTCACAATATTATACTCACAATATTGAAGTAAAACAATTCTATATTTTCAGTGTAGTGATGGTGTGTGTTTAGTTACTCCACCGAGCAACCTATTTATACTGAAAATTTAGTAAACAACTAGCACACCTGCTTTGACAAAATAACCAAATAAGGTATGTAGACATTCAAAATTTTCTGCACGCCTGTTACTGACATTGCAGGAGGGCATATTCGTCTTTCGGAGATAACATTAGAAGATAGCTTACATCATTTCCGGATACTATCGGAAGTTCGGTTCCAACCCGAAACACAAAATGAAAACATCAGTCCTAACCCGGAACACAAACCGGGAACTTCATTTCCGAACCCGGAACACACACCGGGAGTGTTATTTCCAATCTCGGAGATAACCCCGAGGTATGCAGATCAAAAGACCGGTAACAACAACGGAGAGAACAGTTCTATCTCGGCGATAACACCGCGACGCTCAGTTCCAGTCCCAGAAACAACACTGGGAGTAGCAACTCCACCTTGGTGATAGCCCCAAGGGAAGCCATTGCAGTTCCAGTGATAACCCCAGAAATGCTTGCTTCAGATGCGATCAGCTTCAAGCTCAGACCTCCTGCCGAGGCACTCATACCTCAAACCCGGAGCTAACAACGGGCAGACAGGCACACCCACAGATGACAGTGAGGCATACAAACAAGCAGTCCAATCTCAGATGTAACCCTGAGCAATGTCTACTTTCAGCTCAAACCGGCGATAACCCCAGTGAAGAGTCAAAACGTCAACTTACCGCCTCAACGTTTTCTCTCACAAGATGATATCGCGACATACCAACAAGTAGTCCAATCTCAGATGTAACCTTGAGAAACGTCTACTTTCAACTCAAACCAGCAATAACCCCGGCAAAGAGTCAAACGTCATCTTGCCCCTTCTACACTTGCGCGTCGTCTTAACACTTCATACATACATACATACATCCAACAATGTCCCACAAGAACTGAGGAGTTACAATCTCAAGTGACTATTACGCATGGCAGTACTTTGGATAGAATTTGAAGCTTGAAGACCATGGGCATAGACTCCTATTCCTGACTTCGTACAACCTCTAATCCATGTCAATGCGTAACTCTCGACAGAAGCGGTCCGAAGAAGGTCAGATATACCTCGTTCGGATGCTCGGATTGAAGTTCTGCAAGTTCGAGCGGAGTACATTACAGTGCATTAGTGCACGTACTTCGAGATGACAGGACCCATGAGGCTCGGATGCACCACGACCAGCCATAGGTACAACTGCTATTGCCGCAGGTGTACCTGCGGCCATCCGTCTATAAATATGAGCCTTGGGGTCAGCCATTTGAGAAGGAGAAGGAGAGGAAAAGGCGAGGAAGCCCTGTCCATTATGCTCTGTATACACCCCTTTTGAGTGTTTACTCATCTTTAAACATTTGTTAGCTCACATATAGCTATCTTTTTATCCGATGAGAGCTGAGTGTTTATCCATTTAAAGTCATAGAAGTCTACATTGGCATCCCACTGTAAGCCTTCTTACATTTTATAAAGCCTTCTTCTCATATTAGCACACACTGTTATACACATTGAGAGTCGTGTTGTGTGCGGTTGCCCGGACTTTGGTCCATGGTTTTCATTTCTGTCTATATATATATACTTATATATGTATATATTTCATATATGAATTAACATTATCGAGTTATTCCTCGATTGAGCCTAGACTTCGGTCTGGAGCGTTTACTTGCTTATATATACACACACACACACATATATATATATATATATATACTTATATATATAACTGTTGTCAGACATATTTGATGAGCCTGGATTTTATATCCGGAGCATTTACTGCTTTTATATATATATACATATATATATACACATATATATATATATATATAACTGTTGTCGGACATATCCGATGAGCCTCGATTTTCATTCAGTGCATTTACTACTTTTATATATATATATTTGTACATATATATATATATATATATATATATATATATATTGACATTTCTGTCAGGCCTGGAGTTTACTTCGTGGCCCTTTACAGCTTTATTTACATTTCGTCCTGCCTGGAGTTACTTCGTGGCAGTTGATCGCTTTTATAGCTTTATTTACATTTCGTCTCCGCTGAGTTTACGTGATTTGTTGATCATGTCCATATATATATATATATATATATATATATATATTTACTGATTTTATATATATATATAATCGCCATCGCTTTCCATACATATTGCAGTATCATGTGAGCCTAGGAATCATGTGATCACTGGTTCAGTCTACTGAATCTAGATTCGGTTCCCATGATGGAAATTTTTCAGCTGTAAGCAGCTTGTACATTATTTTATAGTGTCTGAATTTCCTTCGATGGTTGTTATGCCCATGAGGAGTTCGACACTGCTGAATATTATTTTCTCGAGAATGCTTCGCATCTCAAAAATAATTGCAAACAAGCCGAACATTTAATAATAAAATGGAAGTATCAAAGGCCTCAATTACTATTGAGCACAGGGTTTAAAAAACCTCTTTTACAAAACCTCATTGCTATATCTGGTTTAAAACTGAATTTTTCTATAAATTCAAACCCTTTATATATATGTGCGAACGAGGCGTAGCACTACTTCCAAATAATTGCACATTGATCCACACAAACACACACACATTCATATAATAGTTTCTTTGAAAATGGCGGTCACTAGTAGTAACACGGATGTCTGGGTGCCTAACACCTTCCCTCAAAGATAATCAAGCCCCGGACCCAAAATGAATCTCTATTTCACGTAATCTCGTCTAAAGCGTTGTCAAATCACTAGGTCAATGTGCAAACCTTTTTACGGTTGTGTTGGTGCAACCGATTAAATACACCAATTGGCGACTCTTAAAGTCAAATCGTCGACATTATACATGTCGGACCTTTTTCACTTATTTTTTCAAAAAAATCTCATATTAACATGAGAACACCAAAGAACAAGTAACGAAAAGGGACACTCAAAAATCCCGACGTCGACAGGTGGCGACTCTGCTGGGGACTCTAGTAAGAGGGCTTAAGCCACTATTACAAGCTTTTCAAAACTGTTATATGCTTGTGTGTGATTGTTGCATTTACATCTCTGATGAATCTCATCATTTTATAAACGGTGAGACACGTTGTATGTGAATGTATGTTGTGTGGTTCCTCCATCAGGAGGCTATCCTGTCGGTGTTTGATTACTGGACTCGTAGGGAGAATAATTCCAACGAGGCTCAGGAAAGGCACCACCCAAATTCGCTCCAGTTGAAAGACAGGATTAACTTCCCGTCAAGTAGATTGCGATGATCTGGGAACCTTCATGCCGAAAAGTCGCGAGAGAAACCCTAAGATAGGTCAACCTCTGATAAACCAAACGCGGAGGAAAGTTTCTTCATGCTTTCCATTTTCAATTACTTGTAAAAGCATTTACTTGTAATTTTATTCCATGCTCATCTTTATATAATGGAAAATATGAAGATTATATGTGCATACGTGTTATCAATTAACACCCGATTTTGCAGGACAATATTCTTAAAACTGACATGTTATAATAACATTTACATTACCCTAAGACTAAACTACACAAGTCTATTATAGGGAAATCATTGGGCCTATTACCTGCTTAAAATCCAAAAAGGCCACGAGCCTATAGCCAATCGTGTCTTCTTCTAACCAGTCTAATCCTGTTTCCCGAGAAGAATTTGACGGATTAAGTAAACAAATCACAGACTTGGCTATTCTACTGAAAGAATTGCACCAGTCCACTCAGGGTACGAAGATACCTATACATACAAAATCCTCAACACAAGGAGGAGTTCAAGGTCTGGAAAAAACAATTCTAGAACCTCAGTTAGATACGACCAACAAAGACCCTGAAAACACCCATCTCAAAGGAGATCCAGACACCGGTGATATCAGGAAGAAGGTCATTTAAATGGAGGAAACTATCCGTTTTCTCAAAGGGATTGGAACACATGGTAGTGTTTCATATGCAGACCTTTGCATATTTCCTGGTGTTCATTATCAAGAGAAATTCAAAACCCCTGATTTTGAGAAATATGATGGATTAGGGGATCCTTATACCCATTTAAAGGTGTTCATTGGAGAACTTGGATCTTATGCGGAAAATGAAAAGCTAAAAATGTAGCTGTTTCAAAAAAGTCTGACTAGAGAAGCCCGTTCATGGTATACTAGATTAGACAACTCAAAGATCCATAGCTGGGAAGAGCTGGCTCACGTCATCCTCACTCAATACAGTTTTCAATCTCAGATGGCTCCTAATCGGTACAAAATTACCAAGGTCAAGAAACAGTCTAATGAGTCATTTAGAGAGCATGCGCAAAGGTGGAGGCGCCTTGCTGCTCAAATTATTCCTTCCATGAAGGAATCAGAAATGGTCATGACTTTCATAGATGTATAGGAAGCTCCTTTCTATGAAAGAGTTCTAGCTGGTATTGGCAAACCATTCTCTAAAATGATCAAGCACGGAGAGATGGCTGAGATGGGATTGAAGTCTGGAAAAATTCAAGACCTAGCCGCTCTTAAAGTTGTTGCTGAGCACATCCAGTCTGGATCTTATGGAAACAACCCCCGAAGGGTCCATAAAAAGAAAGAGGAGGATGTTTCCTTGATACTACAAGGACAAAAAGTCAATCAAAGCATGTCTATGCAGAGGAGAAACTACTCCCCTTTTTAAGCACAATCTTTAAACCCTCCATTGCCTAAAAGTGGAGAAGTAAAGCGCCCTCGAACGTTCACACCCTTAGGGGACTCGCTCGAGAATATTCTTGGTCTTCTGACTGTTCAGAAGAAAATTACACATCTTCTTCCACCAGCCAACCCTAATGGGGGGGGTTTAATGCTACTCAAAAGTGTGCTTATCATGCCGGATCACCTGGACATGATACTCAAGATTGTTGGGCCTTGAAACACAAGATCCAAGATCTAATAGCCAACGGTGAGATCGTGGTCACCAAACCAGATCAACCGCATATGCAAGACAACCATCTTCCTCAACACAAAGAAGAAGAGGTCAACATGATCAGTTGGAGCACTGGACAGAGTTCCAATTCTAATGGCGAATCATCCCAACCCATCAAAGATGGTGTTGACAGATGGGATTATGCAAAGTTCTAGTTTACTATGGAACGAAAGATGAAATCTCTTTGCAAACAAATTGAGCAATTGGCAGAACTGGTGACCCACCAGCATAAAGTTACATGCCAATTAATTAGGCAGGAGCATGCCTATCTCTTTCCTTTTGTCATGAATGCTTCATCACCACCTTCAGAAAGCGAAGTTATGGAGGATAAGGTGGCGAAGAGAGCAAATGCTAAAGCCCGTCGGGATTTTTCCAATCAGCGGGAATTTACCTATCTTGGCCAATCTATGGAGGAGATATTGCAAATGTTGATCAATGAAGGAATAATTACCTTCCTTCTCCCTCCAATCAATCCCCGCTCAGGACGGTTCAATCCTGATGAAGTGTGTCAATATCATTCATATTCTCGCGGTCACAGCACAGAAGAATATGGGCACTCCGCCATCTCATTCAGAATCTTATTGATAACGGTGTCCTACAAATAGCAAATGATTACACTGTGCAACTCAAGGGTGGGAATGCATGTCCTACCAAATGGAAGGGATCAGTAGCAGTTATATCCGAAGTGGATGATGAGACTATCAGAGTATTTCCCATACAACCAATTCAACTCAAAGGAGCTGACAATCCTTTGAATGTGGCCGCACCAGAGCTAATTTCTTTACCTTTCAGACCACAATATCCTGTTGTCAGCTTACACAAAGTTTCGTGGAATTATGGAGAAGCTGAAGGATCCATGTCTCATACTACTACTATAGTATCGAAGGAAAATCCACTGTATCTTCATCAACGAGTTATGAAACCTACTTGCGAAGCAAAGGGGAAGTTGCCCATAGAGAAGATCGAAAAATTCCTCCGCACTATGGGCCATAATGAAGCCAAAGTGGTTTTAAGCTTGCGAGAAGCTCCACACCAGATTTAAATACTGGACTTGGTTTTCTCTTCCAAGGATCATCGGAAAATCTTACTGAAGGTGTTGGAAGAAGCCTACTTGCCAAAAACAGTAGATGTGGAAAAATTTCAACATTTGGTTGATCACATTTTCAACAACAATGTGATATCCTTCACTGATGATGATATACCGCCCGAAGGGACCGGTCATTGTAAGCCATTGCACATTGTAGTTTTGTCTTCCGGGTACATGCTAGTTGTAGTTCTGATAGATGGAGGCTCATCTCTAAATATCTATCCTTATGCCACCCTGGTGAAGATGAATATCAATCTTAAGTGGATCCAAAGCAGCCATACGATCATTAGAGCTTTTGATGGATCCCGACGAAATTCCATCAGAAAGATTGAATTGCCATTTGAGATTGGTCCAAATACATTCAATATATCCTTTCACATCCTCAACATAGACTCGAGATACAACCTGCTATTGGGGAGACCATGGATACACATGGCTGGAGCTGTTCCCTCCAACTTACATCAACAACTCAAATACATTGTCAATAACAGTCTAGTCATTGTCAACACTGAGCCAGAATGTCCTGAACAAGGAACTCTACCAATTATCAGCTTTAATTCAGAAGTTGAACCGGCCAGTTTCCATACTTTGGAAGTGAGTAACACGCAATATCATTCTATTGGAGTGCCACTTCCCGTACACAAGATTTCTGCCAAGATTATGTCGGCCACTCAAGAAATGATGTTATTGGGTCATCAACCTGGACAAGGGCTTGGTAAAGATGAACAGGGTATTAAGCACCCTATCCAAATGTCTAGTCAAATTGGAACAACCGGCCTAGGCTATTCTGCCAGTTCCAGTCGCAGGAATCCTCATAAGCACAAACAGGTTCCTCAAGCTTCTGCTGCACGGCAATTTTCTATACCTTTACCTCATGAGTTAATGCAATCTCCAGTAAAGGTTCCAGCCCATATTGTGGCTATGCTGTTTCTGAAACCAGTGCCAATCAAAGCAAAAGAGGTGTTAATTCCTGATCCCGAGGTGGAAGAAAAGGAACAAAAACGTAAGCATTACCTTGCCTTGATGATGGCATCCATATGCGTCATTGTTCATGATGAACATACAAACAGATACACCCCAGACGATGATTGCCCATATGTCATGGTTATCATTCGGGAAAAGGAGGATAATGACGATCCTTCCATCATTGCAGTCCTTCAGGACTTTGCCCTCGACAATTGGAGCAGCACTCCATGCATTGGTCGACGAGGGTAAAATGGGTAGAAAATCCCTCTGCCCTGTAGATAACTTTAATTGCTTGCTTTCCTTTACAGTACTAGCAGTTATTTTATCATGTACATGCTAACACTTTTGTATGATCGAACAGTTGCATATATTAAGTGAAAGCATATTTTGTTTCAGGACTCTGAATTTAGATGTGCATGTACTTGCTGATGAGGTGCCTTCTCTCCACAAGGGCTATAACTTTGATGCAAAGTTGGACCCAGACTTGATGGACATGCAAGAGGACATTGAGACACCTCAGGAGATTAAAGAATGGGTCACAGACAAACCCAAAACCAATCTTGATCAAACCACTTCTTTCAATATTGGAACCTTAGAAAACCCTAAGCTAATCCCGATTGGGTCAAACCTTACCACAAATCAGCGGAATGACATGGTTGCACTGTTAACCCAATTCCAGGATGTGTTTACATGGTCTCATGAAGACATGGTGGCTTTGTCCACTGACATTGTTCTTCATCGCCTTCCCATTAAAGAAGGATTCAAGCCAGTTAGGCAAAAGCTCAGGCAATTGAAACCTGAGTGGAGTTTAAAGGTTAAAGAAGAAATTATGAAACAATTTCAAGCTGGAATTATTATGGTGTCTACATATCCGGAGTGGATATCCAACATTGTTCCCGTGCCTAAACCAGGGGGAAAGGTGCGAGTCTGCATGGATTATCAGGATTTGAACAAAGCCTGCCTTAAAGATAGCTTTCCTGTACCCTTTATCCACATTCTTATTGAGAATATTTCTCAATACAACATGTACTCCTTTGTTGATTTCTTAGCGGGGTACCATCAAATTATGGTCTCTGAGGAAGATCGTGAGAAAACTGCTTTCATCACGCCTTGGGGAACTTTTTGCTACAGACGGTTGTCATTCGGTCTCATCAATGTCGGGGAAACCTATCAGAGAGCTATGATGACAAAGAGATAGAGATCTACATGGATGACATCATTGTCAAATCCCGAAAGGAGGAGGATCACGTAGACCATCTCAAAAATCTTTTCAACAGGTTGCGTAAGTTCAACTTGAAGTTGAATCCCTCCAAGTGCGCCTTTGGTGTTAAGTCATGCAAGTTGCTAGGCTTCCTAGTCAGCCACATAGGGATTGAACTGGATCCTACCAAAATCTAG
The DNA here is from genome assembly GCA_020205605.1 of Panax ginseng. NCBI lineage: Eukaryota > Viridiplantae > Streptophyta > Magnoliopsida > Apiales > Araliaceae > Panax > Panax ginseng. Next base: position 87,986,319 of record CM035130.1, on the reverse strand, counting down.
GCCATCAAGGAAATGCCCATTCCTCATAAAGAGAAGGAACTATGGGGATTTTTAGGAAGAATCAACTTCATTAGCAGATTCATTTCTCAACTCACAGCAACCTGTGAGCCAATCTTCAAGTTGTTAAGGAAGAACTCTTCCATGAAATGGAATGATGAGTGTCAGAAAGCCTTCCTCACAATCAAAGAGCAATTGATTAACGCTCATGTTTTGGTACCTCCTAGGGATGATGTTCCCCTGTTCATGTACATGTCCATAAATGACAATGCCATGGGCTGTATGCTGGGGCAAAAAGATGATATAGGTCACAAACGAGCTATCTATTACCTCAGCAAAAGATTCAGCATCAGTGAACACAAGTACACTCTGATCGAGAAGACTTGTTGTGCTTTAGCATGGGCTTCAATGAGGTTACAACATTACCTCCATGGTCACACAACCCATCTCATATCCCATGTGGATCCTCTCAAGTATGTGTTCAGTAAGCCCATACTGAATTGTCAACTGTCCAGATGGCAGTTGATCCTACAGCAATTTGACATCATCTACATGACGTAAAAGTCTGTCCAAGGTCAAGGAATTGCAGATCAACTGGCCGTCACACCTGCAGGGGATTACAAACCCTTAGAAACATACTTTCCCGATGAAGGAGTAATGACAGTCCAGCTACAACATCAGTACGATACATGTCATACGTGAAGAATGTATTTTTGATGGGGTCATAACACGAAGGCTGGAGCTAGAGCGCTTTTTAATATCCGGTACATGGGAGCAAAGATCCGTCGCCAGTTAAATTGCGATTTATCGGCACCAACAACACACGGTGAGTATGAAGGTCAGATCATGGGGCTAAAACTTGTTCGTTCAATGGGCGTCAGGCGGTTAACTGTCTTTGGGGATTCCGAATTGGTAATCAGACAATCCACGAGAATCTATCAAACCAAAGAATTATATTTGCTGCCTTACCATCGATAAGTTTTACAGATGGCTTTGGAGTTCGAAGAAGTCTCCTTTCTACACATTCCCCGTAATAGGAATGATTTTGCAGATGCATTAGCAACGTTGGCCTCCTTGGTTCATATACCTGATAAGGAAAACATGCCAAGCAGCACGTTTACTCTGCAAAATGCCCCAGTCTATGGGAATTATATTGGAGAAGTATCGGATGAGCTACCTCCCATCCACAACCCTTGGTATCAGCACATCAAGGAGTATCTACAAGATGGATCTACACCCACTAAGGCGAGCCTAACTGAGAAGAGGCGGATTCATCGACTTGTTATGAAATTCTACTTAAGCGGAGATGTACTCTACAAAAGAGATGCAAGATTAGGTCTCCTCAGATGTCTGGACAAAGACCAAGCTCAGAGACTCATGGATGAAATCCATGGTGGAGTATGTGGCCCTCACATAAGCGGACCCCTACTTGTCAAGAAGATACTCAGAACGGGGCATTATTGGCTTACACTCAAACCTGACTGTGATGATCACGTCAAGAGTTGCTATCAATGCTAGATTCATGGGAATGCTATCCACGCCCCTCCAAGGGAACTCCACAATATGAGTTCGCCATGGCCCTTCTCAATGTGGGGAATGGACATGATCCGGCCCATCGAGCCCAAAGCCAGTAATAGACATCGATTCATATTCACCATGATAGACTACTTCACCAAATGGGTAGAAGCAGCCTCCTTCCCCAGGGTTGCTAAAGAAGTCATCATTGCTTTCATCAGAAACAATGTTATTTGTCGATATGGACAACCAGATGTCATTGTGTCAGACAATGCTAAGAACCTCAACAACAACATGATGGAGGAGTTATGCAGAAAATTCTACATCAAACACCTTAACTCCGTCATCTACCATCCAAAGATGAATGGTACTATTGAAACGGTTAATAAAAACATCAAAAAGATCAAGCAGAAAATGTCCTCAAATCACAAAGGATGGCCTAACCTCTTGCCTCTGACTTTATTAGCCTACAGAACTTCCATGCGTACTTCCACTGGGGAAACCCCCTACTCATTAGTCTATGGGATGGAAGCAGTGCTCCCCATAGAGGTGGAAATGGAATCCCTCAGAGTATTGATGGATGCTTAGTTAGGTAAAGACCAATGGGTACAAGATAGGTATCACCAATTGTCTCTAATAGACGAAAGTCGAACCGCGGCTATCTTCCATTGTCAATTATATCAGCAAAGGATTGCACGATCCTACAACAGAAAAGTCCGACTACGGTAATTCAAATAATATGACTAGGTTTTGAAGAAGATCATTGACAACCAATATCAATCTAAGGGAAAATTTGCTCCTAACTGAGAAGGCCCATTTGTTGTCAAGGAGGTATTGACAGGAGGTGCTCTCAGATTGCAGGAAATGGATGGCGATGAATTTCCATAGCTTATCAACTCAGACACCGTGAAACGGTACTATATGTGAATTTACCATCAAACATACATCCTGGTTTTGATCATCAAATCACCAGTCATTCCGGTTTTGAACCCTCTCCTTTTTAGACACTCTTCTGCCCCTCAGGGAAACATACACTTCAAACCAGTAGCCTGGTATCACTTCATTTCAAACCTTTTATACAATTTTGGTTATCTTGAAGACAGGATTTAACCTTTCACAATTTCGGTTATCCTGAAGACGGGATTGAACCTTTGACACTTGCAGTTTATCCTGAAGACGGGATTAAACTTTTTCACACCCGCAGTTTATCTTGAAGACGGGATTAAACTTTTCTACACTTGCAGTTTGTCCTGAGGACGGGACCAAACTTTTTCTGCACTTACAGTTTATCCCCATTATGGGATCAAACTTTCTTCTCCCCGCAGTATAGCCTGCACATGGGATTCATGCTTCTCTTCATCTGTGATTCGTCCTAAGGGGCGAACTACGTTGACCTGATCTCCCTGATACCCGGGGGTACATAGGAAACCATATTCTATATGGCCTGGTCGTAATAAAGAAAAACAACAAAAACATTTCTTCCCTTTCTCTACAAAAAACAACAAAAAAATTTCTATACCCATCTGCCTTTCACATTCAGCATTGAACCTCGTATACCAGGTTCGAACTACGCAGACTTGATCTCCTCTTCAATAGGAGTACGTAGGCAGCCATTCATGGTTCAGTCTAATCCCTACCAGAACAAAAATACTTGTCACACGGTACTGGGATCAACTTTCAATTAGCCATATTTCATCGGTTTCAAATCAAAGGGATGGAATTACCCAACCTCTTCTCACAAGTAGAAGATTCAGTGGCCATCTAAGCTACGATCGTGCCTCAAAGAGCAATACCAACCCATAAGAGATAGAATTAACTAGGCTTCTTATAAATAGAAGTACTGGCGACCATCTGTGGTGCGGTCAATTTCAGAGAGGAAGAAACCATTCTCCTCTCCACTTTTCCATACAGATACCAGTCCCAAGACACCAAAGATGGTAGGGATATATAGAAATCAATGATCCATTCTGAGAGATCTTACGACGTCTTAATCCATCTATCAAGGATAAGTTCAGAATGCATCAAGATCACAAGGCCTTGGAGAAACAGACAAATATCAAGCAAGTATCAAGGCATAACTAAAAGGGAAGTGAATCAAAATATATTTCCCTGCCATACATAATACTGTTTGATATATACATATGTGTTATACATGACAAAATGGCTAAGCTAGTCTGTGCAGGAAAATACAAAGCTATCTACAGATCTGTGTGTATGCGGACTATCAGATCTAACATAGCATCCCTCTCTAAAGACGGAGGTAACGCTGTAAGCTCCTGCCCAATGGTATCTACACGAGCTAGCAGATCAAAGGCTAACTGCATGGTGGCATAATGCTCATCAATGTAAGCACTCATGTCGGCAAGACTGACAGTCATCTGGGATCTCACCAAAGTACTGTCTGCAATGGCCACATCCCTAGCAGATAAGGCGACATCCCGCTCCCCAATCAATGCATCCCTAGCTGATATAACATCATCCCTCTCTAATAGAGCGGTATCTCTCTCATCAAGAGCTGTCAACATCGCGGCCCTAGCCTGATCTATCTCGTAGGTCATCAGATGTAAGCTCTGCTCCAAATGTTGTGTCGAATACCGAGTAACAATGGCACTCGGGGTGGGAGAATCCATCACAAATGCTGGCAGCCCATCAGTCGAATCATCGATGGGAATATCAGCCTCCTCTATAAGCTCCTCATCGTCAAAATCAGTCCCCTGCACTGTGGATACTACCGCAGCCATGTCTCCATCCATGCGGAATACTCTGCAGAACAACCCGGATAACTGACAAAAAAAATCAAATTTCTCACGATCCCAACAGCATACAACCCGGGATCGTCTTTGTCGATAAATTGTGAAGCAAAAAGCACCGACTCACTTTCCCATCAAAAGGATGAAAATCCTGAAACTGGTCAAACTGACACATAACGGCCAATGGGTGGTAAGTAATCATGCCCCTCAAACCAGCTAGAGGGAGATAATCCATGCCCGGAGCATGAGTAATGAAGCTGTTGGGTGAGCTAAGCCCTGTACACGGCAATATAGCGAACGAATCTCCAATCCCTGCCAGAAAAGCTGACCAAGATACAACATCTATACACTCCGTAGGCTAGAAGGAGTACAACATGGCTATATCATGGGTGAAACAAAATCCATACCGTATGAATGTGCCAATCGGTCTCAAGTGTGACATAAACCACACATACAGCATAACCGAGCTACCTGTGAACACTCCTGCCGGATAAGTGTAGTAGTATGTAGCTGACCTCAAAGTCTCTACAATGATCATCGGTATAATGGTATGACCCTCCCTGAGAGCTCTCACTGCCATGATGACACCGATATCCAGCACATCCATGTACCACGTCATGAAGACGTATGACAATACACATAGAAGCAGTACATCTACTCTGGCTGAACGCCAATGTTCCTCCGGTGTGGTGAAATCCCCGGAATTCTATACATAACTATCCTCAAAGCCAAATCTGTCAAACAGAAAATGTTGGGATATCACGTGGCCGGATGTTATCTCGTCCTGTACCACTCTACGCCTCAATCCGATAAGGGTCATGAACTGTCTACTCATGTCTCCCATCACAATGTGCACGCAAGGTCTATCCAGCGGCAGCATCATCAATCGTGCATACTCCTCCATGGTAGGAGTCAACTCATGGGTCCCGAATCGGAATACTTGTCTATCCAGTACCCAATGCTCTAGCATACTCTCTACAAATCCTGTGGGAACCTGAAACATCAACAGGGTCATAGTATGCTGCAGCAAATCATCTACGATCACCATATCTGATGGTGATATACTATCGTACCATGAACGCATACAAGATACCACCAAAAATGGTGGGGTATGATCAAAACGACTAACTGTCAAAGAAGACATCTGTACGGGCCATGTCATAAGACCATCCAGGGGTCAATGCTGAATATCTCTAGACATACATACATATGCATAACATAATAACATGCATGATACAATAGATGGTAATATGATATAGGGAATGGAAAACTGTACATACATTCCTGTGTATATCATCATTTAATATATCTCTGTACAGCTAAAATACAGGGAAATGGGGCGAAGCTACCCAACATCTAACAAAGGCCTATCAAAAGATATAGTGAGAATGGGGCGAAGCTACCCAACATCTAACAGAGGCCTATCAAAAGATATAACGAGAAATTCATCAGAAAAAGTCAATAGTGTCGATGTCTACATCATCGATCCTGTCCACCTGATGTAATTCCTCCTGAGTCACTGGATCTCTATCTACAGGGATGTCAGGCCTATACAAGGGAGGATCTGCAATGACAAAACCATATGGGTCACCTGAGGGGCCAGTGCCAGAGCTGGAAAGATCAAAAGTATCTACCTCTGCAGGATCTCTGCCCAAATGCCGAATGAAAAGATGTAACAGGTCTAGCTGCCGAGTCAATCGGTCAATCTGTGTCATATGAGTTGGATCTCTGACACGGGCTAGCCAATCTATCATCATCATGGATCCTGGAGCCATATCCCCCATAAACTGTGTGGCGCGGGTTTGAGCTTCAATAGTACGAGGGATCCACCAATGCTGGAACATCTCTGAGACTAGGGGCCCTTTGACAATGTAAAACAGTCAATCTCCATCAATGGGATGTCAATGACAGGTGACTGCGAAACAGGCCAATAACGCCTGGCAGGAGGCAAGATCGGCATATGAATCTCTCCTGTAGTGCTCCTAATAGCACGCTCTCCTAAGTAGAGAGGAATCCTGCGGATGGAAATGACGTACTCTACTCCAGTCGGGTACCCATCCTCAAAACCAACTCCCAAATGCTCTCCAGAGTAGAGAATCCATGTGATGACATCGGCTGTCAATAACTCCGGTTGTAGGTGACAATGAGTGAAACCCTCAGCATAGGGACCTCCGCCAGTATGGAATGATGTCATCTTCGTCCTCGTGGATAGGTGTTTAAACCTAACATGCTCACAGGACACAAACAGGGAAGCCTCTCATAGGCCCAAAATTACCAACACAAAGGCAACACATCTGCTGTCAGTCAACACTCTTAACCTATACATGGGAAAAGACAAGAGAAACACTCACCAGCAGAAACGGGTAGAATCCTAACCACGCCTCGGTCAAGCCCTGCGATCGCATGTGCATTCCCCTGAGGAAGTAGGCAAAGGTGTAGGAACCCCAATCATACTCTCCTATACGGTCCACATGTCGAGTGGCGTTGATCAAAGCGAAGGACACTGTAGAAGAGTTATCTGCTATGCGATCCTTGACTCTCACATCATCGGGTATGGGCTCACTCAATAGCCCACTCATAGCATCTACGCTCAAAGGACCTGTACGAATAGTCCTGCCCTTGAACACCTCCGCCGGAACTCCCAACAAGGATCTGACGGTAGTAGGGGTGATATCCGTCGTGCAAGGTACCGGCGCCCCTCCAAACTCCATACCTGTGATAAACCACAAATCCATCGGTGTCATCATCACCTCACAGTCCAACAATGCCCTGAGGTAACCCCAGGGACAGCGACGGGGAAGAATGGAGAAGAACATCCCAAATCCCCAGCCATGTACGCTCGCTCTGTAGTCATCATGCAAAGCCTGATACATAGAGTGGATGCTAAACCAGTTCCCTCGAGGTTGCGTGAAGCCGGGAACCTACATCAAATGCAGATCAACATTAGAATCCTTGACTCCTCATCAATAGAAAATAAGGAAGATTAAAGATCTAACTTCATACCTCATTTGCATGTAGGTATACTGAAGGATGCCTATTCAAGTCACCTAGAAGATCCGGGTTCGCCACTTGAACACCTGGCAATTCCCTACGGGGAACACGTCCAGCAGTAGTGGGAACCTCGATCGGTACATCCTCCTCCTCGTCCTCGACATTCGGCACTTCAACCCGAATAGGACGTATCACCGCCTCCACCAAACGACGAGGCTGTTTAACAGAACGGCGTTGAGGCTCTTTAGAAGCCCTCCTTCGTACACTAGAAGTGGTCCTGCGGGAACTACTCAACTAATCTGGATCCATAATATCTGGACAACAAGTCTCCAAATCACCTCAGAAAGGGTGTGGTAATTTCTTACCTGGAGTCTTTTTCCAAAATGCATTCTATGATTATATACATGCATGCATTGTTTTAACATACTTCTATAGTAGAGTTAAAAATGCATGACTACCCGATGCCTACATTTTGAGAAAATTATTCCATAGCCCCCTTTGTAAATGGGACTATCCACATGCACATAGGCATGACTAGGTGGCCATTCAGTAGCACACCTATACACAGTCATATACATCCTATATGCATTAATTATATCATAGTAAAAATTTGTAAGTGTAGTCTAATTACCAGGATTATTTTACTTTTATACCTTTACTCATTTGTCCTCAGATAGGAAAAGAAATGACAGTAAAAGGTGCCAATTTGACTATTCAAAAGTCAAATTTTTTCACATCATTATGTTCAGCATGGTTTAATACTAACATTTGCTATGTTGAATATTTTTTATCAAGTCATATCAGCATGGATATTCACTACTATGTGTCTAAATGCATTTCATGTGATAAGTCATTTTCCAATTGATAGAAACTGGAAAAAAATACATGCATACGTTACTAGGACAGTGAAGAACGCTTGTATGGTGGCAGAATATGCAAAAAAGTTTCCCAAACTCAGTAGATCTGAAGAAGAGCTCTCAGATTTCCTTCGCAGCGCAACTTGAAAATGACTTATGAAAGCAACCATTCACCTATACATAGGCACGGTTGACCGAAGGCTCACCTGTGGCTCCTGCAGGTGTACTTGCGGCACTCCTACATGGGTCCCACACCTCCAGCTTGCTCTAGTTAGAATCGCAAAGGTGGTCTCTCAAGTTGAAAAGGTCAAATCAAGAATAAAAATGCTACGCGATTAAACGAAATAGCCTGAAATCCTGGTTTCTTATCGGTCAGAGTTAAACTCCCGTCGTCTCAATGGTATTCGCCTGAATGCAGGGTATACTATACCAATGAGCTCATCTTTCATAGATCATGCTCGGTAATACCCCACAAAGGTCCGATGTCATCATTTGCAGGATCACAACCCTAAATATCCCCAGTGGAGGTTACAACGCAAAACCACGAAATATCAAACCTCCCCGGTGGGGTTTACAACACCGAAGTTATCAATTGATGAAGTATCCCCGGTGGGGGTCACAACGTACATCCTTCAAGCATCCCCGGCGGGGGTTAAAACGTAATGCAACCATTTATACACACATCAATGAAGGTCAAGCAACCTTGACATCATGCCAGCCGATGGCAAGTAAACCCATCGAAGCAACTGATCTACGTATCCTGGGCTGGGGTTATAACGCAATGCTACCATTGACACATATATCAATGAAGGTCAAGCAACCTTGACAATGCACCCAGCAGGGATCTATCCGGTGATACACACATCAATGAAGGTCGGGCAACCCTGACGGTGACAAAACTGTTGGAAATAACTCCGACAGAATGAGGGAATATGTTATACACATCCTCAAACAGACAAAGATTTATCCCCACAAATCTCTTATACACAAGAGGTACCTCTATGGAATATAAGCCAGTGTTTAGGATTCAAGACTTTGGTGATAGCCCCAATGTCAACATCCTTGAAGACTTGGATCGCATGTCCAAGCCATCACTGATTATCAACCCAATAGGATTATCGGGGAGCCGACAATCATTTATGCATTATACATGCATTTGCATCATGTTGCTACATATAGCATCATGTTTATCTTTCTTGCATTTCAAGTGTCTAGAATTCTTTATCCTATCTATGCCTTGCATTACATGAATATGATAAAGAGGGGCATCTGTAGACACTCAAAATTTTCTGCACGCCTGTTACTGACATTGCAGGAGGGCAGATTTGTCTTTCGGAGATAACATTGGAAGATAGATTATATCCTTTCTGGATACTACCGGAAGTTCAGTTCCAACCCGGAACACAAACCGGGAACATCAGTCCCAACTCGGAACACAAACTGGAAACTTCATTTCGGAACCCAGAACACACACCGGGAGTGTCATTTCCAATCTCGGAGATAACCCCGAGGTATGCAGATCAAAGGACCGGCAATAACACCGGAGAGGACAGTTCTGTCTCGGCGATAACACCGCAACGCTCAGTTCCAGTCCCAGAAACAACACTGGGAGTAGCAACTCCACCTTGGTGATAGCCCCGAGGGATGCCATTGCAGTTTCGGCGATAACCCCGAAAATGCTTGCTTCACACGCGATCAGCTTCAAGCTCAGACCTCCTGCCGACGCACTCATACCTCAGACCCGGAGCTAATAACAAGTGACGAGCACACCCACGAGATGACAAGAGAGGCATACAAACAAGCGGTCCAATCTCGAGATGTAACCACGAGAGCAACGCGCTTCCGGTTCAAACCAATGATAACCCGGTGAGGAGTCAAAACGTCATCTTACCGCCTCAACATTTTTTCTCACAAGATGATATCGTGACATACCAACAAGTAGTCCAATCTCAGATGTAACCCTAAGCAACGTCTACTTTTAACTCAAACCGGCGATAACCCCAGCGAAGATTGAAACGTCATCTTGCCCCTTCTACACTTGCGCGTTGTCTCAACACTTCATACATACATACATCTAACAATGTCCCACAAGAACCGAGGAGTTACAATCCCGAGTGACTATTACGCGTGGCAGTACTTTGGATAGAATTTTAAGCTTGAAGACCATGGGCATAGACCCCTCTTCCTGACTTCGTACAACCTCTATCCATGTCAATGTGTAACTCTGGACACAAGCGGTCCGAAGAAGGTCAGATACACCACGTTCGGATTCTCGGATTAAAGTTCTGCAAGTTCAAGCGGACATTACAATGCATGAGTGCACGTACTTTGAGATGACGAGACCCACGAGGCTCGGATACACCACGACCAGCCGCAGGTACAACTGCGGCGGCCGTAGGTGTACCTGCGGCCATCCGTCTATAAATATGAGCCTTGGGGTCAGCCATTTAAGAAGGAGAAGGAGAGGAAAAGGCGAGGAAGCCCTGTCCATTTTGCTTTGTATACACCCCTTTTGAGTGTTTCCTCATCTTTAAACATTTGTTAGCTCACATATAGCTATCTTTTTATCCGACGGGAGCAGAGTCTTTATCCATTTAAAGTCATAGAAGTCTACATTGGCAGCCCACTATAAGCCTTCTCACATTTTATAAAGCCTTCTTCTCATATTAGCACACACTATTATACACATTGAGAGTCGTGTTGTGTGCATTTGCCTGCATTTTGATTCCGTGGTTTTATTTCGCTATATATATATACTTATATATGTATATATTTCATATATGGACTAACATTATCGAATTATGCCTCGATTGAGCCTAGACTTGGGTTTGGGCGTTTTGCTTATATATATATATATATATATATATATATATATATATATATATATATATATATATATATATAATCATGTCGAACATATCTCGATGAGCCTAGATTTTATATCAAAAGAAGCATTTATCGCTTATATATATATATATATATATCGTTATTGGACATATCCGATGAGCACTGGATTTTCATCGAAAGTGCCTTTATTGCTTTTTATATATATATATATATATATATATATATATATATATATATATTTACATTTACGTCGGGCAGTTCGGAGTTTACTTGTGGCCCTTTCAAACTTTTATTTACATTTCGTCTTGCTCAGAGTTTACTTCGTGGCGGTTGATCGCTTTTACAACTTTATTTACATTTCTTTCCACCTAAAGTTTTGCCGTGGCGGTTGATCGAGTCCATATATATATATATATATATTTACAACTTATATATATATATATAATCGCTATCGCTTTCCATACATATTGCAGTATCATGTGAGCCTAGGAATCATGTGATCACAAGTTCAGTCTACTGAATCTAGATTCGGTGACCATGATGGACATTTTTCAGCTATAAGCAACTTGTACATGATTTTACAGTGTCTGAATTTCCTTGGATGGTTGTTATGCCCATGAGGAGTTCGGCACTACTGTATATTATTTTCTCGAGAATGCTTCGCATCTCAAAAATAAAAGCAAGCAAGCTGAACATTTAATAATAAAATTGAAGTATCAAAGGCCTCAATTACTATTGAGCACAGGATTTGAAAAACCTCTTTTACAAAACCTCATTGCTATATCTCGTTTAAAACTGAATTTTTCTATAAATTCAAACCTTTTGTATATAGGTGCGAATGAGGCGTAGAAGTACTTCCAAATAATTGCACATTGATCAATACACACACACACACACATTCATATAACAGTTTCTTTGAAAAGTGGCAGTCACCATGGTAACACAGATGTCGGGGGGTGCCTAACACCTTCCCTCCGCATAATCAAGCCCCCGGACCCAAAATGAATCTACATTTCACAGATCCGTCTAGCGATGTCAAATCATCGGGTCAATGTGCAAACTTTTTTGATTGCATTAGTGGTGCAACCGATAAATACACCTGTTGGCGACTCTTAAAGTCAAATCGTCGATATTATACATGTCGGACCTTTTTCACTTGTTTTTTCAAACAAATCTCACATTAACATGAGAACACCAAAGAATAAGTAACGAAAAGGGGCACTCAAAAATCCCGACGTTGATAAGGTATATAATCATGGTAGCAGAATTTATTGTCCCACCAAGAAAATTAAACCAACTTGTACACGTTTTAACAAAGTTTGTTCAATAATAGAGTTGTGGTCCATACTACTTTAGAAAAAGTAGAGTGTCGGCGAGTCCTGCCAATTTACTTTTGTAAAAAGAAAATAATTGAACAAACGTCTGTATATCATACTTATCTTTAATCAACACATTTTATTCATAAATTATTTACACATTTTCAATTTTTCAACAATTATTCACAATTATTAACAAAAACTCACAATACTATCAACTGGTATAAACATATCATATCAAATAATATGAGTCACTGTACAATAACTAATGTGACAATTATTGAATAAAAGATTGAGTGACCTTTTACGGAATTAAGAATCAATAATATAAATCGCCGTGCAATAATTACTGTGATAATTATTGAATGAAATACATGGTGACTTCTTACGTAAGAATCAAATCAATACCTTACTATAAACAATTTAAATTCTATTAAAAGTAGGGATCAACACCTAATCATATTTATCTTGAATAACATATAAACCAACTAACAATTCATTATTCATTCAAGTTGTCTTTATTTATCGCATAAAATCATTATTCATATTCCAAAACTTTAGTAGTGAATAATAAAACTTGAAAAATCTAAAACCTCATATATGACAATCCACTATTCTGATATTATCACCATTTTTACTTTAACAAAAATATTATTTTTGTTTTTATCATAACTCATTCGTTACTTGTGTGTTTACATCCTGACACCTCATGAGCTTACTAACACTTCTAAAATATTCAAACTAGTATTCTGAACTTTACAAACAATTTTTATATTTTTCAGATTATCCAACAATTTTCAATAATTATTTCTATTTATAAAAACTATCATTTAATAGCTTCAAAATAGAAATACTAACTCCACATACTTATATATCTTAAAAACATCATCAATATTAATCTTACATTATTATAATATTTTTCACCAGAATGTATAATTTTCCACCATTCATAGAATTTTCTATGAATTTCCTCTATTTTTAAACTAACCATAAATAGCTTAAAAATACAATAAATATTTCTGTTATTCAATAATTTTCCCAAACTGTCCAAAAATTATAAAACAATATTATACCATTTTTCACCATGTTTCATAATTTTTCATCATTCATAGAATTTTCTATGAATTTCTTCTATTTTCAAACTAACTATAAATAGTTTAAAAATTCAATAATTACTTCTGCTTTTCAATAATTCATCAAAAATTTACAGAAGTTCTAAGATGATAATATAAACATTCTGTAAAAATATTTCAACCCAAATAATTTTTCTGATAATTTAATTATAAATACTAATATTCAGAAACTTCAATAATTCATAATAATTAGCCATTTTATTAGAAAATTACAGATCTAAAGTCATTTCCATGTAAAATTTAATTCTCTACAACTTTGTAGAAGAAAAGTTTTCCAAAATCTAACTCTGACATAGAGAGATATTCTTACCGAAAAATTCTGCTTGAAGATTTCTGAACCAGCCACCTCACAAAATTCATAACAAATCATAAATTAATCTTTAACGGTTCAAAATTTGTAGACATATACTCAACTTATATATGTATAACATATCCTAAAATCACAACGATCCAACGGTCGGATTAAAAATTATAACTCACGCAATATAGCTTATTAAAACTCATTTTTCGGACTATAAGTCCTTCTGACCAGTTTCATTCAAACAGTCACCACGAAAAATCCACAATGAATTTTTAGGTGACTCAAATTTCTGCGTTTAGCTTACTTCCAGGGCTTTCTTTTTATATATGGCTCATCACCTAACTCATTATACACAAAGAGTTATGGATTTTACAAAATCAAGTAGTAAACTAATTTTTCTAAAAATTTTATATTTTGTTCTTCTTTTGATTTCTAGATTTCTCTCATTTGATTCATGTTTATGCAAGTTTAAATCATCCAATACATACCTAAGTATGTACTCACTACATAAAATCTATAAAACTAAATGAATCAAGATTTTAAATATACCTTTTTCTTCATTTCTTCTTCTTCTTCTTCTTCCTTTTTATCTTTCTCTCTCTTTTTTTTTCTTCTGCCGAGGGAGGAAAATGGATGGAAGTGATAAGGAGTGTTTGTTTGTTATATATCTATATACACATAATATTCCTCCACCAATACTTCTCTCTCCTCTCCTTATCTCTTCACGTGAGCTTCTTCCATTTCTTCCTTCTCTTTTTCTTTTCTCTCTTTCTCCCCTCCCCCACATGTCCCCTAATCAATTTTCTCTTCCTCCTCAAATTTCAAATTCAGCCGCCCACTTAGGCCCACACCAAACATAGTTAATTTTTCTCCTCTTTTATTAGCTTATTTATCGGATTAAATGTTCATTTAATCAATTATCAATTTAACATTTTACAACTTTAGAATAATAATCATAAATTAAATTACCTTTTATTTCATAAAATTAGGGGTCTTACAACAAATATTCAAGAAGATGGGTATTTGACAAAACTCTAATTTTTCTGTCTTTGTAGAAAAAGAGCGTACTCTCCAACAATTGGAATGACGTCTATTGATATTTGATATTAGACCCATCTTATAAAGATATCAGTAAACTCTTTTAATATAATTAGAAAATAGGGTATTATTTAATTAATTAAATTCCTTTAATTAATTAAGCTCCCTAATCTTATTAGGGATAATTAATTAACATCTTTTAATTAATTTGCCTCATAATCTTATTAGGAATAAATGAGAGTACTTATATTAATTACATCCCAAAATCCTTTAGAAATTAAATAATAATAATAGTAATAATAATAATAAGACTCATCTTCTTATTTTATATTTAATATTTCCAAAATATTAAATAATAAATATTAATCTATTTAATTTATTTTATCACCATAGATTAAATTAAATACACTTAACTTATTATTACGATTATGTCATTTACTTCTTAAATAAATATTTTTCATTTTATGGTGTGACCCTTTAGGTTCTCCATATTAAACCAGTTGTGAATAAATCAATTAGAACAATTATAATCTCATTTAAATAAATAAATTAAACTATTAATTTATTTAAATAAATAATATTTATTCTATAATATAGATAAACATCCCTAGCGATTAACGACTTTACAGATAATATAGATTTCAACATTAATCATAAAAGAACCTTTGAGTAAATAGTTACCATACAATTCAATTCTTCCGCCATACAATGTCCCAATTAAATAAAAGACATGGAATTACTGTCAAATCTTATTTTATTTAATTATATGTACTTCAATTCTTAAATGCACAACTTCAAATAATATAAATTAGAAACTTCTTTCCAATTTCATTCTGCCTTGGCCAAAGACTCATGGGTTATCATTTATCGAATCACATAGGATATTTCTCTTCTTTTACTAGAAGTAGTAGATTATTTATTAATCATACATTACCTCCATGCACAACTTATTATACCCAAGCATACCATTTGATATTCCCTAAGGATTTTAAGAAATAAATCAAAGTATAAATTATCATATACAAGATATTATGATGATCTCAAGTCCAAGGATTACTTGCACTACTATCACTACAGGAATTCCTATTGACAGACAAGTAAAACTCCATTAGGTATTCCTTAGCGAGCCACGTTCAGTGAACTTATTCTCTAATAAGCACTTACATACTTTCTTTAGTGTCTCCAAACAAATGATCATGAGATCAATCATCCTCATCCAATGAGTAAGCAACGTATATACCAATCTTTCCGGATTCACTAATTCCCTTTTTAGTAATCCAACGATTGGGAACATTTTAGTTATTAAGCTATCTAAGAATTTAGATCTCATTAGCATGATCTCATCATGATTCTAAAAGCATTGCTTAAAACTATGGGTTTATCACATATTATTAAAAACAGCACCATGTAGATAAATTAAAGTCTTTAGTAAATGAATACTTTTATTAATAAACGAATAAGATTGTTACAAAGTACATATTTTATCATTAACATGATTGGCTTGTGTGCATACTACTTTCAATCTCTCACTTCCACTAAAGCGAATCAGCATGGTATCTCATACCCTTATTCTCTAAGTGACAATCATCCTATTGCTGGATAAGCTTCAATATATGGATATGTAATGTTATTCTTAAGAGTCCAATATCTTTATAGTGATTTCTCATCTTTCAATGATTCCTATAATCAAATGAAAGTGCCACAACACATGTTTAGATCCAAGATGAGACTTAGGAACTATTCCTAGTTCTGTAATGAACTTTTCATCCAAACAATCAACCTTCAGCTTCACTTACATCTATATACTGTCTTTATCACTAAAACAACAACTCTTTGTTATTTGGAACCTTTCCAATTCACTGGACCACCATTCCAGGTAACACCTTACCCTAAAGTGGATTTACTGTCGTCTTGGTCAGTCTGAAAAACTTGAATTTCTTAAGCCCTCTAGTTTTAATTCAGACCCACCATAAATATGATCACATCCTTAGTATCAGCTAAGTATTATAAGATATTTTTCACTGTCTTACAGTGATCTTCTCCAGAATATGACCGATCAACATCAGGTCTCATACATTTCATTGCACACATGATTGTCACTCATGCGATCACTCTTTTTAGGAGTCTATAGGGACTATTAAGAGAGATACACTCCATGGCTCATCAACATGAGAAAACTCATGAAGTTTACAATGCTAAACTACTTTAGCATCAAATGAATATACGTTCCTTGGGATAAGCCGAGCATCCTTTTAAATCTATCTATAGATTTATATCCCTAATTACGATACTCTTCCCAAATTATTCATGGAGGAATGTTTAGACAACTTTATCTTTATTAATTGTAGAATTGGTATGTCATTCTTTATCCATAGTGTGACGCCCCCAAAATAGGTATACATCACCCATCTTGAGTCGCCAAATACATGGTAGAAAATACAAATAAAAACTTAATCATACATCAGTCGTGTAAAATACGACAAAATATAGCTGAGAGTTTAAACAAGAATATTGTCACCTAGACAATAACCACACTCAATGGAGTCCTCATTACAAGTATTATCACATTATTCCGTGGAATAGTGAGGACTACTAAAGCCATTTATACTGGATCATCACTCCATTCCTCAACTTCTCCCAGCTATGTTCTCATTTCCTGAAGAGAACAATGAAAGAAAGGGTGAGCTCAACTAGCCCAGTAAGAAATATTATGACTAAGATAATGCAGAATAAATTATCATTAGCCCTCAACAATGTTAAACTAATATAATATAACAAACATCAAGTTTAACTACAGCGGAACAAGAAATCCATTAGAAGAGTCAAGTAGAGAATAAAATCTACTATCTTCTATGATTTAATAGGTTTTTCATCACTTTTATCGCTGAGACTCAGCTTAATAAATAATCCACATCATCGAATCACCGCACACTACTACCGAGGATATTCTTTAGTATCACGACCACAAATTATCCATGCACTACGGGCCAAGGATATTCGTGTATTCATTCATGGTCATGATCATGCCAACAACTGTCCATCAATGCACTACGGGCCAATAAGGACTTTTACCACATCATTTGTAACATTACGATCATGATTATACCGAATGATCCCTGGTCATAATCATACCACGTCCATCTATGCACTACAGGCCACAGATGACTTTCAACAAAATATAAACATGAGGATGATAACAATGATATAGGAATTCAATAAAACAAGTTCAAGAATAAATTTTTAAAGATTTATAATCTAATTTATCCAGAAATCAATAATGTCCAAATTGTCAACATGATACTTCTTTGTAGAGTAAAATTGAAGAATGCTCAGAAGAATATTTCCATGAAAAGATACTGGATAAAGCTCAAATATTAAGGATATTCCACTAATTTCATGGAGTATAGAAGCCAAAACCTTAACCAACTGAGTATAATAGAATATATAAAACTGCAAATGGATTTTTGCCCGCCATGCGGTAATCCACGTAGACAAATCATTTCCACAATTTAATAAGGAATGAATACGAAGGATCATTCACCATGCATGTGATAATCCACATAGACAGGTTTTTCCAACAGAATAATTAAGAATGGAACCAGGTCATGCGTAATCCGCATAGACAGGATATTCTAACAAAATAATAAAGAATGGAATAACAGAAGAATTCACCATGCATGCGATAGACTGCACAAACAGGTTATTCCAACAGAATAATAAATAATGGAACCAGGTCATGCGTAATACGCATAGACAAGATATTCCAATAGAATAATAAAGAATGGAATAACAGAAGACTTCACCAGGCATGCGATAGACTACACAGACAGGTTATTCCAACAGAATAATAAATAATGGAACCAGGGCATTCGTAATACGCACAGACAGGATATTCCAACATAATAATAAAGAATGGAATAACAGAAGAATTTCACCTTGTATGTAGTACTTCGCATAGACAGGTTATTCCATCATAATAATAAAGAATGGAATAACAGAAGAATTTTACCATGTCTGCGGTACTTCGCATAGACAGGTTATTCCAACATAATAATTAAGAATGGAATAACAAAAGAATTTCACCATGTATACGGTACTTCGCATAGACAGGTTATTCCAACATAATAATAAGGAATGGAATAACAGAAGCTCTCTTCATGAATACGAAAGAAATAATACCCCTTACCTTAGAAAAGCTGGATCTTTGGAGTAGAGAGGTAGAAGACTTCTCTTCTTCTTTCTCTTTATAATTTCTCTCTATAATAATTGCTCTATAGCTTGAGTGAATTGGTGAAGAATAATGAAGAAATGAGATTCTATTTATAGGAAAATATAGTTTCGATAATTGTACGTTTTGGGGCTCAGAATATTACAGTATAATACCTTCCTCTTTTCCTTCATTTTTAATTTAGTCATCCAAGTATTATCTAACTTGCACCACCTCTCCTAATAATAAATCATGTGAATCAATAGTTCTAGACATGTGAAAATATAAATTCTAGTATAGTACATCCATCTATACCTCTATTTTTAACTTAGTCATGCAAGTATTATCAATCATGCACCAACTCCCCTAATAGTAACAAGAATGTGAATCAATAGTATACACATGTGAATAAATAGTTATAATCATGTGAATCAATAGCAATTAATTGCTCATTTATCCTATTAATGACCCGATTGGTTAGTATAACTTCCAAACATCAATTAATATCGAAATAAATGTCGATTTCCACTAACACTAATAATTCCAACACAATGGAACTATCAATTTCATCTTTAATCAACACGAACTTATTCATCATTAATATTATAGCTCACAATATTTAACAACCAGGTCATTCCCAAGAAAGAGGGGGCTTTCCGATAAGAATTTTTCCTTATTGGCGCGCAATTAGATGACCAAACATCTCCTTGACATAACTTCTAGACATTGTAAATATTGCAATTTAATAATATGAATAACTTTGTCGTCTCAATTATTGATTTAATAACATAAAATGCAGATGATACTATGATAATAATTGAATCAATAATATGAGAGATATGATGCAACAATTATTGTAGCAATAATTGAGTGACTTCTCACGTAAGCATCAATAACCAATACCGTGTGCTACTATGCAACCACGCATATTACTATACTTTTACTACCGGGTAGTTTAACAGTTTTAACGGTAAAACTTTTGCCATTATTGTGACTCCCCCAAATCCAGGTACTTCATTCCCACAAGATATGGTGTTCACTTAATCAAACATTCATATCTAACTACCCAATCACAATAAAACTGGATAAATAAAACCTTTCCTATTAAAGGGTTACATAATAAAATCTCCCAGGTTATCTAACCTTTAATTACAATCATTCAAATATGGAAATTAAATAAACTTCATTAAAACCAAGTCTATGATCATCATAATAAAAATCTAACATCTCAATCAAAGTAAAATTATAAGTCTTCATCACTTGCACATTTTTCCATTTCGTTTGCTAGATGAAGGTTCATCTACCTTCTCTTCTTTAGCTGCAATGAGTTTTAAAATATGCAAGAGTGAGCAAAATAATTGCTCACTAGATACAATATGAAATCAACAGGTGTATAGTAATAATAACTACCAATAATAGGCTCATCAACAATGAATAGTACTCTATCATCTATAATCAGAAACTGAAATCCAAAATGTGGAATAAATATAAATGAGGGTCATAAGACCATGAACTATGTCCACAGTTGCGAGTAATCTTTCAACTCCAACTTTATCAGTCATAAGATTATAAGGACTCCTCGTACTTAGGGGGATCAGCCCTTCGTACCATGTATTGTGAACAAACATTTAACGCTACGCGTAAGTTAACCCCTAATCATAACATTAGGGTTGTTCATCTCAGTATTTAGAGTACAAGTCCACACCAAAGAGAGTTTGGTTTGGATAAGCTTTCAAGGGTAATTTGAAGTTCAACGATCATCAACTAGAGGGCTAGTTGAATTAATAAAATTATATTACAGAATAATTGTATTTGAATCAACATGGTAAACCAAAATCATGCTTTAGGAATAATCTAATAGCATATACTTTGAATAACTATAACATGCCTTGCTTGAATAATATTAAGTCAAGGTTAATTAGAAATGAGTACTAAGCATGCATATGGTTTGAGCGATGAAATTGCTCAACATTAGTATAAATAGTTGTGCATGCTAAACAACAAGTTAAATACAAGAATAACTTGTCAACATTAAACCAAAGTTTAGAAAGCTTGCATCATTCATAAGGTAATCGAATTGAAACAATAAATAGTTCAACAAGATAAAGAATTAGAAATCTTGCATTATTATATTGGGAACAATAATTGATTCCAATTACAAAAGTAGAGTTAGAGAACTTGCCTTGCTCGTAGGCTAAACCAAATCAATACGAATCACAATATCCTATAAACATATGTCATCATGACATAATTAGTCATTACCATCTTACAAACATAACTAAGTACGTTCATCATTTAAAATTGGATTTTTAATCACATAATCGAGTTATAACACAAGTTAATTATTAATAACATACTTAGTCATAGTATAGAAATACTAAAATCAACATTTTACGAGTCTCTACTATCATCACATAACAATTCCTTAAAATTTGGCCTACAAGCTCGTTTCTAACAGACTAATTAGCACATAAATCATATAGAGACTTCATGTAAACATTTTTCAAAAACTCTAAACATGATTCTACCCATATAACAACATAAACAACAAAATTAACAAACCCAAATTCACTGTTTTTGGCTAAAACTCATTTTTTTATATTTCAATGAAAATCAACACTGTAACTTTTGTTTTTCAACCAAAACCACTAATTAAAAGTGTCTTTATCAATGATTATACATACTCTAACAAATTAAACGATCAATTTATCAACTAAACCACTAATTCACCCTCAATTTCTACTTTAAGCTAAATAATATATTTTCATAAAAACTCTTTGTAAAAACATTTTCTTCACAAACATATACATAACCAAAATACATTGATTATAATCATATATATCCTATGAAAATAACCTTACAACACTAGTTTATCACATGAACACACATAAAATCAACAACTATATTAACACAAGAATTTTCTGGAGAAATAGGAGAAAGCTAAAACTAAAACTTTTTAAAACTAAAAGGGTAGAAGAATACCTTGATAGAAGATGATGGCCACCCTTTTTAATTCTCAAGCTTCTTCTTTTCTCAATTTTCTGACTTCTCCCAATTCTCTTGTTTTCTCTCTTGTAAGTTTTCTTCTTCTCTTCATCGAGTCTTTCTTTCTTTCTCTAGTCTAATATCGTCTTAGGATTATAACGCATATAAGATATAAAATATATTAATTATATAATATAATATAGATATAATCAATTAATCTTTGGGCCTTGTTTGGAAAACACAATTAGAATAAAGACTTAAGCAATAAGCCTTGTTTTGAAAAACTAAATTAAACTTCCTTAATTTATTTTAGTAACTCCCCTTATAACAAGGTTATTTGTCACACATTAACTTGATTAAATTAATCATAACAATAATTTATTAAATCACTTTAACACATAAATCAATATTACAAAATTATAATTTTCTATATAATTATAACTTTATTTAATCAATTAACACATCCTTTTAAATTTACAAATTCCAATAAAAGAATAATAATTCAATTAATCAAAATTCTCTAACTTAATAATTAAATTAAATTAGCAAAATAATTAATTTTCCTTAATTATTTATTTAACAAATAATTAACCACATCAATTCAAATTTGAACAATTATTTATTCAATAATAAACACATCCATTAAATATTTAAATAATTCAATAAATATTTAATATCACAATTAAAATTCTAGAATGTTACATCATTCCCTCTTTACAAGGATTCTTTCCCCAGAATCACAATTCAAACAATTCATTCGTCACATTCTTCCCTTCTTACAAAGATTCTGTCCCCAGAATCGAAGACATAGATTAAACAAATAACTCAGGGTAATTCTTCATCATTTTAGCTTCGAGTTCCCATGTAGCCTCTTCGACATTGTGGTTCCTCTAAATTACCTTCACAGAAGGTATCACCTTATTCCTGAGCACTTGTTCTTTCTTGTCGACTATCTGGATAGGAACCTCTTCATAGGATAAATCTTTGTCAAACTGCAATGGTTCGTACTCAATCACGTGCTTGTAATCAGGTTTGTATGGTCGTAATAACAAACACATGAAAATCATTATTAATGTTTTGCAACTCACGGAGGTAGAGCTACCTCGTAAGCCACCTCTCCAACCTTTCGCAAAGACTTGAAGGGTCTAATAAATCTCGGACTTAGTTTCCCCTTCTTACCAAATTGAATTTTTCCTTCCAAGGAGAAACCTTTAGGAATATGAAATCTCCATATGTCGAATAAACGATCCTATCTCGTGTTGATCAAAGATATTTCTTTTTATCTATCTTGAGCATTTATCAATCTTGTTTCGATGAGTTTGACAACCTCAGCAGATTTGTTGTACCGATTCGGGTCCTAATAGTTGATGTTTCCGACTTCATCCCAAAGACACGTTGGAGTTCTCGCACTTTCGCCATATAATGCTTCGTAGAGGCGGCATCGTCGATGCTTAGCGTGGTAACTCGTTATTGTAATCAAATTCCACCAACGATAATTGTTCATCCATCTTCCTTTGAAATCCATGATGCATGCTCTCAACATATCTTCCATCGTCGAATCGTTCATTCGCTTTGGGCTATCTATTTGTGGATGATGATCGCACTTTCATTCGCAAATCGGGTTCCCATACATTCTTGTAGTCTCTTCCGGAAGTTTGATGTGAACCTCGGATCTCTATCTCGACACAATTGACACTCGGAACTTCATGTCTCAACACGATCTCTTTAACATATAACTTTGCCGGTGATCAAGATTGAATCTAATCTTTATTTGCAAAAGTGTCTTGATTTTGTCAATCATTCCACTATCACCCATATCGCATCTTATCCTTTACGAGTTGTTGGAAGACCTACCATAAAATCCATTGTGATATGTTTCCATTTCCATTCCAGATCTCCAACGGTTAAAGTAACCCGCTTGGTCTTTGATGCTCGGGCCTTGACTCTCCGACATGTCAAGCACTTTTTGTAACGATTCTCGCAACGTCTCTTTTCATATTTGGCCACCAAAATGTCGCCGCAAATCTTGATACATTTTCGCATTTCTGGATGAATCGAATATCTCGAGTTATGAGCTTGGTCAAAATTTCTTCTTTAATCTCGTACTCATTGGAACCCATATTCGTCCTTCAAATCTCAAACATTCCATTGGTATCAATCTTGTATTTCACCTCTTTTCCCTCAACCACTTTTCTCCGATTTTTCGCATTCCTCATCCCGCGGTTGAAGCGTTCTTCACTTTGTCCACCAAAGTTGGGTGGCTTCCATCCGTAACATCTTTCATTGGATTCTCTTGGAAATTTGATTTCAACTCTAACCTTGACATTCTTTGTAATAAGCTCCTCCTTATCGATTAACAACATCAACTTTTTCCCGCCTTTCCTACTCAAGGCATCCGCAATCACGTTACTTTGCCCGGATGATAAAAGATCTCACAATCATAATCTTTTATCGGTTCCATCCATCTTCTTTGACGATGTTCGGGTCCTTCCGTGTGAAAATATACTTGAGACTTTTATGGTCGTGTAAATCTCACATTTCTCTCCGTAGAGATAGTGTCTCCATATCTTTGAGCAAACACAACAATGTAGCCAACTCTAAATCATGATTTGGATACCCTTTTTTGTAATCTTTCAATTGTCTTGATGCATACGTAATGACTTTACCGTTTTGCATAAGAACACACCCTAATCCCTTGTGTGAAGCATCACTATACACCACAAAATTTCCTGTATTATCTGGCAATGAAAACACAGGTTCCATACTTAGCTTCTTTTTCAATTCTTGGAAACTTTCTTCACACTTCTCCGTCCAAACAAATTTTACAGATTTCCTCGTTAAATTTGTTAACGGAGTGGCAATCTTGGAGAAATCCTGGATAAATCGTCTGTAATACCTTGCTAATCCCAAGAAACTTCTCACTTCTGATGGAGTTCTCGGTTGACGGATCCATTGAAATTCCATCCTTGTCAATTATGTGCTCAAGAAATTGTACACGTTCCAGCCAAAATTCATATTTAGAGAATTTCACGTACAACTTTTCTTTTCTTAGCGTCTCCGTCGTTAGGCGTAAATGTTCCACATGTTCCTCTTGAGTTTTAGAGTACACCAAAATATCATCGATAAACACCACCACAAACTTGTCCAAAAATGGTTTAAACACCCCTATTCATCAAATCCATGAACGTTACGGGGCATTTGTCAAACCAAAAGACATCACCAAAAATTCTTAATGTCCATACAGGAGTTGAAATGCCTTCTTCTAGACATCCTCCTTTCTTACCTCTGGATGATGGTACCCATTTCTCAAATCTATTTTTAGAAATATCTAGCACCCTTCAATTGATCAAACAAGTCATCTATTCTCAGTAATGGATACTTGTTCTTAATAATGACTTTGTTTAACTCTCTATAATCAATGCAAAGACGCATTGACCCATCCTCCTTATTTATTTAATAACACCGGTGCTCCCCACGGTGACACATTCTTTGGAATGTATTTCTTGTCCAACAACTCATGTAGTTGTACCATCAGTTCTTTCATCTTCACCGGAGCCATTCTGTACGGGGCTTTCGATATCGAAGCGGTTCCTGGCGCTAAGTCGATCACGAACTCGATTTCTCTGTCAGGCGGAAGTCTTGGCAAATCCTCTGGAAACACGTCCACAAATTCCTTAACCACAGGTATTTCTTCCAATTTCGCAGACCTTCTTACGAGTATCGACTATGTAAGCTAAATAACCCACATATACCGACTCAACAACTTTTTTTGTTGCATAATCGCTCGACATCTCATTTGTTCAAGGCGATTTGCTACCATTGAATAATACCTTTGATTTTGAGTCATAAGGTTTACATTTCTTTTGGTACCAATTATCGCTCCATAATTGAACAACCAATCCATTCCCAAAATAACGTCAAACTTTCCTACCGATCGGAATCAAATTTACCATCAAAATATTTCCTTAATGTTCACCTACGGTTCTTATATCTGAACCTAACAGAACTACTTCCTTATTCGTAATTTCTATGTTTAAAGGAAATTCAATTCTTCACTAGGCAATCCTAATCTCATAGCAAATTCATCAGATATAAATGAACAAGTAGCACCCGAATCAAATAATACATAAGCATCAATATCATTGATCGGGATAATACCTGACACCACATCCTTTGATTGCATAGCATCTTGCACAGTCATGTTGAAGGTTCTGGCTGTGGGCTTATTTGTTGTTGTTGGTCCCGCAATAGCCAACGCACCTCCACTAGCATTTCCCTTGCTCCCATTTGTCTCCCCAGATCTCTTCTTGGGGCATTCACGAGCAAAGTGATCCTTGGATCCGCACGTGAAGCACACATTCTTCTTAGCTTGAGTGCAATTTGGGGCGATGTGACCCTCCTGGCCACAATTGAAGCATACTCATTTCCCCAGCAAACACACTCCCTTATGAAACTTTCCACATGTATCACATGGTTCGAACTTTTTATTTTCTTTGGTTTCTTTTCTTCGATTTCCGGCTCCTCCATTCCCATTCCACTTCCTCTTCGGGTTTGTTGCCATTACTACCGCTAGTTACCACTACTCTTAGCTTCACCTTCACTTTTCTTCTTTCTCTCGCTCTTGATTATGCTTTATTTATCGCTCTCGCCTCCACTTTCGTGAGAATCTCCTTCTCCATCATTGTTGCAAATGTCTTCAATTGGAACACAGGAAACCCTCATCTGATTAACCGAGTTTTAGTCCTCGCTCAAACCTCTTCGCTTTGCGCTCGTCTATCTTGACCGATATGCGCAAACCTCGCCAACTCATTGAACTTCGTGGGCATACTCGACACCGACATTGTTCCTTCTTCAACTCCAAACACTAGACCTATAGTCGACTCTTGAACTCTCAGGAAATAAGTCTCAAGAACAACTCCTTAAACCTATCTCAAGTCATTACTCCCGGTCCTTCCCGAGTCTTGTTGGTTCGCCACCAATAACTAGCCTCCTCCTTCAACATAAACATTGCAAAAGTAGTCTTACGATTCTCCTCACCCTAGCAACATCAAAACCTTCTCGATTTCCATAATCCAAGTCGTCAGGCTTCAACCGGGTTCATGGATCCACGGAATTTCGGTGGTCCAACCACCTTGAAGTCCTTAAACTTAGCACCTTGGTTCTGAGGTTGATTCTGCGGTTGATTTTGCAGTGCACCGGTTAGTAACGTCACCAACTACTGAACGAGTTAGTTTCAGCATTATCATTGTTGGTTCCTTCGGTGATTCTCTCGACGGGGTGGTGACGCGTCTTGGAGGCATTTTTTGTAAAAAAATACACTCATTAGATTATTACTCAACTCTTTTCAAGTAATTTCTACTTAGCTTGCGCCCATGAAAGTAATCATTCCATAACACATAACACTTTGGATAAAGAAAATAATATTTTTTATTCAAAACTTCTTTGAAAACATCATATCAATATCATCACTGCTATTTACATTATTTTCCTAAACTACTAAAGTTTCAGGACATCATCATCATATCCCATAGGTTGCATAACACTTGGGATTAACAAATTATTTATCATAACATAACTCAAGTACACTCCCTACGATGTCCTATTAAGATATTGAAAGGCCTTATGACGCTCTTCTTCCATAACTCGGAACATGGTCCGACGGTCCAGTATGAACGAGGTAGCATCTCGAACTGAATTGGATAACCCATGACCCGATCTTAAGCTCGATTGATCGCGGTGTTGAACACGTTATCCATTTCTTCCATCCTCCTTCTCTTTGCTTGTGCGTCTCCCTTTGCTATTTCGGCTTGTTGATAAGCTTCACTGTACGTGTCTTCGGCTCTTGCCCTTCTTGCAGATTCTTCTCTTAACTTGCTCTTCAACTTTTCAACCTCTGCTCTCATTTGATCGTTCTCTTCTTCACTGTGAACCACCTTCTCTTCAACATTGTTCAGTCGTTCTTCTCGATCCTGAATCTCGTCGTCCTTCT
Source organism: Panax ginseng (assembly GCA_020205605.1). Taxonomy (NCBI): domain Eukaryota; kingdom Viridiplantae; phylum Streptophyta; class Magnoliopsida; order Apiales; family Araliaceae; genus Panax; species Panax ginseng. Next base: position 87,958,393 of record CM035130.1, on the reverse strand, counting down.
ATGCCAACGAAGTCTGTTGTTCAGCTACTATCTCTTGCAATTCCTCAATAGTTTCTTAAAGTTCCACGTTGTGGTCATGCACCTCATCGTATATACAGCCAACTATCGAGTTAAGTGGAATCCTTTCCTCCTCGTCCTCTTCTTCATCCGTCTCATGGCAGCTCCACGGGATCTTCCTCATCTGTTTCTACATTATCATCATCATCATCCTCGACCACATGAGTAATGGAGTGACTCGTGGAAGCAGATTGTTCCCAAACCACTTGAATATCACGAGATTCCTCCTCTCTAGGCATTTGAGGTCCTTCCTCCCTAGCATGATGGATTATCCGACATTAGTCATCATGACAACAAGATTTTTTTAAGTTTTAGTTATTAATCATCACTACTCGACTCTCACACGAGCACATAAGTTGTAAACACATAAGCACATAAGTGTTTTATTACTTTCTCCTTAAAACTCGATAATAGTTTATCATCACTATCTTCTCAAGGTTACTTCCTAAGGTTTTTTCCCCACCTAAGGTTCATAACCTAAGGCTTTGATACCAACTTGTGACACCCCCAAATCCAGGTACTTCATTCCCACAGGATATGGTGTTCACTTAATCAAACATTCATATCTAACTACCCAATCACAATAAAACTGCATAAATAAAACCTTTCCCATTAAAGGGTTACATAATAAAATCTCCTAGGTTATCTAACCTTTAATTACAATCATTCAAATATGGAAATTAAATAAACTTCATTAAAACCAAGTCTAAGATCATCATAATAAAAATCTAACATCTCAATCAAAGTAAAATTACAAGTCTTCATCACTTGCACATTTTTCCTTTTCTTTTGCTAGACGAAGGTTAATCTACCTTCTCTTCTTTAGCTGCAATGAGTTTTAAAATATGCAAGAGTGAGCAAAACAATTGCTCACTGGATACAATATGAAATCAACAGGAGTATAGTAATAATAACTGCCAATAATAGGCTCATCAACAATGAATAGTACTCTATCATCTATAATCAGAAACTGAAATCCAAAATGTGGAATAAATATAACTGAAGGTCATAAGACCATGAACTATGTCCATAGTTGCGAGCAATCTTTCAACTCCAACTTTAACAGTCATAAGACTATAAGGACTCCTCGTACTTAGGGGGATCGACCCTTCGTACCATGTATTGTGCACAAACATTTAACGCTACGCGTAAGTTAACCCCTAATAATAACATTAGGGTTGTTCATCTAAGTATTTAGAGTACAAGTCCGCACCAAAGGAAGTTTGGTTTGGATAAGCTTTCAGGGTAATTTTGAATTCAACGAACATCAACTAAGGATTAGTTGAATGAAACCAAGAACATTTCACTACAGAATAATCGTGATTGAATCAATCATAGTAAACTAAAGTTATGCTTTAGGAATAATCTAAGAGCATACAATTTGAATAACTACAACACCTTGCTTGAACAATAATACTAAGTCAAGGTTAATTAAAATTGAATACTAAGCATGCATAGCAATTTGATTGATAAAAATGTCCAACATTAGAAAATATAAATTTTGCATGCTAAACAACAAGTTAAATACAAGAATAACTTCCTCAAGAATAAACCATACATCATTATATCATAATCGAATTGAAAATAATAGTTTTATTAACAAGATAATAGATTAAAAACTTCTCAATGAAAAAGAGAGTTTAGAAAACTTGCATTATTATAAAATTTAAGCGATTGCACAATTCTAAAAGTAGAGTTAAAGAACTTGCCTTGCTCGTAGGCTAAACCAAATCAATACTGAATCACAATATCCTATAAACATATGTCATCATGACATAATTAGTCATTACCATCTTACAAACATAACTAAGTACGTTCATCATTTAAAATTGGCAAGTTAATTGAGTTAATAACATACTTATTCATAATCGAGTTATAACACAAGTTAATTGTTAATAACATACTTATTCATAGTATAGAAATACTAAAATTAACATTTTTATCACCCTATTATCATCACATAACTTTTCTTAAAATTTCAAGTACAAAATCAAAAAGTGACCATTCATTTCACTAACCATTATAACTAACTTTCGTGTCGCAAGGCGTGGGCATATGGCATGGCGTTGTATGTGGCGTAGAGATCAAGGCTACAAGGTCATGCATTGAGTCGTGAGCATGGCGTTATGGCGCCACACATTCTTACTGTTATCAGAAGTCCACACATGAACGAATGACTTGAGACCTCTGAGACAATGACCTAATAACAAAGATGAGAAAAAGCCAATTTTGGCCTACAAGCTCGTTTCTAACAGACTAACTAACACATAAATCATATAGAGACTTCATGTAAATATATTTCAAAAACTCTAAACATGATTCTACCCATACAACAACATAAACAACAAAATTAACACACCCAAATTCACTATTTTTGGCTAAAACTCATTTTTTTATATTTTAATGAAAATGAACACTGTAGCTTTTGTTTTTCAACCAAAACCAATAATTCAAAGTGTCTTTATCAATGATTATACATACTCTAACAAATTAAACGATCAATTTATCAACTAAACCACTAATTCACCCTCAATTTCTACTTTAAGCTAAACAATATATTTTCATAAAAACTCTTTGTAAAAACATTTTATTCACAAACATATACATAACCACAATACATTGATTATAATCATATATATCCTATGAAAATAACCTTACAACAATAGTTTATCACATGAACACACATAAAATCAACAACTATATTAACACAAGAATTTTACAAAGAAATAGAGAAAGCTAAAACTAAAACTTTTAAAACTAAAAGGGTAGAAGAATACCTTGATAAATGATGATGGCCAACCCTTTTAATTCTCAAGCTTCTTCTTTTCTCAATTTCTCTAGACTTCTCCCAATTCTCTCTTGTTTTCTCTTTGTAAGTTTTCTTCTTCTCTTCTACTGAGTCTTTCTTTCTTTCTTTCTTTAGTCTAACATACGTTTTAGGATTATAACGCATATAAGATAAAAAAAATATATTAATTATATACTATAATATAGATATAACTGATATCAGTTATATAAGTTTTGAAAACCAAAAGCCATAAGGCTTGTTTGGCTAGTGACCAAAAAATAACCAATTAATCTTTAGGCCTTGTTTGGAAAAAACACAATTAGAATAAAGACTTAAACAATAAGCCTTGTTTGGCAAAACTAAATTAAACTCCCTTAATTTATTTTAGTAACTCCCTTATAACAAGGTTATTTGTCAGACATTAACTTGATTAAATTAATCATAATTATAATTTATTAAATCACTTTAACACATAAATCAATATCACAAAATTATAATTTTCTATATAATTATAACTTTATTTAATCAACTAACACATCCTTTTAAATTTACAAATTCCAATAAAAGAATAGTAATTCAATTAATCAAAATTCTCAAACTTAATAATTAAATTAAATTAGCAAAATAATTAATTTTCCTTAATTATTTATTTAACAAATAATTAACCACATCAATTCAAATTTGAACAATTATTTATTCAACAATAAACACATCCATTAAATATTTAAATAATTCAATAAATATTTAATATCAAATTAAAATTCTAGAATGTTTAAAAGATAATTACGTCGTTTTTTAACTACGACAATATTTCCATTTATTGGGGTCCACCGATAATTGTATGGTAAATACGAATATTTTTTACATTAAAAGCGAATATTCCATTAATGATCGAATATTATATAACAACTTGCATACTTTGAAAAATTTATAAATACTACCCACAACTATAACACTATCTCAAATCCACACCATCATATTAAAAAAAAAAAATTCGAGAAATTTAAATCTTTATTCATAAAATCAGTGTAAGACCCCAACTTTTATGAATAAAAATGAATTTTCTATAAATATCATTTTTGAATATTATGGAATAAATTTGATATAATGTTATAGTTGTGGGTAATATTTATAAATTTTGCAAAATACGTAAGTTGTTATATAATATTCGATGGCTCTGTGAATATTCATTTTAAAACAGTGAATATTCGTGATTTACCAGACAATCATTGGTGACCCTATTAATGGAATTATCATTTGATTGAGAAACGACAAAAATATTTTTATGAAAATAACGGCAGAAGTTTTACCGTTAACTGTTAAAACACCCGGTGTTAAAAGTACAGGACTATGCGTGGTTGCATAGTAGCACACGGTATTTATTATTGATGCTTACGTGAGAAGTCATTTAGTTTTATTCAATTATTGCTTCAGTCTCGTTAATTGATTCAATTATTGTTGATATTTTATAATTGAGACGACGAAGTTATTAATATTATTATTTGTAATATTAATGATGTCTAGAAGTTCTGCCAAGGAGAGGTTTGGTCACCTAATTGCGCGCCAATAGGGAGAAATCCTTATTGGAAAGCCCCCTCTTTCCTGGGAACGACCTGATCGATTAATAGTGTGAATAATAATAATGATGATGAAGTTTTATTTTATTAGTATTATTAATGTAATAAAACAGAAAAGCTTTTTATATAAAATAGAATACTTTTATAAAGTTATTCGTTTTATTAGGCTAATAGTAAAATCTTTTTATATAAAACAGAATACTTTTATAAAGTTATTTATTTTATTAGACAATAATTAGAATATATTATATTTTATTATGCATAGTGTTTGCATAGTGCCTACATAATGTTTGCATAGTAAAATCTTTTTATATAAAACAGAATACTTTTATAAAGTTATTCGTTTTATTAGATTATAAATAGAATATATTATATTTTATTGTAAACCAATCTGAACCGTCCGTTTAAAAGTAAATCAATTTGGATTGTTCATGGATTGGTTAGTATTCAGTCCATTCTTCTATAAATAGAAGCTCATTCCCTCATTATTTCTTACGAATTCACTGAAACGCTAGAGAGAGAAACTGTAGAGAAAATTTTTCTTCTATAATCTTGAGCGTATTTCTTTAGCATTTAAGAAAGCTTTGAGCATAGTGCAAGTTTCTTCAAGTATATCCCCGCCCTACCGTCGGAGAACTCTTCTTTATAAGGTAAGGGGTATTATTTCTTTTTCATATTCATAAAGAGAACTTCTGTTATTCCATTCTTTATTATTATGTTGGAATAACCTGTATATGCGGTCTACCCTATACTTGGTGAAATTCTTCTATTATTCCATTATTTATTATTTTTCTGGAATAACCTGTCTATGCAAAGTACCACATACATGGTGAAATTCTGTTGTTATTCCATTCTTTATTATTCTGTTGGAATATCATGTCTGGGCATTTTACGTCAGACCTGGTTCTATCTTTATTATTCTGTTGGAATATCTTGACTGTGCATTTTACGCCAGACCTGGTTCCGTTATTTATTATTTACATTGGAATAACACATACATGTGAAGTACCGCATGCATGGTGATTTCTGTTGTTATTCCATTCTTTATTATTCTGTTGGAATATCATGTCGGTGCGTATTACGCCTGACCTAGTTCAGTTATTTATTATTATGTTGGAATAACCTGTCTATGCAAAGTAATGCATGCATGGTGATTTTTTTTGTTATTCCATTCTTTATTATACTCAGTTGGTTAAAGTTTTGACTTCTATATTCCATGAAATTAGTGGAATATCCTTGATATTTGCGCTTCATCCAGTATCTTTTCATGGAAATATTCTTCTGAGCATTCTTAAATTTTACTCTACAAAGAAGTATCATGTTGACAATTTGGATGTTATTAGTTCCTGAATAAATTAATTCTTGAACTTGTTTCATTGAACTCTTATATCATTGTCATCATCCTCATGTTTATATTTTTTTTGAAAGTCATTTGTGGCCTGTAGTGAATAGATGGACTTGGTATGATTATGACCAGGGATTATTCGGTGTAATCATGACCGTAATGTTACAAATGATGTGGTAAAAGTCCTCACTGGCCCGTAGTGCATTGATGTATAGTTGTTGGCATGATCATGACCATTGATGAATACACGAATATCCTTGGCCCGTAGTGCATGGATAATTTATGGTTGTGATACTAATGAATATCCTTGGCCATAGTGCAGGGAAGATGTGGTTTATTTATTAAGCTGAGTCCTAGCGATAAAAGTGATGAAAAACCTTTTAAATCATAAAAGATAGTAGATTTTATTCTCTACTTGACTCTTTTAATGGATTGTATGTTCCGCTGCAGTTAAACCTGATGTCTATTGTATTTTATCAGTTTAACATTGTTGAAGACTAATGATAATTTATTATGCATTATCTTAGTCATAATATTTCTTACTGGGCTAGTTGAGCTCACCCTTTCTTTCACTGTTTTCTTCAGGAAATGAGAACGTAGTCGGGACTAGTCGGGGAAAGAAGTGACGGTCCAGATGATAGTATTAGTAGTCCTCACTATTCTGTTAAATAGTGTGACAATAAATGTAATGAGGACTTATTTTGAGAGTGGATATTGTCTAGAAGACAATATTTGTATTAAAACTCACAGCTCTCTTGTTGTATATTAAAGATTGTATTTGTATTCTGTACCATGTATTTGGCGACTCAGAATAGGTGATGTATACCTATTTTGGGGCCATCACAGTTGGTATCAAAGCTTAGGGATATAATCCCTAGCTGAGATGTGAGACAAGAACTAGGAGGGGAGAGACAAGGAATTCCTTCGCTAGTATGACCTACCTAAGTTTATTTTATATTTAATTGGTCGGTCAGAGTATAGGGATAATATGTGATATGTTAATTAACTCTTATTTTGTGGCAGTGTTTGAAAATGACATCCGAGAATGTTGAGAACATCAATGGAGCATAGGAGACCATTGAGTCTCCACAGATCAATAATCAGGATAATGTGTATCAGGAAGGCGACAATCCTCAGGCAAACAACAACACTGACCAGTTGATGAACGGTGGAATGTTCAGAGGCTTTATACAATTCATGCAACATCAAGCAAGAGCGGCTCCTGTCCAAAATGTAGGTGGAAACACTGGCAACTCTCGGACGGTCACAGCTAAGCAGTTCAAGGAACTGAGACCACCAGAGTTTTGTGGAGAGCCAAAACCACTTAAGGCGGAGATGTGGATAAAGTAGATCTGTAAGATATTTGATGTCTTGGGATGCTTCGAGGAGAAAAAGGTTCCCTTTGCCACCTTCATGTTGCGTGCAGAGGCAAATTATCGGTGGGAAATCAGAAATGTACTCAACTCGCCAGATCAAGATGACTTGGGAAAAGTTCCAAGAATTGTTCAACGACAAGTATTTTCCCAAAAGTATTCGTCACATGAAAGAGGTAGAGTTCATTAAGCTGGAGCAAAACAACATGACCGTGTCACAGTACGAAGCCAAGTTTGCCGAGTTGTCTCGGTTTGCGTCCCATTTGGTTGATAATGAGGAGAGAATGACGCAAATGTTTCTAAGAGGTTTGAAACCCGAGATACGTCAATATCTTATCTCTCATAAACTGTGTTTGTATTCAGATGTTGTTAATAGGGCTCAATTATTGGAGCGCGATAATGAGTCAACCCAACCAAAAGAGAGCATCCGACAAAATGATAATACCAGTGATAACAGTCATCAAAGCGGTGACAATAAGCGTGGAGGGAATCAACATGCCAGAAATGGTAACCACTTCGGTGGTAATCATGGCCAAAATAATAAGAATGGACATTTCAAGAAGAGGAGATTCAACAATGACAGAAAGACATCAGCACCAGCACCCGTGGTTAAGGAAGGAGAACGACCACCTATCATATGCTTCAAATACGGAGGGGAAGGACACATCAGTCCAAACTGCGCGATGTCGTCCAAAGCATGTTATAATTGTGGAAGAGAATGTCACCTAGCCCAATTTTTTCGTTCACCAAAGACAAGTTCAGCTAGGATGGAGGCACCAAAGGACGTCCCAGAAAAGTCAAAACTAGTAGTGCAAGGGAGAGCGTTTGTCATGACCTCCCAGAAAGAAAGGAACCCGAACGAGGTCATCACGGGTAAGCTTATCATAAACTCTAGCGAAGTTTATACCTTATATGATATCGGTTCTACCCATTCTTTTATTTCTCCTACTTGCGCTCAACGTTTAAATTTGACTCCAGAGAAATTAAACTTTGACTTATCTGTTGAAACTCCGTTGGGAGAAACCTTCATTACATCCAATGTTTATAAGTCTTGTTTGGTTCAAATCGGTACCCTCACATTACCTGTTGATCTTATTTCATTGAAAATACTTGCATTTGACGTAATTCTAGGGATTGATTGGTTAACCACTCATCATTCAAAAATTGATTATTTTCGTAAGGTTGTTAGCTTTCATATTCCTAACCAACCTATTATGCGAATTCAAGTAACCAAACCATTAAAATCAATCACTGTGATCTCAAGCCATAAAGCTATTCGTTTATTGAAAAACAGATGTTAAGCTGTCTTAGCTCATGTCACGGATCTAAACAAAAATACGTCAGTTTTAAATGATATTTCTATTGTTAATGAATTTCCTGACGTATTCCCTGAAGAACTTCCTGGCCTACCCCCAGAGCGTTAAATTTAATTTTATATTGACCTTGAACTCGATACAAAATTTATTTCCAAAGCCCCATATCGAATGGCTCCTATTGAACTTCAGGAGTTAAAGACCCAACTGCAGGAATTGTTAGACATCGGTTTCATTCGTCCTAGTACTTCTCCTTGGGGTGCTCCTGTTCTATTCGTGAAGAAGAAAGATGGGAGTATGCGACTTTGTATTGATTATCGGGAGTTAAATCATGTCACCATAAAAAATAGGTACCTATTGCCACATATTGATGACCTGTTTGACCAGTTGCAAGGAGCCAAATTCTTTTCAAAGATTGATCTTCGTTCTGGATATCACTAATTGAAGATTAGAACCGATGACATTCCAAAGACAACTTTCAGAACTCGGTACGAGCATTATGAATTCCTAGTTATGTCTTTTGGATTAACTAATGCTCCTACTTCCTTCATGGATATGATGAACCGAGTATTCAAGGAATATTTGGATCACTTTGTGGTCGTCTTTATTGATGACATCCTTATTTATTCCAAAAATCATGAGGATCATGAGCAACACTTGAGGCTGATACTCCAAAAGCTTCGTGAATATAAGATTTATGCCAAGTTAAAGAAATGCGAGTTCTAGCTTGAGGAAGTAGCATTCCTTGGGCACTTGGTATCAAGTCATGGAATATCTGTTGACCCAGCAAAGATTGAAGCTATTCAAAGTTGGGAGCAACCTAAATCAGTGACCGAAGTACGTAGCTTTCTCGACTTAGCTGGTTATTATCGGAGATTCGTAGAAGGGTTTTCTCGAATCGCTACTCACTTAACTCAGCTAACTCGGAAAGATAAAAAATTCAGTTGGAGTGAGGAATGCGAGAAGAATTTTTCAGAACTCAAGAGGAGGCTCATTTCAGCACCTGTTCTGACAATACCATCTGGCTCGGAGGGATTTGTTATCTACAGTGATGCTTCGGGCAAAGGGTTAGGATGTGTTCTCATGCAACATGGGAAAGTCATAGCCTATGCCTCTCGACAACTCAAAGAATATGAGAGGAATTATCCTACTCATGATCTAGAGTTGGCAGCTGTTGTCTTCGCATTTAAAATTTGGAGGCATTACTTGTATGGGGAGAAAGTGAAGATCTTTACGGATCATAAAAGCCTCAAATATTTCTTCACTCAAAAGGAACTCAACATGCGACAGCGACGTTGGCTTGAACTATTGAAAGATTATGATCATACCATTCAATACCATCCTAGAAAAGCGAATGTGGTAGCTGACGCATTGAGTAGAAGATCATATGATTGCCAATGCAAAGGCCCATTTTGTATGACTTGCAAAGGATGGAGATAGAGATAAAGACTCCAGGGACTCAAGTGATGATGGCGAATATACGAGTGGAATCGACTTTAATCGATAAAGTTAAAGTTGCTCAAGCTACAGACCTGGAACTGATGCGTATGAGGAAGAAAGTACAAGAAGGTGCTATGCCGGAAGCAAGAATCAATGAAGAAGGAATACTTCGAGTCAACTCCAGACTTTGTGTTCCTAACGACCCTAATTTAAAGTATAAAATCATGATGGAGGTGCACAACACACCATTTGCAATCCATCCTGGGAGTACCAAAATGTATCATGATCTTCGACATACATTTTGGTGGGGCAATATGAAGAGAGAGATAGCGATGTTTATCTCAAGGTGTATAACTTGTCAACGAGTCAAGGCGGAACATCAAGTACCAAAAGGTCCATTGCAACCGCTTAAAATTCCAGAATGAAATTGGGAGCACATTACCATGGATTTCGTTATTGGTCTTCCCAAGGTTTCTCAAGGCATAGATGCAATTTGGGTCATTGTTGATAGATTGACCATGTCTACTCATTTCTTACCAATACGAGAAACTTATACACTTGAATGTCTTGCTCGTATGTACATAAACAAGGTTGTAAGATTGCATGGTATGTCAGTATCCATAGTTTCTGATCGAGACCCAAGATTCACTTCAAGATTTTGGGTTAGTTTGCAAATAGCTATGGGCACAGATTTACGATTTAATTCGGCATATCATCCTCAGACGGACGGACAATCAGAGAGGACTATTCAAACTCTTAAAGATTTATTAAGACTCAGTGTCCTTGACTTCAAGGGAAGTTGGGACAAGTGCTTACCATTGGTGGAGTTTTCCTACAACAACAGTTATCAAGCAAGTATTGGCATGGCTCCATTCGAGGCGTTGTATGGAAGAAAGTGTCATTCTCCAGTATGCTGGGATGAGGTGGGTGAAACAACGTTGTTGGGACCGGAGTTGGTATGTATGACTATGAAAAAGATTCAAACGATCCGACAACGTATAAAAACCTCACAAGACCGACAAAAGAGTTATGCTGATCTTCATCGAAAGGACGTGGAATTCGATATTGGAGATCATGTGTTATTACGTGTTGCTCCATGGAAAGGAGTTACGAGATTTGAAAAGAGAGGAAAGCTCAATCCTCGATTCATTAGCCCATTTTTAATCCTCGATCGAGTAGGGACTATAGCCTATAGAATCGCTTTACCGCCAAGTATGTCTCGTGTTCATAACATTTTTCATATATCCATGTTACGTAAATATGTGAAAGACCCGAACCACATTATTGAGTTAGAACCGGACGAAATAGCGGAAGATTTAACGTATAAAGAGGTTCATGTTCAAATCTTGGATAAGAAGGAACATATTCTACGCTCCAAGGTTATACCTCAAGTCAAAGTTTTATGGAGGAACCACGATGTTGAGGAAATGACCTGGGAGTTAGAATCTGAAATGAAATCAAGGTAACCTTACCTCTTCGACATACCAGGTACGTACCCTAATTTCGAGGGAAAAATTTCATAAGAAGGGGGATTGTAAGACCCCAACTTTTATGAATAAAAATGAATTTTCTATAAATATCATTTTTGAATATTATGGAATAAATTTGATATAATGTTATAGTTGTAGGTAATATTTATAAATTTTCAAAGTACGCAAGTTATTATATAATATTCGATTGGTCGGGGAATATTCATTTTAAAACAGGGAATATTCGTACGACGGTACAATCATTGGTGGACCCCACAATGGAATTATTGTCGGATTGAGAAAACGACAAAAATATTTTTATGAAAATAACGGCAGAAGTTTTACCGTTAACAGTTAAAACACCCGGTGTTAAAAGTACAGGACTATGCGTGGTTGCATAGTAGCACACGGTATTGATTATTGATGCTTACGTGAGAAGTCATTTAGTTTTATTCAATTATTGCTTCAGTAATTGTTGCATAGTATCTCACGTTAATTGATTCAATTATTGTTGATATTTTATAATTGAGATGACGAAGTTATTAATATTATTATTTGCAATATTAACGATGTCTAGAAGTTCTGCCAAGGAGAGGTTTGGTCACCTAATTGCGCGCCAATAGGGAGAAATTCTTATTGGAAAGCCCCCTCTTTCTTGGGAATGACCTGATCGATTAATAGTATGAATAATAACAATGATGATGAAGTTTTGTTTTATAAGTATTATTAATGTAATAAAACAGAAAAACTTTTTATATAGAACCGAATACTTTTATAAAGTTATTCGTTTTATTAGGCTAATAGTAAAATCTTTTTATATAAAACAGAATACTTTTATAAAGTTATTTGTTTTATTAGACAATAATTAGAATATATTATATTTTATTATGCATAGTGTTTGCATAGTGCCTGCATAGTGTTTGCATAGTAAAATCTTTTTATAAAACAGAATACTTTTATAAAATTATTCGTTTTATTAGATTATAAATAGAATATATTTTTTTTTTGTAAACCAATCTAGACCGTCCATTTAAAAGTAAATCAATCTGGACCGTTCATGGATTGGTTACTATTAAGTCCATTCTTCTATAAATAGAAGCTCATTCCATCATTATTTCTTACGAATTCACCGAAACTCTAGAGAGAAACTGTAGAGATAATTTTTCTTCTATAACCTTGAGCGTATTTCTTTAGCATTTAAGAACGCTTTGAGTGTAGTGCAAGTTTCTTCAAGTATATCCTCGCACTACCGTCGGAGTACTTTTCTTTATAAGGTAAGGGGTATTTTTTTTTCATATTCATAAAGAGAACTTCTGTTATTCCATTCTTTATTATTTTGTTGGAATAACCTGTATACGCGATCTACCCTATACTTGGTGAAATTCTTCTGTTATTCCATTATTTATTATTCTTTTGGAATAACGTGTCTATGCGAAGTACCGCATACATGGTAAAATTCTGTTGTTATTCTATTCTTTATTATTCATTGGAATATCCACATCACATGCTTTTTCTGTGGGACTGGTTAAAATCTTTATTATTATGTTGGAATATCTTATGCATGCGTTTACGTGGGACTGGTTCCGTTATTTATTATTCTGTTGGAATAACTTGTCTATGTGAAGTACCGCATGCATAGTGATTTCTGTTGTTATTCCATTCTTTATTATTCTATTGGAATATCCTGTCGGTGCGTATTACGCCTGACCTGGTTCCGTTATTTATTATTATGTTAGAATAACCTGTCTATGCGAAGTACCGCATGCATGGTGATTTATTTTGTTATTCCACTCTTTATTATACTCAGTTGGTTAATGTTTTGACTTCTATATTCCATTAAATTAGTGGAATATCCTTGATATCTGCGCTTCATCCAGTATATTTTTATGAAAATATTCTTCTAAGCATTCTTAAATTTTACTCTACAAAGAAGTATCATGTTGATAATTTGGATGTTATTAGTTCTTGAATAAATTAATTCTTGAACTTGTTTTATTGAACTCTTATATCATTGTCATCATCCTCATGTTTATATTTTTTTTGAAAGTCATCTGTGGCCTGTAGTGCATAGATGGACTTGGTATGATTATGACCAAGGATTATTCGGTGTAATCATGACCGTAATGTTACAAATGATGTGGTAAAAGTCCTCATTGGCCCGTAGTGCATTGATGGACAGTTGTTGGCATGATCATGACCATTGATGAATACACGAATATCCTTGGCCCGTAGTGCATGGATAATTTATGGTTGTGATACTAATGAATATCCTTGGCCATAGTGCAGGGAAGATGTGGTTTATTTATTAAGCTGAGTCTCAACGATAAAAGTGATGAAAAACCTTTTAAATCATAAAAGATAGTAGATTTTATTCTCTACTTGACTCTTTTAATGGATTGTATGTTCCGCTGCAGTTAAACTTGATGTCTGTAGTATTTTATCAGTTTAACATTGTTGAAGACTAATGATAATTTATTATGCATTATCTTAGTCATAATATTTCTTACTGGGCTAGTTGAGCTCACCCTTTCTTTCACTGTTCTCTTCAGGAAATTAGAATGTAGTCGGGACTAGTCGGGGAACGGAGTGACGGTCCAGATGATAGTATTAGTAGTCCTCACTATTCTGTTAAATAGTGTGACAATAAATGTAATGAGGACTTATTCTGAGAGTGGATATTGTCTAGAAGACAATATTTGTATTAAAACTCACAGCTCTCTTGTTATATATTATAGATTGTATTTGTATTTTGTACCATGTATTTGGCGACTCGGAATAGGTGATGTATACTTATTTTGGGGCCGTCACAATCAGGGGTCTCACAGTCTCCCCTCTTTATGAAATTACACCCTCGAAATTTACGTACGTACCTGGTATGTCGAAGAGATGAGGATACCTTGACTTTATTTCAGATTCTAACTCTTGAGGTATAACCTTTGAGTGTTGAATACGATCATTCTTATCCATGATTTTAACACGTATCTCCTCATACGTTAAATCTTCTATTATCTCGTCTATTTCTAATTTAATAATGTGGTTCGGGTCGTCCACATATTTACGTAACATCGATATGTGAAAAAGGTTATGAACACGCAACATACTTGGCGGTAAAACGAGTCTATAGGCCACATTTCCTACTCGATCGAGGATTTCAAATGAGCCAATTAAATCGAGGGCTGAGATAACGCCTTCTTGAACCTTCTTCTTCGTATTCACCAGCTCCGGATGTGTAGTTTGAGCGACTTTAACTTTATCGATTCTAATCGTATATTCGTTATCTTCACGTGGGTCCCTAGAGTCTTTAACTCTATCTTTATCATTTGTAAGTTATACGAAATGGGTTTTTGTGTTAACAACATTGCACTTGTAAACGCATACGATCTTCTATTCAACACGTTAGTTACCACGTTTGCTCTTCCACAATGATATTGAATGGTATAGTCGTAATCTTCAACAGCTCGAGCCAACGTCTTTGGCGCATTATACGTTTGTTTTGGTTGAAGAAATATTTAAGGGTTTTAGAAATGGATTTTTATACTGGGGTCAATACAAAATTCAATTTCACGCTCTGGTATAGGCCAGGAAGTTCTTCGAGAACACGTCAGGAAATTTATTAACGATAGAAATATCATTCAAAACTGTGACTCTCATCCAAGACTTGGATAGCACATTTAATGAAGGTTTCTCCTAACAGAGTTTCAACCAATAAGTCAAAGTCTAATTTCTCCGGAGTCAAATTTAAACGTTGAGCGCAAGCAAGAGAGACAAAAGAATGGGTAAAAGGTATAGACTTCGCAAGAATTTATAATTAACTAACCCGTGCTAACTTCGTTCGAGTTACTCGCTTTTTGAGGAGTCATGAAAAATGCTCTTCTTGAAACCACCGAATTTGTTTTGTCCGTATTCGCCTTTGGTTCCACCATCCCAGTTGGACTTAGCTTTGGTGCACGACAAAATCGGGCTAGGTGACCTTCTTTTCCACAATTGTAACATGTTTTGGACTGTATCATGCAGTTTGGACTGATATGTCCCTCCCCTCCGCATTTGAAACATACGACCAGCGGTCGTTCTCCTTCCTTTGAAATGGGTGCTGGTACTGTTGTCTTTCCATCATTATTGAACCTTCTCTTCTTGAAATTTCCACTTCTATTATCTTGGCCATGATTACCACCGAAGTGGTTACCATTTCTGGCATGATAATTTCCTCCATGATGGTTATCGTTGTTCCGATGGCTATTGCCACCGGTACGATTATTATCGTGTTGTTAGTCGTTATCTTTTGGTTGTACTGACTCATTATCGTGCTCCAATAACTGAGCCCTATTCACAATATCTGAATATAAACAAAGTTTATGAAAAATGAGGTATTGACGTATATCGGGTTTCAAACCTCTTAGAAACATTCGCGTCATTCGCTCCTCATTATCAACCAAATGGGATGCAAACCGGGATAACTCGGCAAACTTAGCCTCGTACTGCGACACAATCATATTGTTTTGCTCCAACTTGATAAACTTCACCTCCTTCATGTGATGAATACTTTCGGGAAAGTATTTTTCGTTGAAAAACTCTTGGAACTTCTCCGAAGACATCTTGAAAGCGCCAAGTTTGGAGTGCTTTTCTGATTCCCACCAATGAATCCGCCTCTTCACGCAACATAAAGGTAGCAAAGGGAACCTTTTGCTCCTCCGAGCATCCCAAGACATCAAATATCTTGGTGATCTATTTTAACCATGTCTCCGCCTTAAGTGGTTCTGGCTTTCCCAAAAACTCCGATAGTCCCAGCTCCTTGAACTGCTTAGCGGTGACCAACCGTGGGTTGCCATTGTTTACACCTGCATTTTGAGCAGGATTCCCTCTCACCTGATGTTGCATGAATTGTATAAAGCCTTTGAACATCCCATCGTTCATCATCTGATCGGTGTTGTTGTTTACCTGATGATTATTGTCTTTCTGTTGCACATTATCCTGGGTATTGATCATTGGTGACTCAACGGTCTCATGTGCTTCATTGCTTATCTCAACATTTTCGGATGCCATTTTCAAATACTGCAACAAAACAAGGGTTAATTGACATATCACACATTATCCCTATACTCTGACCTACCAAATAAATACCAAATAAACTTAGGTAGGTCATACTAGCGAAGGAATTCCCCGTCTCTCCCTCCTAATTCTTATCTCACATCTCAGCCAGGGATCATATCTCTAAGCTTTGATACCAACTGTGATGCCCCCAAAACAGGTATACATCACCCATCTTGAGTCGCCAAATACATGATACAAAATAAAAATAAAAACTTAATTATACATCAGTCATGTAAAATATGATAAAACATAGCTGGGAGTTTAAACAAGAATATTGTCATCTAGACAATATCCACACTCAATGGAGTCCTCATTACAATAATTATCACATTATTCCGTAGAATAGTGAGGACTACTAAAACCACATATACCGGATCATCACTCCATTCCCCGACTCGTCCCAGCTATGTTCTCATTTCCTGAAGAGAACAATGAAAGAAAGGGTGAGCTCAACTAGCCTAGTAAGAAATATTATGACTAAGATAATGCAGAATAAATTATCATTAGCCCTCAACAATGTTAAACTGATACAATATAACAAACATCAAGTTTAACTGCAGCGGAACAAGCAATCCATTAGAAGAGTCAAGTAGAGAATAAAATATACTATATTCTATGATTTAAAAGGTTTTTCATCACTTTTATCGCTTAGACTCAGCTTAATAAATAATCCACATCATCGAATCACCCCTGCACTACGGCCAAGGATATTCTTTAGTATCACGACCACAAATTATCCATGCACTACGGGCCAAGGATATTCGTGTATTCATTAATGGTCATGATCATGCCAATAATTGTCCATCAATGCACTACGGGCCAATGAGGACTTTTACCACATCATTTGCAACATTACGGTCATGATTATACCGAATGATCCTTGGTCATAATTATACCAAGTCCATCTATGCACTACAGGCCACAGATGACTTTCAACAGAATATAAACATGAGGATGATGACAATGATATAGGAATTAAATAAAACAAGTTCAAGAATAAATTTTAAAGATTTATAATCTAATTTATCCAAAATTCAATAATGTCCAAATTGTCAACATGATACTTCTTTGTAGAGTAAAATTGAAGAATGTTCAGAAGAATATTTCAATGAAAAGATACTGGATGAAGCGCAGATATCAAGGATATTCCACTAATTTCATGGAGTATAGAAGCCAAAACTTTAACCAACTGAATATAATAGAATATATGAAACTGCAAATGGATTTTCGCCCGCCATGCGGTAATCCACATAGACAGATCATTTCCATAATTTAATAAGGAATGAATACGAAGGATCATTCACCATGCATGTGATAATCCACACAGATAGGTTATTCCAATAAAATAATAAAGAATGGAACCAGGTTATGCATAATCCGCACAGACAGCATATTCCAACAGAATAATAAAGAATGGAATAACAGAAGAATTCACCATGCATGCGATAAATCGCACAGATAGGTTATTCCAACAAAATAATAAATAATGGAACTAGGTCATGCGTTATACGCAAAGACAGGATATTCCAACAAAATAATAAAGAATGGAATAACAGAAGACTTCACCAGGCATGCGATAGAGCGCACAGACATGTTATTCCAACAGAATATTAAATAATAGAACCAGGTCATGCGTAATACGCACAAACAGGATATTCCAACATAATAATAAAGAATGGAATAACAGAAGAATTTCACCATGTATGAGGTACTTCGCATAGACAGGTTATTCCAACATAATAATAATGAATAGAATAACAGAAGAATTTCACCATGTATGCGGTTCTTCGCATAGACAGGTTATTCCAATATAATAATAAAGAATGGAATAATAGAAGAATTTCACCATGTATGCGGTACTTTGCATAGACAGGTTATTCTAACATAATAATAAGGAATGGAATAACAGAAGCTCTTTTCATGAATACGAAAGAAATAATCTCCCTTACCTTAGAAAGAAACTGGATACTGGAGTAGAGAGGTAGCAGACTTCTCTTCTTCTTTCTCTCTATAATAATTGCTCTATAGCTTGAGTGAATTGGTGAAGAATAATGAACAAATGAGCTTCTTTTTATAGGAAAATATAGTTTCGATAATTGCACGTTTTGGGGCTCAGAATATTACAATATAATACCTTCCTTTTTTCCTTCATTTTTAATTTAGTCATCCAAGTATTATCAAACTTGCACCACCTCTCCTAATAGTAAATCATGTGAATCAATAGTAAATCATGTGAATCAATAGTTCTAGACATTTGAAAATACAAATTACAGTATAGTACCTCCATCTATACCTCTATTTTTAACTTAGTCATGCAAGTATTATCAATCTTGCACCAACTCCCCTAATAGTAACAAGAATGTGAATCAATAGTACACACATGTGAACAAATAGTTATAATCATGTGAATCAATAGCAATTAATTGCTCATTTATCCGATTAATTACCCGATTGGTCAGTATAACTTCCAGACATCAATTAATATCGAAATAAATGTCGATTTCCACTAACACTAATAATTCTATCAAAATGGAACTATCAATTTCATCTTTAATCAACACGAACTTATTCATCATTAATATTATAACTCACAATATTTAACAACCAGGTCGTTCCCAGGAAAGAGGGGGCTTTCTGATACGGATTTCTCCTTATTGGCGCGCAATTAGATGACCAAACCTCTCTTTGACAGAACTTCTAGACATTGTAAATATTGCAATTTAATAATATGAATAACTTTGTCGTCTCAATTATTGATTTAATAATATAAAATGCAGATGATACTGTGATAATAATTGAATCAATAATATGAGAGATATGATGCAACAATTCATCGTAGCAATAATTGAGTGACTTCTCACGTAAGCATCAATAACCAATACTGGTGTGCTACTATGCAACCACGCCAGACATCGTACTTTTACTATCGGGTAGTTCAACGCTTTTAGCGGTAAAACTTTTCGTCGTTATTTTTATAAAAAGATAATTACGTGTTTTTCTAACTACGATAATACTTTCATTGTAGGGTCCACTAATGATTGTGCCATCGCATTTGAATATTCCCCCTGTTAAAACGAATATTCCCCGACCAATCGAATATTATATAACAACTTGCATACTTTGCAAAATTTATAAATACTACCCACAACTATAACACTATCTCAAATCCACACCATCATATTAAAAAAAAATATTTCGAGAAATTTAAATCTTTATTCATAAAATCTGGGGTCTCACACATAGTATATCAACATATAATATTAGGAATGTCACGACGCTCCCATTAACCCTTTTTTGTACACACTAGTTTCATTCTTGTTTTTGATAAAATCAAACTCTTTTGATTGTCTCATCAAAACGAATGTTCCATATTTGAGAAGCTTGCTTCAATCCATTTCTCTTAGTGTCTAAAACTCTTACCTCATCGTATGTAACAGGATTATCAACTTCTATGATTCATACCTCATCATCATCATCCATGATAAATCCATACCTCGTAGGTATCTTCGGTATTATTCCAGATTTATGATTCGATTGTGGTACAATAGGTCTATCTACAGTTCCTCTTATTTGACTTATAGTGCTTTGACTTATAGCCCCTTTAATGATAAACACATTTATCTTAGAAGTATGTGTGTTTCACAACAAACACCTTTTGCTAAGTTGAATTATAGAACATATACCCTAAACTTACTATAGGATGTCCCACAAATTTGTACTTGTCAAATCTTGTCCAAAGCTTATCATTTTGAAACCTTTTCACATAAGCTTATCATTTTGTATTTGTCAAATCTTTTCCCAAGCTTATCATTTTGAAACCTTTTCACATAAGCTGGGCAACCCCTTATCTTAACATACGTAAGATTAGGAATCCTCCCTGTCCATAACTCTTATTGAATTTTGGGGCCAGATTTTGAGGTTACCTTTTTCGTAGATATGCAACCATTTCTAGGATATTACCCCAGAAGGATACTTGAATCTCGGTAAAATTATTATGGAACGCACCATGTCCAATAAGGTACAATTTTTCCTATCAGATATATAAATCAATTATTGCGTATCAGGAGGTGTCCATTGTGAGAAAACCCTTTTAGATGATCTAGACACTTATTGCACAAGTATTTATTCCTTGATCTAATTAAAGAATCTTAATACTTTTCAAAAATATTTTCACTTCTGAATTCTTTGAATCTTTCAAATAATTCACACCTGTAATTCAGAAAATACACACATTCAACTCTTTGGATGGTCATCTCAGTTTCTTATACTAGTTTGTTCAATTTTTAAAATAATTTTTTATGTATGTCAAGTATACAAAATCCATAAAGTAATATTCCAGTTCTATACAAAACATTATTATTATAAATAGAACAACAATTGTTCTTAAATATAATACTAAAGGTTTCATTGTCCAACTACAAAATGGAAATAATGTTTCTAACGAGTACTTGAATACAACAAAACCTTATTAACTTAATAGACTTTCCCATAGACTATACTAAAAAATAAGTTCATATGGCTAATGCAACAAACTTTGCTTCATTTTCCACACATAGGATTATTTATCCCTTGTTTAGCTTTCTACTTCTTCTTGGTCCCTTCATAAATCTATATTTATAATAACCAAAGCTGATATTGTGATGCCCCCAAAATAGGTATACATCACCCATCTTGCGTCGCCAGAAAATACACTACTGACAACTCCATTTATACAACTGTCATGCAAAATACGATAATACATATACTGTGAGTTTAAATACAAATATTGTAGTGTATATAATACGAAATTATTCATACTTAAATTATTACAATGACATATAAAGTACAGCAGCAAATATTTCAAGTCTCCAAAGGAATACGAGAAGATTTCTATCTTCCTCATTCTAATGGAGTGAATTTTGATGCTTTCAAATTCGAGTTCGCATCACCCTATTTAATTCACCAAATATAACTATTAAATGATGTCTAAAATAAGTCATGAACATTTTAAATTCTCAGTACAATTATTATACCCCCACCGTTTCATAATTTGATTATGATTTTGACTAATTTGAAACACCACTTTATACCCACGTCCTCTCTACTAGTCCCAGCTACACTTTTATTTCCTAAAAGGAGTGGTGAAGTAAAAGGGTGAGCACAAATAGCCCAGTAAAGAATATCATGACTTAAGATAATTAAATTATCAAAATAATTCAGATATTTAGAACATATAGTAGAAGATAAAGTTTTCAACCATAATAGCAGCGGAATCAACAATCCATTAGAAGACTCAAGTAGAACATAATGTCTACTATCTCCTCTAGATTAAAAGTCCATCGCTAATATTTCATTCCTATAATACTCATCAACAGTTCTTTGTTATACCCAAGACAAAGAGAACTCTCATCACCTGTCTTCACCTGAACCACCAAAGATTATAATTAAATTCACAATTCATATTTATAATTAGGTAAATCAACAGTCCAACTTTGCACTACAGGCCAAAGATATATAACTGTAAAACCAATAACCAACAGTCCATCTTTGCACTACAGGCCAAAGATATACAACTGTAAAACCAATAACCAATAGTCCATTTTTGTACTACAGGGCAAAGATATACAACTGTAAAACCAATAACCAACAGTCCATCTTTGCACTATAGGCCAAAGATATACAACTATAAAAAAACCAATAACGCTGAGACTCAGCTTAATAGTATGACGACCACAAATTATCCATGCACTACGGGCCAAGGATATTCGTGTTTTCACCAACGGTCATGATTATACCGAATAATCCCTGGTCATAATCATACCAAGTCCATCTATGCACTACTGCCCATAGATGACTTTCAACATAATATAAGCATGAGAATGATGACAATGACATATATAATGCATAAACATAAATAATCAGAATAATAAGATAACATAGATCTTAGTGATTTTCAACTTAATTATTCAGAGTTCAAATTGATAACATAATAATAGATGAAGCACAAACTATTAAGGATATTCTAATCCTTTCAGGACTTTTCACCATTTAATGATAAACTGAATAAACGAATAATAATATCTTACCATAATATGGAGAATAAAAGAAAATGATATTCTTTCTACCATAAAAAAGATACCCGCTTACCACAATAATGACCTCCCTTACCTTAGCATGTGACTTGATTCTGCTTTCTGTGAAATTGATCAACTTAAACAATGCTTGCATTCCTTATCTACACTTGGAGTAACATCACACTCAATAGAAATACTCACAATATTATACTCACAATATTGAAGTAAAAGAATTTTATATTTTTAGTGTAATGATGGTGTGTGTTTTGTTACTCAACCGAGCAACGTTTATTTATACTAAAAATTTAATAAACAACTAGCACACCCGCTTTGACAAAATATCCAAATGAGGTATATAATAATGGTAGTAGAATTTATGGTCCCACAGAGAAAATTAAACTAACTTGTACACGTTTTAACAAAATTTGTTCAATACTAGAGTTGTGGTCCATACTACTTTAGAAAAAGTAGAGTGTCGGCAAGTCCTGCCAATTTACTTTTGTAAAAAGAAAATAATTGAACAAACGTCTGTATATCATACTTATCTTTAATAAACAACTTTTATTCATTAATTATTTACACATATTCAATCTTTCAATAATTATTCACAATCATTAACACAAACTCACAATACTTCCAACTGGTATAATTATATCATATCAAATAATATGAGTCACTGTGCAATAACTACTTTAACAATTATTGAATGAAATACATGGTGACTTCTTACGTAAAAATCAAATCAATACCTAACTATAAACAATTTAAATTCTATTAAAAGTAGGGATCAACATCAAATCATATTTATCTCGAATAACATATAAACCAACTAACAATTCATTATTCATTCAAGTTGTCTTTATTTATCGCATAAAATCATTATTCATATTCCAAAACTTTAGAAGTCAATAATAAAACTTGAGAAATCTAAAACCTCATATATGACAATCCACTATTCTAATATTATCACCATTTTTACTTTAACAAAAATATTATTTTTATTTTTATCATAACTCATTCATTACTTGTGCATTCACATCCCGACACCTCATGAGCTTACTAACACCTCTAAAATATTAAAAAATAGTATTCTGAACTTTCTAAAATTTTTTTATATTTTTCAGATTATCTAACATTTTTCAATAATTATTTCTATTTATAAAAACTATCATTTAATAGCTTCAAAATAGAAATACTAACTTCACATAATTATATATCTTAAAAACATCATCAATATAAATCTTACGTTATTATAATATTTTTTAGCGTAATTTATAATTTTCCATTATTCTATGAATTTCCTCTATTTTTAAACTAACCATAAATAGCTTAAAAATACAATAAATATTTATGTTATTCAATAATTTATCAAAAGCTGTTTCGTAAATTATAAAATAATATTATAAGATTTTTCACCAACTTTCATAATTTTCATCATTCATAGAATTTTCTATGAATTTCTTCTATTTTCAAACTAACTATAAATAGTTTAAAAATACAATAAATATTTTTGCTTTTCAATAATTCATCAAAAATTTGCAGAAATTCTAAGATGATATTATAAGCATTTTGTAAAATTATTACAGCCCAAATAATTTTTCTGATAATTTAATTATATTTTCCAATATTCAAAAATTTCAATAATTCACAATAATTAGCACTTTGTAATAGAAAGTTTTCCCAAATTCCAACTCTAACATAGAGAGAAAGGCTAACCGAAAATTTTGCTACCAAAATTATGAATCAGTCACCTCACGAAATTCATAACAAATTATACGTTAATCTTTAACGGTTCAAAATTTATGGACATATACTCAACTTATATATGTATAATATATCCGAAAATCACAACGATTCAACGGTCGGATTAAAAATTATAACTTACGCAATATATCTTAATAAAACTGATTTTTCGGACTATAAGTCCTTCGGACCAGTTTCACTCAAACTATCACCACGAAAAATCTACAAAGAATTTTTGGGTGATTCAAATTTCTGCGTGTAGCGTACATCCAGGGCTTTATTTTGATATATGGCTCATCTCCTAACTCATTATACACAAAGAGTTATGGATTTTACAAAATCAAGTAGTAAACTAATTTTTATGAAAATTTCCAGATTTTGTTTTTCATTTGATTTCTTGATTTCTCTCATTTGATCCTTGTTTATACAAGTTTAAATTATCTAAATCAAGTATGAACAAAATCTCTTCATATAAAATTCATGATAACTTAATTATAAAAATAAATCAAAGGTTTTAAACATACCTTTTTCTTGATTTCTTCATTTCTTCTTCTTCTTCTTCTTATTCTTCTTCTTCTTCTTCTTCTTATTTCTCTTAATATTCTCTCCCTCTCTCTCTCTAATTTTCAGATTTCTTCCCGAATGAGTGAGGGTGGTGGGAGTGAGGAGATTAATAATTCATCCTCTTTCCTTTCCATTTTTCTTCTCCATTTTCTCTTCTTTTCCTCTTTTTCCTTTCTTTTCCTTCTTTCTCTTTTCTCTCTCTTATTTCTTTAAAATCCTTTCGTGGCAATGCAGTGTGTGGAAAAAAAAAAGATGAAGTGCTAGTTTTCCAACATCTCATGTCCCACCAAAATAGAATTGGCCAATCAAAGAAATTTTTTGTAGGAAATTAGAGAAAATTTGTAAAGTTGGAGAAAAGCATCTCCTCCACAATTATCAACATTAGCCACCTCCCAATAATTCTCCACTTACTCTCTTTATTTGCTCATTTATCCGATTAATTTCTCATTTGACCATTTATCAATATAACATTTTATAATTTTAAAATAATAATCATAAATTAAATTAGACTTTTATACCCAAGTAGAACCTTGACTTAAAGAAAAATTTATTTCAATCATGAAAAAAACTGTATTTGTAACTGAAGCTTCACTAAGCTTCTTTTGTTAGCCTCTACAAGATGCTTCTCCCAGTTTCCTTTCCAGTGTCCAGGCTTATTGCTATGGAAACAAACTCATTTGCTACTCGTATCAGTTGTGTTCTTATTATCCTTTGTTTTTTCCTTTCTATTTACCTTCTTTAAATCGTTCTTCTATTAAGAATATCCTTTGGCCCCTACCAGTAATACTTGGTCTTTCTTGGTTAAAAAGTGACTCTCAATATTTTTTAATATGTTAAGCAAATCAATGAAGCTGATATCTAACTTGTTCTTAAAAAAAATTCACAACAATTCTAAGAAGGAGTCTGGAGTGACTGCAAGATCAAATCTTAGCTCAATTCTCCATCCATGATAAAAATATGTTGTCCAAATTGTTCAATCATATTGATAATGTTAAGTACTTTTGTCTGTACTGTAGTGCAATCAGTTATTCTAGATAAGAAGAGCTCCTTAGATATCTAATATCTATCAGTCCTACTTTCCTCACCATTAACTACTTGACATGCAGGAGCACAGTAGTAGCATCCATAGTTTCATGCTGACGCTGAAGCTCATTACTCACGGATGCGAGCATGATGCATTGAGCCAACTGTGCATCATCTTGCCACTTTATAAAAGTAGCGATGTCTTCCTCAAAGGCATTGACTGCAACCATTGCAGGGATATGCGTATTAAGGACATAAGATAGCTTTTCAACTGTGAGAACTATTCTCAAATTCCTTAACCAAACTGTTTAATTCGTTTTGATTAATTTAACATCTAATATGCCATAGTAATTTTAAATATTGTAAAATTTTGTAAATAAATTTGTAATTAACAACATTTTAGCATACATTCTTTTATTAATTACCAAAATAAATTAGGTCTTATTTTAAATTGGTATCTCCCATTATTTTCTTCAAACTATATTACCCTCAATATATATAGTTCGACAATATCTAATTAAAGATATGCTACTGAGAATAAGGACCCCATTTCAAATGTATATAGTCTTGTGTGTGCACAACAAACTATATATATAAATTAATAGGTAGACAACTCTTGTCAATTACATCAAGTATGAAACTCCTTGTATTTTTCCTCTTAGATCATAATGGTCAAGTGTGTGCACATCCGAACTAAAATGATATAAGTTAAGTCATACTTAGCACTCCATATATTCAATAGAAAAACACGGTCCTTGTGTGTGCACAACAAAACAGCATCGTTCAGTTTATTTATAACCATTAAATTTGATAAAACAACATCTTAAATATTTAATATTTGTCGTGTGTGTGCACAACAAACTCATACTAAATATTTAATAGTCTATTATTTTACCATGCTAGAAGGCGACGTTCGATATTCCAAATATCTTTGAACGTTATAACTTAATATAATTTATTTCAGGGGTTTGTTATTATTTATCTCATATTGTTTAGCGCGCATGCACATATATATAGAAAATACGCGTCATATTAATTAACATGTGAAGCATATTTTTTTAATATATATATATATATATATATATATATATATATATATATATATATATATATATAGTATAAGCATGCACATATAGAATACTGTATTCTACCCAGATTGATTATGGACTTTATTCTAGTTTAGTTCACTAGAGCCACCAAGTGAACCAATAGGTCAAACCTAGGGTGCAATAATTAAATTTAAATATAACTATTACATTTAAACTCGGGCTTCATTACAAACGGGTCTTCAAGCGTTCCTCCTTTCTCCTTAATCTCTAATTCTTCAAAATAATTCTAAATATTCCTATTACAAAACTATTTAAAATAAATAGAAACCTTGATCAGCAGTCAAGGAGAAGTACATAGGAGGGAGATATAATTTACATTAAGAAAAATTAGAGAAGACGAGGTACGCATTTAACGACCCCAAAATTCATACAATTTAATTCTCAACTTTGGTCGTTAATAACACATCTACCTTCTGATTTTACATCATCATTCGATGTTAAACTTTATAAAATGCGAAATAATTTAAACTTTTGTGTCTTCTTACTTTAATTCCCTGAATCAAAACCTTTATCATCTACACGTCTTTGAATCAATCTTATTTTTATGATTCACTTTACCACTGTCATTCAAGTAGCACATAATGTACCTTCAATCCTTAACTTTCAAAAATGGTTATTTGCAAGGTTGAGCTCGACAGCCCAGCAAAATCTAACAGTTTTCATGCATCACGTAGCACATAATAACATGCTCAACATATATCTCATAAACATTGGACTAACATAACATTCATGCTATAGTTCATATAACAAGTATAAAGATTGTGTTCCTTACTCAACCAGCATGCTTTACTCAATCAACGTAGTCATAAGTTGACTTTAACATTTCATACATTCAACATATATATAACACATCATGCTCTTTGCAATAAAGGGATAAAACAATCAAATTCACATAGCAAATAGGAACTGAAAGACTTGCCTTGATCGTTGTTTACCAATAACAGTTTAACAGCTTACAGTTATCTGCACTTCACGTGCCCTACATAATTATATAATCATGCACATAAACTATTAGTCACATAGCAACGCATAGTAGTTGTAATGTAAACTTTAATTTATGCCTCATAACCCTTCCTATCATAGATACACAATGTTCAATTTGATTGTGTTAACTTTCGACTTATATCTCACTATATTTCATATTCGAAGTTCATTGAAGTGTTTAAATCTTGCTAGGAATCATTATTGGTTTTATATTAAACCCATTTCATATCTTATAATATTCATTTCATTAGACTTAAAAACACTTTTTTACGTTCATTATCACTTATCACGTCGTTTCGACGTTTATTCATCACACGCCCAATTTGGCTCTCTTGTGTGTGCTTAGTATGCGTATAAAACTTATCTAATATATCATTTATTAATGTTAATCATCATTATACTTCATAATATTCATGTTCTATAACTTAGAATAATTTGTTTTATCGTCAAGAGCACTACACTTGAATACGTGCATGCCCGACGCCCTCCGATTATCCCCGAAAACACAACAGTCCCAAAAATGACCATTTTTACCCCTGTTCTCGACCTCAAATTGAAACACTCAAAGAATAAAAGTTGTAGGTCTATTCGTCCTCGTTCTGGATCATCTTGAATCACCTCAATCGGAGTTCGTATGAAAACGTTATGCCTAATTTACTACAGCAGGTCAGAGCAGTACACCAGACACTGATGTCCAGCACAGCTGCGCCCTAAATTGCCTTGGGAGCAGTGCAACTGCACCCCAAGTCGTAGAACAGGCCCTCAGGCTCTGTTCTTCACGATTACCCAGACCAAAACTCCTTCTAATGATCATAACATGAGTTATATTCATCGAAATCAGTCCATTTTCGATTCTATGGGTTCGTAACTCATAAAGCTACAACATACCAATTACCCATCAACTAACATAAACATTAACTAACCCAAATATGGATTTACAACTCATGTTCATACTAATTGTTCATATTTAACAAATTTAGCGAATTCATTCACTACGAATTCGTTTCTCAACCAAATTGGTTCATTTAACTTCCGTTGTTTTCGTTCCTTGATAAACTAACACAATATATAACCAATTAATAGATTCTAGCAAGGATTGAACATCAAATTTTGGACTTACTAAGCCATTTTCATACACAAAACACTGTTATTTGAAATCTTTTACTACAACCCAATTCTCACGAATTTGATCATCGAATAGCACTCACAAACGATGATTAAAAGATTATAAACCCTATATACAAGTATTTATATCAATCCAACCTAATTATCAATAGAAATTTCACAAAAATAAAGTTAAAATTAGGTTTATACCTTATTCCTTTGATTGTTTGCCAGCAAGAGATGACGTGAAGGCTTAGAAATTCCTCTCCTACCTCTAGACAATCTCAGAGAATTCTCTCTTTCACTGTGTTTTTCTCTTGCTTTCTCCAACACTCTCTCTATACAATGCTCTTAAGCCTTAAGAAAAATAAGACGCGTGAAAACATAAACTGATATGGCCTCACCTCCCACGTACTTTAGTTAAAAAACAAAAAGGCTTCAGTTACAAACAAGCAAAAGGCCACAAGGCCTTGTTTGGCTAACCACATAATTCCCATACTAATTTATTTTTATATTATTATATTATATAGTTTTCATGTCACACCATTAATTTAGTTAATTAAATAACTTTAGCTTTAGCTAATTTAAATAACTTACAATAATAATAAAATTCTTATTATCATTATACCTTATAATTAACAAATAATTATATATCTAGTTTAATTAATAAATTAGACATATCACTTTGTTTAATTTATTTATTTCCTTTAAATTAAACAATTCCCTAAATTAAATCCATCGATAAAATTATCAGTACTCAATTTAATTAACATTAATCAATTTAGTTACTAAATTAATTCACCACAACTCATCCATTATTTATTTTCCTCAATAAATAAATTATTTAAAATATTTATTTAATTCAATAAATATTTAAAATAATTACCAAACTCAATTAATTTCTTCAATAGTTAACTTAACTATTAAACCTCACTTTCCCAATATATAAATATATATTTCCCTTCACTCCAGATCACACATTTCAAAATATATAACACGTATATATATACATACTCAAACTCAAAATATCTCATAATAAGAATTTTAATTATTAAATTCCTATTTTAATAACTTATAAAAATTCGGGTTGTCACATCTTTCCCCACTTATAAGGATTCCGTCCTCAGAATCAACGAAACCTCCCTTACTCAGTTTTCACCAAATCTCTTTTCAAAATTTATCATTGAATAACTTTAACACATTACCTTAATATCGGTTTCATATTTCCTTCTCCCACCATTATTCATAATAAATTCTTGTAAGTTTTATTTCATAACCTTTACTTAGACTCAATTATATTTGAGTATTATATATTCTTTAACCCATTCATTTCCTTTTCTAAGGATCGTTATCATAAACACTCGGGATATTACAACGCATGCCCCATTTAATAAAACTCACACATTCATGCATCCAACTAAAATAAAATCCAATCATATTGGTCAATAGTCCATAATCAACCCCATTTATTATCATACACATCAACATATGCATTAATAAATAACATTCATCTCATGAATAATATTTCTATTCCATATATGCATTGATATCAATTTAATGGGCATTTTCAAATTTATTAAAATCCATTTTTGAAGTAAAAATAAACTCCTTTATTTTAATCAAAATTTAAATGAGAATAAATTTCTTTATTTTATTTTATCCAATTTTGAATAAAAATAAACTCCTTTATTTTAATCAAATTTCAAATCAAAATAAACTCCTTGATTTTAATTAATAAGGAATCCAATTTCAAGTACAAAATAAACTCCTTTATTTTAATTTAAAATTGCTGGAAAAATAAAATATATTGAATCTTATTCCTTATCAAAATTTAATATCTTTAATTTTAGGAAACATGAAATCATATTCATATGTGAATAAACTCCTTTATAAAACTTTTGAATAAACTCTTTTATTCAAACAAATGTGGAATCCAATTCCAAGTTAGTAAAAAACTTTTATTTTAATCATATTCCAATTCAAAATAAACAATTTATCTTAATTGAAATAAATATCAAAATTAAAAATTTTAGAATCGTGTTTCAAGCATGCACATGTGCAAGAATATATCTTGATACAAGACAAAGCACAATGCTAGCCCGTAAAACACTTTCCACGTTATGGGCAACAAGGCCCTAGCCTAGAAAACCATTTCCACATTAGGTACGAGTTCACCTCCAATTCCTTTTCACGTTGAACTTGAATTCACCGAGTTTGATTCCTTCTTTTGATCAATGTTAACAACCTAAGTGTTTGTCCTCTAAAGGTGATCCACCAAGGAAGAACAAATATTCAAGAAGATGAGTATTTGGAAAAACTCTAGTTTCATATCTCTATAGAAAAAGGGTGTACTCTCTAACAATTGGAATCACGTCTATTGATATCTGATATTAGACTCCTCTTATAAAGATATCAGTTAACCCTTTTATATGGTATTATTTAATTAATTAAATTCTTTTAATTAATTAAGCTCCCTAATTTTATTAGGGATAATTAATTAAACTCTTTTAATTAATTTGCCTCCTAATCTTATTAGGAATAAATGAGAGTATTTATATTAATTAATTCCAAACTCCTTTAAAAATTAAATAATAATAATAGTAATAATAATAATAATAATAATAATAATAATAAGACTCCTCTTATTAATTATAATTAAATATTTCAAAATATTAAATAATAAATTTTAAGCTATTTAATTTATTCCATCACCGTAGATTAAATTAAATACACTTAACTTATTATTAAGATTATGCCATTTACTTCTTAAATAAATATTCTTCATTTTATGGTTTGACCCTTTAGGTTCTCCATATTAAATCCGTTGTGAATAAATCAATTAGAACAATTCTAATCTCATTTAAATAAATATTTTAAACTATTAATTTATTTAAAAAAATAATATTTATTCTACAATAGGGATAAGCCTCCCTAACGATTAACGTGTGACACCCCCAAAATAGGTATACACCACCCATTCTGAGTCGTCAAATACACGGTACAGGAAAAACTACAACTTCATTAATACAATTGTCGCGCAAAATACGACAACACATAAACTGTGAGGTTAAATACAAATATTGTCTTCTAGACAATATCCACACTCAAATAAGTTCTCATTACAATTATTGATACACTATTTTACAAAACTAGTGAGGACTGCTAAAACAACTGTCTAGGACCATTATTCTATATTCCGACTAGTTCCTGCTATATTCTCGCCTCCTGAGAAAAAAAATGGAACAAAAAAGAAAAGGGTGACCTCAACTAGCCCAATAAAGAATATTATGACTAAGATAATATATAACAAATTATTCTTAGTCCTAAACAAATCAGATAAAATATAATGGACAACAAATTTTAGATCAATATTCGCAGCGAAAATAATAATTCATTAGAAGAGTTAAATAGAGAATGAAATTTACTATCATCAATGAATTTAAAAGTCCATCATCAATATTTTATCCTGTAACATCAATTAATATACATCTTGAATCAAATATTCATCTTTGCACTACAGGCCAAAGATATTCATTTGTATCAACAGTTGGTCATGTTCATCTCAACACCTGTTCATGTTTTCACAACGGGCCAAAGATATTCATCAGGTAATCATTCATCTTTGCACTACAGGCTAAAGATATTCATCAGATAATAGTTCATAATTGCACTACAAGCCAAATATATTCATCAGATAATCATTCATCTTTGCACTACAGGCCAAAGATATTCATCAAGTATCACCATTTAAGACTGAGGATGATGAAAAATATCTTAACAAAAACGAATCCAGTTAGATAAAAGATCAAAAATTAGGGATTCGCACTTCAATTTATCCAAGATCAAAAATACTCCATAATAATCAATTATGGAGCAAAATTCAAGAATGGAGATAAAAACATGAATACAATCAAAGATAGTAACCATAATAGACAACTTGGACAAAGAAAAGAAAATTTCATTTTTCTGTGAATATTGTCGTATTCGTGAATAGTGTCGTATACGTGAATAGTACCGTATACGTGAATAGTAATCCCGACACGAAAAAGGTAGAAATTCCATAAGAAAAATCACACTTAATGAATATTACCGTAGTCGTGAATAGTGTCGTATACTTGAATAGTAACCTCAACGTGAAAAGGTAAAAATTTCATAATAAAATTCATACCAATATTTTGGTATAATGATAATGAGAGAATAACATCATTTACGAAGAAAATAACATCCTTTACCTCAAAAGAACAGTATTTCTAGCTAAAATATCGGATATAATGTTGAAGGAAACTTGCACTATATAACAACACTCAAAGTATCTAAATACTCACAAAAATATGCTCGATATTATAGAGAAAGACAAAACTTCAGATTCTGGTGTGATTTTCAATTCTAAGTAAGCACCCTATTTATAGGAAAATGCTAAAACGACAAAGCAGACTAAATTAAAAAAATATTAATTTACAAAAATTTCTACGAACACCTTCTTGACCAAAATATCAGCCACCACAAGTGGGGCCCACCAAAATCAGCATTATTCCATAACAACCAAAAGTGGGACCCACCCATGTTTTAAATAAAAACATTTATTCTGAAACTTCAATAATTCATAATAAATAGTCCTTTTATCATAAAAATACGAATTATATGTCTTTTCCATAGGAAATTTAATTCTCTACAACTTTGTAGAAGAAAGTTTTTCAAAATTCCAAATAAAAAATGACCGAAATCCATATACGGACGATTTTTAATACCTCCATTTTCACAAAATACTGATAAAACACCCCCATTCTGACAAAATACTGACAAAATACCCCATCATTAATTCCTTCATTTATATCCATATAAAATAAATATTTCCTTATCATATAAATTAATAATTAATTATTCACAAATAATATTGCAAAATCACAATTATGACAACCAGGTCGTTCCCAAGAAAGAAGGGGGCTTTTCGATAAGGATTTCTCCTTACTGGCACGCAATTAGGTGACCAAACCCCTTTTCTAGATAGAACTTCTTTAGACATTGCCAATAATTTTATCTAATAATATTATTCAAATAATATGAATTATTGATCTGATAATGGGAAATACTGTGTCGGGACCATTATTGAAACAACAATAATATAAAATATCAACGTAGCAATTATTGAATTAATAAAATAAAATATTGAACATTAATTACTGTTGCAATTATTAAGTAGTGCCTTCTTACGTAAGAATCAATAATCCAAAAATACTATGCAATACCGCGTGCTACTGTGCAATAACGGGTATTACATTACTTTATCCACCGGGTATTCCAACAGTGTTAACGGTAACAACTACGTCGTTATTTATAAAAACTCATACTTGTTGTTTTCTTCATCCGACAATTATTTTGGTATGGGGCCCACAATGGCTACGCCGTCGTACAAATATTCCCCAACAACAAGAATATTCCACGACCAAATGATTATTCCCCGACAACAATGAATATTTTATAACCACTAGTTTATTTTGTAAAATTTGCACATTTCACCATAACTAAAGTATTATATCAAATTAACACCTTATTATTCAAAATAAAAATTAGAGGAAATTCTATTTTATTTAAAAAAAATTGGGGGTCTTACAACCTCCCCTCCTTATGAAATTTCGTCCTTGAAATTAACGTGCGTAGTTGGTGTTTCAAAAGTTAAGGATACCTCACTTTCATTTTTGATTCCAACTCCAAGGTAATTTCCTCAATAGCATGGTTTCTCCACAAAACTTTGACTTGTGGTATAACTTTTGTGCGTAGGACATGCTCCTTCCTATCCAAGATCTTGACAGGTACATCCTCGTACGTTAAATCTTTGGCTATCTCGTCTGATTCTAACTCAATAACGTGGTTCAAGTCTTTCACATATTTATGTAGCATGGATATCTGGAAAACATTATAAACACGAGATATACTTGGCGGTAAAGTGAGCTTATGAGCCATAGTTCCTACTCGATCGAGGATTTAAAATGAACCAATAAATCGAAGGTTTGAGCTTTCCTCACATCGTCGATTCTCGCTTTTGGAATAACGACTTCTTGCACATTCTTCTTCATACTCATCAGCTTCGGATCTCTAGCTTGAGCAGCCTTAACTTTATCGATTAAAGTTGGTTCTAGGCGTATATTTGATATCATCACTTGGGTCCCTAGAGTCTTTAACTCTATCTCTATCATTTGTAAGTCATACGAAATGGGTCTTTGTGTTCGACAATATCGCACTCGTACTCATATAAGATCTTCTACTCAACACATCAGCTACCACGTTTGCTTTTCCAAGATGGTATGGTCAGAACAGGTGCCGAAATGAGTCTTGTCCTGATTTCTTGGAAGCTCTTCTCACATTCCTTGCTCCATTCGAATTTTGTATCTTTTCGAGTCAGCTGAGTTAATGGAGTAGCGATTTGAGAAAATCCTTCCACGAATCTCTGATAATAACCAGCTAAGCCTTGAAAGCTACGTATTTCGATTACTGACTTAGGTTGCTCTCAACTGTGACTCATATCCCAATCTTGGATAGCATGTCACAATGGCACCTAACAGTTTATCACTACAAAAATATAGCGTCCCCTACGGAGAGTCTGGCTTTGGTGCATTACATAAAGGAAGTCACCAGATAGAGGCTCGGGTACTAGCTCCTGTAGTTGGGTTTTTAACTCCTGAAGTTCAATAAGAGTCATTCGATATGGGGTTTTAGAAATGGGTTTTGTACCAGGTTCAAGAGCAATAACGAATTCAATATCACGTTCTGGGGGTAGACCGGGAAGTTCTTCGGGAAATACGTCAGGAAATTCACTAACAACAAAAATATTATTCAAATCTGACGTATTTTTGTTCAAGTCCATGACATGGGCTAAGAAAGCTTGACATTCATTTTTCAATAAACGAATGGTTTTATGGCTTGATATGATAGTGATTGACTTTAGGGGTTGCTTGAATTCGCATAACATGTTGGTTAGGAATATAAAAACTAACAACTTTTCGAAAATAATCAATTTTGGCATGATGAGTAGTTAACCAATCAATCCCTAAAATCACATCAAATGCAAGTATCTTTAAAGAGATGAGATCAATAGGTAATGTGATGGTGCCAACGTGAATCAAGCAAAATTTATAAATAGTGGATGTAATGAAGGTTTCACCCAACAGAGTTTCAACAGATAAGTCAAATTCTAATTTTTCAGGGGTCAAGTTCAAACTTTGAGCACAAGCAGGAGAGATAAAAGAATGGGTAGAACTTGTATCTAAAAAGGTATAGACTTCACACAAATTTATGATTAACTAACCCGTGATAACTTCATTCGGGTCCTCGTCAAGAAAACGCTCTCCCTTAAACTACCGACTTTGTTTTGTTTCAGATTTCGCTTTTAGTGGCACCTTCGTTCCAACTGGTCTTGATTTCACTATGTGTCAAAATTGAGCTATGGATTTGTCTTTTCCACAACTAAAACATACCTTGGAAGGCTGTGAACAGTTTGGACTTATTGTCCCTCCTCTCCGCATCTGTAGCATCTAACTGGCGGTCGTTCTCCTCCCCTAGAATTTGTTTCTGGTGCTGGTGTTGCTGTCGACGTCTTCCCATCATCGTTAAATCTTCTCTTCTTGAAATTTCCACTTGAATCATTTCTTCTATTATCTTAGCCATGATTATCACCAAAGTTGTTACCATTTCTGGCATGATAATTTCCTCCACGATGGTTATCATTGTTCCGATGGCCGTTGCTACCGGTACGATTATTATCGTGTTGTTGGTCTTTATCTTTTGGTTGAGCTGACTCATAATCCTGCTCTAATAACTGAGCCATATTCACTACATCTTAATACAAACAAAGTTTATGAGAAATGAGGTATTGACATATTTTAGGTTTTAAACCTCGCAAAAACATTTACGTCATTCTCTTCTCATTATCAACCAAATGGGATGCAAATCTGGACAACTCGTCAAACATAGCTTTGTACTGCGACACATTCATATTGTTTTGATCCAGCTTGATGAACTCTACCTCCTTCAT
Organism: Panax ginseng; assembly: GCA_020205605.1. Taxonomy (NCBI): domain Eukaryota; kingdom Viridiplantae; phylum Streptophyta; class Magnoliopsida; order Apiales; family Araliaceae; genus Panax; species Panax ginseng. Next base: position 87,921,334 of record CM035130.1, on the reverse strand, counting down.
GTGATGAATACTTTTGAGAAAGTACTTATTGTTGAACAATTCTTGGAACTTCTCCCAAGACATCTCTAGTGCAGCAGGATGATTACGCTTTACATATTCCCACCAGTAATCTGCCTCTCCTCGCAATATGAAGGTGGCAAAGGGAACCTTTTGCTCCTCTGAGCATCCCAAGACATCAAATATCTTGGTGATCTTCTTTATCCACGTCTCTACCGTAAGTGGTTCTGGCTTTCCTAAAAACTCCGGTGGTCCCAGCTCCTTGAACTGCTTAGTGGTGACCATCCGTGAGTTGCTAGTGTTTCCACCTACATTTTGCACAGGAGTCTCTCTCGCCTGATGTTGCATGAATTCTAGAAAGTTCCTAAACAAACCATCGTTCGTTATTTGGTCGATGTTGTTGTTTACATGAGGATTATTGCCTTCCTGATGCACATTATCCTGGTTATTGATCAGCGGTGACTCAACAGACTCATGTGCTCCATTGCCTACCTTAACATTTTCAGATGCCATTCTCAAATACTGCCACAAAATAATGGTTAATTGACATGCCACATATTATCCCTATATTCTGACTGACCAATTAAATAACAAATAAGCTTAGGTAGGACACACTAGCGAAGGATTTACTCGTCTCTCCCCTCTTAGTTCTATTCCCCGATCTTCGCCAGAGACCATATCCCTAAGCTCTGTTACCAACTGTGACATATGTATACACCACCCATTCTGAGTCGCCAACTACATGGTACAGAAACAACTACAATTTCATTAATACAATTGTCGCGCAAAATACGACAATATATAAACTATGATTTTAAGTATAAATATTGTCTTCTAGACAATATCCATAATCAAATAAGTCCTCATTACAATTATTGATACACTATTTTACAAAAATAGTGAGGACTTCTAAAATAACTATCTAGGATCATCATTCCATATCACAACTAGTTTCTGCTATATTCTCGCCTCCTGAGAAGAAAAATGGAACAAAAAGGAAAATGGTGAGCTTAAATAGCCTAGTAAAGAAGATTATGACTAAGATAATGTAGAACAAGTTATTTTTATTCCTCAACAAATAAGATAAAATATAATGGATAACAAGTTTTAGATCAATATTCGCAGCGGAAATATCAATTCATTATAAGAGTTAAGTAGAGAATTAAATCTACTATCATCAATGAATTTAAAAGTCCATCATCAATATTTTATCCTTGTAACATCAATCAATATACATCTTGAATCAAATATTCATCTTTACACTATGAGCCAATGTTATTCATTTGTATCAACAGTTGGTCATGTTCATCTCAACACTTGTTCATCTTTTCACTATGGGCCAAAGATATTCATCAGGTAATCATTCATCTTTGCACTACATTCCAAAGATATTCATCAAATAATCGTTCATCTTTGCACTGCAGGCCAACGATATTTATCAGATAATCATTCATCTTTGCACTGCAAGCCAAAGATATTAATTAAGTATCACCATTTAAGACTGAGGATGATGAAAAATATCTTAATGAAAACGAATCCAGTGAGATAAAAGATCAAAGATTACGGATTCATACTTTAATTTATCCAAGATCAAAAATACTCAATAATAATCAATTGTGGGGCAAAGTTAAAGAATGAAGATCAAAACATAGATACAATCAAAGATAGTAACGATAATAGACAACTTGGACAAAGAAAAGAAAATTTCATTTTTCTGTAAAGAGTGTCATATTCGTGAATAGTGCTGTATACGTGAATAGTAACCCCGACACGAAAAGGTAGAAATTCCACAAGAAAAATCATACTTTGTGAATAGTACTTGTGAATAGTACCGTATTTGTGATAAGTATCATATATGTGAATAGTGTCGTATACGTGAATAGTAATCTCGACATAAAAAGGTAAAAATTTCATAATAAAATTCATACCAATATTTTGGTATAATGATATTGAGAGAATAACATCATTTACGAAGAAAATAACATCCCTTACTGAAGAGTGGGATTTATACCCGCGAATCGGATACTTTATGACTTAAATAATTTCCTAAATTTGTAGATTTTATATAGTTTTATATGATTATAGTGTTATTGCGCTTAACTGATACAATGCAGGGCTTATTAGGTCTTTCCAATGCTTTCAGTGGCAAAATGGGCATTTATATATGCCGCTTGTCATGACGCCAATGTCTTGTGTTACTTTTCAAGCCTTGTGTTGTATTTGCAGCCACCACCCTCCGTCTCCGCTCGACGTCATTATGGTGCCACAGCACCAATGATACTTCTTAGGCTCGCGTTGCAGCGCAAGCTCCGTGTTTTCCAAACTAATGTGGCACCGCAGCGCCACCTAGAGAGTAATTATCCACGCCGCGGTGCCACCTCCGGTGTCCAGGCAGAGAGGTCTTCTGTTTGACCTAGCAAATGACAGAGAGGGATATAAAAGAAAGGAAAGCCTCTGCATAAAAGAGAGATGATATATCTTATATCAGAGATGAGAAAAATTGTATAGCTTCGTTTAGTTAAGTTTTTTCCTCTTCTGTTGTATTTTTCTTTCTAGTTCTTAGTAAATGTTTGTAAATATAGATTAGGGAGATGTTTTGGATTTCCTTTGATCAACACGAGTAGTGAGCTACACGGATTGGAAAGCTTGATTTGAGCGGAATGCTTGGAGACTGACAGGCTTTGACACAGTTTATTCTTATCCATTTATTCCATCTGATTTTGTAATCCATAAATGTTGTCTTTATTGCTACTTATATTTTGTTCGATAGCTATGAACTGAGTATTTGTTCTAAGGTTATAATGGGACCCTTTGTTATTTAAATCGATTGTCTTTTCTCTTTGGTTGGCACCATATGATTTGGTTTAATATATTTATGCTTAATGATTCTCGGTAAGACATTAGTGATGATTTTGGTAATTTACATGATATCGATAGAAGGATTGTAGATTTACACCTATATATATTGGCATGTGATTATGTGTTTCGACTGCATAAGTTGTGCGTAGAATAAACATATATCTGTGCGCCACGTGCGAACTATTTGAGAGCTTATGTTTAAATCCTTGTTATGATCAATTCGCATAGACATGTGTAGGATTGTATCTAGCTTGGACGTTCTTTTCTGTTCTATTCCCTATCAGGTGGATCTGGAAAGGATATGTTTGTGCATACCTCGATAGAGGTGTATGAGCACCTGAGTGTTCTCGATCGACAAATTGTGGTGACCATTAATACCAAAGAGAGAAGGGTAGGAAGTTTGATGAAGCATAACACGCCAGGCATTCGACAGAATGCCTGAGTGAGGTGAAGTTGTAACCTTAGCTTGTAATTCCTTCGATTACCATTCGTTATCCATTTACATGCTTTGATAAATAGTCATACTTAGATTAAATACACTTCCATTTATTGATATTCGAATAAGACTTTAACGATACACAGTCGGTAATTGGTTAATATTAGTGATAGTTCCTCGTGGGTTCGACACTTTCTTTATCACTATATTACTTGTTAGACCGCGTATACTTGCGCGTGTTTAGTGATCGGTTTTTCGACCAACACTTACCTCAAAAGAATAGTATTTCTGGCTGAAATATCGGATATAATGCTGAAGGAAACTTGCACTGTATAGCAACACTCAAAGTATCTAAATACTCACAAAAATACGCTCGATATTATAGAGAGATTCTGGTGTGATTTTCAATTCTAACTAAGCACCCTATTTATAGGAAAATACTAGAACGCCAAAGCAGACTAAATTAATAAAATATTAATTTACAAAAATTTCTACGCACACCTTCTTGACCAAAATATCAGCCATTACAAGTGGGGCCTACCAAAATCAGCATTATTCCACAACAACCAAAAGTGGGGCCCACCCATGTTTTAAATAAAAATATTTTTTTTCAAAACTTCAATAATTCATAATAAATAGCCCTTTATCAGAAAAATACGAATTATATGTCCATTCCATAGGAAATTTAATTCTCTACAACTTTGTAGAAGAAAGTTTTCCAAATTCCAAATAGAAAATGGCCGAAATCCACATACGGACAATTTTTAATACCTCCATTTTAACAAAATTCTGATAAAATACCCCCATTCTGACAAAATACTGATAAAACACCTCAACATTAATTCCTTCATTTATATCCAAATAAAATAAATATTTCTTTATCATATAAATCAATAATTAATTATTCACAAATAATATTACATAATCACAATTATGACAACCAGGTCGTTCCCAGGAAAGAAGGGGGCTTTCCGATAAGAATTTCTCCCTACTGGCACGTAATTAGGTGACCAAACCCCTTTCCTAGACAGAACTTCCTTAGACATTGCCAATAATGTTATCTAATAATATTATTCAAATAATATGAATTAGTGATCTGATAATGGGAAATACTATGCAGGGATAATTATTGAAACAACAATAATATAAAATATCAACGTAGCAATTACTGAATCAATAAAATAAAATATTAAACAGTAATTACTGTAACAATTATTGAGTAGTGTCTTCTTACGTAAGAATCAATAATCCAAAAATACTGTGCAATACCGTGTGTTACTGTGTAACAACGCGTATTACATTACTTTATCCACCGGTATTCTTCTAGTTGTTAATTCGTGAATAAATACTGTAGATTATTTATAAAAACTCATACTTGTCATTTTCTTCATTCGATTGTTATTACGTTATGGGGCCTAATGTTTCATACTGTCAAATACGAATATTCCCCGACAACAAGAATATTCCACGACCAATTGAATATACCCCGATAACAATGAATATTTTATAACCAATTGCTTATTTTGCAAAATTTGCACATTTCACCCATAACTAAAATATTATATCAAATTACACCTTATTGTTCAAAATAATAATTAGAGGAAATTCTATTTTATTTAAAAAAAAATTGGGGTCTAACATAATGATTTTTCAGATAATATAGATTTCAACATGAATCATAAAAGAACCTTTGAGTAAATAGTTACAGTACAATTCAATCCTTCCACCATACAATGGCCCAATTAAATATAAGACATGGAATTACTGCCAAGTCTTGTTTTATTTAATTATATGTACTTCGATTCTTAAATGCACAACTCCAAATAATATAAATTAGAAACTCCTTTCTAATTTCATTCTGCCTTGGCCAAGGACTCATGGGTTGTCATTTATCGAATCACATAGGACATTTCTCTTTTTTTACTATAAGTGGTAGATTCTTTATTAATTATACATTACCTTCATGTACAACTTATTATACCCAAGCACACCCTTTGATATACCCTAAGGTTATTAAGAAATAAGTCAAAGTATAACTCATCATATACAAGATACTATGATGATCTCAAGTCCAAGGATCACTTGTACTACTATCACTACATGAATTCTTATTGATAGGCAAGTAAAACTCCATTAGGTATTCCTTACAGAGACACGTTCAGTGAACTTATTCTCCAATAAGCACTTACATACTTTCTTTAGTGTCTCCACATAAATGATCATGAGATCAATCATCCTCATCCAATGAGCAAGCAATGTATGTACCAATCTTTCCAAATTCACTAATCCCTTTTTTAGAAATCCAATGATTGGGAACATTTTAGTTATTAATCTATCTAAGAATTTAGATCTCATTAGCATGATCTCATCATGATTCTAAAAGCATTGCTTAAAACTATGAGTTTTTCACATATTATTAAAAATAGCACCATGTAGATAAATTAAAGCCTTTAGTAAATGAATACTTTTATTAATAAACAAATAAGATTGTTACAAAGTACATGCTTTATCATCAACATAATTGGCTTGTGTGTATACTACTATAAATCTCCCACTTACACTAAAGCCAATCGTCATGGTATCTCATACCCTTATTCTTTAAGTGACAATCATCATACTGCTGGATAAGCTTTAGTATATGGATATGTAATGTTGTTCTTGAGAGTCCACTATCTCTATAGTGATTTCTCATCTTTCAATGATTCCTCTAATCAAATGAAAGTGCCGCAACACATGTTTAGATCCAAGATGAGACTTAGGAACTATTTCTAGTTCTGTAATGAACTTCTCATCCAAACAATCAACTTACATATTCACTTACAGCTATATACTTTGTCTTTATCACTAAACTAACAACTCTTTACTATTTGGAACCTTTCCAATTCACTGGACCACCATTCAAGGTAACACCTTACCCTAAAGTGGATTTACTATCGTCTTGGTCAGACTGAAAAACTTGAGTTTGTTAAGCCCTCTAGTTTTAATTCAGACCCACCATAAATATGATCACATCCTTAGTACTGGTTAAGTACTTTAAGATTTTTTTCACTATCTTACAGTGATCTTCTCCAGAATATGACCTATCAACATCATGTCTCGTACATTTTATTGCATATATGATTGGCACTCATGTGGTCTCTCTTTTTAGGAGTCTGTGGGGACTATTAAGAGAGATACACTCCATGGCTCATTAATATTAGACAACTCTTGGAGTTTGCCATGCTAAACGGCTTTAACATCAAATGAATATAAGTTCCTTGGGTTAAGCCGAGCATCCTTTTAAATTTATCTATATAGATTTATATCCCCAATTACGATAATCTTCCCAAATCATTCATGGAGGAATGTTTAGACAACTTATCTTTATTGATTAAAGCATTGGTATGTCTTTCCTTATCCATAGTTTATCAACATATAATATTAGGAATGTCACGGCGCTCTCATTGACCCTTTTTTGTACACACTAGTTTTATTCTTGTTTTTGATAAAATCAAACTCTTTTGATTGTCACATCAAAATGAATGTTCTATATTTGAGAAGCTTGCTTGAATCCATTTCTCTTAGTGTCTAAAACTCTTACCTCATCGTATGTAACTAGATCATCAACTTCTATGATGCATACCTCATCATCAACATCAATGATAAATCCATACCTCCCAGGTATCTTCTGTATTATTCCAGATTTACGATTCGGTTATGGTACAATAGGTCTATCTACATGTTCCTCTTATTGGACTTATAGTGCTTTATGGTTCTTGAACTCTTCAAGATCTATTATCCTCCCACTAGCCCCTTTAATGATAAACACATTTATCTTAGAAGTTCGTGTGTTTCGCAACAAACACCTTTTTAGATAAGATATAGAACATATATCTTAAACTTACTTTAGGATGTCCCATAAATCTGTACTTGTCAAATCTTGTCCCAAGCTTATCATTATGAAACCTTTTCAGATAAGATGGACAACCCCTTATCTTAACATACTTATGATTAGGAATCCTCCCTGTCCACAACTCTTATGGAATCTTGGGGCCAGATTTTGAGGTTACTTTTTTCGTAGATATGCAGCCATTTCTAGGTTATTACCCTAGAAGGATACTAGAATCTCGGTAAAATCATTATGGACCGCACCATATCCAATAAGGTAAAAATTTTCCTTTCAAATACATCAATCAATTATTGTGTATCAGGATGTGTCCATTGTGAGAAAACCATTTGAGATGATTTAGACACTTATTGCACAAGTATTTATTCCTTAATCTAATCAAAGAATCTTAATACTTTTCAAATTAGTTTCACTTCTGAATTCTTTGAACCTTTTAAATAATTAACACCTGTATTTCAGCAAATACACACATTCAACTCTTTGGATGGCCATCTCATTTTCTTATACTAGTTTGTTCAATTTGTAAAATAATTTTTTATGTAAGTTAAGTATACAAAATCCATAAAGTAATATTCCAGTTCTATACAAAACATTATTATAAAAAATAGAACAACAATTGTTCTTAAATATAATACCAAAGGCTTCATTGTCCAACGACAAAATGGAAATAATGTTTCTAACGAGAACTTAAATAAAATAAAAACTTATTAACTTAATAAACTTTCCCATAAACTATACTAAACAATAAGTTCCTATGGCTAATGCAACAAACTTTGCTTCCTTTCTTAGACATAGGATTATTTATCCCTTGTTTAGCTTTCTACTTCTGCTTGGTCCCTTCATAAATCTATATTTATGATAACCAAAGTCGATATCCTATACCCAAGTAGAACCTTGAATTAAAGAAAAATTTATTTCAATCATGAACAAAACTGTATTTATAACCCAAGCTTCACTAAGCTTCTTTGGTTAGCCTCTACAAAAAGTTTCTTGCAGTTTCCTTTCTAGTGTCCAGGCTTATTGCTATGGAAACAAACTCCTTTGCTATCTGTATCAGTTTTGTTCTTATTATCCTTTATTTTTTCTTTTCTATTAACCTTCTTTGAATCGTTCTTCTATTAAGAAGATCATTTGGCCCCCACCAGTAATACTTGGTCTTTCTTGGTTGGAAAGTGACTCTAAATATTTTTTAATTTGTTAAGCAAATCAACGAAGCTGATATCTAACTTGTTCATAAAAAAAAATCAGAACAATTCTAAGAAGGAGTCCGGAGTGTGATATGCCCGATAAAAATCGGAATTTTATGAAAATTAAATTTTTATTGGATTTTGTGGATTAAATGAATTTAATTGATTATTTATGTGAGTAAGCTATTTGAAGGTCGTTCTATGACCTAGAATGTACGAATGTGGTTAGAATTCTGGCTATGTGGTAGAATTAAAGTGTTTGAATTTCCAAGATAAAAATAAAAGTTTTCCGAGAAATTTCCGTAGAAACACTTTTCATCCGTTTCTGCTCGGGAATTAAGTTTGAAATTCTGAGAAACGCGTAATGATAGAATTCTAAGACGAGATGGAATATCCAATAATATTTTAGTTATGACAAACAAAGTTTTTTCCTGCGAACTTAAAACCAATAATATCAAATGATTAGGGTTATTTTACGTTCGATATACGAGTATGATACAAAATATTATACGAGTATAGTACAAAGATTAATACGACGTATAATACGAATATCGTACGAATACTATACGAAGAGAATACGAGAATTGTACGAGTAAAATACGAATAGTTCTTAATGGACTTTAGTAAATGGACTTTGTCATTATCCAATTGGACTTGGATTATGCCAAGCCCAATGTTAAGTAGAGTCAAGCCCAAGATAGGCCCAATAAGAATTAATGCTAAGGCCCAAATTAAGAAACTAAACCGTGGATCGAACCGATGGGTTACCGGATGGTTAAAACCCATGGGGCAACCCATGGGTGACCCAAAGTGGTGGCCAATTAAAGTGCTTATACTTGGTGGCTAAGCAAATGAATAGTTAAGAGGTTAATAGTAAGGAGGTGGACTTAATGACCATTATACCATCCATTAGATTTTCCTATATAAGAGAAGCTAGGTTGGTCATTTTATTATTTTCACCAACTCTAGATAATATTGAGAGAGAGAAAATAGCTCTAACACATAATCAAGAGCAATCCAAAGCAAAACATACAAGCTTTAGTCAAGAACGCGAAGAACGTTAAGGTAATATACGTAAACCTAAGTTTTCGATCTTTTTCGTAGAGAAGTATGAAATGGTGGAGTATGTATGATAAGGAGTAATAAGGATGGCTAATAGTGAATTAAAACATTGATAAGACATGAATAATTAAGAATCATAAGCGTTTACGAAAGTTTAAGCGAAGAAAACCAATAAGCATTTATTTGGTTGTTGACGGACAAATTAAAAACCATCCTAGGTTATGTGCATCTTGATTGGTTAGGATGTAGATGATGAATCAATGGAGTTGTTCCATTTGATTTGGCATATAGAACATGAGTAATGAAGTTATGGAAAAATTTTCGAGATTAGGCGTTAAACATTTAAAACGTAGAAATCTCGGATTAGTAGTCGAAAGTTGCCATGTAACTCAAAAACCTAGGTTTTTGATGGAATAACGTAGCATAACATATTTGAGATTCGTGGACTCAAGAATCGTCGAAATCTGACTTTTAACGAAGAAAACAAGCTTTGAACGCTCAAGAACGTATAGCGAACGTGTTAATAGAATGTTAATAGTAAATTCATCGTTAACGGATTTGAAAACTAGTTTTGTCCAGATAAAATTGTAGTGTATGTTATGTATAAGAAAATGGCTTTTGAACGAGCCAATTCGGACTTATAACGATTGAGTTACGAGTTCGGAAGGAATTGAATCAAGGAAATTTTGAAATTTCTTAACGGTTAAGGGTCGTCAGCAAGTAATCTTTGCTTTGTTATAATCACCCGTCTTACGCAAAGATCGGAGAGGCTAGACAACTTTGCATAGTGGTACCGAACACGACTTATAAGGTGGAGTCTCAAGCGCTTGCATCTTAGAGATCGGGAGTTTGGTATCGAAGTGTGGCGTATAGCGCCAATGGTAAGATGAGGAGGGCCGGTAGTAAGGCCGAGTAAGTAAGGAAAAATGTTGGACCAAGTTAATTGTGAACTCAAGTGATTACAAGACAAGTATGGGGCATGTATGAACGTATGGTACATAGTAAGACCATTACTATATCATGTATATAGTGATGATTTTAGGAATTTAACGATTGCTTACTTAGTAATTAAACGAAAGACATAAAGTGTAAGAAAATGAATTGTATTCAATTTCGAGAGTACTTAACCATGGTTTATAAGTATTGGTTTAGTAACGTAAGACTGATAATAAACCGCAAAGAAGGATAAGTAACTGTAAACGAGTTTTATTAATGAAATAAATTCGGTTAAGTTATATAAAGAGAAAGATAATTGATTGATGATGAATTAATTACTTAATTAACTTAAAGTAGCATCCTCGATGATGACTATAACGTTGAGAATTATAACTAAAAGTTGTTAATGATTATGTGAACGTGAACGTAAGAACAATGTAATGCGATAACCGTAACTAATGTTAATAAATCTAATAAACAATTGGATTGAGAAGAAAGGTAAGATACATTAGGAACTTTACATGATTGTGTATAACCTAATGTGGTATGTTATGTGGTTATGTGTTGTAGAGACTATAAAGACCAAGAATTGTTGAATATTTATTTGAAGACGCTTGAAGGCAAGTTTTCTTAACGCTTTTCTAACCTTCGTGTTATCCAAGTTTTCTGTGATTTGTGTTTTGAGATGCATGAATTGTATTACAAAAGGGTCGATGCCAGTTTTAACTCGGCTAGACTAATCTTAAAAGATTGATTGATTTCTTTACAAGTCTTTCAATATAGAATTGATAATGCTATCCTACGCCAATTGTTTGGTACGGATTCAAGGTAAGCTTGAGTATGAATAAACAAATGTATTTTACATCTATTATTCGATGGGCACGCGAGGTTGCAAAAACTTAAACATAAATACGTTTAACGGATGAATGTTGATAAATATAGGGTACTGTAGGATGATCACGAAATATCGAACTTACGGTCTTAGTACCGGGTTGTCCTTTTTCATGAATAAAAACTAAAGAGAATGTTCATGGTCTGTTGACCTACTCAGAATTTCTAAGCTACTATATGTACTTTGAAATTGTTTTATGACATGAGAAGTCCTATTCAATGTTCCATAGTACTTCATAACTATTGTTCAGTTATTGAAGAATAATCATATAATTCTCGAAGTGGTATTTATATAATATATTGTTAGACTTGCTGAGCTAGTTATACTCACTTCTTACTTGAATTATATGATTGCAGCTAAGGTCAATCAAACCAAGAATTCTAGTAAAGATAAAGGAAAGGCGAAGATGAATGATTAGTTTATCCTGTATTAGACTAGTATGTTGTATGAATTATATTATGATGAACAAAGAATGTAACGGTTTCAGAACCTGGGAAAATGATTATTATTACTATTGTAATAAGAATGTAGTTAATACACTCATTTTGATGTTGTTTCAATGGAATAAATGTATAGTTATGAGTACCGTGTAGCACCATCTGTAGGGTTGGAAGATACCTGGATTTGGGGGTGTCACAGAGTCACTGCAAGATCAAATCTTAGCTCAATTCTCCATCCATGATAAAACATGTTGTCCAAATTATTCAATTATATTGATCATGTTAAGTACTTTTGTCTGTACTGTAGTGCAATCAGTCATTCTAGATCGGAAGAGCTCCTTAGATATCTGATATCTATCAGTTCTACTTTTCTCGCCATTAACTACTTGACGTGCAGGATCATAGCAGTAGCATCCATAGTTTCATGCTGACGCTGAAGCTCATTACTCATGGATGCAAGCATGATGCATTGAGCCAACTGTGCATCATCTTGCCACTTTTTAAAAGTAGTGATGTCTTCCTAAGAGGCATTGAATGCAACCATTGCAGGGATATGTGTATTAAGGACATAAGATAACTTTTCAACTATGAGAACTATTCTCAAATTCCTTAACCAATCCGTTTAATTCGGTCTAGTTAATTTAACATCTAATATGAGATAGTAATTTTAGATATTGTAAAATTATGTAAATGAATTTGTAATTAACAACATTTTAGCATACATTCTTTTATTAATTACCAAAATAAATTAGGTCTTGTTTTAAATTGGTATCTCCCACTATTTTTTTCAAACTATATTACCCTCAATATATATAGTTCGACAATATCTAATTAAAGATATGCTACTGAGAATAAGGACCCCATTTCAAATGTATATAGTCTTGTGTGTGACAACAAACTATATATATAAATAAATAGGTAGACAACTCTTGTCAATTACATCAACTATGCAACTCCTTGTATTTTGCCTCTTAGATCATATTGGTCAAGTGTGTGCACATCTGAACTAAAATGATCTAAGTTAAGTCATACTTAGCACTCCATATATTCAAAAGAAAAATATTGTCCTTGTGTGTGCACAACAAAACGACATCGTTCAGTTTATTTATAAGCATTAAATGTGATAAAAGAACATCTTAAATATTTAATATTTGTCGTGTGTATGCACAACAAACTCATATTAAATATTTAATACTTTATTATTTTACCATGCTAGAAGATGACGTTCGATATTCCAAATATCTTTGAATGTTACAACTTAATATAATTTATTTGAGGGGTTTGTTATTATTTGTCTCATCTTGTTTAGCGCACATGAACACACACACACACACACACACACACATATATATATATATATATATATATATATATATATATATATATAATACGAGTCATATTAATTAACATGCGAAACATGTTTTCATAATATATAATATATATAGTATAAACATGCACATATAGAATACTATATTCTACCTGGATTGATTATAGACTTTATTATAGTTTGGTTCACTAGAGCCACCAAGTGAACCAATAGGTCAAACGTAAGGTGCAAGAATTAAATTTAAATATAACTATTACATTTAATGTAGCGTCCCCAAATCCAGGTACTAATCACCACGAATCTGGTACATCATTTCTATAACTATTGCGGAAGATATAAACATAAATTGACTTAATCTCCAAGGTCGATAACCTTAACTTAATACACATATTCATATGTTACAGGACTTATAATGTTATTTGCCTTCAATACTATTTACAATTTTAACTGTACAATAATCCATTCCTGTAACTTGTCTTTGTCATTGCCTGTGTCTGAAGTATTCATCTTAATCTGAAATGTTTATCATGATATAGAAAGGGTGAGCAACAAGTTTGCCCAGAAAGTTGAAGTTCAAAGAAAGTTATATCATGATGGAAAAGAATAATAAGCAGACAAACTTTCAATAATATAATAATTGTGAAAGAACATGAATAAATTTTCATAATTGAATGACCGAATCAATGACAATGAATGGCCAACAATGAACATGAACAACTATAACTGAACCAAATGGTAATGAAGGTGATCAACCTTTCATACCTGATGAACATATACAACATTCACAACATGCGAATCAATAAATAAAATATGTGGTAAATCAACAATGATTAACCACGAACATGTTTTACAATAACAACTCGAGTTCGAGTTAGGAAACTTGCATAATAAAAGTATAGTTCAAGAACTTGCATAATAAAAGTGTAGGAACTTGCCTGAACCGTAGATTACTACTACGCAAAGCTAATTTAGCTTCAGTTGAAAGACCTATTATTGATAATATTGATCTCTCAAGTAGAATAATATCATCACATACACTACTGTTAATTATAGTCATTATACAACTTAAACAGTTATCACATAATCAAATATTAGATTACTCCTTCAAACATCATTATTATTATCGTCCTTTAATAATTCTTTAATCATTATATCATATACATTATGATTTAACACTTTAATCTTATATTATAAGTTCTTCTTTAAAGTCTAATAAGTCAAATACTAATCTAGCAACCTGGATTATCCAAACATATCAATCCAGCAACCCAGATTGCAATCCAGCAAAATAGATTGCAATACAGTAAACTAGATTCCAAATCCAGCAACCAAATGGCCAATCCAGAAAATCAAATTGCAATCCAGCAAACTGGATTCCAAATTCAGTAACCAGATGGCCAATCCAGCAAGCCTAGATTCAACTGACACCCAATCCAGCCAGCCTGGTTTAATTAATTTCTAATCCAGCAAACTGGATTCAACAGATGTTCAATCCAGCAAGCCTGGATTCATTAATTTTTCAATCCAGCAAGCTGGATTCATTATCTCTTTTCATGAAAATACCAAATCAACTTATTATTTTTCTATCCTTTGTCCAAACATATATACATATATTTCATACACAAAAAGAATTTTTCCATATTTTTTCAACTCCCTTTAGTATTTTTTAAAAATCATTTTTAGTCCGTAGCTTAAGAAATTAGCTCTATCATGCTCAACTCCAAAAATTTCCATCTCTTGACATAATATTATACATGTTAATGTGAGCCTCCAGTTTAAATTTTGTGGCCATTGGAGTTATAAAACTCCAGTTATAGCCGTTTTCGTTGAAAAATCCTAAAAATTGAAATTGTCATAACTTGGTCATTTTAAGTCGGAATGAGCTCATTTTTTGACAGCAGATACTTTATATCATAAACGTTTATGTCCCAAAAGGCCAGAATTTATTTCAAAAATTAAGTAGCCAAAACTGCCCTTGGAAAGTTATGGGCAGTAGGTTTTTATAAAAAATGACTTTTTCATACTTTGTTGTAAACAGTCCATATGGAAATCTACAACTCCTTTTTCAGTGATTCCACTTAGAAATGTTAGAAAACTTATCATATTATCACACCAAAGTTTTCCAAAATTTTTGAATGTAAGAAAAATAACAAAACAACCCCTGGCACTGAATGTTCCAAAACAATATGTTTCTCTTTAAAAGTAACGAAACTATTTTGGCTAAAACAACCACTACGGATTGTGTAATCAACATTTTTAAGTGCTACCACTTGGGTTTAGTAGTTAACTTACATATCTAGCACCTCTCTTTGATGGATCGCACAAAGCAAAAATTACTTTTCTTTTCTTTTGATTTCCAAACAAATCAATACCTAATATGGGTATATCTAAACATGAAACACTCATTAACATGTAAATCTAGAGTTTTAAAGTTTTGAATCATATATTCAAATTTTGATTGAGAATAATCAAAATAAAATTACATAATCTAGTTAGGTTTTATACCTTTGCTTGTGAGCTTCCTTCTTCTTCTTTTTAAGTTTGATTATGGAGCTCTGATAGTTTACAAAACTCTTACTTTTCTCTCACCATAGTTATTGTTCTTCTCCTCTTCCCTCTCTCTCATAGTTTCCTTTTTTTTTTGATAAGAAATGAAATAAAGAAAGAAAGAAGATAAACTTCTTTTATTAAATATAGATATCTATAAATATCTACATTCACCATTCATTTTCTTCCTCAATTTAACCGGCCATGTGGCCTATTTTGCTCCCACCAATTCTCTCTCTCTCTCGTTAATCATCACATATTACTTGCTAGCTTTGGAAAAGGGGTAGCTCTTTAAAATAATTGACACCTAACTTAATTGGTGAAATATATCTTTTGATAAATGTGAGGCTTAAAATGATGACAAGCATTCCTTTTATTTCCTCCTTATGTAGCCGGCCAAGTGGCCCGATTTCTTCCAAGTTCTGATTCCTTTTAATTTCTTATGTAGTATGTTAAAGGTCCAAAATACCCCCACTTTCAATTGGGCTAAATTTGGGCCACCATATTTAATTTCTTGGGCTTTTAATTTAATTCTTTGGGCTATGAAAAATTATCATAGTCCAACACTTTTATTTCACTTAAAAATGATAATAAAGTCCTTCCAATTTGGGCTAAGTTTTGGGCCTTTTAATTTATTGCTTGGGCCTCTAACTAATTTGATTGGGCCAACACTTGGGCTTACCCCTTGAATCTTTTGGGCTTTCCAATTAGAATACTTAGACTTCCTAACTAGAATATTTGGGCCATAAAAATTAATATGGTCCAATATCTTAAATTTTATCTTTCCCTAATCTTTTAATTAGGGTTTTCATTTATTTAATTTTAATTTAAATCCTTATTCATGCACATTTAATTTTTTAACCCAATTAGACTTGCTTTAATTAGGTTATAAAATTAATTAATTGAGATGTATAAAATAAATCCCTTAGAATTAGTATATATTTTAAATACTATTATTCTCCCATACCATAACCCTTAAGTTATTCAATTTTCATTCCTAATATATAATTAGGTTACCTTAGCTTCTTTTATTTGTTTATAATAAACAATTAAAAAAAACACATAATATTCATATTCATTTACTCAAATATTCACAAACTATTTATTATTATCATTACCCTTGCTAAAATATATAGCACATCACTATATATATATATATATATATATATATATATATATATATATATATATATATATATATACACACACACACACATACATACATACATACACACACACACGCACACACACATTCACTTTATCCATATAATATCTCTTTATTAAGATTTCTTTCCTTAATAAATTTCTCACATTCATAGTCTATTTCTTTCTTTTCAAATTTCAATCATTCTCATAATTTCTTTTCACATAAGGTTTAAGGTAATATAATATTTATTCTTCACATACTTCCAAATAAATTTTCTAGGTTTTGAATTGTGTAACCCTTATTTTCTCAATTCTTATTCAAATAGTAAACCATATAAGTTTTTATTAAATTTTTTTTAAATCGTTCCTCTATTTTCACTCTAGGTTTTGTTCTTTAACCTTTAATTTAATCATTTAAAATCTTATGAATTTTCTAAATTATTGGGTTGTCACATTTAAACTCGGGCTTCATTACAAACAGTTCTTCAAGCTCTTCTTGCTCCTTAATCTCCAATTCTTCAAAATAATTCTAAATATTCCTATTACAAAACTATTTAAAATAAATTGAAACATTGATCAGCAGTCAATGGGAAGTACATAGGAGGGAGATAGAATTTATATTAAGAAAAATTAGAGAATACGAGGTACGCAGACTTCAGTTAATAAAATCCATACATTCATGCATCCAACTAAAATAAAATCCAATCATAGTGGTCGATAGCCCATAATCAACCCCATTTATTATCATACAGATCAACATATGCATCAATAAATAACATTCATCTCATGAATAATAAATCCATTCCATACATGCATTGATATCAATTTAATGGGCATTTTCAAATTTATTAAAATCCAATTTTGAAGTAAAAATAAACTCCTTTATTTTAATCAAAATTTAAATCATAATAAATTTCTTTATTTTATTTTATCAAATTTTGAATAAAAAATAAGCTCCTTTATTTTTAATCAAATTTCAAATCAAAATATACTCTTTTATTTTAATTAATAGGAATAAAATTTCAAGTACAAAATAAACTCCTTTATTTTAACTTAAAATTGATGGAAAAATAAAATATGTTGAATTCTATTCCTTATCAAAATTTAACATCTTTAATTTTATGAAATATGGAATCCTATTTTATATGTGAATAAACTCCTTTATTCTAGGAAACATGAAATCATGTTCCATATGTGAATAAACTCTTTTATTCAAACAAACGTGGAATCTAATTTCAAATTAATATAAAACTTTTGAATAAACTCTTTTATTCAAACGAACGTTGTAACGATCGAGAAATTTTGTAATTTATGTTAAATATTTATTGAATTAAATATTTTAATTGATTTATTTATTAAGATAAATAAATAAATATTATTTATTGATTAATGGTAATTTTATTATTAGAAGATTTAATTTAGTGAAATAATTAAATTAAATGAATTGTTTAATATTGAAGAAAATAGTTAAATTAAATTAAATGATGTTCTAGTTTAATTTAATAATTAAATTAGATATATAATAATTTATTAAGGAAAAGTATAATTATAATGAAAATTATAATTTTAATGATAAGTTATTAAAATTAATTAAATTAAAGTGTGACACAATGAACTATATAATATAAGGTTTATAAAAATAAATTAAAAAGGGGAGGGTTTTAGTGTGTAGCCAAACAAGGCCTTGTGTCCTTTGGCTTAATTCAACTGACGTAACCTATTGGGATTTCTTACTTGACGTACGTGGGAGAAAGACCAAGGCCATATAACTATGCGTATTTCTCCTAAGGCTAACTAAGAAAAAACACAGAAAGTTTAGTGAGGAACAGAGAAAACACAGTGAAATTGAGAGAAGAAGAAAAAGAGAGAATTCATTCTTTGTGTTTGTCAAGAAGAAGGAAAAGGAGAGTTGGAAAAGCATTGTGATCATCTTGCAAAATTAAGGATTGAAGGTATAAAAACCTAAATTCATGTTCTTAATTTCTAATATAGAATTGTGTGAATTTGAATTATAATTGTTAATTAGTTTATGTAAGCAATTGGTTATCATCTATAAATGGTTTTTAGTAGGAGAATTCATGAAAATCATGTTTGTGTTCTTGAGTTTTCTTGGGGAAAAGGGAAAGACTTGGTTGATGATTTGTTAAAATAGTTGATATTTGTGTTGAAGACGATTTAAAATCTGATAGAAGTTGCTTTCATGGTTTTGGAGTATCAAATTCATGAAAATTGGGTTTAAAGTAGAAGACTTAAATAATAGTGTGTATATGTGTGGAAATGGCTTAATTGAGTCCAAAATTTGAAGTTCAATTCTTGATAAAATCTGGAAATCAATTGTAGATTGTGTTAGTATATCATGAAATGAAAAAAACGTAGTGGAAATGGTGTAATTTGGTTAGGAAATAAAGGTTTGACGATTTAATTCGCTAAAAGTATTGAAATATGAAGAAATTAGTAAAAACACTATTTTAATCCTTAAAATTTAGTTATGAAAGTTGTTTTAGGTGTTAGAATGCTTGATTATAGATGCTATAAGGCTTTAGTTAAGTTTGTAGTGTGTGGGTTTATTCATATTACCGTGAAATTAGAATTTTGGCTTAGAACAGAGTCTAAATTCGTGTTTTGCAAAACTGGTTCTGGTGCCTCTAGGCGCGACCATGATTGTTTGTCGCGCCAAAGAGTAATCGAGACTTCTGTGATTTAACTATTAATAACATAGCTTGGAGAATGTTAACTTAACATATTTTAGTGATTGTAAAAGGGCCTAATGCATGTTATAAGACGTAATAACATATAGTAATCACAATGTTGAAACTAAAGATTTTGAACTAGTAAGTTGCGAAAGTTTGTAACATGATATCATGAGAATTTGTGTTGATATGCAATCACCATGTTAGATACTGTTATATAATTAAGAGTGAGGATTTATGGTACATGGATGATTAAAATAATCAGGTCTTAATTTAGAGACTATAGACTTGACTAAAATGAGAAGTAAGCCCATGAAGTTAGTTTTAATATAACTAATTGGTATTGTGCTCTTAATGGTATATGTAGGGTGTTTGGCGAACGTTTGTAGTAATTTTATAGCTTACGCATGAGGAAAGTTTTCTAACTTCATTTTCTTTATAATTAATGCGAGTTTCTTAAACTCTAATCTTATGTTAAGCAAATTTCTTGGTTCCATCTTGTTTATGATTATGCAAGCTCTTATGTTTTAATTCTTGTACATTGAGCAAGTTTCATATTTCTAATGTAATATTGTAATGAAAGTTTCTTAAACCTTGTATTTACGTGGAGCAAGTTCCTAAAATTTGTTCTTTCCGTTCAAAGCATAAACTGTTTAACTTCATTGTTCTAAATGAGATTTCCTAACTCTTTTGGATGTAACACTTTGCATATAAACCAAGTCTATTCAATTGTATATTGTCATTATTCGATCCTTGACTTCAGTATCATTGTTCAATTCTATATTATTGTGTTAGACCTCCGAATAACAAGCAAGCTCTTATTGATTCGTCAAATCTATAATTGATGAGTGTTCTAAAATTCTAGAACCAATGATAAGCTAGTTCCAAACTAAACTTTCTTTAGTGTGGAAAATCCTAAAGTCAAACTAAGATGAACAACCCTAACATAGGGGATTATGTACGCATTAGCGTTTAGATGTTTGTGCATAATACATGGTACGAAGGGCTGATCCCCTTAAGTATGAAAGTGAAAGTCTGTATAGTCTAATGACTGTTAAAGGTTGAAGTAGAAATACTTAATAACATTGGGACATAGTTCATGGTCTTAAAGACCCTCAGATATAAATCTTGAACTTGATTATTCAGTATTCATTGCTTACTCTTAAATTATTACTATTATCACTGTGACGCCCCCAAAATAAGTATACACCACCCATTCTGAGTCGCCAAATACATGGTACAGAAAACAACTATAACTTCATTAATAAAATTGTCGTGCAAAATATGACAACACATATACTGTGAGTTTAAATATAAATATTATCTTCTAGACAATATCCACACTCAAATAAGTCCTCATTACAATTATTGATATACTATTTTACAAAATAGTGAGGACTACTAAAACAACTGCTTTGAAACATCACTCCACACCCCGACTAGTTCCCGCTATATTCTCGCCTCCTGAGAAGAAAAATGGAACAAAAAGGAAAATGGTGAGCTCAACTATCCCAGTAAAGAATATGATGACTAAGATAATGTAGAAAAAATTATCCTTAGTCCTCAACAGGGAAAAATTTGATAAATAGACAACAAGTTTTAGATCAACAACTGCAGCGAAAATAATAATTCATTAGAAGGGTTAAGTAGAGAATGAAGTATACTATCTTCTATGATTTTAAAGTCCGTCATCAATATTTTATCCCTGTAACATCAATCAATATACATTTTGAATCAAATATTCATCTTTGCACTACGAGCCAAAGATATTCATTTGTATCACTAGTTGGTCATGTTCATCTCAACACCTGTCCATCTTTGTATTACGGGCCAAAGATATTCATCAGGTAATCATTCATCTTTCTACTACAGGCCAAAGATATTCATAAAGTAATCATTCATCTTTGCACTACAGGCCAAAGATATTCATCAAGTATCACTATTTAAGACTGAGGACGATGAAAAATATCTTAACGAAAATGAATCTAGAGAAATAAAAGATCAAAGATTACGGATTCGTACTTTAATTTATCCAAGTTCAAAAATACTCTATAGTAATCAATTGTGTAGCAGAATTCAAGAATGAATATCAAAACATGGATACAATCAAAGATAATAACCATAATAGACAACTTGGACAAAGAAAAGAAAATTGCATTTTTCTGTAAATAGTGTCGTAGTCGTGAATAGTGTCGTCTTCGTGAATAGTGTTGTATACGTGAATAGTAACCCCGACACGAAAAGGTAGAAAATCCACAAGAAAAATCATACTTCGTGAATAGTACTCGTGAATAGTATCGTATTCGTGAATAGTGTCGTATACGTGAATAGTGTCATATATGTGAATAGTAACCTCAACATGAAAAGGTAAAAATTTCATAATAAAATTCATACCAATATTTCGGTATAATGATATTGAAAGAATCACATCATTTACGAAGAAAATAACATCCCTTACCTGAAAAGAACAATACTTCTGACCGGAATATCAGATGTAATGCTGAAGGAAACTTGCACTGAATAACAACTCTCAAAGTATCTAAATACTCTCAAAAATACGCTCAATAATATATAGAGAGAAAACTTATGATTCTGGTGTGATTTTCAATTCTAACTAAGTACCTATTTATAGGAAAATGCTAGAACGCCAAAGAAGACTAAATTAATAAAATAATATTTTTTCAAAAAATTTCTACGCACACCTCTTGGACCAAAATTCAGCCACCACCAGTGCAACACATAAAAATTTAAGATTTTTCACATCAACCAAAAGTGGGGCCCACCCATGTTTTTAATAAAAAATATTTATTTCTGAAACTTCAATAATTCATAATAAATAGCTCTTTTATCAGAAAAATACGAATTTTATGTCCATTTCATAGGAAATTAAATTCTCTACAACATTGTAGAAGAAAGATTTTCCAAACAAAAAATGTCCAAAATCCACATACGAACGATTTTTAATACCTCAAATTTGACAAAATACTGATAAAATACCCCTATTTTGACAAAATACTGATAAAATACCTCAGCATTAATTCCTTAATTTATATCCACATAAAATAAATATTTTCTTATCATATAAATTAATAATTAATTATTCATAAATAATATTAAAGAATCACAATTATGACAACCAGGTCATTCCTAGGAAATAAGGGGCCTTCTGATAAGGATTTCTCCTTACTGGCGCACAATTAGGTGACCAAACCCTTTCCTAGACAGAACTTCCTTAGACATTGCCAATAATGCTATCTAATAATATTATTCAAATAATATGAATTATTGTTCTGATAATAGAAAATACTGTCCAGGGACAATTATTGAAATAACAATAATATAAAATATCAACATAGCAATTATTGAATAAATAAAATAAAATATTAAATAGTTATTACTGTAACAATTACTGAGTAGTGCCTTCTTACGTAAGAATCAATAATCCAAAAATATTGTCCAATCCCGTGTGCTACTGTGCAACCACGCGTAACCACCAAGTATTCCAACAGTGTTAACGGTAACAATTACGTCGTTATTTATAAAAACTCATACTTGTCATTTTCTTCATCCGACAGTTATTCTGTTATGGGGCCCACAAATGATTGCGCCATTGTACTACCAAACGAATATTTCTCGACAACAATGAATATTTTATAACCACTTGCTTATTTTCCAAAATTTGCACATTTTAACCATAACTAACCACATGATATCAAATTAACACCTTACTAATTCAAAATAATTAATAGAGAAAATTTAATTTTATTCATAAAAAGTTAGAGTCTTACAACCTCCCCTCCTTATGAAATTTTGTCCTCGAAATTGACGTATGTACCCGGTGTTTCGAAAAGGTGAGGGTACCTCACTTTTATTTCTGATTCCAACTCCCAGGTCATTTCTTCAATAACATGATTCCTCCACAAAACTTTCACTTGTGGTATAACCTTTGTGCGTAGGACATGCTCCTTCCTATCCAAGATCTTAGCTGGTACCTCCTCGTACTTTAAATCTTCCGCTATCTCGTCTGGTTCTAACTCAATAATGTGGTTCGGGTCTTTCACATATTTACGTAGCATGGATATATGAAAAACGTTATAAACACCAGACATACTTGGCGGTAAAGCGAGTCTATAGGCCACAGTACCTACTCGATCGAGGATTTCAAATAGACCAATAAAATTGAAGGTTTGAGCTTTCCTCACATCGTCGATTCTCGCTTTTGGAATAGCGACTTCTTGAACCTTCTTCTTCATATTCATCAGCTCCAGGTCTGTAGCTTAAGCAGCTTTAACTTTATCAATTAAAGTCGGTTCTACACGTATATTTGACATCATCATGTGGGTCCCCAGTGTCTTTAATTCTATCTCTATCATTTCTAAATTATACAAAATGAGTCTTCATGTTAAAAACATCGCACTCGTAACTGCATACGATCTTCTACTCAATGCGTCTACCACGTTCGCTTTTCCAAGATGGTTTGGTCAGAACAGGTGCCGAAATTAGTATCCTCTTGAGTTCTTGGAATCCCTTCTCACATTCCTCGCTCCATTTGAATTTTTGTATCTTTTCGAGTCAGCTGAGTTAATGGAGTAGCGATTCTAGAAAATCCTTCAATGAATCTCTGATAATAACCAGCTAAGCCTAGAAAACTACGTATTTCAATTACTAACTTAGGTTGCTCTCAACTGTGACTCATATCCAAATCTTGGATAGAACGTCACAATGGCACCTTTCAGTTTACCACTGCACGAATATGGCGTCCCCTATGGAGAGTTTGGCTTCGGTGCATTCCACAAAGGAAGTCACCAGCAAGAGGCTCGGGTACCAACTCCCGTACAAGATTAATAGCTGCACAAGATATACAGAAGAAATATGTCGATCAACACCGATAAAATTAGGAATTCGATGTCGGTAGTTTTGTTTTCTTCAAAGTCTCCTTGGAAAGGGAAAATTCAATTTGGTAAAAAGGAAAAACTAAGCCCTAGGTTTATAGGACCTTTTGAAGTCCTACGATGAGTTGTGGAAGTGGCATATGAGGTAGCTTTACCTTTGGAATTAGGACATATTCATAACATTTTCCATGTGTCAGTGTTAAGGCCATATAAGCCAGATTATAAGCATGTTATAGAATATGAGCCATTACATTTTGTCTTATGAAGAAGTCCCTGTTCAGATTATTGACAGGAAAGAACAAGTATTAAGGAATAAAATAATACCTTTTGTTAAGGTAATTTGGAGGAACCACAACGTTGAAGAAGCTACGTGGGAACTTGAAGATGTTATGATGAAAAGTTATCCTCAGTTATTTGCTTGATCTTGTATAGCGATTCTGGGGACAAAATCCTGTTAAGAAGGGAAGAATGTAACGAATAAATTTATCGAGTCGTGATTCTAGGGACAGAATCCTGTTAAGGAGGGAAGGATGTAACGATCGAGAAATTTTGTAATTTATGTTAAATATTTATTAAATTAAATATTTTAATTGATTTATTTATTGAGATAAATAAATAAATATTATTTATTGATTAATGGTAATTTTATTATCTAAAAATTTAATTTAATAAAATAATTAAATTAAATGAACTGTTTAATATTTAAGAAAATAATTAAATTTAATTAAATGATGTTCTAGTTTAATTTAATAATTAAATTAGATATATAATAATTTATTAAGCATAAGTCTAATTATAATGAAAATTATAATTATTATAATTGTAATGATAAGTTATTAAAATTAATTAAATTAAAGTGTTGCACAAGGAACTTTATAATATAAGGGTTATAAGAATAAATTAAAAGGGGAGGGTTTTAGTGTGCAGCCAAACAAGGCCTTGTGGCCTTTTGCTTAATTCAACTAACGTTACCTATTGGGATTTCTTACCTGACGTACGTGGGAGAGAGACCAAGGCCATATAACTATGCGTATTTCTCCTAAGGCTAACTAATAAAAAACACAGAGAGTTTGGTGAGGAAGAGAGACAACACAGTAAAATTGAGAGAAGAAGAAGAACAAGAAAGAATTCATTCTTTGTGTTTGTCAAGAAGAATGAGAAGGAGAGTTGGAAAAGCCTTGTGATCATCTTGACAAATTGAGGATTGAAGGTGTCGACGTCAGGATTTTTATTTGTCCCTTTTCATTTCTTGTTCTTTGGTGTTCTCATGTTATGTGAGATTTGTTTAAAAAAATAAGTGAAAAAGGTCCGATATGTATCATGTCGACGATTTAACTATAAGAGTCGCCAGTTGGTGTTTTTAACTGGTTGCACCAACGCAACCGAGAAAAGGTTTGCACATTGACCCAATGATGTGACACTCCTTAAACGAGTATGTGAAACCGAGATTCATTTGGGTTCGGGGGTTTGATTATGCGTAGGGAAGGTGTTAGGCACCCCCCGACATCCGTGTTACCACGGTGACCGCCACTTTTCAAGAAATTGTTATATAAATGCGTGTGTGTGTGTGTGTGGATCAATGTGCAATTTATTTGGAAGTAGTACGAGGCCTTGTTCGGACCTATATACAAAGGGTTTGAATTTGTATGAAATGTCTGTTTTAAACATGATATAGAAGTGAAGTTTTATAAAAGAGGTTTTTCAGACCCTGTGCTCAATAGTAATTGAGACCGAGATTCATTTGGGTTCGGGGGTTTGATTATGCGTAGGGAAGGTGTTAGGCACCCCCCGACATCCGTGTTACCACGGTGACCACCACTTTTTAAGAAACTGTTATATGAATGTGTGTGTGTGTGTGTGTGGATCAATGTGCAATTTATTTGGAAGTAGTGCGAGGCCTCGTTCGCACCTATATACAAAGGGTTTGAATTTGTATGAAATGTCTATTTTAAACATGATATAGAAGTGAAGTTTTATAAATGAGGTTTTTCAAACCCTGTGCTCAATAATAATTGAGACCTTTTCATACTTCCATTTTATTATTAAATGTTCGGCATGTTTGCTTTTATTTTCGAAATGCGAAGCATCTTTGAGAAAATAATATACAGCAGTGCCGAACTCTTCATGGGCATGACAACCATCTAAGGAAAGTCAAACACCGTAAATAATGTAAAAGGCGCCATCTTTGAAAAAAAGTCCATCACGGGGCCAGAATCTAGATTGAAGGATGAATTTGTGATCACATGATTCCTAGGCTCATATGATGCCACAGTTTATATGAAAAGCGATGTATAAAGTTATATATATAAAAGTCATATATATATATATATATATATATATATATATATATATATATATATATATATATATATATATACGCATATGATCAACCACCACGAAGCACCTCCACGGGGGATCGAAAATGTAAATATATAAAAGCTGTAAATATATATATAGAGAGAGACATGATCAACCACCACGTATCAGAAATGTAAATAAAGCAGTAAATACGATCAATCGCCACGAAGTAAACACTAGGAGAGACAAAATGTAAAGAAAGCAGTAAAGACGATCAACCGCCATGAAGTAAACTCAAAGCCGGACTAAATGTAAAGAAAGTAGTAAAAGGCCACGAAGTAAACTCAAGGCCTGACAGAAATGTATGTATATATATATATATATATATATATATATATAAAAGCGGTAAACGCACAAGATGTTTCTCAATCCCGGCTTGGTTTATCATTTCAACGATTTTTCACTATATATATATATATATATAAAAGTAGTAAACGCACCAGATATAAAATCCAGGCTCATCGAACAGAGTTCGACAACAGTTCATATATATAAGTATATATATACATATAAAAGCAAGTAAATGCTCCGGATGTAAAATCCAGGCTCATCGGATATAATCCGACAACAGTTCATATATATATATATATATATATATATATATATATATATATATTTATATATAAAAGCAAGTAAATGCTCTAGACATAAGTCAAGGCTCAATCGAGGCATAACTCGATAATGTTAGTCCATATATAAAAATATACAGATATATAAGTGTATATATATATACAGATAGAAATAAAAACCACGGACCGAAGTCCGGGCATACACACACAACATGACTCTCAATGTGAAGAATAGTGTGTGCAAAGATGAAGAGAAAGGCTTTATAAAGTGTGAGAAGGCTTACAGTGGGCTGTCAATGTAGGCTTCTATGAATCTAGATGGATAAACACTCAGCTCCCGCCGGTAAAATATAGCTATATGTTAGCTAACATGTGTTTAAAATGAGAAAGCACTCAATATGGGGTATGTACAAAACAAATTGGACAGGGCTTCCTCACCTCTTTTTTTCTTACGAATGGCCACCCCAAGCTCTATATTTATAGAGCTGGGAGCCGCAGGTGTACCTGCGATAGCCACAGATGCACCTTCGGTTGCCCAGGGTACCTCGGGCTCCGCGGGTCCTGACATCTCAAAGTACATGCACTTGTGCATTGTGATGTTTGCTCAAACTTGCAGAACTTCAATTTGAGCATCCGAACGAGGTGTACAAGACCTTCTTTGGACCACTTTTGTCGAGAGTTACGCAATGACATGGGATTAGAGGTTGTACGAAGTCAGGAAGAGGGGACCATGCCCATGGTCTTCAAGTTTTAAATTATATCCGGTGTGCTGCCACGCGTAATAGTCAGTCGAGATTGGAACTCCTTGGCTCTTGTGGGACATTTCTGTGTAGAAATGTATGTATGAAATGTTAAGACGGCGCGCTGGGGTTGAGGTGGAAAGATGATGATTTTCTCCCTCACCGGGATTATCTCCAGTTTGGGCTGATAGTAAACATTGCTCAGGGTTACATTCTAGATTGGAGCTCCTTAGCTCTTGTGAGACATTCCTGTGTAGAAATGTATGTATGAAATGTTGAGATGGTGCGCTGGGGTTGAGGTGGCAAAATGACAATTTTGCACCTCATCGGGTTTATCTCCGATTTAATGATGATATGACGCGTACTCGGGGTTACATCCGAGATTGAATGCTTTGCAAGTGTTTGAATTCCGCAAGGTCATCTGTAAGTGTGCATGTCTTCCCGGTGTTAGCTCCAGGTCTTTGGAATGATTGCCTCGACAGGAGGTCTGAGATTAAAGCTGATTGCATACATTTGAAACAAGCATTTCCAGAGTTATCTTCGGAACCGCAACAACATTCTTTGGGGTTATCTCCAAGGATGAAACTCGGGGTTATGTCCGAGGTTAGAACTGATACTCCTGGTGTGTGTTCCGGGGTTGAAACTGAACTTCCGGTAGTATCCGGAATAGATGTGAGCTGTCCTCCAAGGTTATCTTCGAAAGATGAATATGCCCTCCTACAATGTTAGTAACAGGTGTGCAAAAAATTTTGAGTGTCTATAGATGCCCCTCTTTAACATATTCATGCAATACAAGGCATGGATAGGATAAAGAATCCTAGACACTTGAAATGCAACAAGATAAACATGATGCTATGTGCAGCAACATGATGCAAATGCATGATACATATGGATTGTTGGATTATTTTCCAATATGATGGAATGACTGCCATTTCCCTGTTAATCCTACCAGGGATAACAATCAGTGATGTCTTGGACGTGCGATCCAAGTGTTCAAGAATGTTGACGTTGGGGTTATCACCAAAGTCCTGGATCCTTAATACAAACTTGACTCCAAAGATGTGCCTCTTGTGTGCAAGAGATCTGTGGAGATAAAGCTTTTTCTATTTGAGGATGTGTATAACATATTCCATCATCAGTCCTCTCCGATGAGGATGGTCTTCTCTGGTTTATGTCACTAGTATATACCACGATCCTATCGGAGTTACTACCAATAGTATGTATTGTCATGGCTGCCTGACCTTCACTGATGTGTGTATCACCGGATAAATCCCTGCTGGGCAAACTGTCAAGGCTGCTTGTCCTTCATAAATGTGTGTATCAATGGTTACATTGCGTTGTGACCCCCGTCGGGGAAGGTTGTGGATAAATAAACTGATGGATGAGATCATCGAATGTCCTCTGAAGCTTCGATGGGTTTACTTGCCATCAGTTGAAATGATGTCAAGGCTGCTTGACCTTCACTAATTTGTACATCAATGGTCGAATTGCATTGTAACCCTCGCTGGGGATTCATTCATGGATGAATAATGCGTTGTAACCCCCGCTGGGGATACGCGGATGAGTGAAAATTTGTGTTGTAACCCCTGCCAGGGATTATGCCAAGGCTGCTTGCCCTTCATTGACGTGTATATCAATGGTCAAATTGCATTATAACCCTCGCTGGGGATTCTTTATCAATGTTTGAAATCGGCGTTGTGACCCCCGCCGGGGAAGGTGTCTTTTAGGGTTGCGACCTTGTATTTGGCGGCATCGGAACTGTGTGAGGTATTGCCGAGCATGATTTGCAAAAGATAAAATCACTGGTATAGTATAACTTGTATTCAGGCGAATACCAATGAGTGATGTGTGGAGCCAAAGTTTGGCCCGTGAGAACCAGGATTTCAGACTATTTTGCTCAATCGCGTAGCGTTTTTATTCATGATTTGGCCTTTTCAGCTTGTGAGACCTTCTTTGCAACTCAAACTGGACCGAGCTGGGCGGTGGGACCCATGTAAGGGTGCCACAGGTACACCTGCAGCAGCGGCAGGTGGACCTGCGGCCAACCGTGAGTATGAAATGGCTAAAGGTTGCTTTCATAAGTCACTTTCAAGTTGTGCCACGAAGGAAATTCGAGAGCTCTTCTTCAGACCTGCTGAGTTCGGGCGACTTTCTGTAGATTCTGCCACTGTATAAGTGTTCTACACTATCCTGGTAATGTATGCATGTATTCTTTTCCAGTTTCTATCCGTTGGAAAATGACTTATCACGTGAAATGCAATTATACACATAGTAGTGAATATGCATACTGATATAACTTGATAAAAAATATTCAATATAGTAAATGTTAGTATTATGCTGAACATAATGATGTGAAAAAATTTAACTTTTAAAATAGTCAAATTGGCACCTTTTACTGTCATTTCTTATCTTATTTGAGGACAAATGAGTAAAGGTAGAAAAGCAAAATAATCCTGGTAATTAGACTACACTTATGGATTTTTTATTATGATGTATTAATGCATGTAGGATGTATATGACTATGGGTAGGTGTGCTACTAAATGGCCACCTGGTCATGCCTATGTGCATGTGGATAGTCCTATTTACAAAGGGGACTATGGAATTTTTTTTCCAAAATGTAGGCATTGGTTAGTCATGCATTTTTAACTCTACTGTAGATGTATGTTAACATAATGCATGCATGCATGTAGACATAAAACTGCATTTTGAAAAGCTCCAGGTAAAACATTACCACACCCTTTCTGAGGTGATTAGGAGACTTGTTGTCCAGTTATTATGGATTCGGATAAGTCGAGTAGTTCTCGTAGGACCACTTCTGGTGTACGGAGAAGGGCTTCTGAAGTGCCTAGACCCCGTTCTGTTAGACAGCCTCGCGTTTGGTGGAGGCGGTGATACGTCCTATTCAGGTTGAAGTGACGGACGTCGAGGACGAGGAGGATGATGTACCGGTTGAGGTTCCTGCTCCTGCTACACGTGTTCCCCGTAGGGATTTGCCAGGAATTTAAGTGGTGAACCCAGAGCTTTTGGGTGATTTGAGTCGACACCTTTCAGTTTACTTGCACGCAAACGAGGTATAAAGTTAGATCTTAATCTTCCTTATTTCCTATTGATGAGGAGTAAAGGGTTCTGATGTTGATCTGCATTTGATGTAGGTTCCCGGCTTTACACAGCCTCGAGGGAATTGGTTCAGCATCCACTCCATGTATCAGGCTTTGCATGATGACTATAGAGCGATTATACATGGCTGGGGATTCAGGACGTTCTTTTCCATTCTTCCCCGTCGTTGTCCCTGGGGTTACCTCAGGGCATTGTCTAAGCGCTGGTTTCACCAGACTCAGTCACTCCATTTGCTGGACTATGAGGTGATGATGACGCCGATGGATTGGCGGTTTATCACAGGTATGGAGTTTGGAGGGGAGCCAGTACCTTGTGTGGCGGATATCACCCCTACTACCGTTAAATCCTTGCTGGGAGTTCCAGATGGAGCGCTCAAGGGTAGGACTGTACGTACAGGTCCTTTGAGCGTAGATGCTATGAGCGGGCTATTGAGTGAGTCCATACCCGATGATGTGAGAGTCAGGGATCGTATTCTTCGGTGATTGTTCCTGATGATCATTAGGGGCTGCTTCATAGCAGATAACTCTTCTACGGTGTCCTTCGCTTTGATCAGTGCCACTCGACACGTGGATCGTATAGGAGATTCTGATTGGGGTTCCTACACCTTCGCCTATTTCGTTAGGGGAATGCGCATGCGATCGTAAGGCTTGACCGAGGCTTGGTTAGGATTCTACCCGTTTCTGTTGGTGAGTATTTCTCTTGTCTTTTCCCATATACAGGTTAAGAGTGTTGACTGATAGTAGATGTTTGCCTTTGTGTTGGAAGTTTTGGGCCTATGAGAGGCTTCCATGTTTGCGTCCTGTGAGTGTGTTAGGCTTAGATACCTATCCACGAGGACGGAGATGGCATCATTCCATATTGGTGGAGGTCCCTGTTGCTGAGGGTTTCACTCATTGCCGCCTACAGCTGGAGTTATTGACAGCGGATGTCATCACGTGGGTTCCCTACTCTGGAGAGCATTTGAGCATTGGATTTGAGGATGGGTACCCGACTGGTGTTGAGCACGTGATTTCCACCCGTAGGATTCTTCTCTTCACAGATGGAGGATGGGACCTCTACTTAGGAGAGAGTGCTATCAGGAGTACTACATGAGAGATTCGTATGCCGATCTTGCCTCCTTCCAGGCGTTATTAGCCTATTTCGCAGTCACCCGTCATTGATATCCCATTGTTGGGGATTGACGTTTTCACATTATCAAAGGATCCCTACAGTCAAGAGATGTTCCAGCACTGGTGGTTCCCTTGTATCATTGGAGCCCAGAAACGCGCCACTTAGTTCATGGGGGATATGGTTCCAGGATCCGTGATGATGATGGATTGGTTATCATATGTATGAGATCTGACTCATTTGGCATATATTGACAATTTGACCCGGCAGTTGGACCGGGCACATTTCTTTATCCGGCACTTGGGTAGAGATCCTTCAGAGGCAGATACTTTTGATCCTTCCAGCTCTGGTGCTGGCCCCTCAGGTGACCCATATGGTTTTGCCGGTGCAGATCCTATATTGTATAGGCCTGACATCCCTATGGATAGAGATCCAGTGACTCGGGAGGAGTTACATCAGGTGGACAATATTGATGATGTAGACATCGACACCATTATCTTCTTCTAATGTATATTCTCATTATCTCTTTTGATAGGCCTCTGTTAGACATTGGGTAGCTTCGCCCCATTCTCGCTATATCTTTTGATAGTCCTCTGTTAGTTGTAGGGCAGTTTTGCACCATTTCCCTATATTTTAGTTGTATAGAGATGTATTAGATGATGATATATTTAGGAATGTATGTACAATTTTCCATTCCCTATATCATATTTCCATCTATTGTATCATGCATGTTATTATGTTATGCATATGTATGTATATCTAGAGATATTCAACATTGATTCCTGAATGGTCTTATGACACGGCCCGTACAAATGTCTTCTTCGACAGTTAGCCGTATTAATCATACCCCACCATTATTGGTGGCATCTGGTATGCGATCGTGGTATGATAGCATGTCACCATCCAATGTGGTGATCAGAGATCATCGATGCAAAAGATACTATGACCACCGCTGATGTTTGAGGTTCCACATGATTCGTGGAGCGATGTCTTTGAACTAATCGGTATCGGAGAGGCATGTTTTCCGATTTGGGACCCAGGAGTTGACTCCTACTCTGAAGGAGTATGCACATTTGACGATGCTACCACTGGACATACCTTACGTGCATATGGCGATTGGAGACATGAGTAGGCAGTTTATGACCCTCACTAGATTGAGACGTAGGGTGGTGCAGGATGAGCTCGTATCTAGCCACGTTATACCCCAACGTTTTCTATTTGATAGATTTGGTTTAGAGGATAGTTATGCACGACATTCTGGGTATTTCACCACACTGGAGGATCATTGGCGTTTGTCCAGAGTAGATGTACTACTATTGTGCATATTGTCGTATGTCTACATGCCACAGTATATGGATAAGTTGGACATAAGAGTCATCATGGGAGTGAGAGCTCTCAGGGAGGGTCACACCATCATACCGATGATTATAGCAGAGACTCTGAGGTCAGCCATATATTGCTGCACTTATCCGACGAGAGTGCTTACAGGCAGCTCGGTCATGCGTACGTGTGGCTTATGTCACACTTGAGATCGATTGGCACCTTTAGATGGCATGGGTATTGTTTCACCCATGATATATCCATGTCATACTCCTTTCAGCCTGCGGAGTGTATAGACGCTGCATCTTGGTCAGCTTTCCTGGTATGGATTGGAGATCCGTTTGCTATATTGTCGTGTACACGGCTTAGCTCACCCTATAACTTCATTACTCAAGTTCTGGGCATGGATTATCTTCCTCTAGTTTGTTTGAGAGGCATAATTACTTACCACCCACTGGCCATGATGTGTTAATTTGACCAGTTTTAGGATTTTCATCCTTTTAAGGGGGCATTGAGTCAGCGCTTCGCTTCTCGCCACTTATCAATAGAGGACAGATCCAAGTTGTATGCCTGTTGGGATCAGTGTGAGCTAGCTAGTTTTCTGTCAGCCATCTAGGTTATTCTGCAGAGTATTCCGCATTGATGGAGACAGAGACTACATCGGCTGCGGTAGTATCCAAAGTGCAGGGGATTATTTCCAATGATGATGAGCCTATGAAGGAGGTTGACATTCCCATTGAGGAGGATTTGACTTCTAGGTTGCCAGCATTTGTGATGGATTCTCCCACTCACGAAAAGCATTGTGATTCAAAGATTCAAAGATGATTTGGAGCAGAGTCTATATCTGATGACTTTTAAGAGAGATCAGGCTAGGGCCTTAATGTTGACAGCTCTTGATGGGAGAGACGCAACTCTATTAGAGAGAGACGAGGCTAGATCATTCATAGATGCATTGATTGTAGAGCGGGATGCTACCCTATCTACCTGGGATGTGGCCATCATAGATAGTACTTCAGTGAGATCCCTCACGACTGACATCCTTGTCGGTATGAGTGCATATATTGATGAGCATCATGCCACCATGCAGTTAGCCTATGATCTGCTAGCTCGTGTAGATACCATTGGGCATGAGCATGCAACGTTACCTCCTTCAAATAGGGATGCTATGTTAGATCTGATAGTCCGCATACACACAGATCCATAGATAGACTTGTATTTTCCTGCACAGACTAGCTTAGCCATTTTGTCAGGTAAAACACATATTGTATATATAAAACAATATTATATATGGCAGGGAAATATATTTTAATTCACTTCCCTTTTAGTTGTGCCTTGATACTTGCTTGCTATTTTCCTCTTTCTTCAAGGCTTGTGATCTTGATGCATTTTGAACTTATCCTTGATGTGTGGACATTCAGACGTCGCAGGATCTTTCAGAATGGATCATTGATCTGTCTGTATCCCTACCATCTTTGGTGTCTTATGACTGCTTTCTGTATGGAAATATGGAGAGGAGTGTGGATTTTCCTTTCTGAGATTGACCGCACCATAGATGGTCGCCAGTACTATTATTTGTGAGAAGCCTAGTTAATTCCATCTCTTTTGGATTAGTGTTGCTCTTTGAGGCACAACCACAGCTTAGATGGTCGTCGAATCTCCTATTATTAAGGAGAGGTTAGGTAGTTCCATCCCTTCGGTCCAAAGCCGATGAAATGTGGTGGATTGAAGTTTGATCCCAGTATCGTGTGACAAGTATTTTTGTTCTGGTAGGGAGTTAGACCGAACCATAAATGGCTGCCTACATACTCCTATTGAAGAGGAGATCAGGTCTGCGTAGTTCGAACCTGGTGTATGAGGTTCAATGCTGAATGTGAAAGGCAGATGGGTGTAAAAGCTTTATTAATGAAGAAGGGTGTATAAGTGTTTTTGTGATTTTTTTTTGTAGAGAAAGGGTAGAAATGTTTTTGGTTTTTTTTATTATAACCGGGCCATATAGAATATTGTTGCCTACGTACTACCGGGTATCAGGGAGTTCAGGTCGAAGTAGTTCGCCCCTCAGGACGAATTGTAGCCGAAGAGAAGTATGAATCCCATGTGCAGGCTATACTATGGGGAAAAGAATGTTTGATCCCATGATTGGGACAAACTGCATGTGTGGAAAACGTTTGATCCCTTCTTCAGGACAAACTGCAAGCGTAGAAAAGTTTAATCCCATGTTCAGGATAAACTGCAGGTGTGAAAGGTTTGAATGAGGTGAAACCAGGCTGCTGGTTTGAAGTGTATGTTTCCCTGAGGGGCAGAAGAGTATGTAGAAAGGGTTAGAAAATCAGAATGACTGGTGATTTGATGATCTAAAAACCAGGATGTTTGCTTGATGGTAACTTCAGACATAGTACCATTTCATGGTGTCTAAGTTGATAAGTTGTGGAAATTCATCGCCATCCATTTCCTATAGTCTGAGAGCGCCTCCTGTCAATACCTCCTTGACAACAAACGGGCCTTCCCAGTTAGGAGCGAATTTTCCCTTAGATTGATCTTGGTTATCAATGATCTTCTTCAAAACAAAGTCGTGTTGTTTAAAATGTCGTAGCCAGACTTTCCTATTGTAGGATCTTGCGATCCTTTGCTGATATAACTGACCATGGAAGATAGCCGCGGTTCGCCTTTCGTCTATTAGAGACAATTGGTGATACCTGTCTTATAACCATTGGTCTTCATCCAGCTTAGCTTCCATCAACACTCTAAGGGATTCCATTTCCACCTCTATGGGGAGCAGTGCTTCCATCCCATAAGCTAATGAGTAGGGGGTTGCCCCAGTTGAAGTACGTATTGAAGTTCTGTAGGCTAATAAAGTCAGAGGCAAGAGGTCATGCCAACCTTTGTGATTGGCGGACATTTTCTGCATGATCTGCTTGATGTTTTTACTAGCCGCTTCAACAGCACCATTCATCTATGGATGGTAGATGACGGAGTTAAGGTGTCTGATGTGGAATTTACTGCATAACTCCTCCATCATTTTGTTGTTGAGGTTCTTAGCATTGTCTGACACAATGACCTCTAGTTGTCCATATCAACAAATGACATTGTTTCTGATGAAAGCAATGATGACTTCTTTGGTAACCCTGGGGAAAGAGGTTGCTTCTACCTACTTGGTGAAGTAGTTGATCATGGTGAAGATAAACCGATGCCCATTACTGGCTTTGGGCTCGATGGGCTCGATCACGTCCATTCCCCATATTGAGAAGGGCCAAGGTGAACTCATGTTATGGTGTTCCATTGGAGGGGCGTGGATGACATTCCCATGAATTTGGCATTGATAGCACCTTTTGATGTGATCATCACAGTCAACTTTGAGCATAAGCCAATTCTAAGGATTGTCTTGACAAGTAGGGGTCAGCTCATGTGTGGGCCACATACTCCACCATGGATCTCATCCGTGAGCCTCAGAGCGTTGTCTTTGTCCAGACATCTGAGGAGACCTAATCCTACATCTCTCTTGTAGAGTGTATCTCCGCTCAGGTAGAATTTCAGAGCAAGTCGATGGATTCGCCTCTTTTCAGTCAGGCTCGCCTCAGCGGGTGTAGATCCATCTCACAGACACTCCTTGATTCAAGGGTTGTGGATGGGAGGTAGCTCATCCGATACTTCTCCAACATAGTTTTTGGGTAAAATCTACTTACGCACAACACGCAAATATACGTGGTCAACAATTAATAAAGTGATAAGTTGAGTATCGTTCCCACAGAGAATTAGTTAATAAAAATCACCAAGTACTAACCCGTAACCAACTCAATCTTATTTAAACGAATGAATTTCAAATTATATAATTTAAACTACTATTAAATTCCACTAATTAAATTAAGACTATGGATATTTAAGATCGCAACTTCACTTATTGCTTCATTTAAGTTAACACACTTCTCATCAATTATTCTCTATTCTGAATTGTTAATCAAGAACACTAAAGTAGTATTAACCACCTCTCGATGCACTAATACCGTATTAACGTCAATCCAAATTAAGATAGAAATCCGTTAAACACCTTAATCAATTAACCCACTATATCTCTATGTGAATTACAATTGAAGAAGGTTTAAGAACAAGTTCTCTATCCGATTACATGCGGTGTCAAGCATATCTCTACCTTAACACTCATCAAGTTTAAGCTACTAACAAAATCCTGAACACATGCTATCATGATCAGATCTAAATCTATACTTCATCTCTCGAGTTCATATAGATTATCACGGTAATTGATGGCCAGTCAATTAAACAATTAAGTCCAAACCATAATAGACAATCCTCATGATATAACATAATAATTAATAGCGAATCATATTAAAATAAACTATACAATAAGATCCATTGTAATCTCAAACAAAGAATTAGTTCATTGAATTAAAACTAAGAATCCACACTTGAAATAATATTAAAAGATAAAAACAAGAGTAAAGAAAAGAATTGAATCTGTTGTCAGCAAATCTCCATCTTCCTCAAGCCCCTACTCTTGATCTTCAATGGTCTTCAAGTTGCTTCAATCTCCAAAACTATTTAGAACTAGTGTTTTGATCTAATTTACTCTAATTTAATCTAATGGAATGCTCTCTCCCAATCTCTCTAATCTCCCCAATCTCCTTATTATTCTCCTCCTTTTATAAGCCTTTTTACATGTCTTTAAGTCCTCTTGGAAGTCCCTGAGTCAATTGGATTGAAACAATCCTTCCCGAACTCAAATTTGGCCAAAAAACATCTTTTTTGCGTGTACCCCCGCCCCGACGGGGGTCCTTACTGTCTAGCAGCTACTATGCCCGCCCTAGCGGGCAATTTGTTAAGGGAAAGCCCGCCCCGACGGGGGTCTATTTTCTGTCACAGCATTCTCTGGTAAAATGGCCATAACCTTTGATTCGGGAGGAATTACGAAGCCTTCAACCTATCAAATCGAAGATATCGACGAGCTCTACAACTCTTATTCTTTGAGTATTGAGAAATTCGGGTCGCATGAAGGCTGAAATTGAGCTGGAAGTGACTGCTATGAAAATGGCTAACCAAAACAACGAAGTTCGACGTCCGTTGGTACAATGATCATAACTCTTGCATCCAAACTCCGATTAGAATGATTCAAGATGTTCCGGAAAGCTACGAAGACGCTCTACAATGTAAGCTAAGTTCTAAACCAAGAACATGAAGTAAACATGAAATCCCAAACGATGTCCGATATTCTTTTCTTTGCATTTTCTTTGCTTTTCTTTACCAATAATCGCTCACACCGTTCCCAAATGTATAACCTAAAAAATGAACACAAAATGCATGAAAAGTAACTAAGACACATGAATACAAGAAAATAATTCAAGTAAAAGATACCAGATAAGTGTATCTAAAATCCATTTATCAATAGTTCCCATAAGCAGGGGACCTTTTGCAGGGCAAATGTGATGCATGGCATGTTTTCCTTGTCAGGTATGTGAATCAAGGAGGCCAACATTGCTAGTGCATCCGCAAAATCATTCCTATTATGAGTAAAGTATGGAAAGGAGATTTCTTTGAACTCCAAAGCCATCTGTAAAACTTGTCGATGGTAAGAAAGCAAATGTAATTCTTTGGTCTGATAGATTCATGTGGATTGTTTGATTACCAACTCTGAATCCCCAAAGACAGTTAACCGCCCGATGGCCATTGAACGGGCAAGTTTTAGACCCATAATATAACCTTCATACTCAGTTGTGTTTGTTGGTGCTGACAAACTGTAATTTGACGATGATGCGATACTGCTCCCCTGTACCGAATACTAGAACTGCTCTAGCTCCAGAGCCTTCTGTGTTAACAGCTCCATCAAAATACATTTTCCACGTATGACATACATCGTACTGATGGTGATTCTGAACTGTCATTCCCCTTCATCGGGAAAATATGTTTCCAAGGGTTTGTAATCCCTTGCAGGTGCGGCGACCAGTTGATCCGTAATTCCTTGACCTTCGATAGACTTTTGCATCACGTAAATGATGTCAAATTGATGTAGGATCAACTGCCATCTAGACAACCAATAATTTAGTATGGGCTTACTGAACACATACTTGAGAGGATCCACACGGGATATGAGATGGGTTGTATGACCATGGATGTAATGTTGTAACCTCATGGATGCCTATTCTAAAGCACAACAAATCTTCTCAATCGGAGTGTACTTGTCTTCACTGGTACTGAATCTTTTGCTGAGGTAATAGATAGCTCATTCTTGGCCTCTATCGTCTTTTTACCCCAGCATGCAGCCCATAGCCTTATCATTAATGGACAGGTACATGAACAGGGGAACATCATCCTTGGGAGGTACCAAAATAGGAGCGTTAACCAACTTCTCTTTGATTGTAAGGAAGGCTTTCTAACACTCATCGTTCTATTTCATGGAGGAATTCTTCCTTAACAATTTGAAGATGGGCTCACAGGTTATTGTGAGTTGAGAGATAAACCTGCTAATAAAGTTGATTCTTCCCAAAAATCCCCGTATTTCATTCTCTGTCCGAGGAATGGGCATTTCCTTGATGGCCTAGATTTTGGTGGGATCCATCTCAATCCCTTTGTGGCTGACTAGGAAACCTAGAAACTTGCCTGATTTAACGCCAAAGACGCACTTGGCTGGATTCAACTTTAAGTTGTACTTACGCAACCTATTAAAGAGCTTTTTGAGATGGTCTAAATGGTCTTCTTCCCTTCGGGACTTGACGATGATGTCATCCACATAGATCTCTATCTCTTTATGCATTAAATCATGGAAAAGAGCCA
The DNA here is from genome assembly GCA_020205605.1 of Panax ginseng. NCBI lineage: Eukaryota > Viridiplantae > Streptophyta > Magnoliopsida > Apiales > Araliaceae > Panax > Panax ginseng. Next base: position 87,881,048 of record CM035130.1, on the reverse strand, counting down.
TCACGGCTCGCTAATAGGTTGCCCCTGCATTGATGAGGCTGAATGACAACCGTCTATAGCAGAAGGTTCCCCAAGGCGTGATGAAAGTAGTTTTCTCACGATCTTCCTCAGCGACCATAATTTGATGGTACCCCATGAAGCAATCAACAAAGAAGTACATGACGTATTGAGTAGTATTGTTAATAAGAATGTGGATAAAGGGAATGAGAAAGCTATCTTTAAGGCAAACTTTGTTTAGATCCTAGTAATCCACGCAAACTCGCACATTTCCTCCTGGTTTAGGCATGGGAACAATGTTGGATATTCATTCCAGATATGTGGACACCATGATAATGCCAAGTTGAATATTTTCACATTTTCTTCTTTCACCTTTAAACTCCACTTAGGTTTCAATCGCCTAAGCTTCTGCCTGACTGACTTGAATCCCTCTTTAATGGGAAGGCAATGAAGGACAATGTCAGTGGAAAAACCCACAATGTCTTCGTGAGACCATGCAAACACATCCTAGAATTGAGTTAATAACGCAACCATGTTATTCTGTTGGTTTGGGGTTAGGTCTGAACCAATCTGGGTTAGCTTAGGGCTTTCTAAGGTTCCAAGATTAAAAGAAATGGTTTGGTCAAGGTTGGGTTTAGGTTTGTCTTCGACCCATTCCTTAATCTCCTGAGGTGTCTCAATGTCCTCTTGGATTTCCATCAAGTCTGAGTCCAACTTTTCATCAAAGTTACAGTTCTTGTGGGGAAAAGGCACCTCATCAGCAAGTATATACGCATCTAAATTCAGAGTCCTGAAACAAAATATACTTTCACTTAATATATGAAAATGTTTAATCATACACAAGTGTTAGCATGTACTGATAAAATAACTGCTAATACTGTATAGAAAAGTAAGCAATTAAAGTTATCTACGGGGCAAAGGGACTTCTACCAATTTTACCCTCGTCGACAAATGCACAAAGTGCTGCTCCAATTGTTTAGGGTAAAGTCCTAATGGTCTGCAGTGATGGAGGGGCTATCATCGTCCTCCTTTTCCCGAATGATGACCATAACATTTGGGTAATCATCGTCTGGGGTATATCTGTTTGTATGTTCATCATGGACAATGATGTGTATGCCTGACATCATCAAGGTGATGTCATGTTTACGTTTTCGTTCCCTTTCTTCAACTTCGAGATCAGGAATCAGTACCTCTTTTGCTTTGAATGGTACTGGTCTGGGAAACAACATAACCATAACATGGGCTGGCACCTTTACTGGAGACTGTATCAGCTTTTGAGGTGCAGGTGGAGAAAATCGCCATGTGGCGGAAGCTTAAGGAATCTCCTTGTACTTATGAGGATTCTTATGACTGGAACTGACAGAATAGCCTAGTCCGGATGTCCCAATTTGACTGGACATTTGAATTGGGTGCTTAATACCATGCTTATATTTACCAAGCCCTTGTCCAGGCTGATGCCCCAATGACATCATTTCTTGAGTGGCCGAAATAACCTTGGCAGAAATCTTAGGTACGGGAAGTGGTGCTCCAATAGGATGGTATTGCGTGTTACTCACTTCCAAAGTATGAAAACTGGTCGTCTCAACTTCTGAATTGAAGTTGATGATTGGTAGACTTCCTTGTTCAGGACATTCCAGCTCATTGTTGATAGTGACTAGGCTATTGTTGACAATGTATTTAAGTTATTGATGAAGTGTAGAAGGGATGACTCCAGCCGTGTGGATCCATGGTCTCCCTAATAGCAGGTTGTATCTTGAATCTATCTTGAGAACATGAAAGGATACACTAAATGTGTTTGGACCAATCTCAACTGGCATCTCAATCTCTTTGACAAAATTTCGTCGGGATCCATCAAAAGCTTTGATAACCGTATGGCTACTTCGGATCCGTTTAAGATTGACGTTCATCTTCACCAAGGTGGCATAAGGACAGATATTCAAAGATGAACCTCCATCTATCAAAACTCTAGCTAACATATATGTAGACACTCAAAATTTTTTACACGCCTGTTACTGACATTGTAGGAGGGCAGATTCGTCTTTTGGAGATAACACTAGAAGATAGCTTACATCCTTTCCAGATACTACCAGAAGTTTAGTTCCAACCCGGAACATAAACCGGGAACATCAGTCCCAACCCAAAACACAAACTGGGAACTTCATTTCTAAACCCCAGAACACACACCGGGAGTGTCATTTCCAATCTCAGAGATAACCCCGAGGTATGTAGATCAAAATACTGGCAACAACACCAGAGATGACAGTTCTGTCTCGGCGATAACACCGTGACGCTCAGTTCTAGTCCCAGAAACAACACTGGGAGTAGCAACTCCACCCTTGGTGATAGCCCTAAGGGATGTCATTACAATCTCGAGTGACTATTATGCGTGGCAGTACTTTGGATAGAATTTGAAGCTTGAAGACCATGGGCATAGACCCCTCTTCCTGACTTCGTACAACCTCTAATCCTTGTCAATGCGTAACTCTCGACACAAGCAAATTCAAGAAGGTCGGATATACCTGCTCAGGATGCTTGGATTGAAGTTTCGCAAGTTCGAAAGCGGACATTACAAAGTGCATGAGTGCACATACTTGAGATGACGGACCCACGAGGTTTCGGGATGCACCACGACATTACCATACATTGTGTACAACTGTGGTCGCCAGAAGGTGTACCTGCGACCATCCGTCTATAAATATGAGCCTTGGGGTCAGCCATTTGAGAAAGGGAATGAGAGGAAAAGGCGAGGAAGCCCTGTCCATTTTACTCTGTATACACCCCTTTTGAGTGTTTCCTCATCTTTAAACATTTGCTAGCTCACATATAACTATCTTTTTATCCAGCGGGAGCTGAGTGTTTATCCATTTAAAGTCATAGAAGTCTACATTGGTAGCCCACTGTAAGCCTTCTTACAATCTATAAAGCCTTCATCTCATATTATCACACACTGTTATACACATTGAGAGTCGTGTCAAAAGTGCTGTTTGCGGACTTTGGTTCGTGGTTTTCATTTCATGCTCTGTATATATATACTTATATATGTATATATTTCATATATGGACTAACATTATCTAGTTATGCCTCGATTAAGCTTCTAGACTTTGGCCCGAGCGTTTATTTGCTTATATATATATATATATATATATATATATATATATATATATAAACTGTTGTCAGACATATCTGATGAGCCTGGATTTTATATTCAGAGCATTTACTGCTTTTTTATATATATATACTTATATATATATAATTGTTGTCGCACATATTCGATGAGCCTAGATTTTATATCCTAGCATTTATCGCTTTTTTATATATATATATAATGTTGTTTGATATATCCGATGAGCCCGGATTTACATCCGGTCGTTTATCGCTTATATATATATATATATATATATATATATATATATATATATATATATTTATATATATATATATTTATATGTCCGTTAGGCTCGGAGTTTACTTGTGGGCCCTTTACAACTTTATTTATATTTCGTCCCACTTGAGTTTACTTCGTGGCAGCTTGATCGCTTTTTTACTGCTTTTATTTACATTTCGTCCGCCATGAGTTTACTTGTGTGGCGCTTGATCGCTTTTTAAACTTTTTATTTACATTTTATCCCGCTTGAGTCTACTTCGTGGTGGTTGATCATGTCCATATATATATATATATCTATATATATATATATATATATATCTATATATATATATATATATATATATATATATATAACTGCTTACTGCTTTCCATACAAATTGCAGTATCATGTGTGCCTAGGAAGCATGTGATCATAGATTCAGTCTACTGAATCTAGATTCGGTTCCTATGATGGACATTTTTCAGCTGTAAGCAGCTTGTAGATTATTTTACATCTGAATTTCCTTGGATGGTTGTTATGCCCATGAGGAGTTCGGCACTGCTGTATATTATTTTCTCGAGAATGCTTCGCATCTCAAAAATAAAAGCAAACAAGTCGAACATTTAATAATAAAATGAAAGTATCTAAGGCCTCAATTACTATTGAGCACAGGGTTTGAAAACCTCTTTTTCAAAACCTCATTGCTATATATTGTTTAAAACTAAATTTTTCTATAAATTTAAACCCTTTGTATATAGGTGCGAACGAGGCGTAGCACTACTTCCAAATAATTGCACATTGGTCCACACACACACACACATTCATATAACAGTTTCTTTGAAAAGTGGCGATCACCGTGGTAACACGGATGTCGGGGGGTGCCTAACACTTTCCCTCCGCATAATCAAGCCCCCGGACCCAAAATGAATCTCGGTTTCACGTAATCTGCCTAGCGAAGTTGTCAAATAACTAGGTCAATGTGCAAACCTTTTTCAGTTGCATTGGTGCAAGCAGTTAAATACACCAACTGGAGACTCTTAAAGTCAAATCGTCGACATTATATGTAAGACCCCAACTTTTATGAATAAAGATAATTTTTTTATAATTATCATTTTTGAATATTATGGAATGAATTTGTTATAATGTTATAGTTGTGGGTAGTATTTATAAATTCTGCAAAGTATGCAAGTTGTTATATTATATTCGATTGATCGGAGAATATTCGTTTTAGCAGGGAATATTCGTACAACGGCACAATCATTGGTGGATACCACAACAGAATTATTGTCGGATTGAGAAAACGACAAAAATATATTTATGAAAATAACGGCGGAAGTTTTACCGTTAATACTGTTGAACTACTCGGTAGTAAAAGTACAGTAATACGCGTGGTTGCATAGTAGCACACAATATTGATTATTGATGCTTACGTGAGAAGTCACTCAGTTATACTCAATTATTGCTATAGTAATTGCTGCATCATATCTCTCATATTATTGATTCGATTATTGTCACAGTATCATCTGCATAATATGTTATTTTATTAAATCAATAATTGATATGGAAAAGTTATTTATATTATTAAATTGCAATATTTATAATGTCTAGAAGTTCTGTCAAGGAGAGGTTTGGTCACCTAATTGCGCGCCAATAGGGAGAAATCCTTATTGGAAAGCCCCCTCTTTCCTGGGAACAACCTGGTTGAAAAATATTGTGAGTTATAATATTAATGATAAATGTTATTAAAATTGAAGTTGTGCTCGGAGTTGAATTTGGAGACGCGGACGTGATATTTGAGTCCGGAACGATGAAATTAGTAGAAATAGACTATAAACACAAAATTTCCCGAATTTTACTATTTGGTCAAAAAGTCAACAGTTGACTTTTCTGGGAAAAGTCAAACTTCAAAATTTCAAAATTTATATTTTTGATAAAAATAGTTTCGTTGTGTTGGAATTATTTGTGTTAGTGAAAATCGACATTTATTTCGATAATAATTGATGTCTGGAGGTTATATTGATTAATGAAGTATTTAACCTGGGATAAATGAGCAATTGATTGCTATTATTTCACATGAGTATAACTATTTGTTCACATGTGTATACTATTTTTCACATTCTTGTTACTATTAGGGGAGTTGATGCAAGATTGATAATACTTGCAATGATCGAGTTAAAAATGGAGGTATAGATGGAGGTACTATAATCGTAATTCAGATTTTCACATGTCTAGAACTATTGATTCACATGATTTACTATTGAATCACATTATTTACTATTAGGGGAGGTGGTGCATGTTTGATAATACTTGCATGACTAAATTAAAAAGAAAGAAAAAGTTAGAGGTATTGTACTGTAATTTTTCGAGCCCCAAAACGTGCAATTATTAAAACTATATTTTTCTATAAATAGAAGCTCATTCTTCCTTCATTTCTCACCAATTCACTAAAGCTATAGATTAATTATTATAGAGACAAATTGTAGAGAGAAAATCTATAGAAGAAGAGAAGCATGCTACCTCATTACTCCTATATCCAGTTTCTTTCAAAGGTAAGGGGTATTATTTCTTTCTTTCGTCTTCATGAAGAGAACTTCTGTTATTGCATTCTTTATTATTATGTTGGAATAACCTGGTTATGCGAAGTACCGCATACATGGTGAAATTCTTCTGTTATTCCATTCTTTATTATTCTGTTGGAACATCCTATTCAGGCTTTTACGCCGGACGGGTTCCGCTTTTTATTATTCGTTTGAACATCCCGCTGCGTGCTTTTACGCCGGACTCGGTTCCGTCTTTATTATTGTGTTGGAACATCCTGTCTGTGCTTTACGCCGGACTTGGTTCCGTCTTTATTATTCTGTTGGAATATCGTGTCTGTGCGTTTTACGCTCGACACGGTTCCGCTCTTTATTATTATTCGTTGAATAACCTTCTGCAAGCGGCTTCACCGTGATGCTTGGTGATTTCTTTTGTTATTCCATTCCTTATTATACTCAGTTGGTTAAAGTTTTGACTTTTATACTCCATGAAATTAGTGGAATATCCTTGATATTTGCGCTTCATCCAGTATTTTTTCATAAAAATATTCTTCTGAGCATTCTTGAATTTTACTCTACAAAGAAGTATCATGTTGACAATTTGGACGTTATTAGTTCCTGTATAAATTAATTCGTGAACTTGTTTTATTGAACTCTTATATCATTGTCATCATCCTCATGTTTATATTTTTTTAAAAGTCATCCGTGTCCTGTAGTGCATAGATGGACTTGGTATGATTATGACCAGGGATTATTCGGTATAATCATGACCGTAATGTTATAAATGATGTGATAAAAGTCCTCATTGGCCCATAGTGCATTGATGGGATGCTTGTTGGCATGATCATGACCATTGATGAATACACGAATGTCCTTGGCCCGTAATGCATGGATAATTGTGGTCATTGATACTAAAGAATATCCTCGTCAGTAGTAGTGTAGGGGTGATTCGATGATGTATATTATTTATTGTCGAGTCCCAATGATAAAAGTGATGAAAACCTTTTAAATCATAAAAGATAGTAGATTTTATTCTTTACTTGACTCTTTTAATGGATTGCTTGTTCATTCCGCAGATTAAACTTGATGTCTATTGTATTTTATCGGTTTAACATTGTTGAAGACTAATGATAATTTATTCGCATTATCTTAGTCATAATATTTCATTGGGCTAGTTGAGCTCACCTTTTGCTTTCATTGTTCTCTTCAGAAATGAGAACGTAGCTGGGGACTAGTCTGGGAAGCGGAGTGATGATCAGAGGATAGCATTAGTAGTCCTCATTGCTCATTAAATAGTGTGACAATAAATGTAACGAGGACTTATTTCGAGAGTGGATATTGTCTAGAAGACAATATTTGTATTAAAACTCATGACTCTTTTGTTGTATATTAAAGATTGTATTTGTATTTCGTACCATGTATTTGGCGACTCAGGATAGGTGATGTATATACATTTTGGGGCGCCACGGTTGGTATCAAAGCTTAGGATATGATCCTAAATGAGATGTGAGACAAGAACTAGGAAGGAGAGACGGAATTCTTCTTAGTATGACCTACCTAAGTTTATTTGGTATTTAATTGGTCGGTCAAAGTATAGGGATAATATGTGATATGTTAATTAACCCTTGTTTTGTGGCAGTATTTGAAAATGGCATCCGAGAATGTTGAGAACATCAATGGAGAACAGGAGACCGTTGAGTCTCCACAAATCAATAACTAGGACAATGTGCATCAGGAAGGCGACAATCCTCATGCAAACAACAACACTGACCAAATGATGAACGATGGAATATTCCGAGGCTTCATACAATTCATGCAACATCAGGCGAGAGCGGCTCCCATCCAAAATGCAGGTGGAAACACTGGCAACTCTCTTGACGGCCACCGCTAAATGCAGCTTCAAGGATTTGGGACCACCGAGTTTTTGAAGAGCCAAAACCTCTTAATGCGAGACGTGGATCAAACAGATCAACAAGATATTTGATGTCTTGGGTTGCTCCGAGGAGCAAAAGGTTCCCTTCACTACCTTCATGTTATTGGCAGAGGCGACATTGGTGGGAATCAGAAGCGTACTCCAACCGCCCAGATGAAGATGTCTTGGGAGAAGTTTCAAGAACTGTTCAACGACAAGTACTTTCCCGAAAGTATTCATCATATGAAAGAGGTAGAGTTCATTAAACTGGAGAAAAACAACATGACCATGTCGCAGTACGAAGTCAAGTTTGCCGAGTTGTCCCGGTTTGCGTCCCATTTGGTTGATAATGAGGAGAGAATGATGCGAATGTTTCTAAGAGGTTTGAAACCTGAGATACGTCAATATCTTATCTCTCATAAAGCGTGGTTTGTATTCGGATGTTGTTAATAGGGCTCGATTATTGGAACGCGATAACGAAGTCAACCCAACCAAAAGAGAGCAAATGGAAAAATGATAATACCAAAGGAGAGCGACATCGGTGACAACAAGCGTGGAGGAATCAAAGATGCGAAATGGTAACCACCGGTGGTAATCGGGACCAAAATAATAAGAATGGACATTTCAAGAAGAGGAGATTCAACAATGATGGAAAGACGTCAAGACCAAAGACCTGCCAGAAGGAAGGAGAACGACCACCTATTATATGCTTCAAATGTGGAGGGAGGGACACATTAGTCCAAACCGCGCGATGTCAGTCAAAGCATGTTATAATTGTGGAAGAGAAGGTCACCTAGCCCAATTTTGTCGTTCACCAAGACAAAGTTCAGCTAGGATAGAGGCACCAAAGGTCAGTCCCGGAAAAAGTCAAAGCTTTAGAGTGCAAGGAGAGCGTTTGTTGTGACCTCCCGGAAAGCAAGGAACCCGAACGAGGTCATCACTTGTAAGCTTATCATAAACTCTAAATAAGTCTATACCTTATTTGATCTGGGTTCTACCCATTCTTTTATTTCTCCTACTTGCGCCAACATTTAAATTTGACTCGAGAAATGGACTTTGACTTATCTGTTGAAACTCCATTAGAGAAACCTTTATTACATCCACTGTTTATAAGTCTTGTTTAGTTCAAATCGGTACCTCACATTACACCGTCGATCTTATTTCATTGAAAATACTTGCATTTGACGTGATTCTAGGTGATTGGTTAACTACTCATCATGGAAAAATTGATTATTTTCGTAAGGTTGTTAGCTTTCATATTCCTAACCAACCTATTATGCGAATTCAAGCAACCAAACCATTAAAATCAATCACTATCATCTCAAGCCATAAAGCTATTCGTTTATTGAAAACGGATGTCAAGCTTTCTTAGCTCATGTCACGGATCTAAATAAAAATACGTCAGTTTTGAATGATATTTCTATTGTTAATGAATTTCCTGACGTATTCCCTGAAGAACTTCATGGCCTACCCCTAGAGCGTGAAATTAAATTTTGTATCGACCTTGAACCCAGACAAAACCTATTTCAAAGCCCCATATCGAATGGCTCCTATTGAACTTCGTGGAGTTAAAGACCCAATCGCAGGAATTGTTAGACATCGGTTTCATTCGTCCCCAAGACGTCTCCTTGGGGTGCTCTGTTTCTATTCGTGAAAAAAAGAAAGATGGGAGTATGCGATTTTATATTGATTATCGGGAGTTGAACCATGTCACCATCAAAAATAAGTACCTATTGCCACGTATTAATGACCTGTTTGACCAGTTACAAGGAGCCAAATTCTTTTCAAAGATTGATCTTTGTTCCGGTTATCACCAATTGAATATTAGAACCGATGACATTCCAAAGACGACTTTCAGAACTCGGTACGGGCATTATGAATTCCTAGTCATGTCTTTTGGATTGACTAATGCTCCTGCTGCCTTCATAGATATGATGAACCAAATATTCAAGGAATATTTGGATCAATTATAGTCGTCTTTATTGATGACATCCTTATTTATTTCAAAAGTCGTGAAGATCATGAGCAACACTTGAGGCTGATACTCCAAAAGCTTCGTGAATATAAGCTTTATGCCAAGTTGAAGAAATACGAGTTCTGGCTTGAGGAAGTAGCATTCCTTGAGCACGTAGTATCAAGTCATGGAATATCTGTTGATCCAGCAAATATTGAAGCTATTCAAAGCTGGGAGCAACCTAAATCAGTGACCGAAGTACGTAGCTTTCTCGGCTTAGCCGGTTATTATCGGAGATTCGTAGAAGGGTTTTCTCAAATCACTACTCCCTTAACTCAGCTAACTCGAAAAGATACAAAATTCGGTTGGAGCGAGGAATGTGAGACGAATTTTCAAGAACTCAAGAGGAGACTCATTTCAGCACCTGTTCTGACAATACCATCTGGATTGGAGGGATTTGTTATCTATAGTGATGCTTCGGGCAAGGGGTTAGGTTGTGTTCTCATGCAACATGGGAAAGTCATAGCCTATGCCTCACGAAAACTCAAAGAATATAAGAGGAATTATCCTACTCATGATCTAGAGTTGGCATCAGTCATTTTTGCACCAAAGATTTGGAGGCATTATTTGTATGGGGAAAAAGTGGAGATCTTTACGGATCATAAAAGCCTCAAATATTTCTTCACTCAAAAGGAACTCAACATGCGACAGTGACGTTGGCTTGAACTGTTGAAAGATTATGATCATACCATCCAATACCATCCTGGAAAAGCGAACGTGGTAGCTGACACATTAAGTAAAAGATCATATGCGGGTACGAGTGCGATATTGTCAACGCAAAGGCCCATTTTGTATGACTTGCAAAGGATGGAGATAGAGATAAAGACTCCAGGGACCCATGTGATGATGGAAAATATACGAGTAGAACCGACTTTAATCGATAAGGTTAAAGCTGCTCAAGCTACAGACCTGGAGCTGATGCGTATGAGAAAGAAAGTGCAAGAAGGTGCTATGCCAGAAGCAAGAATCGATGATGAAGGAATACTTCGAGTCAACTCCAGACTTTGTGTTCCTAGCGACCCTGAGTTAAAGTATAAAATCATGATGGAGGTGCATAACACACCGTTTGCAATCCATTCTGGGAGTACCAAAATGTATCGTGATCTTCGACATACAATTTGGTAGAGCAATATGAAGAGAGAGATAGCGGGGTTTATCTCAAGGTGTCTAACTTGTCAACGAGTCAAGGCGGAGCATCAAGTGCCAAAAGGTCTATTGCAACCACTTGAAATTTCCCAAAGTTTCTCAAGGCATAGATGCGATTTGGGTCATTGTTGATAGATTGACCAAGTCTGCTCATTTCTTACCGATACGAGAAACGTATACACTTGAACATCTTGCTGGTATGTATATAAATGAGATTGTAAGATTACATGGTATGCCAGTATCCATAGTTTCTGATCGAGACCCAAGATTCACTTCAAGATTTTGGGTTAGTTTGCAAAAAGCTATGGGCACAGATTTACGATTTAGTTTGGCATATCATCCTCAGACGGACGGACAATCAGAGAGGACTATTCAAACTCTTGAAGATTTATTAAGACTCTGTGTCCTTGACTTCAAGGGAAGTTGGGACAAGTTCTTACCATTGGTGGAGTTTTCCTACAACAACAGTTATCAAGCAAGTATTGGCATGGCTCCATTCGAGGCGTTGTATGGAAGAAAGTGTCATTCTCCAAAGATGTTGGGATGAGGTGGGTGAAGCAACGTTGTTGGGACCGGATTTGGTACGTATGACTCTGTAAAAGATTCAAACAATTCGATAACGATAAAAACCTCACAAGATTGACAAAAGAGTTATCTTTGATCTTCATCGAAAGGACGTGGAATTCGATATTGGAGATCATGTGTTGTTACGTGTTGCTCCATGGAAAGGAGTTACGAGATTTGGAAAGAGAGGAAAGCTCAATCCTCGATTCATTGGCCCATTTTTAATCCTCGATCGAGTAGGAACTGTGGCATATAGACTCGCTTTACCACCAAGTATGTCTCGTGTTCATAACGTTTTTCACATATCCATGTTACGTAAATATGTGGAAGACCCGAACCACATTATTGAATTAGAACCGGACGTGATAGAGGAAGATTTAACGTATGAAGAGTTACCTGTTAAAATCTTGGATAAGAAGGATCATATTCTACGCTCCAAGGTTATACCTCAAGTCAAAGTTTTGTGGAGAAACCACGACGTGGAAAAAATGACTTGGGAGTTAGAATCTGAGATGAAGTCAAGATATCCTCACCTATTCGACATACCAGGTATGTACCCTAATTTTGAGGGCAAAATTTCATAAGAAGGGGAGGTTGTAAGACCCCAACTTTTCTGAATAAAGATGATTTTTCTATAATTATCATTTTTGAATATTATGGAATGAATTTGTTATAATGTTATAGTTGTGGGTAGTATTTATAAATTCTGCAAAGTATGCAAGTTGTTATATTATATTCGATTGATCGGAGAATATTCGTTTTAGCAGGGAATATTCGCATAACTGGCACAATCATTGGTGGATACCACAATGTAATTATTGTCGGATTGAGAAAACGGCAAAAAATATATTTATGAAAATAACGGCGGAAGTTTTACTGAATTATCTTTGTTGAACTACTCAGTAGTAAAAAACGATGTCTGGCGTGGTTGCATAGTAGCACACAATATTGATTATTGATGCTTACGTGAGAAGTCACTTTCATTATACTCAATTATTGCTATAGTAATCACGATCATATCTCTCATATTATTGATTCGATTATTGTCACAGTATCATCTGCATAATATGTTATTTTATTAAATCAATAATTGATATGGAAAAGTTATTTATATTATTAAATTGCAATATTTACAATGTCTAGAAGTTCTGTCAAGGAGAGGTTTGATCACCTAATTGCGCGCCAATAGGGAGAAATCCTTATTGGAAAGCCCCCTCTTTCCTGGGAACGACCTGGTTCATAAATATTGTGAGTTATAATAGTAATGATAAATGTTATTAAAATTGAAGTTCTGCTAGGAGTTGAATTTGGAAACGGGAACGTGATATTTGAGTCCGGAACGATGAAATTACTAAAAATAGACTATAAACACAAAATTTCTCAGATTTTACTATTTGGTCAAAAAGTCAATAGTTGACTTTTTTGGGAAAAGTCAAACTTTGAAATTTCAAAATTTATATTTTTGATAAAAATAGTTTCGTTGTGTTGGAATTATTTGTGTTAGTGAAAATCGACATTTATTTCGATAATAATTGATGTCTGGAGGTTATATTGATCAATCGGTTATTTAACCGGATAAATGAGCAATTGATTGCTATTATTTCACATGATTATAACTATTTGTTCACATGTGTATACTATTTTTTTACATTCTTGTTACTATTAGGGGAGTTGGTGCAAGATTGATAATACTTGCATGACTAAGTTAAAAATGGAGGTATAGATGGAGGTACTATACTGTAATTCGTATTTTCACATGTCTAGATCTATTGATTCACATGATTTACTATTAGGGGAGGTGGTGCAAGTTTGATAATACTTGCATGACTAAATTAAAAAGAAAGAAAAAGTTGGAGGTATTGTATTGTAATTTTTTGAGCCCCAAAACGTGCAATTATTGAAACTATATTTTTCTATAAATAGAAGCTCATTCTTCCTTCATTTCTCACCAATTCACTAAAGCTATAGAGCAATTATTATAGAGAGAAATTGTAGAGAGAAAATCTGTAGAAGAAGAGAAGCCTGCTACCTCACTACTCCTATATCCAGTTTCTTTCAAAGGTAAGGGGTATTATTTCTTTCTTTCGTCTTCATGAAGAGAACTTCTATTATTCCATTCTTTATTATTATGTTGAAATAGCCTTTGGTTATCTGGCACCGCATACATGGTGAAATTCTTACGTTATTCCATTCTTTATTATTCGTTGGAACATCTTATGCGCTTTTCTTTACGGGGACTGGTTCCGCTCTTTATTATTCTGTTAGAACATCATGTATCGTGCTTTTGCGGGACTGGTTAAAATCTTTATTATTACATTTGAAATATCATGTTCGTATGCGTTTACGTGGGACTGGTTCCGTCTTTATTATTCTGTTGGAATAACCTTCCTGTGCGGTCTACCTCATGCTTGGTGATTTCTTTTGTTATTCCATTCCTTGTTATACTCAGTTGGTTAAAGTTTTGACTTCTATACTCCATGAAATTAGTGGAATATCCTTGATATTTGCGCTTCATCTAGTATCTTTTCATGGAAATATTCTTCTGAGCATTCTTGAATTTTACTCAACAAAGAAGTATCACGTTAACAATTTGGACGTTATTAGTTCCTAGATAAATTAATTCGTGAACTTGTTTTATTGAATTTTTATATCATTGTCATCATCCTCATGTTTATATTTTTTTGAAAGTCATCTGTGGCCTGTAGTGCATATATGGACTTGGTATGATTATGACCAGGGATTATTCGGTATAATCATGACCGTAATGTTATAAATGATGTGATAAAAGTCCTCATTGGCCCGTAGTGCATTGATGGACAGTTGTTGGCATGATCATGACCATTGATGAATACACGAATGTCCTTGGCCCATAATGCATGGATAATTGTGGTCGTGATACTAAAGAATATCCTTGGTCGTAGTGCAGGGGTGATGCGATGATGTGGATTATTTATTAAGCTGAGTCCCAACGATAAAAGTGATGAAAAACCTTTTAAATAATAAAAGATAGTAGATTTTATTCTCTACTTGACTCTTTTAATTGATTACTTGTTTCGCTGCAGTTAAACTTGATGTCTATTGTATTTTATCAGTTTAACATTGTTGAAGACTAATGATAATTTATTCTGCATTATCTTAGTCATAATCTTTCTTACTGGGCTAGTTGAGCTCACCCTTTTGCTTTCATTGTTCTCTTCAGGAAATGAGAACGTAGCGGGGACTAGTCGGGGAACGGAGTGATGGTCCAGAGGATAGCATTAGTAGTTCTCTCACTATTCTGTTAAATAGTGTGACAATAAATGTAACGAGGACTTATTCTGAGAGTGGATATTGTCTAGAAGACAATATTTGTATTAAAACTCACAGCTCTTTTGTTGTATATTAAAGATTGTATTTGTATTCTGTACCATGTATTTGGCGACTCAAGATAGGTGATGTATACCGATTTTGGGGGCGTCATATTATACATGTCAGACCTTTTTCACTTGTTTTTTCAAATAAATCTCACATTAACATGAGAACACCAAAGAACAAGTAACGAAAAGGGACACTCAAAAATCCCGACGTCGACAGGTTTCGACTCTGCTGGGGACTCCAGTAAGAGGGCTTAAGCCGCTATTAAAAGCTTTTCAAAACTGTTATATGCTTGTGTGTGATTGTTGCATTTACATTTCTGATGAATGTGTATGAATGCATTTTTATTTACTGCACTATACTCTATCTATCTGTGATATTAGTGCTTCGCACATGTCATCATTTTCAAAAATGGTGAGACACGTTGTATGTGAATGTATGTTGTGTGGTTCCTCCATCAGGAGGCTATCCTGCCGGTGTTTGATTACTTGACTCGTATGGAGAATAATTCCAACGAGGCTCAGGAAAGGCACCACCCAGATTCGCTTCAGTTGAAAGACCGAATTAACTTCCCGTCAAGTAGATTGCGAAGATCTGGGAACCTTCATGCCAAAAAGCCGCGAGAGAAACCCTAAGATAGGTCAACCTCTGATAAACCAAATGCGGAGGAAAGTCTCTTCATGCTTTCCATTTTTAATTACTTGTAAAAGCATTTACTTGTAATTTTATTCCATGCTCATCTTTATATAATGGAAAATATGAAGATTATATGTGCATACATGTTATCAATTAACACCCGGTTTTGCAGAAACGCATAGTAGAAATAGAACAATTTAAACCAAATTTGAAACCCTAAACCGGATCCATGCGAAAATAATTAATTCAGTGGTTAGAAATTATACCGAATATGAAAATGCTTCTGAAATTGATGCGCTCGAATCTCCAACACAATTCAAATGAATCACGCCTCTACGGTATCCACACGAACGCCCCGCGAACCGTCGTACGATCTGCAGTAAAAGGAACTGTGGTACTAGCCACCAAAAGGAATGGATTTTAGAACTGTTTCTCTCTAGTCTCTCTCTAAGAGCGGCTAGGGTTATGAAGTTATGATATAGCCCTAAGTGGCTGCTATATCATATAAATAGTAGTTAAAAAGGGATTAATCAAAACCTAATTTCATAAAATCCGATATATATATATATATATATATATATTCCTTAATTAAGTCTTACTTAATTAATATACATATATACAAATTATCCTTTTAATTTAAATTCATGATTTAAATACTATTAATCATATTAATATATTTAAATCCTTAAAATTTAAATTAATTCCATTTCAAATTACGTTCTATATGTGTGACCCTATAGGTTAATATTACGTTGGCAATAATTTTAAAATCATATTATAAAATTATAAACAGTGAGCGACATCTAGTAATGCATCACTGCTACCCAAGTAATAATAAGATCGATGATTCGATGCAACCTTTTCGTGACCAATGTTTCAATGTAATTTAATCATTTTAACCTTAATATCCTAAATTAAACTCGAGTCATGGAATGTGTCATACTCTTCATAATTTAATCTAAGTTTTCTTGATCAATGAGTAGACTATATGAAACAAATCACTATTTGAGCATGACCATGCATTTCATAGTCCTACTCAATCAAGAGGCCTATGGACATCACCCCTAATATATAGGATGGTTAAATTCCATCTAGATCACTCATATTCCTCACACGATTCATGATGTACCCAATAATCACCTTTATAGTCCACCCTATTAAAGGTGACATTTGATGATATCAAAGTACATAAATTTCCGTGTAGAAATATAGTGATTTCAGGTCGGAGGACCATTACATCATTGTCACTATGAGAATTTCTAATGACACTCCGCATAATGCTCCACATAGAATTCTCATGGTGGGTCTGTCCAGTACATCGTTCTCTAACATGTACCTATGCATTGACTTAATATCTCATATATTTATGACCTATGAGATTTGGTAATCGGTCAATCCATATACTAGTCTTAATGCATCATTATTGTCCCATTAACAATGATACTCGACTAGGGACATTTAAGAACAATGATACTAATTGTAATTATATAATCTCATGTTCAAGTCACATACTTGAAACTATATAATTTGTATCACTATTCTAAGGATTTTTTTTATTATGTTAACATTTATATAACGCAGTAAATAAAACCATAATAAAATCATTCATTTATTCAATCAAATATAATATCAAAACGTTAAGCAATTATATCAAATAATTGGCCTCTAGGGCATAAACTCTAACAGTCTCACACTTGCACTAGAGCCAATCACTCATGTATCTAATACCCATGGAACTAGTGTGACCGTCGTTCTTCTGCTACGACAAAGCCTTGGTCAGTGGATCTGCAACATTATCATCAGTTGTCACTCTTCCTATATGTACATCTCCTCTATCAATGATTTCACGGATGAGATGGTACCGCCTAAGTATATATTTGGATAGTTGGTGAGATCTGGGTTCCTTAGCCTGTGCAATGGCTCCATTGTTATCACAATATAGTTTAACCGGATCAACAATGGTTGGAACAACACCTAGTTTAGAGATGAACTTTTTAATCCATACAGCCTCCTTGGCCGCACTAGAAGCAGCAATATACTCAGCCTCTGTTGTAGAATCGGCTACTGTCTCTTGCTTCGAACTCTTCCAGCTAATAGCACCACCATTAAGGCAAAACACAAAACCTGACTGAGACTTATAGTCATCATTGTCAGTCTAGCATCTGTGTAACCCTTTACTTCCAGTTCATCTTCACCTCTATATACCAAGAATGAATCCTTAGTCCTTTTTAGGTACTTGAGGATATTCTTGACTGTTGTCTAGTGACCTTCACCTCGATTCGACTGGTATTTTCTAGTCATGCTCAAAGCATACGAGACTTCCGGATGAGTACATATCATTTCATACATGATAGATCCAATTGCCAAAGCATAATGGATCTTTCTCATACGCTCCTCATCATCTTGTGACCTAGGACATTAGGCCTTAGAGATCTTTACACCATGAGTCATGGGTAAGTGTCCTCTTTTTGCCTCTTGCATGCTGAACCGTTTCAGCACTTTATCAATATATGTACTCTGACTTAGGCCGAGCATTTTCCTAGATCTATCTCGATAGATCTTGATACCTAACATATAGGCTGCATCGCCTAAATCTTTCATGGAGAAACATTTTCCTAACCATGTTTTTACAGCTTGTAATGAAGGAATGTCATTTCTAATAATTAATATGTCGTCAACATATAATATCAGGAATACAATATGACTCCCACTAACCTTCTTATATACACAAGGTTCATTTTCATTTTTAATAAAGCCAAACTCTTTGACTGCTTCATCAAATCAAAGATTCCAACTCCGAGAGGCTTGCTTTAATCCATAAATGGATCGCTGCAGCTTACATACCTTTCCAGTATCCTTTGGATTGAAAAATCCCTCAGGTTGTGTCATGTACACATCCTTAAGGAGATTTCCATTAAGGAAAGCAGTTTTGACATCCATCTGCCAGATTTCGTAATCGTAAAAGGCTGTAATAGCAAGTAAGATCCTGATGGATTTAACCATTGGCACTGGAGAGAAGGTTTCATCATAGTTAACACCATGAACTTGTTTATAACCTTTTGCTACCAGTCGACCTTTGTAGGTTTGTACATTACCATCCATGTCAGTTTTCTTCTTGAAAACCCACTTGCACCCGATTGGTTTTACCCCTTCAGGTGGATCAACCAAAGTCCATACTTGGTTAGTATACATGGAGTCCAGTTCAGATCTCATGGCTTCAAGCCATCTCTCAGAATCTGGTCCATTAATAGCTTCTTGGTAGGAAGCAGGCTCATCCTGATCTATGAGCATCACATCGCCGTTTTGAGTCACAAGATATCCATAATATCTCTAGGGTTCTTGGCGTGTCCTACCAGATCTACGAATTCCTTATGTAATTTGAGAAGGTTCACTTTCCACAAAATCTTGTGGTTCCTGCTCACGTTCCAACTCAGTTTCAATGATATTCTGTGGTTCTCGAATTTCTTCGAGTTCTACTTTCCTCCCACTATTTCCTTTAGAGACAAATTCTCTTTCTAGAAAAATACCAGTTCGAGCAACAAACACTTTGTTCTCAGAAAGTTTATAGAAATAATACCCTTTTGTTTCCTTTGGGTATCCCACAAAATTACATTTGTCAGATTTGGGTCCGAGCTTGTCAGAATCTAGACGTTTTACAAACGTCTCGCACCCCAAATCTTCATGAACGACATACTAGGACGTTTCCTAGTCCACATCTCATATGGTATCTTCTGAACCATTTTGGTAGGAACACGGTTAAGTGTGAATGCAGCTGTCTCTAGGGCATGACCCCAGAAGCTTATTGGAAGATCTGCATGACTCATCATTGATCGTACCATGTCCAACAAGGTTCGATTCCTCCTCTCAGACACACAATTCCATTGTGGTGTTCCAGGTGGAGTGAGCTGTGATATAATACCACACTCCTTTAGAAGGTCATCAAAGTCTTGGCTTAAGTATTCACCTCCTCGATCGGATCAAAGGGCTTTTATGCTTTTGCCAAATTGGTTTTGAACTTCATTCTTGAATTCCTTGAACTTTTCAAAGGATTCAGATTTGTGTCTCATAAGATACACATATCCATATCTACTAAATTCGTTAGTAAATGTAATGAAGTAATAAAACCTACCTCTTGCTAACGAACTCATGGGTCCACATACATCACTATGTATAAGTCCCAATATATCGCTAGCACGTTCATTGTGTCCAGTGAAAGGGGCTTTAGTCATCTTGCCTAATAAACAAGATTCACATTTTTCATATAATTCAAAATCAAATGAATCCAAAAATCCATCTTTATGGAGTTTTGATATGCGTTTCTCATTTATATGGCCCATACGACGATTGCGAGAGATACGCTTGATTTGAATCATTTGATTTAAATCATTTTGTATTTATGTTATAGATAAGCATTTCCAAATCAAGAATATAAAGACCATTAAACAATTGTGCAACACCGTAGCATATATCATTTAAGTAAAACAAACAACGATTGTTCTTTATTATAAATGAAAAACCTTTCTTGTCCAAACAAGAAACAGAAATAATGTTTTTGCTTATAGCAGACACAAAATAACAACCTTCTAATTCTAAAACTAGCCCAGAGGGCAAAGATAAATGATAAGTTCCTATGGCCAGTGCAACAACTTTTGCTCCATTCCCAACACGTAGGTCAACCTCTCCTTTTGCCAAAGTCCTACTCCTTCGGAGTTCCTGCACATCCAGTATCTAATACCCATGATGTAGAAGTAGACAAGTTGACTTCTATAACATATATACCTGAATCAGAAGTCATACTTCCTTTCCTTTTCTTCACTTCTTCCAAATAAGCATGACAATTCTTTTTCCAGTGTCCAGGTTTTCCACAGAAGTGATAATCACCTTCTTTAGCCACCCCACCTTTAGGTTTTAAAGCTTGTTTGGTTTTGGAATTGGGTTTGGCACCAGATTTAGATCATATCTTCTTCTTGCCTTTCCAATTTCCTTTAGCATTCCCCTTTTGCACCATCATTATGGGAGCGGCTCCTGCCTTTTTCATGTTGTTCTCGACTATTCTTAACATGCTCAACAACTCAGTAAGGGGTTTTGCAATTTCATTCATAAGATAATTCATGACAAATTGAGAATATCTGCTATTTAAGGATTACAAAACAAGATCTATTTGGGCCTACGGAGTGATTGGAAAACCCAACCTAACAAGGTACTCAATATACCCAATCATTTTCAGCTCATGTGGACCAACTGGATCAAGTTCACCCATCTTGCAGTGATACAACGCCTTGCTTGTATCATACCTCTCCTGTCGAGCATGCCCTTCAAACAATTTCTTGAGATGCTCGATCATCTCATAAGCATCCATCAACTCATATTGCTTCTGAAGCTCAGCATTCATGGTTGCTAGCATGAGATAACTCACATCCAGAGCATCATCTTGATGCTTCTTGTAATCATTATGCTCCGCACGTGGTGCAATATCAGCTGGTGCTGTAGGAATGGGCTTTTCAATGACATATAGCTTGCGCTCTTGTTTGAGGACAATCCTCAAGTTCCTATGCCAGTCAAGGAAATTAATTCCACTCAACTTGTTTTTCTCAAGGACTGATCATAGTGAAAGACTACTTGTATTGTTGTTGTTTGCCATTGATATCTACAATTTATAAGTGCAAAAAAAATAATAAGTCAAATTGCAGAGTTAATATTATGTAATTGATAATAGTACATTCAAAATATACCTCCCACTATTTTATTCAAATTAATAGCCCTCACCATTAATTCGGAAAGCATTTTTTCAATTAAATCTTTATAGTGAGCCAAGATCCATATTTCATTATGCCCTAAGTTAGCTTTGGCTAATCTCATAAAACATAATTATTTAGGTAGACAACCCTTTTGTCAATTATATCATGTATAACTCTTGGATAGTTTGGTAAACAACATTTGTTTCTAGTCCATCTTATGGTACCTACCAAACTCTATGCCTCTAAGTCCACAATCTTATTGAGATAACTTAGTTAAGTCTGGCCCAATGATTTTAACAGTTTGGATATCACAATTATCCTATCGCATCTTACCAAGATAGATAGGGTACTTTGCTTTAGCAAACCTACATCTATTGATCAAGGGCTTGATGAGTGTTATTCATTGGAAGGCATCTGATTTACACTTAATAATTTAATGAGGGATTTTATAAATAAATTTAGATCTCACCAATTTTTAATCTTATTAAGCATGCACATTATTTATCATATCATATCGCATATAAGCATAAATAAAGTGCAAAAATAAATGTGTCACAGTTATGGCCCAATCCACTGTCAATCTTTTCAAGCTAATGAAAGATTAAAGGTCAATCTAAAGTGGTAAAAGATCTTAAAATATATAGCTTCCTTGGATCTTCCTCAAGCATGTGCCTCCTCTCCATCATCATCTTTCCATCGTGTTCTCCATCTTGACATCTTCATCAATTACAGATTATTACATGACATAAAGAAACCTCGAGTTACATTCGAGGGGATTTAGATGAGAAGAGAATATTACATTAGAATTTATAGAAAGGCACGACATGCAAGCCGTATTTCAAAACCAAAATCCACTAACCTATGGGTTAAGAGGCCATAACTGTGCACCATGCATATCACAATAAGAACATAACAATTTATATATAATTAAAGAAAACTATATATAATATATACGGGACACGACCATTGTGTGCTACACCCGGTACATATCATATATGTCCAGTTTCAATTAATTATATTAAACTGAATCTGTATACTTCTAATCCAATTAGAACATAAGTTGTATACTGTTATTACGCCATATGAGATACAATTAACAGAACATCATATACATGCATATCTATTGCTGATATTCATAATACCAGAATATATCTATTACAGAATATCATATACTCAATTTAGTTCGGTAAAATTGTATCATCATATATCATATATATCGAAAACAATATAATCAATTTCAGATCGGTAAAATTGTATCATCACATATCATATATATAGAAAATAATTAAACACATTATCTGAATTAATTGTTTCGCAAGTAGCTCTGATACCACTGAAGGGTTTTGACACAGAAATGCACAGTGAAAATAGAACAATTTAAACCAAATTCGAAACCCTAAACAGGATCCATGCGAAAATAATTAATTTAGTGGTTAGAAATTATACCGAATATGAAAATGCTTCTGAAATTGACGCGCTCGAATCTCCAACGCAATCCAAAAGAATCGCGTCTCTACGGTTCTAGCCACCAAAAGGAATGAATTTTAGAACTATTTCTCTCTAGTCTCTCTCTAAGAGCGGCTAGGGTTATGAAGTTATGATATAACCCTAAGTGGCTACTATATCATATATATAGTAGTTAAAAAGGGATTAATTAAAACCTAATTTCTTATAATCAATTTTATATATATATATATATATATATATATATATATCTTAATTAGGTCTTACTTACTTAATATATATATATATATATATATATATATATATATATATATATACAAATTATCCTTTTAATTTAAATTCGTGATTTAAATAGTATTAATCATATTAATATATTTAAATCCTTAAAATTTAAATTAATTCCATTTTAAATTACGTTCTATATGTGTGACCCTATAGGTTATTATTACGTTGGCAATAATTTTAAAATTATATTATAAAATTATAAAAAAGTTGATGCATCTAGTAATGCATCATCGCTACCCAAGTAATAATAAGATCGATGATTCGATGCAACCTTTTCGTGACCAATGTTTCAATGTAATTTAATCCTTTTAACCTTAATATCCTAGATTAAACTCGAGTCATGGAATGTGTCATACTATTCATAATTTAATTTGAGTTTTCTTGATCAATGAGTAGACTATATGAAATAAATCACTATTTGAGCATGGCCATGTATTTCATAGTCCTACTCAATCAAGAGGCCTATGCATATCACCCCTAATATATAGGATGGTTAAATTCCATCTAGATCACTCATATTCCTCACACGATTCATGATGTACCCAATAATCACTTTTATAGTCCACCCTATTAAAGGTGACATTTGATGATATCAAAGTACATAAATTTCCGTGTAGAAATATAGTGATTTCAGGTCGGAGGACCATTACATCATTGTCACTATGAGAATTTCTAATTACACTTCGCATAATGCTCCACATAGAATTCTCATTGTGGGTCTGTCCAGTACATCGTTCTCTAACATGTACCTATGTATTGACTTAATATCTCATATATTTATGACCAATGATATTTGGTCATCAGTCAATCCACATACTAGTCTTAATGCATCATTGTTGTCCCATCAACAATGATACTCGACTAAGGACATTTAAGAACAATGATACTAATTATAATTATATAATCTCATGTTCAAGTCACATACTTGAAACTATATAATTTGTATCAATATTCTAAGGATTTTTTTATTATGTTAACATTTATATAACGCAGTAAATAAAACCATAATAAAATCATTCATTTATTCAATCAAATATAATATCAAAACGTTAAGTAATTATATCAAATAATTGGCCTCTAGGGCATAAACTCTAACAGATCTTTTGTAGGGAAATCATTGGGCCTGTTACCCGCTCAAAATCCAAAAAGGCCATGAGCCTACAACCAATCATGTCTTCTTCCGACCAGTCTAATCCTTTTTCCCTAGAAGAATTTGACGGATTGAGTAAACAAATCATAGACTTGGCTGTTGTATTGAAAGAATTGCACCAGTCCACTCAGGGTACGAAGATACCTATACATATAGAATCCTCTACACAAAGAGGAGTTCAAGGTCTGGAAAAAATAATTCCAGAACCTTAGTTGGATACGACCAACAAAGACCCTGAAAACACCCATCTCAAAGGAGATCCAGACACCAGTGATATCAGGAAGAAGGTCCTTCAAATGGAGGAAACTATCCGTGTTCTCAAAGGGATTGGAACACATGGCAGTGTTTCATATGCAGACCTTTGCATATTTTCTAGTGTTCATTATCCAGAGAAATTTAAAACCCCTAATTTTGAGAAATATGATGGATTAGGGGATCCTTATACCCATTTAAAGGTGTTCATTGGAGAACTTGGATCTTATGCGGAAAATGAAAAGCTCAGAATGCAGCTGTTTCAGAAAAGTCTAAATGGAGAAGCCCATTCATGGTATACCAGATTAGACAACTCAAAGATCCATAGCTGGGAAGAGTTGGCTCAGGCCTTCCTCACTCAATACAGTTTTCAATCTCAGATGGCTCCTGACCGGTACCAAATTACCAAGGTCAAGAAACAGTCTAATGAGTCATTTAGAGAGTATGCTCAAAGGTGGAGGAGCCTTGTTGCTCAAGTTATTCCTTCCATGACGGAATCAGAAATGGTCATGACTTTTTTAGATGTACAGGAAGCTCCTTTCTATGAAAGAGTTCTAGCTGGTATTGGCAAACCATTCTCCGAAATGATCAAGCACAGAGAGATGGCTGAGATGGGATTGAAGTCTGGAAAAATTCAAGACCTAGCTGCTCTTAAAGTTGTTGCTGAGCACATCTAGTCCGAATCTTATGGAAACAACCCCTGGAGGGTCCATAAAAAGAAAGAGGAAGATGTTTCCTTGATACTACAAGGACAAAAAGGCAATTAAAGTATGCCTATGCAGAGGAGAAACTACTCCCCTTTCCAAGCATAGTCTTCAAACCCTCCATTTCCTAAAGGTGGAGAAGCAAAGTGCCCTCTAACGTTCACACCCTTAGGGGATTCGCTCGAGAATATTCTTCCTCTTCTAACTACTCAGAAGAAAATCACACATCTTCTTCCACCAGCCAACCCTAATGGGAGGGATTTTAATGTTACTCGGAAGTGTGCTTATCATGCCGGATCACCTAGACATGATACTCAAGATTATTGGGCCTTGTAACACAAGATCCAAGATCTAATAGACAATGGTGAGATTATGGTCACCAAACCAGATCAACCGCATGTGCAAGACAACCCTCGTCCTCAACACAAAGAAGAAGAGGTCATGATCAGTTGGAGCACTGGACAGAGTTCCAATTCTAATGGCGAATCATCCCAACCCATCAAAGACGGTGTTAATAGATGGGATTATGCAAAGTTCCAGTTTACCATGGAATGAAAGATGAAACCTCTTTGCAAACAAATTGAGCAATTAGCAGAACTGATGACCCACCAACATCAAGTCACATGCCAATTAATTAGGCAAGAGCATGCCTATCTCCTTCCATTTGTAATGAATGCTTCATCACCACCTTCAGAAAGTGAAGCTATGGAGGATAAGGTGGCGAAGAGAGCAAATGCTAAACCCGTCGGGATTTTTCCAATCAGAGGGAATTTACCTATCTTGGCCAATCTACGGAGGAGATATTACAAATGTTGATCAATGAAGGAAGAATTACCTTCCTTCTCCCTCCAATCAATCCCCTCTTAGGACAGTTCAATCCTGATGAAGTGTGTTAATATCATTCACATTCTCGCGATCATAACACAGAAGAATGCTGGGCACTCTGC
Source organism: Panax ginseng (assembly GCA_020205605.1). Taxonomy (NCBI): domain Eukaryota; kingdom Viridiplantae; phylum Streptophyta; class Magnoliopsida; order Apiales; family Araliaceae; genus Panax; species Panax ginseng. The sequence goes on along the minus strand of CM035130.1, from coordinate 87,854,983 downwards.
CATCTCATTCAGAATCTTATTGATAGTGGTGTCCTGTAAATAGCGGATGATTACACTGTGCAACTCAAGGGTGGGAATGCATGTCCTACCAAATGGAAGGGATTAGTAGCAGTTATATCCGAAGTGGATGATGAAACTATCAAAGTATTTCCCATACAACCAATTCAACTCAAAGGAGCTGACAATCCTTTGAAAATGGCCGCACCAGAGCCAATTCCTTTATCTTTTAGACCACAATATCATGTTGTCAGCTTACACAAAGTTCCATGGAATTATGGAGAAGCTGAAGGATCCACGTCTCATACTACTGCTACAGTGTCAAAGGAAAATCCACTATATCTTCCTCAACGAGTTATAAAACCTACTTGCGAAGCAAAGGGGAAGTTGCCCATGGAGAAGATTGAAAAATTCCTCCGCACTATGGCCCACAATAAAGCCAAAGTGGTTTTAAGCTTGCGAGAAGCTCCATACCAGATTTCAATACTTGACTTAGTTTTCTCTTTCAAGGATCATCGAAAGATCTTACTAAAGGTTTTGGAAGAAGCCTACTTGCAAAAATCAGTGGATGTGGAAAAATTTCAACATTTGGTTGATCACATTTTCAACAATAATGTGATATCCTTCACTGATGACGATATATCACCCGAAGGGACCAGTCCCTGCAAGCCATTACACATTGCAGTTTTGTCTTACGGGTATATGCTAGCTGGAGTTTTGATAGATGGAGGCACATCTCTAAATATCTGTCCTTACGCCACCTTGGTAAAGATGAATATCAATCTCAAGCATATCCAAAGCAGCCATACGGCCATCAGAGCTTTTGATGGATCCCGACGAAATTTTGTTAGAAAGATTGAATTTCCAATTGAGATTGGTCCAAATACATTCAATGTATCCTTCAACGTCCTCAAGATAGATTCAGGATACAACCTGCTACTGGGGAGACCATAGATACACATGGCTGGAGCTGTTCCCTCCACCTTACATCAACAACTCAAATACATTGTCAATAATAGTCTAGTCACTGTCAACGCTGAGCTAGAATGTCCTGAACAAGGAACTCTACCAATTATCAACTTCAATTCAGAAGTTGAACCAGCCAGTTTCTATACTCTGGAAGTGAGTAACACGCAATACCATTCTATTGGAGCGCCACTTCCCATACCCAAGATTTTTGCCGAGGTTATGTCGACCACTCAAGAAATGATGTTATTGGGTCATCAACCTGGACAAGGGCTTGGTAAAGATCAACAGGGTATTAAGCACCCTATCCAAATGTCCAGTCAAATTGGAATAGCCGGACTAGGCTATTTTGCCAGTTCCAGTAGCAGGAATCCTCATAAGCACAAACAGGTTCCTCAAGCTTCCGCCGCATGGCAATTTTCTATACCTTTACCTCATGAGTTAATGCAATCTCCAGTAAAGGTTCCAGCCCATTGTGGCTATGCTGTTTTCGAAACCAGTGCTAATCAAAGCAAAAGAGGTGCTAATTCCTGATCCCGAGGTGGAAGAAAAGGAACGAAAATGTAAGCATGACCTTGCCTTGAAGATGGCAGGAATATGCGTCATTATTCATGATGAACATACAAACAGATACACCCCAGACGATGATTGGCCAGATGTCATGGTTATCATTCGGGAAAAGGAGGACAATGATGATCCTTCCATCACTGCAGTCCTTCAGGACTTTGCCCTCGACAATTGGAGCAGCACTCCATGCATTGGTCGACGAGGGTAAATGGGCAGAAAATCCCTCTACCCTGTAAATAACTTTAATTGCTTGCTTTCCTTTTCAGTACTAGCAGTTATTTTATCAAGTACATGCTAAAACTTTTGTATGATCGAACAGTTGCATATATTAAGTGAAAACATATTTTGTTTCAGGACTTTGAATTTAGATGTGCCTGTACTTGCTGATGAGGTGTTTTCTCTCCACAAGGGCTGTAACTTTGATGCAAAGTTTGACTCAGACTTGATGGACATACAAGAGGACATTGAGACACCTCAGGAGATTAAGGAATGGGTCATAGACAAACCCAAACCCAATCTTGATCAAACAACTTCTTTAAATCTTAGAACCTTAGAAAACCCTAAGCTAATCCAGATTGGTTCAGACCTTACCACAAATCAACGGAATGACATGGTTGCACTGTTAACCCAATTCCAGGATGTGTTTGCATGGTCTCTTGAAGACATGGTGGGCTTGTCCACAGACATTGTTCTTCATCGCCTTCCTATTAAAGAAGGATTCAAGCCAGTTAGGCAAAAGCTCAGGCGATTGAAACTTGAGTGGAGTTTAAAGGTGAAAGAAGAAATTTTGAAATAATTTCAAGCTGGCATTATCACGGTGTCTACATATCTAGAGTGGATATCCAACATTGTTCCCGTGCCTAAACCAGGGGGAAAGGTGCGAATCTGCATGGATTATAGCTTTCACGTGCCCTTTATCCACATTCTTATTGATAATACTGCTCAATACGGCATGTACTCCTTTGCTGATTGCTTTATGGGGTACCATCAAATTATGGTCGCTGAGGAAGATCATGAGAAAACTGCTTTCATCACGCCTTGGGGAACTTTTTGTTACAGACGGTTGCCATTCGGCCTCATCAATGTCGGGGCAACCTATCAGCGAGCTATGATGGCTCTTTTCCACGATTTAATGCACAAAGAGATAGAGATCTACGTGGATGACATCATTGTCAAATCCCGGAAGGAGGTGGATCACTTAGACCATCTCAAAAAGCTTTTCAGCAGGTTGCGTAAGTACAACTTGAAGTTGAATCCCGCCAAGTGCGCCTTTGGTGTTAAGTAAGGCAAGTTGCTAGGTTTCCTAGTAAGCCACAAAGGTATTGAACTAGATCCTACAAAAATCCACGCCATCAAGGAAATGCCCATTCCTCAGACAGAGAAGGAAATACGGGGATTTTTTGGAAGAATCAACTTCATTAGCAGATTCATTTCTCAACTCACAGCAACCTGTGAGCCAATCTTCAAGTTGTTAAGGAAGAACTCCTCCATGAAATGGAATGATGAGTGCCAGAAAGCCTTCCTCATAATCAAAGATCAACTAATTAATGCTCCTATTTTGGTACCTCCCAAGGATGATGTTCCCCTGTTCATGTACCTATCCATAAATGACAATGCCATTGGTTGTATGCTGGGGAAAAAAGACGATAAAGTCCAAGAACGAGCTATCTATTACCTCAGCAAAAGATTTAGCATCAGTTAACACAAGTACACTCTGATCGATAAGACTTGTTGTGCTTTAGCATAGGCTTCCATGAGATTACAGCATTATCTCCATGGTCACACAACCCATCTCATATCCCGCATGGATCCTCTCAAGTATATGTTCAGTAAGCCCATACTGTCGACTGTCCAGATGGAAGTTGATCCTATAGAAATTTGACATCGTCTACGTGACGTAAAAATCTATCTAAGGTCAAGGAATTGCGGATCAACTGGCCGCCGCACTTGCAGGGGATTACAAACACTTAGAAACATACTTTCCCAACGAAGGAGTAATGACAGTGTAGCTACAACATTAGTACGATACATGCCGTACATGGAGAATATATTTTGATGGGGCTGTTAACACAGAAGGCTATGGAGCTGGAGCAGTTTTAATATCCGGTACGGGGGAACAGTATCCCATTGCCGTCAAATTGCAGTTTGTCAGCACCAACAACACAACTGAGTATGAAGGCTGTATCATGGGTCTAAAACTTGCTCGTTCAATGGGCGTCAGGCGGTTAACTATCTTTGGGGATTCTGAATTGGTTATCAGATAATCCACCGGAATCTATCAAACCAAAGAATTACATTTGCTTTCTTACCATCGACAAGTTTTACAGATGGCTTTGGAGTTCAAAGAAATCTCCTTTCCACACATTCCTCGTAATAGGAATAATTTTACGGATGCACTAGCAATGTTGGCCTCCTTGATTCACATACCTGACAAGGAAAACATGCCATGCATCACATTTGCCCTGCAAAAGGTCCCCTGCTTATAGGAACCATGTTGGAGAAGTATCGGATGAGCTACCTCCCATCCATAACCCTGGTATCAGCACATCAAGGAGTATCTATGAGATGGATCTACACCCGCTGAGGCGAGCCTAACTGAGAAGAGGTGGATTCATCGACTTGCTATGAAATTCTACCTGAGCGGAGATGCACTCTACAAAAGAGATGCAGGATTAGGTCTCCTCAGATGTCTAGACAAAGACCAAGCCCAGCGACTCATGGATGAAATCCATGGTGGAGTATGTGGCCCTCAATAAGCGGACCCCTACTTGTCAAGAAGATACTCAGAACGGGGCATTATTGGCTTACACTCAAAGCTAACTGTGATGATCACGTCAAGAGGTGCTATCAATGCTAGATTCATGGGAATGCTATCCACGCCCCTCTAAGGGAACTCCACAATATGAGTTCTCCATAGCCCTTCTCAATGTGGGGAATGGACGTGATCAGGCCCATCGAGCCCAAAGCCAGTAATGGACATCGATTCATATTCACCATGATCAACTACTTCACCAAATGGGTAAAAGTAGCCTCCTTCCCTAGGGTTACTAAAGAAGTCATCATTACTTTCATCAGAAATAATGTTATTTGTCGATATGGACAACCAGAGGTCATTGTGTCAGACAATGCTAAGAACCTCAACAACAAGATGATGGAGGAGTTATGCAAAAAATTCCACATCAAAAAACTTAACTCCGTCATCTACCATCCAAAGATGAATGGTGTTGTTGAAGCGGCTAATAAAAACATCAAAAAGATTATGCAGAAAATGTCTGCCAATCACAAAGGATGGCCTGACCTCTTGCCTTTGACTTTATTAGCCTACAGAACTTCCATGCGTGCTTCCACAATGTATGTGGGACGGAAGTAGTGCTCCCCATAGAGGTGGAAATGGAATCCCTCAGAGTATTGATGGATGCTTAGTTGGGTGAAGACCAATGGGTACAAGGCAGGTATCACCAATTGTCTCTAATAGACGAAAGGCGAACCGTGGGTATCTTCCATGGTCAGTTATATCAGCAAAGGATCGCACGATCCTTCAATAAAAAAGTCTGACTACGGCAATTCAAACAACATAACTTGGTTTTGAAGAAGATCATTAACAACCAAGATCAATCTAAGGGAAAATTCGCTCCTAACTGGGAAGGCCCATTTGTTGTCAAGGAAGTATTGATAGGAGGAGCTCTCAGATTGCAAGAAATGGACGACGATGAATTTCCACAGCTTATCAACTTGGACACCATGAAACGGTACTATGTCTGAAGTTACAATTAAACAAACATCCTAGTTTTGATCATCAAATCACCAGTCATTCCGGTTTTCAACCCTATCCTTTTTACACACTCTTCTACCACTCAGGGAAACATACACTTCAAACCAGCAGCCTGGTATCACTTCATTTCAAACCTTTCATATAATTTCGGTTATCCTGAAGATGGGATTTAACCTTTCACAATTTCGATTATCCTGAAGACGGGATTGAACCTTTCACACTTGCAGTTTATCCTAAAGACGGGATTAAACTTTTCTACACTTACAGTTTGTCCTGAGGACAGGATCAAACTTTTTCCATACTTGCAGTTTATCCCTATTATGGGATCAAACTTTCTTCTCCCCGCAGTATAGCCTGCACATGGGATTCACGCTTCTCTTCATCTGCGATTCGTCGTGAGGGGCAAACTACGTTGACCTGATCTCCCTGATACCCGGGGGTACGTAGGAAACCATATTCAATATGGCCCGGTCGTAATAAAGAAAAACAACAAAAACATTTCTGCCCTTTCCCTACAAAAAAAAATAACAACAAAATTTCTACACCCATCAGCCTTTCACATTGAGCGTTGAACCTCGTACACCAGGTTCAAACTATGCAGACTTGAACTCTTCTTCAATAGGAGTACGTAGGCAGCCATTTATGGTTCACTCTAACCCCTACCAGAACAAAAATACTTGTCACACGGTACTAGGATCAACTTTCAATTTGCCACATTTCATTGGTTTCAGATCAAAGGGATGGAATTACCCAACCTTTTCTCATAAATAGAAGATCAGTGACTATCTAAGCTGCGATCGTGCCTCAAAGAGCAATACGAACCCATAAGAGATTAAATTAACTAGGCTTCTCACAAATAGAAGTACTGGCAACCATCTGTGGTGCGGTCAATCTCAAAGAGGAAGAAACCACCCTCCTCTCCATATAAATACCAGTCCCAAGACACCAAAGATGGTAGGGATATACAGAAATCAATGATCCATTCTAAGAGATCTTGGGACGTCTCAATGTCCATCTATCAAGGATAAGTACAGAATGCATCAAGATCATAAGGCCCTAGAGAAACAGGCAAATATCAAACAAGTATCACGGCATAACTAAAAGGGAAGTGAATCAAAATATATTTCCCTGCCATATATAATATTGTTTGATATATACATATGTGTTGTACATGACAAAATGGCTAAGCTACTCTATGTAGGAAAATACAAAGCTATCTACAGATCTGTATGTATGCAGACTATCAGATCTAATATAACATCCCTCTCTGAAGACAGAGGTAGCGCTGCAAGCTCCTGCCCAAGGATATCTACACAAGCTAGCAGATCAGAGGCTAACTGTATGGTGGCATAATGCTCATCAATTTAAGCACTCATGTCACCAAGACTGACAGTCATCTGGGATCTTACCGAAGTACTAACTGCAATAGCCACATCCCTAGCAGATAAGGCAGCATCCCTCTCCCTAATCAATGCATCCTTGGCTGATCTAGCCTCATCCCTCTCTAATAGAGCGGTATCTCTCTCATCAAGAGCTGTCAACATCGCGGCCCTAGCCTGATCTCTCTCATAGGTCATCAGATGTAAGCTCTGATCCAAATGTTGTCAAGAATCTTGAGTGTGAGTGGTGGCTTTCGAGGTGGGAGAATCCATCACAAATCTTTGGTAGCCCAAAGACTCAAATCATCGATGGGAATATCAGCCTCCTCTATAGGCTCCTCATCTTCGGAATCAGTCCTCTGCACTGTGGATACTACCGCAGCCAATGCAGTCCTTGTCTCTATCCATGCAAAATTCTCTGCAGAACAACCTTGATGACTGATAGAAAACTCAGCCAGCTCTTGCTGATCCCAACAGGCATACAACCTGGATCTGTCCTCCACTGATAAATGGTGTGAAGCAAATGACGACTCACCCGCCTCAAAAGGATGAAAATCTGGCGGTCAAACCCGACACATAACGGCCAATGGGTGGTAAGTGATCATGCCCCTCAAACCAGCTAGAGGGAGATAATCCATGCCCGGAGCATGAGTAATGAATCTGTAGGGTGAGCTAAGCCCTGAACACGGCAATATAGCAAACGGATCTCCAATCCTTGCCAGGAAAGCTGACCAAGATGCAGCATCTGTGCACTCTGCAGGCTGAAAGGAGTATGACATGGCTATATCATGGGTAAAACAATACCCCTGCCGTCTGAATGTGCCAATCGGTCTCAAGTGTGACATAAACCACACATACAGCATGACCGAGATACCTGTGAACACTCCTACCGGATAGGTGCAGCATTATATGGCCGACCTCAGAGTCTCTGCAATGATCATCGGTATAATGGTATGATCATCCCTGAGAGCTCTCACTGTTATAATAATGCCGATATCCAACTCATCCATATACCGCGGCATGAAGACGTATGACAATACGTACAATAGTAGTACATCCACTCTGGCTGAACGCCAATGATCCTCTGGTGTGGTGAAATCCCCGGAATGTCGTGCAAAACTATCCTCAGAGCCAAATCTGTCAAACAGAAAATGCTGGGATATCACATGGCCGGATGTAATCTCATCCTGTACCACTCTACGCCTTAATCCGATGAGGGTCATGAACTATCTACTCATGTCTCCGATCGCCATGTGCACGTAAGGTCTGTCCAGCAGCAGCATCGTCAACCGTGCATACTCCTCTAAGGTACCCAATGCTCTAGCATACCCTCTACAAATCTTGTGGGAACCTAAAACATCAACAGGGTCATAGTATGCTGTAGTAAATCATCTACGATCACCATGTCTGATGATGATATACTATCGTACCATGAGCGCATACCAGATACCACCAAAAATGGTGGGGTTTGATCAATACAGCTAACTGTCGAAGAAGACATCTGTACGGGCCATGTCATAAGACCATTTAGGGGTCAATGCTGAATATCTTTGGACATACATATATATGCATAACATAATAACTTTTATGATACAATAGATGGCAATATGATATAAAGAATGGAAAACTGTACATACATTCCTAAGTATATCATCATCTAATACATCTCTGTACAGCTAAAATATAGGGAAATGGGACGAAGCTACCCAACATCTAACAGAGGCCTATCAAAAGATATAGCGAGAATGGGGCGAAGCTACCCTGCAGCTAATAGAGGCCTATCAAAAGAGATAACAAGAAATACATCAGAAAAAGTCAATAGTGTCGATGTCTATATCATTGATCCTGTCCACCTGATGTAACTCCTCTTGAGTCACTGGATCTCTATCTACAGGGATTTTAGGTCGATACAAGGGAGGATCTGCACCAACAAAACCATATGGGTCCCCTGAAGGGCCAACGACAGAGCTGGAAGGATCAAAAGTATCTACCTCTGCAGGATCTCTGCCCAAATGCCGAATGAAAAGATGTGACCGGTCCAGCTGCCGAGTCAATCTGTCAATCTGTGTCACATGAGTCAAATCTCTAACACAGGCTTGCCAATCCGTCATCATCACGAATCCTGGAACCATAACCCCCATAAACTGTGTGGCGCGGGTCTGAGCTCCTATAGTACGAGGGATCCACCAATCCTGGAACATCTCCTAAGACCAGGGGCCCTCTGACAATGTAAAACTGTCAATCCCCATCAATGGGATATCAATGACGGTGATCGCAAAGCAGCCAATAACGCTCGACGGGGAGGCAAGATCGGACATCTCTCTCTCTGTAGTGCTCTAACAAGCACGCTTCTCCTAAGTAGAGCTCCCATCCTCCATCTCAGTAAAGAGGAATCGGTGGTGAAAATGACGTACTCTACTCCAGTCGGGTACCCATCCTCAAAACCAACTCCGAAATGCTCTCTAGAGTAGGGAATCCATGTGATGACATCAGTTGTCAATAACTCCAGCTGTAGGCGACAATGAGTGAAACCCTCAGCAACAGGGACCTCCGTCAGTATGGAATGATGCCATCTTCGTCCTCATGGATAGGTGTCTAAACCTAACACGCTCACAGGACGCAAACAGGGAAGCCTCTCATTGGCCCAAAACTGCCAACACAAAGGCAACATCTGCTGTCTCTCAACACTCTTAACGTATACATGGGAAAAGACAAGAGAAACACTCACCAGCAGAAATGGGTAGAATCCTAACCGCGCCTCGATCAAGCCCTGCGATCGCATGCGCATTCCCCTAAGGAAGTAGGCAAAGGTGTAGGACCCCCAATCATACTCTCCTATACGGTCCACATGTCGAGTGGCGCTGATCAAAGCGAAGGACACCGTAAAAGAGTTATCTGCTATGAAGCAGCCCCTAATGATCATCAGGAACAATCGCCAAAGAATGCGATCCCTAACTCTCACATCATCGGGTATGGGCTTACTCAATAGCTCGCTCATAGCATCTACGCTCAGAGGACCTGTACGAATAGTCCTGCCCTTGAGCGCCTCCGCCGGAACTCCCAACAAGGATCTGACGGCAGTAGGGGTGATATCCGCTATGCAAGGCACCGGCGCCCCTCCAGACTCCATACCTATGATAAACCGCCTATCTATCGGCGTCATCATCACCTCACAGTCCAAAAAATTGAGTGACTGAGTTTGGTGAAACCACCGCTCAGACAATGCCCTAAGGTAACCCAGGGACAGCGACGGGGAAGAATAGAGAAGAACATCCCAAATCCCCAGCCATGGACGATCGCTCTATAGTAATTATGCAAAGCCTGATATGTAGAGTGGATGCTAAACAAGTTCCCTCGAGGCTGCGTAAAGCAGGAACCTACATTAAATGCAGATCAACATCAGAATCCTTGACTCCTCATCAATAGGAAATAAGGAAGATTCAAGATCTAACTTCATACCTCGTTTATGGAAGTATCTTTCAAGGATGCCTACTCAAGTCACCCAGAAGATCTGGGTTCGCCACTTGAATACGTGGCAATTCCCTACGGGGAACACGTACAGCAGGAGCGAGAACCTCGATCAATACATTCTCCTCCTCGTCCTCGACATTTGGAACTTCAACCTGAATAGGACGTATCACCGCCTCCACCAAACGATGAGGCTGTCTAACAGAATGGCGTCGAGGCTCTTTAGAAGCCCTCCTCCGTACACCAGAAATGGTCCTGTGGGAACTACTCGGTTGATCCAGATCCATAATATCTGGACAAAAAGTCTCCAAATCACCTCAGAAAGGGTGTGGTAATTTCTTACCTGGAGTCTTTTTCCAAAATGCATTCTATGATTGTATGCATGCATGCATTGTTTTAACATACATCTACAGTAGAGTTAAAAATGCATGACTACCTAATGCCTACATTTTTGGAAAATTTTGCCATAGCCCCATGTGATGCCCCCAAAATAGGTATACAACACCCGTTCTGAGTCGCCAAATACATGGTACAGAAAGCAACCTACAACTTCAATAATACAATTGTCGTGCAAAATACGACAACACATACTGTGAGTTTAAATACAAATATTGTCTTCTAGACAATATCCACACCCAAATAAGTCCTCATTACAATTATTCATACACTATTTTACAGAAATAGTGAGGACAACTAAAACATCTTTCTAGAACCATCACTCCATACCCCAACTCGATCCTGCTATGTTCTCACCTCCTGAGAAGAAAAATGGAACAAAAAGGAAAAGGGTGAGCCCAACTAGCCCAGTAAAGAATATTATGACTAAGATAATATACAACAAATTATCATTAGTCTTCAATAGGGAAAAATCTGATAGAATATAATAGACAACAAGTTTTAGATCAATATTATGCAGCTGAAACAACAATCCATTAGAAGAGCCACGTAGAGAATGAATTCTACTATCTTCTAAGATTTAAAAGTTCATCATCAATATTTTATCCCTATAACAATAATCAATATACATCTTTAATCAAATATTCATCTTTGCACTACAGGCCAAAGATATTCATTTGTATCACCAGTTGATCATGTTCATCTCAACACTTGTTCATCTTTGCACTATGGGCCAAAGATATTCATCAGTTAATCATTCATCTTTGCACTACAGGCCAAAGATATTCAGTAATATCATCATTTATGACTGAGGATGATGAAAGATATTTTAAAGAAAACGAATCCAGTGAGACAGAAGGACAATATTAGGGATTCGTATAACAGTTTATCCAAGATTAATAATACTTCATAATAACCAATTATGAAGCAGAATTCAAAGATAACGATCAAAACATGGATACAATCAAAGAGAGTAGCCAAAATAGACATCTTGGACAAAAAAGAAATTTTTTATTTTTTGGTGAATAGTGCCATATTCGTGAATAGTGTCGTATACGTGAATAGTGCCGTATGCGTGAATAGTAATCCCGACACAAAAAGTTCCAAATTTGATTAAAACGCTCACCAATATTTCGACATAATGATATTGAAGAAAATAATATCATTTAAGAAGAAAATAGCATCCCTTACCTCAAAATAACTAAGTATTTACGATCGGAATATCTCGGATAGAAAGCGAAGGAAACTTGTAATTCAAACAAAGAACTCTCAAAGTATCAAAATACTCACGAAAATACGCTCGAGAATCTAGAGAGAAAGAAAACTTGTTTCTGGTGTGATTTTCAATTCTAACATAAGCGTCTATTTATAGGAAAATGCTAGAACGCCATAGGAGACTAAAATAATAAAATATATTATTTCTTTTTCTTTCTTCCACGCGTGTGCTAAGTTGAAAATCTAGACCATCCATCTTTGAACCAAATTGGCAGCCCACATGTTGTAAAACAAAAGTTGGTCTTACTCATAATTTAATAAAAATTATTTTATTTTCTGAAACTTTAATATCAGAAAAATACAAATTTTATATCCATTCTGCCTGAAATCGAATTCTCTACAACTTTGTAGCTTTGAGTTATTCCAAATTCCAAACAGAAAATATCTGAAATCCATAAACGGGTGATTTTTAATACTTCTACTTCGACAAAATACTGATAAAACACCTCAGCATTAATTCCTTCATTTATAACCATATAAAATAAATAAATCTGTCATCAAATAAATATTTCCTTATCATATAAATCAATAATTAATTATTCATAAATAATATTCTGAGAATCACACTTATGACAACGGTGTAGTTGCCAGAAAGAGGGGCTTTCAATAAGGATTTCTCCTTCTTGGCATACACATTAGGTGACCAAACCTCTCCTTGATGTAACTTTCTAGACATTGCCTAATAATGCTATCTAATAATATTATTCAAATAATATGAATTATTAATCTAATAATGGAAATATCTTGTGCAATGACAATTATTGAAACAACAATAATATAAACTATCAACGCAAAGACAATTATTGAATTAATAAAATAAAATATTGAATAAAGAAACTCACCGTAACAATTATTGAGTAGTGTCTTCTTACGTAAGAATCAATAATTCAACAATATTGTGCAATACCGTGTGCTACTATGCAACCACGTATATTACTGTATTTTAACCACTAGGTAACCCAACAGTGTTAACGGTAACAATTATGTCGTTATTTATAAAAACTCATACTTTGTCGTTTTCCTTCATCCAACCATTTTTCCTTATGGGACCACAAATGGCTGCACCATCGTACGACTATTCCCCGACAACAAGAATATTCCACGACCAAACGAATATTCCCCGACAGAAATGAATATTTTATAACCACTTGCTTATTTTGCAAAACTTGCACATTTCACCCATAACCAAGACATTATATCAAATTAACACCTTATTAATTTAGAATAATGAATAGAAGAAAATTCAATTTTATTATAATAAGTTGGGGTCTTACAACATCCCCTCCTTATAAAATTTCGTCCTCGAAATTGACGTACGTACCTGGAGTTTCGAACAAGTGAGGGTACCTCGGTTTCATTTTCGATTCCAACTCACAGGTCATTTATGCAATAGCATGGTTCCTCCACAAAATCTTAACTTGTGGTATAACCTTGGTGCGTAGGACATGCTCTTTCCTATCCAAGATCTTAACCTTCCATGGAGCAATACGTAATAATACATGATCCCCAATATTAAATTCCAGGTCCTTTCGATGAAGATCAGCATAACTCTTTTGTCGATCTTGTGAGGTTTTAATACGTTGTCGAATCATTTGGATCATTTCTGTAGTCATGCGTACTAATTATGGTCCCAACAACATTGCTTCTCCCACCTCGTCCCATCATACTGGAGAACGACACTTTCGTCCATACAACGCCTCAAATGGAGCCATGCCTATACTTGCTTGATAACTGTTATTGTAGGAGAATTCCACCAGTGGAAAGTACTTATCCCAACTTCCTTTGAAATCTAGAACATAGAGTCTTAATAGATCTTCAAGGGTTTGAATAGTCCTCTCTGATTGTCCGTCCGTTTGAGGATGATATGCCGAACTAAATCGTAAATCCATGCCCATAGCTTTCTACAAGCTAACCCAAAATCTTGAAGTGAATCTTGGATCACAATCCAAAAATATGGATACTGGCATGCCATGCAATCTCACAATCTCATTCACGTACATACGAGTAGGACGTTCAAGGGAATAAGTTTCTCGTATCGGTAAAAAATGAGCAGACTTGGTTAATCTATCAACAATAACCCAAATCGCATCTATGCTTTGAGAAACTTTGGGAAGACCTGTAACGAAATCCATGGTAATGTGTTCCCAATTCCATTCCGGAATCTCAAGTGGTTGCAATGGACCTTTTGGCACTTGATGCTCCGCCTTTAATCGCTGAAAAGTTAAACTCTGCTATCTCTCTCTTCATATTGTTCCACCAAAATGTATGTTGAATATCATGATACATTTTGGTACTCCCAGGATGGATTACAAACGAGGTGTTGTGTGCCTCCATCATGATTCTATGCTTCAAGTCAGAATCGTTAGGAATGCAAAGTCTAGAGTTGACTCGAAGTATTCATTCTTCATCGATTCTTGCTTCTGGAATAGCTCCTTATTGCACTTTCTTCTTCATACGCATCAGCCCCGGGTCCGTAGCTTGAGCAGCTTTAACTTTATCGATTAAAGTCAGTTCTACTCGTATATTTGCCATCATCACGTGGGTCCCTAGAGTCTTTAACTCTATCTCCATCCTTTGCAAGTCATACAAAATGGGCCTTTGCGTTGACAATATCGCACTCGTACTTGCATATGATCTTCTACTCAATGCGTCAGCTACTACGTTCGTTTTTCCAAGATGATATTGAATAGTGTGATCGTAATCTTTCAACAGCTCAAGCCAACGTCATTGCCGCATGTTGATTTCTTTTTGGGTGAAGAAATATTTGAGGCTTTTATGGTCCGTATAAATCTCCACTTTGTCCCCATACAAGTAGTGTCTCCATATCTTCAACGCGAATACGACTGCTGCCACCTCCATATCATGAGTAGGATTATTCCTCTCATATTCTTTGAGTTGTCGTGAGGCATAGGCTATGACTTTCCCATGTTGCATGAGAACACATCCTAACCCTTTGCCTGAAGCATCGTTGTAGATGACAAATCCATCCAATCCAGATGGTATTGCCAGAACAGGTGCCGAAATGAGTCTCCTCTTGAGCTCTTGGAAACTCTTCTCGCATTCGTCACTCCATACGAATTTTGTATCTTTCTGAGTGAGCTGAGTTAATGGAGTAGCGATTCGAGAAAATCCTTCCACGAATCTCCGATAATAACCACTAAGCCAAAAAGTCACAGACTTGATCCACCGATTTGATTTTGCTGTTCCAACTTTGTATTGCTTCAATCTTCGCCGGGTCAACAGATACTCCATGTTTTGACACCACGTGCCCAAGGAATGCTACTTCCTCAAGCCAGAACTCACATTTCTTCAGCTTAGCATATAGCTTGTTTTCACGAAGCCTTTCAAGTATTAGCTTCAAATGGTGCTCATGATCTTCACGGCTTTTGGAATAGATGATGATGTCATCAATAAAGACAACAACGAACTGATCCAAATATTCCTTGAATACTCGGTTCATCATATCCATGAAAGCAGCAAGAGCATTAGTCAATCCAAAAGACATGACTAAGAATTCATAATGCTCGTACCGAGTTCTGAAGGAAGTCTTTGGAATATCCTCAGTTTTAATCTTCAGCTAATGATATCAGAACGAAGATCGATCTTTGAAAAGAATTTTGCTCCTTGCAACTGGTTGAACAGGTCATCAATGCGAGGTAACGGATACCTATTCTTGATGGTGACATGGTTTAATTCTCGGTAGTCAATACAAAGTCGCATACTCCCGTCTTTCTTCTTTACGAATAAAACAGGAGCACCCCAAGGAGATGTACTAGGATGAATGAAACCTATGTCTAACAATTCCTGTAGTTGGACTTTTAACTCCTGAAATTTAATAGGAGCCATTCGATATGGGGTTTTAGAAATGGGCGTTGTACCCGTTTCAAGATCAATAAAGAATTCAACATCACGTTCTTGGGGTAGACCGGGATGTTCTTCAGGAAATACATCCGGAAATTCTCTAACAACAGAAATATTATCCAAATCTGACTTATCTTTATTCAAATCCATAACATGGGCTAAGAAAGCTTGGCATCCGTTTTTTAATAAACGAATAGCTTTGTGGCTTGATATGATAGTGACTGATTTTAGTGGTTTAGTTGTTTGAATTCGTATGATAGGTTGGTTAGGAATATAAAAACTAACAACCTTGGCATGATGGGTGGTTAACCAATCAATTCCTAAAATCACATCAAAAGCAATCATCTTTAAGGAGATAAGATCAACAGGTAATGTGATAGTGCCAACTTGGATCATGCAAGATTTATAAACTTTAGATGTAACGAAGGTTTCACCCAACGAAGTTTCAACAGATAAATCAAAGTCCAATTTCTCTGGAGTCAAGTTTAAACGTTGAGCACACGCAGGAGAGATAAAAGAATGGGTAGAACCGGTATCTAGTAAGGTATAAACTTCGCAAGAATTAAAGATTAGCTTACTCGTGATCACCTCGTTCGGGTTCCTCATGTTTTGGCCTGTCATAATAAACGCTCTTCCAGGAACTGCTGATTTCGACTTATCCGGGATAGCCCTTGGAGTCACCATCCCCGCTGAACTTGGTTTTGCTACAGAACAATCCCGAGCTACGTGACCTTCCTTTCCACAGTTATAACATACCTTGGATTGTTGTGGGAAGTTTGGGCTAATATGTCCCTCTTTCCCGCATTTGTAACATCTAACTGGCGGTCGTTCTCTCCCCTAGAATTTGTTGTTTGGTCTTTGGTCTTTCTTGCTTGATGTCTTCCCGTCATTGTTGAATCTCCTCTTTTTGAAATTTCCACTAAACTCACCTCTTCTAATATCATAGCCACGTTTACCACCCGAGTGGTTACCGCTTTTATCCGTATTCTTCCCTCCTCGCTGGTTATCATCGCTCTAATGATTGCTGTCACCGGTAGGACCCTGGTTGTGATCCCTCGGTTGAGTATACTCATTATCTCGCTCTAGTAATTGAGCCTTGTTGACAACATCTGAATACTTAGAAAATTTATGAGAGATAAGGTATTGACGAATCTCAGGTTTTAGACCTCTCAGAAACATCCGCGTCATACGTTCCTCATTCTCCACCAAATGAGGTGCAAACCTGGATAACTCCGCGAACTTTGCCTCGTATTGAGACACCGTCATGTTGTTCTGTTCCAGTCTAATAAACTTTACCTCCTTCATATGACGAATACTTTCAGGAAAGTACTTGTCATTGAAAAGTTTCTGAAATCTTTCCCTAGACATGTTAAGTGCGGTCATTTGGTCAGAGTACGCTTCATGATTCCCACCGATGTCTGCTTTAACCACGGAACATAAAGGTGGCGAATGGAACCTTTTGTTCCTCCGTGCATCCCAAGACATCGAATATCTTGGTAATTTGCTTGACCCATGTTTCCGCCTTAATTGGATCGGGCTTTCCCCAAAAATTTGGTGGTCCCAACTCCTTGAACTGTTTAGCTGTGACAGACCGCGCGTTGCCATCACTTCCACCCGTATTTTGTTCACGAGTCTCCCTCGTGTTATTTTGCATGAACTGCAAAAAGCTCCTAAACATTCCATCATTCATCGTTTGCTCGGTAGCATTGTTTTTGGGAGGAATATTGCCTTCTGTTGCACGCATCTCTGGTTTGTGACTAAAGGTTGTTCCACGATCTCATACATTCCATTGTTAACATTCTCAAATGACCATTCTTAAACATCGCTTATAAAACAAGGGTTAATTAAACAAATTAACATATCACATAATATCCCTATATTATGATGACCAACAAATAAGCTTAGATATGACACACTAGCTAAGGATTTACTCATCTCTCCACTCCTAGTTCTATTCCACGATCTCTCGCTTGGAGATCAGTATCCCTAAGCTTTGATATTATTGTGGCGCCCCCAAAATAGGTATACAACACCCATTCTGAGTCGCCAAATATATGGTATAGAAAGCAACCTACAACTTCAATAATACAATTGTCGTGCAAAATACGACAACACATACTGTGAGTTTAAATACAAATATTGTCTTCTAGACAATATCCACACCCAAATAAGTCCTCATTACAATTATTCATACACTATTTTACAGAAATAGTGAGGACAGCTAAAACATCTTTCTAAAACCATCACTCCATACCCCGACTCGATCCTGCTACGTTCTCACCTCCTGAGAAGAAAAATGGAACAAAAAGGAAAATGGTGAGCTCAACTAGCCCAGTAAAGAATATTATGACTAAGATAATATACAACAAATTATCATTAGTCTTCAACAGGGAAAAATCTGATAGAATATAATAGACAACAAGTTTTAGATCAATATTCTGCAACGAAAACACTAATCCATTAGAAGAGTCACGTAGAGAATGAATTCTACTATCTTCTAAGATTTAAAAGTTCATCATCAATATTTTATCCTTGTAACAACAATCAATATACATCTTTAATCAAATATTCATCTTTGCACTACAGGCCAAAGATATTCATTTGTATCACCAGTTAGTCATGTTCATCTCAACACCTATTCATCTTTTCACTACGTGCCAAAGATACTCATCAGTTAATCATTCATTTTTGCACTACAGGCCAAAGATATTCAGTAATATCATCATTTATGACTAAGGATGCTGAAAAATATTTTAAAGAAAACGAATCCAGTGAGACAGAAGGACAATATTAGGGATTCGTATAACAGTTTATCCAAGATCAATAATACTTCATAATAACCAATTATGAAGCAAAATTCAAAGATAACGGTCAAAACATGGATACAATCAAAGATAGTAGCCAAAATAGACATCTTGGACAAAAAAGAAAATTTATTTTTTTCGGTGAATAGTGCCGTATACGTGAATAGTAACCCCGACACAAAAAGTTCCAAATTTGATTAAAATGTTCACCAATACATCGGCATAATGATATTGAAGAAAATAATATCATTTAGGAAGAAAATAACATCCCTTACCTCAAAATACGGTACTTCTGCTCGGAATATCGGATAGAAAGCCGAAGGAAACTTGTACCGAACAATAACTCTCAAACTATCAAAATACTCACAAAAATACGCTCGAGAATCTAGAGAGAAAGAAAACTTATTTCTAGTGTGATTTTCAATTCTAACCTAAGCGTCTATTTATAGGAAAATGCTAGAACACCATAGGAGACTAAAATAATAAAATATATTATTTCTTTTTCTTTCTTCTACGCATGTGCTAAGTTGAAAATCTAGACCAGCCATCTTTGAACCAAATTGGCAGCCCACATGTTGTAAAACAAAAATGGGTCCAACTCATAATTTAATAAAAATCATTTTATTTTTTGAAACTTCAATATTTCATAGAAAAGAGTCTGTTTATCAGAAAAATATGAATTTTATGTCCATTCTGCCTGAAATCGAATTCTCTACAACTTTGTAGCTTTGAGTTATTCCAAATTCTAAACAGAAAATATCTGAAATCCATAAACGGGTGATTTTTAATACTTCTACTTCGACAAAATACTGATAAAACACCTCAGCATTAATTCCTTCATCTATAACCTTATAAAATAAATAAATCCATCATCAAATAAATATTTTCTTATCATATAAATCAATAATTAATTATTTATAAATAATATTACATAATCACACACTTATGATAACAAAAGTAGGTTCTAGGAAGAGGGCTTTCAATAAGGATTTCTCTCATCGGCGCCGCAATTTCTAGACATTGCCAATAATGCTATCTAATAATATTATTCAAATAATATGAATTATTGATCTAATAATGGGAAATCTTGTAAATGACAATTATTGGAACAACACTAATATAAACTATCAACGCAAAGAATTATTGAATCAATAAAATAAAATATTGAATAAAGAACTCATCGTAACAATTATTGAGTAGTGCCTTCTTACGTTAGAATTAATAATTCAACAATCATGCAATACCATGTGCTATCGTGCAACCATGATATTATCAGATTTTTAACCACTAAGGGTAACCCAACAGTGTTAACGGTAACAATTACGCCGTTATTTATAAAAACTCATACTTTGTCATTTTCCTTCATCCAACCGTTTTCCGTTAAGGGGCCCACAAATGGCTGCGCCGTCGTACGAATATTCCCCGACAACAAGAATATTCCACGACCAAATGAATATTCTCTGACAGAAATTAATATTTTATAACCACTTTCTTATTTTGCAAAACTTGCACATTTCACCCATAACCAAAGCATTATATCAAATTAACACCTTATTAATTTAGAATAATGAATATAAGAAAATTCAATTTTATTATAATAAGTTGGGGTCTTACACCCCCTTTGTAAATGAGACTATCCACATGCGCATAGGTATGACTAGGTGGCCATTCAGTAGCACACCTATACACTCATATACATCCTACATGCATTAATCACATCACAGTAAAAATTCGTAAGTGTAGTCTAATTACTAGGATTATTTTAATTGTATACCTTTACTCATTTGTCCTCAGATAGGATAAGAAATGACAGTAAAAGGTGCCAATTTGACTGTTTCAAAAGTCAAATTTTTTCACATCATTATGTTCAGCATGGTTTAATACTAACATTTGCTATGTTGAATATTTTTTATCAAGTCATATCAGCATGCATATTCACTACTATGCGTCTAAATGCATTTCATGTGTTAAGTCATTTTCCAACGGATAGAAACTGGAAAAAAATACATGCATACATTACCAGGACAGTGAAGAACACTTGTACGTTGGCAAAATATGGAGAAAGTTGCCCGAACTCAGCAGATCTGAAGAAGAGCTCTCAGATTTCCTTCACTGCACAACTTGAAAATGACTTATGAAAGCAACCATTCACCTATACATAGGCACGGTTGGCCGCAGGCTCACCTGCGGCACTCCTACATGGGTCCCACACCTCCGACTCGCTAAAGTTAGAGTTGCAAAGGAGGTCTCACAAGCTGAAAAGGCCAAATCAGGAATAAAAATGCTAATTGATTGAGCAGAATAGCCTGAAATCTTGGTTTCTTGTCGTCAGAGTTAAACTCCCGTCATCTCAATGGTATTCGCCTGAATGCAGGGTATACTATACCAATGAGCTTAGCTTTCACAAATCATGCTCGACAATACCCCATAAAGGTCCGATGCCGTCATTTGCAGGGTCACAACCCTAAATATCCCCGGCAGGGATTACAACGCAAAACCACAAAATATCAAACCTCCCTGGCGGGGGTTACAACGCCAAAGATATCAACTGATAAAGTATTCCCGGTGAGGGTCACAACGCACATCCTTCAAGCATCTACGTATTCCCGACGGGGGTTACAACGCAATGCAACCATTGATACACACATCAATGAAGGTCAAGCAACCTTGACGTAATGACAGCCGATGGTAAGTAAACCCATTGAAGCAACTCATCTACGTATCCCCGGCGGGGGTTACAACAAAATACAACCATTGATACACACATCAATGAAGGTCAAGCAACCTTGACGTCATGACAGCCGATGGTAAGTAAACCTATCGAAGCAACGCATCTATGTATCCCCGGCGGGGGTTACAACGCAATGCTACCATTGACACATACATCAATGAAGGTCAAGTAACCATGACAATGCACCCAGCAGAGATCTATCTGCTGATACACACATCAACGAAGGTTAGGCAACCCTGACGGCAACAAAACTATTGGCAGTAACTCTGACAGAATGAGGGAATATGTTATACACATCCTCAAATAGACAAAGCGTTATCCCCACAGATCTCTTATACACAAGTGGTACCTCTATGGAATGTAAGCCATTATCTAGGATTCAAGACTTTGGTGATAGCCCCAACGTCGACATCCTTGAAGACTTGGATCGTATGTCCAATCCATCTCTGATTGTCAACCCGACAGGATTACTGGGGAGCTGACAATCATTCATGCATTATACATGCATTTGCATCATGTTGCTTCATATAGCATCATGTTTATCTTGCTTGCATTTCAAGTGTCTAGGATTATTTATCCTATCCATGCCTTGCATTGCATGAATATGATAAAGAGGGGCATCTGTAGACACTCAAAAGTTTCTGCACGCCAGTTACTGGCATTGCAGGAGGGCAGATTCGTCTTTCAGAGATAACACTGGAAGATAGCTTACATCCTTTCTGGATACTACCGGAAGTTTAGTTCCAACCCGGAACACAAATTGGGAACATCATCCCAACCCAGAACACAAATTGAGAACTTCATTTATAAACCCCGAAACACACACCGGGAGTGTCATTTCTAATCTCGGAGATATCCCCGAGGTGTGTAGATCAAAAGACTGGAAGAAACACCGGAGATGACAGTTCTATCTCGGCGATAACACCACGACGCTCAGTTCCAGTCCTAGAAACAACACTGGGAGTAGCAACTCCACCCTTGGTGATAGCCCCAGGGGATGCCATTACAGTTCCGGCGATAACCCCAGAAATGCTTGCTTCACATGCGATCAACTTCAAGCTTAGACCTCCTACTGAGGCACTCATACCTTAGACCCGGAACTAACAATGGGCAGACAGGCACACCCACAGATAACAGTGAGGCATACAAACAAGAAGTCCAATCTCAGATGTAACCCTGAGCAACATCTGCTTTCAGCTCAAACCGGCGATAACCCCGGTGAGGATTCAAAATGTCATCTTACCGCCTCAACATTTTCTCTAACAAGATGATCTCGCGACATACCAACAAGTAGTCCAATCTCAGATGTAACCCTGAGCAACATCTGCTTTTAACTCAAACCGGCGATAACCCCGATGAATAGTCAAACGTCATCTTGCCCCTTCTACACTTACGCATCGTCTCAACACTTCATACATACATACATCCAACAATGTCCCATAAGAACCGAGGAGTTACAATCCCGAGTGACTATTACGCGTGGCAGTACTTTGGATAGAATTTAAAGCTTGAAGACCATGGGCATAGACCGCTCTTCCTGACTTCGTACAACCTCTAATCCATGTTAATGCGTAACTCTCGATAGAAGCGGTCCAAAGAAGGTCAGATATACCTCGTTCGGATGCTCGGATTGAAGTTCTGCAAGTTCGAGCGGAGTACATTATAGTGCATGAGTGCACGTACTTCGAGACGACGGGACCCATGAGTCTCGGATGCACCACGACCAGCCGTAGGTAGAACTGCTATTGTCGCAGGTGTACCTGCGGCCATCCGTCTATAAATATGAGCCTTGGGGTCAGCCATTTGAGAAAGGGAAGGAGAGGAAAAGGCGAGGAAGCCCTGTCCATTTTACTCTGTATACACCCCTTTTGAGTGTTTCCTCGTCTTTAAACATTTGCTAGCTCACATATAGCTATCTTTTTATCCGACAGGAGCTGAGTGTTTATCCATTTAAAGTTATAGAAGTCTACATTGGCATTCACCGTAAGCTTCTTCTTACATTCTATAAAGCCTTCTTCTCATATTTGCAAAAACTTTGTTATACACATTGAGAGTCGTGGTTGTGTGCGTTTGCAGGACTTGATCCATGATTTTCATTTCATTTGTATATATATACTTATATATATATATATATATATTATATATGGACTAACATTATCGAGTTATGCCTCGATTGAGCCTGAACTTGATGCAGGAGCATTTATTTGCTTTATATATATATATATATATATATATATATATATATATATATATATATATATATATATATATATATATATATATAATCATGTCGTTTTATATATCGATGAGCTCGGATTTTATATCCAGGAGCATTTATCGCTTATATATATATATATATACACACTTATATATATATATAATCGCTTGTCGGACATATCCGATGAGCGTGATTTTATATCCTAGCATTTATTATTTATATATATATATATATATATATATATATATCGTTGTTGTTGGACATATCCGATGAGCTTGGATTTACATCCAAAGGCATTTATTGCTTTTATATATATATATCTATATATATATATATATATATATATATATATATATATATATATATATATATATATTTATATTCTATTAGGCACAGGGGTTTACTTCGTGGCCCTTTTACTGTTTTTATTTATATTTCATCTCGCCTGGAGTTTACTTCAGTGGGCGTTGATCGCTTTTTACTGACTTTATTTACATTTCGTCTTGCTCGGAGTTTACTTAAGTGGCGCTTGATCGCTTTTACAACTTTATTTACATTTTGTCCCACCTGGAGTTTACTTCGTGGCGGTTGATCATGTCCATATATATATATTTACAACTTTTATATATATATAACTGCTTACTACTTTCCACACAAATTGCAGTATCATGTGAGCCTAGGAATCATGTGATCACAGATTCAGTCTACTGAATTTAGATTCGGTTCCCATGATGGACATTTTTAAGCTGTAAGCAGTTTGTACATTATTTTATAGTGTCTGAATTTCCTTGGATGGCTGTTATGCCCATGAGGAGTTTGGCATCACAGATATTATTTTCTAGAATGCTTCGCATCTCGAAAATAAAAGCAAACAAGTTTAACATTTAATAATAAAATGGAAGTATCAAAGGCCTCAATTACTATTGAGCAGGTTTGAAAAACCTCTTTTAAAAACCTCATTTGTTATATCTTCAGCGCCCCCAAATTGGGAATCTTCCAACCTAGCATATGGTGCTCCATCGCATCTACTATCCATACAATCATTCCATTGAAATGCAACAAAATGAATGCAATTACTATCTTCTTATTACAATCAAAGTATAATCCTTCCCAGGTTCATAAACCGGTTACATCATTCGTTGTTCATAATTTATAATACATAAAAACTTACTAATCTATTACACAATGGCTAAGCATCAATCTTAGCTTTGCCCTTATCTCTCTTAGCATTCTCAAGACGTTCATCCTTAACTGCAGTTATATAATTCACGCAAGAAGTGAGCATGACAGCTTAACAAGTTTAATAAAGGATAACAGTAATACCACATTCGTGAATTATATAACAATTCCTACATAATCGAACAATAGTTATGAAGTATCATGAAACAATAATACTTTAATGATTCATAACATCAATTCCCAAAGTATAGAATAGATTAGGAATTTCGAACCTGGCCGATAGACCATGAACAAGAATTTCAGGTTTTATACTTGAAAAGGATTTCTGTAACTAAAGTTGTTACATCGCATTACTTACGAGCACTTCTAGGTGATCAGCCTATTGTACTCTATGTTGATCAACACTCATTCATTAAACATATTTATGTTTAATATTTTTAGTAAACTCGAGTGCCCATCGAATAATCGATGAAAAATACTTTTGTTTGTTCATAAACAAACCTTACCTTCATGTCCGTACCAATTACTTGGCATAGGATAGCGTTAACATTTCTATATAGAAAGATATGAATCATAATCAATATGTATCTTACGAATAGTCTAGCCGAGTTAAAATCTGGCATCGACCCTTTCTTTAAAACCAATTGTGCATTTCAGTTCAACAAATCACATAAAACTTGACTAACTTGGAAGTCAGACAAGCGTTAAGAAAACTTGCCTTTCAGCGTCTTCAAATAACTTAATCGACTGACCACAGCCTTTATAGAATCTACATGATATATTCACATAGCACAGTGTAATTAGCTAACAAATAAATATTCACATTATTTTACCAACTTCTTTCTCTTCTATGTCTTAGTTAACTTAATATTAATAATAAAGTCAACATGACTTATTACCCTGCGTCCCGGCTCATTACTCAACTGACGTTATTAACCGGACTCGAACATTGTTGATAAAGTACCAACTTCGTTCATCATTCATAACTTATTAACATGCATTCAATTCTGAAGTTCAATACCATATACTCTAGTATAGGTAATATAGGAATAGTTTTAATACACTTATAAAGTGTACAAACATTACTCCCTTAGGTCTCCGAACAATTGAAGTTCAAAACCTAAGTCACTATCCAAAGCCTTGCACTTTTCATGACTGGCATGCGGCTCTATAATATTATCTAGATCAAGGCCATTACGATTAGAGATATTAACTTTTGGTCTTCAGGCCATGCACGAGACTTTGTAATAAAATAAAGTATATTCAGGCACCATTTAGCAAGGGCTAATGTTATTTCAGGTCATGTATATGCTACATTGACATTTACACTACGTCCGTACTGCATGACGCTGCAGACCTCGCATGTAATTTTAATGGTTTTGAAAAATTTTGTGAAATTCCTGGGGTCATAACTTCTTCGTTATAAACCTGATTTGGTCCGTTCAAAAGCCTACACGTCATAAATGACATACTCTAACCGTTCATATAAGAATCCAACACTTTCGTACCCAATAACTCCAAATTCACTATTGAGTTCAATTTCTAAACGTTAATGAGCGTTCAATGCTCATTTTCTTCGTTTTAAGTCAAAATCCGACGATTCTCGAACCCACAACTCTTAATTACTCCATCTCACGTGTTGACATTGAAAAATAATATTTTCAAGTCTCACAGCAACTTTTAACCTCCAATCCAAAATTTTAACGTTTTCGACGTTTAACGTCTATTTCCGTGAAATTCGCAATAACTTCGTTACTAACATTTTCTAGGCCAAATCTCATGGAATACTCCATGGATTTCATATCTACATCCTAACCAAGCAAGATGCATATATTAACGTATTGATGGAGTTCAATCATTTAAAAATAATCGATCTCAACAAATAATATTTTCATGGTTTGAAACTATAACGAACCGTATGATTCTTACGATCTCATGACTTATAGAGATTGAATCTATGGTAAGTCATCTTTAATCCACTATACAAGACATATACCACCCATTTTATGATCCTCCAAGATAAAAGAAAATCAAAAGAGATGGAAATGAAAGATAAGGATTATTACCTCAAGAACTCTTATGAAATCTCTTGAAAACTCTAAGTCAAAGCTTCCAAAGTGTATGATTTGTGTAGTCTAGCTCTCTTTCTCTCTCAAATAATCTAAGTTGGGCAATTGAAAACTCACAAATGAACCAACCTAGCTTCTTATTTATAGGAAAATAGAATGGAGGGCAATTTGGAAAAACTACCATCACCTCTTTACTATTCACTCTTGGTCACCAAGTAAAATGCTTGGTGACCAAGCCTTATTCTTGGCTTGCACACCAAGGTGGCCGGCCCACCCTTGCCATGGGTCATCCCATGGGTTTCCCCATGGGTTTTACCCATTCGGTGACCCACCGATTCGATCCACGGTTTGGTTTTCATGAATTGGGCTTAACTAAATTAACATTGGGCCTTGACTTGGCTTAACCCATTAATCCATTGGGCTTGCTCATTTAAATAATTGGGCTAATTATAAACCAACTCAAATGAATTAACATTAAGACTTAATTTAATTCTTTAATACAAATTGTATTCTATACATACAATTCACGTATTCTCTTCGTATACTACTCATACAATAATCGTATTATACTTCATATTTACTCGTCGTATTATACATAGATACTAAATAGTACCATAATTGTATAACACTCGCTTTAAATATAACGTAATTCTTCTACGCATTTCATTTCCTTCTCGAAAATCAATATACTCAACCCTTAGATTTTAAGTCCGCAGGCAAAGACTCCGTTTGCCATAAATGAAATATTATCAGATATTTCATCTTATCTCGATATTCTATCATTACGCGTTTCTCAAAATTTCAAAATAATTCCCCGAACAGAAACGGATGAATAGTGTTTTTACGGAAATTTCTCAGAAAACAAATATTTTTGTCTTGGAAATTCCAAACCCTTTGTATATAGGTGCGAACGAGGCTTAGCACTACTTCCAAATAATTGCACATTGATCCACACACACACACACACACACACACACTTTCATATAACAGTTTCTTTGAAAAGTGGCGGTCACCGTGGTAACACGGATGTCGGGGGGTGCCTAACACTTTCCCTTCGCATAATCAAGCCCTCGGACCCAAAATGAATCTCGGTTTCACAGACCCGTCTAGCAGTGTCAAATCACTGGGTCAATGTGCAAACCTTTTTCGGTTGCGTTGGTGCAACCAGTTAAATACACCAACTGGCGACTCTTAAAGTCAAATCGTCGACATTATACATGTCGGACCTTTTTCACTTGTTTTTTCAATCAAATCTCACATT
Source organism: Panax ginseng (assembly GCA_020205605.1). Taxonomy (NCBI): domain Eukaryota; kingdom Viridiplantae; phylum Streptophyta; class Magnoliopsida; order Apiales; family Araliaceae; genus Panax; species Panax ginseng. Next base: position 87,827,040 of record CM035130.1, on the reverse strand, counting down.
AACATGAGAACACCAAAGAACAAGTAACGAAAAGGGACACTCAAAAATCCCGAAGTCGACAATATACTTGGAGGACAAAACTGTAATGTGCAATGGCTTGTAATGACCGGTCCCTTCGGGGGGTATGTCATCATCAGTGAAGGATATCACATTATTGTTAAAAATGTGATCAACCAGATGTTGAAATTTTTCCACATCCACTGATTTTGGCAAGTAGGCTTCTTCTAAAACCTTCAATAAGATCTTCCTGTGATCCTCGGAAGAGAAAACCAAGTCCAGTATTGAGATCTGATGTGGAGCTTCTCTTAAGCTTAGAACCTCCGTGGCTTTATTGTAGCCCATAGTGTGGAGGAATTTCTCAATTTTCTCCATGGGAATCTTCCCCTTTGCTTTTATGGCGGGCTTCATTACCCTCTGAGGAAGATACAGTGGATTTTCCTTCAACACTGTAGCAATAGTATGAGATGTGGTTCCTTCCGCTTCTCCATAATTCCATGGGACTTTGTGTAAGCTGACAACAGGATACTGTGGTCTGAATGGTAAAGAAATTAGCTTTGGTTCAGCAACTTTGAAAGGATTGTCAGCTCCTTTGAGTTGAATTGCTTGTATGGGAAATGGTTTGATAGTCTCATCAGCCTCAGCGGATATAACTGCTACTAGCCCCTTCCATTTGGTAGGACAGGTATTCCCACTCTTGAGTAGCACAGTGTCATCGTCTACCAATTGCAGGACACCGTTGTCAATTAGATTCTGAATAAGGTGATGGAGTGCCCAGCATTCTTATGTGTTGTGACCGCGAGAATTTGAATGATATTGACATACTCCATCGGAGTTGAACCGTCTTGAACGGGGATTGATTAGAAGTAGAAGGAAGGTTTTCTTCCTTTATTGATTAGCACCTGAAATATCTCCTCTATAAGTTGGCCCAGGTATGTAAATTCCCTTTTATTGGCAAAATCCCGATGGGCTTTAGCATTTGCACTCTTCACAACCTTATCCTCCATATCTTCGCTTTTTGAATATGATGGTGGAGCATTTACAACAAAAGAAATGAGATATTCATGATCCTGGCTGACTAATTGGCGTGTGACTTGTTGCTGATGGGTCACCAGTTCTGCCAATTGTTCAATTTGCTTATAAAGAGCTTTCATCTTTCGTTCCATAAAAAATTGAAACTTTGCTTAATCCCATCTATCAACACCGTCTTTGATGGTTTGGGATGATTCACTATTAAAATTGGAACTCTGTCTAGTGCTCCAACTAATCATGTTGACCTTTTCTTCTTTATGTTGAGGAAGAGGGTTGTCTTGAACATAAGGTTGATCTGGTTTGGTAACCATGATCTCACCGTTGTCTATTAAATCTTGGATCTTGTGTTTCAAGGCTCAACAATCTTGAGTATCATGTCCAGGTGCAATGGCATGATAAGCACACTTCAGAGTAGCATTAAAACCCCTCTCATTAGGGTTGGCTAGTGGAAAAAGATGTGTGATTTTCTTCTGAGTAGTTAGAAGAGAAAGAATATTCTCTAGCGAGTCCCATAAGGTTGTGAACGTTTGAGGGCACTTTGCTTATCCACCTTTAGGCAATGGAGGGTTTGAAGACTGTGCTTGGAAATGGGAGTAGTTTCTCCTCTATATAGGCATGTTCTAACTGCCTTTTTGACCTTGTAGTATCAAGGAAACATCTTCCTCTTTCTTTTTATGGACCCTTCGGGGGTTGTTTCCATAAGATCCGGATTGGATGTGCTCAGCAATTGCCTTGAGAACGGCTAGGTCTTGAATCTTTCCTGACTTCAACCCCATTTTAGCCATCTCTCCGTGCTTGATCATTTCAGAAAATGGCTTGCCAATACTAGCTATGACTCTTTCATAGAAAGGAGCTTCTTGTATGTCTACGAAAGTCATGACCATTTCTGACTCTATCATGGAAGGAAGAACATGAGCAGCAAGGCGCCTCCACCTTTGAGCGTAGACTGTTTCTTGACCTTGGTAATCTAGTACCGGTCAAGAGCCATCTGAGATTGAAAACTGTATTGAGTGAGGAAGGCGTGAGCTAGCTCTTCCCAGCTATGGATCTTTGAGTTGTCTAATCTAGTATACCATGAACAAGCTTCTCCAATTAGACTCTTCTGGAACAGCTGCATTTTGAGCTTCTCATTTTCCGCATAAGATCCAAGTTCTCCGATGAACACCTTCAAATGTGTGCAAGGATCCCCTAATCCGTCATACTTTTCAAAGTCAGGGGTTTTGAATTTCTCTGGATAATGAACACCAGGGAATATGCAAAGGTCAGCATATGAAACACTTCCATGTGTTCCAATCCCTTTAAGAGCACGGATAGTTTCTTCCATTTGAAGGACCTTCTTCCTGATATCATCGGTGTCTGGATCTCCTTTGAGATGGGTGTTTTTAGGGTCTTTGTTGGTCGTATCCAACTGAGGTTCTGTATTTGTTTTATCCAAAACTTGTGTTCCTCCTTGTGTGGAGGATTCTGTATGTAGGCATCTTTGAGCCCTGAGTAGACTAATGCAATTCTTTAAGCAAAACAGCCAAATTTGTAATTTATTTACTCAATCCGTCAAATTCTTCTCGAGAAACGGCATTAGACTGGTCAGAAGAAGACTTGATTGGATGTAGGCTTGTGGCATTTTTTGATTTTGAGTGGGTAACAGGCCCAATTATTTCCCTACAAAAGACTTATGTAGTTTAGTCTTAGGGATAATGCAAATGTTATCATAATGTGTCCATTTTAGGAATATCATCCTGCAAAAATGGGTGTTATTTGATAGCCTGTCATGTATGCACAAATATTCTTCATATTTTCCATTACATAAAGATGAACATGGAATAAATTTACAAGTAAATGCTTTTACAAGTAACAGAAAATGGAAAGCATGAAGAGACTTTTCTCCGCGTTTGGTTTATCAGAGGTTGACCTATCTTAGGGTTACTCTCACGACTTTTTGGCATGAAGGTCCCCGGATCATCGCAATCTACTTGACGGGAAGTTAATCCGGTCTTTCAACTGGAGTGAATCTGAGTAGTGCCTTTCCTGAGCCTCGTTGGAATTAGTCTCCCTACGAGTCCAGTAATAAAACACCGACAGGATAGCCTCCTGGTGGAGGAACCACACAACATACATTCACATACAACGTGTCTCACCATTTATGAAAATGATGACATGTGCGAAGCACTAATACCACAGATAGATATATTGCAGTGCAGTAAGTAAAATGCATTCATACAAATTCATCATAATCGTAAATTAAACATTCACACACAAGCATATAACAGTTTTGAAAAGCTTGTAGTAGCGGCTTAAACCCTCTTACTAGTGTCCCCAGCAGAGTCGCTACCTGTCAACGTTTGGATTTTTATTTGTCCCTTTTCGTTTCTTGTTCTTTGGTGTTCTCATGTTATGTGAGATTTATTTGAAAAAACAAGTGAAAAAGGTCCGACATGTATCATGTCGACGATTTGACTGTAAGAGTCGCGAGTTGGTGTTTTTAACTGGTTGCACCAACGCAACTGAGAAAAGGTTTACACATTGATCCAGTGATGTGATACTGCTTAAACGGGTCTGTGAAACCGATATTCATTTGGGTCCGGGGGATTAATTATGCAGAGGGAATGTGTTAGGCACCACCCGACATCCGTGTTACCACTGTGACTGCCACTTTTCAAGAAACTATTATATGAATGTGTGTGTGTGTGTGTGTGTGTGTGTGTGTGGATCAAGGTGAAATTTATTTGGAAGTAGTGTGAGGCCTCGTTCGCACCTATATACAAAGGGTTTGAATTTGTATGAAAATTCAGTTTTAAACATGATATAGCAGTGAAATTTTATAAAAGTGGTTTTTCAAACCTTATGCTCAATAGTAATTGAGACCTTTTCATACTTCCATTTTATTATTAAATATTCGGCTTGTTTGCTTTTATTTTCGAAATGTGAAGCATCTTCGAGAAAATAATATACAGCAGTACCGAACTCCTCATGGGCATGACAGCCATCTAAGGAAATTAAACAGTGTGAATAATGTACAAGCTGCTTACAGTTGAAAAAGTCCATCATGGGAACCGAATCTACATTCAGTAGACTGAATATGTGATCACATGATTCCTAGGCTCACATGATTCCGCAGTTTATATGAAAAGCAGTAAGAAGTTATATATATAAAAGCTGTAAATATATATATATATATACACAGACATGATCAACCACCATAAAGCACCACCATGGGGGATCGAAAATGTAAATATAATTGCGGTAAATATATATATATATAGACATGATCAATCACCACGAACCACCTCCATGGGGGATCAGACATGTAAATAAAGCAGTAAAGACGATCAACCGCCATGAGGTAAACTCCAAGCGGGACTAAATGTAAAGAAAGCAGTAAAAGGCCACGAAGTAAACTTCAGGCCTGACATAAATGTAAATATATATATATATATATATATAAGCGGTAAACGCATAGGATGTTTCTCAATCCCGGCTCGGTTTATCATTTGACTATTTATTTGTCGCTATATATATATATATATATATATATATATATATATATATATATATATATATATATATATATATATATATAAGCAATAAACGTTCGAGACATAAGTCTAGGCTCAATCGAGGCATAACTCGATAATGTTAGTCCATATATAAATATATATATACATATATAAGTATATATATACAAACATAAATGAAAACCACAGACCGAAGTCCGAGCATACACACACAACACGACTCTCAATGTGAAGAATAGTGTGTGCAAAGATGAAGAGGTAGGTGTTATAGAGTGTGAGTGAAGCTGCTACGGTGAAATTTTGTCACAAGGTGCTTTATGACTCTAGATGGATAAACACTCAGCTCCCACATGTAAAATATATCTATATGTGAGCTAACAGGTGTTTAAAATGAGAAAGCACTCAATATGGGGTGTGTACAGAACAAATTGGACAGGGCTTCCTCAACACTTTTTCTCTTACAAATGGCCACCCCAAGATCTATATTTATAGAGTCATGAGTCAGCAGAGTACACCTACAGTTTGCCTGGGTGCCCCCTGCTCATGGGTCCCACAGTCTCAAAGTACATGCACCCATGCACTATGATGTCCGCTTGAACATGTGACACCCCCAAATCCGAACACTTCATTCCCACATATTTGGTGTTCACTGTCCAATTAAATCATAACTAACTACCCATGAACAAAGGATAAAATTAAACTCAAAATCTTAAACAATCAATCCCCCATTAAAGGGTTACATAATCTAAAATAAATTCCAGGTCATCTTACCTTTATTACAATCATCCAAGGAAAATTAAAACATGATTATAATTAAATCCATTACATAAGCTTCATAAATAAAATATAAATTAAACATTGTCATCTAATCAAGCACTTTGTCCTTGCCCTTGCTTGTAAAAAGCTTTTCAAACTTCGTAACTTCATCTGTATTGTTTTGTGCAAGAGTGAGCAAACAATTGCTCACAAGAAGGATAATATACAATAACGATTTATGAATGACAATTAACTGAGCTTTCAATGGTAAAGTATTCTTACCGGAACAAGAAACATTAATTCAATAGCTATGAGTTCAAAGGAATAATGAACGTTTAAGTTACAATAGATAACAACATCAAAGAATATACTGAGGGTCACAAGACCACAAACTCTATTATAGGTTTACAAGTATTTCTACTTTAACCTTTAACAGTCTAAAAGACTATAATCATCATCTATGTCCTAGGTTCACGGTGTGTTTCATCAGAACCTTTAACAGTCTAAACGACTATATGGACCATCATTCCGTACTCCAGGTGATCAGCCCTTTGTACTATGTATTACGCAAACATTTTAACGCTCTTACGTAGCTCTAAAATAATCCCTTGATAAAGGGTTGTTCATCTCAGCTTAGAGTATTAGGTTCCGAACCAAAGGAAGTTTGGTTGGGAATTAACTTCAAAGGAAGTCTAGATTTTTAGAATGCCCATCAACCAAGTACTGGTTGAATCAGATAGGAAATAATAATTATTTAAGGGTTTGATTACAATATCATGAACAAAGTATATCATTGAATCAATAAGAGTTAGAGTATTAACAATTTCTAAATTGAACAAATGTTATCATCGACAACATGCTTTCAAAGGTGTGTGAGTACATAAACAAACCAAAGGAAGTTTGGTTTAGATTGACTTCAAGGGTAATTTAGAGTTTAGAATATTCATCAACTAAGGATTAGTTGAATTGGTAAAGAATCGCTAAGCATCTTAGAGTTCGATACAATAATGTAAGATAGTACAATGATACTGAAGAACGAAGATCAAACAACCGTTATTAGTAGCTGAATAACCACACTTCTTACAATAAAAATACAGACTTTGAATAAAGAACAAAGATTAAATAGCTTGTTCAACAATAAATGAGGGTTAAAGAACTTGCATGACAATAAATCGTTAAACAAGAGATTAGAGATAGAGAATTTGCATGAGTATAACATAACAGTGAAAAGTAACCTTGCTGAATAATAAAGTAGCAAAGGTTAGGGAACTTGCCTCTTGCGTAAGCTATACAATTACAACTCACGTATTCCAATATCCTACACATAGGTTTAGAACCATAATACTTATTAAATATGCTAACATACCATAACATGAACATTTCTTGTAAAACTTATCATTTTAGCACAAGTCTTATGCTACTATATAAATATCAGAAATTCCAAGTGTTAACCTTCACAACACTTATTACTACTCAAAATATACACTAAGTCCTGACATATCGCTTTCATAGCTTACTAACCACAATTCACTATGTTATGTTATCCTTAACATTACACATTTAACATGCTAACATAATTTCAGACCATGTTATGATGCTAACCCAAGTCTGCAGCAGCAGCAGAAAGTCAGAATCTCAAACGAGGGTATATGCAATTTGCACCATACAAAGGTTCAGGACCAAGGCGTAATTGCGTTATTTTTTTTTTCTTAACCCTTTACAAGCAATTCTAAGTGGTTTTTCGATGATTGAAAAAGAAGGCTAATGAACAAGAGATTTTACTCGAGCCCAACAAACACAAATTTCACCCATCAAACAGTGATATTAACATGTAAAATAAATATACAACTATCATAAACATAATTGCTAACATATTCAACCATTTATCACAATTTAACATCAACTAAAACTATTTTAATTTCTCAATTTTCATGTTTTCATGAAAAACTCAATTTTCTTGACATCCTTTACAAAATTCATCACTGTGAATTCATTACTTGACCAAATCACTCCATTCAAATTATATTATGCCCGTTTCTTAATGAACCACCATATGCAAGCGTCAATTTACAGTTTCACATACGAATTGACCACTAAAATTGACAATTACTCAAGCCATATGAAGAACACAAGCACTGTTTTTATTTCTTCCTACTCTAAACTGAAATTAGCATGCAATTATTGTTTAAACATATTCTCAAGCATTATAAACATGTATAACCACAATTATCAACTATATATGTCCATAATTCAACAATTGATTTTAGAAAACATAAGAAAATTCTTGTCATGAAATACATATACACGTATATACACATATATAACACTAAGGTTGTGAACATACCTTCAATTACTTAGACAATCGTTGCTAATCACTGGAATTGTTGTGAAGATTCTCAAGTTTCCTCTCAAGTCTTTCTATTCTCTGTAACTTTTCTCCCCTTCTTCCTTAGTAGACTTAGGCCAAATGATTTTACGTATAATAAAAATTAACCCAACGCACACACCCAAACGTCTGAAACCGACGTTATAATAATTAGAATAATAAGTTATCAGTTATAATATATATTATTTATTTTTTTATTTTATTTTTTTATTTTATTTGTTATAGTAAAATTCATAATTAAAAAGAGAAAATCCAAGAGCCATAAGGCTTTGTTTGGCAAATCATTTAAAATTAAAGAGTATATATCCTTAAGCATTGTTTGGGTAAAACTAGATTAAAACAACTTTAATTTATTTTTAATAACTCCTTATACTATAGTTATTTGTCACACTTTATTTAATCAAACTTTCATATTTAATTTAATTAATTCAAATAACAATTAATTAAAAAATCATTTAATCACATAACTAAATATAAATAATTAACCATCAAATTGAAATATCAACATAATAATTTCCTTAACTCATTAATTATTTATTTAACAAATAAATAACCAAACAAAATCAAATCAATTAAACAAATATTTATTCAATGATAAACACATCCATTAAATATTTATATAACTCAATAAATATTTAATATTATAATTAAAATTTTGGAATGTTACATCATTCCCTCCTTATAAGGATTCTGTCCTCAGAATCATAACTCAAACAAAAAAATCAAATCGTCCCATTCTTCCCTTCTTACAAAGATTCTGTCCCCAGAATCAAAAACATAGATTAAATAAATAACCAAGATTAATTCTCCATCATTTCAGCTTCGAGTTCCCACATAGTCACGTTGACATTGTGGTTCCTCTATATCACATTCATAGAAGGTATCATCTCATTCCTAAACATTTTTTCTTTCCTGTCGACTAACTGAATAGAACTTTCTTAGTAGAACAACCATAACGGTTCAAAATTGATCACACGATTGCAGTCGAGCTTGTTCGATCATATCACCGAAACATGAAAAAAAATTACGAATGCGCTCTAACTATAGAGGTAAGGCTACCTCAAAACCATCTTCTCACTTCTTCCATGCTTCCTATACTATAACCGCTTACACCAAACATAGTTCGTCAAACTTACCACACTTTGGAAATTCAGGAACTTGCAATAATCATATGAGTTTAGGAACTTATCCTAGTCAGACCTTAGGCGTCCATTCGTTGAGGGGTTCAAAATATACCATACGATTATGAGTCACGAACTTACCATATGCTTTAGTTTTAAGAACTTACCATATTATTTTAATCCTTTAAATTTGGTTATGAAAGTTGTTTTAGGTGTTAGAATGCTTGATTGTAGATGTTATAAGGCTTTAGTTAAGTTTGTAGTGTGTGGGTTTATTCATATTACCGTGAAATTGGAACTTTGGCTTAGAACAGAGTCTAAATTCGTGTTCTACAAAACTGGTTCGGTGTCGGTCTTAAATGGCCTTATTGACGCATGTGAACATGATTTGATTTAAAAAGTAACCATAAGCAATCGCGCCAAAGATGGTCGATCGAGATCCAAATGAAGAACTGTTAATAGCATAGCTTGGAGAATGTTAACTTAACATATTTTAGTAATTGTAAAAGGGCATAATTCATGCTTTAAGACGTAATCACAATGTTAAAACTAAAGATTATGAACTAGTAAGTTGTGAAAGTTTGTAACGTGATATCATGAGAATTTGTGTTAATATACAATCACCATGTTAGATACTGTTATATAATTAGGAATGTGGATTTATGGTACATGGATGATTAAAATAATCAGGTCTTAATTTAGAGACTATAGACTTAACTAGAATGAGAAGTAAGCCCATGAAGTTAGTTTTAATATAACTAATTGGTATTGTGATCTTAATGGTATATGTAGGTTATTTTGCGAACATTTGTAGTAATTGTATAGCTTACGCACGAGGCAAGTTTCCTAACTTTATTCTCTTTATAATGAATGCGAGTTTCTTAAACTCTAATCTTATGTTAAGCAAATTTCTTGGTTCCATCTTGTTTATGATTATGCAAGCTCTTGTGTTTTAATTCTTGTATATCGAGCAAGTTTCATATTTCTAATGTAATATTTTAATGCAAGTTTCTTAAACCTTTTATTTACGTGGAGCAAGTTCCTAATATTTGTTCTTGCCATTCAAAGCATAAACTATTTAACTTCATTGTTCCAAATAAGATTTCCTAACTCTTTTGGATGTAACATTTTGCATATATACCAAGTCTATTCAATTCTATATTGTCATTATTCGATCCTTGACTTCAGTATCATTGTTCAATTCTATATTATTGTGTTGGACCTCCGAATATCAAGAAAGCTCTTATTGATTGGCCAAATCTGTAATTGATGAGTGTTCTAAAATTCTAGAACCAATGATAAGCTAGTTACAAACTAAACTTTCTTTAGTGTGGACAATCCTAAAGTCAAACTGAGATGACCAACCCTAACATAGGGGATTATGTACGCATTAGCGTTTAGATGTTTGTGCACAATATATAGTACGAAGGGCTGATCCCCCTAAGTACGAAAGTAAAAGTCTGTATAGTCTAATGACTGTTAAAGGTTGAAGTGGAAATACTTAATAACCTTGGGACATAGTTCATGGTCTTAAAGACCCTCAGATATAAATCTTGGATTTTTTTATTCAGTATTCACTGCTTACTCTTAAATTATTACTATTATCACTCTTTATATCAGTGAGCAATTATTTGCTCACTCTTGCATTTAACACAACAGCTAAAGTTGAGAAATTTGATGAGCCATCTTCCAACAAAGGCAAGGGCAAAATGTCCAAATGATGAAGACTTGTTTAGATTATTTACTGAACTCATGTTATAAGACTTCATTTATTTTGTGATGTATTCCACAGACTTATGTAATAGTTTAAGGTTAGATTACCTGGGATTGATTTAGTTGATGTAACCCTTTAATGGGAAAGATATTTATTTAAGTTATGTCTTTATCCTTTATTATGGGTAGTTACATATAATTGTTTTAGATAATGAGCACCAAATATCGTGGGAATGGAGTACTCGGATTTGGGGGTGTCACAAACGTGAAATCTAATTCCAAGTTAATATAAAACTTTTGAATAAACTCTTTTATTCAAACGAACGTGGAATCCAATTCCAAGTTAATATAAATTTTATATTTTAATCATATTCCAATTCAAAATAAACAATTTATCTTAATTGAAATAAATATTAAAATAAAAAAATTTAGGACTACGGTGTCAAGCAATTTGTGCAAGAATACATGGGATACAAAAGAATTGCTGGCTCTTTAGACCGAAAACACTTCCCCACATTATGGCATGACTACACTCCGAGAATGAACTAGAGGCAAAGGCGGTACCGCATCCGCATTGCGCATGAATAGGAAAATAAATTGCCCTAAAAATTCAATTCAATCGCATACCATTCATACATGGAATCATCAAGATCGATAATTTGCACAAATTAGCTTTTATACCACTGTTGGGTTTGTATATAGCGTGATCATGCAATCATATTACACAAAAGGTGTGGAAGTTTGATAAAATAGGAATTTAAAATTTTAAACAAACACATCACCAAGATCATACTTTGTGCATAATTATCAATCAATAGAAAAGAGATGGAGAACAGATTCATACCGTTGTAGAAACTAGCTTCCTCAGGTACAAGTTCACCTCCAATTCCTTTTCACGTTCAACTTGAATCCACCGGGTTTGATTCCTTCCTTTGATCAATATTAACAACCCAAGTGTTTGGCCTCTAGAGGTGATCCACCAAGGAATAACAAATATTCAAGAAGATGTGTATTTGGCAAAACTCTAGTTTTCATATCTCTGTAGAAAAAGTGTATACTCTCCAACAATTAGAATCACGTCTATTGATATCTGATATTAGACTCCTCTTATAAAGATATTAGTTAACCCTTTTAATCTAATTAGAAAATAAGGTATTATTTAATTAATTAAATTCTTTTAAATAATTAAGCTCCCTAATCTTATTAGGGATAATTAATTAAACTCTTTTAATTAATATTCCTCCTAATCTTATTAAAATAAATAAGAGTATTTATATTAATTAATTCACAAACTCCTTTAGAAATTAAATAATAATAATAAGACTCCTCTTATTAGTTTATATTTGATATTTCCAAAATATTAAATAATTAATTTTAAGCTATTTAATTTATTCTATCACCATAGATTAAATTAAATACACTTAACTTATTATTACGATTATGTCATTTACTTCTTAAATAAATATTCTTCATTTTATGGTGTGACCCTTTAGGTTCTCCATATTAAACCAGTTGTGAATAAATCAATTAGAACAATTCTAATATCATTTAAATAAATAAATTAAACTATTAATTTATTTAAATAAATAATATTTATTCTACAATAGGGATAAGCCTCCCTAACGATTAACGACTTTTCAGATAATATAAATTTTAACATTAATCATAAAAAGAACCTTTGAGTAAATAGTTACCGTATAATTCAATCATTCCACCATACAATGTCCCAATTAAATATAAGATATGGAATTACTATCAAGTTTAATTTTATTTAATTATACGTAATTTGATTCTTAAATGCACAACTCCAAATAATATAAATTATAAACTCCTTTCTAATTTCATTCTGCCTTGGCCAAGGATTCCTGGGTTGTCATTTATCGAATCACATAGGACATTTACCTTCTTTTACTAGATGTGGTATATTCTTTAATGATTATACATTACCTCCATGCACAACTTATTATACCCAAGCATACCCTTTTATATCCTAAGGGTCTTCAGGAATAAGTCAAAATATAACTCATCATACACAAGATACTATGATGATCTCAAGTCCAAGGATCACTTGTACTACTATCACTATAGGAATTCCTATTGACAGGCAAGTAAAACTGTGACGCCCCCTAAAATAGGTATACATCACCCATCTTGAGTCACCAAATACATGGTACAAAATATGAATACTATCTTTAATATACAACAAAAGAGCTATGAGTTTTAATACAATTATTGTCTTCTAGACAATATCCACTCTCAGAATAAGTCCTCATTACATTTATTATCACACTATTTAACAGAATAGTGAGGACTACTAATACTATCATCTGGACCGTCACTCCGTTCCCGAACTAGTCCCGGCTACGTTCTCATTTCCTGAAGAGAACAGTGAAGAAAGGGTGAGCTCAACTAGCCCAGTAAGAAATATTATGACTAAGATAATGCAGAATAAATTATCATTAGTCTTCAACAGTGTTAAACTGATAAAATACAATTGACATCAAGTTTAACTGCAGTGAAACATGCAATCCATTAAAAGAGTCAAGTAGAGAATAAATTCTACTATCTTTTATGATTTAAAAAGGTTTTTCATCACTTTTATCGTTGGGACTCAGCTTAATAAATAATCCACATCATCCCTGCACTACGGCCAAGGATATTCATTAGTATCACAATCACAAATTATCCATGCACTACGGGCCAAGGATATTCGTGTATTCATCAATGGTCATGATCATGCCAACAACTGTCCATCAATGCACTACGGGCCAATGAGGACTTTTACCACATCATTTGTAACATTACGGTTATGATTACACCGAATAATCCCTGGTCATAATCATACCAAGTCCATCTATGCACTATAGGCCACAGATGACTTTCAAAAAAATATAAACATGTGGATGATGACAATGATATAAGAATTCAATAAAACAAGTTCAAGAATTAATTTATTTAGGAACTAATAACGTCCAAATTGTCAACATAATACTTCTTTATAGATTAAAAATTCAAGAATACTCGTAAGAATATTTCCATGAAAAAGATCTTTGGATGAAGCGCAAATATCAAGGATATTCCACTAATTTCATGGAGTATAGAAGTCAAAACTTTAACCAACTAAGTATAATAAAGAATGGAATAACAAAAGAAATCACCATGCATGCAAGATTACCTCGATAGACAAAAGTTATTCCAATGTAATAATAAATAACGGAACTAGGTCAAAGTAAATTGCACCCCATGTGATGTTCCAACAGAATAATAAAAGACGGAACCGTGTCCGACGTAAACGCATACGGACAAGATATTCCAATGTAATAATAAAAGCGGAACCGGTCCCACAGAAAAACGCATGCATGGATATTCCAAATGTAATAATAACGAATGGAATAATAGAAGAATTTCACCAAATATTGGGTAGCTCAGATATACAAAAGTTATTCCAATGTAATAATAAAAATTGAATAATAGAAGTTCTCTTCATGAATACAAAAGAATAATACCCCTTACCTTAAGAAGAAGAGTCTTGGATGTAGGAGTAGTGAAGTAGCGTAATACTTTTCTTCTTTCTCTATAATTTCTCCATCTAGAGTTTCAGTGAATTCGTAAGAAATAATGAAGGAATGAGCTTCTATTTATAGAAGAATGGATTGAATAGTAACTAATTCATGAACGGTCCAGATTGATTTACTTTTAAACGGACGGTCCATATTGATTCACTATGCAATATAAATAAAATATTCTAATAAAATAAAAACTTTTAAATAAAATATTATATATATATTATATATATATATAACACATGCTCCTTTCTTAAATTCACCGGATTCAATCCCATGATATCATTTGCTTTACCAAACAAATGCTACACTTTATAAATACATTTAATAATGATATAGTGCTCCATCCATTCCACCAATTTCTTTTGATGACAAAGACATCACACAATGCTAGCTCATTCATGGGTTGTACTAATCATTCCCCCACTAGACAAACATTAAAACTTATATATATATTTAATAACAAGATAATGCTCCATAAGTCTTCTCCCACCAAAAAAAATTGATTAAGACATATATAACATATGCTCTATAATTCTCATTCACGGAATGCACCAATGATTCCCCCACTTGACAAATATTACAACTTATATATATATATATATATATATATAACAACATTATCATCATTATTATAATTCACAATATTAATCGACCAGGTCGTTCCCAGGAAAGAAGGGGCTTTCTAATAAGGATTTCTCCCTATTGGCGTGAAATTAGGTGACCAAACCTCTCCTTGGCAGAACTTCTAGACATCGTTAATATTGCAAATAATAATATTAATAACTTCGTCATCTCAATTATTGATTTAATAATATATATATATATATATATAATATCGACAAAAATTAAATCGAATAACGTGAGATACTATGCAGCAATTACTGTAGAAATAATTGAACAAAACTGAGTGACTTCTCACATAAGCATCAATAATTAATATCGTGTGCTACTATGCAACCACGCGTATTACTGTACTTTTAATACCGAGTAGCGCAACAATTTTAATTGTAAAACTTTTGCCGTTATTTTCCTAGAAATATTTTTGTCGTTTTCTCAATCCGACAATAATTCCGTTGTGGGGTCCACCAATGATTGTGTCGTCGTACGAATATTCCCTGTTAAAACGTAATATTTTCCCACCAATCGAATATTATATAACAACTTCATGATTTTGCAAAATTTATAAATATTACCCACAACTATAACATTATATCAAATTCATTCCATAATATTTAAAAATGATATTTATAGAAAAATCATCTTTATTAAAAAAATTGGGGTCTTACAACCTCCCCTTATGAAATTTTTCCCTCGAAATTAGGGTACGTACCTGGTATGTCGAAAAGGTAAGGATATCTTGATTTCATTTCAAATTCTAACTCCCAGGTCATTTCCTCAACATCGTGGTTTCTCCACAAAACTTTGACTTGAGGTATAACCTTGGAGCATAGAATATGCTCCTTCTTATCCAAGATTTGAACAGGAACCTCTTCATACGTTAAATCTTCCGCTATTTCGTCCGGTTCTAACTCAATAATGTGGTTTGGGTCTTCCACATATTTACGTAACATGAATATATGAAAAACGTTATGAACATGAGACATACTTGGCAGTAAAGCGAGTCTATATGCCACAGTTCCTACTCGATCGAGGATTAAAAATGGGCCAATGAATCGAGGATTGAGCTTTCCTCTCTTTCCAAATCTCATAACTCCTTTCCATGAAGCAACACGTAACAACACATGATCTACAATATCGAATTCCACGTCCTTTCGATGAAGATCAGCATAACTCTTTTGTCGGTCTTGTGAGGTTTTTATACATTATCAGATTATTTAAATCTTTTCTGTAGTCATACGTACCAACTCTGGTCCTAACGAAGTTGTTTCACCCACCTCATCCCAGCATACTGTAGAATGACACTTTCTTCCATACAAATCTTCGAATGGAGCCATGCCAATACTTACTTGATAACTGTTGTTGTATGAAAACTCCACCAACGGTAAGAACTTGTCCCAACTTCCCTTGAAGTCAAGGACACAGAGTCTTAATAAATCTTCAAGAGTTTGAATAGTCCTCTCTGATTGTCCGTCCGTCTGAGGATGATATGCCGAACTAAATCGTAAGTTCGTGCCCATAGCTTTTTGCAAACTAACCCTAAATCGTGAAGTGAATCTTGGGTCTTGATCAGAAACTATGGATACTGGCATACCATGCAATCTTACAACCTCGTTTATGTACATACGAGCAAGACGTTCAAGTGTATAAGTTTCTCGTATAGGTAAGAAATGAGCAGACTTGGTCAATCTATCAACAATGGCCCAAATTACATCTATGCCTTGAGAAACCTTGGGAAGACCAGTTACGAAATCCATGGTAATGTGCTCCCATTTCCATTCTGGAATTTCAAGTGGTTGCAATGGATCTTTTGGTACTTGATGCTATGCCTTGACTCGTTGACAAGTTACACCTTGAGATAAACAGCGCTATCTCTCTTTTCATATTGCTCCACCAAAATGTATGACGAAGATCACGATACATTTTGGTACTCCCAGGATGGATTGCAAATGAAGTGTTGTGCGCCTCCATCATGATTTTATACTTTAAATGAGGGTCGTTAGGAACACAAAGTCTGGAGTTGACTCAAAGTATTCCTTTTTCATCGATTCTTGCTTTCGGCATAGCACCTTCTTATACTTTCTTCCTCATATGCATCGGGCCTGTGTCCGTAGCTTGAGCAAGCTTTTAACTTTATCGATTAAAGTCGGTTCTACTCGTATATTCACCATCATCACGTGGGTCCCTGGAGTCTTTATCTCTATCTCCATCCTTTACAAGTCATACAAAATGGGCCTTTGCGTTGACAATAACGCACTCATACCCACATATGATCTTCTACTCAATGCATCAGCTACCACGTTTGCTTTTCCAGGATGGTATTGGATGGTATGATCATAATCTTTCAACAGTTCAAGCCAACGTCGCTGTCGCATATTGAGTTCTTTTTGAGTGAAAAAATATTTGAGGCTTTTATGATCCGTAAAGATCTCTACTTTCTCCCCATATAAGTAATGCCTCCAAATTTTAAGTGCGAAAACAACAGCTTCCAACTCTAGATCATGAGTAGGATAATTCCTCTCATATTATTTGAGTTGTCGAGAGGCATAGGCTAAGACTTTCCCATATTGCATGAGAACACATCCTAACCCTTAGCCTGAAGCATCACTATGGATGACAAATCCCTCCGAGCCAGATGGTATTATCAGAACAGGTGCAGAAATGAGTCTTCTCTTGAGTTCTTGAAAACTCTTCTCACATTCCTCGTTCCAACCAAATTTTGTATCTTTCCGAGTCAGCTGAGTTAAGGGAGTAGCGATTCGAGAAAACCCTTATACAAATCTCTGATAATAACCAGCTAAGCCGAGAAAGCTACGTACTTCGGTCACTGATTTAGGTTGCTCCCAGCTTTGAATAGCTTCAATCTTTGATGGGTCAACAGATATTCCATGACTTGATACCACGTGCCCAAGGAATTCTACTTCCTCAAGCCAGAACTCGCATTTCTTCAACTTGGCATAAAACTTATATTCACAAAGCTTTTGGAGTATCAGCCTTAAGTGTTGCTCATGATCTTCACAGCTTTTAGAATAAATAAGGATGTCATCAATAAAGACGACCACAAAGTGATCTAAATATTCCTTGAATACTCGATTCATCATATCCATGAATGCAACAGGAGCATTCGTTAATCCAAAAGACATGACTAGGAATTCATAATGCCCGTACCGAGTTCTAAAAGCCATCTTTGGAATGTCATCGGTTCTAATCTTCAATTGGTGATATCCGGAACGAAGATCAATCTTTGAAAAGAATTTGGCTCCTTGTAACTGGTCAAACAGGTCATCAATACATGGCAATGGGTACCTATTTTTTATGGTGACATGATTCAACTCCCGATAATCAATATAAAGTCGCATACTCCCATCTTTCTTCTTCACGAATAGAACAGGAGCATCCCAAGGAGACGTACTAGGACGAATGAAATCGATGTCTAATAATTCCTACAGTTGAGTATTTAACTCCTGAAGTTCAATAGGAGCCATTCGATATGGGGCTTTGGAAATGGGTTTTGTACCGGGTTCAAGGTCGATACAAAATTTAATTTCACGTTCTAGGGGTAGGTCAGGAAGTTCTTCAGGGAATACATCAGGAAATTCATTAACAATAGAAATATCATTCAAAATTGACGTATTTTTGTTTAGATCCGTGACATGAGCTAAGAAAGCTTGACATCCATTTTTCAATAAACGAATAGCTTTATGGCTTGAGATGACAGTGATTAATTTTAATGATTTAGTTGCTTGAATTCGCATAATAGGTTGGTTAGGAATATGAAAGCTAACAACCTTATGAAAAAAATCATTTTTTGCATGATGAGTAGTTAACCAATCAATCCCTAGAATTACGTCAAATGCAAGTATTTTCAATGAAATAAGATCGACAGGTAATGTGAGGGTACCGATTTAAACCAAATAAGACTTATAAACAGTGGATGTAATGAAGGTTTCTCCTAACGGAGTTTCAATAGATAAGTCAAAGTCTAATTTCTCCGGAGTCAAATTTAAACGTTGAGCGCAAGTAGGAGAAATAAAAGAATGGGTAGACCCGATATCAAATAAGGTATATACTTCGCTAGAGTTTATGATAAGCTTACCCAATATGACCTCGTTCGGGTTCCTTACTTTTTGTGAGGTCACGACAAATGCTCTCCCTTGCACTACTGGCTTTGACTTTTCTGGGACGTCCTTTGGTGCCTTCATCCTAGCTGAACTTGTCTTCGGTGAACGACAAAATTGGGCTAGGTGACCTTCTCTTCCATAATTATAACATGCTTTGGACGGCATCGCGCAGTTTGGACTGATGTGTCCTTCCCCTCTGCATTTGAAACATATGATATGCGGTCGTTCTCCTTCCTTAACCACGAGTGCTGGTGCTGACGTCTTTACATCATTGTTGAATCTCCTCTTCTTGAAATGTCCATTTTTATTATTTTAGCCATGATTACCACCGAGGTGGTTACCATTTCTGGCATGTTAATTCCCTCCATGCTTATTGTCACCGCTTCGATGACTGTTTTCATTGGTATTATCATTTTGCTGGCTGCTCTCTTTTGGTTGGGTTGACTCATTATCACGTTCCAATAACTGAGCCCTATTAACAACAACTGAATACAAACACATTTTATGAGAGATAATATATTAACATATCTCAGGTTTCAAACCTCTTAAAAACATTCTCGTCATTCTCTCCTCATTATCAACCAAATGGGACACAAACTGGGATAGCTCGGCAAACTTGGCTTCGTACTGCGACACGGTCATGTTGTTTTGCTCTAGTTTAATGAACTCTACCTCTTTCATGTGACGAATACTTCTGGGAAAGTACTTGTCGTTGAACAGTTCTTGGAACTTCTCCCAAGACATCTTCAGTGCGGCAGGTTGAGTACGCTTTATAGATTCCCACCAGTAATCTGCCTCTGCCTGCAACATGAAGGTGGCAAAGGGAACCTTTTTCTCCTCGGAGCAACCCAAGACATCAAATATCTTGTTGATCTGCTTTATTCACGTCTCCGCCTTAAGTGGTTTTGGCTCTCCAAAAAACTCTGGTGGTCCCAACTCCTTGAACTGTTTGGCGGTGACCGTCTGAGAGTTGCCAATGTTTCCACCGCCATTTTGGACAGGAGCCGTTGTCGCCTGATGTTGTATGAATTGCATGAAGCCTCGGAACATTCCATCTTTCATCATTTGGTCAATATTGTTGTTTGCATGAGGATTGTCACCTTCCTGATGCATATTGTCCTGATTATTGATCTGTGGTGACTCAACGGTCTCCTGTGCTCCATTGATGTTCTCAACATTCTCGAATGCCATTTTCAAATACTGCCACAAAACAAGGTTTAATTAACATATCACATATTATCCCTATACTCTGACCGACCAATTAAATACCAAATAAACTTAGGTAGGTCATACTAGCGAAGGAATTCCTCGTCTCTCCCTCCTAGTTCTTGTCTCACATCTTAGCAGTGGATCATATCCCTAAGCCCCGATACTAAATTGTGATGCCCCCCAAAATAGGTATACATCACCCATCTTGAGTCGCCAAATACATGGTACAAAATACGAATATAATCTTTAATATACAACAAAAAAGCTGTGAGTTTTAATACAATTATTGTCTTCTAGACAATATCCACTCTCAGAATAAATCCTCATTACATTTATTGTCACACTATTTAACAGAATAGTGAGGACTACTAATACTATCATCTGGACCGTCACTCCGTTCCCCGACTAGTCCCGGCTACATTCTCATTTCCTAAAGAGAACAGTGAAAGAAATGGTGAGCTCAACTAGCCCAGTAAGAAATATTATGACTAAGATAATGCGGAATAAATTATCATTAGTCTTCAACAGTGTTAAACTGATAAAATACAATAAACATCAAGTTTAACTGTAGTGGAACATGCAATCCATTAAAAGAATCAAGTAGAGAATAAAATCTACTATCTTTTATGATTTAAAAAGGTTTTTCATCACTTTTATCACTGGGACTCAGCTTAATAAATAATCCACATCATCCCTGCACTACGGCCAAGGATATTTATTAGTATCACAACCACAAATTATCAATGCACTACGGGCCAAGGATATTCATGTATTCATCAATGGTCATGATCATGCCAACAACTGTCCATCAATGCACTACGAGCCAATGAGGACTTTTACCACATCATTTGTAACATTACGGTCATGATTACACCCAATAATCCCTGGTCATAATCATACCAAGTCCATCTATGCACTATAGGCCACAGATGACTTTCAAAAAAATATAAACATGAGGATGATGACAAGGATATAAGAATTCAATGAAACAAGTTCAAGAATTAATTTATTCAGGAACTAATAACGTCCAAATTGTAAACATTATACTTATTTATAGATTAAAAATTCAAGAATGCTCAGAAGAATATTTTCATGAAAAGATACTGGATGAAACGCAAATATCAAGGATATTCCACTAATTTCATGGAGTATAGAAGTTAAAACTTTAACCAACTAAGTGTAATAAAGAATAGAATAACAAAAGAAATCACCATGCATGCGGTACCTCGCATAGACAGGTTATTCCAACATAATAATAAATAACGGAACCAAGTCAGGCGAAATTCGCACCGACAGGATGTTCCAACAGAATAATAAAGATGGAACCAGGTCCGACGTAAAACGCACAGATAGGATATTCCAACAGAATAATAACGAATGGAATAATAGAAGAATTTCACCAAGTATAGGGTAGCCCGCGTATACAGGTTATTCCAACAGAATAATAAAGAATGGAATAACAGAAGTTCTCTTCATGAATACAAAATAATAATACCCCTTACCTTAAGAAGAAGAGTACTGGATGTAGGAGTAGTGAAGTAGCAAAATACTTTTCTTCTTTCTCTCTATAATTTCTCTCTCTAGAGTTTCAGTGAATTCGTAAGAAATAATGAAGGAATGAACTTCTATTTATAGAAGAATGGATTGAATAGTAACTAATTCATGAACGGTCCAGATTGATTTACTTTTAAACGGACGGTCCATATTGATTCACTATATAATATAAATAAAATATTCTAATAAAATAAAAACTTTTAAATAAAATATTATATATATTATATTATATATATAACACATGCTCCTTTCTTAAATTCACGGGATTCAATCCCATGATATCATTTGCTTTACCAAACAAATGCTACACTTTATAAATACATTTAATAATGATATAGTGCTCCATCCATTCCACCAATTTCTTTTGATGACAAAGACATCACACGATGCTAGCTCATTCACGGGTTGTACCCATCATTCCCCCACTAGACAAACATTAAAACTTATATATATATATTTAATAACAAGATAATGCTCCATAAGTCTTCTCCCACCAAAAAAAATTGATGAAGACATATATAACATATGCTCTATAATTCTCATTCACAGAATGCACCCATGATTCCCCCACTTGACAAATATTAAAACTATATATATATATATATATATATATATATATAACAACATTATTATCATTATTATAATTCATAATATTAATCGACCAGGTCGTTCATATGAA
The DNA here is from genome assembly GCA_020205605.1 of Panax ginseng. NCBI lineage: Eukaryota > Viridiplantae > Streptophyta > Magnoliopsida > Apiales > Araliaceae > Panax > Panax ginseng. The sequence goes on along the minus strand of CM035130.1, from coordinate 87,804,776 downwards.
AGAGGGGGCTTTCCAATAAGGATTTCTCCCTATTGGCGCACAATTAGGTGACCAAACCTCTCCTCGCGTAACTTCTAGACATCGTTAATATTGCAAATAATAATATTAATAACTTCGTCGTCTCAATTATTGATTTAATAATATATATAATATCGACAAAAATTGAATCGAATAACGTGAGATACTATGCAGCAATTACTGTAGAAATAATTGAACAAAACTGAGTGACTTCTCACATAAGCATCAATAATCAATACCATGTGCTACTATGCAACCATGCGTATTACTGTACTTTTACTACCGAGTAACTCAACAGTTTTAACTGTAAAACTTTCGTCATTATTTTCATAAAAATATTTTTGTCATTTTCTCAATCCGACAATAATTCCGTTGTGGGGTCCACCAATGATTGTGCCGTCGTACGAATATTCCCTGTTAAAACGAATATTCCCCGACCAATCGAATATTATATAACAACTTGTGTATTTTGCAAAATTTATAAATATTACCCACAACTATAACATTATATCAAATTCATTCCATAATATTTAAAAATGATATTTATAGAAAAATCATCTTTATTAAAAAAATTGGGGTCTTACAAAAACTTCATTAGGTATTCTTTAGGGAGCCACATTTAATGAACTTATTGTCCAATAAGCACCTACATACTTGTTTTAGTGTCTCCACACAAATGATCATGAGATCAATCATCTTCATCTAATGAACAAGCAACATATGTACCAATCTATCCGGATTCACTATTCCCCTTTTTAGTAATCCAACGATTAGGAACATTTTAGTTATTAATCTGTCTAAGAATTTAGATCTCATTAGCATTGTGATAACCCGAAAATTTCTAAAATCTTGAATGATTAGAATAAAGGTTAAAGAATAAAACCTAGATGAGAATTTGAGGATTTATTTAAAATTTTTCAAGTAAAACCTATATGGTTTGCTATTCGAATGAGAATAGAGAAAATATGGGTTACAAAATTCCAAAACCCTAGAAATGAATTAATATGTACTTGAAGGAATATTAAGAATAATGTATTACGATACCTATAAATTCGATGTGAACGGAATAGTCTAAAAAAAAATGTTATATAAGTACATATGAAAATTTTATTATTGGAGATAAGATTTCACATAAAGAGATGCTATGAGGTTAAACGAAGATGAGTATATGTATAGAAATATATTTACTTAGTAATGTGCTATATATATTTAAGCAAGAAGAATGATGAATTAAGTTAATGATATAATGATCAAGATTAAAACTATGTTAGTAATTAACATAGCTTGAGTGTTGGCCTTGATTGGCAAATAAGAATTTGAATAAGTATAAAGTCGTTAGTTAATACGATTAGTAATGAGAATGGAGTAATTTAAAACTCAAAATTTGAGTTAGAGATAGAATTTTGAAGCACTGACCGCTTTCGATCAAGGTCCAAAACGTCGAGTTTAGTCGAGAATAGACGATAAGCACAAAATGTGTAAAGATTGACTTTTGGTCAAAGTCAACGATTAACTTTTATGGAGAAAAGTCAAAATTAATGTGAGAAGTGAAATATGTTATGATTATGTGAATTATGGATATGAGTAAATAAATATACATTATATAATGTGAATACATTTATTTTTTGTATATAAGGGTGGAGTAAGAATTAAGTTATGTAACCTAATATATATATTAGGTGTGGTGATTAAATAACACGAGAGGTTATAATATGGGAGAATATTAGTATATAAATGTATATACTTGACATTAAGAGATTTATTTTATATATCTCCAATAATTAATTTTATAACCAAGTATAATTTGGTTTATGAAATTAAAAGGGCATGAGTAAGGAATTTATTTTCTAGAGTGAGAGATGTAAACCCTAATTTAAAGATAAGGGTAGAATGGAATAGAATTAAAAAAATAATGGACTATAATAAGGTTATAGCCCAATTAATTTGAATAGAGTCCAAGAGGAGTAGATTTAATGGACTAATGATGTTATATCATCTAAATAAGCCCAATTAATTAATTAAGCATGGGACTTGTAGATAAAGTGATTAAGGGCAATTAATTATTTAATCTAGCCCAATATATTATGTATGGGACAAGTATTATAATGACCCAATTAAATTTTGGGTGGAAGCCCAAGTTAGTTTTTGTTAGTAGGTAACACAAGTAAAATGGCTAGCTCAATGGGATTAATTAATGGCCCAAACTAAGCCTACTTGTGGGAGAATAGTAATAATATTAAAATTATATTAAGTTAAGAGATATATTTTTATTATCTCAAGATTTTAATTTTATAACTTAATTAAAATATGCTTAATTGGGTTATAGAATTTATTGTAGTAGAGTGATGATTTAAATTCTAATTATTTGGAATGATACTCTAATTAAATATTTAGATTGGATATCCTAATTAAATATTTAGGGTTGGGTAAGATAGAAAAGAATTTGACTATGTTAATTTACATGGCCCAAAGAATTAAATTTTAAGTCCAATATATTATTTATTGATAGCCCAAAAGATGAAAATGGTGGCCCAAATTTAAGCCCAATTAAGGAGGGACATATTGGACATTTGGTATGCTAAATAAAAAAAAAATGAAATCAATTATTGATATGGAAATGTCCATTTTACCCTTTTTGTCCCATCTTGGTGAATTATTTCCTAGAGAATCCTATGAGCAATAATTTAGTTGGTTGATTGAGTGGTGACTCTATATCTCTAGCAATAATCAACCCTCAATCAATTGCAATCAATTTTATAAAGATTAGAAAGAGAAAGTTCATCCATGGAAGAAGGAAGAAGGAAGAAGGAAGAAGGAAGAAGAAGAAGAAGGAAGGCTTAAGAAAAAGGTAAATCCTAAAATTAGTTTATGCAATTGATTTTTAGTTTTCCAAATCAAAGCCTGGATTTATGTTTCTAAACTCAAAAACCTTAGATATATGTGTTAATGAGTGTTTCATGTTTAGATATAACCATATTGGGTGTTGATTTGGTGAGAATCAAAGGAATAGAAAAAAAATGGAAATTTTCTAGAAAAGTTAAAAGTGTTTTGATATGGTGTTTTAGATCAAGTGTTGAACTTATGATTTTGAACCATAAGTTTAAGATCTTGAACATGAGAACTATAGATCTACATGATAAATGATATTTTATGGTTAGATCTTGCCATTTTTAGGGTTGATAGGCTTGAACAAAGAAGAATAACCAAAACAATTTTTTTTTGTTTTAAATGAATTAGTGGACTGCTGCCCTAAAACAGAAAATTTTGGATTTGTTAGAGTGCTCTAAAAATTCTGGACTTGTGATATGTTATATTACACTCAATAAGCTTTCCATAGACTCCAAAACGGACTAAATCCGACATCGGAGGAGGGAGTTATGGGATTTCTCCCAAACTACACAAAGTTAAGAAAACTGTGAAAAGGACAGTTTTGGAACAGTCACTTCCGGGCTAAATTCCGGGAGCTAAACATATCCAAATATGGATTGTGATATATGAAAACTGTAGTTCGGAAAGATACAAATCCAACAAAATTGACGGATCATTAATCGGAGTTACAGATTTCGTTTTATTTAAGTTTTGGTGAAGGACTCCAAAACTGCCAAAGTGCAAAAAGTTTCTGGCCAAAATTTTTCGAGGGCTGTTTTGGACATTTAGTTAATGAGAAAAATTATAGGCTTTTGGGAAATGAAAATATATGGTAATATGTAGCTCGTGTCCAAAAATGAGCTAATTCCGCTTAAAAACGACCAAGTTATGACCATTTCAATTTTTGTGATTTTTTCCGACGGAAATCGCTATAACGGAGTTCTACAACTCCGATTGCCACGAAATTTAAAATGGAGCATCACGTTAACATATATAAGGTTATGTCAAAAGATGGGCATCTCTGGAGTTAAGCACGAGGTAGCTAATTTTCTTAAGTCACGCACTATTTATGATTTTTGAAAAATAGTAAAAGAAATTGAAAAATTATGGAAAATATTTTTTATGTATGAAATACATGTATATATGTTTGACCAAAGGATAAAAAAAAAAAATAAGTTGATTTGGTATTTTTCGTGAAAAGAATAGTGATTTTGGATCTTTGAAATAAAATTCGTCTTCTTGAAATGGTATTTCGGTTTACTAAGATGTTATCTAATTTACTAGGATAACATATAAAATGAATAACTTATAAGTATAAGTTATGATGTGATTAAAAGAATATCAAGGTATAATAATAATATTAAGACTTAAAACTAATGTCTAATACTTAACTATATGTTATGACTAGCAAGAAAGATCTATTATAGGTTTTATATGTTGTATAGATCGATAGGATTATGTGTTTAAGTTATTTTATACTTGGTGATGATATTATTCTAATATTGGAGATCTATATTATTAATATTAGGTCTTCGGAGAAGCGTATTATATTGCGTTACGGTAATCAAATCTGTTTGTGCAAGTTTTTGAAGTTCTTTTACTTAAACTCTTTAAGAGTGGTTTTGAGCATGAGATATGCTTATGAATTGTACTCTGTACATCTTGTATGTATAATTCGGGTATGAAAGGCTGATCACCTTCATTACCAGTTGGTCCAGATATATTGTTATTCCTGTTAAATACTTGTTCAGTCAAAACTTTGTTCATGCTAATTCACAAATACATTGTGAAGGATAGTCAGCTTATTATTCAAACTCTTTCCATCATGATATATCTTTGCATTGTTTTTAAACTTGCTGGGCAACTTTCATGCTCACCCTTGCTATATCATGATAAAACATTGCAGATAAGGCGAATACTACGATTCATGTGAAAAGGAAAATGCCAAGTTCAAATTTGGGATAGAATGTGTGACTAATTTGTAAAAGTATGGTTGAAGAATAGTATTGTTATGTGTTAGACAGTTCACGATTGTGTATTAGTTAAGGTTACTCGATTTTGGGAATAGCGTGTAAAGTTTAATGTATAAACAATCTATGTTTATATCTTCCGCAAACAGTTGTAGAATGATTGAACCGGATCCGCGGCGATTCGGGACCCGGATCGGGGGACGCTACAAGCATGATCTCATCATAATTCTAAAAGCATCGCTTAAAACTATGGGTTTATCATATATTATTAAAAACATCACCATGTAGATAAATTAAAGCCTTTAGTAAATGAATACTTTTATTAATAAACCAATAAGACTGTTACAAAGTACACGCTTTATCATAAACATGATTGGCTTGTGTGAATATTACTTTCATTTTCTTGATTAGGAATAATAGAAACTTTCATGAAGAACGGATTGAACTTAGCTATAATGAAGTTATGGCGAATATTTTGTAAAAGAAGAGCAAAAAGTAGAAAGTATGTAAATGAACCCGAATGTGTAGGGTTTCATAAGAATGTAAGAAAACATAGAAAATGTGATTTGTGGACTCAAGACCGAATGAATTCCGAGTTTGGATGACCGAATTATGGACTAACAAACGAAGAATGGTAATAATGTAAAACGAACGATTGATGAAATTTAAGCCAATTGAATGGCATGTTAACGAATACAGAATGAATTTCTATCTAAGGGAAGTAAAATTACGTAAGATAAGGAAGAACGAACTCGTTACGAGTTATTACGAAGAAGTTACAAGATTGCAAATTAGGTGATTCGTATGCGTTCCAACACTTAGAAAAAAATACTTGAAAAACTGAGTTTTTGAACTGGCACCGCAGCGCTAATTTGAACTACAAATGGGGCGCAACAGCATCGGCTCAGGAAATAGTTATTGGAGAGTGGCACTGCAGCACAGCAATAACACAGGAAGGGGGCGTCGCAGCGCCGATATAGGGAAAAACCCAAAGAAGAGCTTTCTATTACTCAACTCCTAGGGGAAATATAAGGAAAGATAATGAACATATAGTTCATATAATGTAACATTTAATCAAGTGATTTAAACCTTTAGTAAAGGTTGAATGGAAAGATTGAACGAGATTAAAAAACAAAGAATGTAAACGCAAAGTAATTGCATGAACGATCGGTCTCAGCATACAATGAATCGTATGGCTTCGATATTAAGAAAGGATGATGAACGTAGTGTTCATGAAATGGATCGCGAAGGAGAGTGATTAAAACCTTAAGTAAAAGTTTAATGAAAGTTTAAATAATAAATAATATTAATGCGAAATATTTAAATGATCCTCGTGAATCGTATTCGCATCGTGCGAACATTCTAAGCATACATTGGTTGTATTACATAGACGTTGATGAAGGTAGTAAGTAAGATATGAATTATCGAGAAAGTCGTAATGAATGGTAATATGATTAATGAAAGTCTGAGGGTGAGTCGGGTAGAGAATGTTAGAATGAAATGTAAGCGTTAAACAATTTAGCCGACGTAAGGGTTGAGTGTACGCGATTATTAAAAATGTAGAACCTACACACCGTCTATGGTTTGACCATAAGGTAATGAAGACTAAAGATTAAACTTCTGAACTGTGAAGAAACTAAATTAATGATAATGACGTATAACGTTAAGAAACCAAGTTAATGATTATAACTTGGATAACGTTCCGAGTCGAATGAACTGGACATTATAAGATATAAATATGGTAATGTAAAATGCTTAACACTATGAAAGCATAGTATTAGCATTGAATAATTGTTCTGAGTATGCAAAAGATTGTTTGACTTTGATGATAAGGAATAAATCCTGAGGTATGCCATTTAGTTGCTAGAAAGCCATAAGGAATGGGAAATCAACTTAACGAATATTATAGCTTTAATGATTCAGATAAGTTAAGTTAAGTTTAGGTTGTGGTAGAATCGTAATCTTTAATGGTTGATATATGGGAGCTGGGCTAAATAATTCCTTTAGAGAGCAGAGGTATATACGAAACAAGCAGCCGATCTAACTCGCTGTGAAAGATAATTTAGATGAGATAGAAAACTAGTTTGTTGTTTATTTGTGGGAAACCACTCAGAGTACAATATGGAATACTAGAAGACATTCGATGTGTGCTAAGTCCTAAAAATGTTATAAGAAGAAGATAAAAATGTAAATCATTAATGATGATGATTGTATGAGTTAAGACATCTTTGTTTGTCGAAACACCGTAAAATGGTAAAGAAGGATGGTTACGTGAACTTAGGTTATAAACACTAACCCTAAGAAGTAAAGTTAAGTTTAAACTAATACGTAAGTCAAAAATATGACTAATTGGTACACGTTATTCCTTATGTGATATTTAGGGACGGGGATGAGCAGTTCAGCGTAAACTGTAAGCTGTAGTTATGCGTAAGGCAATTTTCCAAACTTCATTTATATTTTAAATGAATGCTAGTTTCTTAAACTTTCTCAGATGTTGAACTTGAGTAGTTTTATTTATGTCACTACAAAAAAAAGGGTCTTTAGCGACGGCTAATGTTCCGTCGAGACTGATACCAATGCCGACAGTGATAGCGTCGTTAATGTGTGCCATCGTTAATGGCATTTTCCGAGGAGAAAATTTGGTGCGAAAAGTTGGCGGTGGAGGGAAAACTCATTGGCGACAGACGTAATGTTAAAGACGATGGGAATGCCATCAATATTGACTTAATCTCAATGGGGATATAGCGATGAATGTGCCATCGAGAATGAGTCTTATATTTTAATTCCCAGGCTTACGATGGCAACGACTCCTTTTGTTCCCTCTTTCTAATTTTTTTTCTCCTTCCCTCTCAATTCGATTTTGCTCCCAATTTTCCCATTTCGCTTAATTGATTCTCTATTTTGCTTAATTGATTTTGCCCATTTTACCCAGTTCACCCATTTCGTTCATCCCCTGATGCAAGTGCTCCATTATTTCCCTTTTCCCTCGCTCGCTCGTCCCTCTTGTTCATCGGCCACTTACTTCTCCCTCTTCATTTTCCCTCTTCCTCGCTACTGTTCTTCTTTCTCTTCACTAGAATTTACACACTACACACACAACATACATCAGGAGCTAGAGTTTTGATAGTAAGAGGGCTTTGTTTCTCTTCAGGTGACTGATTAGCACAACTCTTGGACTAAGCCCAAAAATGTATGTATTAATTTGTGTTGCAGAGATTTCATTTTTGGCGCTTCGTAAACTGTTAGCTTATCAAATGTGTTTGATTCAGTTTTAGTTAATGAAAATTTTGTATCAAATGCATCAATTGACTGGAAATTTTGAATGTGTAAATATATATATATATATATATATATATATATATATTAAATGCAGTGTATTACTATTTCAAATGTTTGCAAGTTTACATGAAAATTTTAATATGTACATATATCCAATTATATTGCAGTGTACGTATATATTGCAGTGTATAAATTGCTCAAACTCCATGTTATTGATATGCGTTCGTGAAGAATTATTTATTTTTCTTTAGATTATTACAAGTATAATTATGTATATGTAAATGAACAGGGTATTTTTCAATTTAAAAACAAAAATTCTAAAAACCTCATTGGCGACGGGGAGTGGAGGGTCATTTGGCGACGGCTATGCCATCGACAATTACTGTTTTTTAATTTTCTAAAATCACCATTACTAACGGTCTGTTCATCACCAATGCCGTCACCAATACCTCATGGCTGACAGCTAGCCGTCCCCAATGACCCCGTCAGGAATGACACTCTTGGCGGCATGATGACGGCGGGAGCCAAGCGGCGACCACCCATCTGGCATGACGGGAAGGGTAATGAGACATTGCTTGCCGCTTAATGACTTCATTACCGATGGCAATAGTGTCATTATGACGTAGATATAACTGCAAGTAAGCAATGACCTATTTTTTTGTAGTGTGTGCAAATGTGTGATATTTATACAAGGTGGTAGAATGTATGGGGCCTTGTGCCATAATTTCAACACTTCGGTGTTTCTATGAGATGAATTATTCTGTGGTTGAATTGTTCACTATGAAAATGTTCTGTTTATACACGAACTGTTATTGTTAAGTCTGTGTTATTGATTCTAGCCAGACAGAATGTGTATGAAAAAGGTAGAAGAAAGAAAGTATTTCAAAGTGAATGTGACTAGTGTTTTAAAATGATAGGAATCAAAATTATTCCTATTATTCAAGTTGCTTCATAACCTTTATTCGGTTATTATAGTTTTAAAAGAATGTTTAAATTCTTGAAGTCGTTTATTCAACTGCTATGACTTGTTGAGCAATTGAATGCTCACACTTTCTTTATATGAAAAACATTTTCAGCATACGAGAAGCAGAACTTAAGGATGCCGTAAAGATCAAGTTGATCGGTATCCAGAAGAAGTGACATTCAGTATATGAATGAGCGTGAAGATCAATCCAAGACTTATAATGAAGAATAGTTTAATGAACTGTATGTATCCTTGGTGGTGGATGGAAGTCACTCTTGTAAGATGTAAAGAATAATGTAATTATCATTAATTGTAATGAACGAGGTTATAAGGTATTAGAACCTGGGATTTGAGATTGTATGTTGTTATATTTAACTATATAATGATGTATGTTTGGAAGGAGATGTAACCGTGATGTACGAAATTCAGGTGTGAAAATAGACCGAATTTCGGGACCACATATGGATAACTTAGTGCTTAAGAAAATGAGCATCACGAAGAAGAGAAGGCAAGACCTGAGCAGATCCGAATCATAGTCTATGTTACTCGAGCAATTAAGCCTGAGGGATGTCTTCACCTGGTGCCCTAAAGCCGTCTTGTTTGGGAGTCACCAGCCCAACGGTTGTTAAATGGGTAATTTAAGCCTAAGAAAATGAAACTTGCACAATCTCATACGAGAATCAAATATAGTATACCACCTAACTTGCCTCAAAGTGTGGCCTTTGTTACTCGAGAAAATAAACCTGAAGGGGTGTTTTAACACCTAGTGCCCTAAAGTCGTCCGGTTTGGGAGTCATTGATCCAAAACTCGTTAAATGGATAACTTTAAATAGCCTAAGAAAATGAGACAAATTAAACGAGAGAAAAAATAAATAAAATTTAGAATCTTAAAGGTCATGGAAATGAAACCCCTGCTAAGAGTTGTGTCACTCATAGTGCGTGTGTCATATGAAATCAATTCTGCGAAGAATAACGTCTAGAGTGAAGATGAAGTATCTTTGATAAAAGGAGATAAGTCTTTTAAATCTGATCATATCCATGAATAGTGACCATGGATGCTTCAAAATTTCCTTACAATTTCATAACGCATTTAATTTCATAAACTTTAAACTTCAAATGCCACATTCACAAGATTATATTAATTCTGACGGTCGAGCCATCAAGCTTTTGGGTGAATTTTGTTCTTTTGATGTGCAGGATATTGCTAACTCACGACTTAGTCAACAAAGAGAGTTTCTTATATGAATCCCCGGTAACAACATGCGAAAGGGCTGGGGCATTTTTTGATTCCAGGAAATGGAAGGAGTCTAAGGCGGGATCAAGCTTCTAATCAAAATAAAGAAGAGAACTCCTTAAAGAAATCATGGTGACATAAGCTTGCCCCTACAACAGAAGGGAAATATTCTCAAGAGAGTCCTTAACTCAAAAATAGGCGCCCGAGGACAAAAGGTCTAGCGAATAAAATCTATACCATCAAACATATCAACTTGTGCCAAGTCTTCACAAGTCAATGCCTCTACACCGAAGTCCAAATTTGGGCAGTGAAAGAATGGGTCGCATACTCTAGGGATGTCAACGGTACCCATATCATCAATCAGGATAGTATCTAATCCAATAGGGTTACATATAAATAGCTCGTTCCTTTTCTTAATCAATGATCAAACTGTTAGCTTCAATCTAGCGTAGCATCGGGGAAGCATCTGGTGATGTAATCCGTTAAATAATACTTCAACAAAGATATTGGGATGTCTGATATGGTAAACCATTGGCATTAATTTTACGTATCATCAGGGAAGGATCCGGTGAAGTAAGTTGTTGAACACTATTTCAGCGAAGAAATTGGGAAGTCTTATATTATTAACCTTTCTAAACTACCGGTAGGGTAGGCATTATCATCAACCCGATGAGATTAACCTTTCTAAACTATTAGCAGGGTAGGCATCGACATCAACCCGATGAGATTACACTTTCTAAATTACCGGTAGGGTAAGCATCGACATCAACTCGATGAGATTAACCTTTCTAAACTACTAGCAAAGTAGGCATCGGCATCAAAAAGATGAGATTAAACTTTCTGAACTACAGGCAGGGTAGGCATCGACATCAACCCGGTGAGATTAAACTTTCTAAACTATCGACAGGGTAGGTATCGGTATCAACCCAATGAGATTAACCTTTCTAAACTACCAGTAGGGTAGGTATCGACATTAACCCGGTGAGATTAAAATTTTTAAACTACAGGCAGGGTTGGCATCGATCCTAACCCGATGAGATTAAACTTTCTTAACTACCAGCAAGGTAGGCACTGTTGTCAACTACCAGTATGGTAGGCACCATTGTCAACTACCAGTAGCGTAGGCACCGTTGTCAACTACTAGCAGAGTAGGCACTGTTGTCAACTTCCAACAGGGTAGGCACTGTTGTTAACTACCAATAGTTTAGGCACCATTATCAACTACCAGTAGGGTAGGCACCGTTGTAAACTACCAGCGTAGATATTTGGAAGGTCCGATAATTTTAGAACAATATCCCCATCAAAGATTTAGAAAACATCTCAGTTTATCATCATCAAACAAGCATTAGTAACACGGTGAAAATCAAACCATTGGAGTCAACACCAGCATAGGCATCAGCAGCACTGATGAAAGACAACCATTAGAATCAGCCCCAACATAGGCATCAACAATAACCTGTAATGGTAAGGCGATTTAAAATGCGATGTGCAATTTGTGATGCGATGTGCGAAGTGTGATGTGCAAGTTGTGAAGTGTGATTGGCTAAATACGAAGTGCGATGTATAAAATGCAAAGTACGATTTGCGAAAACATTTTATCATTCATCATATCATTCATTGCATTACATCATTAAAATTATATTGTCATATTTCAAGTGTCTAGTAATCTTTATCATGTTAATTCCATTACATTGCATAAATATGATAAATAAGGGCATCTGTAGACACTCAAAATTTTTCTTTCCTTGGACTAACCATGCAGGAGGGCAAAAACATCTTTTCTACACCGAAGACAACACCAAAGGACTACAGTAAACCTCAAACCATGAAGAATTCCCCGTGGGATATCAAATCAAACCCCAAAAGCAGCCATGCGGGACATCAAATCAGTCCTCAGAGATAACCCTGAGGAAAGATAGAGTCAACAACAGTCAAACCCCGGAGATAACCCTGAGGAAAGATAGCTGCAACCCATCAAGTCCAAAAACCAAATTGGAAGAGTAAAAGGATAATTTTTCCAACTCAACATCAAAATTGATCAAACTATTATGAATAATATCATGTAGAACCATCACAGTAATACTGAGTGAAAATTGCGCTAGACAGCTCAACGGATTAACTTTGAAGACTTGAAGATCTGGTCATAGACCCATCTTCCCGTAATTTAAAAAGTTCAAGCCCCATTTCATTGTGTATCTTTCGAAAAGAGATTTCTGGAAAGATATGGCATGCCTGCATCAGATTCTCGGATTGCAAGTTATGAAGGTTCAAGTAGATTGCTCGTTGGGTAGAGTGCACATACTTCGAGATAGTGGGGCGCACCAGGCTTAGCTGTAGGTAGACCCACGACTGATCAGGTCTATAAATATAGCCTCCCCTAGCTCATATATGCATAGAAAGAGAGAGAGAGAGAGAGAGCAAGAAAGGGCCTAAAGAGAGAAAGTCCAAGATCTAGAATGAGAACAGTTTAAATCTTGCTTCTATTTTTGTAAATCTCTGCTATAAACACTTCTATACACATATACTATAACACATCATGTTTTAACCGATGGAAATCATGTTTAAATGCGCCTAAAGCCGTTCGATAGCCGTTCTCGTGCCTAAATGTAAAATCTCTTCAGATCTGCTTCTTTTTCTTACTTTACTATATATATATATATATATATGTATATATATATGGAATAGATCTGATTTTTTAACCATTCCCTTCATGTGAATAGTCAATATTTCTGCTTTATTGATTACATATGTATTAGATCTAGCTTTTAACCAGTTTAAAAGTTGTAAAACTTGAACCTGAAAGCTAGAATGGCTAAGATCTGTATAGATCTAGTTTTATTTATAGTTTTTGTATATATTTAGCAACCATGTGACCCTAAATCTGTATCTATATGAAACTAGAAGCTGTGGGCTACTCGCTAACGAGGATTTAACTGATGAATCCTTCGTCCAGTGATGTCTAGTATAAATATATGTTTTATTTTTGTATATTCGTTATGCAGGCTATTTAGGTGATACCCTGTGAGCCTAGGAGCTACAGGATCTATGATTTAATCAATGAATCTAGATGCAGTTCCCATGATAGACCTTTTTGATTGTACAGCCTGCTTGCAAATCTCTGTACTTATAAATCCAGGGCCTTAAAACGGTTATATGGGTTTAAGGCCCCAAAATAGTGAAAATTGTGGTTATGGTGTTTGGGATTACTTCGATAGCTCTCATGCTTATAAGAAGTCTGACACTTATATGTAAATATATATATTTATATATTGTCAAAGGTGTTTCGTATCATGAATAAATTAAATCAAGCCGATTACGAAATAAAATGGAAGTATCAAAGGTCTCAATTCCTATGCGAGAATAAGGGTTTGAAAATCATTATTTCAAAACATCACCTTTATATGTTTTGTTTAAAATTAATCTTTTATCTAAGTCCAACCCTTTGTATATAGGTGCATAAGAGGCATACAACTACTTTCAAATAAAGCACTCTAAGCACATTTATTTGTATCACACATATATACACATTTCATATTAGGGAATGAAAAGCAACGGTAAGCATGTTTCACGGATGTCGGGGGTGCCTAACACCTTCTCCTCGCTTAAGAAAGCCCCCGAACTCTATGAATCTTGGTTTCCAAGACCAATTAAATGGAGTCACATATTGGGCCATATTGCAAAAACTTTCAAAGTTCGGTTGAGTTTATGCAACCATTTAAACTCATATAAACTGGCGGCTCTGTCTAATTCGGCCCAATCAATAAAATCAAACATTTCAAATCATCGGCATTATATGTCGGTCTTTCCAAATATTTCACCCTTTAAGAAAGATCAAAACAACATAAAACATATAAAGGGTAGTGAACGCGATAGGAAGATTTTTCCCGGCGTCGACAATAAATATTCAAACAATTATTTATGTAATTAATATTGTTTATAAAATTTACGGGTATTACATCTTCCCCCCCTTATAAAAATTTGTCCTCGGAATTGGTATAAAGTTACATGAACAGGTGGGGATAGTCCCTCCTTATCTTATCCTCTGACTCCCACATAGCCTCTTTGGTATTTTGGTTTCACCAAATTACTTTTACAGAAGATATAACTTTATTTCTTAATGTTTGCTCTTTCCTATCTACTATTTGGACATTAATTTCTTCATAAATCAGATTCTTTTCTACTTTAATATGCTTATAGGATATCATTTGTTTATTGTCAGGCTTGTACGAATGTAACACAGAAACATGAAACACGTTGTGGATGTGTTCCAGTTCGGACAATAAAGCTACCTTGTACGCTACTTTGCATATCGCTTAAGTACTTCGAATGGTCCTAAGAGCCTCAGACTCAAATTTCCTTTCTTTCCGAATCTTAACTTCCCCTTCCAAGGAGATACTTTTAGAAATATAAAACTTCTGACCTCAAAGTCTCGATTTTGACGGTGCAAATCTACGTATTTCAACTTTTGGTCTTGAGCTGCTACTAATCTGGCTCTTATTATCATCACCACATCTTCCATTTTTTGAACTAACTCTGGACCCAAAAATCATCGTTTAGTGACCTCATCCCAACACATTGGTGTTCTACACTTTCTTTCGTAGAGGGCTTCATACGGTGGCATTTAGATACTCATATGATAACTTTTATTCTAAGAGAATTGTACTAAGGGTAAGTGATCGTCCCAGTTCCCTTTGAAATCCATCACGCAAGCTCACAGCATGTCCTCCATCGTTTGTATGGTTCGTTCACTCTGCTCGTCAGTTTGAGGATGATAAGAAGTACTCAATCTCAACTATTTTCCCATCCTCTCTTGCAAGTTCTTCAAAAAAATTGATGTGAAGCGCGGATTTCGATCAGAAATAATTAACACCGACACTTGATGTCGCGAAACGATTTGCTTTACATACAACTTTGCTAATTTATTTAAATTAAATTGAATTTTTATTGGTAGGAAATGAGTTGTCTTCGTTAGTCGATCTATGATTACCCAAATGGTATTTTAACCATTTTGTGTGATCGGAAGTCCTACCACGAAGTCCATCGTAATATGCTCCCATTTCAACTTTGGTACCTCTAACAGCTGAAGAAAATCGCTCGGCCTCTGGTGCTCCGCTTTTACTCGTTAACAAGTAAGGCATCTACTGACGTACTCTGCAACCTCTCGTTTCATGTTTGGCAACCAAAAGTGTTGTCGATGATCCCAATACATTTTTATGCTTCCTTGGTAAACATAATTTGTCGTATTATGTACCTCATGTAAGATTTCCTCTCTTAATTCAGTTACGATCGGCACCCACACTCAATCTTTGAATCTCAACATACCGTCCTTATCCATCTCGAACTATTCCTCTTCCTTTTCCACTATTCTTTTCCTTATCATCTTGCACTCTTCATCTTTCTCCTGTGATTCCTTCACTCTATCCAACAATGTTGGATGAGCTCATATTACAAACAACTTCTCTTCGGACTCTCGGGGTCCCTTCACTTCTTTTTTTAGTCTTTCCATTTCCTTTATTAGCTCCTCCAGAGATGTCAACTTGCATAATATCTCCCTTTCTTTCCTACTCAACTCGTCGGCTACTATATTTGCCTTTCCCGAGTAATAAAGAGTTTCGCAGTCATAATCTTTAATTATTTCCAACAACCTCCTTTGTTGTATATTTAACTCCTTGTATGTGAAGATATATTTCAGACTCTTATAGTCCGTATATATCTCACATTTCTCCCTATACAAAAAATGTCTCCAGATTTTCAGCATAAAAACTACCGTCGCCAACTCCAAGTCATGGGTAGGGTATCGCTTCTCATAATCTTTCAACTGTCACGACGCATACGCAATGACCTTGCCATGTTGCATTAGCACACAGCCAAGGCCTCTGTTCGACGCATCACTATACACCACAAAACCTCATGTATCATCTAGTAATGGTAATATAGACGCCTTGATCAACCTCTTCTTCAACTCTTTGAAACATTCTTTGCACTTTTCCATCCATACAAACTTCATTGTCTTCCTCGTTAGATTGGTCAACGAGGTTGCTATCTTAGAAAAATCTTGGTTAAATATTTGATATTACCCGGCTAACCCAAATAAACTTTATACTTCTGTTGGCATCTTCGGCTGCTCCCAATTACTTACCGCCTCTACCTTTGCAGGATGTACTGAAATTCCATCCTTGTCTATCACGTGCCCTAAAAATTTGACCTTCTCCATTAAAAATTTGCATTTAGAAAATTTTACGTACATCTTCTCCCTTTTTAGCGTTTCTAATACAATTTTCAAATGTTTGGCATGCTCTTCCTTGATCTTTGAGTAAATCAAAACATCATCAATGAAAACTACCACCAACTTATCCAAATATGGCTTGAAAACTTGGTTCATCAAGTCCATAAATGCTGCTGGAGCATTAGTCAAACCAAATGACATCACAAAAAATTCGTAGTGTATGTAACAGGTTCAAAATGCCATCTTCGGTATGTCTTCCTTTCGTAACTTCAACTGATGATATCCCATTCAAAAATATATCTTTAAAAAACACTTCGCTCCCTTCAATTGATCGAAAAGGTCGTCTATTCTTGGCAAAAGATATATATTCTTAATCATCACTCTGTTCAACTCTCGATAGTTGATACAGAGCCACATTGATCCATCCTTCTTCTTTACAAACAACATCGGTGCTCCCTAAGGAGACACACTTAGCTGAATAAATTCCTCTGTGACGCCCCCAAATTCGGGTATCTTCCAACCTGACATATGGTGCTCCACTATACTAATATCCATACAATCATTCCATTGAAAAACAACCAAATGAATGTAATTACTATCTTCTTATTACAATCAAAGTATAATCCTTCCCAGGTTCATAACCGATTACATCGTTCGTTGTTCATAATGTAGTAATGCATACAAACATACTAATCTATTACACAATGGCTAAGCATCCATCTTTGCTTTGCCCTTATCTCTCTTAGCATTCTCAGGATGTTCATCCTTAACTGCAGTTATATAATTCACGCAAAAAGTGAGCATGACAGCTCAGCAAGTTTAATAAAGGATAATAGTAATACCACATTCATGAATGATATAACAATTCCTACATAACTGAACAATAGTTATGAAGTATCATAAAACAATAATACTTTAACAGTTCATAACATCAATTCCCAAAGTATAGAATAGATTAGGAATTTTGAACCGATCGATAGACCATGAACAGTAACTTTCAGTTTTCATACTTGAAAAGGATCTGCACTAAAGATGTTATGTCCGCATTACTTACGAGCACTTCTAGGTGATCAGCCTATTGTACTCTATGTTGATCAACATTCATTCATTAAACGTATTTACGTTTAATATTTCTGGCAAACTCGCGTGCCCATCGAATAATCGATGAAAAATACTTTTGTTTGTTCATAGACAAACCTTACCTTCATGCCCATACCAATTACTTGGCAAAGAATAGCGTTAACATTTCTATATAGAAAGATATGAATCATAATCAATCTATAACTTACGAACTGTCTAGCCGAGTTAAAATCTGGCATTGACCCTTTCTTTAAAACCAATCGTGCAATTCAGTTCAACGAATCACATAAAACTTGGCTAACTTGGAAGTTAGACAAGCATTAAGAAAACTTGCCTTTTAGCGTCTTCAAATAACTTAATCGATTGACCACAGCCTTTACAGAATCTACATGATATATTCACATAGCACACTGTAATTAGCTAACAAACAAATGTTCACATTGTTTTACCAACTTCTTTCTCTTCTATGTCTTAGTTAACTTAATATTAATAATAAAGTTAACTCAACTAATTACCCTTCGTCCCTGCTCGTTACTCAACTGATGTTATTAACCGGACTCGAACATTGTTGATAAAGTACCAACTTCGTTCAACATTCATGACTCATTAACATGCATTCAATTCCTAAGTTCAATACCATTTACTCTAGTATAGGTAGTATAGGAATAACTTTAATACACTTATGAAGTATACAACCATTACCCCTATAGGTCCCTGAACAATTGAAGTTCAAAACCTAAATCACTATCAACAACCTTGTACTCGCGCGTCATGCCAAGGCATCCTAGTATTAGATGAAGGTGCATTGCAGCTGATTAGCGATAAAGGCTTACGTCTCGTGGCGTATGCATGAGACGATGTGCTTCTGGCGCCATTTAGCGATACCAACTTTCTTTGTTAAAGTGACTGCGGTGTGGCTTTTAACTTACGTCATGCAGCGGCTGCACCTGAACCTCGATCTGAGAACTTTAATAATTTTAAAAAATTTTGTGAAATTCCCGGGGTCATAACTTCTTCGTTATAAGCCCGATTTGGTCCGTTCAAAAGCCTAAAAGTCATAAATGACATACTCTATGCGTTCATATAAGAATTCGGCACTTTTGAATCTAATAACTCAAAATTCACTATTGAGTTCATTTTCTAAGCGTTCGTAAACGTTAATGAGCGTTCAATGCTCGATTTTTCATTTGAAGTCAGAATCCGACGATTCTCGAACCCACAACTCTTAATTACACTATCTCACATGTTGACATTGAAAAACAACGTTTTCAAGTCTCACATCAACTTTCGACCTCTAATCCGGAATTTCAACATTTTCGACGTTTAACGTCTAATTCCGTGAAATTCACCATAATTTCGTTACTAACGTTCTCTAGGCCAAATCACATGGAATACTCCATGGATTTCATATCTACATCCTAACCAAGCAAGATGCATATATAACGTATTAATGGAGTTCAATCGTTTAAAAATAATCGATCTCAACAAACAATATTTTCATGGTTTAAAACTATATCGAACCTTATGATTCCTACGATCTCATGACTTATAGAGATTGAATCTATGGTAAGACATCTTTAATCCACCATACAAGACATATACCACCCATTTATGATCAACCAAGATAAAAGAAAAGTCAAAAGAGATGGAAATGAAAGATAAGAGATATTACCTCAAGAACTCTTATAAATCTCTGGAAAACTCTAAGTCCAATCTTCCAAAATATATGTTGTGTGTAGTTTAGCTCTCCTTCTCTCTCTCAAATAATCTAGGTTAGGCAATTGAAAAACCCTTAAATGACAAACCTTGCCTTCTTATTTATAGGAAACTAGAATGGAGGGCAATATGGACATTACACTCCCCACCTCCTTACTATTCACACTTGGTCACCAAGTAAAATGCTTGGTGACCAAGCATTGTTCTTGGCTTGCACACCAAGGTGGCCAGCCCACCAATGCCATGGTTCATCCCATGGGTTCTACCCATTCGATGACCCACCAGTTCGATCCACGGTTCGGTTTTCTTGAATTGGGCTTAACTAAATTAACATTGGGCCTTGACTTGACTTAACTCATTAATCCCTTGGGCTTTCTCATTCAAATAATTGGGCTAATTATAAACCAACTCAAATGAATTAACATTAAGAGTTAACTTAATTCTATAATACAAATCGTATTCTATACATACAATTCACGTATTCTCTTTGTATACTACTCGTACAATAATCATATTATACTTCGTATTTACTCATCATATTATACATAGATACTAAATAGTACCACAGTTGTATAACACTGGCTTTAATTATAACGCAAATCCCTTTACGCATTTCATTTCCTTCTCGAAAATCAATATACTCAACCCTTAGATTTTAAGTCCGCAGGCAAAAATTATGTTTGCCATAAATGAAATATTATCAGATATTTCATCTTATCACAATATTATATCATTACACGTTTCTCGGAATTTTAAAATAATTCCCCGAACAGAAACGGATGAATAGTGTTTTTACGAAAATTTCTCGGAAAACATTTATTTTCGTCTTGGAAATTTCGAACAATTAATTCTAGCACGTAGCCAGATTACTAACCATATAAACACATTCTAGGTCATAGAACGACCTTCACATAGCTTACTCACATAATAAATCAATTAAATTCATTTAATTCACATAATCAAATAAAAATTTAATTATCATAAAAATCTGATTTTCTCGGGCGTTACATTCTCTCCACCTTATAAGGATTCTGTCCACAGAATCTTAGCTTATAATTACATAAACAAATGAGGAAAATCTTCCATCATTTTACTCTCGAGCTCCCACGTTGCTTCTTCAGCATTGTGGTTTCTCCATAACACCTTCACTGAAGGTATTACCTTATTTCTTAATACTTGCTCCTTCCTATCAATAATTTGAATCGGAAGTTCCTCATAGGAAAAATCTTTCTCTATCTGAATAGATTCATACTCTATTACGTGTTTATAGTCCGGTTTATAAGGACGCAACACTGACACATGAAACACATTATGAATGCGTTCCATTTCTGGATGTAAGGCTACTTCATAAGCCACCTCTCCTACCCTTCTTAAAATCTCAAAAGGTCCTACAAACCTTGGACTTAACTTTCCCTTCTTTCCAAAATGTATCTTCCCCTTCCAAGGCGATACTTTTAGAAAGACAAAAGATCCTACACCGAATTCTCTATTTTCTCTGTGAGGATCTACATACTTCTTCTGCCTATCTTGAACAGCAACTAATCGAGTACGTATTAACTTCACAATGTCTGCCGCCTGCTGTACCATCTCAGGTCCCAACATTCAACGTTCACCCACCTCATCCCAACATAATGGAGTTCGGCACTTCCTTCCATACAATGCTTCGTAAGGCGGCATGCCTATACTAGCATGAAAACTATTGTTATACGAAAATTCCACCAACGGTAGATATTCGTCCCAACTCCCTTTGAAATCCATAACGTAAGATCTTAACATATCTTCAAGCGTTTGAATTGTGCATTCACTCGACCATTAAATGCGAGGATGATACGCCGTACTCAATCTTAACTGCGTTCCCATTTGCTCTTGCAAACTCCTCCAAAAGTTGGATGTGAATCGTAGATCACGATCTGACACAATCGAAATAGGTACTCCATGTCTGGAAATAATTTCCTTGACATACAGCTTAGCTAACTGATCTAGGTTATACCTAACTCCTATTGGTAGAAAATGAGCTGATTTCGTCAATCGATCCACTATCACCCAAATAGCATCGTATCCTTTTCTTGTTGTTGGAAGTCCCACCACAAAGTCCATTTTGATATGCTCCCATTTCCACTCTGGAATTTCTAACGGTTGCAACAACCCACTCGGTCGTTGGTGTTCAGCCTTAACTTTTTGACAATTTAAGCACCTACTAACATATTCTTCTATCTCCCTCTTCATGTTCGGCCACCAAAAGTTCTGACGAAGGTCTTAATACATCTTTGTACTACCGGGATGTATCGAGTACCTCGAACTATGAGCCACCATCATTATTTCCTCCTTTAATTCGGGATCATTTGGAACCCAAATTCTTCCTTCAAAATGAAGTAATCCCTCCTTATCGAGGTTATACTTAGTCTTCTCTTCATCTTCTATCTTCTTCTTTATTTGCTCGCATTCCTCGTTACTCAATTGTACTCCCCTAACCCGCTCTACTATGGTCGGTTGGGTTTCCATGGAAAATAACATTTCCACCGCTTCCTCCAGTAACTTAACTTCTAATTCCATTCTCGCCGTCACTGTTATCAACTCATTCTGAGTTGTTAACATTAACAGTTTCTCTCTACCCTTCCTATTTAGCACATTGGCTACTATATTTGCCTTTCCCGGATGATATAAAATATTATAATCATAATATTTTATTAACTCTAACCACCTTCTCTGTCTCATATTCAACTCCTTCTGTGTGAAGATATATTTCACACTTTTATGGTCCGTGTATATCTCACACTTCTCACCATATAGATAATGCCTCCATATCTTCAAGGAAAAAACTACAGCTGTCAATTCCAGATCGTGAGTAGGATAGACCTTCTCATAATCCTTCAGTGACGTGACGCATACGCAATAACTTTGCCATGCTGCATGAGCACACAACTCGGTCCTTTATGCGAAGCATCGCTATACACTATAAAGTTCCCTATATCATCTGGTAAGGACAATATAGGTGTCTCACTTAACCTCTTCTTCAACTCCTGAAAACTGTTCTCACATTTTTCAGTCCACACAAACTTCACCGACTTTCTTGTCAGATTTGTCAATGGAGTAGTTATTTTAGAAAAGTCCGGAATGAACCTTCTATAATATCCCGCTAACCCCAGAAAACTCCAAACCTTAGTTGGCTTTTTCGGTTGCTCCCACTCATTAACTGCTTCCACTTTTGCTGGATCTATGGAAATGCCAACTTTATCAATAACATGTCCTAGAAACTGCACTCTCTCAAGCCAAAATTCACACTTTGTGAATTTCGCATACAACTTCTCCTTCCTTAGTGTTTCCAACACTATTCTTAAATGTTCTGCATGATCTTCTGACGTCTTTGAATAGACTAGAATATCATCAATGAACACTACGACGAACTTGTCCAAATATTGTTTGAACACTCTGTTCATCATATCCATAAATGCGGCCGACACATTAGTCAACCAAAACGACATTACCAGAAACTCGTAATTACCATAACGAGTTCTGAACGTTGTCTTAGGTACATCCTCCTTCTTTACTTTTAACTGATGATACCTCGTGCGCAAATCTATCTTAGAAAAATACTTTGCCCCTTTCAACTGATCAAATAGATCATCGATCCTGGGCAATGGGTATTTATTCTTAATCGTCAACTTGTTCAACTCTCGATAGTCGATACAAAGTCTTAACGACCCTTCCTTCTTCTTGACAAACAACACCAGTGCTCCCCAAGGAGACACACTCGGTTGAATGTACTTTCTATCTAATAGTTCTTACAACTGAACCATTAACTCCTTCATCTCAAATGGTGTCATCCGATATAGTGCCCTTGAAACTGGTGTCGTTCCTGGTAACAGATCAATTACAAACTCAACTTCCCTGTCCGGTGGAATACCCGGTAACTCCTCCAAAAATACATCCACAAACTCTTGCACTATTGGTATCTGGTCCAAGGATGTTCCCACTCTCTAGTTATCCACAACATGGCACAGATAACCTACACACCCTTTTCTCAACTTCTTCCTAGCTTGTGTCATCGACATACAACAAGAGCGTCTCGGTGATTTACTACTGAGGAACACTACCTTGGTTTTCTTAGAAAGCCGAAGGTTTACACTTTTCTTATGGCAATCTAATATAGCCTTATGGTTAACCAACCAATCCATACCAAGAATTACATCAAATTCTTTTAACCTTATCGGTACTAAATCTACCGATAACTTATTCCCTCTAATTTCTACGCAACAATCCTTATGAATATGTTCAATGGGGATTATCTCTTCATTTGCTACCTTAACGTCTAAAGGTATTGGCAACTTCTCAGGGATTAAACCTAATCGCTTAGCAAATTCACATGCTATAAAAGAACAAGTAGGACCCGAGTTAAATAGCACATAAGCATTTATCTTATTGACCGGAATGATACCTGCTACCACATCCGTTGATGCAACCTCATCTTGGATAGTCATATTAAACGTACGGGTCGAGGGTCTACCCACCGATGGTGTTGGTCCAGTAATGGTTAACTTACCACTACCAGAACCTTTCTTCGGGCAGTTTCTTTCCATGTTGTCTAATGACCCACAGACAAAACACCCCTGGTTCTTCTTAGGGTTAGGACAGTTGGGTGACAAATGCCCCTCCTACCCATAGTTGTAGCAAACTGCTTTCCCCTTTAAACAGACTCCCATATGAGTCTTTCTGCATGTCTTACATGATTTTGTTCTCCGCTTGGGCTTTCCATGCTTTACCCCGGTATTCCTAGGGTTAAAACTTTTCCTCTTCGGCAAGTTGCCGCTTCCGCTTACAACTTCTGCCTTACCCACTCCCTCTAACTTACTCTTGTTCTTTGGCTCTTTGTGGTACTGAGACAATGCCTCACCACCACCTTTAGCTATAATCGCCTTTTCCAGAATGGTCCCGTAGGAAGCACTCTGAAAAACCGATATCCTACTGTAGAGCCAGGGTTTTAAGCCCTACTCAAACCTGCGTGCCTTCCTCTCCTCTGTATCCACCTGGTGTGGAGAAAATCTTGCCAATTCATTGAACTTGGAAGCATATTAGGGAACTTTCATATCCCCCTGCTTAAGTTCTAGGAACTTGATCTCCATCCTACCCTACATACTAGTAGGGAAATAGTTCTCGAAGAAGACCTTCTTAAACTGTTCCCACATAAAAGCTTCGGTTCTAGCCCGCCCCTAGTGAGCCTCCCACTAGTAGTTGGCTTCTCCCTTCATCATGTAAGTCACAAAAGAAGTCTTCTGGGCCTCACCTATGTTTGTTATCACAAACGCCTTTTCAATCTCTTTTACCTATATCTAGGCTTCTAAAGGGTCTGTCGTTCCTCAGAACTCAGGAGGACCCACACTCTTAAATTCCTTAAAGGTAGTTGTTCTTACTACCCCAGGAGCTACAGGAATCCTACCCCCAACTTGGTTAAATGCAGCCGTTAATAAATTAACGAAGTCTTGCATAGGGTTATTAGGAACCCCCCCCCCTGATTCTCATTATGAGACTCGGCCTCTTCGTTACATTGTCTCCTTCTTGGCGACATAATTATGATTAAATAAATAAAGTTTTGTTATTATCTATTTAACTACTCAGTTATCATTTTCAATCAATAACAACCATTCATACCATAACAAGCACATTTAATAAAAACTTCATTATATAAATATGCTTTCATAGTCAAAACTATTTACATCATGTTCCCTTAGCCAAAAGCTATTATATATTATTCCGCGATTGCCTTCTATAAAATTGGGATTTACAAAAAGACTACCCTTTAATTATACAAAAGAGGGTTTTACTTCATTACCATATACACAAAAGATCTAACGATCTACTAACACTATCGAACGACATTCTCATATTTCTGATTAGCCAGAATCGACACAATATCTCGACTAATGGTATGTCGAGTCTGTCCGGACTCAATGGAATAACAAGCAATTTTCAGCTTGAAATCCTCATGAGCGCACTCGTGGATGTATGACATCCTAGCTATCTTCTAGTCTTTTTCAACCAGTTTCTTTTGAAGTTCTAGAACCTCATCCTTATAGTCCCGTGTTTTATCTGTCATAAGCACTTTCTCGTCGTGCTCTGACTCAAAGTCTGCCTCTGCAGATTCCTTCGCCTCATATAGGGCGGTTATCTCCTCATTCTAGGTTTCTATCACAGTGCGCAGATGCACATTCCAATCCAACACAGACAGATACAACGATCTCATTGCATCTAGAGGTGTTGACTCCTGAGTAGGTACCACCGTATTAACCATTGTCACCTCCATTTCCTCCTCTACGTCCAGCATCTCATTAAGGTATGATGCTAAACCCATCGTCTCTTCAGAGTATTCCTCCTCAGATATGTACTCCTCAATGTCTGAGTCTTCTAGTACAACTAACGGTACCTCCGCCACTAGCATTGGTACTACCTCCACTTGGTTTACTGACTCTTCACTAACAACGTGAATGTCTCTATACATCATGCTATCGATCGACATCTACAATAGCACATAACAAGTTAATTAGTACATAATACACAATAGTATAAGCACAAATCACATATAATTTATTTAAGATTAATTTCCATCTTTTAATTCTTTCGATACTGAGTTATCTCAATACCTTAATAATTCAATGGACTTGAATTTCATTCTTCGGACTTTACCTTCCTTACGAGGTTATTAGCCTAAGGTTCTTCCCCCTTAAGTTTTATAACCTAAGGCTTTGATACCAACTCAGCGCCCCAAATTACGGTATCTTTAACTTGAGCATATGGTGTTCCACTATATTAATATCCATACAATCATTCCATTGAAAAACAACCAATGAATGTAATTACTATCTTCTTATTACAATCAAAGTATAATCCTTCGAGTTCATAGCAGATTACATACGTTAGTTGTTGACATAATGTAGTAATACATACAAACATACTAATCTATTACTATGAAAGCTAAGATGGATGCTTAGCCATTTTGATTGTAATAATTAAGATAGTAATTATATCTATTGTTGTTTTTCAATGGAATGATTATGATATGATATTAAATAGAATGGAGCACCATATCCAAGTTAGAGGATACCCGAATTTGGGGCATCATCCTCACATAGTAATTCTTGCGGTTGTATCATCATTTTCTTCATTTCTATCGGCGCCATAAGATATGGAGCTTTTAAAATCAGTGCAGTTCCCGGTACTAAGTCTATTACGAATTTGATTTCTCTGTCTGGCGGAAGGGCGGGCAGATCGTCTGGGAATACATCTTGAAATTGTCTCACTATCGATATGTCTTTCATTTATACTCCCTTTTTCTAAGTATATATGATATAGGCTAAATAACCTACACATCATTTCCTTAATAAATTCTTAGCCTGCATCATCGTAAGGCAACACGATTGTTTAAGCGATGAGCTACTATAAAACACTACCTTAGACCAGTTCAGAGTCTGAAGGTTCACACTTTTCTTTTGATAGTCAATTATCGTAGCTTGGTTATATAACTAATGCATTCCTAATATCACATCAAATTCTCCCAATCTTATCAGAATCAAGACTACGCTTAGTTTATAACCCCTAATTTTTGCACAATAATTACGGTATATGAACTCTACGGGGATTACTTCCTTATTCGTAACTTCTATATTCAAAAGATTCTCTAATCGTTCTTGGGGTAAGTCTAGTCATTTACCAAATTCTTTAGATATAAAGGAATAGGTAGCACCCGAATCAAATAATGCATAGGCATTCATATTATTGATTGGGATAATATCTAACACCACGTCCTTTATAGCTACTGCGTCCTAGACCGTCATATTGAATGTTCTGGCAGTCGATCGATTGGGTTGAGTCGGTCCACCAATCATTAGCTTACTGCCTCCTCCCTGATTGTTTCTTCCTCCGCCACTTCCTTTCTTTGGGCAATTTTTATACTGATGCTCCGTTGATCCACAAGCAAAACATCCTTTGATTTTATTCAATTTTGGGCATTTTGGTGATATCTGCCCTTCTTGGCCACAGTTATAAAAGACACTGCGCCCTTTCTAACATTCCCCTTGGTGATTATTCCCACACTTCGAACATGCTTTACTTCTTTTTTTAAATCCTCTAAGGTGACTTCCCGTATGATTGTTGTTTATTTTATTGTTGTTGTTATCCTATTTCCTTTTTCTTTGGTTACTTCCTCTACTGCTCCTTCCTCCACAACTTTCCCTTCCAGTATTCTTACTCTTCTTTTTTTTGTTTTATTGACTCAGAGCCTCACTACCTCCTTCAACGATGATAGCCTTCTCCAACAGCGTAGAAAACAAATCGATTTAGAGCACTGACAGATTGTTGAATAACCAAGGTTTCAGTCCTAGTTCAAAATGTCGAGCCTTTCTTTCTTACGTATCAACTTGGTGTGATGCAAAATGTGCGAGTTCGTTAAACCTTGTCGTAAATTAGGTCACAATCATCTCTCCCTACTTTAGTTCAAAGAACTTAACCTCCATTCGGTTCTGCATGCTCTTTAGGAAGTAATTCTCGAAGAACAGCATCTTAAACCTTTCCACGGTATGATTGCTTCTCTCGCTCTCTGCTGATTCACTTCCCACCAAAAGTTTGCCTCGCCCTTCATCATATAAGTAGCGTACGCAGTCTTTTGGTCATTTCCCACACGAGCGATGACAAAAGCTTTCTCCATCTCCTTGATCCAAATTTGAGTTTCTATAGGATCGGTAGTTCCCCTAAATTCTAGAGGTCCTATACTCTTTAAATCTTTGAAATAGGTTTTAGGAACCACTTAGGGGTTGTTTCGCACGGGTTCATTGTTTCTTCCTCGAAGGACTTTTCCTAAAAAGTCGACTAATCGTTGGATAAGGTCTACTTGATCCCTCTCATTATTAACTAATTCTTCCGTGGCTTTTTCTAAAATAAACTTCATATTAATACCTTATAATATTCTTCAAGTATTCAATATTTAAAAGTAGTAATCACATAACACATTTAATTAAAAATATTTATATTCATATGCCAAAATTAGTACATCTTTCAAAATTGTCTCCTATAATACTTTTATAAATGTTATCATATATCCCCTATTATAACAAAAGATAGGGAATACTAATATACTACCCCACTAAAAAAATATGGGGTTCACATAAAATTTCATACATCTTACACAAAAGATGGGATTCAACAACAATACATATATAACTACTACTACTAGACTTCTACTAACTATCAACCCAACATCCCACGCTCCACAACACTCTTGTACTCTACCTGCCCCATGTGGGCCATCAAATCTCTGCTCAGGGTGTAACGGGTTTGTTCCTGCTCCACCAGATAGTGGTATACGCCATCAATCCATCGGTCCATGGTCGTTGGAAATGCATAGCCCATCTTGTTCATTTTCCTCTTCTTACAACTTACCTCATCCTCTAAGTCTTCAGCTCTATCATTAGCTTCCTCCCACTTCTCCTCGAAGTGGATCCTTTCCATAACTTCTAACTCAAGTTGTGTGCCAAAAGCCTTATTCTCAGTCTTCTCACTCAAGGCTCATTCGGAATGCTCAAGCTTACCAATCAGCTCCACATTTCTAGATAACAAATGGTGAATGAGTGTCCCTAACAGTGTCCCTACTTCCTTGCGATATGCAAGTTCTACCTCCATCTCCTGCATCTTAAGCTACATCTCATATGCCTCAGTCTTCAGATTCTGCATCTCAGTCTGATTCTCCTGAACCTTGGTCTCTAGCTCCTCAACTTTGCATCCTAACTCTAGGATTCATTCCTCATACTCTCCCAACATTCGATCCTCAAAGGTGATTTCATCAAAATCTCCCACGGGCTCATCCTCCATAGGTTCTTCTTTTGGATCCGACTCCATCTCCTTATCCTCGTCATCTTCGATAGGGGTCACTGCCAAAATGGGCTCAGCTACCAAAGGTGGCTCATATATCACGTGTATGTCATGTGGCTCCTCCTCCACAGTCCTACTAGGTTCTCCCATCTCAGGCATCCTACAACCACCAACACAAAACAAACAAACAACAATTCCATTTGAACGTCAAAATAAAAAATAAATTCATTGTAGGGAATGAAAATATATTTCATAATGCTACTGACTCTCTAGGAAAAACTCTACATGAGTTTTATCTCCTTATATTCACTAAATTTTTCTAAAGTTATAGTCTAAGGATTCTCACTCCTAAGGTTTATAACCTAATGCTTTGATACCAACCTGTGACGCCCCCAAATTCAGACACTTCTATCTCGAACTTGGTGCTTCACGATCTAACTCTAATAATAAACTAAATTCTTATACAGCGGAATAATAGAATAATTTACATTTATATAATATAAACATTCTTGTCCCAAGGTCTCGCAACCATGACTATCTTAATACATAACTTAAACGATCACATAACTTAATAAATAATTCTAATTAAGTCTCATTATAACATAATCATAAACTTTTAACATAAAGTACTAAAACTACTCCATAGCCTTGCCCTTGCCCTTGCCTTTATCCTTTCCTAAGTTACTGCCTTGCTCTGCCTTAACTAAAATATTTTTGGGAAATAAGAATGAGCAACTAATTTGCCCAGTAATAAAGAAATAAGGGTAAATGAGCATTGTATACACTCGAAATTTTGCATTCATGTTACTAACCCTGCAGGAGGGCAAAATCGTCTTCCAGAGATAACCCTGGATGTAAGGCCCCAACTTTTTTTAAATAAAGAATATTTTTTCTCGAAATATATTTTTGAATATTATGGTGTGAATATGATATAATGTTATAGTTATGGGTAATATTTAAAAATTTTGCAAAGTAAGCAAGTTGATATAAAATATTCGTTGTGTCGGGGAATATTCGATTAGTCGGGGAATATTCATTTTAATAGGGAATATTCGTACGATGACACAATCATTGGTGGATCCCACAAAGAAAGTATTGTCGTAGTTAGAAAACGGCAGAATTATCTTTTTATAAAAATAACTGCGAAAGTTTTACCGTTAAACTGTTGAACTACCCAGTGGTAAAAGTACAGTAATACGAGTGGTTGCATAGTACACACGGTATTGATTATTGATGCTTACGTCAGAAGCCACTCAGTTTACTCAATTATTGCTACAGTAATTACTGCATAGTATCTCACGTTATTTGATTCAATTATTGTCGATATTTTATATATTATTAAATCAATAATTGAGATGACAAGTTATTCATATTATTATTTGCAATATTGACGATGTCTAGAAAGTTCTGTCGATGAGAGGTTTGGTCACCTAATTGCGCACTAATAAGGAGAAATCCTTATCGGAAAGCCCCCTCTTTCCTGGGAATGATCTAGTTGTTAAATATTGTGAGTTATAATAATAATGATAAATAATTTTTGAAGTATTAAGAATGTGTTTATTGAAGATAAGTGAATTACAAAAGTTAGAGGGGAATAATGCAAACTCGAAAAACTTTATGGGTACCAAAGTGTAATAAGTTAAATTAATCTGGACCGTCGGTGGTGGTTTTAATAGTAAATCAATATGGACCGTCGGTGGTGGTTTTAAAAGTAAATCAATCTGGACCGTTCGTGAATTAGTTACTATTTAGTCCATCCTCCTATAAATAGAAGCTTAATTCTTCTTTCATTCTCACCAATTCACTGAGATTCACAAGATAAGATATATAGAGAGAGAAACTATAGAGAGAAAAAAGAAGAGTATTCTGCCACATCACTATTGCAGTATCCAGTCTTCTACTAAGGTAAGGGATGTTATTTTAGTTTGGTAAGGGATGTTATTTTCATTTGGTAAGGGGTATTATTTCTTTCGTATTCATAAGGAATACTATTTTTCGTATTCATCCTTTAATATGTCAAAATAACCTGTCTACGCGGATTATGTACCGTATGATAGGTGAAAATCCAATTGCAGTTTTGTATGTTATTTCTTTTCATATTCTTAAATCTAAACTTACTATGGTAAGTATTGCTTCTATAATCCTTGAAATTGGTGGAATATTCATGAGTTTTACGCTTCATCCAGTATCGTTTAATTAGAATATTGATCTGAACTTTCTTATTAAATATCAATATTTTCACCCGGGGAACTATTTATGGGTTACTATTCACTATACTATTATTCACTCAGGTATTCGGGTCACTTTTCATGCCAGGGTACTATTCACAAGTTACTATTCATGGGTTACTATTCACCCGATTACCATTCACTCAAATATTATTCACTCTAGTATTCGGGCACTTTTCGTGCTAGAGTACTATTCATGAGTTATTGTTCACTCAGTTACTATTCACTCAAATATTGTTCACTCAGGTATTTGGGGCACTTCTCATGTCGGGGTTACTATTCACGGGGTACTATTCCCGAAGTACTATTCACGAGGTACTATTCACCCGAAAAATTTATTCATTTTTTGTAAAAATTATTTTGATACGTGGATATTATTCTTGAATTTTACTCCACAAAGCAGTATCATGTTGACAATTTGGATATTTTTAAACTCTGGATAAATTTAAAGTCTTTAATAATTATCCTTGATTTCGTTTGATTAATGCTTATATCATTGTCATTATCCTCATGCTTATATTGTGATGAAAGTCATCTTTGGCTTACGTGCATAGATGGACTTTTAATTGGTATGATTAATACTAGGTATCATTCGGTATAATCATGACCCGTAATATTACAAATGATGTGGTAAAAATCATCATTGGCCTGTAGTGCATTGATGGATAGTTGTTGGTATGATTATGACCAGGGATTATTCGGTATAATCATGACTATTGATGATTACATGAATATCCTTGGCCCGTAGTGCAGGGATGATTCGATGATGTGGTTTATTTATTAAGCTGAGTCTCAGTGATAAAACTATTGAAAAACTTTTTAAATCATAGAAGATAGTAGATATCTTGCTCTACTTGACTCTTCTAATGGATTGCTTGTTCCGCTGTAGTTAAACTTGTTGTCTATTATATTTTATCAGTTTAACATTATTGAAGGCTAACGATAATTTATTCTTCATTATCTTAGTAGAAGATTTAATGTATGAGGAGATACGTGTTAAAATCTTGGATAAGAAGGATCATATTCGACACTCAAAGGTTATACCTCAAGAGTTGGAATCTCAAATGAAGTCAAGGTATCCTCATCTCTTCGGCATACTAGGTACGTACGTAAATTTCGATGGAAAAATTTCATAAGGAGGGGAGATTGTGAGACCCAAATTTTATGAATAAAGATTTAATTTTCTCGAAATATTTTTTTTAATATTATGGTGTGGATTTGAGATAGTGTATAGTTGTGGGTAGTATTTATAAATTTTGCAAAGTATGCAAGTTGTTATAAAATATTCTTTTTGTCGGGGAATATTCGTACGACGGTACAATCATTGGTGGACCCCACGACGAAAGTATTATCGTAGTTAGCAAACGACAAAATTATCATTTCTTATAAAAATAATGGCGAAAGTGTTACCGTTAAAACTGTTGAACTACCCGGTAGTAAAAGTACAATAATATGCATGGTTGCATAGTAGCACACGGTATTGATTATTGATGCTTACGTAAGAAGTAACTCAGTTATACTCACTTATTGCTACAGTAATTGTTGCATCATATATCTCATATTATTGATTAAATTATTGTCACAGTATCATCTGCATAATATGTTATATTATGAAATCAATAATTGAGACAATAAAGTTATTCATATTATTATTTGCAATATTGACAATGTCTTGAAGTTCTATCAAGGAGAGGTTTGGTCACCTAATTGCGCGCTAATAAAGAGAAATCCTTATCGGAAAGCCCCCTCTTTCCTGGGAATGACCTGGTTGTTAAATATTGTGAATTATAATATTAATGATGAATAAGTTCGTGTTAATTAAGGATGAAATTGATAGTTCCATTGTGTTCGAATTATTAGTGTTAGTGGAAATCAACATTTATTTCGATAATCATTGATGTCAGGAGGTTATATTGACCAATCGGGTAATTAACCGGATAAATGAGCAATTAATTGCTATTGATTTACATGATTATAACTATTTATTCACATGTGTGTACTATTGATTCACATTCATTTAATATTAGGGGAGTTGTTGCAAGATTGATAATACTTGCATGACTAAGTTAAAAATGGAGGTATAGATGGAGGTACTATATTGTAATTCGTATTTTTACATGTCTAGAACTATTGAGTCACATGATTTACTATTGATTCACATGATTTACTATTAGGGGAGGTGGTGCAAGTTTGATAATACTTGCGAGGACTAAATTAAAATGAAGAAAAAGAGGAAGGTATTATACTGTAATATTTCGAGCCCCAAAACGTGCAATTATCGAAGCTATATTTTCTTATAAATAGAAGCTCATTCTTCCTTCATTTCTCACCAATTCACTAAAGCTATACAGCAATTATTATAGAGAGAAATTATAGAGAGAAAGAAGGAGAGAAGTCCGCTACCTCTCTATTCTAGTATCCAATCTTCTTTTGAGGTAAGGGATATTATTATTATAGTAAGGGGTATTATTTCTTTCGTATTCATGAAGAGAGCTTTTGTTATTCCATTCTTTATTATTTACATTAGAATAACTTTTCATGTCATGCAGAGTTACGCACGCTTTGGTGAATTCTTATGTTATTCCATTCTTTATTATTCTGTTGGAACATCCTGTCTGTGCGAATTACGCATGACCTGGTTCCATTCTTTATTATTGTGTTGGAACATCCTGTATGTGCGGATTACACATAACCTGGTTCCATTCTTTATTATTCTGTTGGAATATTCTGTCTGTGCGGATTACGCATGACCTGGTTCTATTATTTATTATTATGTTGGAATAACCTGTTTGTGCAGTCTATCGCATTCATGGTGAATTCTTCTGTTATTCCATTCTTTATTATTCTGTTGGAATAACCTATCTATGTGGATTACCACATGCATGGTGAATGATCCTTTGTATTCATTCTATCTACGTGGAATACCGCATGGCGGGTGAAAATCCATTTGCAGTTTCGTATATTCTATTATACTCGTATGAGATATCATTTCTTTTGTACTCTTCATGGAATATCATTTTTTTGGTATTTTTCTGTTACGAGTTACTATTCACCCGGTTACTATTCACTCTAGTATTATTCACTTGGGTATTCGGGGCACTTTTCGTGTCGGAGTAGTATTCATGAGTTACTATTCACCTGAATATTATTCACTCGGGTATTTGGGGTATTTTTTATGTCGAGGTACTATTCACGAGGTACTATTCCCAAAGTACTATTCATGGGGTACTATTCACGACGAAAAATTAGTTCTTTTCTGTCCAAATTATTTTTGGTACATGAATATTATTCTTGAATTTTACTCTACAAAGCAGTATCATGTTGACAATTTGGACGTTATTGATTCCTGGATAAATTAAATTATAAATCTTTAAAATTTATCCTTGAACTTGTTTTATTGAATTATTATGTCATTGTCATCATCTTCATGCTTATATTGTGATGAAAGTCATCTTTGGCTTACGTGCATAGATTAACTTGGTATGATTATGACCAGGAATTATTCAATATAATCATGACCATAATGTGACGAATGATGTGATGAAAGTCCTCATTGGCCTGTAGTTCATTAATGGACAGTTGTTGGTATGATTATGACCAGGGATTATTCGGTATAATCATGACCATTGATGATTACATGAATATCCTTGGCCGTGGTGCAGGGATGATTGGATTTTATTTATTAAGCTGGGTCTTAGCGATAAAGTTGATGAAAAACTTTTTAAATCATATAAGATAGTAGATTTTATGCTCTACTTGACTCTTCTAATGGATTTCTTATTCCGCTGCAGTTGTTGATCTAAAACTTGTTGTCTTTTGTATTCTATCAGTTGTTATACTATTGAAGGCTAAATATAATTTATTCTGCATTATCTTTGTCATAATATTTCTTACTGGGCTAGTTGAGCTCACCCTTTCTTTCATTGTTCTCTTCAGGAAATGAGAATATAGCTGTGACGAGTCGGGGAATGGAGTGATGGTCTAGGATAAGTGGCCTTAGTAGTCCTCACTATTCTACAGAATAATGTGATAATAATTGTAATGAGGACTCCATTGAGTGTGGATATTGTCTAGATGACAATATTCTTGTTTAAACTCTCAACTATGTTTTGTCGTATTTTACACGACTGTTGTATAATTAAGTTGTATTTGAATTTATGTACCACGAATCTGGCGACTCAATATGGGTGATGTGTACCTGTTTTGGGGGCGTCACATAGACCGGCTAGTAAAAGAAGTCCTAATTCCAAACCCAGACATTGAGTTAAGGAATCAAAGGCGCAAACAAGAAATAAAGAAACGGTTATCAAAGATATACTTCGTGGTACATACCGAGGGTATAAATGAGGATATCCCAAATGATAACTGCTCAGAAGATCAGATCCTGATCCCTCACATCAATACGGCTAAGGAGAACCGGTCAAAGAAAAACATTGACCCCGATGTGAACTCAGTCAAGGTCATTATCCAAGAGGAGGAGGATGACAACTACCCCTTCATCACAGTTGTCCACCGGGACTTGACCTTAGGCAATTGGAGCAGCAGTCCTTGCATTTTCTGGAAAGGGTAAAAAGGGTAGAAAATCCCTCTGTCCTGCCATGTAGATATCATTAACTAATTACTTTTGTTGTATAGTACTAGCAATTACTTTTGTCATGTCATGCTAACACTTTGTATGATCAAACAATTTCATATATTAAGTGAAAGCATTTTGTTTTTAGGACTCCAGAGTTAGGTTTTTCTAAACTTGCTGATGGAATGCCAATTCTTCATAATTACTGCAACTATGATGTAAAGTTGGACTTCAGCTTGATGTAAATTGAGCAAGAGGACTATGAGGTGCCTGAGGAGATCAAAGAATGGGTCAAAGATAAACCAAAACCAAACCTTGATCAAACCACCTTCGTCAACCTTGGAACCTCAGAAACCCCCAAATAAATCTAGATTGGCATGGACCTTACCCCAAGCCAAAAGAATGACATGGTTCCTTTATTGACCCAGTTCTAGGATGTGTTTGCATGGTCTCATAAAGACATGATCAGTTTGTCAACTGATATCATCATTCATCGCCTACCCATTAAAGAGGGATTCAAGTCAGTCAAACAGAAGCTCAAGCGATTGAAACCTGAGTGGAGTTTTAAAGTCAAGGAAGAAATTGTGAAACATTTCAAAGCTTGTATAATCATGATATCAACCTACCCTGAGTGGCTATCCAACATAGTCCCCATACCTAAACCCGAAGAGAAAGTGCGAGTATGCATGGATTATAGGAATTTGAACAAAGCTTGTCTCCAAGATAATTTAGTGGTACTATTTATCCAAATACTCATAGACAACACAACTCAGTATGGCATGTACTATTTTGTTGATTGCTTTGCTGGGTACCATCAGATCATGGTTGTTGAAGAGGACCGGGAGAAGACAATATTCATCACTATCTAGGGAACCTTTTGCTACAGATAGTTATCATTTGGCCTCATCAATTTCGGTGCCACCTATCAGTGAGCCATGATGGCTCTTTTCCATGATTTAATGCACAAAGAAATAGAAGTCTATGTGGATGACATCATCATCAAATCCCGGAGGGAGGAGGACCACATAGACCATCTCAAAAAGCTTTTCAACCGGTTACGCAAATATAACTTGAAACTGAATCTGGCCAACTGTGCCTTCGGCATAAAGTCAGGCAAGTTGTTGGGATTTCTAGTGAGCCACAAAAGAATTGAGCTAGATCCTACCAAAATTCAAGTCATCACTGAAATGCCCGTGGCCTGGATAGAGAAGAAAATACGGGGATTTCTGGGGAGAATAAATTTCATCAGCAGATTCATCTCCCAATTCACAGCAACTTGTGAGCCCCTCTTAAAGTTGTTAAGGAAGAACTCCTCCAAGAAGTGGAATGAAGAGTGTAAAAAAGCCTTCCTTTCCATCAAAGAGCAATTGGTCAGAGCTCCTATCTTGGTACCTCCAAGGGATGACGTTCCCCTGTTTATTTACCTGTCAATCAATGACAATGTCATGGGCTGCATGATGGGACAAAAAGATGATAAAGGCAAGGAAAGATCTATCTATTACCTCAAGAAGAGATTCAGTACTAGCGAGCACAAGTGCACCTTGATTGAAAGACTTATTGTGCATTAGCATGGGCTTCCATGAGATTACAACATTATCTCCATGGTCACACAACTCATCTCATATCCCGCATGGATCCTCTAAAGTATGTATTCAACAAACCCATGTTGAATTTTCGGCTGTCCAAATGGCAGTTGATACTCCAGTAATTCGACATCATCTACGTGACCCAAAAGTCTATCAACGATCAAGGAATTGCAGATGAACTGGTCGCAACACCATCAGGGGATTTCAAACTCTTGGAAATATATTTCTTCAATGAAGGAGTAATGACAATTCAGCAACACCATCAGGAGAATACAGTCCAATCGTGGAAAATATATTTTGATAGAGTTGTAAACATGGAAGGTGTCGGAGCAGGGATAGTTCTGGTGTCTACTTTGGGAGAATAGTATCCCGTTGCAGTTTGTCAGCACTAACAACACAACTGAGTACAAAGGTTATATAATAGGGTTGAAACTAGCCCAATCCATGGGTGTCAAATGGTTAACTGTCTTTGGGGATTCTGAGCTGGTAATCAAACAAACCATTATGGTCTATCACACCAAAGAACTGCATTTGCTGCCTTACCATCGACAAGTTTTCCAGATTGCTTCAGAGTTTAAAGAAATATCCTTCCTCCACATTCCTCAGAATAAGAATGACTTTACGGATGCGTTAGCAACTTTAGCCTCCTTGATCAACATATCTGAGAGGGGAGGCATTCCAAATATCAAATTCGCAAGCCAAGAGGCACTAGCCTATGCAAATTATATAGGAGAACTATCGGATGAGCTGCCTCCCATCCAACACCCTTGGTACCATTCCATGAAAGAGTATCTGCGAGATGTGTGACGCCTCCAAAATAGGCATACATCACCCATCTTGGGTCACCAAATACAAGGTATAAAATTCAAATACAAGCTTAATTATACAACCGTCATATAAAATACGACAAAACATAGATAAGAGTTTTAATACGAATATTGTCTTCTAGACAATATCCAAACTCAAATGGAGTCCTCATTACAATTATTATCACACTATTTCATAGAATAGTGAGGACTACTATAACACCATCTCGGACCATCACTCCGTTCCCCGACTAGTCCCGGCTACGTTCTCATTTCCTGAAGAGAACAATGAAAGCAAAATGGTGAACTCAACTAGCCCAGTAAGATATATTATGACTAAGATAATGTAGAATAAATTATCGTTAGCCTTCAACAGTGTTAAACTGATAAATTACAATAAACATCTAGTTTAATTGCAGCGGAACAAGAAATCCATTGGAAGAGTCAAGTAGAGCATGATATCTACTATCTTCTATGATTTAAAAAGGTTATCATCAATTTTATCGCTGAGACTCAGCTTAATAAATAATCCACATCATCGAATCATCCGTGCACTACGGGCCAAGGATATTCATTAGTATCACAACCATGAATTATTCATGCACTACGGACCAAGGATATTCGTGTTTTCACCAATGGTCATGATCATGCCAACAACTGTTCATCAATGCACTACGGGCCAATGAGGACTTTTACCACATCATTTGAAACATTACGGTCATGATTATACCGAATAATCCCTGGTCATAATCATACCAATCAATAGTCCATCTATGCACTACGGGCCAAAGATGACTTCTATCACAATATAAGCATGAGGATGATGACAATGATATAAGAATTCAACTAAAAGAAAGCAAAGGATAAATTTTTAAAGATTTATAATTTAATTTATCAAGAATTCAATTATGTCCAAATTGTCAACATGATACTACTTTGTGGAGTAAAATTCAAGATTTATATTGTATCAAAAATGATTTGGACCGAAAAAGAATCTATTTTTATCATGAATAGTACCCCGGGTAAATAGTAACTGAGTGAATAGTACACCGTGAATAGTACTTCGGGAATACTATCCCATGAATAGTACTCCGGCATAAAAAAGTTAAAATTTTTTAAGATTGTTCAGAATAATATTTTCATGAAAAGATACTAGATGAAAGGCCATTTTCAAGTATATTCTACTAATTTCATGGAGTATAGAAGCCAAAACGTTAACAAAACGAGTGTAGAATTCGAAATCTGAAATGAAATAATATTACTTACATGTTATAGAGTATGGAAGAAAATATTATTTCTTACAAATACTGAACAAAAATAATATTTCTTACCCTAAAAAGAAGAGTATTCCGACTGGTAGGGGGGGGATATTCTTGAAGAAATATTTCATTATTTTCTAGCTCAAAGCTTCTTAAAAATCTAAAGAAATAAGCTCAATATTATAGAAGAAGAATTCTCTGGTTTTGGTGTGATTTTCAATCTAAACTAAGCATCCTATTTATAGGAGAATGGAAGGATACTATTTATAAAAGTTTTTCACAGACCAGCAATAAAACCATCACGGGCGAACGAATCATCTGGAAAAAAAAATTTAGAATTCATTATGCAGACACTATGCAAACACTATACATAATAAAATATAATATATTCTATTTTTTATAAAAAGCAGAACTTATAAAATAAAAATATATATATATATATATATATATATATATATATATATTAATCCTACTTACACACACACCCCCCCACACCCATTATCAATTTTTTTTTCCACTGACAACATATATATATATATATATATATATATATATAAACAAAAGCTGAGATAACTTCTTTCAACTATTTTGAAAATGGGTAAGTGTGGGTCCATATAATAAGCAAAATTTACACCAAATATTTTATAAAAATTCCCTCAATATTTTTAACAACATTTATTCATCATTATTATAACTCGCAATATTAACAACCAGATCGTTCCCAGAAAAGAGGGGGCTTTTCGATAAGGATTTCTCCCTATTGGCGCGCAATTAGGTGACCAAACCCCTTTCCTCAACAAAACTTTCTAGACAGTATTAATTATACAGATAATAATATGAATAACTTGTCATCTCAATTATTGATTTAATAATATATAAATTATTGATAATAATTGAATTAAATAACGTGAGATACTATGCAACAATTACTGTAGCAATAATTGAACAAAACTGAGTGACTTCTCACGTAAGCATCAATAATCAATATTGTGTGCTACTATGCAACCACGCGTATTACTGTACTTTTATCACCTGGTATTTTAACAGTTAACGGTAAAACTTCTGCCGTTATTTTCATAAAAAGATATTTCTGTCATTTTCTAACTCCAACAATAATTCCGTTCTGGGATCCACCAGTGATTGTGCCGTCGTACTAATATTCCCTATGAATAAGAATATTCCCCGACCAATCGAATATTTTATAACAACCTGCATACTTTGCAAAATTTATAAATATTACCAACAACTATAACATTATATCAAATCCACAACATAATATTGAAAAATATGTTTCGAGAAACTTTAATCTTTATTCATAAAAGTTGAGATCTTACAACCTCCCATTCTTATTTCAGATTGGTGTACGTACCTGGTATGTCGAAGAGGTGAGGATTCCTTGATTTTATTTCAGATTCTAACTCCCAGTTCATCTCCTCAACATCGTGGTTTCTCCACAAAACTTTAACTTAAGGTATAACCTTGGAGCGTAGAATATGTTCCTTCTTATCCAAGATTTTAACAGGTACCTCTTCATACGTTAAATCTTCCGCTATCTCGCCTCGTTCTAACTTAATAATGTGGTTTGGGTCTTCCACATATTTACGTAACATAGATATGTGAAAAATATTATGAACATGAGACATACTTGGCGGTAAGGCAAGTCTATAGGCCACAGTTCCTACGCGATCGAGAATTTTAAGTGGGCCAATGAATCGAGGATTGAGCTTTCCTCTCTTTCCAAATCTTGTAACTCCTTTCCATGGAGAAACACGTAACAACACATGATCTCCAACATTGAATTCCACGTCCTTCCGATGAAGATCAGCATAACTCTTTTGTCGATCTTGTGAGGTTTTTATACGTTGTTGGATCATTTGAATTTTTTTCGTAGTCATGCGTACAAATTTTGGTCCCAACAACGTTGCTTCACCCACCTCATCCTAGCATACTGGAGAACGACACTTGCATCCAAACAACGCCTTGAATGGAGCCATGCCAATACTTCCTTGATAACTGTTGTTGTAGGAGAATTCCACTAATGGCAAGAACTTGTCCCAACTTCCTTTGAAGTCAAGGACACAGAGTCTTAATAGATCCTCAAGAGTTTGAATAGTCCTCTCTGACTTCCCGTCTGTTTGAGGATGATATGCCAAACTAAATCATAAATCTGTGCCCATAGCTTTTTGCAAACTAACCCAAAATCGTGAAGTGAATCTTGGGTCTTGATCAGAAACTATGGATACTGGCATACCATGCAATCTTAAAATCTCATTTATATATATACGAGTAAGATGTTCAAGTGTATAAGTTTCTCGTATAGGTAAGAAATGAGCAGACTTGGTAAATCTATCAACAATGACCCAAATTGCATCTATGCCTTGAGAAACCTTAGGAAGACCAGTAACGAAATCTATGGTAATGTGCTCCCACTTTCCTTTTGGAATTTTAAATGGTTGCAATGGATCTTTTGGCACTTGATGCTCCGCTTTGACTCGTTGACAAGTTAAACACCTTGAGATAAACTTCGCGATCTCTCTTTTCATATTGCTCCATCAAAATGTATGTCGAAGATCACAATACATTTTGGTACTCCCTGGATGGATCGTAAACGGTGTGTTGTGCGCCTCCATCATGATTTTATACTTTAAATCAAGGTCATTAGGAACAAAAAGTCTGGAGTTGACTCAAAGTATTCCTTCTTCATCAATTCTTACTTTTGAAATAGCACCTTCTTACACTTTCTTCTTTATATGCATCAGCTCCAGGTCTGTAGCTTGAGCAGCTTTAACTTTATCAATTAAAGTCAGTTCTACTCGTATATTTGACATCATCACATGGCTTACTGGAGTCTTTAACTCTATCTCCATCCTTTGTAAGTCATACCAAAATGGTCTTTGCGTTGACAATATCGCACTCGTACCTGCATATGATCTTCTACTCAATGCGTCAACTACAACGTTCACTTTTCCAAGATGGTATTGAATGGTATGATTGTAGTCTTTCAACAGCTCGAGCCAACGTCATTGTCATATTTTGAGTTCCTTTTGGGTGAAGAAATATTTGAGGCTTTTATGATCGGTATAGATCTCCACCTTCTCCCCATACAGGTAATGCCTCCAGATTTTAAGTGCAAAAACGATTGCTGCCAACTCTAGATCATGAGTAGGATAATTCCTCTCATATTATTTGAGTTGTCATGAGGCATAAGCTATGACTTTCCCATGTTGCATGAGAACATATCCTAACCCTCTGCCCGAAGCATCGCTGTAGGTGACAAATCCCTCCTAACCAAATGGTATTATCAGGACAGGTGCTGAAATGAGTCTCCTCATGAGTTCTTGAAACCTGTTCTCACATTCCTCGCCCCAACTGAATTTTGTATCTTTTCGAGTCAGCTGAGTTAATGGAGTAGCGATTCGAAAAAATCCTTCCACGAATCTCCGATAATAACCAGCTAAGCTAAGAAAGTTACGTACTTCGGTCACTGACTTAGGTTGCTCCCAACTTTGAATTGCTTCAATCTTTGTCGGTGATAAGTGGATTTTATATCCACGAATTGGTTTTTAGTTCAAGCTTATTCGTTGTTAATTCCTTATTTTTATGTTTATTTTTACTTGTTTATTGTTCTTTTATGTGTAGGTTGGTTGGTGTGGTAAGTGATTAAAAAAGAGGCATTTGGGGCAAAGTTTTAGCAATTTTGAAGTTTAAGCAAAGTCAGAAGATAGAACCCATACTGGCACGTGGTGGGGTCTTCAAGTCAAAATAGCATTAGCCTAGCCTGGCACGGCAAAATGACATTTTAAAATATATACCCTTTGGGGTCCCGAAATAGAGATTCTAAGATTGATTCAAACACTGATGAATTGTGGGTTTTAGTAATTGAAAAGCTTTGGGACTCTAAATGGCATAGAAGTGAACTGAGATTATGTGTGTAAACATATATTAACACCAAGAACAAGATCATAACCAAAAAAAGGCAATTAACAAAGATTAAGGACATATTTTTCATATCAAGCATTGGAGTGAAGATTTTGAAGGAACTTTTATATCGATTGCAGATTAAGGCTAATGTGAAGGGTGTTCTGAATTATTCTTCTTTTGGTTTTATATTTGTAATTGGAAGGATGATGTCTTTAATTTATTCAGTTATTATTTCATTGATGATGAACTAATTTACTTTTTAGGCTTATGACGGATCTTTAAGTGAAATGATGATTATGTAACTTTGATTTTCAGTTTAATAAGCTATATCCAGTTTATCTATATTAATTTGAGCTTGAATTTATGAATTGCCTGATCAACAGTTCTTTGTGGACTTGTATGAATTCGAGAGAGGAAATACGAG
This sequence comes from Panax ginseng, assembly GCA_020205605.1. Classification (NCBI taxonomy): domain Eukaryota; kingdom Viridiplantae; phylum Streptophyta; class Magnoliopsida; order Apiales; family Araliaceae; genus Panax; species Panax ginseng. Next base: position 87,760,769 of record CM035130.1, on the reverse strand, counting down.
TCTAGACTTAGTTAATATAGCATGTGTTCTTGAATTTTGTGAATGAACAGAATCTTGATGAATGTTAGGGTAGAGATATGCTTGACATCGCATGTAATCAGATAAAGGACTTAAACTTAAATCTTCTTTAATTATAATTCACATAGAGATATAGTGAGTTAGTTGATTAAGGTGTTTAACTTGTTTCTATCTAAATTGTGTATTTGAGTTAATATGGTATTAGTACATCAAGAAGTGACTAGTGCTACATACGTGTTCTTGATGAATAAACTGGGATAGTGAATTGAACTGGAATAAAGGTGTAAAAATCAGAGTGAAGCTTAAGGTGAAGTCGTAAGCCTAATTCTACAATAATTGTTTGAAATTTCAGTTTTTAATATTTGTGATTGTTTGGTGATTATAGTATTTTTAATAATTTAGTTTTTATAGTTTTAATCATTAATTTGGATAGTTTAATAAAATTAGGATTAATAGGAAACTGATAATTGTGAGGTTAAAATTCTTACTGATTTCTCTGTGGGAACGATACTCTACTTACTATTATATTACTTGTTGACCACGTATACTTGTGTGTTGTGCGTAATTAGATTTTACCCAACAAGTGGTTGGCGCTGTTGCCAGGGGACATTATTATAGATTTTAATATTTTACTGTGACACCCCCAAATCCAGGTACTTCATTCCCACAGGATTTGGTGTTCACTTAATCAAACATTCATATCTAACTACCCAATCACAATAAAATTGGATAAATAAAACCTTCCCATTAAAGGGTTACATAATAAAATCTCTCAGGTTATCTAACCTTTAATTACAATCATTCAAATACGGAAATTAAATAAACTTCATTAAAACCAAGTCTAAGATCATCATAATAAAAGTCTAAAGTAAAAATTATAAGTCTTCATCACTTGCACATTTTTCCCTTTCCTTTGCTAGACGAAGGTTCATCTACCTTCTCTTCTTTAGCTGCAATGAGTTTTAAAATATGCAAGAGTGAACAAAACAATTGTTCACTTTGGATATAATATGAAATCAACAGAGTATAGTAATAATAAGCGCAATAATAATAGGCTCATCAATAATGAATAGTACTCTATCATCTATAATCGTAAACCCGACATCAAAAATGTGGAATAAATATAAGCGAGGGTAATAAGACCATGAAATATGTCCACGATATGAGTAATCTTTCAACTCCAACTTTAATAAATATAAGACTATAAGGACTCCTCGACTTAGGGGATCAACCCTTCATACCATGTATTGTGCATTAAACATTTAACGCTACTGGCGTAAGTTAACCCCTAATCATAACATTAGGGTTGTTCATCTCGAAGATTTAGAGTACAAGTGCGCACCAAAGGAAGTTTGGTTTGGATAAGCTTTCAGGGTAATTTGGAATTCAACGAACATCAACTAAGGATTAGTTGAATGAAACCAAGAACATTTCACTGTAGAATAATCATGATTGAATCAATCATAGTAAACTAAAGTCATGCTTTAGGAATAATCTAAGAGCATACAATTTGAATAACTATAACACCTTGCTTGAACAATACTAAGCCAAGGTTAATTAGAATTGAATACTAAGCATGCATAACAATTTGATCGATAAAAATGTTCAACATTAGAATATATAAATTTGCATGCTAAACAACATGTTAAATACAAGAATAACTTGCTCAAGAATAACTTACATCATTATATCATAATCAAATTGAAAACCATAATTAGTTCAACAAGATAAAGGATTAGAAAAACTTGCTCAAAGAAAATTTAAGCGATTGCACAATTCTAAAAGTAGAGTTAAAGAACTTGCCTTGCTCGTAGGCTAAACCAAATTAATACGAATCACAATATCCTATAAACATATGTCATCATGACATAATTAGTCATTACCATCTTATAAACATAACTAAGTACGTTCATCATTTAAAAATTGGATTTTTAATCACATAATCGAGTTATAACACAAGATAATTCTTAATAACATACTTATTCATAGTATAGATATACTAAAATCAACATTTAGCAGTCCTACTATCATCACATAACTTTTTTTAAAATTTTGTGTACAAAAGTACCTTTGTCGAGACCATTCGCTAACTTCACATGCATGGCCACGATTTACATTGTGGTCGTACCACTGCGACAAGGAGCATGACATGTATTTACGGATATCAAGGCTACAAGGTCGTATTTGTGGCACCACAAAGGTATTCAAATCATGGCCAGTAGGCCAATTACGAACTCATGCAGACAAATTTCGGCAACAAAGATGAGAAAAAGCCAATTTTGGCCTACAAACTCATTTCTAACAGACCAAATATCATGTAAATCATACAACAACTTCATGTAAACATATTTCACAAACTCTAAACATGATTCTACCCATACAACCACATAAACAACAAAATTAACACACCCAAATTCACTATTTTTGGCTAAAACTCATTTTTTTATATGTCAATGAAAATCAACACTGCAACTTTTGTTTTTCAATCAAAACTACTAATTCAAAGTGTCTTTATCAATGATTATACATACTCTAACAAATTAAACGATCAATTTATCAACTAAACCACTAATTCACCCTAAGTTTCTACTTTAAGCTAAACAATAAATTTTCATTAAAACTCTCTGTAAAAACATTTTCTTCACAAACATATACATAACAACAATTCTTTGATTATAACCCATGAAAATAGTTCTTTTAAGAACTAAAAGGAATAGGAGAATACCTTGATAGAAGATGATATGGCTAATCTTTTCTACTCTCAAGCCTCCTTCTCCAATCTCTAGCCTTCTTTTCTCTCTTCTTTCTTCTTCTTCTCTAAGTTTTCTTTCTTCTCTCTAACCTCTCTCCTCTAACATACGTCTTAACCAAATAACGTATATAGATATTATATATATTAATTATATAATATAATTATAAACATAACTGATATCAGTTAAGTGAATTTTAAAATCAAAAGCCATAAGGCTTGTTTGGTTAACCACTAACAAAATAACTCATTAATCCTAACACCTTATTTGGTAAAACTCAAATAAATTAAAGACATAATAAGCCTTAGGCCTTATTTGGCAAAACTGAATTAAAACTCCTTTAAGTTATTTTAGTAACTCCTTTATAACAAGGTTATTTGTCACACATTAATTAAATTAAATTAATCATAATAAAAATTTATTAAATCACTTCATCACTTTATTTAATCAACTAACACATCCTTTTAAATTTACAAATTCCAATAAAAAGAATAGTAATTCAATTAATCAAAATTCTCTAACTTAATAATTAAATTAAATTAGCAAAATAATTAATTTTCCTTAATTATTTATTTAACAAATAATTAACCACATCAATTCAAATTTGAACAATTATTTATTCAACAATAAACACATCCATTAAATATTTAAATAATTCAATAAATATTTAATATCATAATTAAAATTCTAGAATGTTACATCATTCCCTCCTTACAAGGATTACATTCCCCGTAATCACAATTCAAACAATCACAATTCAAACAATCCATTCGTCACATTCTCCCCTACTTACAAAGATTCTCGCTTTAATCGAAGACATAGATTAAACAAATAACTCGTGGAAATTCTTCATCATTTCAGCTTCGAGTTCCCACGTAGCCTCTTCGACATTGTGGTTCCTCCAAATTACCTTCACAGAAGGTATCACCTTATTCCTGAGCACTTGTTCTTTCCTGTCGACTATCTGGATAGGAACCTCTTCATAGGATAAGTCTTTCTCAACTTGTAATGGTTCGTACTCAATCACGTGCTTGTAATCAGGTTTGACCAACAGAATAACCGGCAAACACGTGAAAACATTATGAATGTTTTGCAACTCGAGGTAGAGCTACCCGTAAGCCACCTCTCTAACCTTTCGCAGCACTTCGAATGGTCCAATAAATCTCGGACTTAGTTTCCTTTTCTTACCAAATCGAATTTTTCCCTTCCAAGGAGAAACCCTTAGGAATACGAAATCTCCTATGTCAAATACACGATCTTGTCTGTGTTAATCAACATATTTCTTTTGTCTATCTTGAGCAGCTATCAATCTTGTTCTGATGAGTTTGACAACCTCAGCAGTTTGTTGCACCAGTTCTGGTCCTAATAGTTGATGTTCTCCGACTTCATCCCAGCACAGTGGAGTTCTGCACTTCCTGCCGTATAATGCTTCGTAAGGCGGCATGCCAATGCTAGCGTGGTAGCTGTTATTGTAGGCAAATTCCACCAATGGTAATTGTTCATCCCAACTTCCTTTGAAATCCATGACGCATGCTCTCAACATATCTTCCAATGTCTAAATCGTTCGTTCGCTTTGGCCATCTGTTTGCGGATGATATGAAGTACTCAATCGCAACTGGGTTCCCATACATTCTTGTAGTCTCTTCCAGAAGTTTGATGTGAACCTCGGATCTCGGTCTGACACAATCGACACTGGAGCTCCATGTCTCGACATGATCTCTTTAACATATAAGTTTGCCAGCTAATCAAGATTGAATCTAATATTTATTGGCAAAAAGTGTGCAGATTTTGTCAATCTGTTCACTATCACCCATATCGCATCGTATCCTTTCTGAGTTGTTGGAAGACCTACCACAAAATCCATTGTGATAAGTTCCCATTTCCATTCTGGTATCTCCAACGGTTGAAGTAACCCGCTTCGTCTTTGATGCTCGGCCTTGACTCTCTGACATGTCAAGCACTTTGAAACGCATTCTGCAACGTCTCTTTTCATATTTGGCCACCAAAAATGTCGTCGCAAATCTTGATACATCTTCGTACTTCCTAGATGAATCGAATATCTCGAGTTATGAGCTTCAGTCAAGATTTCTTCTTTAATCTCTGGAACTGCTGGAACCCATATTCGTCCTTCAAATCTCATCATTCCATCGGTATCAATCTTGTATTTCACCTCTTTTCCCTCAACCACACTTTCTCTGATTTTTCTGCATTCCTCATCCTGCCGTTGAGCATTCTTCACTTTGCCCACCAAAGTTGGACTGGCTTCTATCTGGTAACATCTTTCATTGGATTCTCTTGGAAATTTGATTTCCAACTCTAACCTTGACATTGCTGTAATAAGCTCCTCCTTATCAGTTAACAACATCAACTTTTCTCTGCCTTTCCTACTCAAGGCATCTGCAACCACGTTTGCTTTGCCTGGATGATAAAAGATCTCACAATCGTAATCCTTTATCAATTCCATCCATCTCCTTTGACGCATGTTCAGGTCTTTTCGAGTGAAAATGTACTTGAGACTCTTATGGTCCGTGTAAATCTTACATTTCTCTCCATAGAGATAGTGTCTCCATATTTTAAAACAAACACAACCGCCGCCAACTCTAAATCATGAGTCGGATACCCTTTTTCGTAGTCCTTCAATTGCCTTGATGCATACGCGATGACTTTTCCGTTCTGCATAAGGACACATCCTAATCCTTTGTGTAAAGCATCACTTTGTACACCACAAAATTTCTGATTATCCTGGTAATGACAACATAGGTGCCATACTTAGTTTCTTTTTCAATTTCGAAAACTTCCTTCACATTTCTCCGTTCAAACAAATTTTCTGATTTCCTCGTCAAATTTGTCAACGAGATGGCAATCTTGGAGAAATCTCGGATAAACCGTCTGTAATAATACCCCGCCAATCCCAAGAAAATTCTTACTCGATGGAGTTCTTAGTTGTTCCCAATTTATCACAAAACCGACCTTTGATGGATCCATCGAAATTCCATCCTTGTCAATTACGTGCCCAAGAAGTTGTATTGACGTCCGTACCAAAATTCACATTTAGAGAATTTTGCATACAACTTTTCTTTTCTTAGCATCTCCGGTAATAGACGTAAATGTTCCACATGTTCCTCTTGAGTTTTAGAGTACACCGTAATATCGCCGATAAACACCACCACAAACTTGTCCAAAAATGGTTTAAACACCCTGTTCATCAAATCCATGAACGCTGCAGGGGCGTTTGTCAAACCAAAAGACATCACCAAAAATTTATAATGTCCATACCGAGTTCGGAATGCCATCTTCCGTACATCCTCCTTTCTTACCTTCAGTTGATGGTACCTACTTTTCAAATCTATTTTTGAGAAATATCTAGCACTCTTCAATTGATCAAACAAGTCATCTATTCTCGGCAAAGGATATTTGTTCTTAATAGTGACTTTGTTTAACTCTCTATAATTAATGCAAAGACGCATTGACCCATCCTTCTTCTTTACGAATAACACCGGTGCTCCTCACAGTGACACACTCGGCTGAATGTATTTCTTGTCTAATAGCTCCTGTAGTTGTACCATCAGTTCTTTCATCTCCACCGGAGACATTCTATACGGGGCTTTCGATATCGGAGCGGTTCCCGGCACTAAGTCGATCACGAACTCAATTTCTATCAGGCAGAAGTCCTCGCAAATCCTCTCGAAACACGTCTACAAATTCCCTAACCACTGGTATTTCTTCCAGTTTCGCACCCTTCTTCTGAGTATCGACTATTTAAGCTAAATAACCCACACAGCCTTGACTCAACAACTTTTTGGCCTGCATAATCATCAAACATCTCATTTGTCTAGGCGATTTGCTACCATTAAATACTACCTTTGATTTGAGTCATAAGGTTTACATTTCTTTTGGCGTACCAATTATTGCTCCATAATTGAACAACCAATCCATTCCCAAAATAACGTCAAACTCTCCTAGCCTGATCGGAATCAAATCTACCATCAAAATATTTCCCTTAATGTTCACCCTACAGTTCTTGTATACAAACCTAACAGGAACTACTTCCTTATTCGTAATTTCTATGTTTAAAGGGAAATTCAATTCTTTACTAGGCAATCCTAATCTCATAGCAAATTCATCAGATATAAATGAGCAAGTAGCACCCGAATCAAATAATACATAAGCATCGATATCATTGATCGGGATAATACCTCACTCCACATCCTTTGATTGCACAAAGATCTTGCCTGATCATGTTGAAGGTTCGGGTCAGAGGCTTATTAGTTGTTGTTGGTCCAGCAATAGCCAACGCACTTCCACTAGCATTTCCCTTGCTCCCATTTGTCTCACCAGATCTCTTCTTAGGGCATTCACGAGCAAAGTGATCCTTAGATCCTCACGTGAAACACACATTCTTCTTAGCTTGAGTGCAATTTGGGGTGATGTAACCCTCCTGGCCACAATTGAAGCATACACGTTTCCCCAGCAAACACACTCCCTTATGAAACTTTCCACACGTAGCACATGGTTCGAACTTCTTATTTTGCTAGTTTCTTTGCTGATTTCCAGCTCCTCCATTTCCATTCCACTTCCTCTTCAGGTTGTTGCCATTACTACCGTTACCACTACTCTTAGCTTCACCTTCACTTTTCTGCTTTCTCTGCTCTTGATTATGCTTTGTTACCACCTCGCCTCCACTTTCAGTGAGAATCGCCTTCTCCAACACTGCTGCAAATGTCTTCAATTGGAACAGGGAAACCCTACTATACAACCAGGGTTTTAGTGCATGCTCAAACCTCTTCGTCTTGCGCTCGTCTGTGCTGACCTGATATGGCTCAAACCTCGCCAACTCGTTGAACTTCGCTGCATACTCCGACACCGACATTGTTCCTTGCTTCAACTCCAAAAACTGGACCTCTAGCTGACTCTTCGAACTCTCAGGGAAATAAGTCTCGAAGAACAGCTCCTTAAACCTATCCCAGGTCATTACTCCTGGTCCTTCCCGAGTCTTGTTGGCTTGCCACCAATAGCTAGCCTCCTCCTTCAACATAAACGTTGCAAAAGCAGTCTTCTGATTCTCCTCTACCCTAGCAACATCAAAAACCTTCTCGATTTCCATAATCCAAGTCTGTGGCTTCAACCTGGGTTCATGGATCCACAGTCTCGTGGTCCAACCGCCTTGAAGTCCTTAAACGTAGCACCTTGGTTCGAGGTTGATTCTCATGATTGATTTTGCAAAGGCACCGGTTAGTAACATCACCAACTGCCGAACGGAGTTAGTTTCAGCATTATCGTTGTTGGTTCCTTCGGTGGTTCTCTGATAGGGTGGTTGGCGTCTTGGAGGCATTTTCTGTTAAAAAGAATACATTCATTAGATTATTTCTCAACTCTTTTCAAGTAATTTCTACTTAACTTGCCCCCATAAAGTAATCACTTCATAACACATAACACTTTGGATAAAAGAAAATAATATCTTTTATTCAAAACTTCTTTGAAAACATCATATCAATAGCATCACTGCTATTTACATTATTTTTCTGAACTACTAAAGTTTCAGGACACCATCATCATATCCCATAGGTTGTATAACACTTGGGATTAACAAATTATTTATCATAACATAACTCAAGTACACTCCCTACGATGTCCTATTAAGATAATGCAAAGCCTTACGACGCTCTTCTTCCATAACTCGAAACATGGGTCGACGGTCCAGTATGAACGAGGGTAGCGTCTCGAACTAAATTGGATAACCCATGACCCGGTCTTGAGCTCGATTAATCGCGGTGTTGAACACGTTATCCATTTCTTCCATCTTCCTTCTCTTTGCTTGTGCGTCTCCCTTTGCTATTTCGGCTTGTTGATAAGCTTCACTGTACGCGTCTTCGGCTCTTGCCCTTTTTGCAGATTCTTCTCTCAACTTTCTCTTCAACTCTATAACCTCTGCTCTCATTTGATCGTTCTCTTCTTCAATGTGAACCAATTTCTCTTCAACATTGTTCAGTCGTTCTTCTCAATCCTGAATCTCGTCGTCCTTCTGTGCCAACGAAGTCTATTGTTCACTACTATCTCTTGCAATTCCTCAATAGTATCTTGAAGTTCCACGTTGCGGTCATGCACTCATCATCGATATATCTGCCACCATCGAGTTAAGTGGAATCCTTTCCTCCTTGTCCTCTTCATCCGTCTGCGGCAGTTCCACGGGATCTTCCTCATCTGTTTCTACATCATCATCATCATCATCCTTGACCAATGCGAGTAATGGAGCTGACTCTCGTGGAAGCAGTTGTTCCCAAACCACTTGAATATCACGAGATTCCTCCTCTCTAGGCATCTGAGGTCCTTTCTCCCTAGCCTAACTAGATTCTCCAACATTAGTCATACTGATAACAAGATTTTTAAGTTTTAGTTATTAATCATTACTACTCGACTCTCACGAGCACATAAGTTGTAATCACATAAGCACATAAGTGTATTATTAGTTCTTCCTTAAAACTCGATAAGAGTTTATCATCACTATCTTCTCGAAGGTTACTTCCTAAGGCTTTTCCCCCACCTAAGGTTCATAACCTAAAGCTTTGATACCAACCTGTAACATCCCCAAATTCAGATACTTCATTCCCACAGGATTTGGTGTTCACTTAATTAAACATTCATATCTAACTACCCAATCACAATAAAACTGGATAAATAAAACCTTTCCCATTAAAGGGTTACATAATAAAATCTCCCAGGTTATCTAACTTTTAATTACAATCATTCAAATGCGGAAATTAAAAAAACTTCATTAAAACCAAGTCTAAGATCATCATAATAAAAGTCTAAAGTAAAAATTACAAGTCTTCATCACTTGCACATTTTTCCCTTTCCTTTGCTAGACGAAGGTTCATCTACCTTCTCTTCTTTAGCTGCAATGAGTTTAAAAATATGCAAGAGTGAGCAAAACAATTTCTCACTGGATACAATATAAAATCAACAGGAGTATAGTAATAATAACTGCCAATAATAGGCTCATCAACAATGAATAGCACTCTATCATCTATAATCAGAAACTGACATCCAAAATGTGGAATAAATAGAACTGATGGTCATAAGACCATGAACTATGTCCACAGTTGCGAGTAATCTTTCAACTCCAACTTTAACAGTCATAAGACTATAAGGACTCCTCGTACTTAGGGGAATCAACCCTTCGTACCATGTATTGTGCACAAACATTTAACGCTACGCTTAAGTTAACCCCTAATCATAAAATTAGGGTTGTTCATCTCAGTATTTAGAGTACAAGTCCACACCAAAGGAAGTTTGGTTTGGATAAGCTTTCAGGGTAATTTGGAATTCAACGAACATCAACTAAGGATTAATTGAATGAAACCAAGAACATTTCACTATAGAATAATCGTGATTGAATCAATCATAGTAAACTAAAGTCATGCTTTAAGAATAATCTAAGAGTATACAATTTGAATAACTATAACACCTTGCTTAAACAATACTAAGCCAAGGTTAATTAGAATTGAATACTAAGCATGCATAACAATTTGATCAATAAAAATGTTCAACATTAGAATATATAAATTTGCATTCTAAACAACAAGTTAAAAACAAGAATAACTTGCTCAAGAATAACTTACAACATTATATCATAATCGAATTGAAAATCATAATTAGTTCAACAAGATAAAGGATTAGAAAAACTTGCCCAAAGAAAATTTAAGCGATTTCACAATTATAAAAGTAGAGTTAAAGAACTTACCTTGCTCGTAGGCTAAACCAAATCAATACGAATCACAATATCCTATAAACATATGTCATCATGACATAATTAGTCATTACCATCTTACAAACATAACTAAGTACGTTCATCATTTAAAAATTGTATTTTTAATCACATAATCGAGTTATAACACAAGTTAATTGTTAATAACATACTTATTCATAAAATAGATATACTAAAATCAACATTTAGCAGTCCTACTATCAACACATAACTTTTCTTAAAATTTTGTGTACAAAAGTACAATCGTCGAGACCATTCTCGCTAACTTCACACTATGACGTGGGCATGGGGCATCGTATGCGCGGAGATCAAGGCTACATACAGGCATGCATGAGCATGAGCATATGGATGTCATGGCCACAAAGGTATCGCTAAGTCGTCGTCGTGGCCCAATTAATTGAACCTCGGCAAAAGCACAGAAAAAAGCCAATTTTGGCCTACAAGCTCGCTTTCTAATGGACCAAATATCATGTAAATCATACAACAACTTCTCAGTAAACATATTTCACAAACTCTAAACATGATTCTACCCATACAACCACATAAACAACAAAATTAACACAATCAAATTCATTGTTTTTGGCTAAAACTCATTTTTTATATTTCAATGAAAATCAACACTGCAACTTTTGTTTTTCAATCAAAACCACTAATTCAAAGTGTCTTTATCAATGATTATACATACTCTAACAAATTAAACGATCAATTTATCAACTAAACCACTAATTCACCCTCAATTTCTACTTTAAGCTAAACAATAAATTTTCATAAAAACTCTCTGTAAAAACATTTTCTTCACAAACATATACATAACAACAATTCTTTGATTATAACCCATGAAAATAGTTTTAACATCACTATTATGACATATAAAGCAACATAACAACAAAAATTCATGCTTACACAAAGATTCTACAGAGAATTTGGGAAGATAAAACTAAACTTTTAAGAACTAAAAGGAATAGGAGAATACCTTGATAGAAGATGATATGGCTAATCTTTTCTACTCTCAAGCCTCCTTCTCCAATCTCTAGCCTTCTTTTCTCTCTTCTTTCTTCTTTTCTTCTTCTTCTCTGAGTTTTCTTTCTTCTCACTAACCTCTTTCCTCTAATATACGTCTTAACCAAATAACGTATATAGATATTATATATATTAATTATATAATATAATTATAAACATAACTGATATCAGTTATGTGAATTTTAAAATCAAAATCCATAAGGCTTGTTCGGTTAACCACTAACAAAATAACTCATTAATCCTAACACCTTGTTTGGTAAAACTTAAATAAATTAAAGACTTAATAGGCCTTAGGCCTTGTTTGGCAAAACTGAATTAAAACTCCTTTAAGTTATTTTAGTAACTCCTTTATAACAAGGTTATTTGTCACACATTAATTAAATTAAATTAATCATAATAACAATTTATTAAATCACTTCATCACTTTATTTAATCAACTAACACATCCTTTTAAATTTACAAATTCCAATAAAAAGAATAGTAATTCAATTAATCAAAATTCTCTAACTTAATAATTAAATTAAATTAGCAAAATAATTAATTTTCCTTAATTATTTATTTAACAAATAATTAACCACATCAATTTAAATTTGAACAATTATTTATTCAACAATAAACACATCCATTAAATATTTAAATAATTCAATAAATATTTAATATCACAATTAAAATTCTAGAATGTTACATTTACGATATCAGTTTAATTAGTCCGGTTTTATTTAAACGTTTTATTTTCGTTTTGTTCGTCTTATTTCAGGTTTTTGAAGTTGGTTTATGCAAACGCGGTCTAAAAATCTGGACTTGCTTCCTTTTGAGGACGATATTGAGAAACGCTCTCAAAGGCTAAGTAAGTGGATCAAGGAAACAAGAGAAGACTTCATAAACTCTAAAAAAGAAGAAGCAATGGCTGCCGAAGATCAGAAAGCATTGAAGGACTATGCTACACCCAAGGTGACTGAGCTGCAGTTGAGTATCACCAAGCCTGCTATAGCTGCAAACACATTTGAAATCAAGCCTGGGACTATTCAGATGATCCAAAATTCAGTTCAGTTTGGGGGTTTGGCAAATGATGATTCAAACGAACATTTGGTTAGCTTTCTGGAGATTTGTGACACTTTCAGGTATAATGGGGTGTCAGATGACGCGCTAAGGCTTCGCTTGTTCCCATTCACCTTACGGGACAAGGCGAAGAGTTGGTTACACTCTCTACCACTGGGATCAATAACTACATGGGAAGACCTCGCTCAAAAATTTCTTGCAAAATTCTTCCCACCAGCAAAAATTGTAAAAATGAGGAATGAGATAACTATGTTTGAACAGCAACATGGCGAATAACTGTATGAGGCATGGGAGAGATACAAGGAATTTCTTAGAAAGTGCCTGCATCACGGACTGCCTAAGTGGTTACAAATGAATACTTTCTACAATGGATTACATGGGAATCTCAGGACCAGTATTGATGCAGCTTCGGGTGGAGCGTTTATGGAAAAGAATTATGAGGAAGCTTACGAATTGATAGAGATAATGGCAGCTAACAACTACTAGTGGCCCACGACAAGAACGACACAACCAAAGGTAGCTGGTGTGTTAGAGATAGATGGGGTGACGGCGATACAAGCACAGATTTCAACACTATCTAAGAAGTTGGATGTTATTTCAAGGGTACAGGCCCAACATGTTGCAGTTATTTATGAATTGTGCACGGGTAAACATCCTACAGATCAATATGCAATCAACCCAGCGTTAGTGCAATTTGTGGGTAGCTACAATAGGATTCCACAAAATACGTACCAGAATTCATACAATCAGGGGAATAGGAATCATCCTAACTTTTCGTGGAGTAATAATCAGCATCAGCAAGCTCCACGACCATAATATCCCCCAGGATTCTGGAATCATCAACAATCAGCTCAACATCAAGAGCGGAAATCAGATTTAGAGGAGTTGTTGACAAAGAATATAACAAGCAATGAGGCAGCTGTGAAAAACCATGCAATGGCCATGAAATAGCAAGAGATAGCCATCAAGAATCTAGAGAATCAGATGGGACAAATTGCATTAGCAATGAATAATAGACCACAAGGGACTCTACCAAGTGACACCGAAAGAAATCCAAAGGGAAATCATGAACAGTGTCAGGCAATTACTTTGAGAAGTGGCAAACAGCTAAATGGGAAAAGTACAGAAAATTCAGTTAGAACGGATGACAAAGTTGATGAGAACAAAGTGGTTAAAGAGAAATAGGGTGAGGAAAAGCAAATTAAGAAAACAAAGTTAGATGACAAGCCAGTTGTATATCCTCCACCGCCGTTTCAGCAGAGTGTCCAAAAGCAGAAATTAGACTAGCAGTTCGCAAAATTTTTGGAAGTTTTTAAGAAACTTCAGATTAACATCCCGTTCACAGAAGCCCTAAAGTAGATGCCAAGTTATATGAAACTCATGAAAGGGATTTTGTCCAGGAAAAAGAAGTTGGAATATTTTGAAACAGTGGCATTAATAGAGGAGTGTAGTGCGGTTTTACAGCGAAAGTTGCCACCAAAGTTGAAAGATCCGGGGAGTTTCACCATTCCGTGCATGATTGGGAACATAACATTCAACAAGTGTTTATGTGATTTGGGGGCGAGTGTGAAACTTATGCCGTTATCAGTTTATACAGAATTGGGTTTGCCAGCTCCAAAGTCGACGAACATCTCATTATAGTTGGCGGATAGATCAGTCACGTACCCAAGAGGCATTGTAGAGGACATATTGGTCAAGGTTGACAAGTTTATATTCCCCGTGGATTTCATAATTTTGGATTTTGAGGAAGATAAGAACATCCCAATTATCCTAGGGAGACCTTTCTTGGCTACTGGTAGGACACTCAACGACCTACAAAAAGGTGAACTAACTATGAGGGTCCAAGATCAAGAAGTAAAGTTTAATGTTTTCAAGGCCATAAAATTCCCTACGGATGAAGAAGAGTGTTTCAGGATGGATATCATTAACCAGATAATTAGCGAAGACGTGGGTAAAAGTTTGGCTAACGATCCATTGGTAACGACACTATTGGGAGATAAAGAGTTAGATGATCCGGAATTTGTGGATTATTTGCAGATACTAGACTCCCTGCCATGAGTTAGCAGATTCAAAGCACCATTTGAACCATTGCACATGGAGGAAAAATCCACAACCAGAATGAAAACATCATTGGAGGAGCCACCTTCTCTTGAGCTAAAGCCACTACCTAAACACCTCAGGTATGCATATTTAGGCAATTCTAATTCTTTATTTGTTATTATTTATGCTGCACTTAATGAATTTCAAAAAGAAAAGTTGCTGAGAGTGCTTAGAGAACATAAATCGGCTATAGGATGGACAATCGCGGATATCAAGGGAATCAGCCCATCCTTTTGCATGCACAAAATTCTGATGGAAGACGATGCAAAATCGACAGTGGAGCAACAGAGACGGCTCATCCCAATCATGAAACAAGTAGTGAAGAAGGAAATCTTGAAATGGTTGGACGCCGATATCATCTACCCAATTTCTGATAGTAAGTGGGTCAATACGGTTCAATGTGTACCGAAAATGGAATGAATGACCGTGGTACAAAATGATGACAATGAGCTAATTTTGACAAGGTCAATGACTGGTTGGAGGGTGTGCATAGATTATAGGAAGTTGAATAAGGTGACCCACAAAGATCACTTTCCTTTGCCCTTTATCGATCAAATGTTGGATAGATTAGCGGGACACGAGTACTACTGCTTATTCGATGGATATTCAGGATATAATCAGATCGTCATTACTCCTGAAGATCAAGAGAAGACCACTTTCACAAGCCTATACGACACATTTACATTCAGGAGAATGTCCTTCGGCTTGTGTAATGCACCCGCTACCTTTCAACGATGTATGATGGCCATTTTTTCAGACATGGTAGAGAAAAATGTGGAAGTCTTCATGGATAACTTTTCTGTCTATGGAGACGATTTTGATGCATGTTTGGAGAACTTGGTGATGGTGTTAAAGAGATGCGTAGAAACAAATCTGGTACTTAACTGGGAAAAGTGCCACTTCATGGTTAAGGAAGGCATGATTTTGGGTCACAAGGTTTCAGTAAAAGGACTAGAGGTTGATTAGGTGAAGCTAGAAACAATTGAAAAACTTCCTCCACCAAGTTCAGTCAAGGGAATTCGAAGTTTCTTGGGACATGTTGGGTTTTAAAGAAGATTTATAAAAGACTTCTCTAAAATTGCAAAACCTTTATGCAGTCTTTTAGAGAAGGATTCAGTTTTTAAGTTTGACGAGGAATGTAAATTGGCATTCGAGCTATTAAAGAAGAAATTGACTTCAGCTCCCGTAATCGTTGCACCGGATTTGAATATGCCCTTCGAGTTAATGTGTGATGCAAGCGACTATGCGGTTGGGGGTGTTTTGGGTCAATGCCGAGAGAAGGTATTTCATGCCATATACTATACGAGTAAGACAATTACGGAGACTCAAATGAATTACACAACTATGGAAAAAGAATTACTCGCGGTTGTGAGACCCCAGATTTTATGAATAAAGATTTAAATTTCTCGAAATATTTTTTTAATATTATGGTATGGATTTGATATAATGTTATAGTTGTGGGTAATATTTATAAATTTTGCAAAGTACGTAAGTTGTTATATAATATTCGATTGGTCGGGGAATATTCGTACGATGGCACAATCATTAGTAAACGCCACAACGGAAGTATTGTCATAGTAAGAAAACGACAGAATTATCTTTTATTAAAAATAACGGGGAAAGTGTTACCGTTAAAACTGTTGAACTACCCGGTAGTAAAAGTACAGTAATACGCGTGGTTGCATAGTAGCACATGGTATTAGTTATTGATGCTTACGTGAGAAGTCACTCAATTATACTCAATTATTGCTATAATAATTGTTGCATCATATCTCTCATATTATTGATTCAGTTATTGTCACAGTATCATCTGCATAATATGATATATTATTAAATCAATAATTGAGATGACAAAGTTATTCATATTATTAAATTGCAATATTTATAATGTCTAGAAGTTCTGTCATGGACAGGTTTGGTCATCTAATTGCGCGCCAAAAAAGGAGAAATCCTTATCGGAAAGCCCCCTCTTTCTTGGGAACGACCTGGTTGTTAACTATTCTAAGTTATAATATTAATGATGAATGAGTTCGTGTTGATTAAAGATGAATTTGATAGTTCCATTTTGTTAGGATTATTAGTGTTAGTGGAAATCGACATCTATTCTGGTGATAATTGATGTCTGAGGGTTATATTGATAAATCAGGGAATTTATCGTATAAATGAGCAATTAATTGCTACTAATTCACATGCTTATATAACTATTTGTTCACATGTGTGTACTATTGAGTCACATTCACTTACTATTAGGGGAGTTGGTGCAAGATTGATAATACTTGCATGACTAAGTTAAAAATAGAGGTATAGATGGAGGTACTATACTGTAATTAATTTTTTCACATGTTTAAAACTATTGAATCACATGATTGAACTATTGATTCACATGATTTACTATTAGGGGAGGTGGTGCAAGTTTGATAATACTTGGATGACTGAATTATAAATGAAAGAAAAGTTAGAGGTATTGTACAGTAATTTTTTGAGCCCCAAAATGTGCAATTATCAAAACTATATTTTCCTATAAATAGAAGCTCATTCTTCCTTCATTTCTCACCAATTCACTAAAGCTTTAGAGCCATTATTATAGAGAGAAATTATAGAGAAAAAGAAGAAGAGAAGTCTGCTACCTCTCTATTCCAGTATCCAGTTTTATTCTAAGGTAAGGGGTATTATTTCTTTCTTATTCATGAAGAGAACTTCTGTTATTCCATTCTTTATTATTCTGTTAGAATAACCTATTATGCAAAGTACCGCATACATGGTGAAATTCTTCTGTTATTCCATTATTTATTATTCTGCTGGAATAACCTGTTTATGTGAAGTACCGCATACATGGTGAAATTCTTCTATTATTACATTCATTATTATTCGTCGTAATATCCTCATTCGTATGCTTACGCTTGGGACACGGGTTCTATTATTTATTATTCTGTTGGAATAACCTGTCTGTGCGGTCTATCGTATGCATGGGGATTTCTATTGTTATTCCATTCTTTATTATTCTGTTGGAATATCCTGTCTGTACGTTTACGCCGGACCTGGTTCCATTATTTATTATTCTAGTGGGAATAACCTGTCTGTGCAATCTATCGCACGCATGGTGAATCCTTCTATTATTCCATTCTTTATTATTCGGTTGGAATAACCTGCCAGTGTGGATTACCACATACATGGTGAATGATCCTTTGTATTCATTCCTTATTAAATTGTGGAAATGATCTGTTTACATTGATTATGATGAAAGTCATAATAAAAGCATCGAACAGATGAAAATCATGGGTATATGAAGTATTAGTAAGTGTTATGACGAGTTATGTTGGTTATTATGAGAAAACATGAAAGTTTCTTAGAAGTCACAAAGAGTTGAAAATCAGATTTTGGTGAAAATGGAACATGAAATTCAATTGACCATATCTCCTATTATATTTCGAATTTTTGAGTGTGGTCAAGTCCTAGAGTTAGATCTATGAGTTTACTAACTTATCCAAGTGGAATCACTAGAAAAGGTGTTGTAAATTTTCGTGTGGACTGTTTTTAGCAAAGGAGTCAAAAGTTGGAAAATAGCAAAAACTACTGCCCATAATTTTGTAAGGGCTGTTTTGGCCACTTAATTTGTGAGAAAAATTCCCGCCTTTTGGAACATGAAAGTATACGGTATAAGGTACCTCTTCTCCAAAAATGAGCTCATTTCGACTTAAAATGAGCAAGTTATGACCATTTCAATATTTAGATTTTTCCGACGAAAAACGCTATAACCGGAGTTCTATAACTCCGATGACCATGAAATTTAAAATGGAAGATCACGTTAACATGTGTAAGATCCTTCCAAGATTTGGAAATTTCTGGAGTTAACCTTGAGGTAGCTAATTTCTTAAGGAATTAATTAGAAATTGATTTTTGAAAAATAGTAAATGAATTTTAAAAATTCCAAGAAAAATATATGTTCATTATGGGACTATATTCTGCTAAATCCCAGAAAAGAAATATTTTTGGGACTGATTTGGTATTTTTCATAAAAATGATTTAGTTACGAACATGTGAGTTAAATATGTTATGTGAAGTAACAAAGTTGGAAAATAGGATTTTATGGCTTGAAAATCCTATGTAAGGTATGTGCAGATTTTTGATAAGGGATTTGATCATTGGTGATGAAATCTTATGAGTATGGCATTTTTGAATGATTAAATGCATTATGTGGTAAAGTGTAAACATTTGAAATAAATTGTTTATAAATTTAAGAAGTGATTAAAATATTGTTATAATATTAATAATATTAGATTATGAGTTTATTAAGTGATTGATAATATTTGGATAAATTTAAAGTCTTTAATATTTATCCTTATTTTCGTTTGATTAATGCTTATATCATTGTCATCATCCTCATGTTTATATGGTGATGAAAGTTATCTTTGGCTTACGTGCGAAGATGGACTGTGATTATTGAATTGTATATCTTTGGCTTACATGCAAAGATAGATTGTTAATTATTGGTTTTATTGTTGTATATCTTTGGCTTACGTGCAGAGATGGACTTGGTATGATTATGACCAGGGATTATTCGGTATAGTCATGATCATTGATGATTTAATGAATATCCTTGGCCCGTAGTGTAGGGATGATTCGATGATGTGGTTTATTTATTAAGCTGAGTCTCAGCGATAAAAATTGATGAAAACATTTTAAATCATAGAAGATAGTAGATTTTATTCTCTACATGACTCTTCTAATGGATTGCTTGTCCCGCTGCAGTTAAACTTGATTTCTATTGTATTTTATCAGTTTAACATTGTTGAAGACTATTGATAATTTATTCTGCATTATCATAGTCATAATATTTCTTACTAGGCTAGTTGAGCTCACCCTTTCTTTCACTGTTCTCTTCAGGAAATGAGAATATAGCTGGGACGAGTCGGGGAAAGGAGTGACAGTCCAGATGATAGCATTAGTAGTCCTTTGAGTGTGGATATTGTCTAGATGACAATATTCCTATTAAAACTCTCAGTTTATGTATTCTCGTATATTACACGACAGTTGTATAATTAAGTTTGTATTTGTATTTTATACCATGTATTTGGCGACTAAAGATAGGTGATGTATACCTATTTTGGGGGCGTCACAGCAGTATACACTTTCGATAAATTCTGGGCATATTTGATTAGAACAAAGGTCGAAGTTTACACGGATCACTCAGTCATTCGATACTTAATTTCAAAAAAAGATGATAAGCCATGCCTTATCAGATGGATTCTCCTTCTCCAAGAATTTGATTTGGAAATAAAAGATAGAAAGGGAAAGGAGAATCAAGTTGCAGATCATTTGTCAAGGCTAGAAAATCTGGGTAAAAAGGAAGAGGAAAGATGTGTAATTAATGAATCATTTATGGATGATCAGCTGTTTGGGATCAATACGGAATTCCCATGGTACGCGGATTTCGTCAACTATCTAGTGAGAAATATATTTCTTCCTGATCTTATACGTCAGCAGAAAAAGAAATTCCTACATGACGTCAAGTGGTACATGTGGGATGAGCCATACCTATTCAAACAACGCCGATAAGATGATTAGAAGGTGTGTGCCCTACAGCGAGGTGAATAGTATATTGCATGAATGTCATTTGTCTACGTACGGGGGACATTATGGTAGTGAGAGAATAGCGGCAAAAGTGCTTCAAGCCGGGTTTTATTGGCCTACATTATTTAAGGACGCCCACCAGTTTGTTAAAAGTTATGATAGATGCCAAAGGGTGGGCAACATATCGAAAAGGAATGAGATGCCACTATAAACAATCTTGGAAGTTGAAATTTTTGACGTTTAGGCCATTGATTTTATGGGACCATTTCCATCATCATTCGGTAATCAGTATATATTGCTTGCGGTTGATTATATATCAAAATGGGTTGAAGCTATGGCGCTCCCAACTAACGATGCCAAAGTGGTCCTCAAAGTTTTACAAAAGAATATCTTTACAAGATTTGGCACGCCAAGAGCTATTATAAGTGATGAAGGTAGTCACTTCTGCAACAGATCATTTACAGTTCTCTTGGCGAAGTATGAGGTCAACCATAAGGTGGCGACGTCTTATCATCCCCAAACAAGTGGGCAAGCTGAAGTTTTAAACAGGGAGGTGAAAAGAATCTTGGAAAAGGTGGTGAACCCAAATAGAAAGGACTGGTCTCTAAGGTTGGACGATGCACTATGGGCCTACCAAACTGCATAAAAAACACCAATTGGTATGTCACCATATCAATTGGTCTATGGTAAAGCATGCCACTTGCCTGTGGAGTTACAAAATAAAGCCTATTAGGCTATTAAAAAACTGAACTTCGATCAAGCAGCTGTGGGTGAAAAGAGACTACTTCAGTTAAACGAGCTCGACAAATTCCGATTACAAGCTTACAAGAATTCGAAATTATACAAAGAAAAGGTCAAGAAATGGCACGACCTGAAAATCATACAAAGAACGTTCGAACTGGGGAAATCAGTTCTATTGTTCAACTCGAGGTTGAGGTTGTTCCCAGGCAAGCTAAAATCAAGGTGGTCGGGTCCATTCACCATCAAAATAATTTTCTCACATAGCGCCGTTGAACTCTACAGTAGAAACCCATTGGAGACTTTCACGGTTAACGGTCAATGGTCTAAGCATTATTGGGGTGGCGAATCCAACACGGATGTCATCGCAATCACATGATAGAGTTGATGCTTGATCAGCTTCCAGAGAAGAAACCTTGTTCCTCAGATTCTGCACCTCTATTGATGCTTGATAATCTTCAACTTTAGTGTCTGAATCACTATATATCAGCTCCACCATCTCTGGATCTGGTACTACATTTTCCAAAATAACCACCTCGTCAGAGTTATTTTCATCGTGAGCCTCTATTTCAGCTATTGGATTCGATATTAGCTCGGGTGTATGGATTTGATCCTTCTTCATGCTATAAGCATATAACAAGCCTTTTCCTCCATATATCTACACACATAAATTATCATGATTAACATATAGTATATACACACAGCAAATAATAGTTTTATATAAGTTATCTTTTCTTTTGTTTGACGATGAATTTATTCAATTCATCTCTTTTTAAACTCTATATGAGTTATTTGTATTTCCAATATTTCCCTCTGTTCTAAGGTTATAGCCTAAGGTCTATCCCACCTAAGGTTTCTAACCCTAAGCTCTGATACCAACTTGTAAATCCCCCAAATTCAGGTACTTGAAACCCGAACTCGGTGCTTCATGATACCATTTCTATGAGCGGAATAATACTAATAATAATAACAATAATATAAATATTAAACTTAATTTACATATCAGAGTCTATTCTCAAGTACGCAACCTTTAAACATTCATTACAATACATGATAGATAATATATATCATTCTCATCTTAATAAAACCAAACTATTACATAATATATAGCATAACACTCATTCGATAACTTTCCCTTTTCCTTTGTTCTTGGCTGAATCCTCTGATTATTCACACTTAGCTAAAAATATTTAAATTAAGCAAGGATGAGCATTTGAGTGCCCAACAAGTAATAACAATTATAAATATTAACTGAAAGGATTAAATGTTTTCTTTGTACTACCCTTCTACAACAAATCAATAGTTGTGAAGTAATCTGAACCGATAATAATAACATAACAACTCCCTATCAAAATTTTGAAACTACGTACTGACTATAAATAGGGTTAAGGTGACATACTATGAACATTGTTTTCAATTTTCGAATAGGTTTAGCTGAACTTCATCCGCAAACAGTTATAACTTACGGGCACGAGGGGTGATCATCCCTTTATACCCTGTATTGATCAATACTACATGCAAGAACGATATTATCGTTCACTCTGTCCGCCTTAGGCGCATAAATTTTTCCCATGTTCGGGATGTTCATACTTAGTCGGGAATCCAAACCAAAACAATTTGATTGGATACAAAAAGGTTTTATCATATTCAATGATATTTCTAAATCTGTGTCTAGCTGATCAAATAGCTTAGACGACTTTTACTTCTTGTGTGTGTGTATATATATATATATATATATATATATATATATATATATATATATATCAACATGTAATAATATAATAACATGTTGATATTTAATGATCGGATATAATATATATTACAACAGGGTTAATAATCTAGTACAATAATAATATAATTCTGAAACTTTCTTACTCATGTCCATTGTATAAAGAAAATGCAAAGGTAGGATACTTGTCTGGTCTGCTACTTACAATATGCAACTTAGTTTTTGTCTTTCATATAACAATCTATCAGTAATAAGATCATTTTACTGATTAGAATAACATATCGTAGCACATAATACTGCTTATTATAGTCAGGACATAACCTAATCACATTGCTACACATGTTTAACAGTCATCGGATCACAAATAAACACGTATCTAATCATATTATCTAAGTCCAGATCAAT
This sequence comes from Panax ginseng, assembly GCA_020205605.1. Lineage (NCBI taxonomy): Eukaryota > Viridiplantae > Streptophyta > Magnoliopsida > Apiales > Araliaceae > Panax > Panax ginseng. The sequence goes on along the minus strand of CM035130.1, from coordinate 87,737,614 downwards.
TTCTGAAATATGTCGGTGTACCGACAGCTTTATCGAGTAATTATCGAGTCTAAGACTCTATTCTGAAGTTCAATATCTGTAAGTACTAGTCATATTATTTTTAAATGACTTATAATAATTTTTAAACATTTATTATAATTTATCATAAATTTTCAAACACCGGAATTATTATAAAATGATTTAAATATTAAATAATTCTATTATCATTAATATTTAATTACTATTAAACTATTAATGAAACCATTGCCAAAATATTAAAGTTATTTATAATAACTCAAAATATTTTTAAAGTATTAATATTTCCTTAAATAATTTTTAAAATATTTAAAATTAATTTTAAATAATTACCATTAATATTTAAATATTAATGTATCATTTATCAAAATATTAAAAGTCATTAAGTGTAACTTAAAATATTTTTAATTCATTTATATCCTTTTAAATGATTTTTAAATTAATAAACCCTTTTAAAACTATTTATTTAATATAATTATTAAATAAATTTAATATTATTAATATTAAATTAATAATGAAATTATCCTTTATATATTAAAAGTTATATTTTATAACTTAAAATATCTTTAAACACTTTATTTTCATTTGAAATGATTTTTATAATATTAAAATCATTTTTAAACTAATTTATTTAATATAATTATTAAATAACCTTAATATCATTAATAATAATTAATGAATGAAATTTACCTTTAAATATTGAAAGTTATATTTTATAACTTAAAATATTTTTAAATACCTTTATTATTATTTAAAATGATTTTTAATATAATAAAATCATTTTTATTTATTTAATTCATTTATTAAATAACTAAATTATCATTAATATTAATTTATGAATGAATTTCATCAAAAATATTAAAATTCATTAAAAATAACTTAAAATATTTTCTTATATCATAATATAATTTTAAATGATTTTTTCAAGTATAAAAATCATTTTTAAATAATTTTATTTAATATAATTATTAAATAAATTGATTACTTTTAATATTTCAAAATATTAAATATTTATAAAATATATTAAAATTATTAAAAACTAATTTTCAGACTTTAAAATAATTTTTAGTAATTTAATTTGTATTTTTAATAATTAAAAACTAATTTTCTATAATTATTTAATAAAAATATAATTTTTAGAAATTAAGTGTCGCTAAAGACCGCTTTATAGCGATGTAACCGTAATAACCCCGAATATTATGAAATAAAAGTATTCAATTTTTCTATTTAGTAAATTTGTTAAATTGATAAAAATTTAAAGTTAAGTCTGTTGGAGAATATTGGTTTGGTCGTGGAATATTCTCATTGCCGAGGAATATTAAATGCGATACGGGCTAAAACCATTTTAGGGCCCCATGATGTAATAACTGTCGGATGAAGAAAATGACAAGTTTGAGTTTTTATAAATAATGGCGTAGTAGTTACCGTTAACAATATTGGAATACCTGATGGTTAAAATACAGTAATATGCGTTGTTACACAAGAGTTACACCAGATTGCACATTATTTTGAATTATTGATTCTTACGTAAGAAGACGAAGACTCAATAATTGTTACAATAATTCTATCGCTCAATATTTTATTTTATTGATTCAATAATTCTTTGCGTTGATATTTTATATTATTGTTATTTCAATAATTGTCATCAGACAAGATTTCCCATTATCAAATCAATAATTCATATTATTTGAATAATATTATTAGATAGCATTATTGGCAATGTCTAGAAAGTTTTGTCAAGGAGAGGTTTGGTCATCTAATTGCGCGCCAGTAAGGAGAAATCCTTATCGGAAAGCCCATCTTTCTTGGGAACCACCTGGTTGTCATTATTGTGATTCTATAATATTATTTGTGAATAACTAATTATTGATTTATATGATAAGAAAATATTTATTTGATGCGGATATAAATGATGGATTTATTTATGTGGTTATAAATGAAGGAATTAATGTTGAGGTGTTTTATCAGTATTTTGTCGGATTTGAGGTATTAAAAGATCAAATCAGTGTTATTAAAGCTCTATTGTGTGAGTTATAATTTTAATCCGACCGTTGGATCGTTGTGATTTTTGGATATGTTATACATATATAATTTGAGTATATATCCATAAATTTTGAACCGTTAAAAATTAACATCATGATTTGTTATGAATTTTAAAATGTGTTAAAAATCATTCGTTTGTGGATTTCGAATATTTTCTGTCTGGAATTTGGAAAAACTTAAAGCTACAAAGTTGTAGACAATTCAATTTCGTGTGGAATGGATATAAAATTTGTATTTTTCTGATAAACGAGCTATTTTCTATGAATCATTGAAGTTTCAAAAAATAAAATGATTTTTATTAAAATTATGGGTGGAACCCACTTTTGGTTTTTGTGAAAACATGTGCTGAATATTTTTCAAAGATGGCTTGATCAGATTGTTCAATAAGTATGGGCGTAGAGTTGAAAAAAATTAATAATATTATTTGATTATTTAGTCTCCTGTGGCGTTCTAGCATTTTCCTATAAATAGGCGCTTAAGTTAGAATTGAAAATCACACCAGAAATATAAGTTTTCTTTCTCTCTATATTGTCGAACGTATTTTTGTGAGTATTTAGATACTTTGAGAGTTGCTATTCAGTGCAAGGTTCCTTCAGCTTTACATCCGATATTCCGGTCAGAAGTACTGCTCTTTTGAGGTAAGGGATTGTAATGATTATTATGCTTTTTCAGTTTCATAATTTTTCTGACCCTCAAAAATTCTAGAAAAAATTGAAATGATAATTTGATGAGTTTTCTAGATTGTGTCCAAAAATGGCGATTTTTTGATGTATAGATTAATAGTTATGAATTTTATGGGGAAAAACTATTTTAAAAGTAAACCCTTATAACTCTTTGTGGTTAACTCAAAAATTTGTGAAATTTTTATTGGGAGTACATGTATATAACATTAGTATACTCTGTAAATTTTAGAATTTTTGGACAAAAGTACAGTTTATGATAAATATCTAAATATTAGGCAGTTTTGAACATATGAAAAATAGTAAATGAATTTTAAAAATTCTGAGAAAAATATATGTTCAATATGGGACTATATTCTACTAAATCCCAGAAAAGAAAATTTGTTTGTACTGATTTGGTATTTTTCATGAAAATGGACTATGTCAGGAATAAGCATGTGAATGACATTCCTATTTACATATAATTTGATTATGATATACATATATATATATATATATATGAATGAATATGCAAGTATGCTTGCATTAAGAAAAGCTGTAAAGTCCTTTGATAGATAATAGAAACATATGTACAAGGACTTAGAACGAATTGATCAAATGTATTAGGTTGATCCTACATAAGTAAAACAGCTTTGTAAAGTCCTTAAAAAGAACTGATGTACAAGGACTATAAATATAGAAAGATCAAGCATGTTAGGTTGATCTTATGATGTAATAGATAGGCTTGTCTGATCTTCGAGCACTGCACCAGAAATCGTAGTCTGCCAAGAGACTCAAGAATAACTCAAGAGCTATCGAGGCAGAATCGTAGTCTGCAAGATAGTAGATCTCAGAGTTCATAGACTGCCAGGAGAGACGAGGAAGGATCGTAGTGTGTCGAGTAAAGCTTCCTCAGGGTCGTAGTCTACTGAGGAAGTCATGTTCAGAATCGTAGAGACAACCTGCCTACGAGCCGACCGAGTATCTGCCAAAACCAAGTCAAGAATCGTAGACTACACTTAGAGCTATAGAGTCTACTAATCATACCAAAGGAAGAGATCGTAGTCGAGCAAGATCAGATGAAGACAACAAGCACAATGACAGAAATCGTAGTGTCAAGATTTGATCTCAGAGTCATAGTGTCTCGCATGTACCAAAGTCAATCGTGAAAGTCTGAACTAAGACATCAACAGATGTGCTCACAATGCCAAAGCAGAATCTTAGAGCAAATACGATTCTCAACAAATGAGCACTCCGTGAATATCCAAAGGGATGAAACCTCTGGTTGGCACTGCATAGATACGTCCCACCTGATGGAAACTAGAGAGCACTCAACGAATGGCATGCAAGCTAACAGAAGACCTAAGCAACAACCCAATCAACATCTAGATTGAGTTATGAAGCCATTTGAGATGAGGTCTTCCACAAAGAGATCAGAGGAAAACTTCTGTAACTGACTAAAGAAAGTCAGCATATGCAGTAGCTATCAAGTGGAAAGATAACAACAATCTTGGAAGTAACCAGGATCGTAGTGTTTGCCAAACAAAGAAGGAACTGATGGAGTACACACTGAGATACTGGTCAGCCTCTGAATAACAAGGCTAAAGTGATTAAGCATTGGGTCAGTCCATTGATGATAAGTGAACGGGAGATCACAAGGAGAAAGCGAGCTGGACATGCAACAAATCTGAATTATCTTGTTATTCATAAGTGGCCAGAGCAAGGAATCGAGCCATCACTATCTGAGAACAATCGAGGAAAACAGAAGTGATGAAGCACTGCACAAAAAGAGGAAGAGGTGTTCTACCCTAAGGAATAAGTGAACACTCTTCAAGATCGTAGTGTTATTTCTACGAGGCAACAAGACACTACGATCAAGTCCATGAAGACATGCATCAGAATCATAGAGTTCGAATAGCTGAAGACTGAAGCATTGGCAACGGTACAATCTGAAGGGTAATATTCGAACAAGAGCTTATTGAGAGCATCTATGCAAGGACAACCTCTGATCGAGAAACCAGGAGGGTGAAATAAAGTCGTCGACCTGCCCGAGATAACAAAGTGACATATCTGACAGGGTTGGTGAAATAGCAGACTACAGTGTCAGGAAGTCAGAAAAAGATGTCATGTCACATCTGTAGTCTGCACCAAATAACTCAAGATCTGCGAGGCAATTTGAATAGCTTTCAATGGATACTTTCTAACGAGAATATTAGGAAGTAGTATAAATCAATAGAGCTTCAAAGATCTAGAGTTGTTGATGATTGTGAAGTTGCAGAATCGTTGAGTTGGTGAATGCTATTGTTGACTCTACGAGTTCCACCAAAGATCAATAGAACAAGTCTCAGTGACAGTGAGACTACCAAGGTGGAAGTGAAGTAGCTTTGAAGAAGGAATCAAACAGATCGAAGCTTCACTCAAAAAAGATGAGAATGCCACTAAAGATGGAAGCCAAGCTGAGAGCCGAGAAGGCCAAGAAGATAGCATTCAGGAAAGTGGCTGAGTACAAAGAAGATCAAGAGAGCCACTCTACGAATCACCATGAACTGAAAGATGAAACTGAAAAAGTGCAGAACCATGTCTGCAAAGTATTCAAGAAGGGTTAAGGGATTGCTAAGTGCCAAAAAAAATCTACTAAAAGAACAGAGACTTAGCAAACCTAGATGGTGATGGTGCACAGCTGACATCAGATGAAGATGAGCTGAAAAGAGTAAAGATCAGCTGCACCAATGAAGATGTGGTCCAGACTCGAATCAGAATGCAAAGAGGACCACACCAAGCTGCTAAGTACAAAAGATGTTCAGAGCTTAATGACATCTTAGCAGCTCAACACCAACAACATCAACAACTACAACTACAAGAAGCCAGGGCCTGAGGGGTCCTTCTCCGGAGGGACTAAATGAAGTTCCAAGCCTGCTGGGCTTGAAGAGTTCCTAGGGAACTAGAGAAGTTCCAAGGTTGCTGGCCTTGAAGAGTTCTTAGTGAACTGGAGTCCCAAGGCTACTGGCCTTGAAGGAATCTTAGTGATTCAGGGTGCTGCCCTTTCTTAGTGGAAATCCTGCTAGTTGAAAGCAAAAGAGTGGATTAGGAGCTTGATTCTCTGAACCACTTAAAAATCCCTTGTGTCTTTTACTTTATGTCATTTACTTTATGTACATTAATTTCTATAACTACTATGTATGTTTTAACTGCTTACCACTGAACTAACTCTACGAACAATGTATGTATGATTATGAATATATCAATGAAGGGGATCTTTTACTTATTCCGTTGTGCTTGAAAAGATTTTTATGTTTGTCACATGTTAAATTATTAGCAATACAAAATAAATCAGAAAATTATTTGAAAGAAAAAGGATCTATTCAACTCCCCCCCCTTCTAGATCTATTGTGCCTACTGGGAACTAACAATTGGTATCAAAGAAGGTTCTCATGCTATGTTCAAAAGCTAATCGCTTCGAGTCTGATCCTAGGCACAAACATTATTCTAAACTTAGTTTAGTAGCAAGTCACTTGTTGCATACAGATGAGCTCACACGTTGGAAATATTGTGTACAGGTAAATGTGTATATACACCTGAAGCTTCTTTGATTGGTCCATGCTCTTGATTGTCATATCAACAAGACCAATTCTTTCTCGCGGTCTATCTTGTAATCTGAAGACCAGGCTTGTAAGATCAAGTGACATTAACAGAAAAGAGTAAAACATCCACCAGTCTGAAAAGATGAAAAGGCCACACATGCTAAGAAATGCTTATCCAGAGAAGAAAGAAGAACTTCTCAAACATGTGTTTGGCCAACTAACAGCTGGATATAAACCTTGTGAACTCAAGGATGTCAAAGAACTGAAGATGTTGAGATTCTCTTAGCTTGCATCCTCAAGACCATGACTGATTGATTGAAGGTTAACTGGAGCAACAAGCTGTCAGGAGTAAATGAGAAACTATGCACATTAATGCCTAATCTCAATATGTCAAAGATAAATGACTGTTAAGGAAGTAACAGTAGAAAGGTACGGTTCCTCACTAGTATAACTGTGTACATCCTGTTGCACCTCCTGATGAACTATAACAATATTCTTTCAAGAAATCATAATCTACCTAAAAAGGTGAATAGAGAAAGTACACTGAGGATAGAAACCCAATTGCCTATAAACTTTCTCTCCATCCAAGTTTTAGGTTGAAGATGACATCTTGAAAGAAATTTGAAATGGGTCATAAGAGCATCACAAGTTAAATTAATTTTATGTGAAGTAATCTTTGCTAATGGGTTAGTATGTGTGTAAAAACCAATGTTCTAAGAGTTTGATAACACACAGAGTATGATCAGTCCTGCAAAAATATCTTGATGATTTATAGAAACTGATCACCTCCATGAATCAACCAGATACAAATAATTCGTAGAGTTGATTCTCACTCTAAGAATATTTAAACTCTGTGAACATAACTAAGCAAATGATGAAACCATCAAAGAAAAAGAGTGTTTTATTAAAATAGAAAATCTTACACACACTCACCTTCATGCATCTCAAAATGTATTATCTAAATGAGTTACATGCATGAATATGACCGTTGGTGATCAATATAATGATTATCTAAATATATGAGGAACAGGGGTTTAGAAAACTAACCTAGCAGGACCAACTTAACCATGGGTACCAAAAATAGAAATTTATAACCTGCAGGTACTTGGTCTATCTGACCACACTAAGGAATGCTGAAGCAAAAGACTTGAGTCAAGAAGAGTCAACCAGCAGAAGGCTTAGGACTGTTCAGAAATAATTCTGATAAAATTACTATATGTCAAAGCCTGTCCTTGAAGACCTGTTGAGCTAATCTAAATGAAGCTCAAATGGCTGCATTTCTTTATATGAAAGCAGGCCACTCAACCAGAGATGAAAACGGGTCTTAGATGATCAAGCATGCAAAACATGTTCTCAAGGAAGCACACATCAGAGAACCATCGAGCGTCAAACATTAGGAACTTAGTATGGGAGCAGAACTCCACGAGCACAAGCTAACAAGGAAGACTACTTTCGTAGTGCTGTCAAAGGATCGTAGAATGATCAACCCTAAAAATGCCCACTTCTACGATACAAGAAGATTTGATGACTTCAGCCAGAATGAGATACGCATGGTTGCCTTCTACTACACATGAAGAAGAAGAACTTAGGTCTCTCTGAGAAGACAGTATCAACTATGGGGGAGCAGTAATCTACTAACAGTACAAAAGCTCTAAACCATCAGAGATATACTATGAAGCTGTGTACCAGCTACAGAGTCCAAAAACTTTGTGGCTTACGAACCAAATGAAGATCCATAGTCAAGTGGGATCGCTCTCAAAACGTACTCATCGATAACCTTTCAGCCACCCAACTCAAAATCGTGGAGTACCTACGATCAAACATCTGATCGTAGTGCAAGAGCAGGAGGACACCACAATTGCAGCCAGTGCAAATGTCTAAAGTTGGAAGAAGGACTCCCCAACAGAAAAAGTCAAATGAGATATCAGTACAAATCACTTCTAAAGTATTTCATCTGGAAAGCGCCTCAGGGACAAACCTGACCCTTAGCTCGCTCTAAGAGGTTGGCCCTTCCTGAGCTATCTTGACCTAGAATGAATGCTTAGTAAAGTTCATCTCAAGGACCAAGTCAATCAACGATTATAGAATAGAGTTTTAAGAGAACTCAATGATCGTGATGAAATCTCAACGATCGTAGTCAAAACTCAACAATCGCAGAAGCAGACTCGACGATCGCAGACTTACCTGAAGACACTCTAGCTTATGAGGAGCTTGGAAGAACGAGACAATTGCTCTACCATTCTAAAGTATGAGGAGATTAGTTCAAATACAGTTTGGAAAGACATCTTGCAAACGTACATCAGAACTTAAGTACCCAAACTGGCTTGGGGTACATCAGTGGTTGAGCTATGCAATTTCAACATGAGGAGAAATGTCAAAATCATCCACTGCAACATCTTTCAAAGAATTGATCGTTGAGTCAACAAAGGAAAACGTAGAGTAAATTGCTATCCTATCATGCTACTCTACGAACTCAAGAGGTCAAAGGTCAATCCACGTAAATCAAATGTCCACTCTTCTAAAAGAGACAGCTAACTGACAAGTTATTGGGAAGATACAGCTTGTTACTGGGTATCATGCAACCAATGACTGGGTGACACATCATAGTGTTTGCAGGGATATAAGAAACTGCCTTAAAGACAAATTTAAAATCTACAAACAGTTGTTAGAAACTATCAAAACTTCTTCCCTCTCATTTTCAAACCCTAAAAGCCTGTTCACTTCCTGAATCCATTAACCCTCCAAATCCTTACCTAAATCACAGTCAACTATCTCTCACAAGACTTCCTAAAACCAACACCCATATTCCTCAAACTCCTCAAATGGCAGATTGGCGAATAATCACTGGCATTCAGCTAGGAACCAAGACGTTCGAAAAATCCGAAATGAAATTCAGAGATATTCTTAAACTTGTGAAGAAGGTCGGGTTCTCAGAATGTCTTGAGGAAAACACATGAATATATGGTGACCTGGTCAAGGAGTTCCATTCAAACGCAACCATAAATTCTAGAATCCTCTCCACCAAAGTTAAAGGTCAAATTCTGAAACTAAACTCTTCTGACATTAACTAATGCTTAGGCCTTCCTGACCAAAATCTAAAAAGCCTGAAAGAGATCGACATAGAAAGCTAAGAAGATTATGCAGTACAGAAGAAACCCTAGTCTGAAGGACATGAAGAAAAAGGAGTTTCCTGAAGAATTCGAGTTCCTTGCTGAAATCGTGGGGAAATGTATCTTATGCAAAGACACTGCACATGATACTGTGATTGACCAATAGCTGAAGATCATGTCTGCCTTAGTCTTGAAGGAACACATCAACTTTGGAGATGTCATGCTCGATCATATGTCCAAGTGGTTGGATAAGGAAGAAAAGAAAAGATTAACTGAAAAACCACTCACAAAGGCTTTTCATGGAAGATTCTTAAGTATCATCCTAGAGAAAAAGTTGAAGAATAAAATTAAGGATGATGATGGTGAAATCCTTAATGTTCGCAAGGTAATGTCTCCACAACTGTTCGTAAATTGGAAGAAAAACCCAAAGGAGAATAGAGGGTTGACAACGGGGAGTAGTAGCAAAGCCTCTACAAAGAAGAGGAAGGCAAAAGAGGTAGAAAATTTTGAATCTGATGATTCTGTACTAACGGCAATAGCACCAACTAGGAAGAAATCCAAGAGCATGAGTAAAGCTGAGGCCTTTCCAAAAAGTCTATCCACAGAAGACAAGGTTGAAGATGAAAAGGTCTCAGCTGCAGAGACCACTAAGAGAAGAAGTAACAGATTACTTCAAAGGCCATCCAGTAAGAAAGCTAAGATGATAGACAGTCCAATTTCAACTCACCATAAAGGTACGTCTAATGAAGTAAAGGACGTAGAATCAGAAGAAGAAAAGACTGAGCCCCCATATGCCAAATCTAGTAATGAAGGTGAAGCTGGATTAAAGTAAGAAAATGCAACATCTGCTGATGAAGAAGAATTCACAAGCCCCAGAGCATTCACTCTGCTGATAAAGATAAGATACAAGTTGACCAAACTGCATCTCCAAATGCAAATGCTCTAACCAACCCAAATGATGGCTTAAATGATGCTGATTCTGAAGAAGAAGGAAATGCCCCCACCAATTATGCAAATCAAGAAACTTCGTCTGCTGACTCAAAGACATCAGAGTCTGAAGAAGAAGAAGTATCTGATTCACCCATAACTGAATCCCCAAGAATAAGGAGTCACCGATTGATAGCTCAATTTGCCTCTAAAAGGAGAAGTGACCACTCTAATGCTGTCATTGAATTAAGTGATAATGAGAATGAATCTCAGGAAGATATTGTTGAAGAAGGTTCTAAAAATGAAAACCGACAAGAAGGATTCCCTGACGAATCCGATCAGAATGATTCAGGCTCAGAGAGAGAGGAACTGGAGAAGGATTCTGATTCTACACATCAAGAATCAGAAGAACTAGAATACTATCATGTTCTCTCTCCAGCTAGAATTAACAAAAGAATAGTGGTGGAAGTCTTTGATGAGCCACCAGCAGAACCACCAGCAAGATGGATAAATCATGGAAATGAGCAACTTCGAGTTATAAGGATGACTACAGATGAAGTGCTTCATAACTGGAAAAATATGGAGTTAGATTGCAAAACTATACTGTACAATTCTGAAGACCTTCTGATGAGGTGGTTCTTCCCATGGATGCCATGGTTAAAGGCACATACTGAGAGAGATGAAAGTTACTTCAGCTGGTGCTACTCTCAGTTTCCAAATTTGGAACTGGTGTCAAAAAATTTCCTCAGGGTAAAGAAGTTTACAACCATGATGATCAATGACAAGCCCCACTACAAGATCTACTGACATGCTAAAAATCATTATATTCTTTATGATCGTAGAGTGGACTCTGATGGAAAAAGGAATATGGAAAAAACGTTGATAGTGGAGTCTGTTTACTCTACCACTGATGATGATCAAGTCCAGATTCAGATGTCTCTATCTGCCCAAGCACAACTATCTGACATTCCTGTATTCTCCCACGATTGGTATTCAACAATTTCTTAGATTATCAATACCTTCAAAGATCTATCAAAGGATGAGAATCGTAGAGTCCAATCTAGTGTTCCACAAGAGGCTGCCCAACCAGATGATCAAATTTCCATGGAGCAGGAATTATTAAAGAATTCTGATAACCTGATTGAGAAGATGTCTCAAATTAATGAAAAGTCAAAGATGCTGACAACAACAAAAGACAATTAAGTTCAAGACAAAATCCAAGCTACTGTGGCTGATGTATCTCTAAAAATCAAAGAGAGAGATGACATCTATCTGAGGGCCATAAATGATCAAAAAGTAGAAGCTCTACGTACACAGAAGGCAAATGAAGAACAACTCCACGCCCTCTCTGACAAGATTGACCACATGAATCAGTCCTTCTCCATACAACTTGAGTTGAGCCAACAAGAACTCAAGTTTGAAGTTGCTAATTCTTCCTATCTGATGGAACAACTTATGTCCAACATGGAGCCGCTCTCCCAAATGATTAATGACAAAAAGGCAGAGAAAAAGAAGCATAGAAAGAGGCGGCATAAAAGGCAGTCAAGAAGAGGCAAGGAGAGCAGGAGCAAACAAGAAAGGAAGATATAGAAGAAGAAAGCAGAACAAGAAGATAGTTCATCATCTAAGGGGGAGCAAAAGGATGATGAGCGTGGATTTACAAAGACTGAGGGGGAGCCAGAAGAAGAAGATGAGCATACATCTGCAGAGGAGAAAACAAAAGAAATGAAGTAAACATCCCAAGGTGAGCAGGTGCAAGAAGATCAAACAGATGAATAGCTGATCAACAGACATCCTGGAAGCATACATGGAACTAAAGAGGTACATCTCTAACTAGTTAGGTATGTTCTGGATCCAGGATGTAAAATGTCAGTGTATTAAATTCCACATCATTATAAATGACATTCATGATTATTTGTTTTAGAAATACAGCTGCTCACTGTATATAAGATTCATTCAAACATGCATATGCACTCACTGTTTTTTGTCATAATCAAATAGGGGGAGATTTTTAGGAATAAGCATGTGAATGACATTCCTATTTACATATAATTTGATTATGATATACATATATATATATATGAATGAATATGCAAGTATTCTTGCATTAAGAAAAGCTGTAAAGTCCCTTGATAGATAATAGAAACATATGTACAAGGACTTAGAACGAATTAATCAAATGTGTTAGGTTGATCCTACATAAGTAAAATAGATTTGTAAAGTCCTTAAAAAGAACTGATGTACAAGGACTATAAATATAGAAAGATCAAGCATGTTAGGTTGATCTTATGATGTAATAGATAGGCTTGTCTGATCGTCGAGCACTGCACCAGAAATCGTAGTCTTCCAGGAGAGTCAAGAATAACTAGAGAGCTATCGAGGCAGAATCGTAGTCTGCAAGATAGTAGATCTCAGAGTTCATAGACTGCCAGGAAAGACGAGGAAGGATCGTAGTGTGTTGAGTAAAGCTTCCTCAGGGTCGTAGTCTGGTGAGAAAGTCATGCTCAGAATCGTAGAGACAACCTGCCTATGAGCCGACCGAGTATCTGCCAAAACCAAGTCAAGAATTGTAGACTACACTCAGAGCTATAGAGTCTACTAATCATACCAAAGGCAGAGATTATAGTCGAGCAAGATCAGATGAAGACAACAAGCACAACGACAGAAATCATAGTGTCAAGATCTAATCTCAGAGTCGTAGTGTCTGCACAGCCAAAGCTGAATCGTAGAGTGCAAAACTAAGACATCAACAGATGTGCTCACAATGCCAAAGCAGAATCATAGAGCAAATAGGATTCTCAACAAATGAGCACTCCCTGAATATCCAAAGGAATGAAACCTCTGGTTGGCACTGCATAGATACGTCCCACCTAATTGCAACCAGAGAGCACTCAACGAATGGCATGCAAGCTAACAGAAGACCTAAGCAACAACCCAATTAACACCTTGATTGAGTTATGAAGCCATTTGAGATGAAGCCTTACACAAAGAGATCAGAGGAAGACTTCTATAACTGACTAAGGAAAGTCAGCATATGCAGTAGCTGTCAAGTGAACAGATAACAACGATCTTGGAAGTAACCAGGATTGTAGTGTTTGCCAAACAAAGAAGGAACTGATGGAGTACACACTGAGATACTGGTCAGCCTCTGAATAACAATGCTAAAGTGATTAAGCATTGGGTCAGTCCATTGATGATAAGTGAATGGGAGATCACAAGGAGAAAGCGAGCAGGACACGCCATAAATCTGAAGTGTCTTGTTATTCAAAAGAGACCAGAGCAAGGAATCGAGCCATCAGTATCTGAGAACAGTTGAAGCAAATAGAAGTGATGAAGCACTGTACAAAAAGAGGAAGAGGTGTTCTACCCTAAGGAACAAGTGAACGCTCTTCAAGATCGTAGTGTTGTTTCTACAAGGCAACAAGACACTACGATCAAGTCCATTAAGACATGCATCAGAATCATAGAGTTCGAATTGTTGAAGACTGAAGCATTGCCAACGGTTCAATCTGAAGGGTAATATTCGGACAAGAGCTTATTGAGAGTATCGATGCAAGGACAACCTCTGATCGAGAAATCAGGAGGGTGAAATAAATTCGTCGACCTACCCGAGATAACAAAGTGAGATATCTGACAGGGTTGGTGAAACAGCAGACTGTAGTGTCAGGAAGTCAGAAAAAGATGTCATGTCACATCTGCAGTCTGCACCAAATAACTCGAGATCTGTGAGGCAATTTGAATAGCTTTCAACGACTACTTTCCAACGGAAAGATTGGGAAGTAGTATAAATCAATAGAGCTTCAAAGATCTAGAGTTGCTGATGATTGTGAAGTTGCAGAATCGTTGAGTTGGTGAATGCTATTGTTGACTCCACGAGTTCCACCAAAGATCAATAGAACAAGTCTTAGTGACAGTGAGACTACCAAGGTGGAAGTGAAGCAGCTTTGAAAAAGGAATCAAACAGATCGAAGCTTCAATCAACAAAGATGAGAATGCCACTGAAGATGGCAGCCAAGCTGAGAGCCGAGAAGGCCAAGAAGATAGCATTCAGGAAAGTGGCTGAGTACAAAGAAGATCAAGAGAGCCACTCTACGAATCACCATGAACCAAAAGCTAAAACTGAACAAGTGTAAAACCATGTCTGTAAAGTATTCAAGAAGGGTTCAGGGATTGCTAAGTGCCAGATAAAGTCTACTAAAAGCACAGAGACTTAGCAAACCCAGATTGTGATGGTGCACAACTGACATCAGATGAAGATGAGCTGAAAAGAGTAAAGATCATCTACACCAATGAAGATGTGGTCCAGAATAGAAGCATAATGCAAAGAGGACCACACCAAGCTGCTAAGTACAAAAGATGTTCAGAGCTTAATGACATCTTAGCAGCTCAGCACCAACAACATCAACAACTACAACTACAAGAAGCTGGGGATTCGAGGGTCCTTGTGCGGAGGGACTAAATGAAGTTTCAGCCCTCATTGGGCTTGAAGAGTTCCTAGGGAACTAGAGAAGTTCCAAGGCTGCTGGCCTTGAAGAGTTCTTAATGAACTGAAGTCCCAAGGCTGCTGGCCTTGAAGGAATCTTAGTGATTCAGGGTGCTTGAGTCTCTGAACCACTTAAAAACCCCTTGTATCTTTTACTTTATGTACATTAACTGCTATAACTGCTATGTATGTTTTAACTGCTTACCACTGAACTAACTCTACGAACAATGTATGTATGATTATGAATATATCAATGAAAGGGATCTTTTACTTATTCCGCTGTGCTTGAAAAGATTCGTATGTTTGTCACATGCTAAATTATTAGCAATACAAAATAAATCAGAAAAGTATTTGAAAGAAAAAGGATCTATTCAACCCCCCCCCCCCTTCTAGATCTATTGTGCCTACTGGGAACTAACAGACTAGTTATGAGTAAATGAATTAAATATGTTATGTGAAGTAAGAAAATTGAAAAATAGGATTGTATAGCTTGAGAATCCTATATAAGGTATATGCGGATTTTTGATGAGGGTTTTGGTTATTGGTGATGAAATCTTATGAGTTTGGCATTTTAGGATGATTAAATGCATTAATTAGTAAAGTGTAAACAATTGGAATAAATTGTTTATAAGTTTAAGAAATGTTATTCTTTTAATATCATTATATACAAATATTAGTATGGATTTTATTGTGGAATTTCTATTTTTTTCATGTTGGGGTTACTATTCATGAATTAATATTCATGAGTTACTATTCATGAGTTACTATTCATAGGGTACTATTCATGACAAAATTGGTTTCTTTTTCTGACCAAATTATCGTTGATTTATGAATCTTACTCTTAAAATTAAATCCGTGTTTTGATCATATTGTTTTTATTATCATATATAACATTTTTATAATCTTGTTGAAGAAATTTCTCTTTGAATTGAGTGTAAAGATGGGTAGATTATTGGTATGATCATGACTATGAGTTCTCTTTGGCCAGTAGTGCAAAATTGAATCGTTGACTGGTATGATCATGACCATTGAATTTACAATTGAATATTTTTAGCTTAAGTGCAAAGGTGAATTGATCAACATGGTTATAATTATGGTTATATAAATTCTGAAATGATCTTTGGCCCATAGTGCAAAGATGACCTGTTGTTGAATATCTTTGGCATGTAGTGCAAAGATGAACCATTAATGAATATCTTTGGCCCGTAGTGCAAAGATAAACTTATTAGTATGATTATGAACATGAACTGTGATTTGGTATAACCATGATCTTTGATGTTTCAGGTAAAGACAAGTGATGAAAATTATCTTTGTCCTCGATCAGAAGAGAAATTTAGAACAATAATTATGATTATGAGTTATTCATATAATTGTGGACAGGAACTGTTGATTGATGTTACAGGGATAAAATATTGTTGGTGGACTTTTAACATGGAGAAGTTAATAGACTTTATGGTCTATTTAACTCTTCTAATGGATTGCTCATTCCGCTGCAACTATGGTTGAAAAGTTTTATCATCTACCATATATTCTAAATCTCTGATTTATTACTGATGAAGGCTATTGATAATTTAATTATCTTTAGTCATGATATTCTTTATTGAGCTAGTTGTGCTCACCCTTTTGCTTCACAATTCCTTTCAGGTAATAAGAGTGTTTAAAGAATCGAAGCGGGGATAACAGGGGAATAGAAGCGGTGGGTCTATAGTCATTGAGGTTCTCCCTAAATAGTATAGAAATAATTTTATTGAGAACTTTAGATAAGTGTGTCGTATTGTATACGTCATTTGATATTTAATTTTGGTGAACCGAATAGGGTGAGGTGAACCCAACTTTGGAAGGGTGTTTTGCCACTATCATACAAGATGTCTAATGATATAAAACCTCGTGTTATTATAAGGCAGGGTTGTGCACATCCATTTGCTGAGTATATCTACGAGCACTACCTATATGATCTTGGAGTTTGGTTGAATTATAATTTTCAATTACAGACAGTGGAGATAGTTATATGTCAAGAGAAGACTCACCATTGGAAAGAACATGATAGTAATCTTCTCATTTTTCTTTGGGGTCTACTACATCAACCAAGGATAATTCTGTGGACATATGATATCTATCATAACCTAGACGCATGGCCTCCCATGTACAAAGGTTTCCTTGAGCACTTCCCAAAGATTTTAATTTCTAAAATAGTTTTTGGTTGTACCTTTATGTAAGGTGCCATTGTGACGTGCTATCCAAGTTGGTGTCAAGAGTCACAGTTGGTATATATATTTGTATCAAAACTCACAACATATATGTTATTGTATTTTGCACGACAATTGTAGTAATAAAGTTGTAGTTGTTTTCTATACCATGTATTTGGCGACTCAGAATAGGTTGGATGGATTAGACCTATTTTGGGGGCTCCACAATCGTCGCTATAGGTGTTCTTCATGTTCTTCATCAAACCCAAAAAATCAAGTCAGATACTGAGTGACCAAATTTGACCAGGTTTAATTTAGTGTGTATTGTGTTCCTGGGCATGTTGTTGGTCAGATCGTGTAGTGCTAATGTAAGACTACATGATCCAATAACAAACATGATCATACAACATGTAACGAAAGAGATCGAGCCTCAAAGTAGTCATCGGAGTTGTTATTCATTTCGGTTTGCCGTAAATGAAGAACGATCGATCGCCTCTACTTTGGGCTTCCATAACTTGAAATCCTGTTGATGTTTTAGTGGTTAAAGAGTTCTAGATTGTAGTTAGCATGCAAGAGAGTAGATCTATTACATAAAATATAAATAACATCAACAGAATCAACAGTTATTATCCGGTCAAACCATGTCAGTCGACATGTTTTCTAGGTTACCCAAAAAACAGAGAACATGCTCGACTTGCCTGATTTGACCGTCCACTACAATAACCCAGTTTAATGTTTAAGAGATTTTAAGGAATAAACATGAAGTTCATATACTAGGCTACAATCTAGATGCAACAAAAATAACAAACAAACAACAACTAGAAAGATCAAACGCCATGAACTTCTTGTCAGACCTATCTGGGCATGTTCTGGGTTGCCCAGATTTCTTCCGGTCAATGCTGGTCAATGTGGTTTGACCACGAATAACTTGCAATCTGGACCCGATCTAAGCTTGATTCTTAATCCAGATCAAAGAGCACATAACATACTAAATATCTAAAACATATAACGACCAAAAATATAAACCGAGAAAGATCTACAGCCTCTGACATTCATTGTCAGAACACAAAACAGAATTTTTCCAGATTTTGTAAAACTTCAATTTTGAGTATCTAGATGTTATGGATCCACTATGTACCAACCCAGATCATCATAATAAACTATAAACAACCTATTACAACACAAAATCATAACTTCTAACACAACATCAGAGGTCAGATTTTTAGGTTTAGTGTTATACCTTTCTTGATCAAATCCTTGATTCTAGGCTACTGATCTGCTATGTGTGTTAGTAGGGCTTGGTTTGGGGACTGATACACATATAAATTCCGTGGGTCTTAGAGAGATATGGTCTTGGTAGAGAGTTTGTGTTCAAATGGCCAAATAATGGACTTTTATCTCTCTAATACTATATATATATAAGCTTTAAATGCAATGTATTGATGATATAAAATGGCTGAGATTTTTAATTCAAGTCACATGGCTACCCTAGGGTTGGCCAACCACTCCAACTAGACCAAGTTCTACAAGTAAACCTCAATAATCCAATAAGGGCATAGTAGTCAATAGCCTTGAAATTTTAACGGCAATAATGTACTTGGCAAACCCTTAGGGTTTGACCCTTGGGGTTTAACCCTAAGTTTTTTTTTTTAAAAAAAATCTAATTTCTAGGATTTTGTAATTTGGCCAAAATTATACAATTTTAGTTTCTAAAAATTGTAAATTAGTGTTCCTTAATTGCATTTAGCTTTCTAATTACAAGGAACAAGAAAATTAGAATTAATATTTACAAATTATAATTAAGATTTACTAATTTAGTAATTAGGGCTTAAAATTAACAATTAGGGTTCCTAATTAAGGTTTTAATTAGTAATTAGGGTTTAATAATGTAAAAATTTTAATTTCTTAAATGGACAATTAGGGTTTCTTAATTAACATGAGGTATCTAATTATATTATACATGAACATTAGGGTTTAAATTCCATTAATTAGCATTAAGCTTTATCATTAAGCGATTAGGGTTCCTAATTTAACAATTAGGGTTTATAATTTCGAAGTTAGAGTTCCTAATTTAGAAATTAGGGTTTACAAACTTAGATTATAATTCTAACACTTATGATAATCACATTAACAAAATTTTTGGTCGATCTTTACTCTGGTTTGAGTTCAAATAACAGTACTACTAGGTCTTCTACTGATATACCATAATTGACCGATCATTATCAATACGTACATACAGTACATATTTATAGCACTCAAAAATCAAAATATAATTAATATTATATTATTATTCTCATTCCTTGTTCCAAATCCGAAATTAGTGTTTGGATTCCATATCTGATTTGTCTTGCATAAATAACATTATTAATTAATTTAAAAATAATTAACTTAACTAATCTGAAATAAATTTATATAATAAAATAATTATTATAATAATTCTATAATCGTTTCGCCTATTATTTAAATAATATATAGTTATATTTTCATGGAAAATAATTAATAAAAATATTTCTACTATAAAATTAATTATTAAAAGAATATAATTTATAATGATCAATAATTCTAACATAAAATTATTTGTAAATATTTAATGTAATAAATAAATTTTTATTTATCACATAATTACATACAATTTGTCTTATACATATTTCCCATATTTATTTTAATAATAATAAAAAAATTTATATGCAAAATTTCTGATTTATTTTTATAGAAAATCTTGGGTTATTACAAGGTTGGCGCCGCGGCGCCAACTCTGTGCCTCAGATAGCTTTGACAGATTATCAACTTTGCGAAATTCCTGGACGCATAACTTCTTCGTTATAAGTCCGAATTGTCTCATTCAAAAGCCTACGGTTCACAAATTACATACTCTATGCGTTCATGCAAGAATTTTATCTATTTGACTTCGTTTACTAAAAATTCACTTATTAGTTCAATTTTAACGAAAACGATAAACGTTCGTGAACGTTCAACGCTCGTTTCTTCATTCAAAGTCGGAATCCGGTGATTTTCGAGTCCGCAACTCTGTAATGCCAAATATAACTTGTCTCCATCGAAAACCAACGTTTCTGAGTTCAAACACAAAATATGACTTCCATTCCGCGAATTTCACAAATTCAACGATTATCGTCCAATCGTGTGAATTCTGACAGAACTTTGTTTCTTAGGTTTTGATCATCATTCTAAATGGATTCTAACCATCATATGACATTTCAAACTACTTATTACATCAACTTATTTTCAAATTAGGTTTTGACTTATTATTCATAAGTTCATGACTTAATAACTTATAAACTACAAATTTTCATTCCTTATGACTTATTATAGATTTAAGTCCTTTAATCAACATTCTCACATCTTATCAAACATACTAACTTCATATGGCAAATATATGACAAGTTCATCAAGTTCATAACTTATTTAGTTTGAAGTTACTTATTCATGACTTATTCGGCTTAAGTTCATGTTCTTATTCAATTCTTACATGGTCTTAGCATACATGCTTATTAAACTACACTTCTCTTATCACCCTACAATGATAGAGATAGAAGATTATTAGATCATAAGATCATTACCTTTGATGACTAACTTCTTCTTCTTGGAAATCTAACAAAGGATGTTTTGACTTAAAAGTGCTTATTCTCTCTAACCAATAAGTTTCTTTGTATTGGAAGTTGTTGGTGTTTTGAACAAGTGATAAATGACTAGCAATCTCCTTCTATTTATAGGAAAGCCAAAGTGAGGGCATTATAGACATTAGAACATCCCACCTCCTTAACTAACCTCCTTACTATTCATAACTTATCAACTAAGTAAACTTGTTAACCACTCATCTTTCTTGCACACCACATAAAGTTCTTGGTCACCACTTAAAGTTCTTGGTCACCAAGTTTAACCCACATCAACCTTGGTTGCTCCATGGATCATTACATTGGGCTTAAGGTAACTAACTTAGCTTATTTCTATTGGCTTGCATTACTTTATTTGAGCTTTATATAAACCAATACTTGGCTAAATCTTACCATAACTTGGACTTTCCCCTTAATTCACATTGGACTTGCACTTCATACAAGATCTACCATTCAATTCATTTTGTCTTTTAATCCATAACGTTCTCAAATTAAGTCTGCATGCAAAATATTGCGTTTTCCATACTTAGATTATTATTACATAATCCATCTCACCTTGATATTATAACGTTACGTATTTCTCGGAATTTCAAAAATAATTCTACAGCGAAAATTAATGAATAGTGTTTTTCAGAAAATTTCTTAGAAAACTATTATTTTCGTCTTGGAAATTCAAACACTTTAATTCCTTCACGTAGTTAAAATACTACGACATTCTGACATTTCTAGGTTATAGAACGAGATTCATCTTACTAACACATAATAATAACAAATAATATTATTTTATTCATTATTAAAAGTATTTACAAATGGTTCGATTTTCTGGGGCGTTACACTCTCTCCCCCTTATAAGGATTCTGTCCCCAGAATCTCGCTTAAAAAAATTACACAAACAAATGAGGGTAATTCTTTTTCATCTTTTCTTCAAGCTCCCACATTGCTTCTTCGGCATCGTGGTTCCTCCATAACACCTTTACGGAAGGTATGACTTTGTTCCGCAGAACTTGTTCTTTCCTATCGACAATTTGAATCAGCGTCTCTTCGTATATTAAGTCCCTCTCGATATGAATAGGCTCATATTCTATCACGTGTTTATAATCCGACTTATAAGGACTTAACACGGATACGTGAAACACATTATGCATTCGTTCTAAGTCTGGAGGTAATGATATCATGTAAGCTACCTAACCTACCCATTTTAACATTTCAAAAGGTCCTATAAACCTTGGACTTAACTTTCCTTTCTTTCCAAAGCGTATCTTTCCTTTCCAGGGAGATACCTTTAGAAATATGTAAGAACCTACTTCAAATTCTCTATGTTCTCGATGTGAATCTATAAATTTCTTCTGTCTGTCTTGAGCTGCTACTAAACGCATCTATATCAACTTGACAATATCTGTTGTTTGCCGGACCAATTCTGGCCCTAGCATTCGGCGTTCTCCCCCTTCATCCCAATACAATGGTGTTCTGCACTTCCTCCCATACAAAGCTTCGTTAGGCGGCATACCTATGCTTGCATGATAACTATTGTTATACGCAAACTCTACTAATGGTAGATGATCATCCCAACTACCCTTAAAATCCATGACGCAAGATCTTAACATATCTTCTAACGTTTGAATTGTCCTCTCACTCTGTCCATCGGTTTATGGATGATATGCCGTACTCAACTTCAACTGTGTTCCCGACTGCTCTTGTAGACTTCCAAAAGTTTGATGTAAATCGTGGATCACGATCTGACATAATCGTCACTGGTACTCCATGTCTGGAGATTATTTCCTTAATATAAAGTTTAGCTAACTGGTCTAAGTTATACTTGACCCTAATTGGCAAAAAGTGAGCCGACTTCGTCAACCAGTCCATTATTACCCAAATCGCATCATACCCCTTCTGAGTAGTCATAAGTCCCACCACAAAATCCATCGTGATATGCTCCCACTTCCACTCCGGAATTTCCAATGACTGTAGCAAGCCACTTGGTCGTTGATGTTCGGCCTTAACTCTCTAACAAGTCAAGCACCTACTCACTTACTCTGCTATTTCTTTCTTCATGTTCGGCCACCAAAAACTCTGTCGAAGGTCTTGATACATCTTTGTACTACCAGGATGAATCGAAAACCTCGAACTATGAGCCTCTTAATTCCGTCTCATTCAGAACCCAAATTCTTCCTTCAAATCTTAATAATCCCTCTTTATCAAGACTGTACTTAGTATCTTTTTCATCAGTTAGCCGCTTCTCTACCCGATCACACTCATCTGTTTTGAGCTGCACCTCCGTAACTCTCTCTACGATGGTTGATTGCATCTCCGTCACAAATAGTAATTATCTTGATTCACTCGACAACTTCACTTCTAATTCCATCCTAGCCATCTCTGTTATTAACTCTCTTTGAGCCATTAACATAGATAACTTCTTCCGACCCTTCCTACTTAAGGCGTCGACAACTACATTGGCTTTTCCAGGGTGATACAGGATTTCACAGTCATAATCCTTTATCAACTCCAGCCATCTCCTCTGTCTCATATTCAACTCCTTCTATGTGAAGATATATTTTAGACTCTTATGGTCCGTGTATATCTCACATTTTTCTCCATAAAGATAATGTATCCATATCTTTAAGGCAAAAACTACTGCGGCTAGTTCTAGATCATGAGTAGGGTAAACTTTCTCATAATCCTTCAACTGCCTTGATGCATACACAATGACCTTGCCATGCTGCATGAGCACGCAACCAAGTCCTCTATGTGAACCATCGCTATAAACTACGA
This sequence comes from Panax ginseng, assembly GCA_020205605.1. Taxonomy (NCBI): domain Eukaryota; kingdom Viridiplantae; phylum Streptophyta; class Magnoliopsida; order Apiales; family Araliaceae; genus Panax; species Panax ginseng. Next base: position 87,714,209 of record CM035130.1, on the reverse strand, counting down.
AATTTTCTGTGTCATCGGGTAATGACAAAACAGGCGCTTCACTCAATCTCTTCTTCAGTTCTTGAAAATTGTCCTCGCATTTATCCGTCCACGTATATTTCAATGTCTTCCTTGTCAAGCTAGTCAACGGAGTAGCTATCTTTGAAAAAACCTGGATGAATCTCCGATAGTAACCCGCTAACCCTAGGAAACTCCGCACCTTAGTCGGTATTTTTAGTTGTTCCCAATTCATCACGGCTTCCACCTTTGCTGGATCTACTGAAATCCCCTCATGGTTAATGACATGACCTAAAAATTGTACCTTTTCCAACGAAAATTCACACTCAATGAACTTCGCATACAACTTCAACTTCCTTAGTGTCTCCAACACTAACCTTAGGTGTTTAGCATGATCTTCTGACGTCTTAGAATAGACTAAAATATCATCGATAAACACCACGATGAACTTGTCTAAATATTGTTTGAAAACTCTGTTCATCATATCCATAAATGCAGCTGGTGCATTAGTCAACCCAAGTGACATCACCAGAAACTCGTAATGACCATAACGAGTTCTGAATATTGTCTTTGGTACATCCTCCTTCTTAACCTTCAACTGGTGATACCCCATTCTTAAATCTATTTTAGAAAAATACTTAGCCCCTTTCAACTGCTAAAAAAGATCATCAATCCTGGGCAATGGGTATTTATTCTTTATCGTTAACTTGTTCAACTCTCTGTAGTCGATACAAAGTCTTAACGATCCATCCTTCTTCTTGACAAACAATATCGGTGCTCCCCAGGGTGAAACACTTGGTTGAATGTACTTCATGTCCAACAGTTCTTGTAACTATACCATCAACTCCTTCATCTCCACTAGCGCCATACGATATAGTGCCTTGGAAATTGGTGTCGCTCCTGGCACGATGTCTATTACAAACTCGGTCTCTCTATCTGGTGGAAGACCCGGCAATTCACTCAGAAATATATCGGCGAATTCTTTAACTATAGGTATTTATTCCATGGTTTCTACCACTCTTTGGGTATCAACAACATGACACAGGTAACCCTCACATCCCTTCCTCAATAATTTCCTAGTTTGTGTCCTAGTTAGACAACACGAACGTCCCAGCGATCTATTCCCGTAAAATACTACTTGAGGTTGTCTTAATGTTCTAGTGTTCACACATTTCTTCTGACAATCTATAATTGCCCCATGGTTAACTAACCAAGCCATTCCAAGAATTACATTGAATTCTCCAAACTTTATCGGTATCAAATCTACCGATAATTTATAACCCCTTATATCTACGCAACAACTCCTATGAACATCTTCAACAAGAATTATTTCTTTGTTTGCTACCTTAATATTTAAAGGTATAGGCAACTTTTCGGGAAGTAATCCTACTCATCTAGCAAAATCACATGCTATAAATGAATAAGTAGCACCCGAATCAAACAACACGTAAGCATTGATGTCGTTGATCGAAATAATACCTGCGACGACATCCCCTGATGCAACCACATCTTGGACTATAATGTTAAAGGTACAACCCATTGGCTTACCGGCTGCGCTGGACCACTAATAGCTAACTTACCGCTATTAGTGCCCCGGTTACCGTCCGTTCCCTTTTTTGAATTCTTTGCCATGTGGTCAGTTGACCCACACACAAAGCATCCATGGTTCTTCTTCGAACTTGGACAGTTAGGAGAGATGTGCCCTTCCTGTCCACAATTGTAGCATACGGCCTTCCCCTTGAGATAGACTCCTAAGTGAGTCTTCCCACAGGTCTTGCAGGCCTCCATCTTCCTCTTCAGGTCTCCTAGCTTCACTCCGGTATTCTCAGAGCTAAACGTTTTCATCTTCTGTCCCTTGCCACCCCCACTGGCTCCTTTTATCTTCACTCCCCCATGCACTTTCCCCTTATTCTTCTTATCCTTGTGGTATTGGCTCAGAACCTCACTACCACCTTCGGCGATTATTGCCTTCTCTAAAATGGTCCCAAATGAAGTACTTTAGAACATAAAAATATGATTATAGAGCCAGGGATTCAAGCCCTGCTCGAACCATCGCTCCTTCCTAACCTCGGTGTCCACTTGGTGTGGAGCAAACCTCTCCAATTCATTAAACTTGGCGGCGTATTGGGGAACCGTCATGTCCCCTTGTTTCAACTCAAGAAACTGCATCTCCATTCTCCCTTGCATGCTCGTGGGAAAGTAGTTCTCGAAGAATATCTCCTTGAACCTCACCCACGTTAGATTCTCGATCCCGACCCTAGCCTGATTGGCTTCCCACCAAAAATTGGCCTCTCCCTTCATCATGTAGGTTTTAAAGGCAACCTTCTGGGCCTTGTCGACATTTGCTATCACAAATGCCTTCTTGATTTCTTTCACCCATGTTTGAGCTTCGATAGGGTCCGTAGTTCCTTTGAACTCCGGCGGACCAACACTCTTAAAGTCCTTAAAGGAAGTAGCTCGCGCTACTCCTGGATTTACGAGGATATTAGCCCCATTCCTATTAAATGCGGCTGTTAAAAGATTAATAAACTCCTTTATGGGGTTAACCGGACCTCCCTCCGGTTGATTTACATTAGCTCCTTGATTACGCTGCACTCTTCTTGATGGCATTTTGCTGATACAATAAACAACACATTTTGTTATTATTCCTTTCTTTATTAATTAGTTATTATTCGATATTAAACAATAACTTCAACATCCATTGCTCATTATGTTCCATAAAAAGGCTTATATTCATTCATTCATGGTAGTATAATACTACATCGTTTATATTACACAGCCGAAGCTAATTACATTACTTTCCCGCTATTGCTTTCCAAAAATTAGGATTTACAAAAGACTACCCTTTGTTATACAAAAGACTACCCTTTGTTATACAAAAGAGGGTTTTACGTCACTACTGGATAAAAAAATATTTACATACCTAAACTACTCTATCTACTACTAGCTCACATCTGCCTCAAGGCATTATAAAAATCTGCCTTGGCAAGACCGACAATAATATCATAGCTGATATTTTGTCACGTCTGCCCTACCTCTACGGGATAACCATCAGCATGCTGCTGGAAGTCTGCATGAGAACTCCTATGAATATAGGACATTCTCCCTATCTTCTGCTTTTTGGTCTTTAGCTCCTCCTTGAGCTCAAAAACCTCATGTTTCAGCTCGTGGACTTTGTCCTTAGCCAAAATCCTCTCATCATACTCCTTTTCCAACATGGACTCCACGTCTTTCTTGTTCTCTATAACAGCCTGAAGCTCTGCCTTCAGCTCCTTAACCTCCTGATAGTAATGGATATTTCTATCCAACACTGACATAAATAATGACATCATTGACTCCCCAAGAGCCATCCCTGGTGCTATTGCTACCGGGTTGAAGGACACTACCTCCACCTCTTCTTCTATCATACAATCGAATACTGACATGAGGTCAGGATCCTCTGAGTCTCCAGACTCAATAACAACTACTTTGGGCTCTGCCGCTATGGGGTTCGGTATAACCTCTATTTGGTTAACTGATTCTTCACTAATTGCTTGTACATCTAACTGCATTCCATTTACTCCTGACATCTACACAAAATAATTAAGTTGATTAGTACACGTCAGTAGAATAATAAAAAACACATAACATATACATAATGCATTTTTATAAGGTTATTTTCTTCTTTTTTACTTCTTTGACTTCTCTTAAGTTTATGACTTAAAATTTTAATTCCCCCCTTAAGTTTTATAACCTAATGCTTTGATACCAATCTGTGACACCCCCAAATATTGGTATTTTCTAACCCGACAGATGGTGCTACACGATACTACAATTCACACATTCATTCAATTGAAAAGCCTCAATAGAACGAATATGTCTTCTATATATTCAAAATAATATTAACAGTCCCCAGGTTCTTTATAAACATTACATTGTTCTTCTCATAATATCAAATATATTACAATCTTTCACCCTATACTATTACATAAGTATTCTACGGGTTCGTCTTCGCCTTGGCCTTATCTTTGCCGGAGCCTTCAGTCCGTTCGATCTTAGTTGTATTCATATGGTTCAAGCAAGAGTGAGCATGACTAGCATAGCAAGTACAACATTTTTAATAAACAACATTCTCGAAACATAGGAATCGTATATCTTCAATAACTGAACAATAGTTACGAAGTACTATAGATAATTCAAAATAGCTCTTCTTTTCCTTCAAAATGTTTTACAACAGCAATATTCAGCAAAACATCAATTTTAGTCCAAGACCTTGAGCATTTCATAAGTTCTTTTGAAAATGACATCCCGACACTAAGTCCGTAAGTCCGACATTTCTTACGAGCACGTCTAGGTGATCAGCCTATAGTACTCTATGTTGATCAATACTACATTCATTAAACGTATATACGTTTAAGTTGTGGCAACCTCACATGCCTGTCATTTGACGATAAAACATTTTAGCATACTCAGTTTTCGTTTGAAAACCACACCAATATAACTTGGTAAACATTGACCATGCTTGATAGAAATATAATAAAAGTCTAGCCGAAAGAGTTGGCTTTGACTTCGTCATACAATAATTCATGTGTAAGAATACATGAATTACAAAGCTTGTCCAGATTGAACTAAAACAAGGGTTAGAATACTTGCCTTTAGCATCTGCTATAGTTATAACACATTCTCCTTTAAGTCTTTAAGTCTCTACAGTAAATGATAACATCACATAACACATTAGGTCATGAATGAACATACATGGTTCCTAATGAATCTTACCCTTCTTCTCAATCTAAAACATGACTTAGATTTGTTATTATTGGTTCTGGCTTTTCGTTATGTCGTTCTTATCTTCACATTACATTCATGTTTGATTACTATCTTCAACCTTTAGGCAACATAAATAAGGTTTAACAATACCTTACAATGCTTCATTAAGTTTTTTAGTTCATTACTAATGAGTTACCATTCATTTCATACTTGTAAACTTCATTTTCTGTCAAAACCCTAGGGCTGGCGCTGCAACGCCACCCTTCCTTCTCTATGCCACGTTACGGCGCCACTCTACAATGGCTAAGGACCGGACTCGGCGCTGCGACGCGAGTCTATGTTCTAACCGGCGCTATTACCGCAGCGTGAAACTCTGAAGATTGTGACATTTGATGCACGCGCCGTTGTGGCGCCATCATTTGACTCTGGGTTGGTATTTTGCAGCCGCCAACTCATGCTCTCGATAGCTTTTGATGATTATCAACTTTGTGAAATTCCCGGACGAATAACTTCTTCGTTATAAGTCTGAATTGGCTCGTTCAAAAGCCTACGATTCACAAATTACATACTCTATGCGTTCATGCAAGAATTTTATTTACTTGACTTCGTTTGCTAAAAATGTACCTATTAGTTCATTTTTTTAACGAAAACGATAAACGTTCGTGAACGTTCAACGCTCGTTTCTTCGTTCTAAGTCAGAATCTTGTCATTTTTTAGTCTGCAACTCTGTAATGCCAAATATGACTTGTCTCCATCGAATACCAACATTTCTGAGTTCAAACACAAAATATGACTTCCATTATGAGAATTTCACGAATTCGATGATTATCGTCCAATCATGTGAATTCCGGCATAACTTCATTTCTTAGGTTTTGATCATCATTCTAAATGGATTCTAACCATCATATGACATTTCAAACTACTTATTACATCAACTTATTTTCAAATTATATTTTGACTTATTCTTCATAAGTTTAGGACTTAATAACTTATAAACTATAAATTTTCATTCCTTATTACTTATTATAGATTTAAGTCATTTAATCAACATTCTCACATCTTATCACACATACTAACTTCATATGGCAAACATATGACAAGTTCATAACTTATTTAGGTTCAAGTTACTTATTTATGACTTATTCGGCTTAAGTCCATGTTCTTATTCAATTCTTACAAGTTCTTAGCATACATGTTTATTAGACTACACTTCTCTTATCACCCTACAATGATAGAGATAGAAGATTATTAGATCATAAGATCATTACCTTTGATGACTAACTTCTTCTTCTTGAAAATATAACGAAGGATATTTTGACTTAAAAGTGCTTATTCTCTTTAACCAATAAGTTGCTTTATATTGGAAGTTGTTGGTGTTTTGAACAAGTGATAAATGACTAGCAATCTCCTTTTATTTATAGGAAAGCCAGAGTGAGGGCATTATGGACATTAGAACATCTCACCGCCTTAACTAACCTCCTTATTATTCATAACTTATCAACTAAGTAAACTTGCTAACCACTCATCTTTCTTGCACACCACATAAAGTTCTTGGTCACCACTTAAAGTTCTTGGTCACCAAGTTTAACCCACATCAACCTTGGTTGCTCCATGGATCAAGCCTAACCCATTAGATAATTACATTGGGCTTAAGTTAACTAACTTAGCTTATTCCTATTGCCTTGCATTACTTTACTTAGGCTTTATATATACCAATACTTGGATAAACCTTACCATAACTTGGGCTTGGCCCTTAATTCACATTGGACTTGCACTTCATACAAGATCCACTATTCCATTCCTTGTCTTTTAATCCATAACGTTCTCAAATTAAGTCCACATGCAAAATATTGCGTTTTCCATACTTAAATTATTATAACATTATGTGATTTGGGGGCGAGTGTGAACCTATGCCGTTATCAGTTTATACAGAATTAGGTTTGCCAGCTCCAAAGCCGACGAACATCTCATTATAGTTGGCGGATAGGTCAGTCACGTACCCGAGAGGTATTGTAGAGGACATATTGGTCAAGGTTGACAAGTTTATATTCCTCGCAGATTTTCATAATTTTGGATTTTGAGGAAGATAAGAACATCTCAATTATCCTAGGGAGACCTTTCTTGGCTACGGGTAGGACATTCATCGACCTACAAAAAGGTGAACTAACTATGAGGGTCCAAGATCAAGAAGTAAAGTTTAATGTTTTCAAGGCCATGAAATTCCTTACGGATGAAGAAGAGTGTTTTAGGATGGATATCATTAACCAGATAATCAGCGAAGACGTGGGTAGAAGTTTGGCTAACGATACATTGGTAACGACACTATTGGGAGATGAAGAGTTAGATGATCTGGAATTTGTGGATTATTTGCAGATACTAGATTCCCTGCCACGAGTTAACAGATTCAAAGCATCATTTGAACCATTACACATGGAGGAAAAATCCACAACCAGAATGAAACCATCATTGGAGGAGCCACCTTCTCTTGAGCTAAAGCCACTACCTAAATACCTCAGGTATGCGTATTTAGGCAATTCTAATTCTTTACCTGTTATTATTTCTGTTGCACTTAACAAATTGCAGAAAGAAAAGTTGCTGAGAGTGCTTAGAGAACATAAATCAGCTATTGGATGGACAATTGCGGATATCAAGGGAATCAGCCCATCCTTTTGCATGCACAAAATTCTGATGGAAGACGATGCAAAATCGACAGTGGAGCAACAGATACGGCATAACCCAATCATGAAACAAGTAGTGAAGAAGGAAATCCTGAAATGGTTGGACGCAGGTATCATCTACCCAATTTCTGATAGTAAGTGGGTCAGTGTGTACCGAAAAAGGAATGAATGGTCGTGGTACAAAATGATGACAATGAGCTAATTTCGACAAGGACAGTGACTGGTTGGAGGGTGTGCATGGATTACAAGAAGTTAAATAAGGCGACCCGCAAAGATCACTTTCCTTTGCCCTTTATCGGTCAAATTTTGGACAGATTAGCGGGACACGAGTACTACTTCTTATTGGATGGATATTCGAGATATAATCAGATCGTCAATGCTCCTGAAGATCAAGAGAAGACCACTTTTACGTGCCCATACGACACATTTGCATTCAGGAGAATGTTCTTCGACTTGTGTAATGCACCCGCTACCTTCCAACGATGTATGATGGCCATTTTCTCAGACATGGTGGAGAAAAATGTGGAAGTCCTCATGGACAACTTTTGTGATAACCCAAAAATTCATAAAATCTTGAATGATTAGAATAAAGGTTAAAGAATAAAACCTAGATGAGAATTTGAGGATTTATTTAAAATTTTCAAGTAAAACCTATATGGTTTGCTATTCGAATGAGAATAAAGAAAATATGGGGTACAAAATTTCAAAACCCTAGAAATAAATTAATATGTACTTGAAGGAATATCAAGAATAAGGTATTACGATACCTGTAAATTTGATGTGAACTAAATAGTCTAAGAAATGTTATATAAGTACATATGAAAATTTTATTATTGGAGATAAGATTTCACATGAAGAGATGCTATGAGGTTAAACGAAGATGAGTATATGTATAGAAATATATATACTTCGTAAGGTGCTATATATATTTTAGCAAGAGGAATGATGAATTAAGTTAATGACATAAGGATCAAGATAAAACTATGTTAGTAATTAACATAGCTTGAGCATTGGCCTTGACTGGCAAATAAGAATTTGAATAAGTATAAAGTCATTAGTTAATACGATTAGCAATAAGAAGGGAGTAATTTAAAACTCAAAAATTTGAGTTTGAGATAGAATTTTGAAGCATGGACTGCTCGGTTGCGTCCGGAACGTCAAGATTAGTCAGAATGGATAGTAAACACAAAATGTGTAAAGGTTGACTTTTGGTCAAAGATAACAGTTTACTTTTTATGGAGAAAAGTCAAAATTAGTGTGAGAAGTGAAATATGTTATTTGAATAATGGTATAATATTTAATATTATACCAAATGAGGTAAAGCAAATATGAGATGAGATCCAATATGTAAATATAATATTGGTATCAAAGTAGTTAGTAAATTAAATTCATATTTGATTAAATATATTAAATTTATATTTAATATATAAATAAATTGTTTGAAAATAATTTATGAAGAGGAAGAGGAAATTAAATTTAATTATACAATACAAATTGTATAACTTAAATAAGTTAATTAAATATGGTATGAGATTTAAATGACCTAAAGGGTTATTTTTATTTAGTGGTCATAGAATTAATTCAAGTGAATTAAAATTTGATGGACTAAGGAAGTTATATTATTTAAACAAGCCCAATTAATTAATTAAGCATTGGACTTGTAGATAAAATGATTAAGGGCATTTAAATTATTTAATCTAGCCCAATATGTTATGTATGGGACAAATATTATAATGACCTAATTTAATTAGGGTTGAAAGCCCAAGTTAGTTTTGTTAGTAAGTAAAACAAGTAAAATTGCTAGCTCAATGCAATTAATTTAGAAGCCCAGAAGAATTAAGTGTTAAGCCCAAATGTTGGCCCAATGAAACTAATTTTTGTATGCCCAAAACATTAAAAGAATGACCCAACATTTAACCCAATGGGTGAGGGGCATTTTAGTCATTTGATATACTAAATATTTCATAAAACAAAAAATCAATCTTGGACAAAAATTGGCCACATGGTCGGGCACCTTAGGGAGAAAAAGGAAGCATGTGATGTAATGATTAAAAATTACCAACTCTTAACAACTCCTTACTAACACACTTTTGGTGTCATCCTCTCCTTGGTCCAACACATTTAGTATAGCTTACAAGCAACCTCTTAATCATGAGAAAGAGAAAGCAAGAGAGATATTGGATGAAATGTTTAGTAGATATTCATAATATATCTCTATATTTTTTACAAACAAAAGAAAAACCCATTCCATTTCTCTCCCATTTCTTATTAGTTAGCACAAAGAAAATCAAATAGAGAGAGAGAGAGAAGCCATATTTCGGCAGCTCCAAGGGAGGAGAAGGAGAGAAGATTTTGATCTTTCATTCCATCCAAGATCCATCACATAGTTTGGAAGAAAAAGATATGTCATGAAATCAAAGGTATAAAACCAAACCTAAGGTATCCTTTTATTTAAGTTATTTTGATGGAATAAAGATCTAAGGTTTCAAAACTTAAAAATCTTAGAATAGAAAAATAGAATTTTCCAGAAAACTTAAACTTGAAAGTGTGATCTAGCTTTTTATTTTTTGAAATCTATGATGGATATTTGTGATTTATTTTCTTGGGATGCTAGATCTATGTATTAAGGATAAAACCCCTTTGGAATCACTCAATTATGTTGAAAAATGAGCAAGTTATGGAATTAATCCCAAACTACTCAAAGCTAAGAAAACTGTTAGAACAACAGTTTTGACCAGCCACTTCTGGGCTAATTTTCGGGAGCTTAACATGTCCAAATCTGGATTGTGATAGATGAAAATTGTAGATCGGAAAGGTATGAATCCAAAAAAAATTGACGGATTGTTAATTGGAGTTATAGATCTCATTTTATTTAAGTTTTAGTAAAGGACTCCAAAACTGTTAAATGGCAAAAAAACTACTAATCTAGAAATTAAAAGGGCTTTCTCGGCCATTTAATTTATGAGAAACATTCCGGCCTTTTGGGACATGAAAATATATGGTATAAAGTACCTCCTGTCCAAAAATAAGCTCATTCCGACTTAAAATGACCAAGTTATGACCATTTCAATTTTGTGATTTTCCGACGAAAACGGCTATAACCGGAGTTCTATAACTCCGATTGACAAGAAATTTAAACTAGAGGCTCACGTTAACACATACAAGATTGTGTCAAGAGATGGGAATTTCTGGAGTTAAGCGTGAGGCAGCTAATTTCTTAAGGAATTAACTAGAAATGATTTTTGAAAAATACTAAAGAAAGTTAGAAAATTATGGAAAAATACTTTTTGTGTATGAAATATATGTTTATATGTTTTGGCAAAGGATAGAAAAATAATAAGTTGATTTGGTATTTTCGTGAAAAGGATAATGAATCCAGCTTGCTGAATTGAAAAATATGATGGATGCAGCTTGCTGGATTGAAAAACAGTTTACTGAATTGAAAACTTGTTGAATCCAGTTTACTGGATTGCAATCTAGTTGCTAGATTTGGAATCCAGTTGGCTGGATTGCAGTTGGGTTTGTGGATTAACCATCCAGGTTGCTGGTTTAGTATTTGACTTATTAGTGTTTAAAGAAGAACTTATAATATATAAGATTAGAGTATTAAGTCATAATGTATATGATATAGTGATTAAAGAATTATCAAATGATGATAATAATATTAATGTGTTAAGATGTTATCTAATATTTGATTAAGTGTTAGATAATTTATGGATTAAGTAGTTATATTATGATACAAAGTATGATATGCTGATTGAAAGATCAATCTTATAATTGATAGGTCTTTAATAAGAGATTACATTAGATTGCTTAGCGGTAATCAGCGGTTCAGGCAAGTTTCCCTAACTCAAACTTGAGTTGTATGTTCAAAGCATGTTAGTGAATAATTGTTGTTGATTATTCACATCTATACTGATTATTGATTCGCAATTAGTGCATGTTGCATATGTTCATCAGGTATGAAAGGCTGATCACCTTCATTACCATAAGGTTCGGTTAAATTGTTCATGGTCATTGTTGACCTTCAAACATTATTGATTCAGTCATGCAATTATTGAAATTTGATTCATGTTATTTCACAATTATTATATTATTGAAAACTTGAAAGCTTATTCATTCTTTTGAATCATGATATATCTCCATTATATTTAAAACTTGCTGGGCAAATTTGTTGCTCACCCTTGCTATATCATGATAAAATTTTCAGATTAAGATGAAAGCTCGAATAAAGACAGAAGCAAAGTCAAAGGGCAAGATTAATTTATGTTGCAGTTAGATCTATTAAATTTTCTGACGAAAATAGCATTGTAAATCTTCTAAGATATTGAAGGTATGTATTAAGTTAAGGTTGTAGACCATGGGAATGATGCGTAAAGGTTTATTGTATAAACAATTTAAGTTTATATCTTCCGCAATAGTTATAGAAATGATGTACCAGATCTGAGGTAAAAAGTACCCGGATTTGGGGGCATCACAACTTTTCTATCTATGGAGACGATTTTGATGCATGTTTGGAGAACTTGGTGAGGTGTTAAAGAGATGCGCATAAGCAAATCTGGTACTAAACTGGGAAAAGTGCCACTTCATAGTTGAGGAAGGCATAATTTTGGGTCACAAGGTTTCAGCAAAAGGACTAGAGGTTGACAAGGCGAAGCTGGAAAAAATTGAAAAACTTCCTCCACCAAGTTCAGTCAAGGGAATTCGATGTTTCTTGGGACATGCCGGGTTTTACAGAAGATTTATAAAAGACTTCTCTAAAATTGCAAAACCTTTGTGCAGTATTTTAGAGAAAGATTCGGTTTTTAAGTTTGACGAGGAGTGTAAATTGGCATTCGAGCTATTAAATAAGAAATTGACTTCAGCTCACGTAATCGTTGCACCGGATTTGAATATGCCCTTCGAGTTAATGTGTGATGCAAGCGACTATGCGGTTGGGGTTGTTTTGGGTCAGCTTCGAGAGAAGGTATTTCATGCCATATACTATGCGAGTAAGACACTTACGGAGACTCAAATAAATTACACAACTACGAAAAAAGAATTACTTGCAGTAGTATACACTTTCAATAAATTCTGAGCATATTTCATCGGAACAAAGGTCAAAGTTTACACGGATCACTCAGGCATTCGATACTTAATTTTAAAAAAATATGATAAGCCACGCCTTATCAGATGGATTCTCCTTCTCCAAGAATTTTATTTGGAAATAAAAGATAAAAAGGGGACAGAGAATCAAGTTGCAGATCATTTGTCAAGGATGGAAAATTAAGGTAAAAAGGAAGAGGACAGATGTCTAATTAATGAATCATTTTTGGATGAGCAGCTGTTTGGGATCAATACGGAATTCCCATGGTACGTTGATTTCGTCAAGAATATATTGAGCAATATACTTCCTCCTGATCTTACACATCAGCAGAAAAAGAAATTCCTACATGATGTCAAGTGGTACATGTGGGATGAGCCATACCTATTCAAACAGTGCGCCGACAAGATGATTAGAAGGTGTATGCCCTACAGCAAGGTGAATAGTATATTGCATGAATGTCATTCGTCAGCATATGGGGGACATTATGGTAGTGAGAGAATAGTGGCAAAAGTGCTTCAAGCCGGGTTTTATTGGCCTTCATTATTTAAGGACGCCCACCAGTTTCTTAAAAGTTATGATAGATGCCAAAGGGTGGGCAACATATCGAAAAGGAATGAGATGCCACTACAAACAATCTTGGAAGTTGATATTTTTAACGTTTGGAGCATTGATTTTATGGGGCCATTTCCATCATCATTCGGTAATCAGTATATATTGCTTGCGGTTGATTATGTATCAAAATGGGTTGAAGCCATGGCGCTCCCAACTAACGATGCCAAAGTGGTCCTCAAATTTTTGTAAAAGAATATCTTTACAAGATTTGGCACACCAAGAGCTATTATAAGTAATGAAGGTAGCCACTTCTGCAACAGATCATTTACAGCTCTCTTGGCGAAGTATGGGGTCAACCATAAGGTGGCGACGTCTTATCATCCCCAAATAAGTGGCAAATAGGGAGGTGAAAAGAATCTTCGAAAAGGTGGTGAACTCGAATAGAAAGGACTGGTCTCTCAGGTTGGACGATGCACTATGGGCCTACCGAACTGCATATAAAACACCAATTGGTATGTCACCATATCAATTTGTCTATGTTAAAGCATGCCACCTGCCTGTGGAGTTACAACATAAAGCCTATTGGGCTATTCAAAAACTGAACTTCGATCAAGCAGCTGTGGGTGAAAAGAGACTACTTCAGTTAAACGAGCTCGACGAATTACGATTGTAAGCTTACGAGAATTTGAAATTATACAAAGAAAAGGTCAAGAAATGGCACGACCAGAAAATCATGCAAAGAACATTCGAGTTGGGGCAATCATTTCTATTGTTCAACTCACAGGTGAGGTTGTTCCCAGGCAAGCTAAAATCAAGGTGGTCGGGTCCATTCACCATCAGAAGAGTTTTCTCACATGGCGCTGTTGAACTCTACAGTAGAAACCCATTGGAGACTTTCACGGTTAACGGTCAACGGTTTAAGCATTATTGGGGTGGCGAATCAAACATGGATGTCATTACAATCACATTATCCAATGTACCATAAACAGAGAGTAGTAAGGCTGAATTACTTAAAATCAAGCGCTAACTGGGAGGCAACCCAATCGTACTTTTATTTTTCATATTTTTATTCATAATCGTCAAATTATAGTTTAGAATATTTAGTAATATAGAATAAATCAATTATTAATTAGTTAAGTTGCATGTTCTTGATAATCTCTCCACCATGCTTAAAATGATTAAAATCTACTCACATTTATGTTTTATGGTATTGCAGGATCTTAAAATGATAATGGTTGGGAATATGAGTGAAGAAATAAGCAAAACAGATCAAGTTAGCAGGAGACTAACCCGCCTGGGTGGGGCCCCAAAGCACAACACCCCCCGTCGGGGCGGGGGTCCTTAGTTCATTAACAGGAGGCATGCCCGTCGAGGCGGACTTAATAAGCCTAGTACCCCTCGCCGGGGCGGGGGTCATGAAGTTAAAGCAACATATTTAGGCAGTTAGATATTGTTGCCCACTACAAATCCTTCCCCAACTAAAAATCCCATTCCCAACACATCTTCATATTCCTGAACCCACGTTTTGGCAAGTTATAATTTACCACCCCACTCCATTAACACACACCCACTACACTAACCCATTACCTCACACCACAACCTTGCACCATAACACCATCTCTATAAATTCAATTCCTCATGACCCTATTTCATCACAAACTTTCAACTCCATCTCCAAAATATAGGAACTAGGGTTCTCATTGAGATAAGTGTATAACAATTGACAACCTTGAACCTTGTCTTCTAATTCTTCCCTTCCTTTCACCATAAAAGAAGCAAATTCATTAAGTTTGGGGGGATAAAACAGTGTGCACACCAAGTGTTCGAAAAATTGTCCAAGTAAAGTTTGGGGGGGAAATATTGTTGAAGAGGCTTCTTAAATTCAATGGCATCTAAACCCACATCAAAGAGGCAACGGGGAGAAAGTTCTGGAACAACACCACCATCATGAACCTTCGACCGACGTAAATTCATAAGTGCCACCGCCGCCGACTATTACGACTACATGGCAACAAAAGCACTAACACCGGAGTGGGGGTTGGCACCGGACCTTGTCGATGGTGAGATGATGCAATAGATATATCAGAAAGGATGGAACAAGTTCACGGAGGAACCCGAGGCCGCTGTTGTAAGTGTAGTCAAGGAGTTTTATGCTAACGCCGAGGACAAGGCCCCTTTCAACGCTTTTTTACGTGGAAGATTAGTCCCTTTCAGTGCCGATGCAATCAACATATATTATCAGTTACGGGTGCCTCGACATTGAAATTATGTTCACTTACGTGACAATGATCCCGATTATGAGACCATCCTGAAGGAAATGACTAAACCGGGCACAAAATGGATCAAGTGTCGAAAAGGGGGCACGGTTTTTCACAGCAAATATCTCAGCAGATATGGAAAGATATGGTATTCATTCTTATGTGCCAGATTATTTCCATCCACTCACACGTCTAACGTGACCAAGGAGAAGGTTGTGCTCTTGTATGCCATTGTATAAGATTTCATCATCGACGTCGGGGCAATAATCAATTTCTCAATCCGACAGTGCTTACGAGGATATTTCTCGGGCGACTTGCCACACCTGTCACTCATTTGTGGGTTGTGTAGGCAAGCGGGAGTTCGATGGTCCGATGATGAACCTAACCTGATGCCGCTACAGACACTAGATTAGAGAATGATTGCGCAGTACTTGGTATGGGAAGGCGGCGAATCACATCCGAGAGGATTAGGCTTAGGCTGAAGATACTTCAGAAGATGACGAGTTTCAAGAGGATGCACCGATATGAGAACAAGAAGCAGAGGAGGTACCACAGTTCGAGGCAATATCTAGCCCTTAGTTCCTAAACTTTCAGCGATAAGTGGTTGAGTAAAATAAGAAAACACGACGAGAGATGAGGCAACTCGCAACTAGACAGGACCACATGTTTGAGGCTATGAACATATCGTTCGCATCATTAAATGTGACGCTCCAAAGCTTCAATCCAAATGCTCAATTCCCATACCAGCAGCCCGTCCCAATGCCACAATTTCCACCAAGTGACTCTGATGAAGAAGACCAACAACCACCACCACCACCACAGACTTAGGCGATTACAGGGAAGTCCTCACATTTTAATTTTTA
Organism: Panax ginseng; assembly: GCA_020205605.1. Classification (NCBI taxonomy): domain Eukaryota; kingdom Viridiplantae; phylum Streptophyta; class Magnoliopsida; order Apiales; family Araliaceae; genus Panax; species Panax ginseng. The sequence continues at coordinate 87,698,029 of CM035130.1, read as the reverse complement.
TATCTACACAATGAGGGCATTGTAATTTTCAAGTTTGGGGGGGGATTTACTTTCATGGTATCATTTCATGTTTGCATATTTAAGTTCATTAGCTAGGTTTGCATAGTAGTTTACTGTTTAGTTTAGGTTTATCAAATGTTGCATTCATGTAATCATGCATTTGCATAGTAGCTTAGGAGCATAAATAGTTTTTATTTATTTAATTATTGTTGCACTCATGTTATGTTCACCATCCATTTATATATATCTAAAAAAATTAGTTAAATAATGTGTTAATTTTGCATATGTCCAGCAAGTGTCATTTTGTTTTGGCCGATGATGAGATTGAGATTAAGTCGACAATTATAGTACTGATTATTAGAACCTTGATGTAGTTTCTGTTATGAATTGGCTCTTGTTCTTGTTTGAAACTGGTTTAAAAAGGGTATCATGTTAATAACATCTGTGCCGACTAATTAGTTCAAATTGAAACATAAAGAGTTTCTAAAGGATAATGCTAGTGTAAATGAGAAAATGGCAAGGATGGGTAGTGAAGACGAAGAATTAGGCAAGAACCTAAGTTTGGGGGATAAAGTGGGGTATATAAGCTTTTATCTAAAAAAATGATGAATAATTGAGTCTTGTGGTGGGTTGAGAAGAATCATGAAAAGCACTCCCCATAAACACAAGTGTGAGATAGAGCGTAAAACGCACTCACTACCTATTTAAAACGGGAAATAAGAACAAAAAGCCCCCGTGATTGAAAAAAAGAAGAAGAAGAAGAAAGCATAAGGACTTATACTTAAAACTTCTTTAATTATAATTTACATAGAGATATAGTGAGTTAGTTGATTAAGGTGTTTAACTTGTTTCTATCTAAATTGTGGGTTTGAGTTAATATGGCATTAGTACATCGAGAGGTGGCTAGTTCTACATACGTGTTCTTGATTAATAAACTGGGATAGTGAATTGAACTGGAATAAAGGTCTAAAAATTAGAGTGAAGCTTAGGTTGAAGTCGTAAGCTTAATTCTCCAATAATTGTTTGAAAATTCAATTTTTAATATTCGTGATTGTTTGGTGATTATAGTATTTTTAATAATTTAGTTTTTACAATTTTAATCATTAATTGGGATAGTTTAATAAAATTAGGATTAATAGGAAACTGATAATTATGAGGTTAAAATTCTTACTGATTTCTCTGTGGGAACGATACTCTATTAACTACTATATTACTTGTTGACCACGTATACTTGCGTGTTGTGCGTAATTAGATTTTACCCAACAGTCGGGTCAACAAATATTCCATAATTTGATATTACGTGCCCAAGGAATGCTACTTCCTTAAGCCAGAACTCGCACTTCTTCAACTTGGCATAAAGCTTGATTTTACAAAGCTTTTGGAGTATCAGCCTCATGTGTTGTTCATGATCTTCACGGCTTTTTGAGTAAATGAGGATGTCATTAATAAAGACAACCATAAAATTATCCAAATATTCCTTGAATACTCAGTTCATCATATCCATGAAGGCAGCGGGAGCATTAGTCAATCCAAAAGACATGACTAGGAATTCATAATGCCCGTATCGAGTTCTGAAAGCAGTCTTTGGAATGTCATCAGTTTTAATCTTTAACTGATGATATCTGGAACGAAGATCGATCTTTGAAAAGAATTTGGCTCCTTCCAACTGGTCAAATAAGTCATCAATACAAGGTAACGGGTACCTATTTTTTATGGTGACATGATTCAACTCCTAATAATAATACAAAGTCGCATACTCCCATCTTTCTTTTTTACGAATAGAACAGGAGCGCCCCAAGGAGATGTACTAGGACGAATTAAACTGATGTCTAACAACTCCTACAGTTGGGTTTTTAACTCTTGAAGTTCAATAGGAGCCATTCGATATAAGGCTTTAGAAATTGGTTTTGTACCGGGTTCAAGGTCGATACAAAATTCAATTTCTCGCTCAAGGAGTAGGCCAGGAAGTTCTTCAGGGAATACGTCAAGAAATTTATTAACAATAGAAATATCATTCAAATCTGACGTATTTTTGTTTAAATCTGTGACATGAGCTAAGAAAGCTTGACATCCATTTTCTAATAAACGAATAGCTTTATGGCTTGATATGACAGGGATTGACTTTAGTGGTTTGGTTAGGAATATGAAAGCTAACAATGTTACGAAAACAATCAATTTTAGCATGATGAGTAGTTAACCAATCAATCCCTATAATCACGTCAAATGCAAGTATTTTCAAAGAAATAAGATCGACAGGTAACGTGCGGGTGCCGATTTAAATCAAACAAGACTTATAAACAGTGGATGTAATGAAGGTCTTTACCAACGGAGTTTCAACAGATAAGTCAAAGTCTAATTTCTCCAGAGTCAAATTAAAACGTTGAGCACAAGTAGGAGAAATAAAAGAATGGGTAAAACCGGTATCAAATAAGGTATATACTTCGCTAGAGTTTATAATTAGCTTACCCGTGATAACCTCGTTCGGGATCCTTGCTTTTTGGGAGGTCACGACAAACGCTCTCCCTTGAACTACCGGCTTTGACTAATTGTTTATTGATCTAATAAATTATTAAAATGTTATTATGATATTAATAATATTAGAATATATATGATATTGTTAAATATTAAGATTAAAGCTTCATTAAAGTATTATTAAATGATTAATAATATTAGATTAAAATATTAATCTTAGATTAAAATATTATTAAAAGATTAATAATATTAAATTGAAGTATTATTGGATGATTAAAATGTTATTAAGTAAATAATAATATTCGAGATTAAATAAAATGTTATTAAAAATGTAATAACATTAGTAAAGGAATAAAATATTATTAAATGATTAATAATATTAGTAAATGAATAAAATATTAATACTATTGGTAAATGAATAAAAGTATTATTAATTGATTAATGATACTAAAGCATAAGTAAGATATTATTAAAGTAATAATATTAATGCATGATTAAAATATTATTAAGAGGATTAATAATATTAGTAAAGTATTAAAATATTATTAAGATGTTAATAATATTAGTAAGCGAATAAAAGTATTATTAGTGAACTAATAATACTAAGAGGTGAATTAAATATTATCAAGATTAATAATATTAAGTGAATTAAAGGTATTTGTTATTTAATAGTAACATTATCGAGGCAGGGTAATATTTCTAAGAATTAAATGTAATATATAATAACTATGTGATTACATAATCTAATGTTATGCTATGGCTAATTGAAAGGTTAACTATAGGTCTCTCAAAGGAAGATAATTAAATCGCCTAGCGGATAGAATTTAATTGCGTAGCTGTAACCTACAAACGAGGCAAGTTCTCTCACTCAAACTTGAGTTATTACTTTTCAAAGCATGTTAGTTTATAATTGTTGTTGATTATTCCACATCTAATATTATTATTGAATATCCTCATTATGGCAAGTTTCCCTAACTTAAACTTGAGTTGTATGTTCAAAGCATGTTAGTGAATAGTTGTTGTTGATTATTCACGTCTATATTGATTATTGATTCGCACGTTGTGCATATTGTAAATGTTCATCTGGTATGAAAGGCTGATCACCTTCATTACCATTTGGTTTAGTTAATTTGTTCATGTTTATGCTTGACCATTCATTTTTATTGACTTGGTCGTTCAGCTAAGAAAATTTGTTCATGCTCTTTCACAATGTTGATATTGTTGAAAGTTAGCTAGCTTATTGTTCAATTCTTTCAATCATGATATATCCTCAAATAAATTTAAACTTGTTGGGTAAATTGTTGCTCACCCTTGCTATATCATGATAAAAAATTTCAGATTAAGATGAAAGCTCGAGTAAAGGCAGAGGCAAAGGCAAAGTCTAAGATTAAGCTATTATCCAGTTAGAACTATTAATTGTGCTAATGCAAATGATATTGTAAACCTTTAAGATATTGAAGTTATGTATTAAGTTAAGGTTGTAGACCTTGGGATTGATGTGTAAAAGTTTATGTATAAACAATTTATATTTATACCTTCCGCAATAGTTATAGAAATGATGTATCGTAACGTACCAGATCTGAGGTAAAAAGTACCCGGATATGGGGACGTCACAATTGAATTCTAGATAAATTAAATTATAAATCTTTAAAAATTTATCCTTTGCTTTCTTTTAATTGAATTCTTATATCATTGTCATCATCCTCATGCTTGTATTGTGATGAAAGTCATCTTTGGCTTACGTGCATAGATGGACTGTTGATTGGTATGATTATGACCAAGGATTATTCTATATAATCATGACTGTAATGTTATAAATGATGTGGTAAAAGTCCTCATTGGCCCGTAGTGCATTGATGGACAGTTGTTGGCATGATCATGACCATTGGTGAAAACATGAATATCCTTGGTCCGTAGTGCATGGATAATTCGTGGTTGTGATACTAATGAATATCCTTGTCCAATAGTGCATGGGTAATTCAGTGATGTGGATTATTTATTAAGTTGAGTCTGAGCGATAAAATTGATGATAAACTTTTGAAATCATAGAAGATAGTAGATATCATGCTCTACTTGACTCTTCTAATGGATTATTTGTTTCGCTGCAGTTAAATTTGATGTCTATTGTATTTTATCAGTTTAACATTGTTGAAGGCTAACGATAATTTATTCTGCATTATCTTAGTCATAATATTTCTTACTGGGATAGTTGAGCTCACCATTTGCTTTCATTGTTCTCTTTAGGAAATGAGTACTTAGCCGGGACTAGTCGGAGAACTGAGTGATGATCCGAGATGGTGCTTTAGTAGTCCTCACTATTCCGTGAAATAGTGTGATAATAATTATAATAATATTAAATTTGAGTTTGGATATTGTCTAGAAGACAATATTCATGTTGAAACTCCCAGCTTATGTTTTGTCGTACTTTACATGACAGTCGTATAATTAAGTTGTATTTGAATTATGTACCATGAATTTGGTGACTCAGAATGGGTGATGTATACCTATTTTGGAGGCGTCACAGAGGTATTGACAAGAGCAACTCTCAAATTGCAAGAAATGGATGGCGAAGAATTTCCTCAGCTAATCAACTCAGACACCATAAAAAGGTATTATGTCTGAAGTTACCTGCAAACCGCATCAGTTTTTTCTCAGGCAAGAACTACGAAGACCTGATCTCCCCTCATCAATGGGAGTGTCGACGTCGGGATTTTTGAGTGTCCCTTTTCGTTACTTGTTCTTTGGTGTTCTCATGTTAATGTGAGATTTGTTTGAAAAAACAAGTGAAAAAGGTCCGACATGTATAATGTCGATGATTTGACTTTAAGAGTCGCCAGTTTGTGTATTTAACTGGTTGCACCAATGCAACCGAAAAGGTTTGCACATTGACCCAATGATTTGACACTGCTAAACGGGTCTATAAAACCGAGATTCATTTTGGGTCTGGGGGCTTGATTATGCGGAGGGAAGGTGTTAGGCACCCCCCGACATCCGTGTTACCACGGTGACCGCCACTTTTCAAAGAAATTTTTATATGAATGTGTGTGTGTGTGTATGTGTGTGTGGATCAATGTGCAGTTATTTGAAAGTAGTGTGAGGCCTCGTTCGCACCTATATACACAAGGTTTGAATTTTATGGTAAAATTCAGTTTTAATCAAGATATAGCAATGACATTTTGTAAAAGAGGTTTTTCAAACCCCGTGCTCAATAGGAATTGAGACCTTTTCATACTTCCATTTTATTATTAAATGTTTCTATTGTTTGCTTTTATTTTAGAGATACGAAGCATTCTCGAGAAAATAATATACAAAGAAAGATGTCGAGCTCCTCATGGGGCATGACCATCCAAGGAAATTCGAGACATCGTAAAATAATGTACATGCCGCCATACGATTGGAAATGTCCATCATGGGAACCAAATTTAGATTCAAGAGATGGTGAACTGTGATCACATGATCATGCAATTTGTATGGAAAGCGATAGCGATTATATATATATATATATATATATATATATATATATATATATATATATAAGTTGTAAATATATATATAAAATATGATCAATCGCCACGTAAGTAGTAAATCTAAAGGTGACGGAATGTAAATAAAGTCGTAAAAGGCCACGTAAGTGAACTCGAGTGCTGATGTAATATATATATATATAAGCAATTAAATGCACCTAGGATATAAAATTTGGGCTCATCGTATGTAGTCGACCACACGATTTATATATATATATATATATATATATATATATATATATATATATATATATAAGTAATTAAATGCTCGCATCGAAGTTCAGGCTCAATCGAGGCAAAACTCGATAATGTTAGTCCATATATAAAATATATACATATATAAGTATATATATACAGACAAAAATGAAAATCACGGACCGAAGTCTAGGCTCAATCGAGGCATAACTCGATAATGTTAGTCCATATATAAAATATATACATATATAAGTATATATATACAGACAAAAATTAAAACCACAGACCGAAGTCTGGGAAAATGCACACAACACGACTCTCAATGTGTATAACAGTGTGTGCTAATATGAGAAAAAGGCTTTATAGAATATAAGAAGGCTTACAGTGGGCTGCCAAAGTAGACTCTATAACTTTAAATGGATAAACACTCAGCTCCCGCCGGATAAAAGATAGCTATATGTGAGCTAACTAGTGTTTAAAAGTGAGGAAACACTCAAAAGATGTGTATGCAGAGTAAAATGGACAGGGCTTCCTAGCCTTTTCCCTCCCTCTTCTTCTCAAATGGCTGACCCCAAGGCTTGTATATATAGACGGATGGTCAGTAGTAGGTACACTGCTGGTGCATGATTATTGTACTATGCAGGGCCGGTCGTGGTGCATCCGAGCCTCGCGGGTCTCGTCGTCTCGTAGTACGTGCACTCATGCACTGTAATGTTCGTTCAAACTTGCAGAACTTCAATCTGAGCATCTGAACGAGGTATATCTGACCTTATTCAGATCGCTTGTGTCGAGAGTTACGCAATGACATGGATTAGAGGTTGTACGAAGTTAGGAAGAGGGGTCTATGCCCATGGTCTTCAAGCTTCAAATCTATCCAAAGTACTGTCACACGTAATAGTCACTCGGGATTGTCAATCCTCGGTTCTTGTGGGACATTGTTGGATGTATGTATGTATGAAGTGTTGAGATGATGTGCCATTATCGAAGGAACAAGATGACGTTTGACTCCTCGCCGGGTTTATCGCCGGTTTGAGTTAAAAGTAAACGTTGCTCAGGGTTACAGCTGAGATTGGACTACTTGTTGGTATGCCGCGATATCATCTTGTTGAGATGGTACGATGATGTTGTGACTCCTCACCGAGGTTATTCTTGGGTTTAAGTTTTAAAGCGACGCCGCTTCGTGGTTACAACCGAGATTGACCGCCGCTTGTTTGTATGTCTCATCGTCATCTCGTGGGTGTTCTGTCGCTTGGTTGTTAACCTGTGTCCGAGGTGTGTGTGCCTCGCTGGATGTTTGTGGTTGAAGGCGATTGCATATGTTTGAAACAAGCATTTAAAGGGGTTATCGCGGAAGCGCAATGGTATCTCTTGGGGCTATCACCAAGGATGGGGTTCTACTCCCAAAGTGTTGTCTCCGGGACCGCAAATCGAGAGTCGCTGTTATTTAGAGATAGAAATCGCCCTCTCCTGTTGTTCTTTGGTCTTTTGATCTCGCATATCTCGGAGTTATCTCCGAGATTGAAATGACATTCCCGGTGTGTGTTCCGGGTTTGAGATGATGTTCCCAGTTTGTGTTTCGGGTTGGAGCTAAACTTTCGGTAGTATCCAGAATGGATGTAAGCTGTCTTTCAAGCTTATCTCCAAAAGACGAATCTGCCCTCCTGCAATGTTAGTAATAGGAATGCAGAAAATTTTGAGTGTCTACAAGGAGTACGTAGGCAGCCATTTTGAGTGTCTGTGGTTGAAGTTGATTTCATATGTTTGAAATAATCATTTTCGGGGTTATCGCCGGAACTGCAATGGTATCTCTTGAGGCTATAACCAAGGATGGGGTTACTACTCCCAGTGTTATCTTTGGGATTGGGCGAAGCGTCATGGTGTTATTGTCGAGACGTAACTGCCTCTCTCCGGTGTTGTTTACGGTCTTTTGATCCGCATATCTCGGGGTTATCTCCGAGATTGGAAATGACATTCCTGTGTGTGTTCGGGTTTGAGATGATGTTCGGCTTGTGTTCGGGTTGAGCCGAACTTCCAAAGAGTATCCGGAATGGATGTAAGTCGCCTTCGTGGTTATCTCCAAAAGACGAATCTGGCCTCCTACAATGTTAGTAATAGGAATGCAGAAAATTTTTGAATGTCTATAGATGCCCCCCTTTATCATATTCATGCAATGCAAGGCATGGATAGGATAAAGAATACTAGACACTTGAAATGCAAGCAATATAAACATGATGCTATACGCAGCAACATGATGCAAATACATGTAAAATGCATGAATGATTGTCAAGTAATCATGTTGGGATGACAATCAGTGATGGCTTGGACATGCGATCCAAGTCTCCAAGGATGTTGACGTTGGGGCTATCACCAAAGTCCTGAATCAAAGACACTGGCCTATATTCCATAGAGGTACCTCTTGTGTGTAAGAGATCTATGGGGATAAGCTTTGTCTGTTTGAGGATGTGTATAACATATTCCCTCATTCTCTCGGAATTACTGCCAACAGTTTGTTGTTATCAGGGTTGCCTGATCTTCGCTAATGTGTGTATCACCGGATAAATCCCTGCTGGGTGTATTGTCAAGGCTATTTGACCTTTATTGATGTGTGTGTCAATGGTAACATTATATTGTAACCCCCGCCGGGGACACGTGGATAAGCTGCTTCGATGGGCTTACTTGTCATCGGCTGACATGACGTCCAGGCTGCTTGACCTTCATTGATATATGTATCAATGGTTGCATTGCGTTGTAACCCCCGCCGGGGATACGTAGATGTTTGAAGGATGTGCATTGTGACCCCCGCCGGGCATACATAGATGCTTGATAGATATGAATTGTGACCCCCGCCGGGGAGGTTTGATATATCGTGGTTTTGCGTTGTAACCCCCGCCGGGGAGGTTTAGGGTTGTGACCCTGCAAATGACGGCATAGGACCTTTGCGGGGTATTGTCGAGCATGATTTGTGAAAGCTGAGCTCATTAGTATAGTATACCCTGCATTCAAGCGAATACCTTTCAGACGGCAGGAGTTTAACTCTAAAAGATGAAAAACCAGGATTTCAGGCTATTCCGCTCAATCGCGTAGCATTTTTATTCCTGATTTGGCCTTTTTAGCTTGTGAGACCTCCTTTGCAACTCTAATTGGAGCGAGCCGGAGGTGTGGGACTCATGTAGGAGTGCCGCAGGTGTACTTACAGAAGCCAAAGGTTAGCCAGCGGCCAACCATGCATATGTATAGGCGGTCGGTTGCTTTCATAAGTCATTTTCAAGTTGTGCAGCGAAGGAAATTCGAGATCTCTTCTTCAGATCTGCTGAGTTCGGGCAACTTTCTGCATATTCTGCCACCGTACAAGCGTTCTTCACTGTCCTGGTAACACATGCATGTATTTTTTTCCAATTTTTATCCTTTGGAAAATGACTTATCGCATGAAATGCATTTAGACACATAGTAGTAAATATTCATGCTGTTATAACTTGATAAAAAATATTCAACATAGTAAATGTTAGTATTAAACCATGCTGAACATATTGATCTAAAAAAATTTTACTTTTGAAACAGTCAAATTGGCACCCTTTTACTGTCATTTCTTATCCTATCTGAGGACAAATGAGTAAAGGCATAAAGTAAAATAATCATGGTAATTAGACTACACTTACGGATTTTTACTATGATGTGATTAATGCATACAGGATGTATATGACTGTGCATAGGTGTGCTACTAAATGGCCACCTAGTCAAGCCTATGTGCATGTGGATAGTCCCATTTACAAAGGGACTATGGCAAAATTTTCCCAAAATGTAGGTATTGGGTAGTCATGCATTTTACCTCTACTGTAGATGTATGTTAAAACAATGCATGCATGCATGTAATCATTGAATGCATATTAAAAAGACTCCAGGTAAGAAATTACCACACCCTTTCTGAGGTGATTTGGAGACTTGTTGTCCAGATATCATGGATCCGGATCAGCTGAGTAGTTCTTGTAGGACCACTTCTGGTGTACGGAGGAGGGCTTTTGAAGAGCATCGGCGGCCGTCTCGTTAGGGATGACCTCATCGTTTGATGGAGGCGGTGATATCCCCTATTCGGGTTGAAGTCTTTGAATGTCGATGACGAGGAGGAGGATGCACCGATCGAGGTTCCCGCTCTCATTCAGACGTGTTCCGTAGGGAATTGCCAGTATTCATGCCGAACCCGGATCTTCCGGGTGACTTGAGTAGGCATCCCTTGAGATACCGCACGCAAATGAGGTATGAAGTTAGATCTTTAATCTTCCTTATTTCCTATTGATGAGGAGTCAAGGAGTCTGATATTGATCTACATTTGATGTAGGTTCCTAGCTTCATACAGCCTCAAGGGAACTGGTTTAGAATCCACTCTATGTATCAGGCCTTGCATGATGACTACAGAGCGATCGTCCATGGTTGGGGATTCGGGAGGTTCTTCTCCATTCTACCCCGTCGTTGTCCTTGGGGTTACCTCAGGGCATTATCTGAGCGGTGGTTTCACCCGCACTCGACCACTCAATTTTGCGGACCACGAGGTGATGATGACGCCGAAGGATTGGCGCTTTATCATGTATGGTGTTTAGAAGGAGTCGGTGCTTGCCTTGGCGGATACCCCCTACTTGCCGTCAGATCCTTGTTGGGAGTTCCGGAGAGAGGCGCTCAAGGGTGGACTGATTCAGACAGTCCTTTGAGCATAGATGCTATGAGCGGGCTGTTGAGTGAGCACATACCCAAGTGTTTCTCTTGTCTTTTCCCATGTATAGGTTAAGAGTGTTGACTGACAGTAGATGTTTTCCTTTGACTTTGTGTTGGCAGTTTTGGGCCTATGAAAGGCTTCCTTGTTTTCGTCCTGTGAGCGTGTTAGGTTTAGACACCTATCCACGAGGACAGAGATGGCATCATTCCCATCTTGGCAGAGGTCCCCGCTATTCGAGGATTTCACTCATTGTCGCCATACCTAGAGCTATTAATGTACCGATGTCATCACATGGATTCCCTACTCTGAAGAGCATTTGGGAGTTAGTTTTGAGGATGGGTACCCGACTGGAGTAGAGTACATCATTTCCACCCGCAGGATTCCTCTCTATACAAATGGAGGATGGGAGCTCTATTTAGGAGAGCGTGCTTTATTAGGGAGCACTATAGGAGAGATTCAGATGCCGATGCCGATCTTGCCTCGCCAGGTGTTTTTGGTTCATTTCACGATCACTCGTCATTGACATCCCATTGATGGGGATTGACGGTTTTACATTGTTAGAGGGCCCCTATTCTCAGGAGATGTTCCGGCATTGGTGGATCCCTCGTACGATTGGAGCTCAGACCCGCGCCACACAGTTTATGGGGGATATAGTTCCAGGATCTGTGATGATGATGGATTGGCTATCTTGTGTCAGAGATTCGACTCATGTGACACAGATTGACAGAATGACTCGGCAGCTGGACTAGTCACATCTCTTCATTTGGTATTTGGGCAGAGATCCTGCAAAGGTAGATACTTTTGATCCTTCCAGCTCTGGCGATGGTCCCTCAGGTGACCCATATGGTTTTTCTGACGCAGATCCTCCCTTATATTGGCCTGACATCCCTGTAGATAGAGATCAAGTGACTCAGGAGGAGTTACATCAGGTGGACAGTATCGATGATGTAGACATCAACACTCTTGACTTTTTCTGATGTATTTCTCGCTATTTCTTTTGATATGCCTCTATTAGCTGCTGGGTAGCTTCGCCCCATTCTCCCTATATCTTTTGATAGGCCTTTGTTATATGTTGGGTAGCTTCGCCCCATTTCCCTGTATTTTAGCTGTACAGAGATGTATTAGATGATGATATACTTAGGAATGTGTACAGTTTTCCATTCCCTATATCATATTGCCATCTATTATATCATGCATATTATTATGTTATGCATATGTATGTCCAGAGATATTCAGCATTGACCCCTGGATGGTCTTATGACACGGCCCATACAGATGTCTTCTTCGATAGTTAGCCGTATTGATCATACCCCATCATTTGTGGTGGTAGCTGGTATGCACTCATGGTATGATAGTATATCACCATCAAATATAGAGATCGTAGATGATTTGCTATAGCATACTATGACCCTGTTGATGTTTCAGGTTCCTACAAGATTTGTAGAGGGTATGCTAGAGCACTGGGTATCGGAGAGGCAGGTTTTCCGATTTGGGACCCAGGAGTTGACTCCTACTTTGGAGGAGTACGACGATTGACGATGCTACTACCGATGGAGCGGACCTTGCGTGCATATGGCTATTGGAGACATGAGCAGATAGTTCATGACCCTCATCGGATTAAGACGTAGAGTGGTCCAGGATGAGATTACATCTGGCCATGTGATATCCCAGCGTTTCCTGTTTGACAGGTTTGGCTTTGAGGAAAGCTATGCACGGCATTCCGGGGATTTCACCACACCGGAGGACCATTGGCGTTCAGACAGAGTAGATGTACTGCTTCTATGCGTATTGTCATATGTCTTCATGCCGTGGTACATGGATGAGATGTATATCGGCGTCATTATGGCAGTGAGAGCTCTCAGGGAGGGTCGTACCATTGTACCGATGATCATTGCAGAGACTCGAGGTCGGGCCTACATCACGCACTTATCCCAAGCAGGAGTGTTTACAAGTAGCTCGGTCATGTTGTATGTGTGGTTTATGTCACACTTGAGACCAATTGGCACATTTAGACGGCAGGGGTTTTGTTTCACCCAGGAGATAGCCATATCATACTCTTTTCAGCCTGCAAAGTGCACAGATGCTGCATCATGGTCAGCTTTCCTGGCAGTGATTAGGGATCTGTTTGCCATATTGTCGTGTTCAGGGCTTAGTTCACCCTACAGCTTCATTACTCATGTTCTGGGCATGGATTATCTCCCTCTGGCTGGATTGAGGGGCATGATCACTTACCACCCATTGGACATGATGTGTCAGTTTGACGATGGGTCGGTAACTTCACTTCACACCAATTTTATCGGTGGAGGATGATCCAGTTGTATGCTTGTTGGGATCGGCCGAGAGTGGATGAGTTTTTATCGATCATCCGAGGTTGTTACGTAGAGAGTATTACGCATGGATGGAGATAGAGATCGCATCAAATTTGCGGTAGTATCCACAGTGTAGGGGATTAATTCAGACGATGAGGAGCCTATAGAGGAGGCTGTTATTCCCATCGTTGATTTGACTGCTGGGCTGCCAACATTTGTGATGGATTCGCCCATACCGAGTGCCACTGTTACTCAGTATTCAGCACAGCATTTGGAGCAGAGCTTACATCTGATGAACTATGATAGAGATCAGGCTAGGCCCACGATGTTGACAGCTCTTGATGAGAGAGACGCCGCTCTGTTAGAGATTGATGAGACTAGATTAGCCAATGATGCATTGATTGCGGAGAGGGATGCTGCCTTATCTGCTAGGGATGTGACCATTGTAGACAGCACTTTAGTGAGATCCCAGATGATTGCAGTCTTGCCGACATGAGTGCTTACATTGATGAGCATTATGCCACCATGCTGTTAGCCTCTAATATGCTAGCTCGTGTAGATACCCTTGGGTAGGAGCTTGCAGTGCTACCTCCATCTTCAGAGAGGGATGCTATGTTAGATTTAATAGTCCGCATATATACAGATCTGTAGATAGCTTTGTATTTTCCTGCATAGACTAGCTTAGCCATTTTGTCATGTACAACACAGATGTATATATCAAACAGTATTATATATGGCGGGGAAATATATTTTGATTCACTTCCCTTTTAGTTATGCCTTGATACTTGCTCGATATTTTCCTGTTTCTCCAGGGCCTTATGATCTTGATGCATTCTAAACTTATCCTTGATAGATGGACATTGAGACGTCGCAAGATCTCTCAGAATGGATCACTGATTTCTGTAAATCCCTACCATCTTTGGTGTCTTGGGACCGGTATCTGTATGGAAAAGTTGAGAGGAGGGTGGTTTCTTCCTCTCTGAGATTGACCACACCACAGATGGTCGCCAGTACTTCTATTTATGAGAATCCTTGTTATTCCATCTCTTATGGGTTGGTATTGCTCTTTGAGGCACAATTGCAGCTTAGATGGTCACCGAATCTTCTATTTGTGAGAAGAGGTTGGGTAATTCCATCCCTTTGATCTGAAACCGATGAGATGGGGCAAATTGAAGGTAGATCCCGGTACCGTGTGACAAATATTGTGTTCTGGTAGGGGTTAGACTGCACCATGAATGGCTGCCTACGTACTCCTATTGAAGAAGAGATCAAGTCTGCTTAGTTCGAACCTGGTGTAAGAGGTTCAACGCTGAATGCGGAAGGCAGATGGGTGTAGAAGTATTTTTGTTGTTTTTGGTGTTTTATAGAGAAAGGGTAGAATTTTTTTTGTTATTTTTCTTTATTGCGACCGGGCCATATAGAATATGGTTGCCTACGTACCCCCGGGTATCAAGGAGATCAGGTCGACGTAGTTCGCCCCTTGGGACGAATTGAAGGCGAAAAGAAGTGTGAATCCCATGTGCAGGCTATACTGCGGGGAGAAGAAAGTTTGATCCCATAATGGGGACAAACTACAAGTGTGTAAAAAGTTTGATCCCGTCCTCAGGACAAACTGCAGGCATAGAAAAGTTTAATCCCATCTTCAGGATAAACTGCAAGTGTGAAAGGTTTAATCCCATCTTCAGGATAACTAAAATTGTGAAAGGTTTGAAATGAAGTGATACCAGGTTGCTGGTTTGAAGTGTATGTTTCCCTGAGGGGCAGAAAAGTATTTAAAAAGGAAAGGGTTCAAAACCGGAATGACTGGTGATTTGATGATCAAAACCAAGATGTTTGTTTGATGGTAACTTCAGACATAGTACCGTTTCACGGTGTCCGAGTTGATAAGCTGTGGAAATTCATTGCTATCCATTTCCTGTAATCTGAGAGCACCTCCTGTCAATACTTCCTTGACAACAAATGGGCCCTCCTAGTTAGGAGCAAATTTTCCCTTAGATTGATCTTGGTTGTCAATGATCTTTTTCAAAACCAAGTCATGTTGTTTGAATTTCCATAGTCTGACTTTTCTATTGTAGGATCGTGCGATCCTTTGCTGATATAATTGACCATAGAAGATAGCCGCAAATCGCCTTTCGTCTATTAGAGACAATTGGTGATACCTGTCTTGTACCCATTGGTCTTCATCCAACTGAGCATCCATCAATACTCTGAGGGATTCCATTTCCACTTATATGGGGAGCACTACTTCCATCCCATAGACTAATGAGTAGGGGGTTGCCCTAGTGGAAGTTCGCATGAAAGTTCTGTAGGCTAATAAAGTCAGAGGCAAGAGGTCAGGCCATCCTTTGTGATTGGCGAACTTTTTCTACATGATCTTTTGATGTTTTTATTACCCACTTCAACAGCACCATTCATCTTTGGACGGTAGATGACAGAGTTGAGGTGTTTGATATGGAATTTTCTGCATAACTCCTCCATCATTTTGTTGTTGAGGTTCTTAGCATTGTCTGACACAATGACCTCTGGTTGTCCATATCGACAAACGACATTGTTTCTGATGAAAGCAATGATAACTTCTTTAGTAACCCTAAGGAAGGAGGTTACTTCTACCCATTTGGTGAAGTAGTCGATCATGGTGAATATAAATCTATGTCCATTACTAGATTTGGGCTCGATGGGCCCGATCACATCCATTCCCCACATTGAGAAGGGCCATGGCGAACTCATATTATGGAGTTCCCTTAATATATGCAACTGTTCGATCATACAAAAGTGTTAGTATGTACTTGATAAAATAACTGCTAGTGCTATAAAGGAAAGCAAACAATTAAAGTTATCTAAAGGCGGAGGGATTTTTCGCGCCCATTTTACCCTCGTCGACCAATGAATGGAGTGCTGCTCCAATTGTCGAGGGAAAAGTCCTGATGGATTGCAGTGATGGAAGGATCATCATTGTCTTCTTTCTCCCGTATGATAACCATGACATCTGGGCAATCATCGTCTGGGTGTATTTGTTTGTATGTACATCATGAACAATGACACGAATACATGCCATTATCAAGGCAAGGTCATGTTTACGTTTTTGTTCCTTTTCTTCCACCTCAGGATCAGGAATCAACATCTCTTTTGCTTTGATTGGCACTGGTTTTGGAAACAGCATAGCCACAACATGGGTTGGAACCTTTACTGGAGATTGCATTAGCTCATGGGGTAAAGGTATAGAAAATCACCGTGCGACGAAAGCTTGAGGAACCTGCTTATGCTTATGAGGATTCCTGTGACTGGAACTAGCAGAATAGCCTAGTCCGGCTATTCTGATTTGATTGGACATCTGGATAGGGTGCTTAATACCCTGCTTATCCTTACCAAGCCCTTGTCTAGGTTGATGACCCAATAACATCATTTCTTGAGTGGCCGACATGACCTCGGCAAAAATCTTGGGTACGGGAAGTGGCGCTCCAATAGAATGGTATTGCATGTTACTCACTTCCAAAGTATGGAAATTGGTCGGTTCAACTTCTGAATTGAAGCTGATAATTGGTAGAGTTCCTTGTTCAGGATAATCCAGCTCAGTATTGACAGTGACTAGACTGTTGTTGAGAATGTATTTGAGTTGTTGATGTAAGGTGGAGGGAATAGCTCCAGCCATGTGTATCCATGGTCTCCCCAAGAGCAGGTTGTATCCTGATTCTATCTTGAGGATGTGGAAAGGTACATTGAATGTATTGGGACCAATCTCAATTGGCAATTCAATCTTTCCAACGGAATTTTGCTGGGATCCATCAAAAGCTCTGATGACCGTATGGCTTCTTTGGATCTGGTTGAGATTGATATTCATCTTTACCAAGGTGGCATAAGGACAGATATTTAGAGATGAGCCTCCATCTATCAATACTCCTGCTAGCATGTACCCAGAAGACAAAACTGCAATATGCAAAGGCTTGCAATGACCGGTCCCTTCTGGAGGTATGTCGTCATCAGTGAAGGATATCACATTGTTGTTGAAAATGTGATCAACCAAATATTGAAATTTTTCCACATCCACTGATTTTGGCAAGTAGGCTTCTTCTAAAACCTTCAACAAGATCTTCCGATGATCCTTAGAAGAGAAAACCAAATCCAGTATCAAAATCTGTTGTGGAGCTTCTCGCAAGCTTAAAACCACTTTGGCTTCATTGTGGCCCATAGTACGGAGGAATTTTTCAATCTTCTCCACGGGCAACTTCCCCTTTGCTTTGCAAGTAGGTTTAATAACCCATTGAGGAAGATACAGTGGATTTTCCTTTAACACTATAGCAGTAGTATGAGACGTGGATCCTTCAGCTTCTCCATAATTCCATGGAACTTTGTGTAAGCTGATAACAAGATGTTGTGGTCTGAAAGGTAAAGGAATTGGCTTTGGTGTGGCCACTTTCAAAGGATTGTCAGCTCTTTTGAGTTGAATTGGTTGTATGGGAAATACTTTGACAGTCTCATCATCCATTTCAGATATAACTGCTACTTATCCCTTCCATTTGGTAGGATATGCATTCCCACCCTTTAGTTGCACAGTGTAATCATCTGCTATTTGCAGGACACCGCTATCAATAAGATTCTGAATGAGATGGTGGAGTGCCCAGCATTCTTCTGTGTTGTGACCGCGAGAATGTGAACGATATTGACACATTTCATCAGGATTGAATCGTCCTGAACGGGGATTGATTGGAGGGAGAAGGAAGGTAATTCTTCCTTCGTTGATCAACATCTGTAGTATCTTCTCCATGGATTGGCCCAAATAGGTGAATTCCCTCTGATTGGCAAAATCCCGACGGGCTTTAGCATTTGCTCACTTTGCAACCTTATCCTCTATAGATTCACTTTCTGAAGGCGTTGATGGATCATTTACAACAAATGGAAGGAGATAGGCATGCTCCTGCCTGATTAATTGGCGTATGACTTGATGCTGGTGGGTCACCAGTTCTGCCAATTATTCAATTTGTTTGTAAAGAACTTTCATTTTTTGTTCCATGGTGAACTGGAACTTTGCATAATCCCATTTGTCAACACCGTCTATGATGGGTTGGGATGATTTGCCATTAGAATTGGAACCTTGTACAGTGCTCCAACTGATCATGTTGACCTCTTCTTCTTTGTGTTGAGGAAGAGGGTTGTCTTGCACATGAGGTTGATCTGGTTTAGTGACCACGATCTCACCATTGTCTATTACATCTTGAATCTTATGTTTCAAGGCCCAACAATCTTAAGTATCATGTCCAGGTACCCCGGCATGATAAGCACACTTCCGAGTAGCATTAAAACCCCTCCCATTAGGGTTGGCTGGTGGAAGAAGATGTGTAATTTTCTTCCGAGCAATCGGAAGAGCAAGAATATTCTCGGCGAGTCCCCAAAGGTGTGAACGTTCGAGGTCGCTTTACTTCTTCTCACTTCTAGGCAATGGAGGGTTTGAAGATTGTCTTTGGAAAAGGGAGTAGTTTCTCCTCTGCATGGGCATGCTTGGATTGCCTTTTTGTCCTTGTAGTATCAAGGAAACATCCTCCTCTTTCTTTTTATGGACCCTCTGGGGGTTGTTTCCATAAGATCCGGACTGGATGTGCTCAGGAACAGCTTTAAGAGCGGCTAGGTCTTGAATTTTACCGGACTTCAATCCCATTTCAGCCATCTCTCCGTGTTTGATCATTTCAGAGAATGGTTTGCCAATACCAGCTAGAACTCTTTCATAGAAAGGAGCTTCTTGTACATCTATGAAGGTCATGACCATTTCTGATTCTGTCATGAAAGGAATAACTTAAGCAGCAAGGCGCCTCCACCTTTGAGCATACTCTCTAAATGACTCATTAGACTGTTTCTTGACCTTGGTAATTTGGTACCGGTCAGGAGCCATCTGAGATTGAAAACTGTATTGAGTGAGGAAGGCGTGAGCCAGTTCTTCCCAACTATGGATCTTAGAGTTGTCTAATCTGATATACCATGAACGGGCTTCTCCAGTCAGACTTTTCTAAAGCAGCTGCATTCGGAGCTTTTCATTTTTCGCATAAGCCGAGTTCTCCGATGAACACCTTTAAATGTGTATAAGGATCCCCTAATCCGTCACATTTCTCAAAATCAGGGGTCTTGAATTTCTCTGGATAATGAAAACCAGGAAATATGCAAAGGTATGTATACGAAACACTGCCATGTGTTCCAATCCCTTTGAGAACGCGGATAGTTTCCTCCATTTGAAGGACCTTCTTCCTGATATCACCGGTGTTTAGATCTCCTTTGAGATGGGTTCTTTCAAGGTCTTTGTTGGTTGTATCCAACTGAGGTTCTGGAATTGTTTTTTCCAGACCTTGAACTCCTCCTTGTGTAGAGGATTCTGTATGTGTAGGTATCTTCGTACCCTGAGTAGACTGGTGTAATTCTTTTAGTAGAACAGCCAAGTTTGTGATTTGTTTACTCAATCCGTCAAATTCTTCTCGGGAGACAATATTAGATTGGTCAGAAGAAGACATGATTGGCTGTAAGCTCGCAGCCTTTTTTTTATTTTGAGCAAGTAACAGGCCCAATTGCTTCCGTACAAAAGACTTACGTAGTTTAGTCTTTGGGTAATATAAATGTTATCATAACATGTCCGTTTTTAGGAATTTTGTCCTGCAAAACCGGTTGTTAATTGATAACATGTCATGCATGCATAGATATTCTTCATATTTTTCATTACATATGAATGAGCATGGAATAGAATTACAAGTAAATGTTTTTACAGGTAATTTGAAAATGGAAATCATGAAGAGACTTTCCTCCGCGTTTGGTTTATCAGAGGATGACCAATCTTAGGGTTATTCTCACGGCTTTTTGGCATGAAGGTTCCCAGATCATCGCAATCTACTTGATGGGAAATTAATTCGGTCGTTCAACTGGAGCGAATCTGAGTGGTGCCTTTCCTGAGCCCTGGGGAATCATTCTTCCCACGAGTCCAGTAATCAAACACTGATAAGATAGCCTCCTGGTGGAGGGACCACACAACATACATTCACATACAACGTGTCTGAGCGTTTATGCAAAATGATGACATGTGCGAAACACAAATATCACAGATAGATATTTAGCAGTGCAGTAAATAAAGATGCATTCGTACACATTCATTATAAATGTAAATGCAAAATTCACACACAAGCATAAAAAAAATTTGAAAAGCTTGTAATAGCGGCTTAAGCCCTCTTACTGGAGTCCCCAGCAGAGTCGCGACCTGTCGACGTCGAGATTTTTGAGTGTCCCTTTTCGTTACTTGTTCTTTGGTGTTCTCATGTTAATGTGAGATTTGTTTGAAAAAACAAGTGAAAAAGGTCCGACATGTATAATGTCGACGATTTGACTTTAAGAGTCGCCAGTTGGTGTATTTAACTAGTTGCACCAATGCAACCGAAAAGGTTTGCACATTGACCCAGTGATTTGACACTGCTAAACGGGTCTGTGAAACCGAGATTCATTTTGGGTCTGGGGGCTTGATTATGCGGAGGGAAGGTGTTAGGCACCCCCCGACATCCGTGTTACCACGGTGACCGCCACTTTTCAAAGAAATTGTTATATGAATGTGTGTGTGTGTGTGGATCAATGTGAAGTTATTTGAAAGTAGTACGAGGCCTCGTTCGAACCTACATACACAAGGTTTGAATTTTGTGGAAAAATTCAGTTTTAACCAAGATATAGTAATGACGTTTTGTAAAAGAGGTTTTTCAAACCCTGTGCTCAATATGAATTGAGACCTTTTCATCTTCCATTTTATTATTAGATGTTCGGCTTGTTTGTTTTTTATTTTCGAGATCTGAAGCATTCTCGAGAAAATAATATCTCTGAAGATCTTAGAAAGCTCCTCATGGGCATGATGACCATCCAAGGAAATTCAGAGACCTTTGTAAAAATAATGTAAGCTACTTACAATTTGGAAAATGTCCATCATGGGAACCGAATCTAGATTCGATGAGATCGAACTCTGTGATCATATGATTCCTAGGCTCACACATGATCATCGCAATTTTTATGGAAAAAGTAAGCGATTATATATATATAAAAGTCAGAATATATATATATATAAATGATGATCAACCGCCATAAGTAAACTCCAAAGTGGGACAAAATGTAAATAAAGTCGTAAAAGCGATCAAGCGCCATTTAAGTAAACTCAAAAGGCGGAGACGGAATGTAAATAAAGTCGTAAAAGGCCACAAAGTGAACTCCAAGCTCGTGAAATATAAATATATATATAAAGCGAAAACGACTTTGGATGTGAATCTGTGCTCATCGGATATGTCCCAAGCAATTATATATATATATATATATATATATATATATATATATATATATATATATAAACGATTAAACGCTTTGGATGTAAATCCGGGCTCATCGAATAAGTCGATAACATGCTTATATATATATATATAAGCAATTAAGCATACCGGATTTAAAATCCAGGCTCATCGATGACAGAAATAAACCATACAGTTTATATATATAAGTATATATATATATATATATATATAAGCAATAAAACGCTCCAGACCGAAGTCTAGGCTCAATCGAGGCATTACTCAATAATGTTAGTCCATATATAAAATATATACATATATAAGTATATATATATATATATAGACAGAAATGAAAACCATGGACCGAAGTCCAGGCAAACGCACACAACGGGACTCTCAATGTGTATAACAGTGTGTGCTAATATGAGAAGAAGGCTTTATAGAATATAAGAAGGCTTACAGTGGGATGCCAAAGTAGACTTCTATGACTTTAAATGGATAAACACTCAGCTCCCGCCGGATAAAAGATAGCTATATGTGAGCTAACTAGTGTTTAAAAGTGAGGAAACACTCAAAAGATGTGTATGCAGAATAAAATGAACAGGGCTTCCTCGCCTTTTTCCCTCCCTCTTCTTCTCAAATGGCTGACCCCAAGGCTTGTATATATAGATGGATGGTCGCAGGTACACCTGCGGCAGCCGCGGTTGTACTTGCGGCTGGTCGTGATGCATTCGAGCCTTGAGGGTCCTATCGTCTCGTATTACGTGCACTCATGCACTGTAATGTCCACTCGAACTTGCAGAACTTCAATCTGAGCATCCGAACGAGGTATATCTGACCTTCTTTGGACCGCTTGTGTCGAGAGTTACGCAATGACATGGATTAGAGGTTGTACGAAATCAGGAAGAGGGGTCTATGCCCATGGTCTTCAAGCTTCAAATTCTATCCAAAGTGCTGTCACACGTAATAGTCACTAAGGATTGTCAATCCTCGGTTCTTGTGGGACATTGTTGGATGTATGTATGTATAAAGTGTTGAGAAGATGTGCCATTGTCGAAGGAACAAGATGACGTTTGACTCCTCGCCGGGTTTATCGCCGGTTTGAGTTAAAAGTAGACGTTGCTCAGGGTTACAGCTGAGATTGGACTACTTGTTGGTATGCCGCGATATCATCTTGTTGAGATGGTAAGATGACGTTGTGACTCCTCACCGGGGTTATCGCCGATTTAAGCGGAAAGCAGACGTTGCTCAGGGTTACATCTGAGATTGGACTGCTGCTTGTTTGTATGTCTCATTATCATCTGTGGGTGTTCCTGTCTACCCATTGTTAACTCCAGGTTTGAGGTGTGTGTGCCTCGACAGGATGTCTGTGGTTGAAGCTGATTGCATATGTTTGAAACAAGCATTTCAGGGGTTATCGCCGGAACTGCAATGGTATCTCTTGGGGCTATCACCAAGGATGGGGGTACTTCTCGGTGTTGTCTGGGGACTGCAATCGAGAGTCATGATGTTATTGAGAGATGTAATCGCATCTCGGTGTTGTTCTTTGGTCTTTTGATCTGCATATCTCGGGGTTATCTCTGAGATTGGAAATGACATTCCCGGTGTGTGTTCCGGGTTTGAGATGATGTTCCCAGTTTGTGTTCTGGGTTGGAACTGAACTTTCGGTAGTATCCGGAATGGATGTAAGCTGTCTTTCAGGGTTATCTCCAAAAGACGAATCTGCCCTCTTGCAATGTTAGTAATAGGAATGCAGAAAATTTTGAGTGTCTACAAGGAGTACGTAGGCAGCCATTTATGGTGCACTCTAACCTCTACAAAAATCAAAAAAAAAACTTTCACCATATATAACTTTCAAACCATCCATCTCAAGCTATAACTACGCAGACCTGATCTCCCCAGACATGGGAGTACGTAGGATAATGTGATCTGACCACAAAAAAAAAAATTCAAGCCCCTTCAACTTTATCAACCTTTCAAACCTTTTCACGCCAGGTTCGAACTACACAAACTTGATCTCCTCTCATCAATAAGAGTACGGAGGTAGCCATTTACGGTGCGGTCTCACCCCTACAAATTCACAAAACCCTTTTAATGGTTCTGTGATCATCCTTTCAACTTCTAACCTTTCAAGCCAAACTATAGAGATGGAACTAACTGGTCTCCCCTCATTCATGGGAAACAACCGGTGACCATCTGTGGTGCGGTCAAACAACATCTCATCGGCTCAGACCACAAAGGTGGAACTACCTGGTATCCCCTCATCTATGGGAGAAAAATCGGCGACCATCTATGTTGAGGTTGAATCCTCAAAGAGGAACACCAACCAACAAAGGTGGAATTACCTAGTCTCCCCTCGTCAATGGGAGAAAACCAGCAACCATCTGTGGTACGGTCATGCTCAGAGAGGAAATGCCAAAATCCTCTCTTCAAACCATAACCACATTCAGAAACCAGTCCCAAAACACCAAAGAATTGGAAAACCCAAAGATCAACGATCTAATTTGAAAGATCCTGATACATCGAGATCGTAAGTCCTGAAGAAAAGGAAAGTGAATCAAAACATATTTTCTTACAAAATAATATTGTTTGATATATACAATGTGTCCTGTATATGACAAAAATGGCTAACCTAGTCTATGCAGGAAAATAAAAGCTAATCTACAAACCCATGGATAAGCGAGCCATCAAGTCTAATATGGCATCCCTCTTAGTAGATAGAGGTAAATCTATGAGCTCCTATCTTAGGGTGTCCATGCGATCTAGGAGATCTATGGCCATCTGCATAGTGCTACGATTCTTATTAATGAATGCATTAATCTCTCCAACAATGCCAGCAGTATGAGATCTAAGTGCAGTACTATCTGTAGTGGTAGCATCTCGGGTAGCTAGAGCCTCATCCCGCTCCATAACAGCTGCATCCCGAGATGATCGAGCCTCATCCTGCTCAATAATAGCGATATCCTTGCTAGTTAGGGCATCATCCCTCTCAATAAAAGTGGCATATATACTAGATATAGTTGTCAACATCAAGGTCCTAGCCTAATCCCTCTCAAATGTCATCAGATGCAACCTCTGCTCCAAATACTCTACAGAAGGTGTTGTTGTTAAACTAGCAAACAACTCATCCTCGATGGGAGAATTAAGGTCCTCTATAGGCTCTCCATCATCAGAATCAATACTTGGCTTTGAGGAAATAACCCTAACCGATGCAATCTCTGCCTCCAGCCATGCATAATACTCTAAAGAGCGGCCTGGATAACTAGTTGAAAAGTCAGCCCTCCCTCAACAAGTCCAACTGTAATAAATCCTGGTCAAGTCTTCCGGTGATAGAAGTTGAGATGACAATCGCTGACCAACTACCCCGTCAAAGGGATGAATATCCTGAAACTGGTCAAACTGTCCCATGATAGCCAATGAATGATATGTGGTCACCCCCCTTAAACTGGTCAGGGGAAGATAGTCCATGCCGACTGCATGAGTGATAAAGCTATAGGGAGAGCTGCGCCCTAAATATGGCAAAATAGCAAATGGGTCCTCAATCCATGATAAGAAAACCAACTATGATGCTACGTCTGTACACTTAGGCGGCAGAAAGGAATAGGACATGGTTATCTCATGGGAAAAGCAATACCCATGACATCTGAAGGTGCCAATTAGTCTCAAATGTGTCATAAACCACATGTATAACAAGACGGCACTGCCTCTAAAAGACCCCACATAATGGGTATGGAAAAATGTGTTTGACCTCAAGGTCTCTGCCAAAATTATTGGTAAGATGGTATGACCCTCCCTGAGAGCACGGACTACCATAATCACGCCGATATCTAGATGGTCCATGTACAATGGCATGTACGAATAAGCTACAATGCACATTAAGAATATATCTACGCTGGCGATATGCCACTCATCCTCAGAAATGGTGAAGTCCCCAGAATATCATAGATAACTATCCAACGACCCAAATCAGTTAATTAAGAAGTTCGTGGACACCACATGCCCCGAGGTAATCTCATCTAGGGAAACTCTGCGCCTAAATCCTGTCAAGGTCATAAATTGTCTGCTCATATCTCTGATAGCCATCCGAGCGCAAGGTTGATCCAAAGGTAAGTCTGTAAGATGCTTATACTCCTTCAATGTAGGAGTCAACTCATGGGTATCAAATCTGAACACATGTCTCTCTGGTATCCAATGATCTAGCATGCCCTCTATAAAACCTGATGGAACCTCAAATGTTAGGAAGGTCATGGAGTGCTTTAACAACTGATCAAGTGTCACCTGATCTAGGGAAGACAAACTGTCATATCAAGATCTCAAAGATGAGGCCACCAACAGGGGAAAGAACACTACAAACCAAAAGAGAGGGGAAAAGAGAACCCAAAAAAATACCAAAATCTGGCTAATAGTGGATGAAGACATTTGTAGAGCCGTATCATAAGACCATCCAGGGGTCAATGCTAAACTCACCTCTGGGAGTGCATATCCATAACATAATGCATGCATAATAAATGACAGATGACAATATGATGTAGGGAATAGAAAGCATTATACATACATTCTTAAGTACATCATCATCTAATACATCATCTCTGTATACAATTAGAAATAAAAGTACAGGGAAATGGGGCACAACCACCCAACCTCTAACAAAGGCCTATCAAAAGATATAACAAGAACTGGGGCACAACCGCCAAATATCTAACATAGGCCTATCAAAAGAAATAGCGAGAGATGCATTAGAAGAAGTCAATGATTTCCACATCATCCAGTCTATCCATCTGATGTAACTCCTCCTGAGTCACTGAGTCTCTGCCATAAAGAAATTTTGGGCCGATACAATGGAGGATATGCACCGATAAAACCATTAAAATATGGGCCGCCTTAAGGGCCACTTGAAGGGACAGCCCCAGAGCTGGAAGGATCAAAAGTATCCGCCTCTGATAGATCTCTGACCAAATATCGGATAAAGAAATGTGTCTAGTCCAACTATTGGGTCAAACTCTTAATCTACGTCAAATGAGTGGGGTCTGAGATACAGGCAATCCAATCTATCATCATGGCGAAGCCAGGAACCATATCCACCATAAACTTTGTGGAGTAGGTCTGAGCTGCAATGGTGCGAGGGAACCACCAGTGGCAAAAAGCCTCATGAGTGAAGGGTCCCTCTAACAAAGTAAAACCATCTACACCCATCAATGGGATCTCAGTAATCGAAAGAGATAAATGCCAATGACGTCTTGCATGAGGAAATAACGGAATGTGTATCTCTCATGTGGTTCTCCTAATAGCACGTTATCCCAAATAGAGCTCCCAACCTCCGTCAGTAAAGAGATGAATCCGAAGGGTGGACAATACATACTCGACACCAGTCGGGAAAGCACCCTCAAATCTAACTGTCAAGTGGACCTTAGAGTAAGGAACCAATGTAAGCATAGGTGCATCCCTCTGAGGAAGTAGGCAAAGGTGTAGCAGCCCCAATCAAACTCTCTGATATGTCCACCTCCCGAGTGGCACTGACTAAAGAGAATGATACCGTTGAGGAGTTGTCCACCATGAAACAACCCCTGAGGATGATCAGAAACAATCGTCGAAGGATGCGATCTCTAACCCTCCGATCATCAGGCAATGGCTCAGTCAGAGCCCACTCATGGCATCTACACTCAAGGGACTAAAACAGATAGTCTGACCCTTGAGCGTCGTGGCCGAGACTCCCAATAAGGATCTGACGGTAGTCAGGGAGATGTCAGCCACCAAAGGCACTGGCGCCCCTAAAAACTCCAATCTAGTGATGAATCTCTAATCCATTAGTGTCGTCATCACCTCATAATCCAACCAGTGGAGAGACTGGGTCGTGAAACCGAAAGAAAAAGCCCCGAGAAAAGCTGCAGGACAACGACGGGGGGGGAATGGAAAAGAAAGCCTCAAAGCCCCAAACATGAACAATCTCCTTGTACTCTGGATGGAGATTTTGGTACATAGAGTGTATGCTAAACTAATTCCCTCTGGGCTACGTAAACCCAGGAACCTGCATCAAATTAAAAATCAAAATCAGAACCCTTACCCCCACAAATGCGAAAAGTAAGATCAACGCGGCTATTACCTTGTTTGCATGAAGATAAATCGAGGGGTGGCGACTCAAATCATCAAGAAGATCAGGAATTATCATATTTATAGCTGGAATCTCCCTGTGGAGAATGGAAGAAGAAGGAGCAGGATCCGCAATGAGTACATCCTCCTCCTCGTCCTCAACATCCGGTCTCTCAACCCGGATAGGGTGAATCACTGACTCAGTCAACCGAAAAGGCTGTGTGACTCTCATCCCTTTACTTGCATAGGACCTCACATTGATACCTTACAATGGTACGTTACATAAAGGTACAATCAATAACTGTTTTAGAAATTAAAATCTTTGAAAAATGCTCAAGGAAACCTTCATACATGAGAGGCCATGCATCTAAGTTATAATAGATATCATATGACTCGAGAATTATCCTTGGTTGACCCAATAGACCCCAAAGAAAAACAAGAAGATTGCTATCATGTTCTTTCCAACGGTGAGTCTTCTCTTGACATATAATTATCTTCTTGTCTCGAATTGAGAATTATATTTCAACCAAACTCAAAGATTATATAGGTAGTGCTCATAGATATAATCAGCAAGTGGATGTGCACAATCCTGTCTTATGATAACACGAAGTCGTATGTCATTAGACATCTTGAATGATAGTGGCAAAACACCCTTCCAAAGTTAGGTTCACCTCACCCTATTCGATTCACCAAAATCAACGGTTATATGGCGTATAAAATAAGACACACTTATCTTAAATTCTCAATAAAATTATTTCCATACTATTTTAGGGGAAACCTCAACATCTATAGACCACCGTTCTGTTCCTCTGTTACCCCCCGCTCGATCCAGCTACACTCTTATTACCTCAAAAGAATAGTACTTCTGGCTGAAATATCGGATATAATGCTAAAGGAAACTTGCACTGAATAGCAACTCTCAAAGTATCTAACTACTCACAAAATACGCTCGATATTATAGAGAGAGAGAAAACTTCAGATTCTGGTGTGATTTTTAATTCTAACATAAGCACCTATTTATAGGAAAATGCCAAAACGCCAAAGCAGACAAAATTAATAAAATAATATTTTTTTTAAAAATTTTCTACGCACACCTCTTGGACCAAAATTTAGCCACCACTAGTGGGGCCCACCAAAATTCAGATTTTTCATACCAACCAAAAGTGGGGCCCACCCAAGTTTTTAATAAAAAAATATTTATTTCTGAAACTTCAATAATTCATAATAAATAGACCTTTTATCAGAAAAATACATATTTTATGTCCATTCCATAGGAAATTAAATTCTCTACAACTTTGTAGAAGAACGTTTTTCCAAATTCCAAACAGAAAATGTCTGAAATCCACATACGGACGATTTTTAATACTCCATTATGACAAAATACTGATAAAAACATTATTCTGACAAAATACTAATAAAACGCCTCAGCATTAATTCCTTCATTTATATCCACATAAAATAAATATTTCCTTATCATATAAATCAATAATTAATTATTCACAAATAATATTACAGAATCACAATTATGACAACTGTGTCGTTCCTGTGAAAGAAGGGAGCTTTCCGATAAGGATTTCTCCTTCATCGACGATTTACAATTAGGTGACCAAACCCTTTCCTAGATAGAACTTTCTTAGACATTACCAATAATGTTATCTAATAATATTATTCAAATAATATGAATTATTGATCCGATAATGGGAAATCTTTATGCGTTGATAATTATTGAAACAACAATAATATAAAATATCAACGTAGCAATTATTGAATCAGTAAAATAAAATATTGAACAGTAATTACTGTAACAATTATTGAGTAGTGCCTTCTTACGTAAGAATCAATAATCCAAAAATATTGTGCAATACCGGTGTCTTATCATGCGAACTACACGCCAGACATCGTATTTTAACCACCAGGTATTCCAACAGTGTTAACAGTAACAACTACATCGTTATTCATAAAAACTCAAACTTGTCATTTTCTTCATCCGACAGTTATTCTGTTATGGGGCCCACAAATGGTTGTGCCATCGTATGAATATTCCTCGACAAAAAGAATATTCCACAACCAAACGAATAATCCCTGACAACAATGAATATTTTATAACCACTTGCTTATTTAAAATATTTAAATATATCACCCTTAACTTTAAACTTTTATCAATTTAACCATTTGCTGAATAGAAAAATTGAATACTTTTATTTCATAAAATTTGGGGTCTTACAATCTCCAATCCTTATGAAATTTTGTCCCCGAAATTTACGTACTTGGTATTGCAAAGAGTTGAGAATACCTTGCTTTCATTTCAGATTCCATCTTCCTTGTCCTCGTGATTTCTCCATTGCTCATCTCCTGTATTTTAGATATCATTCTAGAATACAGCTTCAAAACAAAGGTTAATTGACATATCACAATTTGTCAACTTGATTAAGAAAATTCAGCTTAAGTAGGACAGACACTAGCGAAGGATATTACTTATCTCTCCCCTCCTAGTTCTATTCTCTGATCTTTGCCAGAGACCATATACCTAAGCTCTGATACCAACTATGATACCCCCAAAATAGGTCAAATCCACCCAACCCATTCTGAGTCGCCAAATACATGGTACAGAAAACAACTACAAACTTCATTATACAATTTTCGTGCAAAATACGATAACACATATGTTATGTGACTCTCATCCCTTTACTTGCATAGCACCTCACATTGATACCTTACAATGGTACCTTACATAAAGGTACAATCAATAACTATTTTAGAAATTAAAAGCTTTGGAAAATTCTCAAGGAAACCTTCATACATGAGAGGCCATGCATCTAAGTTATAATAGATATCATATGACTCGAGAATTATCCTTCGTTGACCCAATAGACCCCAAAGAAAAACAAGAAGATTGCTATCATGTTCTTTCCAATGGTGAGTCTTCTCTTGAAATATAATTATCTCCATTGTCTCCAATTGAGAATTATATTTCAACCAAACTCAAAGATTATATAGGTAGTGCTCATAGATATAATCAGCAAGTGGATGTGAAAAATCTTGTCTTATGATAACACGAAGTCGTATATCATTAAACATCTTGTATGATAGTGGCAAAACACCCTTCCAAAGTTGGGTTCACATCACCATGTTCGGTTCACCAAAATCAATAGTTAAATGGCGTATAAAATACAAAAAGTGCTCTCACTTGAACCACCGACTTTGACTTTTTCGGGACAGCCTTTGGTGTCATCATTATCACTGCAATTAACTTTCGATATAGGGCATATTCCACCCTCAACTGCTTCATCGTATTCCTGATCCATGATCTGAATCATTAATCTTCGATCCATATCGAATTGGGGTTAACCTCAATGTACAGGGTAATTCAAAACTTGATGTTGGGTTCTCCCAATTGCTGTCCAAAAAGAGAAATACATATCATCTATTTTAGCCTTCTTGGATCGGACTTCTCTTTCCATAATATTAACGCGTCATACGGCTTTTACCCATGCATCCTTCATTCTCACTCATTCAGTTGTTTCTTCTTTCAGCTGATCCTTGACATTTGAATTCTCAGATTCCAGCTTAATCATCTTATACTCTGCCAAAGAGTGCTTTTGTTCAAGCATCACATATCGGGTAACACAATCTTGAATTGTTGCATCCCTTTGCTCCACGACCACATGTCGTTCTTCATCCTTCTCTTCTAACTCATGAAAATGATTTTGCAGTTCTACATTTCAATCATAAAGTTCTCCTAATAAATTCTCCCCAGGTTCCTCTTCTTCCTCACTCTCAGCTGCTACCTCTACAACTAGCTCGGGTGCAACTATTAATTCTTCACTCACCACATGGATATCTCTAATTTCTTCTTCGCCTGACATCCTAGAATCAAGTTTAATAACTTAATTAGTACTCCCCAATAAAATCTTTGTTATAACAAAATATTATACTCCAATATTTATTCTTTAAATGAATCTCCTCGATTTATCACTTAAAACTCTATATGAGTTCATCTCTTAATTTTTATATGTCATTTTCAAACACTGCCACAAAACAAGGGTTAATTGACATGCTACATATTATCCCTATATTCTGATCGACCAATTAAATAACAAATAAACTTAGGTAGGTCATACTAGTGAAAGAATTACCCGTCTCTTCCCTCCTAGTTCTAGTGTCACATCTCAGCCAGGGATCATATCCCCAAACATTGATACCAACTGTGATGCCCCCAAAATAGGTATACATCACTCATTCTGAGTCGCCAAATACATGGTACAGAATTCAAATACAAACTTAATTTATACAACTATCGTGCAAAATATGACAACACAATAGCTGTGTTTTAACACGAATATGGTCTCCTAGACAATATCCAAACTCAAATAAGTCCTCATTATGATTATTATCACACTATTTTATAGAATAGTGAGGACTACTATAGCAACTATGACGCCCCCAAAATAGGTATACATCACCCATTTTGAGTCGCCAAATACATGGTACAGAAATAACTACAACTTCATTAATACAATTATCGTGCAAAATACGACAACACATAAACTGTGAGTTTAAATACAAAACTTGTCTTCTAGACAATATCCACACTCAGATAAAGTTCTCATTACAATTATTGATACACTATTTTACAAAAATAGTGAGGACTGCTAAAACAACTGTCTAGGACCATCACTCTATACCCCGACTGGTTCCTGCTATATTCTCGCTTCCTGAGAAGAAAAATAGAACAAAAAGGAAAAGACTGAGCTCAACTAGCCCGGTAAAAAATATTATGACTAAGATAATATACAACAAATTATCCTTAGTCTTCAACAGGGAAAAATCTAATAGAATATAATAGACAACAAGTTTTAGATCAACAACTGCATCGGAAACAACAATTCATTAGAAGAGTTAAGTAGAAAATGAAATCTACTATCATCTATGAATTTACAAGTCCATCATCAATATTTTATCCCTGTAACATCAATCAACAAACATCTTGCATCAAATATTCATCTTTACACTATAGGCCAAAGATATTCATTTGTATCACCAGTTGGTCATGTTCATCTCAACACCTGTTCATTTTTGCTCTACGAGCCAAAGATATTCATCAGGTAATCATTCATCTTTGCACTACAAGCCAAAGATATTCATCAAGTATCACCACTAAAGACTGAGGATGATGAAAAATATTTTAGAGAACGAATCTAGTGAGACAAAAGAACAAAGATTAGATATTCGTACTTTAGATAATTCAAGTTTAAAAATACTCCATAATAAACCATAACGGAGTAAAATTCAAGAATGAAGATCAAAACATGCATACAATCAAAGATAGTAACCATAATAGACATCTGGGACAAAGAAGAGAAAATTTCATTTTTCGGTGAATAGTGCCGTATTTGTGAATAGTGTCGCATACGTGAATAGAAATCTCGACACAAAAAGGTAGAAATTCTACAATAAAATTCATATCAATATTTCATCATAATGATATTGAAAGAAATAATATCATTTACGAGAAAAATAACATCCCTTACCTCAAAAGAACATTATTTCTGAATGGAATATCGGATATGATGCTGAAGGAAACTTGGACCGAATAGCAACTCTCAAAGTATCTAAATACTCACAAAATACGCTCGATAATATATAGAGAGAGAGAGAACAAAAAAACTTCTTTCTAGTGTGATTTTCAATTCTAACTAAGCACCATATTTAAAGGAAAATGCTAGAACGCCAAAGGAGACTAAATTAATAAAATAATATATTTTTTTTCTTCCTTCTTTTACGCACGCCAGCCTAGACCAGCCCTCCACATTTGAAAAAAATTTCCAACACATGTTTTCAATAAAAAACAAAAGTGGGTCTCACCCATAATTTTAATAAAAATATTTAATTTTTGAAACTTTAATAATTCATAATAAATAGCCTTTTATCAGAAAAATACGAATTTTATATCTATTCCATAGGAAATTAAATTCTCTACAACTTTGTAGCTTTAAGTTTTTCCAAATTCCAAAAGAAAAATGCCTGAAATCCACATACAGATAATTTTTAATACCTTCATTCCGACAAAATACTGATAAAACACCTCAGCATTAATTCCTTCATTTATATCCACAAAAAATAAATATATCCTTCATTAATATCCACATAAAATAAATATATCCCTATCATATAAATTAATAATTAATTATTCACAAATAATATTACAGAATCACAATTATGACAACCAAGTCGTTCCCAGGAAAGAGGGGGCTTTCCGATAAGGATTTCTCTTTACTAGCGCGCAATTAGGTAACCAAACCCCTTTTTTAAACAAAACTTCCTTAGACATTGCTAATAATGCTATCTAATAATATAATTCAAATAATATGAATTATTGATCTGATAATGGGAAATATTGTGCAATGGCACTTATTGAAACAACAATAATATAAAATATCAACGCATCAATTATTGAATCAATAAAATAAAATATTGAATAGTAATTACTGTAACAATTATTGAGTAGTGCCTTCTTACGTAAGAATCAATAATTCAAAAATATTGTGCAATACTGAGGTACCACTTGTGTAACCACGCCAGACATACTATATTTTAACCACCGTGTAATCCAACAAAGTTGTTAATTCGGTAACAATTACGTCGTTATTTATAAAAACTCAAACTTGTCATTTTCTTCATCTGATAGTTATTCTGTTATGGGGCCCTCAAATGGCTGCGCCGTCGTACGAATATTCCCCGACAACAAGAATATTCCATGACCAAATGAATAGTCCCCGACAAAAAGGAATATTTTATAACCACTTATTTATTTTGCAAATTTTGCACATTTCACCCATAACCAAAGCATTATATCAATTTAACTCCTTATTTTTTCAAGGTAATGAATAGGGGGAATTCAATTTTATTTATAATAAGTTTGGGTCTTACAGCAACCATTTTGGACCTTCACTCCATTCCCTGACTAGTCCCAGCTATATTCTCATTTCCTGAAGAGAACAATGAAAGAAAAGGGTGAGTTCGACTAGCCTAGTAAGAAATATTATGACTAAGATAATGCAGAATAAATTATCGTTAGCCTTCAACAGTGTTAAACTAATAGAATGCGATAAACAACAAGTTTAACTGCAGCGGAACAAGCAATCCATTAGAAGAGTCAAGTAGAGCATGATATCTACTATCTTCTATGATTTAAAATGTTTATCATCAATTTTATCACTAAAACTCAACTCAATAAATAATCCACATCACTGAATTATCCATGCACTACAGGCCAAGGATATTCATTAGTATCACAACCACGAATTATCCATGCACTACGGGCCAAGGATATTCGTGCTATCACCAATGGTCATGATCGTGCCAACAATTGTCCATCAATGCACTACGGGCCAATGAGGACTTTTACCACATCATTTGTAACATTACAAGTCATAATTATACCGAATAATCCCTGGTCATAATCATACCAACAACTGTCCATCAATGCATTACGGGCCAATGAGGACTTTCATCACAATATAAGCATGAGGATGATGACAATGATATAAGAATTCAATTAAATGAAAATAAAGGATAAATTTTAAAGATTTATGATTTAATTTATCCAGAATTCAATAACGTCCAAATTGTCAACATGATACTGCTTTGTGGAGTAAAATTCAAGAATAATATTATATCAAAAATAATTTGGACTGAAAAGAAATCAATTTTTGTCATGAATAGTACCATGGGTGAATAGTACCCGAGTGAATAGTATCCCGTGAATAGTACTTCAGGAATAGTACCCCGTGAATAGTACCCCGGTATGAAAAGATTAAAAATTATCAAGAATGCTCATAATAATATTTCCATGAAAATTTACTAGATGAAGCACAAATTTCAAGGATATTCTACTAATTTCAAGGAGTACAGAAGCAATACTTTAACAAAATGAGTGTAGAATTCGGAATCTGAAACGAAATAATATTACTTACATACTACAGAGTATGAAAGAAAATATTATTTCTTACGAATATTAAGCAAAAATAATATCCCTTACAACTATTGAACGAAAATAATATTTACACGAATATTGAACGAAGATAATATTTCTTACGAATATTGAACGAAAATAAAATTCCTTACGAATACGAAAAATAATATTGTAAGTGAATACGAAATAAATAATACCCCTTACGACTGTTGAACGAAAATAATATTCCTTACAAAGATTGAACGAAGATAATATTCCTTACGAATATTGAACGAAAATAACATTCTTTACGAATGTTGAATAAAAATAAAATTCCTTACGAATACTAAAAATAATATCGTAAGCGAATATGAAATAAATAATACCCCTTACCTTAAAAAGAGAGTAATTCTGACTGGTAGGGCGGGGATATTCTTGAAGAAAACTTGAACTGTTTTCTACACTCAAAGCTTCCTTAAATTCTAAAGAAATACGCTCAATATTATAGAAGAAGAATTCTCTGATTCTGGTATGATTTTCAATTCTAAACTAAGCATCCTATTTATAGGAGAATGGAAGGATACTATTTAGAAATAATCACGGGTGCACAGTGTTAGAAAACTCACGGGCGCGAATTCGCCGGCTGAAATTTTCTGATTTACTATGGAAATACTATGCAGACATTATGCAAACACTATGCATAATAAAATATAATATATTCTATTTTTCATAAAAAAAACAAAACTTATTATAATATATATATATATATATATATATATAACCAATTTTCCACCCACACCCGTGGCAAACATATCCCCCCTGACCCCATTTACGTATTATATATATATATGCTGAATAACTTTCTACCGATTATTTTAAAAAATGGGGAGGTGGGTGGTCGATATAATATGCAAAATTTACAACAAATATTTTATAAAAATCCCTTCTATTTATCTCAACCCACTTGGCTTCACAAAACATATTTTTAAACAACAATTATTCATCAATAATATAACTTGCAATATTAACAACCTAATCATTCTTAGGAAAGAGGTGGCTTTTCAATAAGAATTTCTCCCTTTTGGCGCGTAATTAGGTGACCAAATCTGTGACGATTTGATTGTTTGAGTTGTGATTCTGAGGACAGAATCCTTGTAAAGAGGGAATGATGTAACATTCCACAATTTTAATTATAACATTAAATATTTATTGAGTTATATAAATATTTAATGGATGTGTTTATCATTGAATAAATATTTATTTAATTGATTTTATTTTATTTGGTTAATTATTTGTTAAATAAATAATTAATGACTTAAGAAAATTATTATTATGTTGATATTTCAATTTGATAGTTAATTATTTGTATTGAGTTATGTGATTAAATGATTTATTTAATTAATTGTTATTTGAATTAATTAAATTAAATATGATTAAATAAAGTGTGACAAATAACTATAGTATAAGGAGTTATTAAAAATAAATTAAAGTAGTTTTAATCTAGTTTTGCCCAAACAATGCTTAAGGATACAAACTCTTTAATTTTAAATGATTTGTCAAACAAAGCCTTATGTCTTTTGGATTTCTTTTGAATTTTGAATTTTATAATATTAATTAAATAAATAAAATATAAATATATATATATATATATATATATATATATATATATATTGGGTAACTGATAACTTATTAGTGTAATAAGTGGAGCGTCAGTTTTATAAGTTTTAAAATTATACGTTGGTTTTATTTTATTATACGTATATTGTTAATTGGCTTGGTTATCAGTTTTACGCTTTGAGTTATCTGCTAAATTGAGAAAAGAAAGAAAAGCTAGAGAGAGTTTTGAGAAAAAGAAAGGTTCGGAGATTTTGAGAGAGTCTAAGAGAGAGAAGCAACAAGAACTAAATTCTTCAAACTATTTCCAATGATTAACAAGAATTTCTTAACAACAAAAAGATATGTCTATGACCTTAATATTAGATACTAATATATGTTTTACGTTATAATATGTCTCCGTGTTCTTCTTTTTCGCTATGTATAAAGTTTTTACAAAATTCTTGTAAACCATGTTTTTGTAATTTTTATACTAGCATATATGAATATATGATTGTATGTTTAACATGTATATAAGATTTTATGCTAATTATGTGTTAAAGAAAAAGGAATTGGATTTACAGTAAATATTCATGTATGAACGTGGTTGGTAGAAATATCAAAATTGTATATGTGAATTGTGAAATTGTGAAATTGAACCTTGTAGATGATAATTGGGTAAGAAATTCAGAGAAACATAGTTTAAAGTAATCAGATTGGTTGTTAGTGGGATTTATAGTGTTCACTGTGTTTATCAATTGTTAGTAATGGAGTTTTGTTTTAAAACATGTTTCAAAGAATTAAGTTTTCTAAAATCGTTGTTCAATTGTTGGTAATTGGTATATGGATGATTGTTAACGTTTATGTGTAATTTACGTGAAGTTATACATGTTAATTGGTGTTAGAAATTAAGACATAGCTTTGTTCTATGTTTTGTTTTGGGGTGTTCTGTAATTCGGAGCCTCAACGCCAAGTTTTGCGCCCAAATTTCTAAATTTCACGCCTCGGCGTAAAATGGCCCAAAAATTGGCCTGAAAAGTTCATACTTAATTTGAAGTTCATACCAAATATTGAATTCATGCGCCCCATTATTTGGAAAAGTGGTCTGGGCCGGATAGTTTTGACCTCCTATAGTAAAATTTCCATAACATTTTCATACGAACTCCGATTGAGGTGATTCAAGATGATTCGAAAAGAGGATGAATAGGCCTATAACTTTTATTCTTTAAGGTTTTCAATTTGAAATCGTTATGAGGGGTCAACATGATCATCTGTAGAAATGTTGTGTATTTGGAGCCAATCGATGGGCGTCGGGATGCACGAATGCGAGTGCAATCCTTTGTGTATTAGTATAACTTAATGATAATATGTTGGACATGTAATAGGATGTTGTATCAAGTTGTTAATATGTATGTGGTGCAATTACATGATCACTTACGTATTTGTAATAAAGCTAAAAAGTAATGTTCCTGAAAAGATGTGATGTTGTTTAAACTTAAACATAGTTAGTAGCTATACTAAGAGTAATAAAGCAACTCATGAAGGTAATGTTAGTGTAACTAATTTGTATTGTCAATACATATGATATGTGTAGGACTTGGGGTGAACGTGAGTAGTAATTGTTTAACCTACGCACGAGGCAAGTTCTCTAACTCTACTTTTATAACTGTGCAAGTATCTAAACTATCTTTGAGCAAGTTTTCCTAACTCTAAGCTTTCTTTGTGAAAGTTTCTTAACCCTAATTATATCGTGCAGGTTCCTAAATCTTATCTCTTGATTTTGAGCCAATATTTAACTTGTTAATTAGCATGCAAATTTCTACATTCTAACACACTAATGTTGAACAAGTTTTATCATTCAACTTATTATTTGTTATGCATGCTTAAGATTCAACTCTAAATAAGGTTTTAACCTTAGCTTAAAATTGTTCAAAGCAAGGTATGTTACATTATTCAATACTTATGCTCTTAGATTATTCCTAAAGCATGACCTTATTACACAATGTTGATTCACTTATGAATTATTCCATAGCATAATGTTATTACAGTTTTATTCAATTAATCCTTAGTTGATGTTTGTAAACTCCAAATTACCTTGAAACTTATCCAAACCAAACTTACTTTGGTGTGGACTCGTATTCTAAATTGTTGAGATGAACAGCCCTATTATAGGGGATAACTTACGCGTAGCGTTAAAATGTTTGTGCACAATACATTGTACGAAGGGCTGATCCCCTTAAGTACGAGGAGTCCTTATAGTCTTATGACTGTTAAAGTTGGAGTTGAAAGATTACTCGCAACTATGGACATAGTTCGTGGTCATGACCCTCAGATATATATTCCATATTTTGATTCCAGTCTTTGGTTATCATTGATAGAGTACCATTCAGTTTTGATGAGCCTATTCATTGGCAGTTGTTATTATCATGTTGATTCATTGCTATATCTAGTGAGCAATGGTTTTGCTCACTCTTGCATATTTACATACTCATTGCAGCTAAAGTTGAAAAGGTAGATGAACCTTCAACTAGTAAAGGAAAGGGAAAAATGTACAAGTGATAAAGACTTGTAATTTCATTTTATTGTTATAAGGATAGACTTTTAAATAATGATGTGATGTAATAATTTTATTTCCGCACTTATATGATGTGTAAAGGTTAAACAACCTGGGATGTTTTTGAATTAATGATGTAACCCTATTTAAAGGGAGGATTTATGGTTTAAATATTATTTTATTTGGGTAGATAGTATGAATGTATGAATAGTGAACACCAAATCTTGAGAGAATGAAGTACCTAGATTTGGGGGTGTCACAGGTTGGTATCAAAGCTTTAGGTTATGAACCTTAGGTGGGGGAACAGCCTTAGGAAGTAACCTTTGAAAGATAGTGATGACTCTTATCGAGTTTTATGGAAGAAGTAATAAAATACTTATGTGCTTATGTGATTATAACTTATGTGCTCGTGAGTGTCGAGTAGTGATGATTAGTAATTAAACTTGAAAATTTGGTTGACAGGATGGCTAATGTAGGAGGATCCAGTCAGTCTAGGGAGGAAGGATCCCAGATGCCTAGAGAGGAGGAGCCTCAAGATATTCGGGTAGTGTGGGAACAACTACTGCCACGGGAAACAACTCTATTGGTCACAGTAGTTGAGCAGGAGGGTATACCTGATGAGGATGATGAGACATAGATGGAAGAGGAGGACTCCGTTGAGTAGCCACAGTCGGAAGAGGAGGATGAGGAAGAAGAGCTTCAACTTAATTCGATTACCGCCCGTATGTATGACGAGGTGTATTACCGTAATGTGGAACTTCAAGATACCGTCGAGGAGTTGCAAGAGATAGTAACTGAACAACAGACCTCGATGGCACAGAAGGACAACGAGATCCAGAATTAAGATGAACGTCTGAATAACGTTGAAGAGAAGCTGATCCACACAGAAGGGGAAAACGAGCAATTGATAGAGAAGATTGCTGAACTTGAGAATAATATGATGGAGGAATCTACCAAGAGGGCAAGAGCTGAAGACGCGTACAATGAAGCTTATCAATGAGCCGGAATGGCAGAGAGAGATGCACAAGCAAAAAAGATGAGGATGGAAGAGATGAACAATGTATTCAACACCGTGATCAAACGAGCTCAAGATAGAGTCATGTGTTATCCTATTCAGTTCGAGACGCTGCCATCGTACATTCTAGATCGTCGAACAATGACTCAAATTATGGAAGAAGAGCGTCGTTAGGCTACGTAGTATCTTAGTAGGACAATATAGGGAATGTAATTGAGATGTGATTAAAAAATAAATGAAATCTAAATCAGGAAAGTAATGTAAATAGCAATGATGCTATTGTTCTTATGTTTTTAAAAAGGTTATGAATGAATAAAAGTTATTATTTTATTCAAGGTGTTATGTGTTATGTGATAAACTTTTATGATGTGAAACTTAAGTATGTAATACTTAAAAGGTTGAATAGAATCTAATGGATGTATTTTAACAGAAAATGCCTCCAAGACGTCAACCACCCCGACAGAGAACCACTGAAGGAAACAATAACAATAATGCTGAAGATAATCCCGTTCAGCAATTCGTAACGTTACTAACAGGAGCGTTGCAGAATCAACCTCAGAATCAAGGAACAACGTTTAAGGATTTCAAGGCAGTTGGACCACCAGAATTCTGTGGAACCATGAATCCGATTGAGGCACAGACCTGGGTTATGGAGATAGAGAAAGTGTTCGATGTTGCGAGAGTAGGGGAGGATCAGAAGACTGCTTTTGCAACATTCATGTTGAAAGCAGAGGCTAGTTATTGGTGGCAGGCCAACAAAACTCGGGAAGGACTAGGAGTGATGACCTGGGATAGGTTTAAGGAGTTGTTCTTCGAGACCTATTTCCTAGAGAGTTCGAAGAGTCAGCTAGAGGTTTAGTTTTTGGAACTAAAGTAGGGAACGATGTCAGTGTCGGAGTATGCTGCAAGATTCAACGAGTTGGCGAGGTTTGCGCCATATCAAGTTAGCATAGATGAACGCAAGGGGAAGAGATTTGAACAAGGACTGAAGCCCTGGCTGTACAGTAGGGTCTCCTTGTTCCAACTAAAGACGTTTACAGCGGTAATGGAGAAAGCAATTCTCGCTGAGAGTGGAGGCGAGGCTATAACAGAACACAACCAAGAGCAGAGGAAGAAGAGTGAAGGTGAAGCTAAGAATGGTGGTGGTAGTAACGGTGGAAATGGCCACAACAATATGAAGAGGAAGTGGAATGCGAATGTGGGAGAGCTGGAAATCAGAAAGTAAACTAGCAAAAGAAGAAGTTCGAAGCATGTGCTACATGCGGGAAGTTTCACAAGGGTGTGTGCTTGATAGGGAAATGAGTATGCTTCAATTATGGCCAGGAGGGTCACATCGCCCCAAATTGCAATCAACCTAAGAATAACGTTTGCTTCACATGCGGGTCCAAGGATCACTTTGCTCATGAATGCCCTAAGAAGAGATCTGGTGAGGCAAATGGAAGCAAGGGAAATGCTAGTGGAGGTGCGCTGGCTATTGCTGGACTAACATCATCAAATAAGCCCACAGCCAGAACCTTCAACATGACAGTGCAAGACGTGGTGTAATCAAAAGATGCTGTGTCAGGTATTATCCCAATCAATGATATAAATACATATGTATTATTTGATTCGGGTGCTACTTGCTCGTTTATATCTGATGATTTTTCTAAGAAGTTAGAAATTCCTAGTAAAGAGTTGAACTTCCCTTTAAACATAGACATTGCGAATAGAGAAGTGATTCCTGTTAGGTTTGTATACAAGAATTGTAGGGTGAACATTAAGGGGAATGTCATGAAAGTGGATTTAATCCAGATAAAACTTGGAGAGTTTGACGTGATATTGGGAATGGATTGGTTATTCAATTATGGAGCGATAATTGATTGCCAAAAGAAGTGTGTAAACCTTATGACTCCGTCAAAGGTAGTTTTTCACAGTAGCAAATCGCCTAGACAAGTGAAATGTCTGACGATGATGCAGGCTAAGAAGTTGTTGAGTTAAGGCTATGCAGGGTACTTAGCTTACATAGTCGATACTAAAAAGGAGAAGGGTGTAAAACTGGAGGAAATACCAGTGGTTAGGGAATTCGTAGACTTATTTCCGAACGATTTGCCAGGACTTTCGCCTGACAGAGAAATCGAGTTCATGATCGAGTTAGCACCAAGAACCACTCCAATATCAAAGTCCCCGTACAGAATGGCTCCGGTAGAGATGAAGGAATTGA
The DNA here is from genome assembly GCA_020205605.1 of Panax ginseng. NCBI lineage: Eukaryota > Viridiplantae > Streptophyta > Magnoliopsida > Apiales > Araliaceae > Panax > Panax ginseng. Next base: position 87,655,136 of record CM035130.1, on the reverse strand, counting down.
TGGTACAACTGCAAGAACTGTTAGATAAGAAGTATATTCAAGTATATTCAACCGAGTGTGTCACCGTGGGGAGCACCGGTGTTATTCGTGAAGAAGAAGGATGGGTCAATGCGTCTTTGCATTGATTATAGAGAATTAAACAAAGTCACTATTAAAAATAAATATCCATTACCGAGAATAGATGATTTGTTTGATCAATTGAAGGGTGCTAGATATTTCTCGAAAATCAATTTGAGAAGTGGGTATCACCAATTGAAAGTAAGGAAGGAGGATGTAACAAAGACGGCATTCCGAACTCGCTATGGAAATTACGAATTTTTAGTGATGTCTTTTGGTTTGACAAATGCCCCTACAGCGTTCATGGATTTGATGAACAAGGTGTTCAAACCATTTTTAGACAAGTTTGTTGTGGTATTTATCGATGATATTCTGGTGTACTCTAAGTCTCAAGAAGAACACGCAGAACACTTACGTCTGATGCTGGAGACACTAAGAAAAGAAAAATTGTATGCGAAATTCTCTAAATGTGAATTTTGGTTAGAACGTGTACAATTTCTTGGGCATGTAATTGATAAGGATGGGATTTCTGTAGATCCCTCAAAAGTCGAAGCTGTGATAAATTGGGAACAACCAAGAACTCCATCAGAAGTGAGAAGTTTCTTGGGATTGGCAGGCTATTACAAATGGTTTATTCAAGATTTTTCCAAGATTGCCACTCCGTTGACAAATTTTACAAGAAAATCTATAAAATTTGTTTGGACGGAGAAGTGTGACGAAAGTTTTCAAGAACTGAAAAAGAAGTTAAGTGTGGCACCTATGTTGTCATTACCAGATAATTCAGGAAATTTTGTGGTGTACAGTGATGCTTCACACAAGGGTTTGGGATGTGTCCTTATGCAAAATGGCAAAGTCATTGTGTATGCATCAAGGCAATTGAAAGACTACGAGAAAGGGTATCCGACTCATGATTTAGAGTTGGCGGCGGTTGTGTTTGCATTGAAGATATGGAGACACTATCTCTATGGAGAAAAATGTGAGATCTACACAGACCATAAGAGTCTGAAGTATATCTTCACTCAAAAGGACTTGAATATGCGACAAAGGAGATGGATGGAATTGATCAAGGATTACGATTGTGAGATCTTTTATCATCCAGGAAAAGCAAATGTTGTTGCAGATGCCTTGAGTAGGAAAGGCCGAGAAAAGTTGATGTTGTTAACCGATAAGGAGGAGCTCATTTCAGCAATGGTAAGGCTAGAGTTGGAAATCAAATTTCCAAAAGAATCCGATGAAAAATTATACCAGATAGAAGCTAGTCCAACTTTGGTGGACAAAATGAAGAATGCTCAACTACAAGATGAAGAATGCAGGAAAATAAAAGAAGGTGTGGTAGAGGGAAAAGAAGTAAAGTACAATACTGATATTGAGGGAATACTAAGATTCGAGGGACGAATTTGGGTTCCAGCATTACAAGATATTAAAGAAGAAATCTGGACAGAAGCTCATAGCTCAAGATATTCGATTCATCCGGGAAGTACAAAGATGTATCAATATTTGCGGCTACAGTTTTGGTGGCCAAATATGAAAAGAGACGTTGTAGAATGCGTTGCAAAGTGCTTGACATGTCAGAAAGTGAAGGCCGAGCATCAAAGACTAAGTGGATTACTTCAACCGTTGGAAATACCAGAATATAAGGTGGAGCATATTACAATGGATTTTTTGGTAAGTCTTCCAACGACTCAGAAAGGATACGATGCAATATGGGTAATAGTGGATAGATTAACGAAATCTATCCACTTTTTGCCAATAAAGATTAGATTTAATCTTGATCAGCTGGCGAAGATATATGTTAAAGAGATCGTGTTGAGACATGGAGTTCCAGTGTCAATTGTATCAGACAGAGATCCAAGGTTCACATCAAATTTCTGGAAGAGACTACAAGAATGCATGGGAACGCAACTGAAGATGAGTACAGCATATCATCCGCAAACTGATGGGCAAAGCGAACAAACAATACAAACGTTAGAGGATATGCTTAGAGCATGCATAATGGATTTTAAAGGAAATTGGGATGATCATCTACCGTTAGTGGAATTTGCATACAACATAGTTACCACGCAAGCATTGGTATGCCGCCATACGAGGCATTATACGACAGAAAGTGCAGAACTCCCCTATGCTGGGATGAAGTTGGAGAACGTCAACTACTTGGACCAGAACTGGTACAACAGACCGCTAAAATTGTCAAACTTATCAAAGAAAGATTGGTAGCTGCTCAAGATCTACAGAAAAAGTATGCTGATCAACACAGGCAGGATCGTGAATTTGAAGCAGGAAGTTTCGTGTTCCTGAAAGTTTCTCCTTGGAAAGGGAAAATTCATTTTGGCAAGAAAGGAAAGCTCAGCCCAAGGTTTATTGGACCTTTCAAGATTCTACAAAGGGTGGGAGAGGTGGCTTATAAAGTAACTTTACCTTCAGAATTAGAGCATGTGCACAATGTTTTTCATGTGTCGGTGTTACGACCGTATAAACCCAATTATAAGCACATGATCGAGTACGAACCATTGCAATTCGATAAAGATTTGTCTTATGAAGAGATTCATATCCAGATAGTCGAAAAGAAAGAACAAGTGCTCAAAAATAAAGTGATACCTTCTGTGAAGGTGATTTGGAGAAACCACAATGTCGAAGAGGCAACGTGGGAACTCGAAGCTGAAATGATGAAAAATTATCCTGAGTTATTTGTTTAATTTATGTCTTCGATTCTGGGGACAGAATCTTTGTAAGAAGGGAAGAATGTGACAATTTGATTGTTTGAGTTGTGATTCTGAGGACAGAATCCTTGTAAGGAGGGAATGATATAACATTCCAGAATTTTAATTATAATATTAAATATTTATTGAGTTATATAAATATTTAATGGATGTGTTTATCATTGAATAAATATTTATTTAATTGATTTGATTTTATTTGGTTAATTATTTGTTAAATAAATAATTAATGAGTTATCAATTTGATGGTTAATTATTTGTATTGAGTTATGTGATTAAATGATTTATTTAATTAATTGTTATTTGAATTAATTAAATTAAATATGAAAGCTTGATTAAATAAAGTGTGACAAATAACTATAGTATAAGGAGTTATTAAAAATAAATTAAAGTAGTTTTAATCTAGTTTTACCCAAACAATGTTTAAGGATATAAACTCTATAATTTTAAATGATTTGCCAAACAAAGCCTTATGTCTTTTAGATTTCTTTTGAATTTTGAATTTTATAATATTAATTAAATAAATAAAATATAAATAATATATATATATATATATATATATATTTGGGTAACTGATAACTTATTAGTGTAATAAATGGAGCGTCAGTTTTTATGCGTTTAAAAATTGTACGTTGGTTTTATTTTATTATATGTATACTGTTAATTGGTTTGGTTATCAGTTTTACGATTTGAGTTATCTGCTAAATTGAGAAAAGAAAGAAAAGCTAGAGAGAGTTTTGAGAAAAAGAAAGGTTCAGAGATTTTGAGAGAGTCTAAGAGAGAGAAGCAACAAGAGCTGAATTCTTCAAACTATTTCCAGTGATTAACAAGAATTTCTTAACAAAAAGGTATGTCTATGACCTTAATATTAGATACTAATATATGTTTTACGTTATAATATGTCTCCGTGTTCTTCTTTTTCACTATGTATAAAGTTTTTACAAAATTCTTGTAAACCATGTTTTTGTAATTATTATACTAGCATATATGAATATATGATTGTATGTCTAACATGTATATAAGATTTTATGCTAATTACGTGTTAAAGAAAAAGGAATTGGATTTACAGTAAATATTCATGTATGAACGTGGTTGGTAGAAATATCAAAATTGTATATGTGAATTGTGAAATTGTGAAATTGAACCTTGTAGATGATAATTGGGTAAGAAATTCAGAGAAACATAGTTTAAAGTAATCAGATTGGTTGTCAGTAGGATTTACAGTGTTCACTTTGTTTTTCAACTGTCAGTAATGGAGTTTTGTTTTAAAACATGTTTCAAAGAATTAAGTTTTCTAAAATCGTTGTTCAATTGTTGGTAATTGGTATATGGATGATTATTAACGTTTATGTGTAATTTACGTGAAGTTATACATGTTAATTGGTGTTAGAAATTAATAAATAGCTTTGTTCTGTGTTTTGTTTTGGGGTGTTTCAGTAATTGAGCCTCGGCCAAGTTTGGCTGACTCGACTTTGTGCCTCGGCATAAAAATGGCTCAAAACTTCGCGCCCTACATTGAAGTTCACGCCCAATGATGGAATTTGTGCCCCAGCAACATCTCGCTACTTGGTATTTGGAAAAAGTGGTCAGGTAGGATAGTTTTGACCTCCTATAGTAAAATTTCCATAACATTTTCATACGAACTCCGATTGAGGTGATTCAAGATGATTCGGAAAGAGGACGAATAGCCCTATAACTTTTATTCTTTAAGGTTTTCAATTTGAAATCGTTATGAAGGGTCAAAATTGCCATCTTTAGGACTATTGTGTATTTAGAGCCAATCGGAGGGCGTCGGGATGCGCGAATGCAAGTGCAATCCTTTGTATATTAGTATAACTTAATGATAATATGTTGGACATGTAATAGGATGTTGTATCAAGTTGTTACTATGTATGTGGTGCAATGACATGATCAGTTACGTAGTTGTAATAAAGCTAAAAAGTAATGTTCATGAAAAGATGTGATGTTGTTTAAACTTAAACATAGTTAGTAGCTATACTAAGAGTAATAAAGCAACTCATGAAGGTAATGTTAGTGTAACTAATGTGTATTGTCAATACATATGATATGTGTAGGACTTGGGGTTAACGTGAGTAGTAATTGTTTAACCTACGCACGAGGCAAGTTCTCTAACTCTACTTTTATAACTGTGCAAGTATCTAAACTATCTTTGAGCAAGTTTTCCTAACTCTAAACTTTCTTTGTGAAAGTTTCTTAACCCTAATTATATCATGCAAGTTCCTAAACCTTATCTCTTGATTTTGAGCCAATCTTTAACTTCTTAATTAGCATGCAAATTTCTACATTCTAACACACTAATGTTGAACAAGTTTTATCATTCAACTTATTATTTGTTATGCATGCTTAAGATTCAACTCTAAATAAGGTTTTAACCTTAGCTTAACATTGTTCAAAGCAATGTATGTTACATTATTCAATACTTATGCTCTTAGATTATTCTTAAAGTATGACCTTATTACACAATGTTGATTCACTTATGAATTATTCGATAGCATAATGTTATTACAGTTTTATTTAACTAATCCTTAGTTGATATTCGTAAACTCTAAATTACCTTGAAACTTATCCAAACCAAACTTACTTTGGTGCGGACTCGTATTCTTAAGGCTGAGATGAACAACCCTATTATAGGGGATAACTTACGCGTAGCGTTAAAATGTTTGTGCACAATACATTGTACGAAGGGTTTATCCCCCTAAGTACGAGGAGTCCTTATAGTCTTATGATTGTTAAAGTTGGAGTTGAAAGATTACTCGCAACTGAGGACATAGTTCGTGGTCTCATGACCCTCAAATATATATTCCATATTTTGATTTCAGTCTTTGGTTATCATTGATAGAGTACTATTCAGTTTTGATGAGCCTATTCATTGGCAGTTGTTATTATCATGTTGATTCATTGCTATATCTAGTGAGCAATTGTTTTGCTCAATATTGCATATTTACATACTCATTGCAGCTAAAGTTGAAAAGGTAGATGAACCTTCAACTAGCAAAGGAAAGGGAAAAATGTACAAGTGATGAAGACTTGTATTTTCATTTTATTGTTATAAGGATAGACTTTTAAATAATGATGTGATGTAATAATTTTATTTTCGCACTTATATGATGTTTAAAGGTTACACAACCTGGGATGTTTTTGAATTAATTATTTAACCTTATTTAAAGGGAGGATTTGTGGTTTAAATATTATTTTATTTGGGTAGATAGTATGAATGTAGGGATAGTGAACACAAAATCTTGAGGGAATAAAGTACCTAGATTTGGGGGTGTCACAAAATCTCTTTCCTCAACATAACTTTTTAGACATTGTCAATAATGCAAATAATAATATGAATAACTTATCATCTCAATTATTAATTTAATAATATAAAATATTGTGATAATAATTGAATCAATAACGTGAGATACTATGCAGCAATTACTGTAGAAATAATTGAGTATAACTGAGTGACTTCTCACGTAAGCATCAAATATCGTGTGCTACTATGAAACCATGCGTATTACTGTACTTTTATCACCGAGTATTTCAACAGTTAACGGTAAAACTTTCGCCGTTATTTTTATAAAAAGATATTTATGTCATTTTTTAACTCCGATAATAATTTCGTTATGGGGTCCATCAATGATACGAATATTCCCTGATAAAAAGAATATTCCCCGACCAATCGAATATTTTATGAAAACTTGCTTACTTTGAAAAATTTATAAATATTATCCTCAACTATAACATTATATCAAATCCACACCATAATAGTCAAAAAGATATTTAGAGAAAATTAATCTTTATTCATAAAAGTTGGGGTCTTACAGATGGAGTTTAAATTGATACATAATGGAACTCTAAAGGATAATACTGGTTTGAATGAAAGAACGACAAGAATAGGCAGAAAGGCTAAAGTTAGGTAATAACCTAAGTTTTGGGGGAAATTTGGGGTATATAAGCTATAATAAAAATTTATGAATAAACACCGTGGCTAATCTAGTTTCGTGGACTTTGTTACTTAAGTAGGTAAGCTCAAGAGAGTGTCTTTACACCTAGCTCCCTAAGGTCTTAATGGTTTGGGAGTCGTTGGTTGAAAGCTCGTTAAGGTAGCATTGAAAAGCCTAAGGAAATTAGACATTACAAAGCCAAGAGTATTAAAAAAGGAATAAAATGTTAATTAAGAGAAAAAAGCCCCCATAAATGAAAAATAAAGCATAAGTTCCCTATTTGGACCCTTAATATTGGTAATTTTTTTATTTCAGTTGGATCTTGACTGTTTTTAAAATTCTTGTGTTTACACTGTATGATGCCTTCAAAGAGACCTATTATGTGTTAAATTTGATTTTGTATAAGTTAGCATGGGTGTTGAGCACACGCACACTATATCAGTGATAATAGTTTAAGATTTGATGATTAATGAGGAATTTACTGATTGGTTTTGATATGAAGTATTGTCATGTTTGCTTGATTTCTTTAAGGCCGGTTGAACAAACTTGTCTCTTTCATTGCTGCTGGATTCGTAGGCATGTAGATTAGTTGCATACCATTGCATTGCATTGCATTTTTATTTTGTTTTTTGCTCGAGGACTAGCACGAGTTTAAGTTTGGGGGAGTTTGGTGAGTGGGTTTTATACCCACGAATTGGTCTCTAATTCAAACTTAAACTGTGTTGATCATGTATATTTATGTTTTTTTTTACTTGTTTGTGTTTGTTTTATGTTTAGGTGGCATGGCGTAACATTCGTGGCATAAAGGTGGAATTGTGACAGGAAATGGCATCAAAATGAGCAAAATGTGCAGCTGCAGAACTACCCTCCGTTGGGGCGGGCATGAATACAAAGAAAACCCCCGCCGGGGCGGGGGTACTCGACCAGGTACAGAAGACCTCTCCGTCGAGGAGGACATTTATAGAACAAAAACCCCAGCCGGGGTGGGGGTACGGGATAAGAGAGAGTTCTGTTTTAATTGTAATTCTGCAGCAGGGTGAAAGGGAGCAAGTTGGCATGACTTGGAACTTCAATTGGCGTCAGTTTTATGACCAATATATGACCATTGATTAGACAACAACAACAACAACAACAACGAGAGAGATAACAACAATCAATCGAATAGCAAGTTTTAGAGCCTTAATCTGAGTGAAGAACATTGGAGGAAAGAATTGAAGGTCAGAATTACGAAGATTGCAAGTTGGAGCAAAGAAGAAGGGTGGTTTTGTATCTATTCTACTTCTTTAATTCAATTACTGTAATTGGGATGATGGATTCTTTGCTTATTTTAGTTTTTATTTCATTCATGATGACCTAAATTACTTATTAGGTTTATGATGGATCTTTATGATTGAACAATGATTGTGTAGCCATAATTTTACTTTAATAATCTATCATTCAGTTTATCTATTGTGATTTGTGCTTTAATTTATGAATTGATTTATCACCGATTCTTTGTGGATTTGTATGGTCTCGAGAGATGATGTATGAATCTAGACTTAGTCATTTTAGTATGTGTTCCTGAATTCTGTGTTTGAATGGAATCTTTATGACTATTAGGGCAGAGATATGCTTAACATCACATGTAATTGGGTAGAAAACTTGAATTTAAACCTTATTTAATTTTAATTCAAATAGAGATATAGTGAATTAGTTAATTAGTTAATTTGTGGATTTAAGTTAATATGGTTGTAGACACTCGAAATTTGTTTTCCTATTACTAACTATGTAGGAGGACAAAAGCGACTTTTTCACACTCCAGATATAACCCTGGAGGACACAACATCAATTCTAACCCCAGAGATAGCCCGAGAAATCAAGTGCAAAGCCCAGACTCAACCCCGAGAGGTCAATCCAACCTCAGAGATAACCCTGAGGATATTCAGAGTCAACAGTAGGCCAATCTCAGAGATAATCTTGAGAAAAAACTTTTACAACTGCGCCAAAATCGGAGATAACCCCGGGAGGGGAAAAATGGTCATTTTGCCAACTCAACATCAACTTAAATTTAGTGCTTAGGGTGGCCATATTTGCAAGAGAAAATGCGAGGAAGCCTTGTCCAATTTGTTTTGTACACACTGTAAATTGAGTGTTTTCTCATTTTAAACACTTGTGAGCTCATATATTGTCATATTTTTACCGACGGGAGCCGAGTTTTCATCCACTTAAAGCTATAAAAGTCTTCTTTGGCAGTCCACTGTAAGCCTTCTTACACACTTTAAAGCCTTACTCTTCATCTTTGCACACACTCTTCTTCATGTTGAGAGTCTTGTTGTGTGTGTGTATGCCCGGACTTCGGTCCGTGGTCCGAACGTGAGTCCAAGCTCAATCGAGGCATAACTCGATAATTTTAGTCCATATAATATATATATATATGAACTGTTGTCGAACTTTGTTCGATAAGTCTGGATTTTACATCCGGAGCATTTATTTGCTTTTATATACATATATTTATATATATGAACTATTGTCGAACTCATTCGATGAGCACAGATTTTACATACATGCGTTTACTTTTTTTATATATATATATATATATATATATATATATATATATATATATATATATATATATATATATATATATATATATATTACATTCTGTCGAGCTGTGAGTTTACTTCGTGGCGGTTGATCATTTTTACTACTTTATTTATATTCCGTCACTTTGGAGTTTACTTCGTGGCGGTTGATCGATTATCGCTTTATTTACATTTCGATCCCCATGGAGGTGCTTCGTGGTCGTTGATCATGTCTCTATATATATTTACCGCTTTTATACATTTACATTTCTGATCCCCCATGGAGGTGCTTCATGGTGGTTGATCATGTCTCTATATATATTTACCGCCTTTATATATTTACATTTCCAATCCCCCATGGAGGTGCTTCGTGGTGGTTGATCATGTCTGAATATATATATATATATATATATATATATATATATATATTCAGCTTTTATATATAGAACTGTTTATTGCTTTTCATATAAATTGCGGCATTATGTGAGCCTAGGAATCATGTGATCACAGATTCAGTCCACTAAATCTAGATTCGGTTCCCGTGATGGACATTTCAGCTATAAGTAGCTTGTAAATTATTCACGGTGTTTGAATTCCCTTAGATGGCTTTCATGCCCATAAGGAGTTCGACACTGCTATATATTATTTTCTTGAAAATGCTTCGCATCTTGAAAAAAAAAAAAGCAATCAACACTACAAAAAAGGGTCATTAGCGATGGGGTTATTGGCGATGGCAGTTGTACCGTCGATAATAACATCAATGCCGATGGGGATGCCGTTGATAATGTGTGCCGTCGATAATGACATTTTCCAAGGAGAAATTTTGGAGCAAAAAGTTGGCGGTGGAGGGAAAACTCATTAGCGACGGGCGTAATGTTCAAGGTGACGGGAAGCCCGTCGATAATGATTTAATTGCGACAGGGATATATCGACGGATGGGCTATTGATAATGAGTCTTATATTTTAAACCCTAGACTTGCGACGGCAACGACTCCTTTTGTTCCCTCTTTCCCTCTCAATTCGATTTCGCTCCCAATTCGCTCATTTCGCTCAATTTATTCTCTATTTTGCTCAATTGATTTCTCCAATTTTTCCCAATTCACCCATTTTGCTCATCCCCTGTTGGTCGTCCCTTTTCTGGCCCTCCATCGCTCGTCCCTCCTGTTCACTGACCGCTTACTTCTCCCTCTTCATTTTCCCTCTTCCTCACTACTATTCTTCTTTCTCTTCACTGGCAGTTGCACGCCACACACACAACATACATCAAGAGCTAGTGTTTTGACAGTAAAAGGGCTTTGTTTCTCTTCAGGTACTGATATAACATAACTCCTGGACTAAGCCCAAAAAGGTATGTATTAATTTGTGTTGGAGAGATTTCATTTTCGGTGCAGTGTAAATTGTTAGCTTATCAAATGTGTTTGATTCAGTCTTAATTAATGAAAAATTTGTATCAAATGCATCAATTGACTGGAAATTTGTAATGTGTAAATATATATATATATATACATACTTTTTGTCTCTGATTATAGTGAGAGAGGAGAGGGCATATATATATACATGTGTGTGAGGGCATATTTTTGTCTCTGATTATAGTGAGAGAGGAGAGGGGAAGTTTACCTGAGAACTCTGAAGCATAAGAAGGGGTGGAATAATAAAATTTCAATTCAACTCTGAAGCATATTCTTTCTTTTGTTTTACTGTATTATATTCTCTTTTCTTTTACACATGTTTGGGTTTATAATATTGTGAGACATGATTCTAAATGAACTCTATTTATTGACTGTCTCTTGTTATATGCATCAACATTATCATACAAAATTCCTTTGTTAATCAAAAGTACTTAAAGTCATTAGTGTATATATATATTATTGGAAATAGATACGTACCCACACCATATTCTTTTCAAGTATATATGTACCAAGTAACAAATGTTGAATTAATTTCTGTTTTGTGATAGTAGTTGAAATCTTTTCTTAATGTTTTTATAACTGGATTCGTGCATATTCTAGATTTTCCAAATTCATTTAGCAACTCTACTTCTTGAAGGTAGTTCAAAAGCTTATACGTAATTATAACTCTTGTTCTAGCTCAACTATTGGATGTTGAAACTTCTGGTCTGGTTTCTTCGAGCTATTGAAGGGGAAAAATTGAAACATTCAAACCTCTATAGTTATAAACCTAGGTTCAGTGTAGACTGTAGACCTGGGATCAATGTATAGAGGCTGCATTATATAATTATGTCCTTATGCTCTGTATTTGTCTCGACCAATAGTTTGGGGCTTAGTTTGTATATATATGGGGGAGATTTGGGGGAAATTAAAGGGTCATTTGGAATTTGGATAGCCTTTTTAAATATGTTTTCAAAAACTAGTTGGCATTAAAAACATCAAAACAAATTAACATTGAAAACACAATGCATTGAAAAACTGTAAAACATTCGTTTATAGTTGACATTGTCAATTTTTTTACAATTATAAAATGACATAATCTTCTTAATTTATCATTACTTTTCAGTGAATACTTCAATGACTTGACATGTGCATATTTTCATATAGTTTAGGAAGCTTAGAAACCTGTTTGAGATTCACTTAGTAGGAGTGGATCTCAAATAGTCCCCGTTTTGGGACTGTTCTTGTATGTTTCGATCTAACTTAGGTCGGTGTTAACGACTTGAGCACGTCTTTATATTTTTTGAATTTTCGATCAGTATATATCTCTTGATATTCTTCGGGTGCATATTTAGACTACGATGTGTTAGTTTATTTCGTGTACTTGAAGACCATGGGAGGTGTCTTCTTAGAAATTTACGAAAAATTTAAAGATGTGTTCAAATTGTTGGCATCAGTGAGGCGACACATCCGGGAATGGGATAGAAGCCTGACCCGTTAGAGTGGGAGATGAAGTTAGGAAACTCATAAGCTTTCATATACATTAACTTGGAGACTTGATTGTGTTTGTCTAACTTTCCATATATATAGCAGACAGTTGTCCAATATGTCTGTTGATCAAAGTTGGATGGAACGTAGGGTAGCCACTGATAGGAGTGGGCTTAGCTCTGAGTATCGTAGTGGGGTTAAACAGCTTCTCAACTTCGTGTTTGAGCAAGTCAGCAGCAATGAGATCAGATGTCCTTGTAAGAGGTGTGTGAATGAAGTGTGGAAGGAAATGAGTGATGTCATGTGTGACTTATTTGCGTATGGGTTCAAGCAGGGTTATACGACATGGATCTATCATGGGGAAACCTGGTTGGATGAACATGAATCAAAATCGGAATCCATAGGTGATGAAACCTTTGACTATACTAACATGATAGTTGAAGTTGTTGATCTATACTTCTAGTGGAATACAGACAGGGATGGCAATAGCGTCGAGAAAGAGCCAAATGATGGTGCTAAGGGTTTTTATGAGTTATTGCATGAAGCAACGACGCCACTGTATGACGGGCACGAAAAGCACACCGTCTTATCTGCCGTGACTAAGTTTTTACACTTCAAAAACGAGCATGACTGTAGCGAGAGAGGTTTTAATGAACTGTTAAGCATTGTGAAGGAGTGCTTACCTGCAGGAAATAAGTTACCGGAGTCGTACTATGATGAGAAGATTGATGTTTGTGAGAATGACTGTATGTTGTATTACGGTGATGTCAATAAAGATAAGAGGTCATGTGATATTTGTGGTACAATTAGATACTGTGAACAGCGCAAGAAAAAGGGAAAAGACGTGCCGAGAAAGATCTTACGTTACTTTTCTATTGCCCCAAGGCTTCAGCGGTTGTTTATGTCAACACATACCATCGAGGATATGAGGTGGCACTCTACACGGGACATACTCGAAGGTCACTGACGCACCCGGCAGATGGGCTTAAGTGGAAAAATTGGATAACAAACACCCCTCGTTTGTTGAAGAGGTTCACAATGTTTGGCTTGGACTTGCTACTGATGGGTTTAATCCGTTTAACGGGCCTTACACAAAGCCCTACTCAACTTGGCCGGTGATTATTGTGGTGTATAACATCCCGCCTTCGATGAGCATGAAAGATCCCTACATGTTCATGCCTTTACTGATTCCGAGTGATAAAAGTCCGAGTAAAGACATCAATGTATACCTCAGGCCGTTAGTTGATGAGTTGAAGATGTTGTGGGAAAAAGGGGTTCAAACTTATGATGTATCTCTTAAGCAGAACTTTGACATGAGGGCAGCTTTATTGTAGACAATAAATGACTTCCTGGTGTTAGGAATGATCAGTGGATGGTCGACTCACGGGGGCTTGTCATGTCCCGTGTGCATGGGGTCATTTAAAGCTATGCGGCTCAAACATGGGGGGAAAATGAGTTTCTTTGCAACATCCAGATAGTTTTTGCCGATTGAACATCGTTATCGGCGGATGAGTAGACAATTCAATCGAAAAACAGAGAAATGTCAAGTACTTGGTCGTCTTTCTGGGTCAACAGTGTTGAGTTGGATTAGTAATTTGAAGTTTCCACCTCCAGGGAAGAATCACATATTGGAGCGAGCTTATGGTTACGTCAAGGTTCACAACTGGACACACAGATCCATGTTCTTTGACCTACCTTAATGGGCTACACTCTACATCCATCATTATTTAGATCCGATGCATACTGAGAAGAACGTATTTGATAACATTTTTTATACAGTCCTAGATGCCAGTGGTAGAACAAAGGACAACAACAAGTCGAGACTTGATTTGGTAGAAATGAACATTAGTGAAGATCTGTGGCTACGTATCAAGAGGGTAGTAAAGGCAGTAGCGCCTAAAATTTGAACATACTTTGACCAGTGGAGCAGTTGATATTGATATGTAATTGGATGGATGGATTTGAAGCTCTAGATGGATATTCTTTGAATATAGCAAGGTGTTGTAAAGTCAAAGAGCTGAAGTTTTGGGGTCTCAAAAGTCATGATTGTCACGTATTCATGCAGAAGTTGATCCATGTGGCATTTATCGACTTGTTACCAAAACGTGTGGTTGAAGCACTTACAGAGCTTTCTAATTTCTTTAGAGATCTATACTTGACGGAGCTCTAACTCAAAGACATAGATAAAATGGAGAGGTAGATAGTGGAAATAATGTGCAAGTTAGAAATGATCTTCCCTCCTTTATTTTTTGATTCAATGGAGCATTTGCCTATTCACTTTCCATACGAAGCAAAGTTTGGCGGTCCCGTGCAATATAGATGGATGTATCCATTCGAGAGGTAATGACATTAATGTTTTTAATACGGTAAAGTTAGAATTCTTGTTTGCTAATCTATATATCACATAGGTATATACGACGTCTAAAGAAAAAGGTAAAGAATAGAGCCCGTGTAGAGGGGTCAATTGCTGAAAGTTATGTTATGGAGGAACTTGTTAATTTCTACTCATTGTACTTTGAGCCAAATGTTTAGACGAAGCATAAACGCTTACGTCAAAATGAGGCTGTTGCGCACGTGGAAAATGGAGAATTAACGGCCTTTAGTCATCTTGTACACCCATTCAGCGGTAAAAAAAGGTGATTCTTGACCGATAGTGAGTTAGCAGCTGCCACATTGTATGCATTTGTCAACATGAATGAAGTAGCTCCATAGATTAAGTAGTCATAACTATATATGTCTGGTGTAACTGGGAGAGGTTCTTTTACAAACACATTAAGTATATAAATGTGTTATAGTCAATGTGACACTGAAGTACGTGAAGTGAATTCGAGTATATCGGACGGGGATTTGCAAAATTTAAGAAATGGACAATTTGTGCAATGGTTTAAAGATCATGTAAGTCTATCCTTTACAAGTTCAATGAATCTTCCATCATAGATTTATTCTTATGGTGTAATTAACTTTAGAATATGATGTGTTAATGTACATTAGGTCCTCACAGATGAGTTAGCTGACAATCGGCTAAAGCTTATAGCCGACGGCCCTGAAAGATCTGTAGATACTTATACATGTTGCATTGTCAACGGTTACATATTTAAGTGTTATGATGTTGGGGAAGTCGCTTCTTGATTCTGGTGTTGTGGTGAAAGGTAGCTGCTATGATAACATTTGGGATGACTGGTATAGACGATTGTTAGAAGTTGTCGTTCTCAAACATTGGAGTCATAAAGAATTAGTATGCTTCAATTGTCATTGGTTTGATGTTGAGAATGGAGTTAAAGTAGATAAAAAATCAGGATGGGTGACTGTTAACGTTAAGTCAAAACTAAGACTGATGACTGGTATGGACGAGCCTTTTATTTTAGTAAGTCAAGCAACACAGGTGTACTATGCGCGGAGTGTTAAGACTCCTGCAAGCCCATGGCATGCTGTTATAACCACCAAAGCCTGTGGTATTCAAGGTACAACTCCTCATCCAGATGATGAACCTTTACAAGTCGAGTCTACTAGTGTCACACCTGCTGATGTGACAATTATTAGTGAGTCTAGTGAAGAAGAGGATTATGTTGTCGTTGTTGAAAGTGAAGACGATGTTGTTGAGGAGGTGGATATAATTGAAGAAATCGTTGAGGATGATGAAGATGGTGATGACAACGATAGTGAAGATCTACTGCTCGAAGATGACAATTCTGATATTGATGGCTTTGACGATATAAATGATTAGGAGTATGTACTCTTTATGTCCTTTTAGTTGTATTCACCTTTTAATTTTGTCAATTAGATGATTGAACTGTCGAATGTTTTTAGATTTTGATATCTCCTCTCTATCCCTCTTCATCTTTTCACAAAGCTTTACCAAGTAAATATCTTCTTGTGCTCTTGTTCTTTTTTTGACTAAAAGAGTGAAAACTGAGGTTCTGATGAATTGATTTGATGGAGAAGAAGAGAGAGAATCTGAATAGTCTGAATTGTTATCTATATGTTGTATCCTTTTAGTTGTATCTACATGTTGTATCCTTTTAGGTGTATTCAAATGTCATAGTTGTTTCTTTTTAGTTATATCTGCATATTGTATCCTTTTAGTTATATGTGCATGATGATTCTGATATTTGTGTTTGTATCATTTTAGTTGTATCTGCATATTATCTTCTTGATGATGATTTGACAGTATATATACAGATATGGCACGTACACCACACGGCAATCGTGGTGGTGGTACTGGTAGTTCAGGCCGTGGGGGCCGTGGTGGTAGTGGTGGTGATGATCAGGTCGGATCATCAGGTATAATTACATGTTTTGTTGTTATACATCTTATTGTTTTTAATTTTATATAATATTGACATTATATTCATTTATATAAATATTGTTGTATTTCACTACATAGGTGATCGACGTAGGCCTCCGCGGGGACTAGCACGTGGATTGCTAGGGAATCCCCCCCAGGCGCTGCTTATATGCCGTGTGGGGACTACTAGGTAATATATACATTACGTTTGTATTAATTATTTAGTTCTTATATATTGTTTTTAATTTGAAAATTTAATAATTTCAATTTTAGTATCCTTGACGCGACGCCAAGGAACACGTTGCTTGGGATTGTCCGCAACCGATTCTCCAGCCCGTGGATGAGGTGGGCGGATGTGGATGACCGTACATGTGGGCTGATTATTGCTGAGTTTAGGGTAAGAAGTCATTCATTCATATATTAGTTTTAATTTATGCTTTTGAATATTTATTTACCGCTTTGCCTTATGTTGTCTACTAAGTAACTGTTGATATTCATATGTTGTACTGCAGAGATATTATCCCTTCGAGGATGGGCAGGAAGCCCATGGCAGCACTGTTCTTGGGAAGTAACTCGAGATTAATTGGCACAAGTGGGTCTACGACTGAAAGAAGAAGGCCCAGACCAAGATGGCTGATGGACAAACACTTAGAGATGTCCGGCCAGATTTCATTAGTGCTGCGGTGTGGGAGCAGATGTGCGATATCTAGGAGGGCGAGGCGTTCAAGAAGATGTCGGCTGACAACGCATAACCGCCTGGACAGTGAGTCGTCGCCTCCACATCCTGACCGGGAGTCGGTCAGCACGACCTCTCTGAGGGGAGAGACTCGCGGTGAGCCTAAAGCACCGACCTTCTCGCCTCGAGTTTTGGTGGTACGCTCACCAGAAGAAAGATGACGGTGGTTATATCTCACCTGAGGTAGAGCGCATTGTGGTAAATAATTTAATTATTTCATTTAGTATGTATTTGATGGCTTTGAAATTCTTTTGTATTTTTTTGTGTAATACTTGCTTTTCACCTATTTTTGTGTTTTTTCAAACATGGTTCGAGGACCTTTCTGTTGTCCAAAACAGTCAGAGAGGTGACACTCCAGTGCTGGTCGAGGCCTTTGGCGTGAGGACGAGGAGATGGAGGACCTGCGCAGCTGCTGTGGGGGTCAAGAAGGTAGAGTTGTGGGCATTCCCCGTGTCCCAGCCTACACAATAGTCCCTGCTGCGAGATCTCGACGTCACCCACCCATTGGAGGTAGTGGGGCGAGTGGATCAGGCACCGGCCCTTCATTATCTGACGACTTCTTCAGGCAGATCATAGAGGGGTGCATGGCGAGCAATGTCGTGCAGTTAAGCGCACCATCACGTGAGCGGATCTACCAGCTTGCTTAGGAGGTTGTCCACGGCTCCATAGATCCTGCAGTTATTGCTAATGACCTCATGGGTGTAGTCCGGGAGGAAGCCATCCGTGTATGTGCAGTTGTCTTGGCCAACATCTTTCCTCCACATATTCGACAGGTAAAACTTATTATTAATGTATTTCCTTATTTGTAATTATATTGCTTATATAAACTGTCAAATAATTAGTTAACACGCAAACACAGGCAATAGCACCGCATAGGCAATAGACACGCGTTACAACTGATGGGACTCGATTCCGATATACGAAGTCCGAGTTCGAGTCTCGTCCGTCTAACTTGAGAAAACTTAGAAAAATAGTCAAAAAAGAGACCAAAACACACCCCGGTCATCTAGTTGACACGTAGACATGGGCAATAGCACCGCATAGGCAATAGACAAGCGTTACAACTGACGGGACTCGATTCCGATATACGGGGCCCGAGTTCGAGTCACGTCCACCTAACTTGAGAAAACTTTAAAAAATAGTCAAAAGAGACCAAAACTTGCCCCGGTCTTCCAAAGAACACACAAACACATGCAATAGCAACGCATAGGCAATAGATATGCGTTACAACTGACGGGACTCGATTCCGATATACGGAGTCCAAGTTCGAGTCCCGTCCGCCTAACATAAGAAAACTTAGAAAAATAGTCAAAAAAGAGACCAAAACCCACCCCAGTCATCTAGTTGACACGCAGACACAGGCAATAGCACCGTATAGGTAATAAAGACGCGTTACAACTGACAGGACTCGATTCCGATATATGGAGCCCGAGTTCGAGTCCCGTCCGCCTAACTTGAGAAAACTTAGAAAAATAGTCGAAAAAGAGACCAAAACTCGCCTCAGTCGTCCAAATGACACGCAAACACAGGCAATAGCACCGCATAGGCAATAGACACACGTTACAACTAACGGGACTCGATTCTGATAAACGGAGCCCGAGTTCGAGTCCCGTCCGCCTAACTTGAGAAAACTTAAAAAAATAATCGAAAATAGACCAAAACCCGCCCCGGTTGTCCAAACGACATGCAAACATAGGAAATAGCACCGAATAGGCAATAGACATGTGTTACAACTGACGGGACTCAATTCCTATATACAGAGTCTGAGTTCGAGTCCCGTCCGCCTAACTTGAGAAAACTTAGAAAATAGTCGAAAAAGAGACCAAAACAAACCCCGGTCGTCTAGTTGACATGCAGACACATGCAATAGCACCGTATAGGCAATAGACACGCGTTATAACTAAAGGGACTCAATTCCGATATGCGGAGCCCGAGTTCGAGTCCCGTCCGCCTAACTTAAGAAAACTTAGAAAAATAGTCAAAAAAGAAACCAAAAGCCACCACGGTCGTCTAAATGACACGTAAACACAGGCAATAGCACCGCATAGGCAATAGACATACGTTACAATTGATTGGACTCAATTCTGATATATGGAGCCCGAGTTCGAGTCCCGTCTACCTAACTTGAGAAAACTTAGAAAAATAGTCGAAAAAGAGACCAAAACTCACCCCGGTCGTCCAAACAACACGCAGCCACTAGCAATAGCACTGCATAGGCAATAGACACACGTTACAACTGACGGGACTCGATTCCGATATACGGAGCCCGAGTTCAAGTCCCGTCCGCCTAACTTGAGAAAACTTAGAAAAATAGTCAAAAATAGACCAAAACTCGCCCCGGTCGTCCAAACAATACGCAAACATAGGCAATAGCACCGCATAGGCAATAGACAAGCGTTAAAACTAACGGGACTCGATTCTTATATACGGAGTCCGAGTTCGAGTCCCGTCCGCCTAACTTGAGAAAACTTAGAAAAACAGTCGAAAAAGAGACCAAAACCCGCCCCGATCGTCCAAACGACACGTAAACATATGTAATAGCACCGCATAGGCAATAGACATGTGTTACAACTGACAGGACTCGATTCTGATATACGGAGTCCGAGTTCGAGTCTCGTCCGCCTAACTTGAGATAACTTAGAAAAACAGTCGAAAAAGAGACCAAAACCCGCCCTGATCGTCCAAACGACACGTAAACATATGCAATAGCACCGCATAGGCAATAGACATGTGTTACAACTGACAGGACTCGATTCTGATATACGGAGTCGAGTTCGAGTCCCGTCTGCCTAACTTGAGAAAACTTAGAAAAACAGTCGAAAAGAGACCAAAACCCACCTCGATCATCTAGTTGACACGCAGACATAGGGAATAGCACCGCATAGGCAATAGACACGTGTTACAACTGACGGGACTCGATTCTGATATACGGAGCCCGAGTTCGAGTCCCGTCCGCCTAACTTGAGAAAACTTAGAAAAATAGTCGAGAAAGAGACCAAAATCCACCTCGGTCATCCAAACAACACGCAAACATAGGCAATAGTACTGCATAGGCAATAGACACGCGTTACAACTTACGGGACTCGATTTTGATATATGGAGTCTGAGTTCGATTCCCGTCCGCCTAACTTGAGAAAAATTAGAAAAATAGTCGAAAAAGAGACCAAAACCCACCTCGATCGTCCAAACGACATGCAAACACAGGCAATAGCACCACATAGGCAATAGACACGCGTTACAACTGACGGGACTTGATTATGATATACGGAGCCCGAGTTCGAGTCCCGTCCGCCTAACTTGAGAAAAATTAGAAAAATAGTCAAAAAAGAGACCAAAACCCACCCCGGTCGTCTAGTTGACACGCAAACATAGGCAATAGAACAGCATAGGCAATAAACACGTGTTACAACTAACGGGACTCGATTTTGATATACGGAGCCCGAGTTCGAGTCTCGTCCGCCTAACTTGAGAAAACTTAAAAAAATAGTCGAAAAGGAGACCAAAACTAGCCCCGATCATCCAAAAAACACGCAAACATAGGCAATAGCACCGAATAGGCATTAGACACACGTTACAACTGATGGGACTCGATTCCGATATACGGAGTCCGAGTTCGAGTCCCGTCCGCCTTACTTGAGAAAACTTAGAAAAATAGTTGAAAAAGAGACCAAAACTTGCCCCGGTCGTCCAAACGACACGCAAACACAGGCAATAGCACTGCATAGGCAATAGACACGCGTTATAACTAACGAGACTCAATTCTAATATACGGAGTCCGAGTTCGAGTCCCGTCCGCCTAACTTGACAAAACTTAGAAAAATAGTCGAAAAAGAGACCAAAACCCACCCCGGTCATCTAGTTGACACGCAGACATAGACAATAGCACTGCATAGGCAATAGACACGTGTTACAACTAACGAGACTCGATTCCGATATACGGATCCTGAGTTCGAGTCCTATCCGCCTAACTTGAGAAAACTTAGAAAAATAGTCGACAAAGAGACCAAAACCCACCTCGGTCGTCCAAACGACACGCAAACACAGGCAATAGCACTGCATAGGAAATAGACACGCGTTATAACTGACAGGACTCGATTTCGATATACGGAGCCCAAGTTCGAGTCCCTTCCGCCTAACTTGAAGAACACAAACTAAAATAATGTAAATATATTTTTATTTTGACTTTTTTATTAATATTTTAATTTTGTAGGGTCTTGTTGACGAGACTCGTGGAGGTGGAGGTGGAGGTGGAGGCACAGGTGATGACCGCCGAGCTGATGACGAGCAGCCTCCTCTAGTATAAGGCGGTGACCGTCGAGTTGATGATGAGCAGCCTCCACCAGTACAGGGTGATGACCGCTGAGCTGATGACATGGAGACAAGTTACGGGTTATAGTTAGTTTAGTTTATGTTATATTCTGAGTTTCATATATGTACTTGTACAGTTTTTGAGTTGTACAGACGGCCATTATATTTTTGATCTATATATTTGATTTGGATTACTATTTCAATGGTGAATTGTATGATATTTGCTTGTTATTTGATGGTTGTTATTAGTTTATAACAGGTGTACGTTTATATTTATAAATGAATAGGGAAATTTTGAAATTATAAAAAAAAATTCAAAATATATATAGTCATTGCCGATGGGGGTAATGGCGACGGCATTGCCGTCACCAATGACATATAGCGACAATCATGAGTTAAAGTCATTGCCGACGGCCATGCCGTCGGGAATGAGGTTTTCCCCCCAAAAACTTTATGGAGTCTTTGCCGACGGACTCGCCGTCGCTATAGCCGTCGGCATTGACATTGTGTCATCGCCAATGACACCGCCGCCATGACAATGATAATCCGCCAATTTGGTGAGACGGAACCGGGGGTGACGACACGCATGGCATGACGGAAGTGCTTAAGCCGGCATCCGTCGTCGCTTAATGACCTCAATGTCGATAAAGACTATAGTCATATGCCATGGCGATAAATGGTCCAGCAATGACTATTTTTTGTAAGTGCAAAGTTTAACATTTAATAATAAAAATGGAAGTATGAAAAGGTCTCAATTACTATTGAGCACAGGGTTTGAAAAACCGCTTTTACAAAACCTCATTGTTATATTATGTTTGAAACTGAATTTTTCATACAAATTCAAACCCTTTGTATATAGGTGCGAACGAGGCCTCGTACTACTTCCAAATAACAACACATTGATCCACACACACACACACACACATTCATATAACAGTTTCTTGAAAAGTGGCGGTCACCGTGGTAACACGGATGTCGGGGGGAGCATAACACCTTCCCTCCGCATAATCAAGCCCCCGAACCCAAATTAATCTTGGTTTCACAGACCCGTTTAGCAGTGTCATGATAAGTGTATTTTATATACGTGAATTCATGCTTATCCATTGCTATATTCTTGTTATCATGTGCATTTTTACTTGTTCTATGTTATTTTATGTGTAGGTTGGTGATTGTGGCGTTTAACGTACAATTGGTGATATTCAGTGCATTTGGAACTTAAATGGAGCATATTTGGAAACAACTCAAGAATGCTGACTAAGTCGATATCAGAATACACCCATTTGAAATGGCATATGATTCATAAACCCCATTTGGGCTGGGGACTTCAAGTCGATTATCAGATACAAAGCCAGTAAGGTGCACTATTAGAAAGCTATACACCCACGAGGTGGGATCTTCACTCGATCAAGACAGGAGGCAAGCCCGTCGGGGCGGGCATTCAAAGCATATAAACCTTCAAGGTAGTGGGGTGAAAAATTCTGAGTGTCCTGTTATGGTTAAAATTCCTTTTGGGCACGAACTTTAGCTATTTGCATGGTATTATAACTCTATTGGATAAAGAATGCGGCTAGAGTGTTATGCTAGATATATACTACTCTATCAAACACAATTGGGATATCAGTTAGTGAGATAACGAGGATCAAAGTTCAGTTTTGATAGCAAGTGTGGAGGAGTACTTCGAGGAGTTTTTCAAGATGATTGCAACTTTAGTATGCGTGAAGGGTGTTTTCTAATATTCTTTGTGTTAGATTATTATTTGTAATTGAGAGAATGATTTCTATGATTTATTCAGCATTTATTTCATTTATTATGAACTAATTCACTTTTTAGGCTTGTGATGGATCCTTAAGTGAATCGATGATTTTGTAAATTTTGAGTTCCAATTTAATAAGCTATCTCCAGTTTATCTATATTAATTTGTGCTTGAATCTATGAATTGTCTGATCAACAATTCTTGGTGGAGTTGGATGGAATCGAGAGAGGATATTCAAATCTAGACCTAGTTAGTATAGCATGTGTTCAAGATTTTGTTAGTAGCTTAAACTTGATGAGTGTTAAGGTAGAGATATGCTTGACGCCGCATGTAATCGGATAGAGAATTTATTCTTCAACCTTCTTCAATTGTAATTCATATAGAGATATAGTGGGTTAGTTGATTAAGGTGTTTAACGGATTTCTATCTTAATTGTGGATTGAAGTTAATATGGTATTAGTGCATCGAGAGGTGGTTAATACTATGTTCATGTTCTTGATTAATAAACTGGGATAGTGCATTGAATTGGAATAAAGGTGTTAAAATCAAAGTGAAGCTTAGGGTGAAATCATAAGTCTAATTCTCCATCAATTGTTTGAAAATTCAGATTTTGATATTCGTAGTTGTTTTGTGCTAATTTAATTATTCTTAATTTTTGTTTTGTTAATTTAAATTATTGATTTGGTTTGTTTAATAAAATTTGGGTTAATAAAAGATTGGTAATTATAGGTATTTACTAATTTATCTCTGTGGGAACGATACTTGACTTATCACTTTATTACTTGTTGACCACGTATACTTGCGTGTTGTGCGTAATTAGATTTTACCCAACAAGTTTTTTGGTGCGCATTTCACGGGGATACTTTTTAGTATAATTCTTAATATTTTTACAATATCGCTTAATTAATCCAGCTTTTACTTAGACATTTTATTTTTGCATTGTGCTTCTTATTTCAGGTGTTGGACATAGTTTTTGCAAACTCAGTCCCAAAATCCAGACTTGTTGCCTTTTGAGGACGACATTGAGAAAAGGTTTCAGAGGTTAAGTAAGTAGATCATGGAAACGAGGCAAGAATTCGAATTACCTAAAAAGGAAGAGGAAATAGTAATGGCGGCCGAAGATCGGAAAGCGTTGAGGGACTTCAGAACACCCAAGGTGATGAATCAAGACTCAAGCATCACGGGCCAAGAATAATAGCAAATAATACATTCGAGATTAAGCTCGGGATGATACAAATGATTCGTAATTCGGGCCATTGGGGATTTGCAAACAATGATCCGAACGAGCATTTAGTCAGCTTTCTGGAAATGTGTGACACTTTTAGGTTTAATGGAGTTTCGGATGAGGTAGTGAGACTTCGATTGTTCCCATTCTCTCTATGGGACAAGGCGAAGAGTTGGTTGCATTCACTACCGTCCGGTTCGATAACAACTTGGGAGGATTTAGCTCAGAAATTCCTTGCAAAATTCTTCCCACCGGCGAAAACTGCAAAGATGAGGAATGAAATTACAATGTTTGAACAGCAACATGGGGAGTCGTTATATGAGGCATGAGAGAGATATAAAGAACTGCTCAGAAAATGCCCACATCATGGATTGCCCCAGTGGCTACAAATGAACACCTTTACAACGGACTACATGGGAATCTTAGGATAAGTATCGATGCAAAGATCAAGCGGAGCGTTCATGGCTAAGAGTTACGAGGAAGCATATGAGTTGATTGAAACCATATCGCTAATAACTATCGGTGGCCCACAAAGAAGAATGACACAAAGCGAAGGCACCGGGGGGTATTAGAAGTAGATAACATGATAACAATACAAGCACAGATAGCTGCAATGTCAAAGAAGTTGGAGCAAGTGGCAGCAGCATAAACACAACAAACACAGGAAGCACCGCAAGTGACAATAGTATGTGAGTTGTGCGCAGGAGAACACTCAACGGAGCAATGTGCAATTAATCCAGCAGTTGTGCAGTTCATCGGTAATTATAACAGAATTCCTCAAAACACATATCAAAACACATACAATCAAGGAAATAGGAACCATCTGAATTTCTCATGGAGCAACAGTCAGCAAAATCAAGCTTCACGTCAAACATACACGTCAAACATACCCTCCAGGTTTCCAGAATCAGCAACAACAAGTTCAATATCAAGAAAGGAAACCCGATTTGGAAGAAAAGTTGGATAAATTCATAGCTACCACCGAGTTGGCTATAAAAAATCACAACTTGATGTTTAAGGCACAAGAGATGGCGATCAAGAATCTAGAAAATCAGATGGGTCAGATAGCGTTGGCAGTGAATAGTAGACCACAAGGAACACTACCGAGTGACACCGAGAAAAATCCTAAGGGTAATCATGAGCAATGTCAAGCCATTATGTTGAGAAGTGGAAAACAGCTTGTGTGTCAAGAGCCAGAAATTTCGGTTACAAAGGAGAATGAACCAGAAATAGAAAATACAGTGGGTGAGGTAAAGCAAGGGAACGAAAAATAGATGGAAAAGAATAGACTAGTCAACGAACCAGCTATTTATCCTCCCCCACCATTCCAGGAAAGAGTTCAAAAACAAAAGTTAGACAAGCAATTTTCAAGATTTTTGGAAGTTTACAAGAAACATCAAATTAACATACCATTTGCAGAGGCCCTAGAACAAATGCCTAGTTACGCAAAATTTATGAAAGGGATTCTATCAAGGAAAAAGAAATGGGATGATTTTGAGATAATGGCATTAATAGAGGAGTGTAGTGCGGTATTACAGTAGAAATTACCACCAAAACTCAAGGACCCAAGGAGCTTTACTATTCCATGTACAATCGGGGAGAGGCATTTCAGCAAGTGTTTATGTGATTTGGGGGCAAGTGTAAACCTTATGCCATTGTCAGTGTACTTAGAATTAGGTTTTCCCGAGCCAAGGCCTACTAACATCTCCCTATAGTTGGCAGATAGGTCAGTTACGTATCCCAGAGGCATAGTAGAGGACATCTTAATGAAAGTGGATAAGTTTATATTCCCCACGGACTTTATTATTCTGGATTTTGAGGAAGACAAGAACATCCCAATTATCCTAGGGAGACCATTTTTGGCTACAGGGAGAACACTCATTGATATATAAAAGGGAGAACTCACTATGAGGGTCCAAGATCAAGAAGTGAAATTCAGCGTGTTTAAGGCCATGAAATTCCCTACGGATGAGGAAGAATGTTTTCGAATGGACCTAATAGATCAAATCATTAGTGATGACATGAGCAAAAGTTTGGTGAATGATCCGTTAGAAACAACATTATTGGGAGATGAAGAAATCGATGATCCGAAATTCGTGGATTACCTTCAATTGTTAGACTCATTGCCACGAGTACCAATATTTAGAACCCCATTTGAACCGCTGCAAACGGAGGAAGTAAATGCAGAAAAATTGAAACCATCATTGGAAGAGCCACCAAAGCTAGAACTTAAGCCACTTCCTAAGTACCTCAGGTATGCATATTTAGGCAATTTAAATTCTTTACCTGTTATTATTTCAGCTACACTTAACGAATTGCAGGAAGAAAAGTTACTAAGGGTGCTTCAGGAACACAAATCAGCTATTGGATGGACAATTGCGAACATAAAGGGGATCGACCCTTCATTGTGTATGCACAAAATTCTGATGGAAGATGAGGCAAAACCAATGGTGGAACAACAGCGATGACTCAATCCAATTATGAAGGAAGTGGTTAAGAAGGAAATTTTAAAATGGTTAGACGCTGGCATCATCTATCCGATTTCCGATAGCAAATGGGTTAGTCCAAATTAAATGTGTATACCAAAAAGGAGGAGGAATGACGGTGCAAATGTAATGATGACAACAAGTTAATCCCCACCAGAATAGTGACGGGTTGGCAGGTTTGCATGGATTACAGAAAATTGAACAAGGCAACCCAAAAAGACCATTTCCCGCTGCCCTTTATTGACCAAATATTAGATAGATTGGCGGGACATCAGTATTACTGTTTATTGGATGGGTATTCGGGCTACAACCAAATAGTCATTGCTCCGGAGGACCAAGAAAAGACCACATTTACCTGCCTTTACGGCACCTTTGCATTCAAAAGGATGTCATTCGGACTATGCAATGCACCAGCAACTTTCCAAAGGTGTATGATGGCCATTTTTTCGGACATGGTGGAGAAAAATGTTAAGGTCTTCATGGATGACTTTTCAGTTTATGGGGACAGCTTTGATAATTACTTGAAGAATCTGGTCATGGTGCTGCAAAGATGCAAGGACACAAATCTTGTTTTAAATTGGGAAAAATGCCACTTCATGGTTGAAGAGGGCATAATTTTGGGCCATAAGGTCTCGGCTCAAGGGCTAGAAGTCGATAAAGCAAAGTTGGAAACAATTGAAAAATTGCCTCCACCAACCTCAGTGAAGGGTATTAGGAGTTTCTTGGGACACGTCGGGTTCTACAGGAGGTTTATAAAGGATTTCTCTAAAATTGTGAAACCCATATGCAGTCTTTTAGAGAAAGATGCGAAATTTAGCTTTGATGAAGATTGCAAGACAGCGTTTGAGTTATTAAAAAGGAAATTGACTACAGCCCCCGTTATAGTTGCATCGGATTAGAGCATGCCATTCGAGCTTATGTGTGATGCAAGCGACTTCGTGGTTGGGGCTGTTTTGGGTCAGCAGAGAGACAAGGTGTTTGACGCTATATACTACGCAAGCAAAACACTTATAGAAACTCAATTGAACTAAACAACCACAGAAAAAGAGTTGCTTGACGTGGTATATGCGTTTGACAAATTTCGTGCTTACTTAATCGGGACTAAGGTGATAGTCTATCTGCACCATGCAAATGATTCTAAGATTGATAGCGTAAAAAGGATGCTAAGCCACGCCTTATCTGGTGGATTCTCCTACTACAAGAATTCGATTTAGAAATAAAGGATAGAAAGGGGACGGAGAACCAAGTAGCCGACCACTTGTCGAGGCTGGAAAACCACGGGAAAGAAAAAGATGACAAATGCAAAATCAATGAATCATTCCCGGATGAGCAACTTTTTGGGATGTCAGCAGAGATTCCGTGGTATGGCGATTATGTTAATTTCATTGTGAGCAACATTCTACCACCTGACCTCACAAGGCAATAGAAAAAGAAATTTCTTCACGATGTAAAGTAGTACATGTGGGATGATCCATATTTATTTAAGCGGTCTTGTATGACAAGGTGATTGATTACATGTCGTCCCATATATAGCAAAGTGAAGAATATTCTGCATGAGTGTCACTCATCAGCATATAGTGGGAATTATGGGAGTGAAAGAACAGCAGCGAAGGTGCTGCAATGTGGTTTTTATTGGCCCACATTATTTAAAGATGCCCACCAATTTGTCAAACAATGCGATAGGTGTCAAAGGGTGGGCAACATTTCGAAACGTAATGAGATGCCCTTACAAATGATTCTGGAAGTGGAAATTTTTTATGTTTGGGGTATCGATTTCATGGGACCATTTCCAGCGTCCATGAATAATCAATACATTCTCCTCGCAGTGGACTACGTGTCAAAGTGGGTTGAAGCTGCAGCTCTACCAACAAACGATGCTAAAGTGGTCCTCAAATTCCTGCAAAACAACATCTTCACTAGGTTTGGCACACCAAGAGCAATTATAAGTGACGAAGGTAGTCACTTTTGCAATAAATTGTTTACTGCTCTTTTGGCCAAATATGGGGTGAACCACAAGATAGCTACAGCGTATCACCCTCAAACCAGTGGACAAGCGGAGGTATCGAACAGAGAAGTCAAAAAGATATTGGAGAAAGTGGTGAATCCGAGTAGGAAAGATTGGTCACTTAGATTGGATGATGCTTTATGGGCTTATCGGACAGCATACAAGACGCCAATCGGGATGTCACCATATCAACTGTTGTATGGGAAGGCATGTCATTTACCGGTGGAACTACAGCATAAGGCATATTGGGCCGTACAAAAACTCAATTTTGATCAAAAAGCTATAGGAGAGAAGAGACTACTTCAGTTGAATGAACTAGACGAGTTTCGCCTTCATGCATACGAGAATGCCAAGACATACAAAGAAAAAGTAAAAAGATGGCACGACTAGAAAATTTTGCGCCGAACATTCGAGCCAGGCCAAACAGTACTTTTATTCAACTCAAGGCTGCGTTTGTTCCCCGAAAAGCTTAAATCAAGATGGTCAGGACCATTCACAGTCAAGCAAGTATTCCCTCACAGGGACGTTGAAATTTACAGTCCCAATCCTCTCGAAACATTCAAAGTCAACGGACACCGGTTGAAGCATTACTGGGGTGGAGAAGCCAACACTGACATGATCGCCATCACGTTGGTCGACACAACTTAAGCAGGAAGTAGTCAGGCTGAACGACTTAAAATCAAGCGCTCATTGGGAGGCAACCCAATTTTTAGTTCTTTTATCGTATTTTTTTTCATTCATATTTGCTTAATTATAGTTTCAGTAAGTTACTAGGTAGAAGAATAAAATAAAATTCTCGTCAATCTCTCCACAACATGACATGACATCCAAGACAAACTAATTTTCATGTTTGATACCATGCAGGCTGGGAAAAGGAGATCAATCGAGTATTCAGCAGCATAAGTAATCTAAGTTGAAGCAAAACAAGAAAGCAGACAGTAACCACCCCCGTCGGGGTAGGCCCTAAAAGCAATACAACCCCCGTCGGGGTCGGGGTCCTCAACAACAGAAAATAGGGGCCATGCCCGCCGGGGCGGGCATTTCTAGTGCATTACCCCCCACCGGGGTGGGGGTCCTGGACTGTGGATAGACGTGGCAGTTTTGCTAGTCTTCTCTCCTTCCCAATAACTCCCACTTTTACAATTCCCCACTACTCCATAACTACCACCCACTCTCCCCACATTCCCAAGACTTTATTACTACTCTCCATTTCCCCAGTTCTCCACCTCCTCATTCCACCAATGCTAGACTACCCTCCCCATCTATTAATATCACACCAATTCTTCCAAACTCCTACACCAAAATTCAAAGAAGGCAACAAGAGAGCACAATTGTTAGCTAGAGAGATACTAGTGAAATATTTGGGGGAGAGTTAGGGCAAAACAAACAATAGTGAGAAATGGCTTCATCATCATCATCTAAACGCCAACGGGGGGAGAGTTCACGACCATCCCAACCTATCCGCACCTTCGATCGTCAAAAATTTGCAAGTGCCGCCGCCGCCGACCGGTATGATTACATACTCACCAAAGCCCTTACACCGGAGCGGGGGTTGGCACCAGATGCTAATGATGGGGAGCTCATGCCACAAATTTATCAAAAGGGATGGGTAAAATTCATCGAAGAGCCGGAACCAGCCGTTGTTAATATTGTCAAGGAGTTTTATGCAAATGCTGTAGACAAAGAACCATTCTACGCTTTTGTACGAGGACGGTTGGTTCCATTCAATGCGGACGCCATCAATACGTACTACCAACTGAGGGTGCCTCGCCACTGCCAGTACGAGCATCTCCGTAATTCTGATCCTAATTTTGATGAAGTTATCATGGAAATGACAAAGCCAGGAACGTCATGGATGAAAGGTCGAAAGGGAGGCACTGTGTTCCCCAACAAGAACCTTAGTCGGTATGGAAAAATTTGGTATGCCTTCCTCTGCGCGAAATTTCTTCCGTCCCAACACACTTCAGACGTCACCAAGGAGAAGGCGTTGCTTTTGTTCGCCATTGTGCAAGACTTTATTATTGATGTCGGAGCTATCATATGCTTCTCTATCCGCCGGTGCTTACGTGGGAATTTTTCTGGAGGCTTGCCACACCCATCACTCATATGTGGGTTATGCTGTCAAGCAGGAGTTAGATGGTCGGATGACGAGCCAACTCAAATGCCGCTCGCACTGCTTGACTCAAGAATAATTGTGCGATACTCTGTGTGGGCAGGAGGCGAGTCACATCCGCGGGGATTGGGTTTCATTTTTTCATCATCTTCGAAAGACAATGCGGAGGCTACAGAGACATCGGGGGACGAAGACGATGACATGGGCAATCAAGGGGATGAGCAGGTACCGAGGACCAAGGTTATATCCAGATCTCAATTCCTTGATCTCCAAAATCAACTGAATGTACACACCAAGGTAACTCGTCGGGAAATGTGCCGATTGACGATGAGGCAAGAGCACTGTTCGAAGCTATGCACACCTCTTTTGCCTCATTGAACACAACACTTCAAAGTTTCAACCCGACAGTACAATTTCCATATCAACATCCCGGTCCAATGCCAAGGTTCCCACCGAGTGATTCCGATGAAGAAGAACAACAACCACCTCCTCAAGATTAAGCATTGACAAGGAAGTCCTCACGTACTTATTTTGATCATTTATCCAATGAGAACATTGTATTGTTTAAGTTTGGGGGATTTAAATACATGTTTTGCATGAATTTTAGTTTTTAGGACTCATTCTTAATTTTAGGCAATTAAATGTATGTATTCCATTTTATTTTCAGTATTACATGATAGCATAGGGCATTCATGGTAGCTTAGGTTTGCATAGTAGAGAATAGTGTAATGCATGTTGTTATCTGCATTTTGTTATCCATCCATATATAAAAATATATATATATATATATATATATATATGTTAATTAGTAATTATGGTGTTGCTTTAGTCCTTCAATGTTGTGTTTCATGTTATTGTGGGCCTATGATGTGATTGTCAACTAAGTAGCAAATACAGTATTGAGTGTTAGAACTATGACACAATGATCTTTTCTGAATCGAATCTTGAGTTTGTTGGAAACTGGTATAAAAGGATAGCACGCTTAACAAACATCTGTGTTAACTGGTTAAGTTCAAACCGGTACCTAAATGGTATCTAAAGGATAATGCTAGAGTGAATGATAAAATGACAAGGATGGCTGGTAAAGGCTAAAATTAGGCAAGAACCTAAGTTTTGGGGAGGTTATGTGGGGTATATAAGCTCATATATAAAAAAAAATATGAATAAACACCGTAGCATGCTTGTCTAGTTTTGTGGCCTTTGTTACTTGAGTAAGTAAGCCCGAGGGAATTGTCTTTACACCTAGCGCCCTAAGGTCTTAATGGTCTGGGAGTCGTTGGTCGAAAGCTCGTTAAGGTAGCATTGAAAAGCCTAAGGGAATAAGACTTTGCACATGTATAAAAAAAAAAAAAAAGAATAAAACGGGAAATAAGAGCAAAAAGCCCCCGTAGATGAAAATAAAGCATAAGTACCCCGCGTGAACCCTTGAGATTTGTGATTGCTTGATTTTTAGTTGGAACTAGTTGTTCTTGAAATTTTTAAGTTTGTGCTGCATGATTCCGTCTAAGAGACTGGTTATGTATTGAAGTTGAGTTGGTATCGGTTGTCATGGATGTTACACACACACTATACCAGTGATAATGGTTTGGGATTCGAGGATTAAAGTGATTTGTAGATTGGTTTTTGATATTTGATATTGTATAGTTGCTTGTTTTCGCTGAGGCCGTTAAGATAATTTTGATTCTGCGATATTGTTGGATTTGATAGCTTCTAAGTAAATTCATAGTCATATCATTGCAGTGCATGTAGTGGTCTTGTGCTCGAGGACTAGCACGATTTAAGTTTGGGGGATTTTGATAAGTGTATTTTATACGTGAATTCATATCTAATTCATGCTTATCCGTTGCTATATTCTTGTTATCATGTGCATTTTTACTTGTTCTATGTTATTTTATGTGTAGGTTGGTGATTGCGGCGTTTAACGTACAATTGGTGATATTCGGTGCGTTTGGAACTTAAATGGGGCATATTTGGAAGCAACTCAGTAATGCAGCTAAGTCAGATAACAGAATACACCCCAAGGTATACATACGATTCATAAACCTCACGAGGAAGGGGGTCTTCAAGTCGATTATCAGATACAAAGCCACCAAGGCACTATTAGTTATATACACCACGGGGTAGGGGTGAAAAATCCTGAGTGTCCTGTTATGGTTAAAATTTCTTTTGGGCACGAACTTTAGCTATTTGCATGGTATTATAACTCTATTGGATAAAAAATGCGGCTAGAGTGTTATGCTAGATATATACTACTCTATCAAACACAATTGGGATATCAGTTAGTGAGATAACGAGGATCAAAGTTCAGTTTTGATAGCAAGTGTGGAGGAGTACTTCGAGGAGTTTTTCAAGATGATTGCAACTTTAGTCTGCGTGAAGGGTGTTTTCTAATATTCTTTGTGTTAGATTATTATTTGTAATTGAGAGAATGATTTCTATGATTTATTCAGTGTTTATTTCATTTATTATGAACTAATTCACTTTTTAGGCTTGTAATGGATCCTTAAGTGAATCGATGATTTTGTAAATTTTGAGTTCCAATTTAATAAGCTATCTCCAGTTTATCTATATTAATTTGTGCTTGAATCTATGAATTGTCTGATCAACAATTCTTGGTGGAGTTGGATGGAATCGAGAGAGGATATTCAAATCTAGACCTAGTTAGTATAGCATGTGTTCAAGATTTTGTTAGTAGCTTAAACTTGATGAGTGTTAAGGTAGAGATATGCTTGACGCCGCATGTAATCGGATAGAGAATTTATTCTTCAACCCTCTTCAATTGTAATTCACATAGAGATATAGTGGGTTAGTTGATTAAGGTGTTTAACGGATTTCTATCTTAATTGTGGATTGAAGTTAATATGGTATTAGTGTATCGAGAGGTGGTTAATACTACGTTCGTGTTCTTGATTAATAAACTGGGATAGTGCATTGAATTGGAATAAAGGTGTTAAAATCAAAGTGAAGCTTAGAGTGAAATCATAAGTCTAATTCTCCATCAATTGTTTAAAAATTCAGATTTTGATATTCGTAGTTGTTTTTTTGTGCTAATTTAATTATTCTTAATTTTTGTTTTGTTAATTTAAATTATTGATTTGGTTTGTTTAATAAAATTAGGGTTAATAAAAGATTGGTAATTGTAAGTTAAGGTATTTACTAATTTATCTGTGGGAACGATACTTGACTTATCATTTTATTACTTGTTGACCACGTATACTTGCGTGTTGTGTGTAATTAGATTTTACCCAACATGTCACATCACTGGGTCAATGTGCAAACCTTTTCTCGGTTGCGTTGGTGCAACCAGTTAAAAACACCAACTGGCTACTCTTACAGTCTAATCGTCGACATGATACATGTCGGACCTTTTTCACTTATTTTTTCAAACAAATCTCACATAAAATGAGAACACCAAAGAACAAGAACAGAAAAGGGACAAATAAAAAATCCCGACGTTGACAATGGTATTTGAGCATCAAGATATGGCTAATTCTACCTAAGTGTTCTTGATTAATAAACTGTGATAGTGAATTGAACTGGAATAAGGTGTAATAATCGGAGTGAGACTTAAAGTGAAGTTGTAAGCCTAATTCTCCATTATTTGCTTGAAATTACGATTTTTAGGTTGTGTTATTGATTGGTATTTTTAATATTTTAGTTTTTGATAGTTATAATCATTGATTTGGATAGTTTAATAAAATTTAGATTAATAGAAAATTGGTAATTGTTAGGAGTAATTTCATATTAATCTCTGTGGGAACGATACTTTTTCTTACTACTATATTACTTGTGACCACGTGCACTTGCGTATGAACGTAATTAGATTTCGACCAACAATACATCCCCAACAAAGATTTCAGACATCATTGACAATATAAGCCGTTAAAATCTACTTCAACGAGGGTCAGACATCCCTGACACTGCAAGGCGTTGGCGACAACTCCAGCGAAAGCATCGGAAATGATCTGGTGATGAAAGCTGTTGAAAGCTACTTCAACGAAGATATATCAGAGTATCTAACATTGCAAGCCATTGGCGACACCTCCAGCGAAGCGTCAAAGAAGTCTGATAATGCAAACCATGAAAAACCATCTTCATCGGAGAGGACTGATGATGAAATCTGTTATACAATTGGGGAATATTATACAATAGGTTATTTATATAATATAATATTTAATTTGATGTTGATTACAAAATAATAAATAATTTAAAAAATATTTTTAATTTGCAATGATTTGATTATTTAATAGAAGCATTGTCGAAGAAACTTCTTCTCGAAAAATTTAAAAAAATCACAATATGTAATTAGTGAAGAAAATCCAACCTTTCTAAAGTAAATATGTTCTTCACAAATTGTTGTTTATGAAGAAAGACATTTTTATAATATATAATTTTCAAAATGTTAATTGTGTCAAATCATCTCCTTGCCAAACAAAAATAATCTTTTACAATATATAATTTTTGAAGAACATATTTTTAATAATATATTCTTCACAAAAAATATTTAGTCACTAATAAATGAATGATACTTTTAGTGTAGAGCTCTAATGCGAAAAATTACGCGAAAAAAAGTTTTTTCGTCTTTCATTGCTCACAATAAATCTCGTGAGTAATATACTATTCTTTTCTTGTGAAAATTTATCTTTCATTGCCGACCTTTTCTTATAATAAAAATCCGTTCCACCCATGTTTGACCTCCAGTATATATGTTGGATTTTTCAACTAGGTCAACATAATTTTAATCTGTCCAATCGACGTCCTAAATTCTCATATTATGATTTAACCTACATGCGATAAATAATTAATAATTATGAAAATTTTGGGTGTATATAGCAGGTGGAGACGCAGTTTGACGAATGTCTAGAAAGCCTGCGTATTGAAAAATCATATCAATAAAATTATATGACGGACGGTGGCATTTCATGTTACCAAATAAAATTTTTGAAAAGAAAAATAATTTATATATTAACTAATTTTTTATTAAATGTGGATTACGACTATCGTGTAATTAAAAACAATAAAAAAACACTAAAATATGATTTTTTATTATTATCTCATATCTTATGTATGCACATGTGTTGATATTTAATATTACATAAATTTATTGTCATATAAAGTAACACTCTTTTCAAATCATTTTTCTTGTTATTTATTGATCATATATCACTTCATTTGAAAATTCCATCCAGTTAACCATACATCCTATCTTTCTTATTACTTTCTAATCTCATATATGTGCATGTGTCGATATTTATATCTAATATAAATTTATTGTTATATAAATAATAATACTCTTTTTGAATTAATTTTTTTGTTGATCTATCAATCAGATATCACTTTATTCGATAAATCAATCCAATTAATGACAAAAGCCTCATAAAATAAACAAACCATACGTCAAAAGCTCATAAAATTCACACTCACAAGGGAGAAAAAAATTACTTTCAGCATAAAACATTAGCCCCATACAGCTAGTTAATTAATTAGTAGTAGAATTTAAGATCTTGGTAAGCTCCTCCAGCTTGGTCATTCTCAGTCTCTCACTTTCTTTCACCAACTACAAACAAAGCATACGCACAAAATGATAACCATGTAAATATCAAAATTGCAAATGAAAATATATAACTCACAAAAATATCCTTCAGAATATCAACAGAATAGACGCATAATATACTTAATTACCGATAAAAGAAATAGTATACTTGGATTTAAATATTTTCACTGTCAATGTGTCTACTCTCGACCGATATTGAGTACTATTTTTTTGTTGGATGACATAAAATAGCAAGCATGTTACGAAATATTATATACTAATATTAAATGATCATATATAATTTTGATAAAATTTCACATGATCACTAATCACCTATCGTTTAAATAGAGAAATAAATCTATGTAATCGTGAGACTAAAAGTAAAACTATTAATCTTTTCATTCAAGATGACCATTTTTCATTATGTTTTATGTAATTTAAAAATTACTGTATAAATATTTAAAACAGCAAATGCTTTCTCGATTTAAAAGTTAAAAAGAAAAGTTAAAAGTTTTACTTGATCTCGCTAGTATGAGTTTTTGTGTTTATTTTTAAACAAAAAAGATCATAAGTGAGATTTTGACAAAATCTTAATTAATGGTCGTCTGAAGTTTACCTAAATTAAACTTACAAAACTTTGGATTTAGAGATTCACCTCCACTAATGTAGTAGTAAGTTGAGCTTTTTCACTGTTCTTCTCGTGGAGCGCCTCCAAAGCTTCTTTATATTCTTTTTCCTGTTATCAATCCCATTAATCAATAATTTTTAGTAATTTGTCTAGTTTCAGTTTAGGATGGGTGTCATTCTATAACACTCCCATACATACTTTAATCCGATTTTCATATATATATATATTAAAATTAATTTGATTGAGTGTCTGTTTTGGAGAGTTTTTAGGTGGGCTAAAAGCATTGTTAATTATATAAAAAAACATATTTTGTTTCGGTCTCTCCGAACACACTTTTATAGTAAAAAATTGGTTCAAAAGCACTTTTAGTAGAAACAAAAAATTTGTGCTTTTAACTGAAACACTTGACAAAAACACCAAGTACAGATTATTCTTTAATTTTTAAAAGAAAATAAAATCTAATACTACACGGTAACCTTAAATTTGTCATTAATATTTTTAAAAGTACTTTTATAGTTATGTACCCAACACTATTTTAACTTTCTTATAAAATCACCTTTATCAAAAAATTTAAATATGAAAGTGTTTTATCTCACCGCAACCACACCACACCCAGCTTCGCCAAACGGGCAGCAACACTATCTCCGTCTAGAAATAAGAATTGTATTTCTTTTGTTGACCTTTTTTATAATTTTAAATTAAGGAGTGCATTTTATTTTTCTCTATATTTTTTAATAATAAATTATACTCTTTTAGTCTTTTGAAATTTAATATTGAGAAAAATTTATCCAAAGAACATAAATACCTTCTTTTGGCAGCTTTGTCCAAGTGATTTCAAGTCACGGTTAGTGATATCGATTCTCTTTCGTACAATGGCAACTTCCTTTCTCATGGGATCTCCCAACACCTCTAGCTCCTAATAAAAATGAACAAAACGTATATATTATGTAATGAACATTAAAAACTTGTTATTTTGTGAGTTTAAGAGATTCTAATTGCTACAATTAAAAATTATGGAGAAAAAATAATTTTGAGACATTATGCTACCTCCAATTTTTTAATTTTTTTTTTACCATTTTGGCCTATAGGGAATAGAAAGAATAATAAAAAGTGATCTCCTTAACACTGTTTCTAAGTTTTGGGTGGGGAAAAAACAAAGAAAACTTAAATTATGATTAAAAAAGAATAGAAATTTTGTAAGTTTTAATTTTTTCATGTTGTCAGTGAGATAATAAAAATAAAAAGGAAAAAAAACTGGGTAATGTGTAGGGTATCTAAGTATTATAAAAGATTTTATTATCTTATTTGTTCTTCGTTCATTTTTAAACCAAAAATTTTGACAAAAATATGGTCAAATATCTTATCTATTTCTTTTTTGTTTTTTTTTGATGCATTAAAACATTTGTAAAACATTTTTTTGTACCCTAAGAGCCAAATAATAACACAAGCCCAATCCAAACTGCAAACTCGAATGCCTATATATACCATTTGGTTAGCCTGGGCTTATAGTAACAGAGACCCGACCCACGCGAAAACTTTAAATTTTTTTCCTTATTTCTAATGTGCAACTATTTCCATAAAAAATGGGACAGGTAGTTCGGAAACAATTTATGAAAAGTATAAACGAAAATGCTAATAAATTAATGATCATGAGTTTTTAGGAAATGATGAGTTGAGTTACAATTATACTTATAATTGTGGGTGACCTAATCAGAAAATAAAATAAAATACAGAGAAAAAAGAAATGATGTTAAAAGAATTAGTGAAGGGACTAACTAAAATGTTATCCTTATTTTTTGTATACAACCCCCACATTCAAGTTTTTATATTGGTTCAGAAAACCTATAAAAAATAATTCTTTTTTGGATAATATTAATAATGTTTTTGGGACAAAAGATTGGATATAAAAGAATGATATAAAATGATGTGTATAATAATAATTAATTATAATCATTGGATGGTGGAATATCAACTATTTATAATCCCGACACATCATTTTATATTTATTTTTTTTAGTTACTCCCATAATATATGTTTTTTTATCTTTTTGGTATTCGATCACTTACTTCCCAAACTTGTGCCAAACGCCTGGTTTCTTCTTCAGCCTTGCCAAGTTGATACTCAACTTTTTCCTTCACCTCCATCTTCTTCCTCTCAATCTCTTCTTCTCTAGCTTGAAATGAAGCCATGGCTATCTTCGTAATCTCCTCATCATCATGCAGCTCTTCCATTGAAAGATGCCCACTATTTCCTAGGGTTTTCATCATCTTTTGCATGATCTATATAATTCAATTCTTTTCTTAGACACCACTAGTTTCATTCTTCCCTTTTTGTAGCCTATTTTGCCTTGCTTTTGCTTTACATATTGACAAGCAAGAACTCTATATTCTGATAACTAATGGAAGGTTTTGGAACTGATTTTTGATTTGGTTGGATACATAACTTATATTTTTTTAAATGCTGTATATATCCCAAAACTTTGCTTGAAGCATGAGACAATTTTGTTAGGGATTCATTCTTCTTTTTAAAGGTAGGTCACTCATGCCTTACCTAAAAAGTTAAAGTTAAGTACATGGGTAGTGGACTTCTAATAATAACTAGAAGAAAGTTTAAACTTATTGTACGAGTAGCATGTTAAAGTATATGTTTGTCATACCAAATCTGATACGCTAGTGATAAAGATCTCTTATTTTACTATGTAAGGTCACAAGTTATGGTAGAAATCTTTAGAAGGTTAAAAAGGCAAGTTTCCCATATGTTCCCCTTTAGTATCTCTACTGACTACTGGTCCCTTCTCTAGACTCCCCTTGAAAGAAAGAATATATATTGTGTCATATTAAATACTTTAAGAAAGTATTTCTATTATATAATTATTAAGGTTAATTCTTTCTATTATCAATTGATTTTGAGTTAAATAATTTTCCATCTTTATATACCTGACTTTGAGGTTGGACCAATTTCAATAATTTAATAGTAGAGTCAAATATATAAACTATGACTAATACCGAAAACAAAGAACTTAATGTTTTTTTCTGGTTATACAATAAATTAAGTCAAAACATAGTGTCACATCACAACACCTAAATCAAATAATAATAATTAAAAAAAATAATGACATAGGATATGAGAAAGTAGTATAATTATGTTTGCTGATCATATGATGTCTTGTGCATTTTCTGAGAGATCAAAATCTGTTCTAACAATACTTTAGT
Organism: Panax ginseng; assembly: GCA_020205605.1. Taxonomy (NCBI): domain Eukaryota; kingdom Viridiplantae; phylum Streptophyta; class Magnoliopsida; order Apiales; family Araliaceae; genus Panax; species Panax ginseng. The sequence goes on along the minus strand of CM035130.1, from coordinate 87,614,691 downwards.
ATATTGGCAGAGCCGGCCTGGGCAAGGGCCACCAGGGCTACCGCCCAGAGCCTAAATTTTTATATAAATTTATATATTTATATGTATAAAAAAAATAAAATAATAAAAGGATTATAGATATTATGTATTAAAAATGATATATTAGAAAATATTAAATATAATAGTATAATTGATAATTTTGCATCTAAAAGTGCAACAAGAAGATATTTTAAATAATATTTTGTGGTTTAGATTTCATTGGGCAAAACTAAAGAATTAAATTTATTTAATAATTATATTAAATAAATAGTTTTAAAATGGTTTTGATAATTCAAAATCATTTAAAAAGGATATAAATGAATTAAAAATATTTTAAGTTATAATTAATGACTTTTAATATTTGGATAAATAGTACATTAATATTTAAATATTAATGATAATTATTTAAAATGATTTTAAATGTTTTAAAAATCATTTAAGGGTAATATTAATACTTTAAAAATATATTGAGTTATTATAAATAACTTTAATATTTTGGCAATGGTTTCATTAATAGTTAAATATTAATGATAGTAGAATTGTTTAATATTTAAATCATTTAATTATGATTCCGGTGTTTAAAAATTTATGATAAATTATATTAAGTGTTTAAAAATTATTTTAAGTCATTTAAAAATAATATGTTTGATAATTACAGTTATTGAACTAACTAGATAGAGTCTTAGACTCTATTATTACCCGATAAAACTGTCGGTACACCGACATGTTTCAGAAATTGATCAGGACTTAAATACTTTGACTGTATTAATGATTGTTTGTAATTCAATGATTGTGGGATATGTGTGACAAGGTGATTAGGTTATGTGCTGATTGCAATAGGCAGTATTATGTGTTGTGATATGTTATTCTAATCAAGAAATGATCTTATTACTTGATAGGTGATTACATAAAAGATAAAACTAAGTTGCGAATTGTAAGCGGTAGCAAGATCAAAAAATATCCTACCTTTGCATTTTCTTTATGCAATGGACATGAGTAAGAATGTTTGTAATTATATAATTCTCGTATGGATTATTAACCCTATATTATATACGCTTAATTGATTATCAACATGTTAATATATGGTAATTCGTATATATATTTTGTTCGTTAATTTCTATAAATGGTTATCAAGTGTCCCCACTTGGATAATCATTATATTTAATCACATGTTGATACACCTTTGTTAATTACCCGTATATATATATATATATATATATATATGTTGAATTATAGATTATTGTTGAACAAGATAAAATCTTATTATTATCCAACCGAATTGATTTGGTTTGGAACCCCGACAAGTATGAACATCCCTTACACGGGGAAAACTTTTTATGGACCCAAGGTGGACAGAGTGAAAGATAACATCGTTCTTGCAATGTAGTATTGATCAATACAGGGTACAACGAGCTGATCACCCTCCGTGCCCGTAAGTTATGACGGTTTGCGGATGAAGTTCTACTAAACCTATTCAAAAATTGAAAACAATGTTCATAGTATATCACCTTAACCCTATATATAGTCAATACATAGTTTCAAAAATTTGATAGAGAGTTGTTATGTTATTATTATCGGTTCATATTACTTCAAAACTATTGACTTGTTGTAGAAGGGTAGTACAAAGAAAACATTTAACCTCTTTCAGTTAATATTTATAATTGTTATTACTTGCTGGGCACTCAAATGCTCACTCTTGCTTAAATTAAATGTTTTCGAGTTAAGTATGATCAACTTAGAAGGCTCGGTGCAAGAACAAGGGGAAAGAAAAGCTGTTCGAATGAGATTTATAATATTCTGTGTAATAGTTATAATTTATTAAGACATAGATACTTATTATCTATGATGTAATGAATGTTTAAAGGTCTCGTACCTGGGAGTAAACTTTGATGCATATGTAAATTAAGTTTGAATTTTATATTATTGTTATTATTATTAGTATTATTCAGCTTATAGAAATGGTATCGTGAAGCACCGAGTTTGGGTTTCAAGTACCCGGATTTGGGGGCGTCACAGGTAAGCTAACCATAAACTCTTGCAAAGTCTATACCTTATTTGATACCGGTTCTGCCAATTCTTTTATTTCTCCTACTTGCGCTCAATGTTTAAATTTAACTCCGGAGAAATTAAACTTTGACTTATCTGTTGAAACTCCGTTGGGAAAAACCTTCATTACATCCACTGTTTATAAATCTTGTTTTATTCAAATAGGGACCCTCACATTACCTGTTGATCTCATCTCTTTGAAAATACTTGCATTTGATGTGATTTTAGAGATTGATTGGTTAACTACTCATCATGCTAAAATTGATTATTTTTGTAAGGTTGTTAGCTTTCATATTCCTAACCAAACTATTATGCGAATTCAAACAACCAAACCACTAAAGTCAATCACTGTCATATCAAGCCATAAAGCTATTCGTTTATTAAAAAAAGGATGTCAAGCTTTCTTTACCCATGTCAAGGATTTAAACAAAAATACGTCAGATTTGAATGATATTTCTATTGTTAATAAATTTCCTGACGTTTTTTTGAAGAACATCCTGGCCTAACCCTAGAGCGTGAAATTAAACTTCCTGACGTATTCCCTGAAAACCCATTTCTAAAGCCCCATATCGAATGGCTCCTATTGAACTTCAGGAATTAAAAACCCAACTACAGGAGTTGTTAGACATCAGTTTCATTCGTGTTAGGTAAAATCTAATTACGCACAACACGCAAGTATACGTGGTCAACAAGTAATAAAGTGAAAGTAGAGTATCGTTCCCACGAGGAATTATTTAATAAAAATCATCAAGTACTAACCCGTAACCAACTCAATCTTATTTAAATAAATGAATTTCAAATTATATAATTAAACTACTATTAAATTCAACTAGTTAAATTAAGATTATAGAGATTTAAGATCATAACTTCACTTATTGCTTCATTTAAGTTAACACACTTTTCATCAATTATTCTCTATTCTGAATTGTTAATCAAGAACACTAAAGCAGATAAAACCACCTTTCGATGCATAATACTCATACTCACTTAAATCCACAGATAATAGAATTAAGCAAGACACCCTAATTAACTAATCCACTATATCTCTATGTGAATTACAATTAAAAAAGATTTAAAGCACAAGTTCTCTATAATATTACATGTGGCGTAAAGGCATATCTCTATCCTAAACACGAATCATGAATTTCATCTATGTAGAAATCACAAACACATGCTATCATGATCAGATCTAAATCTAAACTTCATCTCTCGAGTTCATATAGATTATCAAGGTAATTGATGGCCAATCAATTAAACAATTAAGTTCAAATCACAATAGATAGACAATCCTCACCATAGAACATAATAATTAATAGTGAAGCATATTAAAATAAACTACACAATAAGATCCATTGTAATCTCAAACAAAGAATTAGTTCATTGAATTAAAACTAAGAATCCACACTTGAATACACATTAAAAGATAAAAATAAGATTAAGGAAAAGAAGTGAATCTGTTGTCAGGAAATTCTTCCTCCATCTCATTCTTGATCTTGATCTCCAATAGCTTCCAAGTGCTTCAATCTCCAAATCTCATAAGAACTAGTGTTTTCTCCTATTCTACTCTAATCTAATCTAACGGAATCCTATCTCTCTCCTCTAATCTATGTGATTCTCCCCCATTTATAAGTATCTTTATCTGTCTTTAAGTCCTCTTGGAAGTCCTTGAGTCAATCGGATCGAACCAATCCTTCTTGGACTCAAATTTGGACAAAAGCGAGGTTTTTCATGCATTTTGCCCAGCCCGGGGTCTAACTTGTAAAGGGCCCCCAGGACAGGCTATGGTTATATTTTCTAGTTGGTATGCATACGGGCGGCATTTTATGAAGGAAAGCCCGTTCGTACGGGGTCACTTTTCTACCCTGACGTTCTTTGGTAAAATGGCCATAACTTTTAATCCGAGAGGAGTTACGGGGCCTGCCACCTATCAAATCGAAGCTATCAACGAGCTCTACAACTTTCATTCTTTGATAATTGAGAAATTATGGACGGAACAAGATTGAAGTAGATGTTGTGTAAATTGCAAGCATGAGAACTCTTAGCTTTGATATTCGTTGATAAAAAGGCCATAACTCTCGCATCTGAACTTCGATTGGGATGATTCAAGATGTTCCAGAAAGCTAAGAAGAAGATTTACAGTATAATCCAAGTTCTAAGCCAAGAACATGCACCCAACTTGGTGTTAAAAGCCCTACAATCTCCCCTTCTTGTATTTGCTTGCATATTTTAGTCCAAAAGATGTCTGAATTGCTTTTCCTTGCTTCTTCATGCCAATTTTATGTCATAGCCTACAAAATAACATAAAATATATGAAAAGTAACCAAGAAACATAGGTTTAAGAAACTATTTTAAGTAATAGATACCAGATAAGTAGGTATAAAACCTATTTATCAAATATCCCCAAACTTAAACCGTTGCTTGTCCTCAAGCAAAAACACAAAATAACAATGCTATGCAATGAAACTAATCTACATGCCTATGAACCCAGCGGTAATGACAGAAAAAAGTCTAATCAATCGGCCTTAGAGAAATCAAGTAAACATGATAATACATCATATCAAAACAAATCAATAATTTCCCAATCAATCATTAAATCTTAGACTGTTATCACTAATATAGTGCATGTGTGCTCCACAACAATGTTAACTGATATAAAATCAAATTTAACACATAACAAGTCTCTTCAAAGGCATCATATAGTGTAAACTCACGAAATCTAAAAACAAGCTAGACCCAACTAAAATCAAACAATTACCAATATCGAGGGTCAACATGGGATACTTATGCTTTATTTTTCATCTGCGGGAGATTTTTTCTCTTATTTCCCGTTTTATTCATTTTTTTTATTTTTGTTATTTTATATACACATAGCTATGCAATGTCTTATTCCCTTAGGCTTTTCAATGCTACCTTAACGAGCTTTCGACCAACGATTCCCAGACTATTAAGACCTTAGGGCGCTAGGTGTAAAGACAATCACCTCAAGCTTACTTACTCAAGTAACAAAGGCTACAAAACTAGACAAGCACGCCATGGTGTTTATTCATACTTTTTTTTTCTTTTTTTTTCTTTTTATAGCTTATATACCCCAAATATTCCCCCAAACTTAGGTTCTTGTCTAACTTTAGCCATCACTACTTATTCTTGTCATTATTTCATTCAAACTAGCACTATCCTTTAGAGTCCCATTATGTATCAATTTAAACTCAATCAATCAACAAGTTGTTTTTACTGTGCTATCCTTATTATACAAGTTTGAAACAGAAAAAGACTAAATTCCTAATAAGAAATCACATCGAAGCTCTAATAGTCAGTACTATACTTTTCTACCCAATTCCAATCTCATCATTGGCCAAAACAAACTGTAAATATCAAACAGCTGGACTCGTGCAAGATGTACTAAATGCTATATAAACATAGTAAACTAACTACTATTTTTGAAAAAAATTAATTTTTTTTAAAGAAACTGAATGTAAAAACTAAATGTAACTATACGAACTACAATGTAAATAACTAACTTTATGCAATACGACACTAAAATGCCAACTTAAACTAGACATTGTCCTCAATGACTGAAATAGAAAAAAGTAAAGCAGAGGACTTCCCTAAAAATATAGCAATGCTCCTCCTTGTCCGCTAAGTTTGGAGAATAGATTAGGCACATGGAACAAATTGGCACCACACTTGAATTGCACTTGAATAACTTTTTCATAATCTTCTGCCTGTCCATTGAACCTCCAATACTTGCAATTAAGAGAGACAATATGGATTAGAATAGCACTTGGATTGGTAAGAGAACTTAATAAGCAAATTAATTCATATCTACTAAATAAATTAGTAAAGCATATAAATATAAAAATTCTTGGGTTGCCTCCTAGTTAGTGCTTGATTTATAGTCCTTCAGCCAGACTTTTCCTGGGCAACGCTATCCAATTCCTCTTCAGAAGTTGAGGAACCCTCCATCCATTAGTAACAAATTGTCCTTTTGGAGGTTCCCACAGGCGATGGCCAATGCATCAAAGTCACCTAGCATGCTCTGATTTGGTATGATCTCAATCAAGAACGTCCCACAGCTAGGTGTTTTCTTCATTGTGTATGTGATCATTTTGGGGCATGGAAGCTTGTCACACAAAATGGGCTCTTCGTCTATCTTCTCTTTCTCGTCCCACCATAGATTTAAAATTGTACTCGCTCTTATGTCATCAAGAGCTTCGCCGACGACATGACTACTAAGTGGGCATGATTTTGCAAATCTAACTGGACCCTTGAACTTTGGCGGAGAAGGAACTTGGGGCACTAATAACATCGGCTCATCCTCGTTAGTACTTATAGTTAGTTCTTCATGGACCTTGTTGTCATTATCCCCACGTGTCTCCTCTTTTCAACATCTCGTGGCTCATCCGGGTTGTAAATTTGGCTCGGGCACTTCATCAATCTTAATCCTCGTCATAACACCAATTTTTTGGAGGAAGGTTGTTTACAGCTTTGGTCATTTGATCTATCTTATTCTGAAGATTCTAAATTGACTTCTCTTGATTAATCCTTGTCTCCTCATTTGATGCTATGAACTTGGACAATAATTCCTCCAATCTCAAATTATCTGTCTCAGTTTTGGAATCCATGTATTAAGGACCATGAGTTGAAGTGGTGCTGAGTTGTTCCATCTGGTGCTGAAAATTGTGGCTCGATATTTCTTGACTCGCCATCCTCTCCTCTTGGTTTGTTATGACCTTTGACAGTAATTCCTCCAACTTTGACTTTTCTTCTTTTGGCAATAGAGGTTTACATGAAAATTATGGTGTGTATGTTGGATTTGGAGCGTAGTATTGGTCTTCATAAGTATAGCTCCATGACGAATCCGGGTGATACCCCCATACTTGATGATAATTAGCATATATATAATCGTTGAGGTATTCACCACCATGTTGTCTCGGCCCAAAACTAATGGTGCATTGATGACTCGAATGATTACCAGCACAATAATTGCAAGTAACTGCTATTCTTCGATTACGTTGGGCTGCAACAACGTCCAACCTCCTCGAAAGTGTCTCAAGTTGCGCTTATAATGCAAAAAATGCATTGAGACCATCAATCCCTGCTTCCCTTGGTTGAGTCATGTTCGTGTATGGCCATTGATATGCAAAGTCATCCATGGTACCTGAAAAGAGAGAAATATAGGAAGAGAATTAAAAATAAAAATAAAAATGTTTAAATTAAGACTAATTTGATTGAAATTAACATTGGTAAAAAATATTAAACTAATTCCCCGGCAACGGGGCCAAAAACTTGTTAGGTAAAATTTAATTATACACAACACGCAAGTATACATGGTTAACAAGTAATAAAGTGAAAGTAGAGCATCGTTCCCACGAGGAATTATTTAATAAAAATCACCAAGTACTAACCCGTAATCAACTCAATCTTATTTAAACAAATGAATTTCAAATTATATAATTAAACTACTATTAAATTCAACTAGTTAAATTAAGATTATAGAGATTTAAGATCATAACTTCACTTATTGCTTCATTTAAGTTAACACACTTCTCATCAATTATTCTCTATTCTGAATTGTTAATCAAGAACACTAAAGCAGATAAAACCACCTCTCGATGCATAATACCCATACTCACTTAAATCCACAGATGATAGAATTAAGCAAGACACCCTAATTAACTAATCTACTATATCTCTATGTGAATTATAATTAAAAAATATTTAAAGCACAAGTTCTCTATAAGATTACACATGGCGTAAAGCATATCTCTATCCTAAACACGAATCATGAATTCCATCTATGTAGAAATCACAAACACATGCTATCATGATCAGATCTAAATCTAAACTTCATCTCTCGAGTTCATATAGATTATCACGGTAATTGATGGCCAATCAATTAAACAATTAAGTCTAAATCACAATAGACAATCCTCACCATAGAACATAATAATTGATAGCGAAGCATATTAAAATAAACTACACAATAAGATCCATTGCAATCTCAAACAAAGAATTAATTCATTAAATTAAAACTAAGAATCCACACTTGAATACACATTAAAAGATAAAAATAAGATTAAGGAAAAGGAAAAGAAGTGAATCTGTTGTCAGCAAATTCGTCCTCCGTCTCGCTCTTGATCTTAATCTCCAATAGCTTCCAAGTGCTTCAATCTCCAAATCTCATAAGAACTAGTGTTTTCTCCTATTCTACTCTCATCTAATCTAATGGAATCCTCTCTCTCCTCTAATCTATGTGATTCTCCCCCTTTTATAAGTCTCTTTATCTCTCTTTAAGTCCTCTTGGAAGTCCTTGAGTCAATCGAATCGAAATAATACTTCTTGGACTCAAATTTGGACAAAAATCGAAGTTTTTTTGTCGTTACCCCCACCCCAATGGGGTCTAGGCTTGTAAAGTTCTCGCGGTGGGCTATGGTTCTATTTTCAATTGGTATGCCCCCCCACCGACGGGCATTTTGTGAAGGGAAAGCCAGCTCCAGCGGGGGTCACTTTTCTACTCTGATGTCTTTTGGTAAAATGGCCATAACTTTTGATCTGGAAGGAGTTACGGGGCCTGCCGCCTATCAAATCGAAGATATCGACAAGCTATACAACTTTCATTGTTTGAGAATTGAGAAATTATGGCCAGAAAAGATTGAAATCGAGCTTGAAGTAGATGTTATGTAAATTTCAAGCATGAGAACTCTTAGCTTTGATCTTCGTTGATAAAAAGGCCATAACTCTCGCATCCAAACTCTGATTGGGATGATTCAAGATGTTCCAGAAAGCTAAGAATAAGCTCCAAAATATAATCCAAGTTCCAAGCCAAGAACATGCATCCAACGTGGTGTTAAAAGCCCTACAATCTCCCGTTATTGTATTTGCTTGCATATTTTAGTCCAAAAGATGTCTGAATTGCTTTTCCTTGCTTCTTCATGCCAATTTTATGTCATAGCCTACAAAATAACATAAAATATATGAAAAGTAACTAAGGAACATAGGTTTAATCAACTAATTCAAGTAATAGATATCGGATAAGTAGGTGGAAAACCTACTTATCAATTCATCCTAGTACGTCTCCTTGGGGTGCTCTTGTTCTATTTGTAAAGAAAAAAGATGGGAGTATGCAACTTTGTATTGATTATCGGGAGTTGAATCATGTCACCGTCAAAAATAGGTACCCGTTGCCTCGCATTGATGACCTATTTGACCAGTTACAAGGCGCTAAATTATTTTTAAAGATTAATCTTTGTTCCGAATATCACCAGTTAAAGATTAAAACTGATGGCATTCCAAAGACTGCTTTCAGAACTCGGTACGGGCATTACAAATTTTTAGTCATGTCTTTTGGATTAACTAATGCTCCTGCTGCCTTCATGGATATGATGAACCGAGTATTCATGGAATATCTGGATCATTTTGTGGTTGTCTTTATTGATGACATCCTCATATACTCCAAAAGCCGTGAAGATCATGAACAACACTTGAGGCTGATACTCCAAAAGTTTTGTGAAAATAAGTTATATGCCAAGTTGAAGAAATGTGAGTTCTGGCTTGAGGAAGTAGCATTCATATGGAACGTGATATCAAATCACGGAATATCTGTTAACCCAGCGAAGATTGAAGCAATTCAAAGCTGGGAACAACCTAAGTCAGTGACCGAAGTACGTAACTTTCTAGGCTTAGCTGGTTATTATCGGAGATTTGTGGAAGGATTTTCTCGAATCGCTACTCCATTAACTAGCTGACTCGAAAAGAAAAAAAATTCGGTTGGAGCGAGGAATGTGAGAAGAGTTTTCAAGAACTCAAGAGGAGTCTCATTTCAGCACCTGTTCTGACAATACCATCTGGTTCAGAGAGATTTTTCATCTACAGTGATGCTTCAGGCAAAGGTTTAGGATGTGTTCTCATGTAACATGGGAAATTCATAGCCTACGCCTCATGACAACTCAAAGAATATGAGAGGAATTATTCTACTCAAGATCTAGAGTTGGCAGAAGTTGTTTTTGCGCTAAAGATCTGGAGACATTACCTGTATGGGGAAAAAGTAGAGATCTATACGGATCATAAAAGCCTCAAATATTTCTTCACCCAAAAGGAACTCAACATGCGGCAACAACATTCGCTCGAGCTGTTAAAAGATTATGATCATACCATTCAATACCATCATAGAAAAGTGAACGTAGTAGTTGACGCATTGAGTAGAAGATCGTATGCGGGTATGAGTGCGATATTGTCAACGCAAAGGCCCATTTTGTATGACTTGCAAAGGATGGAGATATAGTTAAAGACTCCAGGGAACCACGTGATGATGTCAAATATACGAGTAGAACCGAATTTAATCGATAAAGTTAAAGCTGCTCAAACTACAGACCTAGAGCTGGTGCGTATGAAAAAGAAAGTGCAAGAAAGTGTTATTCTAGAAGCAAGAATCGATGAAGAAGGAATACTTAGAGTCAACTACAAACTTTGTGTTCCTAACGACTCTGATTTGAAGTATAAAATCATGATGGAGGCGCACAACACACCATTTTCAATTCATCTTGGGAGTACCAAAATTTATCGTGATCTTCGACATACATTTTGGTGGAGCAATATGAAAAGAGAGATCACGGAGTTTATCTCAAGGTGTGTAACTTGTCAACGTGTCAAGGCGAAGCATTAAGTGCCAAAAGGTCCATTGTAACCATTTGAAATTCCAGAATAGAAGTGGGAGCACATTACCATGGATTTCGTTACTGGTCTTCCCAAGGTTTCTCAAGGCATAGATGCAATTTGGGTCATTGTTGATAGATTAACCAAGTCTGCTCATTTCTTACCTATACGAGAAACTTATTCACTTGAATGTCTTGCTCGTATATATATAAATGAGATTGTAAGACTGCATGGTATGCCAGTATCCATAATTTCTGATCGAAACCCAAGATATTTCACGATTTTGGGTTATTTTGAAAAAAGCTATGGGCACGGATTTACGATTCTGTTCTGCATACCATCCTCAGACGGATGGGCAGTCAGAGAGGACTATTCAAACTCTTGAAGATCTATTAAGACTCTGTGTCCTAGACTTCAAAGAAAGTTGGGACAAGTTCTTGCCATTAGTGGAATTTTCCTACAATAACAGTTATCAAGCAAGTATTGGCATGGCTCCATTTGAGGCATTATATGGATGAAAGTGTCATTCTCCAGTATGCTGGGATGAGGTGGGTGATGTGACACCCCCAAATTCGGACCTCTACTTGGTCACTCGAATCCGGTTCATCACGTTCTCATGGTAACACCATAATAACTAAATAACATACATTCACAACGAAAAAATCTACTTTTAGAATAATATACAAAGATTTATTATAATTATTCCCCCAAGTCTCGCAACCTATAGTGCTTAATAGATTACATAATAATATCGAATAAAGACTTATTACACAACCCTACTTAAGCTTAAACATAGTCTTAGTACAACATAATAGATTTTAAACATAAAGGACAATGTTTAGTTTGGTAGCCTTGCCCTTGCCCTTGTCTGTTCCAGAGACACCACCCTGTTCCTCCTTAACTGAAAGGTTTTAAATATGCAAGGATGAGCACAAATTGTCCAGCAAGTAATATACAACAAGGGTGTAGGATATAATATCACAAGGTTTGAAATATCGAAGTGTCATTTCTAGGATAGTTCAAAGTGTCAGAATAATATCATGTATAAGAATCAACAATTCTTTTAATAGGAATGATAATTCAATATAAATCGATAGATGTATATGAATTCAATGACTATCAAGGTATCCAACTGAATAACAATTTATATTGAGCAGCCATTAAGGACTATTGAACTTCCACTAGAGTTACCAGTATTAAACTGATAGCCCAAAAATATCAAGTACTATAGATGATCAGTCTACAATACTTTACGTTATGCATAACACCACAATAATATTTATTCATGTGTTGGGATTTCCAACAACATACACTCCCCTTACCAAAAGGGTTGTCCAACTCAGTTTTCAAGGTTTTCGCATCAATCAATTGGTTTGGACAGCTTTTATAAACATGTATATAGTCTAGCCGAATCAAATGGCATCGACTCTTTCACAATATTTAAGATCAATACTATGTTTAACATGAGTAATAACTTTCACAAGGGTCGAAGCATATTAGCTCTTTCGAACGAGAAAGTAATATAACTTGTATTCAAGAGATAAGCTTACGGTATTCATTGAATAATGAATGCAATTATACTTGCACAATAAGAGTAAGGTTAGGATACTTGCACAATCAAGAATGAAGTTCAAGGAAACTTGCTCAATAATAATTAGAGTAAGTTTAGGGAACTTTCCTTAAGCATAGTTTACCAAATATCTCTTATCAATACACTTTCGAATCCTATCATAATGTGATACGCATATAGGATATTCATTAGTCAAATGTGTTCATGATTGATATGTAAGTTTAAATGCATACTTTAAACATCTAACTTAGTTATATACTCTTCAAATACTTCATTTCATACCTTACGTACTTATAACACAAAATCAGTTTGTAAGTCACCATGAAAATCAAATAACATAGTCTTCAATCGTTGCTTTATAGTTTGCAAATACTTTTTGGACTTATCACTTGAAAGTCTATAATCACATCATTAAACATTCACTCATATCATTTAGCCTGCTTCTTAACACATTGGACATGTACTGGTCATATAATACATGCTAGAGTAATAATACAAGTATGCAACTCCTACAAATTAATAGCAGAAAACTAATCCTACTGCAGACTGGCACGGTCGCGCCTAGTTTGTACTAAGGAGACGCGCAGCCGCGCGGTTCACAGTTCAAACCAGAGTTGGTTGCTCCTGCAGAAGGTTAGTGCATACATGGCTGATACGTTCATAAATAATCATGGAATACACACATGTTAGAAAGTGGATAACTAAGTTTGACTCCATATCATAACATTATCATAGGTCACCACCTATTCTCATTTACTCAAGACTTTAAAGGCTAAATTCATAATTTTCTTATGTTTAATCGTTTGAACAAAACTATATGATCCACAGGTTAACAACTCATGTTTGCATTAGATTAGTCATTTATTACAAGTTATGACATTCTAGTTCATCCATGCTTGTTCTAAGCCACATTTAACTAGTTTTACTATGCCTAAGGCTCACTAGGAATTCTTATTAATCATATCTACATGCATAACATATCTAATCGTGATATCTCATATGCACAAATTAAACTACATAAGCATGCTCACAATCTTAACTTAATGTACAAAGTTTATCAACTTTATATTTGAAAAAGGCTTCGTTTATGATTTCCTTGAATTACGATACCTAAGCATGGTATATATACATTTATGATACATGAGTGCATCTAAGGGTATCATCTAACATGCTCATAATCATCAGATTCTAACTTTCAAAGTAGCACATCAACATTCACGTTCAAAGTTCATATTTTCATTTAGTAAAACTTACTAATAAGCCTAACATGCTCATGCTTCAATATGAAATTCATATACTTAAGTTAGTATGTCCAGTCTGCATTTCAAAACCATACTAACATGCTTGCAAGATCAGAATATGCATTATTCAAGTTTACCATTTCTAGCTTTTCCAAAACATGAAGTTTTCTTGAAAACTTAGCTCAAATCAAGCTAAAACAAATCAGTATCTAATAAAAGTACCACGCACTTACCGTACGCAGTATTAGTTATGGAAGTAAGCGGCGCGCCACTTCGAACAGATTGAAAAAAAAAATGGCTCTGCAGAAGCAGAGCCTTAACACAAGAGATGCTACACCTACAACCAGACCAGCTACCATGTTCCAAAACATGTGTGCCAACTCAGATAACACAATAGCATGCTATTCTACATCAATTTACAGAGAATTTAACAAATTCTAGAATTTGACAAAACTCAAGCTGAAGAATATCAAAGTAGAATTATACCTCTTGAAGCTTAATGGAATTCTTCAACACAATGATTACACTCCCTCAATTTTTCAGCAGCTCACACTCCCTATTGCACTTCTCAACAATTCAAGCAACACAAAGGATGAAGGGAAGTGTTCATTTTATAGGAAACTCATTAACCATGCCAAGCCATTGCCCAAGATTTTAAACTCATGGATTGTAGGATTGCATGAAGGTTATGGAGGAGTTGTTAGATTGGTTGGTAATTTGCATCATGAGCACCACTCCCCTCCTATGATTACTAGCTAGAAGCTTGGAAGAAGAAATAGGCTAGCCTTTTGCTATTACACGTGAATGAGAAATGAGAGGTAATTGGGACAATCATTTTGGGACTAACTCAACCATCATGTACAGTTATACAAATTCTCACTCTTGCTACATATCAACTATATACTATAACTTAATGTCACAACATGTTTTAACATTTCAAGGTAGTAGATGAAATATGGAAATGTAATATACATATAATCCATGTACATTTTATCACACTGATACATTTATTAAAATACTAGTTTACAGTATGCTTATGGTATATTATTTTAATACCTACCCACATACATATTGTCACATAGATAATGTATTTATAACATATAGTTCCAATATATTTAATCATAATGCCCATACAATATAGTTTTATAAGACTTAATATATATAGCCACATAAATGTCACACTGCAACATAGAGTATGGTTGTATATGCTCATATGCACATAACTGTTAATATAATATTATTATATTACTAACTTACTTATTTATGTTAAATAAATAAATTATGCACTTCCTTACTTAATTAACACCAATATTAATTAAACCAACCATTAATTACTGTGACGCCCCCAAATCCGGGTATCTTCCAACCCGACAGATGGTGCTACACGGTACTACCATTCATTCAATTGAACAGTCTCAAAATGACTGATATAACTTCTATATATTCAAAATAATATTACATTTCCCAGGTTCTTTATAACCCATTCATTCGTTCTTGTCATAATATTTAATATATTACAAACATTAACTTACACTATTACAAAAGTAATCTAAGGGTTCGTCTTCGCCTTGCCCTTATCTTTGCCAGAGCCTTCGGTCCGTTCGATCTTGGCTGTGTTCATATGGTTCAAGCAAGAGTGAGCATGACTAGCTCAGCAAAAACTATAATTCTAATAAACAACATGCTTGAACATAGAACTCATATATCTTCAATAACTGAACAATGGTTACGAAGTACTATCGATAATTCAAAATAGCACTTCTTTTCATTCAAAACGTTTTACAACAACAATATTCAGTAAAACATCAATTCCGGTCCAAGACCTTGAGCATTTCATAAGTTCATTTGAAAAGGACATCCCGGCACTAAATTCGTAAGTCCGACATTACTTATGAGCACGTCTAGGTGATCAGCCTATAGTACTCTATGTTGATCAACACTACATTCATTAAACGTGTATATGTTTAATTTGTGCCAACCTCACGTGCCTGTCGTTAAATGACGAAAACATTTTGGCATACTCAGTCTTCGATTGAAAACCACACCAATATAACTTGGTAAACATTAATCATGCTTGACAGATTCATAATATAAGTCTAGCCGAAAGGATTGGCTTTGACTTCATCATTCAAGACTTCATGCGAAAGAATACATGAATTACAAAGCTTGTGCAAACTGAACTGGAACAAGGGTTAGAATACTTGCCTTTAGCGTCTGCTATTATTTATAACACGTGCATGATAAGTGGATTTTATATACGCGATTCAATAGCCATTTCATGCTTATTTGTTGCTAAAATCTTTGTGATCATATTCATTTTTACTTGTTTTATGTTATTTCATGTGTAGAATGGTGGTTGTCGCATTCAATGTACATTTGGAGCTATTTGGTTTGAATTGAAGTCAATTGGAGCATAATTGGAAAAAAATGGAGTACAACTTAAAAATCAGCAAAGTCATCTGATAGAAGACATGCCTGTCTTGGTCGGCATCATTAGTTTATACACCACGTAAGGGGGTCTCAATTCTAGTTAGCGGGAAAGGTAGCCCAGGGGGTGGGACAATTTTATTATATACCGGCAAGGGCTGGGGTCTTCATACTGAGCTAGACAGTAAAGGATGCTCCTTAGGATGAGGCTTATATAGTACTTGAACCCCGTAGGCTGAAGTGGGTGGAAAATCTGGCATTGTCCTTTTGTGATTGAACTTCTTTTTGGGAACGAATCTTAGCTATTTGTATGGAAATATAACTCTATGTGATAGAGAATTCGACTGGGACTTGGTTGTTGGATAACATATACTCAATAAACAACAATTAGATAGAGAGAAGACATATTACGAAGATCTAAGCTCAGTTTTTGATAGCAAGTGTGGGGGAGTATTTCGAAGGAGATTTTTCGGGACGATTGCAATTCTAGTCTATGTGAAGGGTGTTTTTCAATATTCTTTGTGTTAGATTATTATTTGTAATCTAAGGATGATTTCTATGATTTATTTAGTGTTTATTTTGTTTAGCATGAACTAATTCATTTTTTAGGCTTGTGATGGATCCTTGAGTGAATCAATGATTTTGTAAACTTTGATTTCTAATTTAATAATCTATTTCCAGTTTATCTATATTTATTTGTGCTTGAATCTATAAATTGCCTGATCAACAATTCTTTGTGGAATTGGATGGAATCGAGAGAGGATGTTCAATTCTAGACCTAGTTGATATAGCATGTGTTCATGATTTTGTGAATAGCTTAATTGTGATGAATGTTAAGGTAGAGATATGCTTGACATCGCATGTAATCGGATAGAGAACTTATTCTTAAACCTTCTTCAATTGTAATTCACATAGAGATATAGTGGGTTAGTTGATTAAGGTGTTTAACAGATTTCTATCTTAATTGTGGATTGACGTTAATACGGTATTAGTGCATTGAGAGGTGGTTAATACTACATTTGTGTTCTTGGTTAATAAACTGGAATAGTGCATTGAATTGGAATAAAGGTGTTAAAATCAGAGTGAAGCTTAAGGTGAAATCATAAGTCTAATTCTCCATTAATTGTTTGAAATTCAAGATAGTGATATTTGTGATTATTCTGTGTTAGTTTAATTATTCTTTAATTTAGATTCTTTAATTACAATTATTGAGTTGATTTGTTTAATAAAATTAGGGTTAATAGGAAATTGATAATTGTAAGTTAAGGATATTGCTAGTTAGTCTCTGTGGGAACGATACTCTATTCATCACTCTATTACTTGTTGACCACGTATACTTGCTTGTTGTGCGTATATAGATTTTACCCAACAGTACACTTTAAGTCTCTAAGTCTCTACAGTAATGACAATATCACATAACACATTAGGTCATGAATGAACATACATAGACCCTAATATATCTTACCCTTCTTCTCAATCTAATTATAATTTAAATTTATTATTATTGGTTCCGGCTTTTCATTATGTCGTTCTCATTATGTTCATCTTCAATTGATTATTAACCTTTAATCATCATACATTAAGTGTTTAACAATGCCTTAACAATGTTATAATAATACCATAGTTCATTACTAATGAGTTATCTTTCATTCTATACTTGTAAACATTCTTATCTGTCGAAACCCTAGGACTGGCGCCGCGGCGCCACATATAGCTCTCCTTCTCGCGCATGATGCGGAGTTTTGCCGTAACAATGACACTATGCCCAAAGTATTGTAGTTTCACCATTTGTTTTAGGTTAGCATGCATGGCCAACTCAGGCTTATAGAAAATTGCAAACTTTTGCAAATTTAGCGAAATTCCCAAACGAATAACTTCTTCGTTATAAGTTTGAATAGGCTCGTTCAAAAGCCTACGGTTCACAAATTACATACTCTATGCGTTCATGCAAGAATTTTATCTATTTGACTTCGTTTGTTAAAATTTCACCTATTAGTTCATTTTCAACGAAAACGATAAACGTTTGTGAACGTTCAACGCTCATTTCTTCGTTCTAAGTCGAAATTCGGTCATTTCGAGTCCGCAACTCTACAATGCCAAATGTGACTTGTCTCCATCGAAAACTAACATTTCTGACTTCAAACACAAAATACGACTTCCATTCCGAGAATTTCACAAATTCGACGATAATCGTCCAATCATGTGAATTCCGACAAAGCTTCATTACTAAACGTTCTAAATGGATTTTAACCAACACATGAACATTTCAAGTTACTTATTACACCAACTTATTATCAATGTAGGTTTTGACTTATTCTCATAAGTCAATGGCTTATTTAACTTATGAACTACAAATTATCATACTTATGACTTACTATGGACTTAAGTCCTTCAATCAATGTTCTCATACTATATTGAACATACTAACACCATATGACAAACATATGACAAGTTCTTCATGAGTTTATCAACTTATTTAGGTTCAAGTTGCTTATTCAACTTATTCGGCTTAAGTTCATTCATCAATGACTTATTACATGTTATTATCAAACAATCCCACTTCTCTATCAATCCTATCATGGAAGAGATAGGAAGACTATTACTTCACTTCACTTTGGAAAATCTAGCAAAGGTTGAAATGACTTATAAGTGCTTATATAGCTTATTCTCTCTAACAATTAAGTTGCTTATCTTGAGAGGAGTTGGGAGAAATTTATCAACCAACAAATGAAGTGAGGCTTCTCTATTTATAGGCAATCCTAAGTTAAGGCATTATGGACATTTAGGCCATCCCACCTCCTTAGTTAACCTCCTCAACTTCCACCTCCTTACTATTCATAACCTATCAACCAAGTAAACTTTCTAGTTACTTCTATTTCTTGGCCATCACAACACTTGGTCACCACACAAAATGTTTGCCCATCAAGTCTACCCATTTCTCACTTGGTTTGCCCCATGGATCATGCCCAATTCATTGGGCTTGCTAATTATCTAGCTTATTTCTTATTGGGCTTACATTACAATAGATTGGACTTATGATTTATCAAACACTTGGGCTTGAGTATCACATTCTATTGGACTTCTATCATTAAGCGAATAATCCTACAAGTCCATTACATTTAATTAACAACTTAACATATATACACCACGTATAATTCGCGTATGCTAGCTCGTATATTTATTCGTAATATAGGTTATTTCATTCTTCATACATAATAGTATAATACGTCGTATTATACTTATGTTCATTATCTCCTACAATGCATACACATCCTTTGATTAATACTTTCTTTCCTTAACGCTTAATAAACCTAACGTTCTCAAATTAGGTCCGCATGCTAAATATTACGTTTTCCATACTTAGATTATTATTACATAATCAATCTTACCTTGATATTATAACATTACGTATTTCTCGGAAGTTCAAAAATAATTCCCGAGCAGAAATTGATGAATAGTGTTTTTTAAAAAATTTCTCAGAAAGCTTTTATTTTCGTCTTAGAAATTCAAACACTTTAATTCATTCACGTAGTTAAAATGCTACGACATTCTGACGTTTCTAGGTTATAGAACGACATTCATCTTATCAACATGTAATAATAATAAATAATATTATTTTATTCATTATTAAAAATATTTACAAAGGTTCGATTTTCCGGGGCGTTACACTCTCTCCACCTTATAAGGATTCTATCCCCAGAATCTCACTATATATAAAAAAAATTACACAAATAATTGAGGGTAATTCTTTTTTATCATTTCTTCTAACTCCCACGTTGCTTCTTCTGCATCGTGGTTCTTCCATATCACCTTCACGGAAGGTATGACTTTATTCTGCAGAACATGTTCTTTCCTATCAACAATTTGAATCGGCGTTTCCTCGTACGTTAAGTCCTTCTCGATATGAATAGGTTCATATTCTATCACGTGCTTATAATCTGGCTTATAGGGACGTAACACGGATACGTGAAATACATTATGTATTCGTTCTAGGTCTAGAGGTAATGCTATCATGTATGCTACCTCACCTACCCGTTTTAATACCTCAAAAGGTCCTATAAACCTCGGACTTAACTTTCTCTTCTTCCCAAAATGTATCTTTCCTTTCTAGGGAGATACTTTTAGAAATACGTACGAACCTACTTCAAATTCTCTATTCTCTCTATGCGGATCCGTAAACTTCTTCTGTCTGTCTTGAGCTACTAAAAGACGCATTTGTATCATCTTGACAATGTCCATTGTCTACTGCACCAATTCTGGTCCTAGTATTCGGCGTTCTCCTACCTCATCCCAATACAGTGGTGTTCTGCATTTCCTCCCATACAAAGCTTCGTAAAGCAGCATACCTATGCTTGCATGATAACTATTGTTATATGCAAACTCCACTAATGGTAGATGATCATCCCAACTACCCTTGAAATCCATGACGCAAGATCTTAGCATATCTTCTAACAACTGAATTGTTCTCTCGCTCTGTCCATCCGTTTGTGGATGATACACCGTACTCAGCTTCAACTGCATCCCTAACTGCCCACTGTAGTTGGCACATTTTACTGATTACACCTTTGAACTTTTAATTTTTCAAATTACTCTATCAAACTAATTAAAAATAATTATTTTAAATATTTTTAAAATAATTATTATTTTAAGTAAAAAATATTAGAAACTTTTTATCTTCATAAAATGAGTAGAGTTTCATAAAATATAGATTCAAAAAAATTAAAGTGATTTTAAATTAAATTAATGTCTACTTAATTTTTAATGAATGACCCATTCTTAATATTAGAATTTTAAAAAATAAAATAAATATAAATTAAAACAAAAAAAGCAAGTAAAAATAAATAAAAAAACTGATTCAATTTTTCAAAAAAGAAATTATTAATTTTATAAGTAAATATTATTTTCAAGAAAAAATTGGAAAATTCTTCATATTTTAAAAAATGAATAAAATTTTATAAAATATAGATTCAAAAATAAATTTTATTTTCAAAAGAAATTTTTTTTTAAAAAAAAATCGAGAACGTTTCATAAAATTTTAATTTTTTAAATCTATATTTTATGAAACATTACTCATTTTATGGAAAAAATTAAAGTTTTTAATATTTTTTATTGAAAATAATAATTATTTTAAAAATATTTAAAATAATCATTTTTAATTAGTTTAATGGGATAATCTGAAAAATTAAAAGTTCAATGGTGTAATTAATAAAACGTGCCAACAACAGTGGGTAATTCATTAGTTTTGTAGATAAAAAATTAACGTCTGTTTATTTTTTATAACAGAATAACCCAATTTTAAAATAATAATTAGTTTAGTAGGATAATTTGAAAAATTAAAAGTTCAATTGTGTAATCAGTAAAACTTGTCAACTACAGTGGATATTTCATTAGTTTTACTGATTTCATTGATATTTTTATTTTGTAGGTATATGTGATTATTCTTTGCTTCGATGACATTTTAAAATGGTCTTCCTTATTTTTTGTAAATTCTTATAATTTTAATAAAATTAATTAATTGATAATTTATTTATTTTTTTATTTAATTTACATAAAAGAGCACACTTAAAAAAATTTTACTCTAGAGCTTAAAAATCCAGAAACGACTCTGTATATTGGGGTTGCTCATCCAGATGTAGAAGTATTCTAAGCCTTGCTAGTATTTAGAAACTTTTATTAATATTATAAATCTTTAGTGAAAATTGGTTTAGCCTAGATTTTGTCTAACAATCAATGTTACAAGTAACATGTACTTAGGAAGTTAAATAGTAGGTTGACAAATAAAAGGATATCAAATACAGCCAATCAGAAAATGTCATGTTTACTGGTCAAAGTATATTACAATCATTTTACTCAATAGCATATACCAAACATTCCTAACAACCAAGAACATAATTGTAATTATGATCAGGATTCCTGAGAGTTGTAAATAAGGCCGTTCATTTCAATAGTTTATAAAAATATGTTGTACTCCCTCCGTCCGTCCCTAATTATTTTATGTTTTAGGGATGAACACAGATAATAATTGGAAAGCAGTAAATATAGTATTTAATTGTCTATAATACCCTTAAATTTTTTATTGGAATAAGTGAGTTTTGTTAGGATAAGGAGAGAGAAAGAGTTTAATGAGGGGTAATTTTGGAAAAATCATCATTAATTCTCCTAGAATTGAACAAACGCCAAATAATTAAAAACAAATAAAAAACTCTAAAATGTCAAATAATTAAAGACGAAGAGAGTATTTTATATAGACATAGTTGGATTTTAAATAACTTTTGTTACAAGTATTATAAAAATACAAGTCTTAATTTGGTATATAAAATGTAACTTGTTTTAGTAGATTGTCCAAATAGACTATCCATTTGAATAGTTTGGAATCAGAATTCTAGCAGTTACTCTACATCAACAAGGTTATGTTTGTTTGTAAAGATTATATTTGGGATATAACTATTAATTCCAAATATCTTGTTTGTTTTCAAATTTAGACTCGGTACTATTAGTCTTGAGATTATAATGACTTAATAGTATTGACATTATAATTATAATCCCGGGATTATAATCTTTACAAACAAACATAGCCCAAGACTTTGTTTGTTTGCAAGGATTATGATTTCGAGAATTATAATTTATGAAATTATAATCTCAAGACTATTAATTCTAAGATCATAATCACGGGATTATAATTATAATGTCAAGACTATTAAACCATTTTATAATTCCAAGACTAATAATCTCAAGTTTAAATTTAAAAACAAACAAAACACTTGAAATTAATAGTATAATCTTTACAAACAAACACAGCCCAAGAGTTAGCTACTCTTTAACCTTTTTAATTAAACTTATCTCATTTTACGAAACACTAGAGAGAAATACTCTCTCCTCATTATTCTAAGACCCATACTAACTCCTATACAACCCCGAGTTACCCCCAACTGAACCTTATATTGGATTGGAGGTCCCAACTCCCAAATAAGACAAATCACCCCGAGTAACCCCCAAGTCAAATTTAGTGTTAAAATAACTTTTCTTCAACGGTATGATTTTTAAATTTGGGTTTTCATTCTGGGACAGTGATATAGAGTAAGTTGTCCTGATTTCTTGTGAGAAATATAAGATTTTTACTTTGACAAGAAAACAATGCAAGGGAAACAGAGAATAAGTCGGGTACGGATTCCAGCCAATTGTAAATGGACAGTTTATTTAGGCAGTATATAAAAATAAGTTGCATTTTATATAGTGTTGGATTTTAGCTGAACTTTGTTATACAAGTATTATACACATTCAACTCTGATATATAAAATGCAATTTGGTTCTATAGACTGACCATTTAAACTTCCTAGAGTCCGGATCCATTTGAGGACAATGCTAAGGGGAACAAAGAATAAGAGGCACATGAACATTTAGACAAACACAGGAACTTTTATTGACTGGAGAATATAAAAAGTTATATGAAAAGATGAATAATTCATTGCCAATGTACAACATAAAAGAAGAACTACAAGCAATTCTTTGCTTTCCCATGTGGTGATTCATGTGCATAATTGAGTCAGTCAAACTAGCTATGTGAATTAAATTTATCAGGAAAGAAAAAAAAATTCAGATGAGACCACATGTTTTATCTCCTTTGAAAGTTGAGGACCTTGATTCCATAAACAAACACAAAGAAAAAGAGGAGAACCCAACCAAGATGAGCCCGGGCAACATATCCGAGGAAGTCGCGGTCATATCCAAGAAACTGTTTAAGGTATACCTACATTGGGATGTCACAATGTTTAGGTACATGGACTAAATCCATCTTTTCCTGCGATGTAATGAGTCCATAGATTGTCCGGGCCACAGGAGAACCCCAGTAGTACCATCTCCACCAAATCGAAATTTGCTGCAAATCCAACGTTATTACAACAATCAGATACGAAAACATTTTTGTTCCTTATAAGTTATAATCTTTAGAGAGTGAAATTTGTTCCTTTGTATTTGTAGTTTGTATATTTCAAGAAAGAAAGCATTAATAACTTAGTTTCACATATATCTCTACATTAAATACTACTCCCTCCGTTCCTAAAAGATTATCGTTTTAGAAAAAAAAAAGTTTGTCGTTTATAACTTTCAAGAAGAATAAATTATTTACTTTCCTATATTACCCCTACCTTCTCTCATTGTCTCAAGAAATTCTCTCCTTTGTATTAATAGTTTTTAACTTCCCATAAAAGAGTAGTGATGGAATTTCAAACAAATTTTACTTAGTAAATGATACTACCCCTATTCCATAATAATAGTCTTTTTTAGCTTCATGCACATGAATTAAGAAACTCATTTAATACTATCATTTAAAAATTAAAATTTATATGAAATTTCATCACTACCCCTTTATGTGAAGTTGAAAACTATTAATACAAGGGAGAAAATTTCTTGGGACAATGAGAGAAGTTAGGGGTGATATAGAAAAATAAATAATTTATTCTCCTAGAAAGTTATAAACAACAAATATATTGAAACAAATTTTTTCTTCTAAAAAGACATTTATTATGGAATGGAGGTAATACTTTCTTAATTTATGTGTCAAAACTTTAAACGACAATCTTTTAGGAACGGAGGTAGTAATTTGTTTTTCTTTCATCTTTCGCACGAATTTTAGAAGAGTAATACTGAGATTTTATATAACGATTGTGTTTTCTCATAAAAGGTTAAATACGAAGGAACACAGAGAGTAGCAATTAGATGAGTGTTTATGTTCATCGATGGGCTTTTTTACATTTAATGATTTAAAAATAATAATCATTTTAGAGTTCTGATCTCATAAATATCAAATTTACTTGAAGATTCCATGAAACTACTTTTATTATTTTTTGATATTTGTGATTCAAAAATAGAATACTATTCCTCATAGTAATAATTCTCACAGTTCTTTATTAGGTTTACTTACCATCCTGGGGATGAGGAAACCAGAGAACAAGTTCCAGAAGCTGAGGAAGAATGACATGACAATTGCGGCTATCTGGTAACTTGGAGTGAGAGCGACAAGCATCATTCCGTACAATGTGAAGTAGACAAAGCACATGAACACATAGTAGTAGAACCACAAGAACTTGACAGCTTCCCAATGGAATCCAATCATTGAGTAAAGGAGGAGACTATAGAGGAAAGTTTGAATCCCAACATAAATGGTCTCTACCACAACCTTCAGAGGATAAGAAATCAAAATATAGATGACAAAAAAGTAAAAAATAAAAAAAAGGGAGAGACTTGCTTATCAAAACCATCACCACCAAGTCAAAATCACCTCTCCCTTAGTAGGTGTAACGTAGTTACTTATTTACAAATAATTTTTTAAATGGATGAGTATTATCCGACACCAATACATGCTACGGACCAGGAACGGATACAGCTTAAAAGTTCAATGAGATTAAATTCAAAAATAAAATTCATTAAAAATAAAAATTAATTTAATAAAATGAATCACACAACTAAATAATCCTCAAATATTGTTTACAATAATATTTTTCGAGGTTTTATTGCTTGAAATTATTGCATGATAGCCTCATTTTTAATAGTTACAAAAATATCATATATCAATAACATTTATGTGCTTCTTCCAATTCCTCTGCCTCTTCATATATATATATATATATATATATATATATATATATATATATATATGGAAAATGATCCATAGCATCTATATGCTATGAAATAAAAAATTGCAAATACCATCTCTACCTTCCAGTACAATTATGAACGGTTAGGATTAAAAAATAGTTTTCGCCATCCGCTAGAAGTACTAGCGGATGGGATTAAAATTTTTAATAGTCAATTATGCCCCATCAACGAACGAGTCATAGCAAGGAAAAGGATTAAGGATGTAATGTTTAAGCTGCTGACTTTCCAAATCACACAATGAAACCAAATCACACAAGAACAAATCATTTATTTTTTGCTTTTTAATTTTGTTGATCTACTAATGACTGTGATTTGATGATGATGCTATCAATCTCCGACTTCTAAATTTTTCTTCCAATTGTATTGCTATGTTAATGGCCAATGGGTGTATTTTTATGGGTATCTCTCATGCCTAGATTCTTCTTCAATTGTTCGTCCCCAACACCCTCGTCGGAGGTAGAAGAGGAGGATCTAGAAAGAGAGAGAGGCAATACCCGAAGAATTCCAATTAAGGGACCCTTTTCGGTTGCCGAAAAACAGAAAAAGAATAAGAATTACCTACCGCACAAACAGATCACAACACTTTCCCAAACTTTGTCGCCACCCAAACGCATCGGCGTCGGCGATGGGTTGAGATTCTGTTCCGATCGCCTCCTCCCTCTAATTATATGAATCCCTAGCTCACCTTTTTGTTTCTTTATCAAACAACAAAAAAGTTGTTATTTGGGTAGTGAAATTGGTGAGGGCATTATGGCTATTAAAATTTTGAATCTCATCCGCTAGTACTTCTAGCAGATGGCGAAAACTATTTTTTAATCCTAGCGGTTCATAATTGTAATGGAAGGTAGAGATGGTATTTATCATTTTTTATTCCATAGCATATAGATGCTATAGATCATTCCCCTATATATATATATATATATATATACACACACACACACCCTACGGTTATTAATATATTCACAAATTTTAAGGCTTAGTGGAACAAAATAAGTGGAGTACTACAATTATATTAGTACACTACTATTATATTACTGGAAAAAAGTATATGCTATTATCTTGTTAATATGATAGATAAATAAACATTTTAATATACTTTAAAATGTTTAAATTTGATTAAGTGACTGATGGATTGTTCAACAACAGCCGACAACATTATTGGGAGAAAATAAATATAATGATGTTGATCTCGAATTTTATATTACTACTACTAATGAAATGACACCTGTCTACATAATATTGGAATATTTATTAAGCACTGTTTTTTTGTGTGGAAAATTTGGGCAAATTATAGAATCTCTAAACGAAATCTTTCACAAGTTTTAGTACCTGTAACTCTGTTTTTTACCTTCTTGGTATTTAAGAGAAGTAAATTGATCAAGACAATAAAATACTTAAATTCTTATAGTAGTATTTTATTTTAACAATATAGTAGTATATTATTTTTTTCAGTAACATAATAGTAGTGTACTAATACAACTGTAGTACTCTACTTATTTTGTTCTATCATACTTTAAAATTTGTTAATATACTAATAATTATTGTGACGCCCCAAAATAGGTATACATCACACATTTCGAGTTAAATCAAATACATGGTATGTAAACAACTACAACTTCATTAATACAATTGTCGTAAAAAAATACTGACACAACACATAAACTGTGAGTTTAAATACAAATATTATCTTCAGACAATATCCACACTCAAATAAGTCCTCATTACGATTATTGATACACTATTTTACAAAAATAGTGAGGATCGCTAAAACAACCTGCTCAGGACCATCACTCTATACCCCGAATTGGTTCTCGCTATAATCTCGCTTCCTGAGAAGAAAAATAGAACAAAAAGGAAAAGGGTGAGCTCAACTAGCCCAGTAAAGAATATTATGACTAAGATAATGAACAAAAAATTATCGTTAGCCTTCAACAAATCAGATAAAATATAATGGACAAGAAGTTTTAGATCAATATTCGCAGTGGAAATAACAATTCATTAGAAGAGTTTAGTAGAGAATGAAATCTACTATCATCTATGAATTTAAAAGTCCATCATCAATATTTTATCCTTGTAACATCAATCAATATATATCTTAAATCAAATATTCGTCTTTGCACTACGGGCCAAAGTTATTCATTTGTATCACCAGTTGGTCATGTTCATCTCAACACTTGTCCATCTTTACACTACGGGCCAAAGATATTCATCAGGTAATCATTCATCTTCGCACTACAGACCAAAGATATTCATCAAGTATCACCATTAAGGACTGAGGATGATAAAAAAAAATTTAAAGAACGAATCCAGTGGGATAAAAGGACAAAGATTAGATATTCGTACTTTAGATAATCCAAGTTCAAAAATACTCCATAATAAATCATAGTGGAGTAAAATTCAAGAATGACAATCAAAACATGAATACAATCAAAGATAGTAACCATAATAAACATCTGGGACAAAGAAGAGAAAATTTCATTTTTTGGTAAATAGTGTCGTATTTGTGAATAGTGTCGTATACGTGAATAGTAACCCCGACACAAAAAGATAGAAATTCCACAAGAAAAATCATACTTTCGTGAGATGACTCGTGAATAAGATCAGATTTATGAATAGTGTGTCGATATCGTGAATAGTACCCGTATACGTGAATAGTAACCTCGACATGATCAAAAGGTAAAAATTTCATAATAAAAATTATACCAATATTTCGGTATAATGATATTGAGAGAATAACATCATTTACGAAGAAAATAACATCCCTTACCTCAAAAGAATAATATTTCTGATTGAAATATTGGACGTAATGCTAAAGGAACTTGCACTGAATAACAACTCTCAAAGTATCAACATACTCACAAAAATACACTCGATAATATAGAGAGAGAAAACTTATGTTTCTGGTGTGATTTTTAATTCTAACTAAGCACCCTATTTATAGGAAAATGCTAGAACGCCAAAGTAGACTAAATTAATAAAATATTAATTTCCAAAATTTTCAAGCACACCACTTTTGATTAGATTTCAGCACACCATAGCGGGGCCCACCAAAATTAGCAAATTCCACACCAACCATAGCGGGGCCCACCAAAATTAGCAAATTCTATTTGTACTAGTGGTGGTTAGCAGTCCATATAATACATAATATAATGCATACAAAATTCACCTTGACATCAAATGGGAGGTTGCCAACAAAAACAATCCTCTTGCTATCATAGAGTAGAACATCTCTCCCTTCAGTTTCTTGCGTGGTGGGCACGCCCTGTTAACACGAATGTGATTTCCTCCAACCTACATTCACAAGCACACAACTGCTTGAATCTAATGCTAGAATATCAAAATCTCAATTTATGTCCATGACTCAACAGATATTATAAACTTGTCAACATAAGTAAAATAAAATTAACCAGTTAAAAGGAAAAGAAACATACCACAACTATATTATGAGACAAAGAAGCCTGAGCAGATTCCTCCGTTTTGAATACAATATAAGCATGAACACTGCAAGCATCAGACTATTTATCACCACGAAAAATGTATGGATAACAGTGCAATGTACTCTAAAACCAACATTATACCATCATCACATCACAAGAATAAGATGGAAGAAAAAATAAGCAGAAAAACTTATATGGGCTTCATGGTACCTTCTTTTTTAAATAAATACAAAAAAGACAGAAAGTTGTAACTTCTAGGCTTCTAGCAGCTAACACAACAATCTAAATTTTGCAAACATTATGTACTAGTTATTATAAGAACGTCAAGAAGTATCTAAGATGCTTCTGGAGAATTTACCAAGAACAAACAAAAATTGAACATCGAAACATAAATCACAAATATATGAACAATTTTCTCAAATATTAACAAGGAGTTACTTAAGCCCACCAATTTCAAAGATAATGTACTGAATGAAGACAAACAAGGTAAATGCTATAAAAATTAAGTTGAATAATTCTTCTGCTACAAATGAATCCAATATAAACATAAAACTAAACAATGAAGATCAAGTTTTGTGAATGAGTTGTGCTAACCTGAGGAGAGAGTCTCCTAATTTGGTTTTTGGGGAGCTTCATGACATCAACAGCAATAGTTTGGACCCTTGAATCACAAAGAGGAGGAACCTTCACCTTCTGTTCTGAATATACCACAAAAACCAATAAATTAATTCATTAAAATGTCTATAACTGAACATAACTGCATCACTTTGTGATATGTGAGCATTAATTTCACTAAACCATAAAAAAATAAATTACAATGGCCATAGTGATAATCACCTTAAGATCAATACCCGTAACAACCCCACCATTTTTAATGGACCCAAGCTCGACAAGCTACCGCTTCTTAATCCATTACACTTCAATTAGTTTTAAGAAGGCAACCCAAAATTGTATCTTTTCTGGAAAAATAAACTTGACAAAGAAAATTAAAAAAATATAGAGATAAAAATAAATGTAGAGATCGAGAGACTGCAGCCAGCACCTTGAGCACAACCAAGGTCAAGACAGAGGAAGGGTGTTATAAGTTTGTACCGCTATCGAATCTAAAGTAGCTGCTCTTCCCATCAAAACATAAAAGAAAACATATATCAAATTGCCAGTTTTATTGGATTCAAACTCTATACAGCTATATATACATACATATGTCTATATGTATATGAAGAAAATATGAGAGGAGATAGTGAATTATTGAACCTTGAAGGCAGAGCGGGAAACATAACCAAGGCGCTGAGCCTCTCTGTAGAAGAAATCTTATCAAACCAAACACGAACTGAACCAAACATGTTCTTCCCAAGTTTAGATCTTCACGGGCATTTTTTCCAAATAATTCGTCCCTTTTGCTTTCTTTGACAAAGCCTTCGACTCAGACCCAAAATTTTCTGATTCAACACTAGATTTTGTTTTTTTCTTCAATTTGCTAATCTCTAATGGAGCCACTGAGCCTTCACCCAAAGAAGCCAACTCAATATCAGATACTCCATCTTTCTCTTTGATTCTCTTCCTCTTTTCCCCTCAACAACATTAGGGCTTTGAACTTTGCCATTTTCGTCGGTGGCCATGTCAGATTCAAGGGTTTGAATCGAAACCAAAGAAAGCAATGAGCATGACGATTGGTTGGTTCTGGAGTAGGAGAGAGAGAAGAGAGGCTAGGGTTTTTGGGTACAAGAGACTAAATTCTATTCTCGCATTAATAAGTGATAGATTACTTTCGCCTTTTTTTTGGCTCCGTGTTTTTTTACATACATAACATTTTTTAAAAAAACATTATCTATTTAAAACCAAAAAATTGCCCTTCTAAATACATAACATTTTTTCATATGTATCTACAACGTTTTGTTAAAAAACGTTGTACAAAAAAATACCACAATGTTTTTTTTTATAAAAACATCATCTTTTAAGTGTTGTCTTTTTATGGTTTTATACTAGTGTAGCCCAGTAAAGAATATTATGACTAAGATAATGAACAACAAATTATCGTTAGCCTTCAACAAATCAGATAAAATATAATGGACAATGTTTTAGATCAATATTCGTAGCGGAAATAACAATTCATTAGAAGATTTTAGTAGAGAATGAAATCTACTATCATCTTGAATTTAAAAGTCCATCATCAATATTTTATCCCTGTAATATCATTCAATATACATCTTGAATCAAATATTCGTCTTTGCACTACGGGCCAAAGTTATTCATTTGTATCACCAGTTGGTCATGTTCATCTCAACACTTGTCCATCTTTACACTACGGGCCAAAGATATTCATCAGGTAATCATTCATCTTCGCACTACAGACCAAAGATATTCATCAAGTATCACCATTAAGGACTGAGGATGATAAAAAAAAATTTAAAGAACGAATCCAGTGGGATAAAAGGACAAAGATTAGATATTCGTACTTTAGATAATCCAAGTTCAAAAATACTCCATAATAAACCATAGTGGAGTAAAATTCAAGAATGACGATCAAAATCAAAACATGGATACAATCAAAGATAGTAACCATAATAGACATCTGGGACAAGGAAGAAAAAATTTCATTTTTCGGTGAATAGTGTCGTATTTGTGAATAGTGCAGTATACGTGAATAGTGACGTATACGTGAATAGTAACCCCGACACAAAAAGGTAGAAATTCCACAAGAAAAATCATACTTCGTGAACAGTACTCGTGAATAGTATCGTATTTGTGAATAGTGTCGTTTACGTGAATAGTACCCGTATATGTGAATAGTAACCTCGACATGAAAAGGTAAAAATTTCATAATAAAATTCATACCAATATTTTAGTATAATGATATTGAGAGAATAACATCATTTACGAAGAAAATAACATCCCTTACCTCAAAAGAACAGTATTTCTGACTGGAATATCGGACGTAATGCTGAAGGAAACTTACACTGAATAACAACTCTCAAAGTATCAAAATACTCACAAAAATACACTCTATAATATAGAGAGAGAAAACTTATGTTTTTGGTGTGATTTTTAATTCTAACTAAGCACCCGATTTATAGGAAAATGCTAGAATACCAAAGCAAACTAAAATAATAAAATATTAATTTCCAAAATTTTCAAGCACGCCACTTTTGATCAGATTTCAGCACACCACAGTGGGGCCCACTAAAATCAGCCAATTCCACATCAACCAAAAGTGGGGCCCACCCATGTATTTTTAAAAAAATTTATTTCCGAAACTTTAATAATTCATAATAAATAATCCTTTTATTAGAAAAATTCGAATCTCATGTCTGTTCCGTAGGAAATCGAATTCTCTACAACTTTGTAGAAGAAATTTTTTCCAAATTCCAAATAAAAAATGTCCGAAATCCACATACGGATGATTTTTCCACACTTTCATTTCAGCCCATTGATAGAGCTATTCATTTCGCTGACAAGTTTCCCGATAAGATAACCAATAAAACCCAACTGCAGAGATTTCTTGGCTCGCTCAATTATATTGGCAAGTTTTACAAGAATCTCAGGAAGATTTGTAAACCACTTTTCCAACGTTTGTAAAACAATCCTCCACCTTGGACTGACATTCATACTTCTGTCGTCCAACAAGTAGAAATTTACGTTAAGGCATTGCCCTGTCTTGGCATTTCCAATGATTCAGCATATAAAATTGTTGAAACTGACGCCTCAGATATTGGATTCGGAGGCATTCTTAAACAAAAGTTAACTCCAGATTCCCCAGAACAAATTGTTCGTTTTCATTTCGGTGCATGGAATAGTACACAATTAAATTACAGTACTATTTAAAAAGAAATACTTCTTTAGTATTATGTATTAATAAATTTCAAAGTGATCTATTAAATCAGAAATTCTTAGTCCGTATTGATTGCAAGTTAGCAAAATACATCTTAGAAAAGGATGTTGAAAATGTAGACTCTAAGCACTCTTTTGATAGATGGCAAGCCCTATTAAGCATTTTTGATTTTAATATTGAATACATCAAAGGTAGTAATAATTCAATTCCTGACTTTCTCACTCGAGAATTTATCAATACAGGTACTATTCAGACATGAACATTAGAGGATCATCTTCCTCAAGGGGTCCGGGTCGCCCTCATCGCCCAAGTAATCAACCCAAAGGAACTTTGATTCCTCACCCAACACCCCAGCTTTATCACCAAACAAATTCACAGATCCTTGGAACACTTCCTAAGCTTATATAGTTCAAACTTTAACTAGTAAGCTTTGAACCAATTGACCCTTTTAGTAATCCAACCAAGGCTTCATCTTGACTCCTAGTCATCCTCCTTCCGAGCATATGCTTAAGTGGGAAAATTACCTTTTCATAATTGAACCCTACATGAAACCAAAAGATGACCCCATTAAGCTTCACGCCTGATTGTTTCCCCACGGATGGCATTTCATTTCGGCCCTTATAAATCTCTTGTATTTTATAAGGATATTCTTCCGAAACAGAGTCAAGAACATTAAACCAATTTACGCCAACAATGATAAGACTAAAGTTCTTTATCATTCTTTATACATTAAACAGTTTGTTCAAATGTCTGATTGGGGGAAAAAACCCCTCCGATCTTATGAATCTCTCTAGTCAAGATAATTCTTTCTGCTATTATGATTATATTGAAGCTTGGTACAAGGTTCTCCTTCACCAAAATGAATCACATAGTCATTCATGGTTCATTCAATTTGACCATAAATTCAAGAGCCCAATCCCCTATTGGTTTGTTATTTGGTGGTATAGGTTAGGTTCTACTTATGACCTTCTTCCCGACCTCCTTAAAGTTCAACTAAATCATTTTAGCAATCACAGTAAAACAGATCCAAAGAATGATGGAGTTCCCCTCACTCTTTTATTTGTTAGTAAATATAAAATCCCTAGATTCTTAAATGGCGATGCGAATTCCACCTCCCTCTACTCCAAATAATGGTATTGATCAGATCCACTCCCTCGAGTGTCTCGCCTCTTTTATGTTAAGTGGTGGGATAAATTCGACATTAATGTAATAGTTGGTCGTTCAAGCAGAATTTCTGTTGCTCAGTTTCCCCTCTTCCACCACAAACCATTCCTCAAAGCTAGTAAAGAAAAGGAGTCAAAATCCAAGTCAAAAGAGTCCAAAGTCGGTCCCATCGTTCAAAGATGTTCTAGTAAAATTTCGATTTTAAAAATTGTTCCAAATAAAGAATTAATAAAAATTGCCCAAGCACTCAACAAAAGGATTGACGAAGCCATACATGAAGAAGCCTCAGTATGTTCTTCATCCTCCAGTCATGGTTCTCCCAGTAACCTCAATGATGATGACGACCCATACGGCACCATCAACCTACAGGACGCTCAGGATCCATTTGCCTAATGTCCTCAGTTATTTGCACCTGCTCCGGCAGCCAACTCATCAATTAATCAGAAGAATCACCTGCTTTTCCACCAAAAGCAGCCCCAGTCACATGCGTCTGCTCCAAAAGTCAAAAGATGCTCTCTTTTCCACCGAAAGCGTCAATGAGTCAAAAATTATCGGCCATTTGGTCAAAAGCGTCTATATTTAGCCAAAAGTAATTATTGTTCATCAACAGTAAAGTGTCTGTATTTTACTTTTACTTTTACTTTTCCATTAAGTAAAATGTTTCTTACTTTACCCCAGTTAATGTAATAGTTCCCTTTCCTTAAACTATAAAATGAAACTGAACTCATTTGGCAAGACAGACTTCAAAACTTAGTAAGACTCTGAGTTCCTTCTCAGACGAATCTTAGGTTTCTACCACTGTTTAGCCTACTTAACCCCTCTTCTCTTCTTCTTTAAATGTTTCTATATTAAGTAAGTCAATTTATTTTCAGTTCTGTTTGTAAATATTTCAGTTATCAATAAATTTGTTTTATTTAGTAATCAAATTATGTTGTTTGCATGCACTACTCTGTTTGTACTACTCTGTTTGTACTATTTCTTATTTCTATTTTTGCTTTCGTCCCCAAAGAGACTTCGAAACTTAGTAAGACTCTAAGTTCCTTCTCAGACGAATCTTAGGTTTCTACCACTGTTTAGCCTACTTAACCCCTCTCCTCTTCTTCTTTAAATGTTTCTATATTAAGTAAGTCAATTTATTTTCAGTTCTGTTTGTAAATATTTTAGTTATCAATAAATTTGTTTTATTTTCTAATCAAATTATGTTGTTTGCATGCACTACTCTGTTTGTACTACTCTGTTTGTACTATTTCTTATTTCTATTTTTGCTTCCGTCCCCAAATGGTATCAAAGCCATGTTGTTTGCTTACTAGTTGCCTGTAAGATCTAGTAGTTTGTTCATCTGTTTACTATTTTCAAAATTTCTCTTTTATTCTTATTCCGAAGTCACCTAACTTACTTCAGTCCACCTTGTTCGTGTCTACCTTTTGTAAGTCTCTTGGGTGAGCAGTGTCAGGTATAGAACACAGGTATGAGATCACTCATATGATTGAGGGTTCTCAACCCATAGCTTTGATTTACAGGATTTATTATAAGACCATGAAAACGAATTTAAACGTTCATGCTCTTAATAAAAGTCCTAAGGATCAAACTGTATTAATTCAGAGTTCAACTAGTGATGTTAATATTCAAATCCCGAGAACCATCCTCTGGAAGGATATTACATTACCTAGTCAATGGACTTTACCCAATAAAATCCACAACAACTTTGTAGTCAATAATCATTAAATATTGAAAATGTTAAGCAATTTTTGATGGAGCAGTCAAGATAAGTTTTGAGGCGCACAGAAGACCAGTTATTATTGAAGATTTTACTAGTTCTTCAAAGACCTTGATTCACATAAGAAGAGATCTCAAGTACTCGGTAATCCTTGATTAGGGAGATTAAATTGAAGGAATCCTTAATCAAGGTCAAGCTAGTCACCCTTGCTATGCACAGGTTGACCCTGTTGAAGAGGAATCCTCGTCTCCTACTTCTTCTGAATTTCCAACTCAGTCAGATTTTGAAATTCCTATTAATAATCAATTAAGAGTCATTAAAAAAGAATTCATACTAGATTGGGACAATCTTGTAAAGGATTTTAATTCTAAATCTAATAAAGAAAAAAGACACATGTTTCGCTCCAATCACCCTTCTGAGAAAGAACGTGATAAAATGGTTAATAGATGGAAACGTTTTATTAATAGTGAAAAAATAAACATTACATTTTACGATTGGTATGATCAATATCAAGGTAAATGTCGTGTTATTACTAAAACTCAATGGATACGAGAAGATAAGTCAAAAATTTCTTCTAGTCATCCCCCATTAAAAACTGTTCTAATCCCAGTTAAAAATACATCTATTGTTGCCAGCCCTTTTAAGATTTCAGATGGTAATAAAGATGATAAAAAAATAATTGAACAATTAAATTTTAGTAATCAATATCTAGCAACTTGAGGGAAGACTGATTTAGATAGTATTGAAGAAAAGTTCGAAGAAACCATTATCAAAAAACCCGATTCAAAAATTGAACATCCTTTAATAAGTTTACCAGAAAATAGAAGTAAATTAGGTTTGCCTAATGATGATAGTGAACTTGTTCGATCAATTGATAAGTTATTTAAAAAATTAAAAACTGAACCCGGTCCAAGTGGCACTATTGCTACTATTGATCAAGTTGAAACTGATATTGAAAGCAGTAGTTAGTCAGATCGTTCTGATACTGATTCAATTCCAAACTTTAATGATTAGTTAAATAAATTAACAGTCAAGAACACTAGTATAACCAAAAACTGGTATTCTAGACCTACTCCTCCGGATCTATAGTTTAAAGAGAGAAATCTAGATAAACAGTTTTCTGTATCATCTAATAAAATCTATGAATGGAATTGTGACGCCCCCAAAATAGGTCCAATCCATCCAACCCATTCTGAGTCGCCAAATACATGGTACAGAAATAACTACAACTTTATTATTACAACATATAAACTGTGAGTTTAAATACAGATATTGCCATCTAGACAATATCCACACGCAAATAAATCCCCATCATAATTATTGATACATTATTTTATAAAAATGGTGAGGACTACTAAACAACTCTCTCTAGAACCTTCATTCCATACCCCGACTAGTACTCTTTACATTCTCGCCTCCTGAGAAGAAAAATGGAACAAAAAGGAAAAGGGTGAGCTCAACTAGCCCAGTAAAGAATATTATGACTAAGTCCAACAGGGAAAAATCTAGTAGAATACAATAGACAACCAATTTTAAATCAATCTTCGCAGCGGAAATAATAATTCATTAGAAGAGTTAAGTAGAGAATGCAAACTACTATCTTCTATATATGAATTTAAAAGTTCATCGTCGATATTTTATCCCCTAGCATCAATCAATATATATCTCGAATCAAATATTCATCTTTGCACTACAGCCAAAGATATTCATTAGTTGGTCATGTTCATCTAAACACTGCTCATCTTTGCACTACGGCCAAAGATATTAATCGATCGGTCATGTTCATCTCAATACTGCTCATCTTTGCACTACGGGCCAAAGATATTCATCAAGAAGTCATTCATCTTGCACCACTACGGGCCAAAGATATTCAGTAATATCATCATTTAGACCGAGGATGATGAAAATATTTTAAAGGAAACGAATCCAATTGAAACAAAAGAACAAATATTAAGGATTCAGTATTTTAAACAATCCAAGTTCAAAAATACTTCATAAGTAATCGAGTGGAGTAAAATTCAAGAATGATCAAAACATGGATACAATCAAAGCTAGTATCCACAATAGATATTTTAGACGAAAAGGAAAATTTTCATTTTTCAATGAATAATGCAAAGATTCGTGAATAGTATCGATATCGTGAATAAAGTCTTTGTATCACGTGAATAGTAACTACGACACCAAAAGTTCCAAATTTGATAAAACTTCAGATCAATATTTCAAAGATAATGATATTGAAGAAATAATATCATTATTTAAAAAAATAATATCCCTTACCTCGGAAAGACAAAGATTTAACTGGAATATTTGGATATAAGTTATAACTTGAACTTGCAAGTATAGCAATACTCAAAGTATACTCAAAATACTCACAAGAATACGCTCGATAATATAGAGAGAGAAAACTTCAATTTCTGGTGTGATTTTCAATTCTAACCTAAGCACCCTATTTATAGGAAAATGCTTAGAATACCAAAGTAGAAAATTTAATATAATAATATTATATATATTACAAATTCTCTACGCACATTTTGACAATCGATTTCAAACTTATCCCGCACATGCTAGGGCTGCCCACAAAAAAAAAAAAAGTTTTTCCTATTTTAAATATTTTAAACTTCCAAAAATCAATTATTTTGAGTTTGAACTTCAATAATTCATAATAAATAGCCCTTTATCGGAAAATTCAAATCTAATAACTCAAGCATATGAAATTCAATTCTCTACAACTTTGCAGAAGAAAATTTTTCCAAATTCCAAATGTAAATTGACCAAGAAATCCATAAGCAAAGCGATTTTATTGTGCTATAATCAAATTTTTGATCAATAATTATGTCCACCAACACACAAAATATGTGTTAAACATTTAATGCCACAAATTACTCTTCCTCCTCATATACTCATATATCCCACATTCATTATAAAATATCATGATTATTATATTATTAAAATATAATAATATATTTAAATGAATTATTTTATCGAAAAAGATAAATTTTCAATTTTCAACAATTGTCACTTTAAAATTTTCTCCATCTATATCCACATAAAATCAATATTTTCCTCATCATATAAATTAATAATTAATTATTCACAAATAATATTACAGAATCACAAGATCTTGCAACCAGTAGCTCCCGTGAGGAAAGAGGGGCTTTCAATAAGGATCTCTCTTTTCTTTGGCAAGCAATTAGGTGACCAAACCTCTCCTTAGATGTAACTTTCTAGACATTGCCAATAATGTTATCCAATAATATAATTCAGATAATATGAATTATTGTCTGATAATGGAAAAATACCGTAATGACAATTTATTGAAACAACAATAATATAAAATATCAATGCAAAGCAATTATTGAATCAATAAAATAAAATAATCGAACGATAATTATCGTAATAATTATTGTAAAGTGCCTTCTTACGTAAGAATCAATAATTAGTGCAATACTGTAAAGCTACCATGTTCAACAACGCGATTAGTGTGTTTTAACCACCGGGTATTCCAACAAGATTATAAAGAATAACTACTGTAGTTATTTATAAACAACTTATATTTGTCGTTTTCTTCATCCAATCGCTTTCCGTTATGGGGCCCACAAAAGACTGTGCCGTCGTACGAATATTCCACGACCAAACGAATATTCCCCGACAATAATGAATATTTTATAACCACTTGCTTATTCGAAATATTTGCATATTTTACCCATAACTATCCACATTAATCAAATCAACCCTTACTATTTCAAAATAATAAATAGAGGAAAGTAAATTTCATTTATTAATAATTTGGGGTCTTACAGGAATATTGATGGATTTAGTGAACAAGAGATATTAAATAAATTGAACCACATGTCTATGGTAGCAAACAGCTATATAACTAAATTCAACAACCTGTCTCAGGCAGATATTGTTGAGTTGTTAACTAGTGGATTCACTGGTATTCTTAGATCTTGGTGGGAAAAACATCTCATTGATGATACTAGATTATCAATAATTCATGTTATTCAGATAGACGATGACGACAATCCCATCTTTGATGAAGATGTTGGTATTGGTCCGCCAGATGGTGTTAATACTTTAATCTTTACCATTATTAAACATTTTGTTGATACTCTCAGTAATATTACTAAGAGAATTCACGACCAGTTAAGTAACCTCACTTGTCCCACCCTAAGTGATTTTAGGTGGTATAAAGATGTGTTTACTCTCCGAAAGTTATGATGCGAATCGATAGTAACAAACCATTACGGAAAGAAAAAAATTCGCCAATGGTTTACCTTCATTATTCGCATATAAAGTTCGTGAAGAGTTAAGCAAAGATTTAGGATATATCGATTATGATAACCTAACATATGGTGACATAATCGATTATATTCAAAAATTGGATTAAAAATGTGTATTGACTTTAAATTAGCTAAACAAGCCAAGAAAGACAAAAAGAAAGCTAAATACGAGTTAGGCACGTTTCTCGTGAACAATATGAGTTTATCACCGTTGCTCCCTCCGTAAGGAAGCACACCGATAAACATATTGATCATCATAAAAGTAACAAACGTCATAAACAAAGACGCAATGATCATAGAGAAGATAAAATCAAGAAGATTATTATAGTAAACCCAAACCCACAAATAAAAAATATAATAAAAATCATCTAAAAATTCGATAAAAGTAAAATTGTTTGCCACAATTGTAAGCGTAAAGGGCATTACAAAAATGAATGCAAAATAAAAAAGAAATTATCTCAATTAAATATCTCTAGTGAAGATACTGAACAATTATTAGAACTAATGAGAATTGAGAACAACGTCAGTAATGATGAAGGTTCTGATATTCCTTATTCTTCTAATAGCAGCTCTAGTAATCATGAAACAGATAGTGACAATGACGAAGTCACTATTTGTACTAACAATTACAACGAAAAGTGTTGCATTAAGCAAATCAATGTAATTAATAAAGATGAAGAAGAAAGCTCTCTACTAATTGATTTAATCAGTAAAATTTTTGATCCTGAGTTAAAATCTCAGTATACTAAACAATTAAAAGATTTATTGACTAAAGATAAAATTATTAAGGCTAAGGATAAACCGGTATTTAGTCTGAATAAAACCCTTGAACGATTTAAAACTTTGGTTAAAGAAGTTACCCTTCCAGAATTAAATCAAGAGATCAATAAACTAAAAAAAGAAATTTCTAGCATAAAATTAGAAGTCTCTATTCTAAGAAAAGATTTTGAAGACAAAAAATCCGATCTGCATGTCCAAGATTCTTCCTCTAGTGATGAAGATCACAATGAGCCTGAATCATCTGGTACTAAAGAAGAAACTGATCTTTTTGTTCAAGGTCTTTCATTTAAAAGAATTAAGGATATTACCATCCAAAAATGGTATATCTCCATTAACCTAGTTGTTGATAAAACCTTTTCAATACAGCTTCTTGCCCTAGTTGATACCGGCGCAGATTTAAACTATATTCAAGAAGGCTTAATCCCAACTATTTACTATAAGAAAACTAATGAAAAATTAAATTCAGCCAATGGTAGTCAAATGGAAATTAAATATAAGTTACCTAATGTTCATATCTGTCAAGATAATATGTGTTTTAAAACATCGTTTGTTTTAATCTGCAATCTTACTGATAAGATCATCTTAGGATTACCATTTATATATTTACTTTACCCTTTTACTACCAGTAATGAAGGGTTAAGTTGTAAGCATTTAGGAAAGAAAATAACCTTTAAATTTCTTGTTAAGCCAAAAGAAAGAGATTTAAAATTTATTCAAGAAGAATCTATTTCCAAATCATTAAATTTATTAAATTGTAAATTCACTCAGTTGAATTTCTTAAAGGAAGAAATTAAGTACAAATGAGTTGAAGAACAGCTACAGAATAAAGAAGTTCAGGAAAAAATTGAAGAGTTAAAAATCTATTTAACGGACAATCTTTGTTCTGATTCTCCTAATGCCTTTTGGCATCGGAAAAAACATGTTGTTAGGCTCCCTTATGCTAAGGAATTCAAAGAGCACCTGATTCTTACTAAGGCTAGGCCAATACAAATGAATCATGAACAGGTAGAGTTATGTAAAAAGGAAATTAATGATCTCCTTAGTAAAGGTTTAATTAAACCCCAAGTAAATTCCCTTG
Organism: Panax ginseng; assembly: GCA_020205605.1. Classification (NCBI taxonomy): domain Eukaryota; kingdom Viridiplantae; phylum Streptophyta; class Magnoliopsida; order Apiales; family Araliaceae; genus Panax; species Panax ginseng. Next base: position 87,572,795 of record CM035130.1, on the reverse strand, counting down.
GTCTTGTCTCCGCCTTTCTATGTTAACAATGAAGCAGAAAAAGAAAGAGGTGTACCTCGTCTAGTCATTAATTACAAACCACTGAATAAGGCTTTAGAATGGATTAGGTATCCCCTTCCCAACAAAGACGACCTTATCAATAGATTAAGTAACGCCACACTATTCAGTAAATTTGACCTTAAGTTCGGTTTCTGGCAGATCGCCATTCATCCCGACGATAGGTATAAAACAACATTCACTACTCCGTTTGGTCACTACGAATTGAATGTCCAGGCATTTGGCCTAAAAAATGCTCCCAGTGAATTCCAAAATATTCTCAATGACATATTAAACCCTTTCAGTCATTTTATTATAGTTTATATCGATGATATTCTCATTTTTTCAAAGACCATTGAAGAACACATTAAACATTTAAAATTGTTCTTCAAGACAATTAATGATAATGGTCTTGTTCTTTCACCTTCCAAATGCAGCCTGTTTCAGGTCAGAGTAAGGTTTCTTGGTCTTAATATCTTTAGAGGACAAGTTCAGCCCATTGATAGAGCTATTCAATTTGCTGACAAGTTTCCTGATAAGATAACCAATAAAACCCAACTGCAGAGATTTCTTGGCTCGCTCAATTATATTGGTAAGTTTTACAAGAATCTCAGGAAGATTTTCAAACCTCTTTTCCAGCGTTTGCAAAACAATCCTCCACCTTGGACTGACATTCATACTTCTGTCGTCCAACAAGTAAAAATTTACGTCAAGGCATTGCCCTGTCTTGGCATTTCCAATTATTCAGCATATAAAATTGTTGAAACTGACGCCTCAGATATTGGATTTGGAGGCATTCTTAAACAAAAGTTAACTCCAGATTCCCCAGAACAAATTGTTCGTTTTCATTTCGGTGCATGGAATAGTACACAATTAAATTACAGTACTATTAAAAAAGAAATACTTTCTTTAGTATTATGTATTAATAAATTTCAAAGTGATCTATTAAATCACAAATTCTTAGTCCGTATTGACTGCAAGTTAGCAAAATACATCTTAGAAAAGGATGTTAAAAATGTAGCCTCTAAGCACTCTTTTGCTAGATGGCAAGCCCTATTAAGCATTTTTGATTTTAATATTGAATACATCAAAGGTAGTAATAATTCAATTCCTTACTTTCTCACTCGGGAATTTATCAATACAGATACTATTCAGACATGAGCATTAGAGGATCATCTTCCTCAAGGGGTCCGGGTCGCCCTACTGGCCCAAGTAATCAACCCAGAGGAACTTTGATTCCTCACCCAATCACCCCAGTTTATCAATTAAACAAATTCACAGTCCTTGGAACACTTCCTAAGCCATATAGTTCAGCTTTAACTAGTAAGCCTGAACCAATTGACCCTTTTAGTAATCCAACCAAGGCTTCATCTTCAGCTCCTAGTCATCCTCCTTTTGAGCATATGCTTAAGTGGGAAAATTACCTTTTTCATATTGAACCCTACATGAAACCAAAAGATGACCCCATTAAGCTTGCTTCCCAGTTCTTTCCCCCTGGATGACATTTCCAGCCCCTGGCTCCTTATAAATCTCTTGTATTTTATAAGGATATTCTTCTGGAAACAGAGTCAGTAAACATTAAACCAATTTACGCCAACAATGATAAGACTAAAGTTCTTTATCATTCTTTATACATTAAACAGTTTGTTCAAATGTCTGATTGGGGGAAAAAACCCTCCGATCTTATGAATCTCTCTAGTCAAGATAATTCTTTCTGCTATTATGATTATATTGAAGCTTGGTACAAGGTTCTCCTTCACCAAAATGAATCACATAGTCATTCATGGTTCATTCAATTTGACCATAAATTCAAGAGCCCAATCCCCTATTGGTTTATTCTTTGGTGGTATAGGTTAGGTTCTACTTATGAACTTCTTCCGACCTCCTTAAAGTTCAACTAAATCATTTTAGCAATCACAAGAAAAGCAGATCCAAAGAATGACCGGAGTTCCCTCACTCTTTTATTTATTAGTAAATATAAGATCCCTAGATTCTTAAATGGCAAGATACGAATTCCACCTCCCTCTACTCCAAATAATGGTATTCATCAGATCCACTCCCTCGAGTGTCTCGCCTCTTTTATGTTAAGTGGTGGGATAAATTGACATTAATGTAATAGTTGGTCAGTTCGGTGAGAATTTTCTGTTGCTCGATTTCCCTCTTCCGCCACTGACCATTCCTCAAAGCTAGTAAAGAAAAGAGTCAAAATCCAAGTCAAAAGAGTCTAAAGTCGGTCCATTGTGTTCAAAGATGTTCTAGTAAAATTTTGATTTTAAAAATTGTTCCAGTAAAGAATTAATAAAAATTGCCCAAACACTCAACAAAAGGATTGACGAAGCCATACATGAAGAAGCCTCAGTATGTTCTTCATCCTCCAGTCATGGTTCTCCCAGTAACCTCAATGATCATGACGACCTATACGACACCATCAACCTACAGGACGCTCAGGATCCATTCGCCTAATGTCCTCAGTTATTTGAACCTGCTCCGGCAGCCAGCTCATCAATCAATCAGAAGAATCGCCTGCTTTTCCACCAAAAGCAGCCCTAGTCACACGCGTCTGCTCCAAAAGTCAAAAGATGCTCTCTTTTCCACCGAAAGCGTCAATGAGTCAAAAATTGTCGGCCATTTGGTCAAAAGCGTCTGTATTTAGCCAAAAGTAATTACTGTTCATCAACAGTAAAGTGTCTGTATTTTACTATATATATATATATATATTAAAACATTTATAATTATTAAAAAGATTTCATAATTCTATTTTCTCTTTTCCACCTCATTTTATTCATATATCGTGAATTTAGTGTAAAAATATCACCATTATTATATTATTATATAATCACATTATACATTTATAATGTAATATAATAATATATTTGAATGAATTATTTTATCAGAAAAGATAAAATATCAATTTTCAACAATTGTCATTTTTTTAAAAAAATTCCTCCATTTATATCCCCATAAAAACAAATAGGTCCTTATCATATAAATAAATAATTAATTATTCATAAATAATATTACAGAATCACAATACTGACAACCAGGTCATTCCCAGGAAGGAGGGGCCTTTTCAATAAGGATTTTTTCTTACTGGCACACAATTAGATGACCAAACCCCTTTCTTTAGACAGAACTTCCTTAGACATTGCCAATAATGATATCTAACAATATTATTCAAATAATATGAATTATTGATCTGATAATGGGAAATACTACACAGTGACAATTATTGAATTAATAATAATATAAAATATCAACGTAACAATTATTGAATCAATAAAATAAAATATTAAACAGTAATTATTGTAACAATTATTGAGTAGTGTCTTCTTACGTAAGAATCAATAATCCAAAAATACTGTGTAATACCAGGTGTACTTTTGTGCAACCACGCAGACATTCTTGTACTTTAACCACATAGGGTATTCCAATGATGTTAGCAGTAATAACTACGCCATTATTTATAAAAACTCAAACTTTTCGTTTTCTTCATCAGACCATTTTTCGTTATGGGGCCCACAAATGGCAGTGTCGTCGTACGAATATTCCCCGACAACAAGAATATTCCATGACCAAATGAATATTCTCCGACAACAATGAATATTTTATAACCACTTGCTTATTTTGTAAAATTTGCACATTTCACTCATAACCAAAGCATTATATCAAATTAACACCTTATTATTTCAAAATAATGAATATAGGAAATTCATTTTTATTTATAAAAAGTTGGGTTCTTACAATTGAAGTATATATAATATGAAGAGATTCAAAATTCAGTGGGGCAGGTGCCCCCTGCCCTAACCTTAGGTCCGCCCCTGTACGGGACAATGGATGAGTCAGGAAAAGGGAAAGGACATCTCAATTCCATTACCAATGATTACCTAAAGATTCTTGAGTTATCAATTTTTTTACCTGAGCAAATGCATAGGGCAATAATGAGTACATTCCTGCAGCTCTTTCACTGCAGAAGACTGTTCTTTCAATTGCAACAACTGACTACACCGAGGAAGTGTTTGTGCCTCCAAGAAACAGAACAACAACATACATACCTCCCATTAGATTCGACATGTCTTGTTGTTTATGCCTATCAAATATAGTAATCGGATGCTTTATGACTTAAATAATTGCTTGAATTCATAGTTTTTATATAAGTTTTATATGATTATAGTGTTATTACGCTTAACTGATGCAATACAGGGCTTTTTAGGTCTTTTCCATGCTTTTAGGGGTAAAACGGTCAAATTCTACATACCCACGCCGCGGCGCCAAAGCCAAGATTTGTGCTCACGCCGCAGCGCCACCTCCTTATACCTGCTGATGTCACCTTCGCGCCGCGGCGCCACTGAAGCTTCTTTGGCTCGCGTTGCAGCGCGAGCTCCGTGTCTTTCATACTAATGTGGCGCTGCAACGCCAACTACAGTTTAGTGGCTCGCGCCGCGGCGCCACCTTCGGTGCCTAGGCAGAGAGGTCTTGTGTTTGACCTAGCAAATGAGAGAGACAGATATAAAGGGACAAAGAAGCCTCTGCATTGACTCTCAGTAGATCTGAGATCAAATAGTTTAGATTAGATTAGTTTTCTCTTTAATTTCTCTTCCTTTCTCTTAGTGATGTCTGTAAATATAGATTTGGTAGATTAGGGAGAAGTTTGGCTTTTTCTTTGGAGCATCAAGAGCAGTGAGCGACACGGATTGGAGAGCTTGATTTAAGCAGAATGCGTGGAGATTGAAGGGCTTTGACAGAGTTTCCTCTAATTTTATATTCTATAAATGTTATCTTTATTGCTACTTGTATTTTGTTCAATAGCTATGAACTAAATATTGGCTCTAAGGTTATAATGGAACCCTTTGTTATTTAAATTGACTGTCTTATCTCTTTGGTTGGCACCATATGATTTGGTTTGATATATTTACGCTTAATGATTCTCGCTAAGACATTAGTGATGATTTTGGTAATTTATATGATATCGACAGAAGGATTGTAGATTTACACCTGAATATATTAGCATGTGATTGTGGGTTTCGACTGCATAAGTTGTGCATAGAATAGATATATATTTGTGCACCACGTGCAATCTATTTGAGAACTTATGCTTAAATCCTCGTTATGATCAACTCTCATAGACATATGTAGGATTGTATCTAGCTTGGGCGTTCTTTTTTGTTCTATTCCCTAACGGGTGGATCTGGAAATGATATGTTTGTGCATACCTCGACAGAGGTGTATGAGCACTTGTGTGTTCTCGGTCGACAAATTGTCGTGACCATTAAGACCAGAGAGAGAAGGGTAGCTAGTTTGATGAAGCATAGCACGCTAGTTGTTCGACAAAATGCCTGAGTGGGGTGAAGTTGTAACCTTAGCTTGTAATTCCTTCGATTACCATTCGTTATCCATTTACTTGCTTTGATAATTAGTTATGCTTAGATTAATCACACTTTCATTTATTGTTGTTCGAATAAGATTTTAGCGATACAAAGTTGGTACTTGGTAAATATTAGTGATAGTTCCTCGTGGGTACGACATTCTACTTATCACTGTATTACTTGTTAGACCGCGTATACTTGCGCGTGTTTAGTGATCGGTTTTTCGACCAACAACCTCCCAAAAAATGTATAGTATTTATTCCAACTAAATTTTTTGTAAAAAATAGTGTTTTAGGTATAATTTATATACATACAAGAAACAGGGTCTGTACAGTCTGTACAACCCTGTTTCTTGTATGTATCCAAATTACACCTAAAATAATGATTTCTGTAAAAATTTCAGTTGGAATAAATACTGTACATTTTTTTAGAGGTACTACAAAAAAAACCAAAAAAAATATTGCTAGAAATGTCACTAGAACAATGTCCCCCTAGACTTATTGATAGTAGTTTGTTATGTGATAAATATGGGGATAAATGCTTTTTTGGTCACTGTACTTTAGGCCAACTTACAAATGAGTCACTAAACTTTTTTTTCTTACAGTCAACTCACTGAAATTTAATTTTCTTACAAACTGTTACAAAAACTATTAAGTCCTTTGATTTTTAACGGAATTTGACACACAGGAGAGAGAAAGTTGATATAAATTTTATATGCACGAGTTTCAATGTGATAACCCAGGATTTTAAATAATCCAAAATTTACGAATAATTTTTTTTATTTAATATTGACTGTTAATATTGTACTGTGTATCTGTGATACGAGTCTCGAGAAGTGGTTAATTTGTGTATTGACTAATAAATAAGAGTAGAGTTGTGCTTAACGGAGAATAGAAACCCTAACCCTAAGTCCGGATATGGATTCGATTGAAGATATAATTAAAATAATTATATTGATGAGTACGTGTTTGTACTGTATAGAATGTTGATCAATGATTGGTTGGGTAGGGTACAATATTTGTAAACACTAATAAGGGATTGGAAACCCTAATCTCAAGATTTGAAACCCTAACGCGTAGTTAGGAACCCTAATCGAAGGTTGGGAAACCCTAATTTAAAATTCAAGAATCCTAAACCCTAATTAGGAAACCCTAATCCTAAATAGTAAGTTATAATGTGTTTGATAACATTTAATGTAAGTAGTAATCACTAATTATATTTTATCATCTTAATTTTCTATTATGAAAACCCTAATTTGAGAATTATGGAAATCAAAGTTGTAAAACCTAAGGGTTAGAACCTTAGGGTTAAACCCTAAGGGTTTGGGCAATTGACCATCAATGCCATTAAATTTGGAGTGCAAATGACAAAAATACCCTTTTTACATTTTAAATGAGCTAACTTGTAAAAATTGCAAAACCTTTAGTTGGTGACCAACTAAAGGCAGCCAATTGACTTTTATCTCAACCAAAAACTGATCAAAACTGCCACCTAGTCTTTGAGCATTCATTGAATCAATTATATAAGAGAATTAGATAGAGAATGTAATAACCATGAATTTTAAGTCACTATATATGTATGTACATTATTGATATTTAAAACTTTGTGTTATATAGTGATTTAATATGTGACAACATATATGAAGTGGTGCATGGATCAATAAACATATATACTATAGTTATGGATATATACATTTATAAATTTCATTAAAAATGAAAGCTTCGTAACCTAATTATACATTAGGTGAGACAATTAAATAACCTAAGGGTTATGGTAATAAGGAAAGGTTAGTATTTAATATGTATACTAACTTAAGTGGATAATCTTGTTATTTCAAGTGATTAATAATTTTAAACCTATTTCTAGTAAACTTAATTAGGTTATGAGCTAAAGTCACATGTATAAGTAATTAAATTTCATAAGATTGGGAATGGAAACCCTAAATAAACAATTTGGGTAACATATATTAAAATTGTTAGACCATGTTTATTACATGGCCCAAAACAATTAAAGGAGAAGCCCAAAAGAAATAAAATGCAAACCAATACTTAGCCCACTTGATTAATGGTATTTTAGACTTTTGATTAATCAAATTTGTACATTAAAATAAAAGCAAAATGGAGGAGATAATGGGGGGGCAAGGGGACCGGCCATATTAGGCCTTTTAAGGCAACAAAATTATGCTAATCAAGTTCCTTAATTAGTAACTCTTACATCAAGTACAAGTGTGTCCATCTCCCATTGGTTGAAAATCTACTTAGCACCCTTAATCACATGATTAGGCTTAATTGAAAGAGATAAGGCAAAACCTTTTATCCAAGGGACAACAAAAGTATGGGGGATATTAGTTAAATCACATATTTCAATTGCTAGACATTTTATTTCTCTTATTCTTCTTCTTCTATTTTTCTCCCAAGCTATCAAGATACAAAGAGAGAAAAGAGAGAGAGGGGTTCGGTTTTGAGAGAGATAGAGAGGTGTGCTAGTTTGATTAATGTACCCTAAGATTAGATATTACTTTGGTAAATCAAGGAAGGTTGCTACTAGATCAAGGTATAACCTAAATCTTCATCTTCTTCTTCTATTTTGTGTTATAGCAAGATTTGATGGGGTTATGAACTAATACTCAAGATATCCTAGTTCTACATATCATCATGTATGGAACTAAGTAACTTGAGTGTTAGATCAAAGGTTTAGAGGAAGAAAATGAGCATATGTTCTCCTAGGGGTTAAACCCTTGTTTTTCTTCTACTAAATCTTGTGTATCTCAAGTTTTACAACTTGGATTTGTGATCCGTCGATGGGGGGTGATAGATACATGAGTTATCTAGTAAACCCAAGTGGTGGAACACAAATCTAGGAAGTATTGAAGCCATGGGGGTTGTTTTCCCCAAAATAGTCCACATAGAGTATTAAGGTTTTAAAACCCTAAAAAGTTACTTCTCCATTTTTCTTAGGGCTGTTTCGGATAGTTTCAAGTCTTTTAAAAATCCAAAAAAAATCATAGCAGTACCTTAAGAAGTTATCTACGTGTAGGAAAAAGAACGGACACGTTTCGACTTATAGGTTGTGCGTAATGGCTATTTCCGTAAAGGACTCCTAAATATTAACACCCTAATTTCTCACAGTGTATACATGGGAAAAACCCGAAATTGTTACAGTATGTTCATATATGTTATGAGTGTATACCCAAAAAAGTTTAGAATTTTCTGAGCAAAACATAATTTATGAAAAATGAAGCAAGATCCGAGTGTTTTGAGCACATTAAAATTAGTAAATCATTTTCTAAAATTTCAAAAAAATTTGGGGATCATTGTTGGGTCATATAATGTCCAAATCCAGGAAAGAAGAATTTTTGGAATCAGTTTGCTATTTTTCCTAAAAATAATGAAGTTATGAATAAAAAGAAATAAATAGTTAAATGATGTCTTAAATAAGAAAAATATAATTTTAATGCTTGAATACTCATAATATATAATATTATGACTATTTTAGGGCATTTTGGTAATTTATAATAAGAAATATTATTTATGACCTTTTATGAATATTAAATAAGAGGTTTTATAAAGGGTGAACAATTAGAATAAATTGTTTATTGATCTAATAAATTATTAAAATATTATTATGATATTAATAATATTAGAATATGATATTGTTAAGTAAATAAAAATATTAAGATTAAAAATTCATTAAAATATTATTAAATGGTTAATAATATTTGATTTAAGCATTAATAAATGATTAAAGTATTATTAAATGATTAATAATATTAGATTAAAATATTAATCTTAGATTAAAATATTATTAAAAGATTAATAATATTAAATTAAAGTATTATTGGATGATTAAAATATTATTAAGTAAATAATAATATTTGAGATTAAATAAAATGTTATTAAGAATGTAATAACATTAGTAAAAGAATAAAATATTATTAAATGATTAATAATATTAGTAAATGAATAAAATATTAATACTATTGGTAAATGAATAAAAGTATTATTAATTGATTAATAATACTAAAGCATAAGTAAGATATTATTAAAGTAATAATATTAATAAATGATTAAAATATTATTAAGAGGATTAATAATATTAGTAAAGTACTAAAATATTATTAAGATGTTAGTAATATTAGTAAGCGAATAAAAGTATTATTAGTGAACTAATAATACTAAGAGGTGAATTAAATATTATCAAGATTAATAATATTAAGTAAATTAAATGTATTTTTTATTTAATAGTAACATTATCGAAAGAATAATATTTCTAAGAACTAAATGTAATATAAAATATCTATGTGATTACCTAATCTAATGTTATGCTATGGCTAATTGAAAGATTAACTATAGGTCTCTCAAAGGAAGATAATTAAACTGCATAGTGGATAGAATTTAATTGCGTGGTAAGAACCTCAAAAAGAGGCAAGTTTCTAACTAACTCAAACTCGAGTTATTATTTTCAAAGCATGTTAGTGAATAATTATTGATGATTATTCACATCTATAATGATTATTGAAATTGCACTTTGTGCAATTGAATTCTGTTTCTATTATTGTTGAACTGTGAATTAAATTAAAGTTCTTTCATTCATGAAGCTGTTTATGAGATAGATCTATGCTAATTGTATCGACTAGATCAAGCATGTTTAAATTTGTTAAATCAAATGTGTTTTAAAAAGTCATTCTTATTAAATTGATATGATAAGAACTCTTGGATCGAGAAAATAGCGAATTTGATTAAGGCATGATATCGATCTTTGGATTATTAAGTGTTTATGCATAAATCATGAGGTATGAAAGATCGATCCTTGAATACCAAAACTTATTAAGAGGTCCGGTTTAAATGATCGAGAACCTTGGCAAATGTTCATGGTTATTTTAAAACCACTCGATTACACGTTATTCAATTATTCGAATATTGATTGTTGATTATTAATTCATGTTCCTTCACAATCTTATACTATTGTTGAACATTGAAAGCAAAACTTCTTTCTAGTCATGATATATCTCCTTGTATATAAACTTGCTAAGTAAATTAGTTGCTTACCCTTGCTATATCATGATATTTATTTGATTAAGATTAAGCTGAAGGATCCAATGCGAAAAGACAAAGGCAAGGAAGATCCAAGAATAGTTTAGAATGAATGTTAGTTATTATTATTTGATGGAATTTCTTATGTAAACCTTTTGTAGTATGAATGGTGTGTATAAGTTAAGGTTAAGAAGACCTTGGGACCATGTTATGAAACTTTATTATAATGAACAATGTATAATTATTATTCTGTAATAGTTATAGAATGTTTATGATGATGTTAGATCGTGAACACCGAATCTGAGGTTAGAGAACCTGGATTTGGGGGCGTCACAGAGAAAGTCACAAAAAGTTGATCATTTTTCACCAAAGCTCTTAACAACTCTCTCTCTCACCAAACTTTCAAAAAACCTTAGTAGATCAGTCACATATTAACCCTCTAAAACATCTAGATCAGATTGGTAGAGCCAAGATCAAAGCATCCTCAAGAAAAGGTATAACCCTAAGTTAATTTTTGATCCAAGTTACTAAAAATTTTTTTTGTTTAAAGTGTTTAATCATGTGTTATATGATGTTTTTAGTTGATCTATGATGATCCATGATGGATCCATAGCATCAAATGACTTTAAAATAGTGTTTTTCAAAATTTGTCCAAGAACAAAATTTATGGTCTGACAAGCTAATGTCAGGAGCCACAGATTCTTGTTCGTTTGTTATTTTTGGATGTTTTAAAGTTATAATTTGTAGCTTGGAATATGGTCTTTAATCTGCAAGTGGAATCAATCTCATTTGATGTCTAGATTTGTAGTTATTCATGGTCAAAACCCGTTGACCGGGCATGACCATAAACTTTCTGGGTAACCCAGAAAGTGTAATATAGCGTCTGACAACGATTTCAAGCTTCCAGATCTGTCAGTGTTTATGATGTTTGTTGATGTTGTTGTAATGAATCTGTAGCCTGTAATATGGACCATAGCTCCTGGCCATTAGATCCCTTAAAACATCAAATAATCGGATGTAGTGGATGGTCAAAGTAGACCATTCGGCATGATTTTCTATTTTCTGGAAATTCCAGAAATTTCAAGAATGAACGTTCTGACAAGGTTTGACCGTGTCATAATCTCTGAATCTGTTGTTGTTGGACTGAGATCTTGTTATGATGTTATTCTTTGTCATGTATACTACGGTTATGAACCAAGAAACAACCAAAATAATTACCAGAACACTTTTTAATTTGAGCTTTAAGGTGCCTGGTCGACACTGCCTTGGGTTTCTGGGTTACCCAGAAAACCCATGGTCTGACAAGAGTTTTGATTGCCCAGATCTCCTTGTGTGTTTGTTGTTTGACCTAGAAATTGATTGATAGTTGTAGTGTTACATAATGACTACAAGATCTGAGTTTTAAGATGGACAGAACATACATGAACCGAGATTAAAGTGTGGTCAAACATGACCCCTTGTACATTGAGATTGTCAGTGTTCTTGAGCCAAGAACACCTAAGACAACAGTCAAGTGTCGCTAAAGGTCTTTAGCGATGGTTTTATTATTTTCTAATTTCTGATTTTTTCGAAAATTATTTAAAAATAGAAATAAATTATAAAAATTAGTAAAAATAGTTTTAAAAATTATTTTAAATTATGAAATTTTTTTTTGACCAATTGGAATATTTTTCATTAATATTTATAATTATTTAAATATTAATGGTATTTAATTTATTTAATTAGTGTATTAAATAAATTAGAGAAAATAATTTTAATATATTAAAAATCATTTTAAATAAGAATAAAGTATTTAAAAATATTTTGAGTTATAAAATGTAACTTTTGATATTTTAGAGAATTTTTATTAATAATTTAATATTAATGATGTTTAATTTATTTAATTAATATATTAAATAAATTAGAGAAAAGTAATTTTAATATTATAAAAATTATTTTAAAATGAGAATAAAGTGTTAGAAAATATTTTGAATTATAAAATATAATTTTCAATATTTTGGAGAATTTTCATTAATAAATGAATATTAATGATATTAGATTTATTTAATTATTATATTATATAAATGAATTAAGAATGATTTTATTGATTTAAAATTATTTAAAAATGAGAAAAATGATTTAAAAATATTTTAAGTTATAATTAATGACTTTTAATATTTGAATAATAATTTCATTAATATTTAGATATTAATGGTGATGATTTAAAAATGATTTTAATTATTTTAAAAAGTATTTAAGTAGAATATTGATGATTTAAAAATATTTGAAGTTATTAAAAATAACTTTAATATTTTGACAAGTATGTCATTAATATTTTAATATTATTAAATATTAATGATGATAAGATTATTTTATAATTAAATCATTTAAAAATGATTTCGATGTTTGAAAAAAATTATTATAAATTATAATAATTGCTTATAAATTATTAAAAGCTTCCGAAAAATATTATTAATGATATTTAACTTATCTAAAATAATATTGAAACTTAGAAATTGAATTTACTTGACAATAACTGTGTTAATTGTCGGATAGGGTGACCAGAACAACGAGAATGGACCGAAGTCCAACCAGACCAAACTTGTTAGACTTGTTAAATGTTATATAGGTTATAAACACTGATGTGGCTATTGGGTACTGTGTCTAGGAGAAGTTTGACTGTGAATTACACTGATGTGTGTTATGAAATATTGTGCTAATTATGAGACCGATATTATTGGTTATAGGTCTTTCAAAAGCAGATAAGTTTATTGTGTAGCTGTAATCAGCGGAAGAGGCAAGTTTCCTAACTCAACCTTGAGTTATATTCATTCAATTATTATAGTGGTTAATTATTGCTAATTATACCACGTCCAGGGATTTATTGTTGATTATTCACAGTTAGTGCATGTTTAATAATTTAAATTAAATTACTGATTTAGAAAATATGCATTTGTAGAATAACTGTTGTTGGATATTCATATCCGTAGAAGCTAGAATTGATGATCTGATGTATAATTTCATTTATTGTCAAATTATGTTGAGAAATGTTTTAGCTAATTATTCTGGCTAGACGAACATTTGTTAGAACTTGATAGATTCGAAAAGAAAAATCAATTATTATTGACAAATCGATGCCAATTATTTCAGCTAGATCGAGAAGTAATTAGAATTTGAAATCACAGTATTTTGTTGTTAAATCAAAATCTTGATTCTGAGACTGAGAAAAATAACCTTTTATATAAAGGGAACATTTTATTGGTCGTAAATTCGACTACTGCGGGCTATGATTAAGTATTATGCATAATATAGGGTACAAGGAGTTGGCCGGCTCTAAGTACTTGCAGAGGGGTATGATTTAATCTTTATGGTTATCTGATACACCTGAGTATATATCAAAGTAAATCTTTGATAGATACCCGAGAAGATAAGTTCTAGATCTTGTGTGATCACTCAGCATAAATCTGAAAAATATTCCACTTTGTTATTGCGTAGAATTGATTCTTGATTATTCATTAGAATATCGTAGAAACTTTGAAAGCGTTGTACTATTTCATTATTGAATTATTGTGTTGTATAAAATACGAGAAGACTTATTATTAAATAACGATTTGTTAAGCTATTTCAAAGTTCCTCGAACTTTGGTTTCATTCTATCAAAATAGATAGTCTGTTGTTTTGAATTATTATACATTTATTGTATGTCTTAACTTACGGGGTAAATTTGTTGCTCACCCTCGCTAAATAAAACTTTTCAGCTAGGGATGAAGTGACAGGAGGTGCTGTGAAGGATAAAGGCAAAGGCATAGTTATTAATTAGTTATGATTAACATATTTTTATGTTGTATTGTAAACCCTTTTTGTATATCTAAGGGGTATGTTTGTAATGTTAAGGTTAGCGGACCTGGGATTAATGTATTAACAACGTATGTTAATGTGGTATGTATTACTATTCATATATGAATGGGTAGTTAGATGTTATTATATTGTGGATCGTGAACACCAAACTCGGGGGTCAGGTAACCCGGATTTGGGGGCGTCACATTCAACGCTTATGTGGAAATGAACAAATTTTATGGAGAAAATGAAAGAAAATCATTTAAAATAAAATATAAATAAAAAAACTTAGTAAAAAAATATAAAATACAATAACATAAATGAAAAAATATATTTAATTATTTTTATAATTAATATCAAATGAGTTTTTATGTAATTATTAGAAATATAATTAAAGAAATTATAAACCATAAAAATTATAAATATTATTATTATCAGAGTATTATTATTATTATTATTATTATTATTATTATTATTATTATTATTATTATCAAGTATTATTATTATTATTATTATTATTATTATCGATATTATTATTATAAATGAAAAATATATTTAATTATTTTTATAATTAATATCAAATGAGTTTTTATGTAATTATTAGAAAATATAATTAAAGAAATTAAAAACCCTAAAAATTATAAATATTATTATATGTATTATTATTATTATTATTATCGAAATTATTTTTAGAATTATTATTATTATTATCGAAATTATTTTAGAATTATTATTATTATTATTATTATTATTATTATTATTATTATTATCAGAATTATTATTTTTGAAATTATTATTATTATTATTATTGTCAAAATTATTATTATCAGAATTCTTATTATATTCCACGTTGGATTATTATTGCCACATCATCGTTTTTTTATAACTCAGCATTATATTAGTCAAACCGTTAAAAGTCAAGAGGAAACTAAAGTTCAGCATTGTAACGGTTTATAAGAAAACTAAAGTTCAGTGAGTTGACTGTAAAGAAAAAAAGTTTAGTGACTCATTTGTAAATTAGACTAAAGTTCGGTGACCAAAAAATTTTTTATCCCGATAAATATAGGATTCGCAACTGCAAAGTTCATTTGAGACCTTGAAAGTTTATTTACATTTTATCTCCATTTTTCCAGAAAATAATTCCAAATGTAAGGCCGACAACTATAGTTAGGAAAAATCGGATAGCATTGTATTGTGGATTCCTCCGGTAGGACCAATGTTGTTTCCAGAAGCAAGCCTTGAATTGAGTAATGAATGGTTGGGAGTATTGGGTGGTGAAATATAGGTTTATTGATCCAGGTGTTGGGGAGCTTAGTTCTTTGATAATTTCTTGATTCTTCCTGTGAAATATGAGCACTAAATTTCTTTAGGGCCCAAAAAAATTAGGAAGAAAATAAAAATGTTGTATTATGCATATCTGTACTGATCAGAGTTGGCGAATTATTTTGCAAAGTCCACATCAAGTTGAGCCTCAATTGCGGAAGAACTCACCTCCAACATCCATATAGCAGGATTGTAACGATCTTTAATCTTAGTAACTCCCTGTATAGAATGCAAACGACAAAATTCAAGTCATGAGTATGAGTACTGAGGGTGAAAAAAAACCAAAGAATCAAAAGTTCATCAATATTCACTCGGATTGCTAAGCAATAATATGATCATACTTGATTCAAACCAAGTTCAGTTCTGAGAAGTAGTACTCACTTCAAAATATTCTACAAGAAGGAGAGAGTAGCACCCAAGAGGTCCAGCATAAATGACTTGTCCACCTTTCTTCATCAAGAATAGCTGCATCGTAGTAATATGATCATACTTGATTCAAACCAAGTTCAGTTATGAGAAGTAGTACTGTGACGCCCCCAAAATAGGTCAACACAATCCATTCTGAGTCGTCAAATACATGATACAGAAACCAAATACAAACTTCATTAATACAACTGTCGTGCAAAATACAACAACACATACACTGCGAGTTTTAATACAGATATTATCTCGTAGACAATATCCAAACTCATATAAAGTTCTCATTACAATTATTGTTACACTATTTTACAAAATAACGAAGACTACTATAATAACCATCTTGAATCATTACTTCACTCCCCGACTAGTCCCAGCTATATTCTCGCCTCCTCAGAAGAACAATGGAACCAAAAGAAAAAAGGTGAGCTCAACTAGTCCAGTAAAGAATATTATGACTAAGATAATGTAGAAAAAATTATCCTTAGTCCTCAACAGGAAAAAATCTGATAGAATACAATAGACAATAAATTTTAGATCACAACTATAGCGGAAACAATAATCCATTAGAAGAGTCAAGTAAAGCATGATATTTACTATCTTTTATGATTTAAAAGTTCATCATCAATATTTTATCCCTGTAACACCAATCAATAAAAAATTTAAATCAACGAATTATCCATGCACTACAGGCCAAGGATATTCGTTAGTATCACCAGTGGTTATGATCATGCCAAACACCTGTCCATCTATGCACTACGTGCCAAATAGGACTTTCACCACAAACCTTATCTGTAACATTAAAGGTTATGATTATTGTAATAACCCAATATTTTCAATAAGAAATTTTGCGATTTAAATTTTATATATATATATATATATATATATATATAAAGGTGGGAATATGTGCAAAGTAAAGTATATGTATCTATGTAATAAATAAATATATTTATTAGATGTAAATAATTTCTTTTAGACTTATTGATCATTATAGATTATATTCTTATAATAAATTAATTTTGTAATATTTATTATTTATTTTTCATGAAAATAAGATTATAGTATATATGATATGATTATTAGAATTATTATGATATGTATTGGTTAGGTTAATTATTTTAACTTAATTAATGATGGTATGTATGAAGGTTATGTCAGATATGAATTCAAAACCCTAAGTCTGGATTTTGAATAAGGATGAGAATAATAATATAATATTATTTATATTTCAGTAAAATATGTCTTATATGTGTGTAAGGTTAATTTGTAGAACAGTTATAGTAGAACAGTACAAAATCCTTGCATTACTGATAAACTATAGTACAGTGTCAAATATGACTATAAGATTTGTTAAGTTATGTGTTATGACCATTATTATGTTTAGTGTTAAATAGGTAAACCCTAATTAACATTTAGAAATCCTAATTACTAGATCAAGACCCTAATTGCTAAATTAGCAAGCTTAATGGTAATTAGTATTTTACAAAGTCTATTTTGCAAGCCTAAAGTGATTAGGAAACCCTAATTCACATTTCTAGAAACTAAGATGCCCATTTTACCCTTAATACACAATTCTAGATTTAGAGCTTAGGAAACTTTAGGGTTAAACCCTAAGAGTCAAACCCTAAGGGTAAAAATCTAATGATTGTGAGAAGTTACCAAGTTGTCATTCACTTTATGAGTCAAAAGACCAAACTACCCTTTTGATTACTTTATTAAGGTGGAGTGTAGATCTAACCCTAGAAGGGAGTTGGTGAACAACTCTAGATAGACATGTGGTCTAGTAACCCACTTTAATCATCAATCACCAGCCATCTAGCATCCTACAAATACATTGAACCTAAAATCAAAGTTAAAAAGTAAGCAAAATTCACTTACTTTACTTTTCAAGATAGCCAAACCTTCTCTCTCTCTCCCATCTGAAATATTAGAGTGAGAGTGAGTAATAAGCTAAGCCAAGATCATGTGTCAGCTTTCCAGGATCAAACATCAAGGATCAGATTCAAAAATTTAACATTCATGAGGTATAAAACCCTAAATCTTGAAATCCTTAGATTTGATGTTAGATGTTATGTTTAGATGTTTAAATATGTTGTTTGTAGTGTCTTTTAATGATCTGGGTTGTTATAACTCAGATCCATAACACTTAGATGCTCAAAATTGGTGTTTTCAAAATTCTGGAAATTTTCTTTAATGAGTCTGACAACCGAATGTCAGACCCTATAAATCTCAGCATGTTATGTTTTGTTGTTGTTTAAGTGTTTGATCTTGTAGTATGTTATGCTAGCTTTGATATAGAACTTGATTTAGAGTCAGATTTGTTTTAGATTTGAAGTTATAATCTGTCAAAACCCGTTGACCGGGCATGACCAGACTAATTCTGGGTAACCCAGAAAGTCTTATGCAGCATCTGACAAGATTTTTAAAGGCAATGATTTGTCAGATTTTAAGCCTTTTGTTGATATTAGTGTAACCAGATTGTAGTGTGATGTATGGACTATATATTCATGCCTTAATGTTCCTTATATAACCAACAGGATCGAAGTAGTGTGTGGTCAAACTGGGTCACTTGATCACGAAGTCGGGTTTCTGGAAATTCTAGAAACTGTTAGAACAAATATTCTGACAATGTTTGACCGATCAAGATCTGCTTTGTTTTTTTGTTGTTTGATCTATGCTATGTGTTATATTTGTTCTCTTACATGTTGTTTACACACTAAACGTATTAGATCACATAAATCAAAACTGTACAGCAAGTTATGATGATCGAATGAAGGCAGTTTGAACTGTTCTTCATTTCTGGAAAACCCAGAAATGAAGAACAGCTCTGACAAAAAATTTGAGGGCTTATAATTCTCTAATTTGTTGTGTTATAGCCATGATATCGATTTCTAGTGGTAGTATTACATTTATACTACAACATAAAACCTTTAAGCTGACCAGAATACATTAGGATCATAGAGAAATTGTTGGTCAAACGTGACACTTTAGTCATTGACTATGCATTTCTGGGTTGGTGATGAACATGCTCAAGAACACCTATAGCGACAGTTTCGTCGCTAGAGGGCCCTTTAGCGACAGTTTATATATGGAAATTTTTATTTTTATTTATAAATATAGAAAAATAGTTTTTAATTATTAAAAATACAAAATAAATTCCTAAAAATTATTTAAAAGTCTAAAAATGAGTTTTTAATTATTTTGAATATATTTCATTAATATTTATTATTTTTGGAATATTAATGGTATTTAATTTATTTAATTATAATATTAAATAAATTACTTAAAATGATTTTAATACTTGAAAAATCATTTAAAATTATATTATGTTATAAGAAAATATTTTAAGTTATTTTTAATATTTTGTGAAGAATTTCATTAATTAAATAATATTAATGATATTTAAGTTATTTAATAAATGTATTAAATAAATTATGAAAAATAGAATTAATAATTATATAATTATGAATTAAATGTTATAAAAATATTTTAAGTTATAAAATATAACTTTTGATATTTTGTCATGAAAAATATTAATTATTTAATATTATTGATATTAAATCTATTTAATTATTATATTAAATAAATAGTTTAAAGATAGTTTTATTGATTTAAAAATAATTTTAAAAGGATATAAATGAATTAAAAATATTTTTAGTTATACTTAATGACTTTTAATATTTTGAGGGATAATAGATTAATATTTTAATATTAATGGTAATTATTTAAAAATAATTTTAATTATTTTAAAAATCATTTAAGGGTATTATTAGTATTTTAATAATATTCGAGTTATTATAAATAGCTTTAATATTTTGGCAATGGTTTCATTAATAGTTTGATATTATTTAAATATTATTGATAATAGAATTATTTGATGTTTAAATCATTTTATAATGATTCCGGTGTTTGAAAATTCATGATAAATTATAATAATTATTTGAAAATTTTATGAGGCTATGAAAAATAATATGACTGATACTTAGGTTGTCCAGAATAATATTAAAGGTATTGAATAAAGTTTTAAACTCGAGTAGTAATTGACCAATCTGTGATAATCGGTACAAGCATGTCTTTGAAATTGATACGGACTTAGATAGTTTGACTGTATATATGTTTATTTGTGATTTAATGACTGTCAATGTGGTTAGGTTATGTGCTGACTGCAATAAGCAGTACTATGTGTTATGATATGTGATTCTAATCGATAGAATGATCTTATTAATGATAGGTTTCGGTATAAAAGAAAAAACTAAGTTACGTATTGTAAGCAGCAGACAAGGCAAGTTTCCTATATTTACTCCAATTATTATTGAGCAAGTATCTTACCTTTGCATTTTCTTTATGCAATGGACATGAGTAAGAAGTTTCAGAATTATATTATTATTATGCTAGATTATTAACCATATTGTGATATATTCTATATCCGATCATTTATTATCAACATGTTAGTATATGGTAATTCATATATATATTATGTTCGTTAATTCCTAAATATGGTTATATAAGTGTCCCCACTTGGATAATCATTATATTTAATCACATTTTGATATATATATATATATATATATATATATATATATACAATATATACATATACGTCCAAGCTATTTGACCCAGCTAGACACAGATTCAGAAATATCGTTGAATATGATAAAACCTTTTTGTATCCAATCAAATTTCTTTAGTTCGGATTCCAGATTATGTATGAACATCCCGAACATGGGAAAATTTTTATGCGCCCAAGGCGGACAGAGTGAACGATAATATCATTCTTGCATGTAGTATTGATCAATACAGGGCACATTGGACAGATCACCCTCGTGTCCATAAGTTATGACGGTTTACAGATGAAGTTCTGTTAAACCTTTTCAAAAATTGAGAATAATGTTCATAGTATTTCACATTAACCTTATTTATAGTCAGTACGTAGTTTTAAAAATTTGATAGAGAGTTATTATGTTATTATTATCGGTCCAGATTACTTCACAACTTTTGATTTGTTGTAGAAGGGTAGTACAAAGAAAACATTTAATCCTTTCAGCTAATATTTATAATTGTTATTACTTGCTGGGCATTCAAATGCTCATTCTTGCTTAATTTAAATGTTTTCAGTTATGTATGATCGACCAGAGGGCTCTGCCAAGAACGAAATGAAAGGAAAGCTACCCGATTAAGTTTGAGTTATCTTATGTAGTAGTTAGACTTAAATAAGATGATTATATTTATTATCTATCATGTAATGAAATGTTTTACTGATCGGCGTGCACAGGATTAGACTCTGATATATAAATTAAGTTTGATATTTATGATAATATTATTATTTCCGCTCATAGAAATGGTATCGTAATGCACTGAGTTCGGGTTTCAAGTATCTGAATTTGGGGGCATTACAATTATACCTGTTGGGCCATGATATTTTATGCGTATTGGGCCGAACCTTTGGGCCAAGTCCATTGGGTTATTTCTATTGGGTTCTGAAAGTATTGGGCCTAGTCATTGGGCCGAATCCAATGGGTAAATAATGTTTCCATTTGGGCTTTGACCGATAATGATAACAAATATAACTGTTGACTGTTATCCTGCATTATGTTAGGAATAATCATGTGAATGGTATTCCTACTTATGTATGATTTGATTATGATATAAATGAATGAATATGAAAGTATGCTTGCATTAAGAAAAGTTGTAAAGTCCTTTAATAGATAATAGGAACATATATACAAGGACTTAGAATGAGTTGGTCAGATATGTTAGGTTAATCCTACATAAGCAAATCAGCTTTGTAAAGTTCTTAAAAAGAAATGATGTACAAGGACTATAAATATAGAAAGATCAAGCTTGTTAGGTTGATCTTAAAATGTAATAGATAAAGAAGCATGTCGATCGTCAAGCCTTGCACTAAAAATCGTAGAATACGCTAGGAGAGTCGAGGAAAACTTGAGAGCTATCAAGGCAGAATCGTAGTCTACAAGATAGTAGATCTCGGAGTTCATAGACTGCCAGAAGAGACGAGGAAGGATCGTAGTGTGTCGAGAAGAACATCCTCGGAGCCATAGTCTGCTAAGGATGTCATGTTCAGAATCGTAGAGACAGCCTGTCTACGAGCCGACCGAGCATCTGCCGAAGCCAAGTCAAGAATCGTAGACCACACTCGTAGTCGTAGAGCCGACCGAGCATCTACCGAAGCCAAGTCAAGAGGTAGAGATCATAGTCGAGAAAGATCAGATGAAGACAACAAGCATAGAGACAAAAATCTTAGAGTGTCAAGATCTGACCTCGGAGTCGTAGTGTCTGCACAACCAAAGCTGAATCGTAGAGTGCAGAACTAAGGCTTCAATAGAAGTGCTCACAACGCCAAGACAGAATCGTAGAGTAAACACGATTCTCAACAACTGAGCACTCCCAGAATATCCAAAGGATGAAGCCTCTGGTCAAAGCTGCAAAGATATATTTCACCTGAAGTGAACCAGAGTGCACTCAACAGATGGCTAGCAAGCTAATAGAAGATCTAAGCACCAACCCAATCAGCATCCAGATTGAGTTGTAAAGTCATTCAAGATGAAGTCCTTTACAACTAGATCAAAAGAAGACTTCAGCAAAAGTGACTGACTAAGGGAAAGTTAGCAAGAGCAGTTGCTATCAAATGAACAGAAGACAAAGGTCTTGGGGTCAACCAGGATCGTAGTGTTTGCCAAGCTAAAGAAGGAACTGATGAAGTGCACACAGAGATACTGGTCAGTTTATGAAGAACAAGGCTAAAGTGATTAAGTATGGGTCAGTCCATTGATGATAAGTGAACGGGAGATCACAAGGAGAAAGCGAGCTGGGAGTGCCACAATGCTATTCTGAAGGGACTAGAACTAGGAGTCAAGCTATCTGTTCTTGAGATCAGTCAAGGCAAACAGAAGTATTGAAGCACTGCACAAATGAAGAAAGAAGTGTTCTACATTGAAGATCAAATGAACACTCTTCAGGATCGTAGTGTTGTCTCAATCGGTAGATAAGAAACATTCAACATGATACTACGATCAGGTCCAAGAACATATGCATCAGAATCGTAGAGTTCTGTCATCTGAAGATTGAAGTATTGGCAACGGTTCAATCTAAAGACTGATATTTGAACATTGCTAGTTGAGAGCATTGATGCAAAAGGATAATCTATGATGTTCTAATCGAGAAGTCAGAAAGAAGAAATAAAGAAGACTACCTTCCCTAGACATCAAAGTGACATCTTTGACGGGATAGGTGAAATAGTAGACTGCAGTATCAAAAAGATGAAAAAGGGATTGTTAGGTCACATCTGCAGTCTGCACCAAATAACTCGAGATCTGCAAAGTAATTCGAATAACTTTCAACGGCTATATCCCAACAGGAAGATTGGGAAGGAGTATAAATAAGCCAGAAGCTTCAAGGATAAAAAGGTTGCTAAAGTTGCAGAATCTTTGAGTTGTTGGAATGCTATTGTTGAATCTACAAGTTCCACCAGAACTAAATAGAATAAGTTTCAGTGACAGTGAGACTACAAAGGTGGAAGTGAAGTAACCTTGAAGAAGGACTCGAACAGACTAAAGCTTCACTCAACAAAGATGAGAATGCCACTGAAGATGGCAGCTAAGCTGAAAGCCGAGAAGGCCAAGAAGATAACATTCAGAAAAGTGGCAGAGTAAAAAGAAGATCAAGAGAGCCACTTTATAGATCACTATGAACCAATAGCTGAAAAAGAACAGATGCAGAATCATGTCTGCAAAACATTCAAGAAAGGTTCAGGGATCGCTAAGTGTCATACAAAGTCTACCAAAAGCTCAGAGACTTAGTAAATCCAGATGGTGATGGTGTTTAGCTGACATTAGATGCAGATGCGCAGAAAAGAGTGAAGATCAGCTGCACCAGAGAAGATGTGGTCCATACTCAAAGAAGAATGCAAAGAGGACCACGCCAAGCTGCTAAGTACAAAAGATGTTCAAGCTTAAAGACATCTTAGCAGCTCAGCACCAACAACAATAATTACAACAAGTAGTCAGGGCTTGAGGGGTCCTTGTCCGAAAGGACTAAATGAAGTTCCAAGCCTGTTGGGCTTGAAGAGTTCTAAGTGAACTGAAGTTCCAAGGCTGCTGGCCTTGAAGGAATCTTAGTGATTCAGGGTGTTGCCCTTCCTTAGTAGAAATACTGCTAGTTGAAAGTAGAAGAGTGGATTAGGAGCTTGAGTCTCTGAACCACTTAAAATCCCTTGTGTCATTTACTTTATGTCATTTACATTATGTACTTTACTGCTATAACTGTTATGTATTTATTAACTGTTTACCACTTAACTAACTCTAAGAACAATGTATGTATGATTATGAATATATCAATGAAGGGGATATTTTACTTATTCCGATGTGCTTGAAAACATTCTTATGTTTGTCAAATGTTAATTCCTTAGAAATACAAAATAAACAGGAAAAGTATTTGAAATTAAAAAGGATCTATTCAACCCCCCTTCTAGATCTATTGTGTGCCTACTGAAAACTAATAATTGGTATCAAAGCAGGTTCTTATGCTATATTCAAAAGCTCATCACTTTGAGTCTGATCCTAGGCACAAACATTGTTCTAAACTTAGTTTAGTTGTAAGTCACTTGTAAATGCAGATGAGATCACGAGTTGGAAAAATTGTGTACAGGTAAATGTGTACATACACCTGAAGCTGTTCAGATTGGTCCATGTTCTTAAATACTATAGCAGCAAGACCAATCTATGTCCACAGTCAATTGCGTAGTCTAAAGAGAAGATATGGGAGCTCAAGAGGCATCAACGGCAAAGAGTCAAGCATCCACCAGACTGAAAGATGAAAAGGCCACATGTGCTAAGAAGTACACATTCAGAGAAGAGAGAAGAATTTCTCAAATCTATATTTGGGTAACCAACAGCTGGATGTGAACCTTGAGGACCCAAGGTTGTCAAAGAACTAAAGATGTTGAGATTCTCTGAGCCTACATCTTTAAGACTATGACTGATTGATCAAAGGACAACTGGAGCAACAAGCTGCGAGAAGTAAAGGAAAAAGTATACACATCAATGCCTAACCTCAGTATATCAAGATAAATGACTGTCAAGAAATTGACAATGTAAAGGTATGGTTCCTAATCAGTATAAATGTGTACATCATATAGCATCACCTTATGCACTATAACTGTATTCTATCAAGAGGCCATACTCTACCTAAAAAGAAGAAGAGATAAAGTACACTGAAGTTGGAAACTCAAATGCTAATAAACTTTCTCTCCATCCAAGTTTTAGGTTGAAGATAACATCTTGAAAGAAGTCTAAAATAGGTCATAAGCATACCAAGGTTTAATTAATTTTAAGTGGATAAATCTTTGCTGATGGGTTAGTATGTATGTACAAACCTATGTTCTAAGATTTTGATAACACATAGAGTATGATAAGTTCTATAAGAGTATCTTGAAGATTCGTAGAAACTAATCACTTCCATGAATTAACCAGATACAAATAAGTGTTAGAGCTTATTCTCACTCTGTGAATATTTAAACTCTGTGAACATAACCAAGCAAATGATAAAACCATCAAAGAAAAAGAGTGTCTTGTTAAAATGGTTAATCTTATACACACTCATCATCATGCATCTTAAAATGTAATATCTAAATTGGATACATGCATGAATATGATTGGTGGTGATCAATATGATGAAAATTCAAACATATGAGGAACAGGGATTTTAAAGGCTAACCTGGCAGGACCCATTTAATCATGGGTACCAAAAATAGAAATTTATCTAACCTACAGGTACTTGGTCTATTTGACCACACTAAGGAGTGCTGAAGCAGAAGACTTCAACAAGCAGAAGGCTTAAGACATTTCAGAAGAATTTTTGACTAAATCTTTACTTGTCAAAGCCTGTCCTTGAAGACTTGCTGAGCTAACATGAATGAAGCTCACGTGATTGATGATTGCTATAAGGAAGCAGATCATTCATGCGAAGAGGAAAAGGGTCTTTTATGCTCAATCATCAAAAGCATATCAGTTGAGAAGAACCCTCAAGGAACTCATCATAGAAGCAGGACTTCACAAGTACAAACCGTCGAAGGAGAATGCGTTCGTAGTTCTATCAAAATATCGTAGAGCAATCAGTCCTAAAGATATCTACCTCTATGATCCAAGGAGGTTAAACGATTGTGATGACTTCAGTCAGAAGAAGATATGCAAGGCTTCCTTCTGATGCACATGAAGAAGAAGAACTCACACCTCTCTGAGAAGACAATTTCAACCATGGGGGGGCAGTGATCTGTTAAGGAACAACAGCATTGAAAGTATCAAAAATACACTATGAAGCAATATACCAGTTGAAAAGTCCCAAAACTTTGTGGCTGATAAACCAAATGAAGATCCATAGTGTCAGGAATAAGCATGGGAATGATATTCCTATTTATATATGATTTGATTATGATATATATATATATATATGATTGAATATGCAAGTATGCTACCATTAAGAAAAGCTGTAAAGTCCTTTGATAGATAATAGAAACATATGTACAAGGACTTAGAATGAATTGATCAAATGTGTTAGGTTGATCTTACATAAGCAAAACAACTTTGAAAAGTCCTTAAAAAGAAATGATGTACAAGGACTATAAATATAGTAAGATCAAACATTTTAGGTTGATCTTATGATGTAATAGATAGGCTTCTCTGATCGTTGAGCCTTTGCACTGAAATCGTAAGTGCGCGGGAGAGTCGAGGAAAACTCGAGAGCTATCGAAGAGATAATCGTAGTCTGCAAGATAGTAGATCTCGGAGTTCGTAGACTTCGGGAGAGGCGATGAAGGATCGTGGTGTGTCGAGGAGAACTTCCTCGGGCCGTAGTCTCTTTGAGGAAGTCGTGTTTAGAATCGTGAGAGAGACACGCCTCTGGTAAATGAGAGCATCTGCGCAAAAGCGGTCAAGAATCATAGACTACACTCGGAGTCATAGAGTCTACTAATGTTAAAGCCAATTCAAAGAATCGTAGACTGCACTCAAAATCGTAGAGTCTACTGATCATATCAAAGGTAGAGATCGTAGTCGAGCAAGATCAGATGAAGACAACAAGCACAACGACAGAAATCGTAGTATCAAGATCTGATCTCAAAGTCGTAGTGTCTGCATAGCCGAAGCTGAATCGTAGAGTGCAGAGCTAAGAACTTAACAGATGTGCTCACAAGGCAACAATAGAATCGTAGAGAAAACACGATTGTCAACAATTGAGCACTCCCAGAATATCCAAAGGAATGAAGCCTCTGGTTGGTAATGCAAAGATACATCTCACATGAAGGAAGCCAGAGAGCACTCAATGAATGGCATGCAAGCTAATAGAAGATCTAAGCATCAACTCAATCAGCATCTAGATTGAGTTGAGAAGCCATTCAAAGTAAAGTCTTCCACAAGATGATCATAAGAAGACTTCAGTAGCTAACTAAGGAAAGTCAGCATATGCAGTGGCTGTCAATAAGAAAGATGACAACGATCCTAAAAGTAACCAGAATCGTAGTGTTTGCCAAACAAAGAAGAAACTGATGGAGTATACACAAAGATCTTGGGTCGACCTCGAATAACAAGGCTAAAGTGATTAAGCATTGGGCGATCCATTGATGATAAGTGAGCGGAAGATCACAAGGAGAAAGCGAAATTTGGACACGCCACAAATCTCAAGTGTCTTGTTATTCGAAGAAGGGGCCAGAGCAAGAAGTCAAGCCATCAGTATCTGAGAACAGTCGAGGCAAATAGAAGTGTTGAAGCACTACACTAGAGAAGGAAGAGGTGTTCCACATTGGAGATCTAATAAACACTCTTCAAAATCGTAGTGTTAACTCCACAAGTCAAGAAGAAATAGTCAACAAGACACTACGATCAAGTCCAAGAAGATATGCATCAGAATCGTAGAGTTCGAATAACTGAAGATTGAGGCATTGGCAACGGCTCAATCTGAAGACTGATATTCGAATAAAGCTTATTGAGAGCATCGATGCAAAAGGACAACCTCTGATTTAGAAATCAGAAGGAAGAAATAAAGTTGACTACCTACCCGAGACATGAAAGTGATAATTCTGATGAGGTAGGTGAAATAGTAGACTGCATTGTCAGAAAGTCAGAAAAAGGTGTTATGTAACATCTGCAGTCTGCACCAAATAACTCGAGATCTGCAAAGCAATTTGAATAGCTTTCAACAGCTACTTTCAAACGAGAAGATTGGGAAGGAGTATAAATCAATAGAGCTTTAAAGATCAAGAGTTGCTGATGATTGTGAAGTTGCAGAATCGTTGAGTTGGTGAATGCTATTGTTGACTCTACGAGTTCCACCAAAGATCAATAGAACAAGTCTCAGTGACAGTGAGACTACCAAGGTGGAAATGAAACAGCTTTGAAGAAGGACTCAAACAGATCAAAGCTTCACTCAACAAAGATGAGAATGCCACTAAAGATGGCAGCCAAGCTGAGAGCCGAGAAGGCCAAGAAGATAGCATTCAGAAAAGTGGCTGAGTACAAAGAAGATCAAGAGAACCACTCTACGAATGACCATGAACCGAAAGCTTAAACTGAACAAGTGCAGAACCATATCTTCAAAGTATTCAAGAAGGGTTCAGGGGTTGCTAAGTGCCAGACAAAGTCTACCAAAAGCACAGAGACTTAGCAAACCCAGATGGTGATGGTGCAAAGTTGATACCAGATGAAGATGAGTAGAAAAGAGTGACGATCAGTTGCATCAAAGAAGATGTGGTCCAGACTCAAAGTAGAATGAATAGAGGACCACACCAAGCTGCTAAGTACAAAAGATGTTCAGAGCTTAATGACATCTTAACAGCTCGGCACCAACAACAACAACAACTACAACAATAAGAAGCCAGGGCCTGAGAGGGTCCTTGTGGGAGAGACTAAATGAAGTTCAAAACTCTTTGGGCTTGAAGAGTTCAAGGAACTAAGGAAGTTCAAAGGTGGCGGCCTTTAAAGAGTTCTTAGTGAATGAAGTCCCAGGCTGTTGGCCTTGAAGGAATCTTAGTGATTCGGGTCTTTGCCCTTCCTTAGTGGAAATCTGATAGTTGAAAGCAGAAGAGTGGATTAGGAGCTTGAGTCTCTGAACCACTTAAAACCCCTTGTGTCTTTTATTTTATGTCATTTACATTATGTACATTAACTGCTATAACTGCTATGTATGTTTTAACCGCTTACCAATGAACTAACTCTACGAACAATGTTATGTATGAGTATGAATATATCAATGAAGGGGATCTTTTACTTATTTCGTTGCGCTTGAAAAGATTCTTATGTTTGTCACATGTTAAATTATTAGCAATACAAAATAAACTAGAAAAGTATTTGAAATTAAAAGGATCTATTCAACCCCCCCTTCTAGATCTATTGTGCCTACTGGGAACTAACAATTGGTATCAGAGTAAGTTCTCATGCTATATTCAAAAGCTAATCACTTTGAGTCTGATCCTAGGCACAAACATTGTTCTAAACTTAGTTTAGTAGTAGGTCACTTGTTATATGCGGATGAGCTCACACGTTGGTAATATTGTGTACAGGCAAAAGTGCATATACACCTGAAGCTGCTCAGATTGGTCCATATTCTTGATTGCCATATAAACAAGACCAATCCCTGCTCACGGTCAATCTTGAAGTCTGAAGACCAGGCTAGAAAGCTCAGGAGACATCAACAGAAAAGAATCAAACATCCACCAGCCTGAAAAGATGAAAAGGTCAAACATCTTTAAGCAATGCTTATCTAGAGAAGAAAGAAGAACTTCTCAAACATGTATGCAGCCAAACTAAATTTGGATGTAAACCTTGTGAACTCAAGGATG
Organism: Panax ginseng; assembly: GCA_020205605.1. Lineage (NCBI taxonomy): Eukaryota > Viridiplantae > Streptophyta > Magnoliopsida > Apiales > Araliaceae > Panax > Panax ginseng. The sequence continues at coordinate 87,542,962 of CM035130.1, read as the reverse complement.
TCAAAGGAATAAAGATGCTGATATTCTCTTAGCTTGCATCTTCAAGACCACTGATTGATTGATTGAAGGTCAATTTGAGCGACTATTTGTCGGGAGAAATTAAGAAACTATGCACATCAATGCCTAAACTCAGTATATCTTAGATAAATGACTGTTAAGAAACTGACAGTAAAAGGTATGGTTCCTCACTTATATAAATATGTACATCATGATTGCATCCCTTATGAACTATAACAACATTCTTTCAAGGAATTATAATCTACCTAAAAAGGTGAAGAGAGAAAGTACACTGAGGGTGGAAACTCAAATGCCTATAAACTTTCTCTCCATCCAAGTTTTAGGTTGAAGATGACATCTTGAAAGAAATCTGAAATGGGTCATAATAGCATCACAAGTTAAAATAATTTTATGTGAAGTAATCTTTGTTGATGGGTTAGTATGTATGTACAACCTATGGTCTAAGTGTTTAATAACACACAGAGTATGATCAGTTCTACAAGAGCATCTTGAAGATTCGTAAAAACTAATCACCTCCATGAATCAACCAGATACAAATAAATTGTAGAGTTGATTCTCACTCTGTGAACATTTAAACCCTGTGAACACAACCTAGCAAATGATGAAACTATCAAAGAAAAAGAGTGGTTTATTAAAATAGCAAATCTCACACACACTCACCATCATGCATCTCAAAATGTATTATAACCTGCAGGTATCTGGTCCATCCAATATGGTGACCAATATATGAGGAGGAATTTCAAGTAAGAAGACCCATTTAATCATGGGTACCAAAAGAAAATTCAACCAAATGAAGGCTTAAGGAATCTTTGAAGCGGATATTGAAATGATTTTGATAAAACTCCTAAAATTTGTCAAAGCACATCCCGGAAGAGACTGCTAAGCTAATCGAATGAAGCTCACATTGTTGCTGATCCTTATAAGGAAGCAAGTCATTCAACAAAAGATGTAAAATGGTCTTAGACGCTCAATCATTCAAAGCAGGTCATAAGAGAAGACTCCTCACGGAAGCTCATCATAGAGGATCATCGGGCATCAAACATGAGAAACTCATTACAGGAGCAGAACTCCACAAGTACAAACTGTAAAAGAAGACTACGGATGCTTCCTTACGTGTATGAAGAAAAAGAAATCACACCTCACTGAAAAAAGACGGCATCAATTTGTGGGAAAGTGATGATCCGTCGAGAACAACAACACTAAAATATTCTATGAAGCGATTGTACCCACTATAGAGTCCCAAAACTTTGTGGGTGATGAAGACAAATGAAGATCCATAGTCAGTAGGAACATCTCAAAACGTACTACTGATAACCTTTTAGCCACCCAACTCAAAACCGTGGAAAGCCTACGGTCAAACATCTGATCGTAGTGGAATAGCAGAAGGACACCACGATTACAGCAAATGCAATTGTCTAAAGTTGGTAGAGGACCTCACCACCAGAAAAGGTCAAATGAGATATCAGTGCAAATTACTTCTAAAGTATTTCATCTGGAAAGCACCTCAGGGACAAACCTAACCCTTGGCTCACTCTAAGAGGTTGGCCCTTCCTGAGCTACCTTAACCTAGAAGAATTGCTTAATCAAGTTCATCTCAAGGACCAAGTCAGTCAACGATCGTAAAGTAGAGGTTGAAGATAACTCCACGATCATAGTACAACCTCAGCAATCGTAGAAGCAGACTCGACGATCGCAGTACTACCAGAGGATACTCTAGCTTATGAGGAGCTCGGAAGAACTGGACAATTGCCCAACCATTCAGATTGTGAGGAGATAAGTTTGAATGCTGGTTGGAAAGATGTCATGCTAAAGAAAAATGCCCAAGCCTTCATAAAGTACATCAGTGGTTGAGCTTTGCAGTTTCAACATGAGGAGAAATGTCAAAACCATCCACTGCATCATCTCTTAAAAGTTAATCGTTGAGTTAACAAAGGAAATCGTAGAGTCCATAGCCGCCCTATCATGCTACTCTACGAACCAGAGAGGTCAACGGTCAATCCACGTCAATCAAACGTCTACTCTTCTAAAAGAGACATCTAAGCGAAAAGTTAATGGCAAATTCTGACTTATTCTTGGGCATCGTGCAACCAATGGTTAGTTGACACGTCATAACATATGCGAGTGTGAGAAGAAAGCGACCATAAAGACAAATTCAAAAACACAAGCGATTACAAAACCCATTGAACCTCTCTCCCTCCTTTTTTCAAACCCCAGAATCCTCTTCGAAGCCAAACCAGTCAAACTTCCAGAACCTAAATCACACTCAGCTAAATCTCTCTGAACCACATACCATATACCTTGAACTCCTCAAATGGCAGAATGGAAAGTTGTAATGGGCATTCAACTCGGCTTTACAAACTTTGAAAAATCAGAGACAAAGTTCAAGGACATACTTGAACTCGTAAAGGAAGCTGGGTTCTCTGAGTGCCTAGAAGCCAACACTCCAGTTTATATAGAACTAGTGAAGCAGTTCTACTCAAATGCTTCAACGAACTCTGGGCTTTTGACTACTAAGGTAAAAGGATCTAGTTTGAAGATAAGAGCATTAGACATCAATCAATGTCTAGGGTTTCCCAATGAAGGTCTGATAAACCTGGATGAAATCGACATTGAAGAAGGCAAGAGACTAATGCGGTACCAAAGAAACCCTAGTCTGAAGGACATGAAGAAAAAGGAGTTTCCAGAGGAATTCGAATTTCTTGCTGAGATAGTGGGAAAATGTATACTGTGCAAAGACACTGCACATGACACTGTACTCGACCAGCAGTTGAAGATTATGTCCACTATAGTTCTGAAGATGTAAATCAACTTTGGATCTAATCTGTTCGATCAAATCTCCAAATGGGTAGAAAAGGCTGAGTTAAAGAGGTCTACAGAAAAACCTTTGACAAAAGTGTTTCATGGAAGATTGTTGAGCATTGTGCTAAAGAAGAAGCTGGGAAACAAAATCAAGGATAATGAAGGAGAGCCTCTAAATGTTCATAAAGTAATGTCTCCTCAGTTGTTCATAAATTGGAAGAAGAACCCAAAGGAAAACAGGAGGCTAACACAAACTAAAAGCAGCAGAAAAGTCTCTGCAAAGAAGAGAAAGGCAAAAGAGGAAGAAAGCTCTAAGTCTGATGACTCTACATCAATTGTTGGCACAACTACAAAGAAAAAGTCTAAGAATGTGAAGAAAGCAAAAGGTTTTGTCAAGCTTTGTCTCCACTGATAAGAAGAAACAAGGAGCAGAAGAAAAACCAGCATCAACTGCTGTAAACCCAAAAAGAAGAAGAATCAACAGATTGCTTCAAGAGCCTTCAAGAAAGAAATCTAAGGTGATAAACAAACCACCCCCAGTTCCCCAGGAAAGTTCATCCAACAAAGAAGAACATGAAGAGTCTAAAGATAGGAAAGAAACTGAAAGTACAAAGATTGAACCCTCAAGGAGCAAGTTCAACAATGAAGAAGAAGTTGAATCTATGGAAGAAAGAACCAAGGTTGATGATGAAGAAAAGGAATATGCAAGTCTAGTGACCAACTCTCAGAGTACTCACTCTGAAGATAAAGAGAAGCTGCAAAATGACCCATCAGAATCTCCAAATGCAAGTGCTCCAACAAGCCCTCATGATGGCTCAAAAGATGATGAGTTCAAAAAAGAAACACATGCCCCTGTCAATGATGAAAATTAAGGAAGCTTGCATGTTAACTCGAAGGCCTTAGAGTCTAAAGAAGAAGAAGAATCTGATTCACCCATAGCTGAACCTCCAAGGAGGAGGAAGAGCTACAGACTACTGGCTAAATTTGCCTCTAACAAGAAAAATGATCACTCTACTGCAGTCATTGAAGTAAGTGATAATGAATCTGATGAAAAAAGTGCTGAAGATGGAACTAGTGATGAATCCAAGGAAGATAATGCTGAAGAAGGTTCTAAAAATGAAATTCAACAAGAAGACTTCACTAATGAATCTGATGTAGGAAGCCAGCAAGATTCTGGATCAAAAAGGGAAGTAATAGAGAAAGATTCTGATTCCACACCTCAGGAATCAGAGGAACCAGAATACTATCTTGTTCTCTCTCCAGCCAGAATTAGCAGAAGAATTGTAGTGGAAGTCTTTGATGAACCACCAGCTAAACCAGCAACAAGATGGATAAATCATGGAAATGAACAACTTCGAGTTGTAAGAATGACCACAGATGAAGTACTTCACAACTGGAAAAACATGGAATTAGACTATACAACAATACTGTATAACTCTGAAGATCTTCTGATGAGATGGTTCTTTCCATGGATGCCTTGGCTAGAAGCACACAGTGAGAGAGATGAGAGTTACTTCAGCTGGTGCTACTCTTAGTTTCCAAATTTAGAACTTGTGTCATAAAACTTTCCCAGGGTAAAGAAGTTTGCAACCATGATGGTCAATGACCAGCCCCATTACAAAGTCTATCGACATGCTGGCAATCACTATATTCCCTACGATCGTAGAGTGGACTACGAAGGCGAAGGTTTATGACCAAGGAGATAATCATAGAGTCGCTCACTCTATCGCGATAGTGTTCAAGTTCAAAATGAGAAGCCTTCATACGCTCAATCTTTGTTGTCCAACATCCTTCATCTTCAATATCGATTGGTACTCAGCGATATTTTAGATTGTCAACACTTTGAAAATCATCCAAGGATGAAAATCGTAGAGTCAAGCTAATGTTCAATAGAAAGTTGCGGACGGATGACCAAACTCCTATGGAGAAGGAGCTGTTGAGGAATTCTGCTGAGCTGGTTGAGAAAATATTTCTAATTACTGAAAAGTCAAAGAGGTTGACAGAAACAGAAGATCACTCAGTTCAAGACATAATCCAAGCCACCATGGTTGATGTATCTCTCAAAATCAAAGAGAGAGATCACATCTATCTGAAGGCCATACATGATCGGGAAAAGGTTTGAGGCTCTCGACGAGCACAAAAGACAAATGAAGAGAAACTCCAAGTCCTTTGACAAGATTGACAACATGAATCGGTCTTTCTCTATGCAACTTAAGTTAAGTCAACAAGAACTCAAGATTGAAGTTAGTAAACTCCTCTTATCGATGGAAGCGACTTATGTCCAACATGGGCGACTCTCCCAAATGATTAATGACAAAAGGGGAGAAAAGAGGCATAAAAAGAGGCAGAGTAAAAAATATTCAAGAAAGGGCAATGAGAGTAGAAGGAAACAAGACAAGAAGACAAAGAAGAAGACAGCAAAAGAAGAAGGTGGTTCATCATCTGAGGGGGAGCTAAAGGATGATGAGCTGTATTTTCTAAAAAAGACCGAAGGGGAGCAGGAAGAAGAAGATGAGCATACATCTGAGGAGGAGCAAACAAAAGAAATGAAGTCAACATCCCAAGGAAAGTAGAAGCAAAGAAATCAAACGGATGAATAATTTGGGTCAACAAACATCACGGAAGCATACATGGAGCCAAAAGAGGTACATCTCTAACTAGTTAGGTATGTTCTGGATCCAGGATGTAAAATGTCAGTGTATTAAATTCCACATCATTATAAATGACATTCATGATTATCTGTTTTAGAAATACAGCTGCTCACTGTATATAAGATTCATTCATAACATGCATATGCACTTATTATTTTTTTAATCAAATAAGGGAGAAATCGGGGAATAAGCATGTGAATGATATTCTATTTACATATGATTTGATTATGATTATATATATATGAGGAATAAACATGTGAATGTATGCTTGCATTAAGAAAAGCTGCAAAGTCCTTTGATAGATACTAGAAACATATGTACAAGGACTTAGAATGAATTGGTCAAATGTGTTAGGTTGATCCTACATAAGCAAATAAGATTTGAAAAGTCCTTAAAAAGAAATGATGTACAAGGACTATAAATATAGTAAGATCAAACATGTTAGGTTGATCTTATGATGTAATAGATAGGCTTGTCTGATCGTTGAGCACTGCACCAGAAATCATAGTTTGCCAGGAGAGTCAAGGAAAACTCAAGAGCTATTGAGGCAGAATCGTAGTCTGCAAGATAGTAGATCTCGGAGTTTGTAGACTTCCAGGAGAGACGAGGAAGGATCGTAGTGTGTCGAGGAGAACTTCCCCAGGGCTGTAGTTTACTGAGGAAGTCATGTTCAGAATTGTAGAGAACTGACACCGCCTCTAGTAAATGAAAGAGCATCTGCCAAAGCCAGTCAAGAATCGTAGACTACACTCGGAGTCATAGACTCTACTAATGTCAAAGAATCATAGAGTCTACTGATCGTATCAAAGGCAGAGATCGTAGTCGAGCAAGATCAGATGAAGACAATAAGCATAATGACAGAAATCGTAGTATCAAGATCTGATCTCAAAGTTGTAGTTTCTACTTGCGGTAGAAATTTGAATCGTGAGAGTCTGAGCTAAGACCTTAACAGATGTGCTCACAAGGCCATAGTAGAATCGTAGAGCAAACACGATTCTCAATAATTGAGCACTCCCAGAATATCCCAAGGAATGAAGCCCCTAGTTGGTAATGCAAAGATACATCTCACATGAAGGAAGCCAGAGAGCACTCAACGAATGACATGCAAGCTAATTGAAGATCTAAGCATTAACTCAATCAACATCCAGATTGAGTTGAGAAGCCATTCAAGGTAAAGTCTTCCACAAGATGATCATAATAAGACTTCAGTAGCTAACTAAGGAAAGTCAGCATATCGTTGGTATCAATAAGAAAGATGACAACGATCACGAAAGTAACTTGAATCGTAGTGTTTGCCAAACAAAGAAGAAAAGCGATGGAGTATACACAAAGAATCTTTAATCGACCTCACGAATAACAAGGCTAAAGTGATTAAGTATTGGGTCAGTCCATTGATGATAAGTGAACGGGAGATCACAAGGAAAAAGAGAGCTGGACACGCCACAAATATGAAGTGTCTTGTTATTCGGAAGGGGCCAGAGCAAGAAGTCAAGCCATCAGTATCTGAGAACAGTCGAGGCAAACAGAAGTGTTGAAGCACTGCACTAGAGAAGGAAGAGGTGTTCCACATTAGAGATCTAATAAACACTCTTAAAGATTGTAGTGTTAACTCCACAAGTTAAGAAGCAATAGTCAACAAGACACTACGATCAAGTCCAAGAAGATATGCATCAGAATCGTAGAGTTCGAACAACTGAAGATTGAGGCATTGGCAATGGCTCAATCTGAAGACTAATATTCGAATAGAGCTTATTTAGAGCATCGATGCAAAATGACAACCTCTAATTTAGAAATCAGAAGGAAAAAATAAAGTTGACTACATGCCCGAGACATGAAAGTGATAATTCTGATGAGGTAGGTGAAAAGTATGAAGCTGCGAGTGTAAAAAGTCGGAAAAAAGGTGTTATGTCACATCTAGATGCGCACCAAATAACTTCGAGATCTGCTGAAGCAATTTGAATAGCTTTCAATGGCAACTTTCAAGCGGGAAGATTGGGAAGGAGTATAAATCAATAGAGCTTTAAAGATCAAGAGTTCTTGATGATTGTGAAGTTGCAGAATCGTTGAGTTTGTGAATGCTATTATTGACTCTCTGAGTTCCACGAAGATCGATAGAACAAGTCTCGTGTGACGATTGAGACTACCAAGGTGGAAGTGAAGCGACTTTGAAGAAGGACTCAAATAGATCAAAGCTTCACTCAATAAAGATGAGAATGCCACTAAAGATGGCGACCAATTTGAGAGCCAAGAAGGCCAAGAAGATAGCATTTAAAAAAGTGGTCGAGAGTACAAAGAAGATCAAGAGAGCCCTCTCTACGAATCACCATGAACCGAAAGCTTAAACTGAACAAGTGCAGAACCATATCTGCAAAGTATTCAAGAAGGGTTCAGGGGTTGCTAAGTGCCAGACAAAGTCTACCAAAAGTACAGAGACTTAACAAACCCAGATGGTGATGGTGCAAAGCTGATACCATATGAAGATGAGCAGAAAAGAGTGACAATCAACTGCACCAAAGAAGATGTGGTCCAGACTCGAAGCAGAATGCATAGAGGACCACACCAAGCTACTAAGTACAAAAGATGTTCAGAGCTTAATGACATCTTAGCAGCTCAGCACCAACAACAACAACAACTATAACAATAAGAAGTCTGGGCCTGAGGGGTCCTTGTCTAGAGGGACTAAATGAAGTTCTAAGCCTCCTGTGCTTGAAGAGTTCCAGGGGAACTAGGGAAGTTTCAAGGCTGCTGGCCTTGAAGAGTTCTTAGTGAACTGAAGTCCCAAGGCTGCTGGCCTTGAAGGAATCTTAGTGATTCAGGGTGATGCCCTTCCTTAATGGAAATCCTACTAGTTGAAAGTAGAAGAGTGGATTAGGAGCTTGAGTCTCTGAACCACTTAAAACCCCTTGTGTCTTTTACTTTATGTCATTTACATTATGTACATTAACTATTATAACTATTATGTATGTTTTAACCGCTTACCACTAAACTAACTCTACGAACAATGTATGTATGAGTATGAATATATCAATGAAGGGGATCTTTTACTTATTTCGCTGCGCTTGAAAAGATTCTTATGTTTGTCACATGCTAAATTATTAGCAATACAAAATAAACTAGAAAAGTATTTGAAATTAAAAGGATCTATTGAACCCCCCTTCTAGATCTATTGTGCCTACTGGGAACTAACACATAGTCAGTAGGAACATCTCAAAATGAACTACTGATAACCTTGTTAACCACCCAACTCAAAATCGTGGAGCACCTACGATCAAACATCTGATCGTAGTGTAAGAGCAAGAGGACACCACGATTACAACCAAATGTCTAAAGTTGGTAGAGGAACTCCTAAGCAGAAAAGGTCAAATGAGATATCAGTGAAAATCACTTCTAAAATCTTTCATCTGGAAAACGCCTCAGGACAAACCTAACCCTTAGTTCACTCTAAGAGGTTGGTCCTTCCTGAGCTACTTTAACCCAGAAAAAATGCCTATTCAAGCTCATCCCAAGGAACAGGTCAAACAATGATCACAGAGTATATTCTGAAGTGAACTCAATGATCATAGTGCAACCTCAACGATCGTAGAGTAGGCTCGATGATCGCAGACTTCCCAGAGGATACAATGGCTCATGAGGAGCTTAAAAGAACTAGAACATGCTCAACTACTCAGATTGTGTGGAGATAAGATTGAAAAGATGTCCTGCAGACTCACCTCAGAAGTTTAGTGCCTAAACTATCATGAGGTACATCAGTGGTTAAGCCATACAACTTCAAAGATGAGGATTAGTGTCAAATCATCCACTAAAGCATCTCTCAGATGACGATCGTTGAGTCGATAAAGAAAATCGTAGAGTCCATAGCTACCTCAACAAGCTACTCTACGTACTGAAATAATCAATAGCAGAAAAGTCAAATATGAAGGACGGACACGATGGAGGACTTATAGATGATAACTTATCAGCGACTTACAACTGTCCCACTAAGAAACGTGGAAGGAACAGTTACAAGAGGGAAATTCAAATAATTGGCAGTTTCATATTAGCGAGCTCCTCAAAAATCTACAAACCCATCAAATCTATACCTAAGGCAAAACCTAGCTACCTCTAAACAGCCAAAATCTTTGAACAAGTTATCAAAAGCTATCGAACCTTTCTCTACATCTCTTTTCAAAACTCTAAAACTCTCTTCAAAGCCTAAATCTAACAAACCTCAAGCTTCGCCCTAAGTGTATTCAGCTACCTCTTATTAGAAAACTAAAATTAAAAACCCACATACTTTAAACTATTCAAATGGCAGATTGGCGAGTAATCACTGACATTCAGCTTGGAACAAAGACTTTTGAGAAATCTGAGAAGAAGTTCAGAGATGTTCTTGAACTCGTGAAGAAGGCAGGATTCTCTGAATGTCTTGAGGCAAACACACGAATATATGGTGACCTGGTCAAATAGTTTCACTCAAACGCAACCATAAATTCTGGAGTCCTCTCCACCAAGGTTAAGGGTCAGATTCTGAAGCTAAATTCTTCTAACATCAATCAATGCTTAGGCCTTTCTGACCGAGATATGAAGAGCCTGGAAGAGATCGACATTGAAAAAGGTAAGAAGATTATGCAGTACAAAAGAAACCCTAGTCTGAAGGACATGAAGAAAAAGGAGTTTCCTGAAGAATTCGAGTTCCTTGCTGAAATAGTGGGTAAATGTATCTTATGTAAAAAGACAACGCACATGATCACGTGAATGACCAAATTTGAAGATCATGTCTGCTATAGTCCTAAAGGAACACATCAACTTTGGAGTTATCCTGCTTGATCAAATGTCTAAATGGCTGGATAAGGAAGAAAAGAAAAGGTTAACTGAAAAACCACTCACAAATGTTTTTCATCGAAGGTTTTTAAGTATCATCTTGAAGAAAAAGTTAAAGAATAAAATTAAGGATGATGAGGGTGAAATTCTTAATGTTCACAAAGTAATGTCTCCACAGTTGTTTATAAACTGGAAGAAAAATCCAAGGAAAAAAGAGGCTGATAACTACTGGGAGCAATGATAAGTAGGTTTTATACCTACTTATCCGGTATCTATTACTTGAATTAGTTACTTAAACCTATGTTTTTTAGTTACTTTTCATACATTTTATGTTATTTTGTAGTCTATGACATAACATTGGCATGAAGAAGCAAGGAAAAACAATTCGGACATCTTTTGGACTAAAATATGCAAGTAAATACAAGAATAGAAGATTGCAAGGCTTCTAACACCAATTTGGATGCATGTTCTTGGCTTGGAACTTGGATTATACTGTAGAGCTTCTTCTTAGCTTTCCAGAACATCTTGAATCATCCCAATCGGAGTTCGAATGCGAGAGGTATGGCCTTTTTATCAACGAAGATCAAAGCTAAGAGTTCTCATGCTTGCAATTTACACAACATCTACTTCAAGCTCGATTTCAATCTTGTTTCGGCCAGAAGTTCTCAATTCTCAAAGAATGAAAGTTGTAGAGCTTGTCGATAGCTTTGATTTGATAGGTGGCAGGCCCCGTAACTCGTCTCGGATCAAATGTTATGGCCATTTTACCAGAGGATACTGCAGCAGAAAAGTGACCCCCGCCGGGGTGGGCTTTCCCTTCACAAAATGCCCGCCGGGGTGGGCATACCAGCTACAAAACAGTAAGGACCCCCACTGGGGCGGGCCCTTCTAGTTTTTAACCCTGGGTGTATGGGGTCTGTAAAAAAGTTATTTTTTAATAGAATTTGAGTCCAGGAAGGATTGGTTCGATCCGATTGACTCAAGGACTACCAAGAGGACTTAAAGACATGTAAAGAGGCATATAAAAGGAGGAGAATCACATAGATTAGAAGGGGGAGAGAGGATTCTATTAGATTAGATTAGATTAGAATAGGAGAAAATACTAGTTTTTATGAGATTTGGAGATTGAAGTGACTTGGAGACCATTTAAGATTCAAAGTAGGAGCAAGGAGAGAGCATCAAATCTACAGACAATAGATTCTATCTTCTCATCTTCTTTTATTCTTATCTTTTAATGTGTATTAAAGTGTGGATTCTTAGTTTTAATTCAATGAACTAATTCTTTGTTTGAGATTACAATGAATCTTATTGTGTAGTTTATTTTAATATGCTTCGCTATCAATTATTATATTCTATTGTGAGGATTGTCTATTGTGATTTGGACTTAATTGTTTAATTGATTGGCCATCAATTACCATGATAATCTATATGAACTCGAGAGATGAAGTTTAGATTTAGATCTGATCGTGATAACATGTATTTGTGATTTCTGCATAGATGACATTCATGATTCGTGTTTAGGATAGAGATATGCCTTTACGCCATATGTAATCTTATAGAGAACTTGTGCTTTAAATCCTTTTTAATTGTAATTCACATAGAGATATAGTGGATTAGGTAATTAGGGTGTCTTGCTTAATTCTATCATCTTTGGATTTAAGTGAGTATGGGTATTATGCATCGAGAGGTGGTTTTATCTACTTTAGTGTTCTTGATTAACAATTCAGGATAGAGAATAATTAATGAGAAGTGTGTTAACTTAAATGAATCAATAAGTGAAGTTATGATCTTAAATCTCTGTAATCTTAATTTAACTTGTGGAATTTAATAGTAGTTATATTACATAATTTGAAATTCCTTTGTTTAAATAAGATTGAGTTGGTTACGGGTTAGTATTTGGTGATTTTTATTAAACAATTCCTCGTGGGAACGATACTCTACTTTCACTTTATTACTTGTTGACCACGTATACTTGCGTGTTGTGCTGAATTAGATTTTACCCAACAAGTTTTTGGGCGGCTGATTCTTGAGAATTAATTTAATATATCTTTGCCAATATTAGCTTCAATCAAATTAGTCTTAATTTAAAAAAAAATTTCTTTCTTTATTTTTATTTTATTTTATTATCTTCTTATTTTTCTCTCGTTTTAGGTACCATGGCTGGATTCAATTATCAAAGGCCATATTCGAGTATGACTGAACCAAGGGGAGCGGGGATTGATGGACTCAATGTATTTTCTGCATTATCAGCACAACTTGAGGCACTTTCGAGGAGGTTGGACGTTGTTGCAGCCCAACGTAATCAAAGGATAATAAGTACTTGCAATTATTGTGCTGGCAATCACCCGAGTAATTAATGCACCATCAGTCTTGGGCCGGTACAATATGGTGGTAACTGCCTCAACAACTATTCTTATCCTAGTTATCATCAAGTTTAGGGGTATAACCCGAATTCTTCATGGAGCTATAATTATCAAGATCAATACTCTACTCCAAATCCAACATACATGCCGAAATTCTCATATCAACCTCCATTAAAAGAAGAAAAGTCAAAGTTTGAGAAATTACTGTCAAAGGTCATAGCAAACCAAGAGGAGGGGATGATGAGTCAAGAAATATTGAGCCATAATTTTTAGCACCAGATGGAACAACTCATCACCACTTCAACTCATGGTCCTCAATACATGGATTCCAAAACTGAAACAGATAATTCGAGATTGGAGGAATTGTTGTCCAAGTTCATAGCATCAAATGAGGAGAGAGGGATTAATCAAGAGAAGTCAATTCAGAATCTTCAGAATAAGATAGATCAAATGACCAAAGCCGTAAGCAACCTTCCTCCAAACACTTGGCTTTATGACATGGATGATGAAATTGACGGAGAACCCGAACCAAATCTGCGACTGGATGAGCCACAAGATATCGGAAGTGTGGAGACAAAGAGTCAGTTAGATTTGCAAAATCATGCCCACTTGGTAGTCATGTCATCAGTGAAGCTCTTGATGACCTAAGAGCGAGTACAATTTGAATCCATGGTAGGACGAGAAAGAGAAGATACGAAGAGCCCATTGTGTGTGACAAGCTTCCATGCCCCAAAGTGATCACATATACAATGGAGAAAACACCTAGCTGTGGGACGTTCTTGACTGAGATCATACCAAATCAGAGCATGCTAGGTAACTTTGATGCATTGGCCATCACAAATGGGAACCTACCAAAAGCTATATTATTTCCGATGGATGGAGGGTTCCTCAATTATCGAAGAGGAATTGGATAACGTTGACCAGACAAAGTCAGGCTGAAAGACTGTAATTCAAGCGCTAACTGGGAGGCAACCCCAGAATTTTTATATTTATATGCTTTACTAGTTTATTTAGTAGATAGGAATTAATTTGCTTATTAAGTTCTCTTACCAATCCAAATGCTATTCTAATCCATGTTATCTCTCTTAATTGCAGGTATTAGAGGTTCAATGGACAAGAAAAAGATTATGAAAAGGTTATTCAAGTCCAATTCAAGTGTGGTACCCAATTTGTTCCATGTGCATAACTTATTCTCCAAACTTAGCGGACAAGGAGGAGGATTGTTATATTTTCAGGGAAGTCTTCTGCTTTACTTTTTTCTATTTCAGCCATTGAGGATAATGTCTAGTTTAAGTTTGTGGGCATTTTAGTGTTGTATTGCATATAGTTAGTTATTTACATTGTAGTTCGTTATGTTTACGGGTTATTTACATTTAGTTTTTGCATTCAGTTTTTTAAATAAAATAATTTTAAAAATTGATTTTTTTTTTAAAATAGTAGTTAGTTTAATATGTTTATATAGCGTTTAGTACATCTCGCATGAGTCCAGCTGTTTGATATTTACAGTTTGTTTTGGCCAATGATGAGATTGGAATTGGGTAGACAAGTATAGTACTGACTATTAGAGCTTTGATGTGATTTCTTGTTAGGAATTGAGTCTTTTTCTGTTCGAAACTTGTATAATAAGGATAGCACAGTAAAAACATTTTGTTGATTGATTGAGTTTAAATTGATACATAATGGGATTCTGAAGGATAATGCTAGTTTGAATGAAAGAATGACAAGAATAAGTAATGATGAATAAAGTTAGACAAGAACCTAAGTTTGGGGGAATATTTGGGGTATATAAGCTATATAAAAAAAAGAAAAAAAAGTATGAATAAACACCATGGCGTGCTTGTCTAGTTTGTGGCCTTTGTTACTTAAGTAAGTAAGCCCGAGGGGATTGTCTTTACACCTAGCGCCCTAAGGTCTTAATGGTCCGGGAGTCGTTGGTCGAAAGCTCGTTAAGGTACCATTGAAAAGCCTAAGGGAATAAGACATTGCATAGCTATGTGTATATAAACCAAAAAAAATGAATAAAATGGGAAATAAGAGCAAAAAGCCCCCGTAGATGAAAAATAAAGCATTTGTATCTTATGTTAACCCTCAATATTGGTAATTGTTTGATTTTAGTTGGATCTAGCTTGTTTTTGGATTTCTTGAGTTTACACTGTATGATGCCTTCGAAGAGACTTGTTATGTGTTAAATTTGATTTTATATCAGTTAACATTATTGTGGAGCACACACGCACTATATTAGTGATAACAGTCTAAGATTTGATGATTGATTGGGAAATTATTGATTTTTTTGATATGATGTATTATCATGTTTACTTGATTTCTCTAAGGCTGGTTGATTAAACTTGTTTCTGTCATTACTGCTGGATTCGTAAGCATGTAGATTAGTTGCATTGCATAGCATTGTTTTTTTGTGTTTTTACTTGAGGACAAGCAACGGTTTAAGTTTGGGGGTATTTGATAAGTAGGTTTTATACCTACTTATCCGGTATCTATTACTTGAATTAGTTGCTTAAACCTATGTTTCTTAGTTACTTTTCATATATTTTATGTTATTTTGTAGGCTATGACATAGCATTGGCATGAAGAAGCAAGGAAAAGCAATTTGGACATCTTTTGGACTAAAATATGCAAGTAAATACAAGAATGGAAGATTGCAAGGCTTCTAACACCAATTTGGATGCATGTTCTTGGCTTGAAACTTGGATTATACTGTAGAGCTTCTTCTTAGCTTTCCAGAACATCTTGAATCATCCCAATCGGAGTTCGAATGCGAGAGGTATGGCCTTTTTATCAACGAAGATCAAAGCTAAGAGTTCTCATGCTTGCAATTTACACAACATCTATTTCAAGCTCGATTTCGATCTTGTTTTGGCTAGAATTTCTGAATTCTCAAAGAATGAAAGTTGTATAACTCGTCGATAGCTTTGATTTGATAGGTGGCAGGCCTGTAACTCGTCCCGGATCAAAAGTTATGGCCGTTTTACTATAGGACAACTGCGTGAGAAAAGTGACCCTCACGGGCTGGCTTTCCCTTCACAAAATGCTCACTGCCGGGTGCATACCAACTTCAAAATAGTAAGGACCCCCTATTTGGGGGCTTTAGCCTTTTATAACCCCCACCGTATGGGTCTGCGAAGAAAAGTCATTTTTTGTCTGAATTTGAGTCCAAGAAGGATTGGTTCGATCTGATTGACTCAAGGACTTCCAAGAGGACTTAAAGACATGTAAAGAGGCATATAAAAGGAGGAGAATCACATAGATTAGAAGGGGGAGAGAGGATTCCATTAAATTAGATTTAAGTAAAATAGGAGAAAACACTAGTTTTATGAGATTTGGAGATTGAAGCGACTTAGAGACCATTGAAGATTCAAAGTAGGAGCAAGGAGAGAGCATCAAATCTACAGAAAATAGATTCTATCTTCACCTCTTCTTTTATTCTTATCTTTTAATGTGTATTCAAGTGTGGATTCTTAGTTTTAATTCAATGAACTAATTCTTTGTTTGAGATTACAATGAATCTTATTGTGTAGTTTATTTTAATATGCTTCTCTATCAATTATTATGTTCTATTGTGAGGATTGTCTATTGTGATTTGGACTTAATTGTTTAATTGATTGGCCATCAATTACCGTGATAATCTATATGAACTCGAGAGATGAAGTTTAGATTTAGATCTGATCATGATAGCATGTGTTTGTAATTTCTGCATAGATGAAATTCATGATTCGTGTTTAGGATAGAGATATGCCTTTACGCCATATGTAATCTTATAGAGAACTTGTGGTTTAAATTCTTTTTAATTGTAATTCACATAGAGATATAGTGGATTAGGTAATTAGGGTGTCTTGCTTAATTCTATCATCTGTGGATTTAAGTGAGTATGGGTATTATGCATCGAGAGGTGGTTTTATCTACTTTAGTGTTCTTGATTAACAATTCAGGATAGAGAATAATTAATGAGAAGTGTGTTAACTTAAATGAATCAATAAGTGACGTTATGATCTTAAATCTCCGTAATCTTAATTTAACTTGTGGAATTTAATAGTAGTTATATTACATAATTTGAAATTCCTTTGTTTAAATAAGATTGAGTTGGTTACGGGTTAGTATTTGGTGATTTTTATTAAACAATTCGTCGTGGGAACGATACTCTACTTTTACTTTATTACTTGTTGACCACGTATACTTGCGTGTTGTGCGTAATTAGATTTTACCCAACAAGCAGCAACAAAGCCTCGACAAAGAAGAGAAAGGTTCGAGAGGTGGAAAGCAAGTCATCCCATTTTGATGACTCTGTATCAGTAGCAGCCACACCAGCAAAGAAAAGGTCTAAGAGTGTGAAGAATACAGAGGCTCCACCAAGCAGTCTCTCTACTGACAAAAAGTGAAATGGAGTAGGAGAAGAACGAGCATCAACTGCAGAAACCCCAAAGAGAAGAAGGAGTAACAGATTACTCCAAGAGCCATCCAAAAGGAAAACAAAGGTGATGAAGAAATCAGCACCAGTTCCCCAAGAAAGTCCATCCAACAAAGAAGAGGACTTAGATTCAGAAGATGGGAAGGGAACTGAAAGCTCTAAGATTGAACCCTCAAAGAGCAAGTCCAATAATGAGGAAGAAGTTGAATCTATGAAAGGAAGAGCTAAATCTGATGATGAAGAAGAAGAATGTGCAAGCCCTATGGCTAACTCTCGAAGCATCCACTCTGATGATGAAGAAAGGTTGCAAGTTGACACAACTGCATCTCCTACAATAAATGCTCAAACAAGCCCACATGATGATTCTAAAGATGTTGGATCCAAAGAAGGACCTGCCCCTGCTAATGCTGAAAATCAAGAAAGCTTATCTTGTGATTTAAAGGCTTCAGATTCTAAAGAAGAAGAAAAGTCTAACTCTCATATAGCTGAACCTCCAAGGAGAAGAAAGAGCAACAGACTGCTGGCTAAATCTATCGTAAGGAAGCAAGGTGAACACTCCACTGCGATAATTGAAGTCAGTGATGATGAGCCTGACTCTGAGGGAGAAGATGCTGAGGAAGGCACTAATGATAAAAACCAGCATGAATAATTCTCTGATAAATCAGATGAAAAAAGTCAACATGATACAAGCTCAGAAGGTGAAGAAATGGAGAAAGATTCGAGTTCTGCAAATCAGGAATCAGAGGAACCAGCAGACTATCCTGTTCTCTCTCCAGCAAGAATTAGCAGAAGAATAGTGGTGGAAGTGTTTGATGAACCACCAACTGAACCAACAACAAGATGGATAAGTCATGGGAATGAACAACTTCGAGTTATAAGAATGACTACAGATGAGGTGCTTAACAATTGGAAAAATATGGAGTTAGATTGCACAACAATACTGTACAATTCTGAAGATCTTCTAATGAGATGGTTCTTTCCGTGGATGCCTTGGTTAAAAGCGCATACTGATAAAGATGAGAGATACTTCAGCTGGTGTTACTCAACGTTTCTAAACTTGGAGCTGGTATCTCAAAACTTTCCAAGAGTAAAGGAGTTTGCAACCAAGATGATCAATGAGCAGCCTCA
Organism: Panax ginseng; assembly: GCA_020205605.1. Classification (NCBI taxonomy): domain Eukaryota; kingdom Viridiplantae; phylum Streptophyta; class Magnoliopsida; order Apiales; family Araliaceae; genus Panax; species Panax ginseng. The sequence continues at coordinate 87,524,783 of CM035130.1, read as the reverse complement.
CTACAAAGTCTACCGACATGCTGAAAACCACTACATTCCCTACAATTGTAGAGTGGGGTCTGATGGCAGAAGGATCATGTAAGACCCCAACTTTTATGAATAAAGAATAATTTTCTCGAAATATATTTTTGAATATTATGCTATGGATTTGATATAATATTATAGTTGTGGGTAATATTTACAAATTTTGTAAAGTAAGCAAGTGGTTATATAATATTCGATTGGTCGGGGAATATTCATTTTAATAGGAAATATTAAATGACCAAGACAATCATTAGTGGACCCCACAACGGAAGTATTATCATAGTTAGAAAATGACATAATTATCTTTTATAAAAATAACTAGTGAAAAGTTTTACTGTTCAACCGTTGAACTACCCGGTAGTAAAAAATGCGAATACGTGTGGTTGCATAGTAGCAGTACCGGTATTGATTATTGATGCTTACATAAGAAGTCACTCGGTTATACTCAATTATTACTACATAGATAATTGTTTGCATCATCTCTCATATTATTGATTCGATTATTGTCATAGTATCATCCGCATAATATGATATATTATTAAATCAATAATTGAGACGACAAAGTTATTCATATTATTAAATTGCAATATTTACAATGTCTAGAAGTTCATCGAGGAGAGGTTTGGTCATCTAATTGCGGCGCCAATAAGGAGAAATCCTTATCGGAAAGCCCCCCCTCTTCCAGGAACGACTTTGGTTGTTAAATATTGTGAGTTATAATATTAATGATGAATAAATTCGTGTTGATTAAAGATGAAATTGATAGTTCCATTGTGTTGGAATTATTAGTGTTAATGGAAATTGACATTTATTCCGATATTAATTGATGTCTGGAAGTTTTACTGACCAGTCGGGTAATTAATCGGATAAATGAGCAATTAATTGCTATTAATTCACATGATTATAACTATTTGTTCACATGTGTGTACTATTGGTTCACATTCTTGTACTATTAGGGGAGTTGGTGCAATATTGATAATACTTGCATGACTAAGTTAAAAATGGAGGTATAGATGGAGGTACTATACTGTAATTCGTATTTTCACATAATTATAACTATTGATTCACATGATTGAACTATTGATTCACATTATTTACTATTAGGGGAGGTGGTGCAAGTTTGATAATACTTTCAGGACTAAATTAAAAATGAAAGAAAAGTTGAAGGTATTGTAATAAAAAAATTTGGAGCCCCAAAACGTGCAATTATCGAAACTATATTTTCCTATAAATAGAAGCTCATTCTTCCTTCATTTCTCACCAATTCAATAAAGCTTTAGAGCAATTATTATAGAGAGAAATTATAGAAAGAAAGAAGAAGAGAAGTCTACTACTCACTATTCCAATATCCAGTTTCTTTTAAGGTAAGGGGTATTATTTCTTTCGTATTCATAAAGAGAGCTTCTGTTATTCCATTCTTTATTATTATGTTGGAATAACCTGTGTATGTGAAGTACCGCATACATGGTGAAATTCTTCTGTTATTCCATTCTTTATTATTTTGTTAGAATATCCTGTCTGTGCGGATTACGCTAGACCTGGTTTCATTCATTATCATTTCATTGGAATAACTCGTCTGCATTTTATCATCGCATGCATGGTGAATTCTTTGTTATTCCATTCTTTATTATTTCGTTGGACTATCCATGCTCATGCGGATTACGCTAGACACGGGTTCCATTCTTTATTATTCGTTGGAATAACTCGTCTGCAAGGCCTATCGCATGCATGGTGAATTCTTCTGTTATTCCATTCCTTATTATTTTGTTGGAATATCCCGTCTGTGCGGATTACGCATGACCTGGTTCAATTCTTTATTATTCTGTTGGAATAACATGTCTATGTGGATTATCACATGTATGATGAATGATCCTTCGTATTCATTCCTTATTAAATTGTGAAAATGATCTGTCTAAGTGGGTTACCGCATGGCGGGTGAAAATCCATTTGCAGTTTCATATATTTTATGATACTCATTTAGTTAAAGTTTTGGCTTCTATACTCCATGAAATTAGTAGAATATCCTGGATAGCACTACACCAAAAATGGCCTCTAGTGAAGGACAAATCCTTCACTAGAGGCCCTATATCACTCACAAGTGATTTTTTGCGAAGAAATATTTCCTTCACACGAGTGCTCGCATTAGACCTCCTCGCAATTGGGTATCCTTCGCTAAGTAGTAACTAAATGTTTTTTGTGAAGGATATATTGTGAATAACTTTTTTATTCACAAATTGTATTTTGTAATGGAATATTGTTATTTAGTGAAAGATTGGTTTCCTTCACAAATAATATTTTAAGAATGACTATTTGAAATTAGTGAATAACTTTATTCCCTCACAAATAATATATTGTGAAGAACAAATTTATTTAACGAGAGAAAATTTTCCTTCACTAATTATAAATTGAGAATGTATCTTCAAATTAGTGAGGAAAATAATCCTTCACAAATTATAAATTTATAAATAAAAAATTAATTGCTAAATAATCAAAATTCATTGAAAATTATAATTAATATTCAAATCAGTAATTTCATATTTATTATTATTATTATTATTATTATTATTATTATTATTATTATTATTATTATTATTATTATTATTATTAATCTCTATAAGAAATATTAAATTTATTTATTTATTGCTAAATTTGTTTGTATATTAAATTGCAAAAAATTACAAATAATACATTAAAACCAATACATTAGTTTCTTCTCCCGTGTGACTAAAAGCCCCAAACAAAACTAGGAAACAAAAACCTAACCTATAATAAATGACATTACATTCCGAGACTAGGATTTTAGAAACAACTAACAAGCTATAATTACCAGACTCTCGCTTATAGCTGTCGTAGCAATGACACCCAAACGCTCCTCAATATCCTCGAGCTCTCACCTAATGATCTCCTCATAGTAACTCTTAACAAAGCACCATCGAGTATATGTGACCCCCCAGCATCCTTCTTGTGCTCGATGAATTTAAAGAAAATAAAAGGCTTGAGAATGAGAACCACCGGATATATTTTCCTTACGGGAAGGTACTCTAATAGCTTCGAGGACTATCCTCTTTCGCCATCGGCGTCGATATTCTCTTTGCTTCATAGGACTAGCCACTTGGATGTAATTGGCAATCTTATTGAAGGCATCGCCATTTGCTCCTACATTTCTCTGCTCTACCCACACCGAGATTGAAGCCTTTCTACGCAATCCCTGCATCAAGATAAGATTTTATGGGCATGTTTTTTGTAGGACACTGTGGTAATTCTTGTGCTTGTGGTCAGCTTAGCTGATGCTGCTTCAAGCAACAATTGTGTGAGACTTTCTGCTAAATTGTGTGGGACTTTCTGCTGCCTGCAGTAGGTGGTATTGTATCTGTTAAGCAAATAGAAGAAGGACAATAACTTTTGAATGATAGCCATCTCATGAATATATATAGTTAATGCAAACTCAAAAAAAAAAAAAAGACTCCAAACGGGGGTTAAGTCATAAGTGTGTACCGATAAACCATCTATAAGATGATGAGTTTCTCTTTCCATCTTTGGTCGTGACGTTGAGACAAAAATGGTGTTTACGATTTACAATCAAGTTATTGAGTACAATACTATCAGCAGGACAAGATATCAAAGTTTGGCCATCAACCTGCACAAGTACCAGTTATATTCCACTTGGTTCCTCTAGGTGCAAGGAAATGAGCTGGTCGCTATAAAAAACACTTGTCGAAAAATAACAACAATTATGGACTTTAATAACAACAATCAACAATTTTGAGATAAATTTGATGAATATATAAACCCAATAAAATATGCAATATAACAAGCGACCAAAATTCTTATGAAAATCTTTAGTAGTTTTTGACAAGTAAAATCAGCTAAAGAGATAATAAATAAAAATAAATTAAACTCCACTTTCATGGAATCAAGACAATTTAACAATAACCTCAAAATTGGGTCTTTTAGACAAAACAGTCCACTTAGGACTTTTGTCAAACATGTGGTGTGCACAGTTTTGTGTTACCAAATTCAAAGCTATTAGTTTATATCATAAACCCATTTTATCCCCCTTATTACTCCACAGCCCAACCTATCTCCTTATGTCTAAATTCAGTCCATAGCAGTCAAATACACAGTTAAATGTATGTGCATCCAAGTAGTTAACAACTAACTAGTTTACTCTTTTTCAAAAGTTCACTTCCTTTTGATTCAAATGTAATATGCCATATAACAGCCCCATCTTTTTTAATCATGATCTCTATAATCAATTAGTATCACTCCAGTTAAGCTTGCATATATTGTCCAGAAAACGGCTGCAATAGTTAGTTTATAATTATTTATTGATGGATAACGACTGCATATATTGTCCAGAAATGGAGACATCTGCTTGCATTTCGGGTCTGATGCCACTTTAAAAAGAACCACAGAAGCACCTGCAGTTTCAGGTTAAGATCTTCTGCACATGGTAAACTAAAATAGAATTCCTAACAAGGCACAAGGCCAATAAGACTTGCTGGGAGAAGATATTGCAGCTCTGAACTGCTCGACACCTGATACCAACTCAACTTCTCCACCGAATTTCATATTATGAACTACTTCTCCACGGGATTTCTTCAACGCAACCTGGGCATGGAACAAAGATTCAGCAACATCATTGTCATTTGGAAGTTCCTTCCTCAACACCTCATAATCACTGACAGCTTCAACCCATCGTTCAAGCTGCAATAAAATTTAGAACATATAAAAGTACATCAGTCATTCACACAACATTGTTTAACAAATTTTAAAGATGAAACAGAGGTTAAGAAGCCATCTTACCTTGCTGTTTGAAGCAGCCCTTCGCAGAAGTGCTTTTGTGTAATTTGGCTGGATATGAAGAGCTTGGTTGCAATCATCAAGAGATCGCTCCCATTTCTCAAGCTTATACCAACAAGCAGCTCTGTTGCAGTAAAGAACTGAGCTGGAAGGATTAAGCCTGAGACCTTCCCCATAAGCTGCGCAAGTTTCGGTGAACCTTTCAGACTTATAAAGATCATTCTCGCGAGCACGAGCTCTCGCCACCGCTCTGACATTGTTGAGCAAAACTGATACCTCAATGCTTTGGGGATCAATTTGTCCTGCTTTCTCAACAGCTATAACAGCATTCTCAAACCTGCAATCATCCACTCTCATTCTTTACCTGAGCCATAAATTTCTCCTCTCACATAAAATTAATAGTTTCTGAACTCACCTTCCCAGTGACATCTCAACCTGAGCACGGACAAAAAATGGATAGGCTTCAGAAAGCGTTCCAAAAAACTTTGTCTGGGAACAGGACGGGGAAGAAGTTTCAAATTTAGGAACATTTGAAATGCTCAATTCTGCATCATCTAATTGGCGTAGCTTCAAAAGTGCTTCCGCTCTACCGGCAAATAGCTGTCAATTCAATTTTTACAAGTTCAGTCAAGCTATTTTCCTTCATTGAAGATATGTCAGCTACAGTAGAAAGAAATTTCAGTCACTGCCTTACCTGAGGAGAAGAGTCGGCTCCGGAAGCAATTGCAGCGTCAACTTCCCTCAACACACTTTTCCAATCACCAATCCTTCGGGCATCAGTGCACTTGCATAAATGCTTCTCTACTGCTTGCAACTTCTGCAGCTCAATTGGATCTGGTTGGAACCCTAGAAAACATATGTGCCTCCTAGCATTTTCAACCTGTCCTAAACTTAAACGCACAAAATCATGTTCCAGTTTGTTCACTCCAAAGTATAATGTGGAGCTGCACAACAATAAGAGCTAGATTCTGAGCTTCATATCCTGCAAATAACAACAATAATGAGGATTCAAAGTAACCCGTCATGGCATCTTTTAATTATAACTAAAAAAACTATCGCCCATAAGCATCAAAATTTAGGAACCAATTACAGTATTTACAACAATTCCCACTTACGTTTATGGGTTTTCAAGTCCCCCAACACACAAACACGAAGCTAAGTACTAGAGGAAGTATGAACACATAACAAGTTTAGTTTGGTCACTATTCAGTCTTGATCTGATCGCTGACTATTGGTCATAACAGTTGAGAAAAAGCTGTTATGAGCCAGAATTTGTTAACCCCGATTGAGAAAATTCAGATGAGAATCAAATATTGAAAACCCATTTTAGAATTTCATGGGAATCCGCCCAATTTTTCCATGTCAAATCCAATGCCCCAACTGGGGTAGAATAATTTCAAACATGAACATCAATACAAAAAACTGACATTTTAAGCCTCATAATAGTAATCAACACACAAACCACAATTCAATGATAAACATATCCAAATCGGAGAACAAAATATGGCCATAATAATAAATTGAACTAAGTTGAAAAAGGGGGGGAAGTTAAGAAAAGATTCAACCACAACTCTTGAAACTCACTAGCAAGTGCACACACCCACACAGAGTTATATATATAAAGAGAGAACCTTCTCAGGGGAGATATCATCAAAGACATTCACAGTACCCCCATAAAAGATGGTCAACTGAGCAGGAGCTCGGAGGTCTTCAAATTGAACCTTGAAAAGAAAGAGAATAATCCAAGTATAAAACTATTTCCAATTAAATGATTTTTCATTTTAGAGCCCAATTCTTTAAGTTATATATCTATTGACAAATTTAGCAGAAAAGAAAATGAATCGATTAAATAAAATTATCCTCACCATGGTTCAGTTGTCCCTGCCACGGAACCAATGGAAGGAAGAATTGAATGAGGGGCAGTGATAGGAATTCCTCCAAGAAAATGTGCCTTTGTGGGAGAAGCTGTGAAGTTCTGACCAGCACTAGCAAATTGTGCCTTAAAGAAAGGGTTGTTCATGGAAAGTGAAAATCCTTGGTTAAAGCCCAGAAGCACCTTCACATCAAGGGGAAGATGCACAGAGTACTTCATAGGTTCTGCTCTGACATTTCTTCTAACATTCAGAAGAAAATGACTGAACGATAATAAAGGCTGCATTTATACACATATCACTTGAATTTAAAACTGGATCATATTAATAAATATAAAGGAAAAATTCATCTAGCATATCCCTTGCTAGTGGAATTTAAATTGGTCAAAGTATTAAGAGATCTAGCATTCATTCAATGGGCAGGGCAAAACAAGATAAGCAATGCTAGTATTCTTGCTGCAAATTCAACACAACGTACGTCAAGCTAGCATTTGTAATGATGAATCAATAAAAGATACAACATTCAACAGAGCAAGCCCAATTTTAGAATATAAACTTGATGATACATGCCATTCTGAATATATAACCACATTAAATTAGCCTGAATGGACCTTATCAACAACATAATTTGGTAAATAAAATCATGATATTCACCTGCTTGGACATATCTAAATAACTCAATGCCATGTTAATGATTTTAAGAAAATCTAATTAACAAAGCAGATACAAGTGGCAAAATCTTGATATCCACCATATGTACATATGAACACATACAGACAATTAATTGACAGTGGGTGTATGTATACTGTGGTCTGTGTGTGATAATGTGTGTGTGTGAGTATAGCAGTGGGTGGGTGTATGTGTGCGAGTATAACAGTGGGTGTGAGAGTAACTTACCAAATAACCAAATCAAACCCAAATCAAACCCAAATCAAGCCTCCTCCTTACGCCTCCTTACGCCCAAATCAAGCCTTCTCCATTCACCTCCTCGCGCCCAAATCCTCCATTCTTTTCCTCGTTGTGTATGTATATGTGGGTAGTGGAGAGGAAGAGGGAAAGGAAGTGAGAGACGGAATCGTCGCCGGTGAAGAAGAAAAAGGAGTCGCCACTGAAGAGGGAGAGGGAAAAGGGAATCGCAGGTGGGAGGGAAGAGAGCAAGCGCAACAAAAGGGGGAATAAAAATGTAATCGTTCAGCTAGGGCTTATAAACTCTGTTTCACGCTTATAGCTCCTTTCCAGATCAAGTACAGAAACTCCTAAATAAATTAGGGACTCTGTTTAAAAAAAAATTAGGAGTTTGATTTTAACTTATAAATATAATAAAAATAACTAATATTTTAAATTCTTTAAAAAGTAATATTGTAAATAAAATTATTATTTCAAAAACCTAAATAGATTTTAATTTAAATTTTAGGATGCCATAAATTAGTTAATAACAAATTGAAATATAACTCTTTTGTGGAACAGAAAAGTAATAATTTAAAACATTTGTGATTTGTTCTACAAAAAGAGGCTTAATTATTATAATTTTTTCAGTTTATAATATATTAAAATTTGAATTATTGTAAATTAATTTTTAATTTATTATTATAAATTATTTAAAAGAATTATTAAGAATAAAATTGTATTTTAAAAAATTAATTGCATTAGAATTTTAGTTGTAGGATATCATAAATTAACTAAGAATAAAACTCAAACTTAACTCTTTTTACAAAATAGATGAGTAATTTTTTAGAATTTGAATTATTTAATGTATTTATATTATAATTTATATTCACCACAATTAATTCAAAAAAAAATTATTTAGAACAAAATAGCGACCAAATTTATCCCTCACAAAAAACTTCTGAATAATGATATATAGTGAGTAATAATTCCTTCACTAAATAGATTTTTTTCTCGCAAATTTTCATCATAAATTGACTCCAAAAATCTTTCTATCACCCCAATTTTGCGAGAAAAAAAATATAAATTGTGAAGGATGTTTCTTTCGCTAATAACTATATTATCACTATACTTTTTTCCTTCACTATTCCTTCGCTAAACAACTTCTCACGTGAAGGAATAAATTCCTTCACAAAATTTCCTCCGCTAGAGTTCATTTTTGGTGTAGTGATATTTGCGCTTCATCTAGTATCTTTTCATGGAAATATTCTTCTAAGCATTCTTGAATTTTACTCCACAAAGCAGTATCATGTTGACAATTTGGACGTAATTGATTTCAAGATAAATTAACTTATAAATTTTTAAAATTTATTCTTGAACTTATTTTATTGAATTATTATGTCATTGTCATCATCCTCATACGTATATTGTGATGAAAGTCATCTTTGGCTTACGTGCATAGATGGACTTGGTATGATTATGACCAGGGATTATTCAGTATAATCTTGACCTGTAATGTTATAAATGATGTGGTAAAAGTCCTCAGTAGCCTGTAGTGCATTGATGGATAGTTTTTGGTATGATTATGACCAGAGATTATTTGGTATAGTCATGACCATTGATGATTTAATGAATATCCTCGCCAAGAGTGAAGTAGAGATGACTCGATGATGTGTTTTATTTATTGTTTGAGTCTCGCCGATAAAAATTGATAAAAATATTTTAAATCATAGAAGATAGTAGATATCATTCTCTACTTGACTCTTCTAATGGATTGCTTATTCCACTGCAGTTAAACTTGATGTCTATTGTATTTTATCAGTTTAACATTGTTGAAGACTAATGATAATTTATTCTGCATTATCTTAGTCATAATATTTCTTACTGGGCTAGTTGAGCTCACCATTTCTTTCATTCTCCTCTTCAGGAAATGAGAACGTAGTCGGGACTAGTCGGGGAACGGAGTGATGGTCCAGATGATAGCATTAGTAGTCCTCACTATTCTGTTAAATAGTGTGAAAATAAATGTAACGGAGTGAACGTCTTGCTAGCATATACATTATGATCGAGACCTAAGATTCACTTCAAGATTTTGGGTTAGTTTGCAAAAAGCTATGGGCACGAATTTACGATTTAGTTCGGCATATCATCCTCAAATGGATGGGCAGTCGGAAAGGACTATTCAAACTCTTAAAGATTTATTAAGATTTTGTGTCCTTGACTTCAAGGGAAGTTGGGACAAGTTCTTACCATTGGTGGAGTTTTCCTACAACAATAGTTATCAAGCAAGTATTCGCATGGCTCCATTTGAGGCGTTGTATGGAAGAAAGTGTCGTTCTCCAGTATGCTGGGATGAGGTGGGTGAAGAAACGTTGTTGGGACCGGATTTGGTACGTATGACTACGGAAAAGATTTAAACGATCCGACAACGTATAAAAACCTCACAAGATCGACAAAAGATTTATGCTGATCTTCATCGAAAAGACGTGGAATTCAATATTGGAGATCATGTGTTGTTATGTGTTGCTCCATGAAAAGGAGTTACAAGATTTGGAAAGAGAGGAAAACTCAATCCTCGATTCATTGGCCCATTTTTAATCCTCGATCGAGTAGGAACTGTGGCCTATAGACTCGCCTTACCGCCAAGTATGTCTCGTATTCATAACGTTTTTCACATATCTATGTTACGTAAATATGTGAAAGACCCGAACCATATTATTGAATTAGAACCAGACGAGATAGAAGAAGATTTAACGTATGAAGAGTTACCTGTTAAAATCTTGGATAAGAAGGATCATATTCTACGCTCTAAAGTTATACCCCAAGTCAAAGTTTTGTGGAGAAACCACGATGTGGAGGAAATGACCTGGGAGTTAGAATCTGAGATGAAATTAAGGTATCCTCACCTCTTCGACATACCAGGTACGCACCCTAATTTCGAGGATGAAATTTCATAAGAAGGGGAGGTTGTAAGACCCCCACTTTTATGAATAAAGAATAATTTTCTCAAAATATATTTTTGAATATTATGGTGTGGATTTGATATAATGTTATAGTTGTGGGTAATATTTACAATTTTGCAAAGTAAGCAAGTGGTTATGTAATATTCGATTGGTCGGGGAATATTCGTTTTAACAGGGGATATTCGTACGATGACACAATCATTGGTGGACCCCACAACGGAAGTATTGTCGTAGTTAGAAAATGACATAATTATCTTTGTATAAAAATAACGACGGAAGTTTTACCATTAAACTGTTGAACTACCCGGTAGTAAAAGTACAGTAATACGCGTGATTGCATAGTACCACACGGTATTGATTATTGATGCTTACGTGAGAAGTCACTCAGTTATACTCAATTATTACTACTGATGAATTCACGCATCATATCTCTCATATTATTGATTCGATTATTGTCACAAAGATCATCTCGCATAATATGATATATTATTAAATCAATAATTGAGACGACAAAGTTATTCATATTATTAAATTGCAATATTTACAATGTCTAGAAGTTCACAAGGAGAGGTTTGGTCATCTAATTCTTGGCGTCAATAAAGAGAAATCCTCATCGGAAAGCCCCCTCTTTCCTGGGAACGACCTGGTTGTTAAATATTGTGAGTTATAATATTAATGATGAATAAGTTCGTGTTGATTAAAGATGAAATTGATAGTTGTATTGTGTTGAAATTATTAGTGTTAGTGGAAATCGACATTTATTCCGATATTAATTGATGTTTGGAAGTTTTACTGACCAGTCGGGTAATTAATCGGATAAATGAGCAATTAATTACTATTAATTCACATGATTATAACTATTTGTTCACATGTGTGTACTATTGGTTCACATTCTTGTACTATTAGGGGAGTTGGTGCAAGATTGATAATACTTGCATGACTAAGTTAAAAATAGAGGTATAGATGGAGGTACTATACTGTAATTCGTATTTTCACATGATTATAACTATTGATTCACATGATTGAACTATTGATTCATATTATTTACTATTAGGGGAGGTGGTGCAAATTTGATAATACTTGCAGGACTAAATTAAAAATGAAAGAAAAGTTGAAGGTATTGTACTATAATATTTCGAGCCCCAAAACGTGCAATTATCGAAACTATATTTTCCTATAAATAGAAGCTCATTCTTCCTTCATTTCTCACCAATTCACTAAAGCTTTAGAGCAATTATTATAGAGAGAAATTATAGAGAGAAAGAAGAAGAGAAGTCTGCTACTTCACTATTCTAATATTCAGTTTCTTTTAAGGTAAGGGGTATTATTTCTTTCGTATTCATGAAGAGAGCTTCTGTTATTCTATTCTTTATTATTATGTTGGAATAACCTGTCTATGCAAAATACCGCATACGTGGTGAAATTCTTCTGTTATTCCATTCTTTATTATTTTGTTGGAATATCTTGTCTGTGCGGATTACGCTAGACCTGGTTCCATTCTTTATTATTCTGTTGGAATAACTTGTCTGTGCGGTCTATCGCATGCATGGTGAATTCTTTGTTATTCCATTCTTTATTATTCATTGAAATATCCCGTCTGCATGCAAATTACGCTTAAACCCGGGTTCCATTCTTTATTATTACATTGGAATAACTCGTCATGCATGGCCTATCACATGTATGGTGAATTCTTCTATTATTCCATTCCTTATTATTTTGTTGGAATATCTTGTCTGTGCGGATTACGCATGACCTGGTTCCATTATTTATTATTCTGTTGGAATAACCTGTCTATGTGGATTATCACATGCATGGTGAATGATCCTTCGTATTCATTCCTTATTAAATTATGGAAATGATCTATCTATGTGGATTACCGCATGACGGGTGAAAATCCATTTGCAGTTTTATATTTTCTATGATACTCATTTGGTTAAAGTTTTGGCTTCTATATACTCCATGAAATTAGTACATATCCTGGATATTTGCGCTTCATCCGGTATCTTTTCATGGAAATATTCTTCTGAGCATTCTTGAATTTTACTCCATAAAGCAGTATCATGTTGTCAATTTGGACGTAATTGATTTCAAGATAAATTAACTTATAAATCTTTAAAATTTATTCTTGAACTTGTTTTATTAAATTATTATGTCATTGTCATCATCCTCATGCTTATATTGTGATGAAAGTCATCTTTGGCTTACGTGCATAGATGGACTTGGTATGATTATGACCAGGAATTATTCGGTATAATCATGACCTATAATGTTATAAATGATGTGGTAAAAATCCTCAGTAGCCTGTAGTGCATTGATGGATAGTTTTTGGTATGATTATGACCAGGGATTATTCGGTATAGTCATGACCATTGATGATTTAATGAATATCCTTGGCCCGTAGTACAGGGATGACTCGATGATGTGGTTTATTTATTATTGTCGAGTCTCAAATGATTAAAATTGATGAAAACATTTTAAATCATAGAAGATAGTAGATATCATTCTCTACTTGACTCTTCTAATGGATTGTTTATTTCACGCAGCTTAAACTTGATGTCTATTGTATTTTATCGGTTTAACATTGTTGAAGACTAATGATAATTTATTCGCATTATCTTAGTCATAATATTTAAAGATTGGGCTAGTTGAGCTCACCCTTTCTTTCTTTATTCTCTTGAAATGAGAACGTAGCAAGGGACTAGTCGGGGAACGGAGTGATCGGTCCATATGATAGCATTAGTAGTCCTCACTATTACATTAAATAGTGTGACAATAAATGTAATGAGGACTCCATTGAGTGTGGATATTGTCTAGATGGCAATATTCTTATTAAAACTCTTAGATTATGTTTAGTCGATTTTTTTACACGCATCGTTGTATAATTAAGTTGTATTTGAATTTTATACCATGTATTTGGCGACTCAAGATGGGTGATGTATACCTATTTTGGGGGCGTCATAGATCATGCCCAAGGAGAAGATCATAGAGTCTCTTCACTCTACCATTGAAGATGTTAAAGTTCAAATTGAGAAGCTTCCCTCTGATCAAACACAGTTGTCTAATATTCCTTCATCCTCCAACAATGATTGACACTCAACGATTTATCAGATTCTCAATGCTTTCGAAAATCTGTCTAAAAATGAAAATCATGGAGTCCAGTTTGATGTTCAACAGAAGCCTACCCAGCCACATGACCAATCTCCTATGGAGTAGGAGTTACTGATGAGTTGGTTAAGCAGATGTCCATCATCACTAAATGGTCAAAGATGTTGACAAAAGCAGGAGACGATGCAGCTCACGGCAAACTACAAGCCACTATATCTGATATATCTCTCAAAATCAAATAGAGAGATCAAATCTATCTAAAGGCTATATATGATCAGAAAGCCAAAGCTCTACGAGCACAGAAGGCCAATGAAGAGAAAATTCTATCCCTCTCTGACAAGATTGAAAATCTGCATCAGTCTCTTTCCCTACAGCTTGAGCTGAGCCAACAAGAATTTAAGATGGAGGTTGGTAACTCATCTTACTTGATGGAACAACTTATGTCCAACATGGAGTAGCTTTCACAAGTGATTAATGACAAAAAGGGGGAGAAAAAGAGGTATAGAAAGAGGCATTCAAGGAAGAGCAAAGAGAGCAGAAGTAAAGAACACAAGAAGGCTAAGAAAAAAGGCAAGGAAGAAGATAACAGCAGCAGAAGCAAAATCATCATCTGAGGGGGAGCCAGAAAAAGAAGAAGAGCATGAGTCCTAGGGGGAGCAGGAGCAAAGAGATCAAACAGATGAATAATTGATCAACATACATCTTGGAAACTCACATGGATCCAAAGAGGTACATCTCTAACTAGTTAGGTATGTTCTGGATCGAGGATGCAAAGTGTCATAGTTTATGTAGTCCCATATCATTATCAAATGACATTCATGGTTATCTATTTTTAGAAATACAGCTGCTCACTGTATATAAGATTCATTCATATCATGCATATGCACTTATTGTTTTTGTCATAATCAAATAGGGGGAGATTGTTTGGAATAAGCATGTGAATGATATTCCTACATATGTATGATTTGATTATGATATAAATGAATGGATATGCAAGTATGTTTGCATTAAGAAAAGCTGTAAAGTCCTTTAATAGATAATAGGAACATATGTACAAGGACTTAGAATGAATTGATCAAATATGTTAGGTTGATCCTACATAAGCAAAACAACTTTGTAAAGTCCTTAAAAAGAAATGATGTATAAGGACTATAAATATAAAAAGATCAAGCTTGTTAGGTTGATCTTAAAACATAATAGATAGGCTTGTCTGATCGTCGAGCACTACACCAGAAATCGTAGTCTTCTAGGAGAGTCAAGGAAAACTCGAGAGCTATCAAGGCAGAATCGTAGTCTACAAGATAGTAGATCTTGGAGTTCGTAGACTGCCAGGAGCGACGAGGAAGGATCGTAGTGTGTCAAGAAGAACATCCTCGGAGCCATAGTCTGCTGAGGATGTCATGTTCAGAATCATAGAGACAACCTGTCTACGAGCCGATCGATCATCTGCCGAAGCCAAGTCAAGAATCATAGACCAGACTCGGAGTCGTAGAGTCTACTGATCAAATCAGAGGCAGAGATCGTAGTCGAGCAAGATCAGATGAAGACAACAAGCATAAAGACAAAAATTATAGAGTGTCAAGATCTGACCTCGGAGTCGTAGTGTCTGCATAACCAAATCTGAATCGTAGAGTGCAGAACTAAGGCTTAAATAGAAGTGCTCACAACACCAAGACAAAATTGTAAAGTAAACATGATTCTCAACAAATGAGCACTCCTAGAATATCCAAAGGATGAAGCCTCTGGTCCGAGCTGCAAAGATATATTTCACCTGAAGTGAACCAGAGTGAACTCAACAGATGGCTAGCAAGCTAATAAAAGATCTAAGCACCAACCCAATCAGCATCCAGATTGAGTTGTAAAGTCATTGAAGATGAATTTGTTTATAAGTTGATCAAAAGAAGACTTCAGCAAAAGTGACTGAATAAGGAAAAGTCAGCAAGAGCAGTTGCTATCAAATGAACAGAAGACAAAGGTCTTGGGGTCAACCAGGATCGTAGTGTTTGCCAAGCTAAAGAAGGAACTGATGAAGTGCACATAAAGATACTGGTCGGTTTATGAAGAACAAGGCTAAAGTGATTAAGCATGGGTCAGTCCATTGATAATAAGTGAACGGGAGATCACAAGGAGAAAGCGAGCTGGGCATGCCATAAATCTGAGGTGTCTTTCTATTTAGAAGAGACCAGAATTAGGAGTCAAGCTATCAGTTCTTGAGACCAGTCAAGGCAAACAGAAGTATTGAAGCACTGCACAAATGAAGAAAGAAGTGTTCTACATTGAAGATCAAATGAACACTCTTCAGGATCGTAGTGTTGTCTCAATCGCTAGATGAGAAACATTCAACTTGACACTACGATCAAGTCCAAGAACATATGCTTCAGAATCGTAGAGTTCTGTCATTTGAAGATTGAAGCATTGGCAACAGTTCAATCTGAAAACTAATATTTGAACATTGCTAGTTGAGAGCATTGATGCAAAAGGACAATCTCTGATGTTCTAATCGAGAAGTCAGAAAGAAGAAATAAAGAAGACTACCTGCTCGAGGCATCAAAGTGACATCTCTGATTGGGTAGGTGAAATAGTAGACTGCAGTATCAGAAAGATGAAAAAGGGGATGTCATGTCACATCTACAGTTTACACCAAATAACTCGAGATCTGCAAAGTAATTCGAATAACTTTCAATGGCTATATCCCAACGGGAAGACTGGGAAGGAGTATAAATAAGCCAGAAGCTTCAAGGATCAAAAGGTTGCTAAAGATGCAGAATCATTGAGTTATTGTAATGTTATTGTTGACTCTACGAGTTCCACCAGAACTAAATAGAATAAGTTTTAGTGACAGTGAGACTACAAAGGCCTTGAAGAAGGAATCGAACAGACTAAAGCTTCACTCAACAAAGATGAGAATGCCACTAAAGATGCAGCTAAGCTGAGAGCCAAGAAGGCCAAAAAGATAACATTCAGAAAAGTGGCAAAGTACAAAGAAGATCAAGAGAGCCACTCTACAGATCATCATGAACCAATAGCTAAAAAAGAACAGATGCAGAATCATGTCTGCAACACATTCAAGAAGGGTTTAGGGATTGCTAAGTGCCAGACGAAGTCTACCAAAAGCTCAGAGACTTAGTAAATCCAGATGGTGATGGTGCATAGCTGACATTAGATGAAGATGAGCAGAAAAGAGTGAAGATCAGATGCACCAGAGAAGATGTGGTTCAGACTCAAAGAAGAATGCAAAGAGGACCACCCCAAGCTTCTAAGTACAAAAGATGTTCAAGCTTAAAGACATCTTAGCAGCTCAGCACCAACAACAACAATTCCAACAAGTAGCCAGGGCCTGAGGGGTCCTTGTCTGGAAGGACTAAATGAAGTTCCAAGCCTGATGGGCTTGAAGAGCTCCTAGGGAACTATAGGAGTTCCAAACCTGCTGGGCTTGAAGAGTTCTAAGTGAAGTGAAGTTTCAAGGCTGCTGGCCTTGAAGGAATCTTAGTGATTCAGGGTGATGCTCTTCCTTAGTGGAAATACTGCTAGTTGAAAGCAGAAGAGTGGATTAGGAGCTTGAGTCTCTGAACCACTTAAAATCCCTTGTGTCATTTACTTTATGTCATTTACATTATGTACTTAACTGCTATAACTGTTATGTATGTATTAACTGCTTACAACTTAACTAACTCTAAGAACAATGTATGAATGATTATGAATATATCAATGAAGGGGATATTTTACTTATTCCGCTGTGCTTGAAAAGATTCTTATGTTTGTTAAATGCTAATTCATTAGCAATACAAAATAAACATGAAAAGTATTTGAAATTAAAAAGAATCTATTCAACCCCCCTTCTAGATCTATTGTGTGCCTACTGGGAACTAACACATTGCATTAATGAGGATTAGAAAGATTTGGCCGGCGGTGGACAAAGGTGATGGGATCAGCAGGTAAGCTACATGCTGAGGGATGGTGTCAGGGAGGTCAGTGGCACGCAAAACCAGATTTGGAGTATATGAGGACCGGATACAACACCATTGAAGGTAACTGATATTTTTATCCTATCAACACACTAGAATTCTTATCCTCTGTTATAAACCTTGTATCTGCCTGTACTAAGTTTTACGCCAGAGCTATCCTCCGACGGTCTAAACCGTCAAGCTTCTAGTATTGACCTGTTGAATTGTATAGGATAAGACGCGCTCTTACGTGATTGAGGCATGTAGAAAGATCTTGGCGTTAACATTTTGGTGCTAGAAAGAGGGCTGATTGTCTAGTGTTCTTAAATTTCAATCACATAAAGTAACTATTTTATGTCGGTAGTTATGGTAAAGAGTAAGACAGCTACTACTGAAGGGCAACCGATGGCTGTGAGTTCGTCTTTGCAACATATATCTGTCAAGGATCGGTTGGGTCCTTCAAAAAATGCTAATGATAGTACCGCTTCCAAAGATGTTTCAGAAGGTTCTCATGCAAGAGTCCAGGGCGATGCTAAGAGAAGATTGGTTTTCGCAGCTGATAAAAGGCCTGACCAAGGTCGGAAATGGGTAGAAGGCACACCACCTAGAACCCAATACCGAGGTGGTCATACTGATAGGGCTTCCAAGTTGGCCAAGATGGCAGAAGAAGCTGACAAAGCCTTAGAGGTTCTTCTGAACCAGAGAGAAGAAATTGCTGAATAGATGCTTTGTATGGCAGAACTGAAGGATGAGGCGTCAAGTTATGCTCCGTCTGAAGGGCATAGAAAATCTACACAAAGGCAACTAAGAGGAGGAAAGGAACTTGTACACTCTAGTCAAATATCTCGAGGCCGACCTCAGGATCGAAGAAGGTTAAGAAGCCATACTCAAGAGGGCTCGAAGAGGGCACCTCACCCTATCGGTTCTAGGGATCATGGTAAGCTGACGAAGAAGCAGGTCCATGATAAGTGGATTTTATACCTACTTATTGGATATCAATTTACGCAAATTATGCCAATCTCAAGTCCATTCTAGTGTGTTTTAGTTGCATTTCATGTTATTTTGCATTGTATATATTTAGAACTCCTTTGGTGGAGCAATTGTAGGAAATGGCATACTTTGGTGGTGTTGGATGGCATGAGGCCGATGTAGATGGCATGAGGTTGATGGATGCATGTCATGAAGGTATAATGGAGCAAGGAGACCAAGCGTGGAAGGAATAAGCAGCAGGACAAAGAGATAATAGCAACAACATTGCAGAACCAGAATCCACAGACTGCAAGCTGCGCGGCCGCGCGGCCGCACGACATATTAGGCTTGAGGGCACGCGCCCGCACGAGAGCCCGACTGGACATTATGACTTAATGCAAGTCTCGCGTCCGCGTAAGGAATACATTGGAGGGGCGCGCGGCCGCGTACGATGGTTGCTGATGTTGAGTTGTTTATTTTAATTTCCAATTTTTAAGGGTTGTAATAGATTAAAAACGATATCTGACTGGTGTCAGACATAACTTGGATAATTTTTGACGTATTTTTCATATCGTAACTAGGGTTTACACAGTGAGAGAGATTCTAACGAAGAATGAAGCCTAAACTCCATCTTCTCCAATTCTTCTTGGGATTTTCTGTCATTGTGGATTATTATTGTTTTGTTGGATTTTTATGAGGAGTTGAACGTTGATATTGGTTTACAATCTGCAATTGGGTTTGATTGTTTCTATCCTTCATCTTTCAATTGTTTGCTTGTTAATCATGTTTAGCTTTGATCCCGTAATGGCTTTTGGTTCAGTCATGAACTAAACTCCATTATGGGATTCTAACGGATTTTAATATGTAGTTTAGTTGAATGCTTGATTGCTGGGGTTGTTTTACATATCTTATGGGAATTCTATTATGATTGTTTTACATGTATGAATGCTTGATCACCATTCATTTCAATACTTGTATGGAATTGACAATGAACATGCGAGTATGGATTGTAGTCATGATAGCATACGTATATGGGGCTGTTTTATATGGCTTGTGTATTTCATGAATGAGATAGACATATACTTATTCACCGTATGAGTTAAAATAAGGGCTTGAGTTTAAATTCAGTATGATTACAATTTCACATAGACATATAGTGATTTTGGTTATATTGATGATTACATGAAGTCTATCATTTGTGGATGCTGTGTAAGTAGGTCACAGTGCATTAAAAAATGGCTATGACTCTATTAGTGCTCTTGACTATTTTCCTGTGATATGTGAACAATTCTTGCATGATAGTGGTGATTAGATGAAATATTAAATGAAGTTAGGATCCCATTATTTCTAGATTTGATATATTTTGTTATTATTCTTATTTTAGTTGTTATTTGCAATTAGGATTAATTCACAAATATAGTCATTAGTTTAAGCATATAAGTATAGTGATTTAATTGATGCATAGTAGTTTAAATTTGACAACTTTCTTTGTGTGATCGATACTCTACTTACTCTGTATTACTTGTTGACGCATGTATGCTTGCATGAGTTAGAGCTATTTTTGTTAGAACTGAAAAAGAGGCAACAAGTTTTTGGCGCCGTTGCCGGGGAAATGCGTTTAATTTAGATAATTATCATTAGTTTCAAGCTATATTGTATGACTTAGACATCTATTCTTATCTCATTTCTATTTTTGTTTGTTTGTGATTTCAGGTACTTGTATATTTTTATGCACACACGATCATCCAACTCAGACTTAACACCAGCACAGGATAACATTAACAGAAAGGGTTGGAAAGCAAGTGTGCGGAGAAATTTACAAGCTCAATTAGAGAGTACTATAGTTAGCATGGCAGAAGAACAGAGAATTGAGCAAAGAGAAGAGCATCGGGCTCTACGAGATTATTCCATGCCGAATATAAATGGACTACAGTCTAGCATAGTCAGACCGGCCATAGCAGCGAATACTTTTGAGATAAAACCGGGCACTATTCAGATGGTGCTGGACTCGGTTCAGTTTGGGGGTGCTACTACGGATGATCCGAATGAACACCTATCGAGTTTAATTGAGATTTGTGATACATTCCGATACAACGGTGTGACAGAGGATGCTATTAGACTGAGGTTGTTCCCATTCTCATTGCGGGATAAGGCGAGAAGTTGGCTTCATTCTTTGTCGTCAGGGTCAATCACTACATGGGAGGACTTAGCACAGAAATTCTTAGCCAAGTTCTTCCTAATGGCTAAGACTGCAAAGATGAGGACAGCTATATGTCAGTTTGAGCAACAACAAGGAGAGTCCTTATATGAGGCATGAGAGAGATACAAAGAGATGCTACGGAAGTGTCCTCATCACGGTATGCCAGATTGGATGGTAATCAACACCTTTTATAATGGATTGGGATGGCAATCGAGACCTATTGTAGATGCAACTACTGGAGGGGCATTATGGGCAAAAAGCTATGACGAGGCCTATACCCTTATCGAGACTATGGCTGCAAATGATTTTCAGAATCCCACATCTCGGATGCCACAGCCCAAGGTTGCAGGTGTGTTGGAGGTAGATGTGATTACTCAGTTGTCGGCGAAGATGGCAGCTATGGCAAAGAAGATAGACACAATAGCAGAGAGCAAAATGAAAACAGTTGCCTTCGTTTGTGAGATTTGTGCGGGGTCACACTCCACGGATCAGTGTGCTATCAGTTCGGAGTCGTTACAGTATGTGAGCAACTACAGGAAAGACCAAGGTCAATTTCAGAACATATACCACTCCAACAACCACAATCATCCGAACTTTAGTTGGTCGCATAACCAAGGACATCAGCCATAGTCATCTCAGCCATAGTTTACACCAAAACCACCGTTTCCACCGGGATTTTCTCAACAACAACATCATCACACTCCAGCTGCACCTTAGCCAGAAAAGAAATCAGAAATGGAGGAGATGATGTTGAAATACTTGGCAAACACGGAGGTAATGATTAAAAGCCAAGCAGTGGCTATCAAGAATCTAGAGACTCAGATGGGGCAGATGGCGAACATGCTTAATAACAGGCCCCAGGGTTCCTTGCCAAGTAATACAGAGACAAATCCAAGAAAAGACGGGAAGGAACAGTGCCAAGCTATCACATTGAGATCTGGGAAAGATTTGACAGTAATCGCAAGTCGCTACCGCTCCCAATTATACTAAGGAAGGCACATGCCATGAGATGAGGAGGTTTCAAGAAAAAGGAAAATCTGGAAAATTCTGAGGTTCCACAGGAAGAGAAAGATAAAGCAGGTTCAGAGGAAAAGATTAAGAGTTCAGTACCACCAATTCACCCTCAAGTACTGTATCCGCAGAGATTAAATTAGCAGAGGGAAGATAAACAATTCAGTAAGTTCTTGGAGGTATTCAAAAAGCTGAAGATCGACATACCGTTCGCCGAGGCATTGGAACAAATGCCAAGCTATGAAAAGTTCATGAAGGGTATATTGTCAAGGAAGAAAAGACTAGATTAGTTTGAAATGGTAGCCTTGATAGAGGAATGCAGTGCAGTGCTTCAGCAGAAATTACCTCCAAAGATGAAGGATCCGGGCAGCTTCACAATTCTGTGCACAATCGGGAAGATGAACTTTAGTAAGTGTTTATGTGATCTGGGGCAAGTATAAATTTGATGCCCTTGTCAGTGTTCAATCAGTTGGGATTTCCGGCTCCAAGGCCGACAAACATATCATTACAGCTAACTAACAGATCCATCACGTATCCACGGGGAATTGTTGAAGATGTGTTGGTAAAGGTGGACAAGTTTATATTTTCGGCTGACTTCATCATCTTAGACTACAAGGAGGACAAAAGCATACCAATCATACTGGGGAGACCATTCTTAGCCACAGGCAGAGCTTCGATAGACGTGCAAAAAGGGGAACTCACTATGCGTGTTCATGATCAGGAGGTCACCTTCAATGTTTTTAAGGTAATAAAGTTCCCAACGGATGAAGAATAATGCTTCTTGGTTGACTTGGTGGACCGGGGCTTAAATGATGAGGTACAGAAACCGAGGAATTATGAATCGTTGAGGTGTGTAACGGGTAAAATTTCAGAGCTGAAGGTAGAGCCATTAACGAAAGCTAAAGTCATTAAATTTCAGGGTGAGGTGGACAAGTAGAAAGTCACCTCCATTCTTCCTTCGACATGATATTCAGAGACAGTCAAGCTAATTTACTATAACTTAGCGCTTGATGGGAGGCAACCCATTATTTTCTATCTCTAAAATCTTTCTTTTATTCTTTATTTATTTAGTTCAAGTTATTTCGTTAACTCAATTTCAACCTAAGTTAAGACAATGTGATTATCTCTGCATAATTAGCTTATTAGCTGATATTGAATAGGAGCGTGTATGTGCATTGTATTAATAAAATGAGGGTGATACAATATACATTCATGTTTATTTATTAAACCATGCTTTGACAAGGAGAATAGCAGAGGAATGCAAGACCTGTTCAGGATGCTCAACCAGTTCAACCCGCACAATCCGCTCCGAATCAGCCAGCTAGGCACGTCATTGATGTGATTACGGGAGGAACTATTGGTAAGATGATCAGGAAGAAGAGGCGAGGATACTTGGATTCGGTTATGTCAATGGCTGGTATGCTCCCGAAGACTGACAGACCATATCCAGGAACAGTAGTTTCCTTCACAGATGAAGATTACCCTTTGGAGCCCATTGAACCCCATGAAGGATCCTTGGTAATTACAACACAAGTGGGTTCAGTGTATATGAAGAGGATGATGATTGATAATGGGTCTTCTGTGGATATAATGTATGCTCATTCTTATCAAAGGATATATCTGGATGGACAAATGATACATCTGGATGGACAAAAGATGGAGATCGGGCAGGAGGCACCTTTATATGGCTTCAGCAATGATCCAGTTAAGGTGGCGGGAACTATTGAGCTACCAGTTATCTTTGAAACATCTCCACAACAGGTAGAAATTATATATAGGTTTTTTGTTGTGCATGTGGACTCGTCTTACAACGCCATATTAGGAAGACCCACTTTGACTGCTCTCCAGGTGGTAACATCAATTCCTCACTTCAAAATCAAATTCCCAACAGCACATGGAATTGGCGAAGTGGCTGGGGACCTGGATTTGGCAAGACGATGTTACCGGAATGCGGTGATCGCTTCGGGGGTAGGCGTCCATAAGAAAAAGTAGGCTATGGCTATTAAGATTGAGCCTTTCACTGAAAGTAGTTCAGAACCGTTAGTCATGCCAGCTGGGGAGACGGAGGAGTTCGAACTAATTTTGGGAAAGAAGGATAAAACGACGAAGATAGGTTCAGGTCTGCCGGAACCTCTCCGGACCAACCTAATAGAACTACTCTGATGCTATGCTAATATCTTTTCTTAGGTGCCTAGTGATATACCTGGGGTAAGCAGAAAGGTTGCAGAGAATCATCTTGAAGTGGATCCATCAAAGAAACCAGTTCAGCAAAAGAGGAGGATTTTTGCACCGGAACGTCAGAAAATCATCGACGAGGAAATCACAAAGCTCCTTGCTGCTGACTTTATCTTTGAGATGGATTATTCGAAGTGGATGGCGAATGTGGTTCTGGTCCAGAAACAAAATGGAAAGTGGCAAGTTTGCATAGATTACACGGATTTGAATAAGGCATGTTCGAAGGACTTCTATCCTCTTCCTCATATAGATCAGTTCATTGATGCAACTTCGGGGTATGCTTTACTTAGTTTTATGGATGCCTTCTCTGGTTATCACCAAATTTCTATGTGTAAAGAGGATATACCAAAGACGACATTCATTACGCATCATTCGGTATATGCTTATAAAAAGATGACATCTGGCGTGATCAATGCGGGTCTACATATCAATGGATGATGAATTTTGTCTTCACGAGGCAACTGGGTCGGAATAAAGAGGTCTATGTCGATGACATATTTGTCAAAAGCATGACTGTACAGGGACATTTGGATGATTTGGAGGAATGTTTTCAGACGGTATGCCATTATAAATTGAAACTAAATCCTACCAAGTGTACCTTCGGACTTGGTGCTGGGAAATTTCTGGGTTATTTAGTCAGCAAATGGGGTATTGAGGCAAATTCCAAAAAGATCCAGGCTATTTTGAACATAAAGTCCCCTCAAACTTACAAAGATGTTCAACGCTTGACTGGTCGAATTACAGCTTTGAGGAGATTCATGTCTAAATTAGCAGAAAGGTGTTTACCGTTCTTTGATACGTTGAAAGGGCCGAAGAATGCTAAGACATTCCAATGGACTTTAGAATGTGAAGACGCTTTCCAGGGAATAAAGAAGTACTTGTCTTCGGCTCCTTTATTGGTAAAACCGTCTCCTGCTGAACCACTGTACTTGTATTTGGCAGCTAGTTCGTTGGAGGTTGAAGCAGTTCTGGTACGCGAAGTGGGGGGTAAACAACATCCAGTCTATTATGTGAACCATGTTCTGTGAGATGCTGAGATGATGTATCCAAACCTTGAGAAATTTTCCTTTGCCTTGATAACAACTAGTCAGAAACTTCGACAATATTTCCAAGGTCGCTTGATAATAATATATACGGATTAGCCATTGAAGAAGGTGTTGGGAAAACTTGAAGTCTCAATGAGACTTGCTGCATGGACTATGGAGTTGTCTCAATTTTTCATAGAATATCATCCTCGGACAGCTATCAAGGGGCAAGCTTTGGCTAATTTTATGAATGAATGTTCATTTTTTGAAGCTGACGATAGTTTGGGAGAAGTTGAAATGTCTAACCGAGCGGTTGAAGTACTTCAGAAAAATTAGAGTTTGTGGACATTGTATGCAGATTGTAAGAACCCAAATTTTTAGAAAATATTAAAATAAGAACTTAGTGAATAAAATTCTTAAAGCATGAGATGGGTTCGAACAAGAGTATATAAGTGTGTTACTGTGACGCCACCAAATTTGGGTATCTTTCAACCTGACATATGGTGCTACACTATACTCATAACCATACAATCATTCCATTGAAATACAACAAAATGAATGTAATTACTATCTTATTATTATAATAGAAGTATAATCCTTCCCAGGTTCATAAACCGATTACATCGTTCATTGTTCATAATGTATAATACATACAAACATACTAGTCTATTACACGATGGTTAAGTATCCATTTTAGCCTTGCCCTTATCTCTCTTAGCATTCTCAAGACGTTCATCCGTAACTGCAATCATATAATTCACGCAAGAAGTGAGCATAACAAGCTCAAAGAAGTTTTAATAAAGGATAATAAATAATACCACATTCGTGAATTATATGACAATTCCTACATAACTGAACAAATAGTTATGAAGTATTATGAAACAATAATACTTTAACATTTCATAACATCAAATTCCCAAAGTATAGAGTAGATTAGGAATTCTGAACCGGTCGATAGACCATGAACAGTAGCTTTCTATTTTCATACTTGAAAAGGATATCACAACACTAAGGCTGTACATCCGCATTACTTACGAGCACTTCTAGGTGATCAGCCTATAGTACTCTATGTTGATCAACACTCATTCGTTAAACGTATTTACGTTTAACATTTGGCAAACTCGCGTGCCCATCAAATAATCGATGAAAAATACTTTTGTTTGTTCATAGACAAACCTTACCTTCACATCCGTACCAATTACTTGGCATAGGATAGAGTTAACATTTCTATATAGAAAGATATGAATATCAATCAATCTATATACTATGAGTAGTCTAGCCGAGTTAAATCTGGCATTGACCCTTTCTTTAAAACCAGTCGTGCAATTCAGTTCAACGAATCACATAGAACTTGGCTAACTTAGAAGTTAGACAAGCGTTAAGAAAACTTGCCTTTCAGCGACTTCAAATAACTTAATCGACTGACCACAGCCTTTACAGAATCTATATGATATATTCACATAGCACATTATAATTAGCTATCAAATAATTATTCACATTGTTCCTACCAACTTCTTTCTCTTCTAAGTCTTACTTAACTTAATATTAATAATAAAGTCAGCTCGACTTACTACCCTTCATCCCGGCTTATTAACCAACTGACGTTATTAATCGGACTTGAACATCGTTGATAAAGTACCAACGTTATTCACCAATTAGGTTTCATTGACAACACTTTGCGTTCTTTGTTCATAACTTACTAACATACATCAAATTCCTAAGTTTCAATACCATATACCTTAGTACAGGTAGTATAGGAATAGCTTTAATAAACTTATGAAGTGTACAAACATTTTTCTTATAGTTCTCTGAACAATTGAAGTTCAAAACCTAAGTCATCTATCAAACACTTGCACATGCCGCATGCATGACCCACTAGTTCAAGATCTAGGCTGCGGCTTTCCGATGTAAGTCCGGCCTCTCGCCATACTGACGCGAGACTTTACTCTAATAGTGGTCTTTGCGGCACCATTTAGCGATAGATGCAACTACATCTTGCGTCTTGTGATGCGGCATTTAACACTATACAGGCATGGCTGAACCTCAGCACGTAATTTTTCAACAGATAAATTTTTTAGTGAGATTCCCGGAGCCATAAATTCTTTGTTATAGGTCCGATTTGGTCCGTTCAAAAGCCTGCACGTCATAAATGACATAATCTATGCGTTCATATAAGAATTCGACACTTTTGAATCCGTTAACTCAAAATTAATTATTGAGTTCATTTTCTAAGCGTTCGTAAACGTTAATGAGCGTTCAATGCTCGTTTTCTTCATTTTAAGTCGGAATCTGACGACTCTTGAACCCACAACTCTTAAATACCCTATCTCATATGTTGACATTGAAAAACAATATTTTCAAGTCTCACGGCAACTTTCAACCTCCAATCCGGAATTTCAACGTTTTCGACGTTTAACATCTATTTCCGTGAAATTCGTCATAACTTCGTTACTAAAGTTCTCTAGGCCAAATCACATGGAATACTCCATGTATTTCAAATCTACATCCTAACCAAGCAAGATGCATATATTAATGTATTGATGGAGTTCAATCGTTTATCAACAATCGATCTCAACAATCAATATTTTCATGATTTAAAACTATATCGAACCTCATGATTCTTATGATCCCATGACTTATAGAAATTGAATCTATACTAAGTCATCTTTAATCCACTATACACATACAACCTATCTAATATTGGGCCTTGAATTGGGCTTAACCAACTAATCCCTTGGGCTTGCTCATTCAATTGATTGGACTAAACATAATTCAACCCAAATGAATTAACATTAAGTCTTAACTTAATTCTATAATACGAATCGTATCCTATACGTACAATTCACGTATTCTCTCCGTATAATACTCGTACGATAATCGTATTGTACTTCGTATTTACTCATCACATTACACATAGATACTAATTAGTACCATATTTGTATAACCATCGCTTTAACTATAACGAAATTCTTCTACGCATTTCATTTCCTTCTCGAAAATCAATATACTAAACCCTTAGAGTTTAAGTTCGCAGGCGAAAACTCCGTTTGCCATAAATGAAATATTATCAGATATTTCATCTTCTCTCGATATTCTATCATTACGCGTTTCTCGGAATTTCAAAATTATTCCCCGAACAGAAACGGATGAATAGTGTTTTTACGGAAATTTCTTGGAAAAAATTTATTTTCGTCTTGGAAATTCTAAACAATTAATTCTAGCTCATAGCTAGATTACTAACCACATTAGCACATTCTAGGTCATAGAATGACATTCATATAGCTTACTCACATAGTAAATCAATTAAATTCATTTAATTCACATAATTAAATAAAAATTTAATTTTCATAAAAATCCGATTTTTCTCGGGCGTTACATTCTCTCCCCTTTATAAGGATTCTGTCCCTAGAATCTTAGCTTATAATTACATGAACAAATGAGAAAAATATTCCTTCATTTTACTCTCGAGCTCCCATGTTGCTTCGTCAGCATTGTGGTTTCTCCATAACCCCTTTACTAAAGGTATGACCTTATTTCTTAATACTTGTTCCTTCCTATCAATAATTTGAATTGGAAGTTCCTCATATGATAAATCTTTCTATATCTGAATAGATTCATACTCTATTACGTGTTTATAGTCCGGTTTATAAGGACGCAACACGGACACATGAAACAAATTATGAATGCGTTCCATTTTTGGAGGTAAGGCTACTTCATAAGCCACCTCTCCTACCCTTCTTAAAATCTCAAAAGGTCCTACAAACCTTGGACTTAACTTCCCTTTCTTCCCAAAACGTATCTTCCCCTTCCAAGGCGATACATTTAGAAAAATAAAAGATCCTACATCAAATTCTCTCTTTTCTCTGTGAGGATCCACATACTTCTTCTGCCTATCTTGAGCAGCAACTAATCGAGCACGTATTAACTTCACCATGTCCGCCGTTTGCTGTACCATCTCAGGTCCCAACATCCGATGTTCACCCACCTCATCCCAACACAATGGAGTTTGGCACTTTCTTCCATACAACGCTTCGTAAGGCGATGTGCCTATACTAGCGTGAAAACTATTGTTGTACGAAAATTCCACCAACGGTAGATACTCATCCCAACTCCCTTTGAAATCCATAACGCAAGATCTTAACATATCTTCAAGCATTTGAATTGTTCGTTCACTCTGACCATCCGTCTGAGGATGATACGCCGTACTCAATCTTAACTGCGTTCCCATTTGCTCTTGCAAACTCCTCCAAAAGTTCGATGTGAATCGTGGATCATGATCTGACACAATCGAAACAGGTACTCCATGTCTGGAAATAATTTCCTTGACATACAGCTTAGCTAACTGATCTAGGTTATACTTAACTCCTATTGGTAGAAAATGAGCCGATTTCGTCAATCGATCCACTCTCACCCAAATAGCATCGTATCATTTTCTTGTTGTTGGAAGTCCCACCATAAAGTCCATTGTGATATGCTCCCATTTCCACTCTGGAATTTCTAACGGTTGCAATAACCCGCTCGGTCGTTGGTGTTTAGCCTTAACCTTTTGACAAATTAAGCACCTACTAACATATTCTGCTATCTCCCTTTTCATATTCGGCCACCAAAAGTTCTGACGAAGGTCTTGATACATCTTCGTACTACCGGGATGTATCGAGTACCTCGAACTATGAGCCTCCATCATTATTTCTTCCTTTAATTCAGAATCATTCGGAACCCAAATTCTTCCTTCAAAACGAAGTACTCCCTCCTTATCGAGGTCATACCTAGTCTTCTCTTCATCTTCTATCCTCTTCTTTATCTACTTACATTCCTCGTTACTCAATTGTACTCCCCCTAACCCGTTCCGCTATGGTCGGTTGGGTTTCCATGGAAAATAACATTTCCACCGCTTCCTCCGGTAACTTAACTTCTAGCTCCATTCTTTCCATCGCGGTTACCAACTCATTCTGAGTTGTTAACATTGATAGTTTCTCTCTACCCTTCCTACTTAGCGCATCGGCTACTACATTTGCCTTCCCGGATGATATAAAATATCACAGTCATAATCTTTTATCACTCTAACCACCTCCTCTCTGTCTCATGTTCAACTCATACGTGGTGAAGATATATTTTAGACTTTTTTTTATGGTCCGTGTATATCTCACACTTCTCACCATATAGATAATGCCTCCATATCTTCAAGGCAAAAACTAAATTTGCCTAATTCGGATCGTGAGTAGGATAAACCTTCTCATAATCCTTCAATTGTCATGGCGCATACTGTGATAACTTTGCCATGCTTTGCATGAGCATGCAACCCAATCCTTTATGCGAAGCATCGCTATACACTACAAAATTTTCTGTATCGTCTGGTAAGGACAATACAGGTGCCTCACTTAACCTCTTCTTCAACTCTTGAAAACTGTTCTCACATTTTTCATTCCACGCATATTTCACCGACTTTCTTGTCAGATTTGTCAACGGAGTAGCTATTTTAGAAAAGTCCGGAATGAACCTTCTATAGTATCCTGCTAACCCCAGAAAACTCCGACCCTCGGTTGACGTTCTCAGTTGCTTCCACTCATTAACTGCTTCTACTTTTGCTAGATCTACAAAAATGCCATCTTTATCAATAACATGTCCTAGAAACTGCACTCGCTCAAGCCAAAATTCACACTTTGTGAATTTCGCATACAACCTTTCCTTTCTTAGTGTTTCTAACACTATCCTTAAATGTTTAGCATGATCTTCTGACGTCTTTAAATAGACTAGAATATCATCAATGAACACTACGATGAACTTGTCCAAATACTGTTTGAACACTCTGTTCCATATCCATAAATGCGGCTAGCGCATTAGTCAACCCAAACGACATTACCAGAAACTCGTAATGACCATAATGAGTTCTGAACGCCGTCTTAGGTACATCCTCCTTCCTCACCTTTAACTGATGATACCCTGTGCGCAAATCTATCTTAGAAAAATACTTTGCCCCTTTCAACTGATCAAATAGATCATCAATCCTGGGCAACGGGTATTTATTCTTAATCGTTAACTTGTTTAACTCTTGATAGTCGATACAAAGTCTTAACGACCCATCCTTCTTCTTGACAAACAGCATTGGTGCTCCCCAAGGAGACACACTCGGTTGAATGCACTTTCTATCTAATAGTTCTTGCAACTGAACCATTAACTCCTTCATCTCAACTGGCGCCATTCGATATGGTGCCCTTGAAACTGGTGCCGTTCTCGGTAACAGATCAATTACAAACTCAACCTCCCTGTCCGGTGGAATGCTCGGTAACTCCTCCGAAAATACATCCACAAACTCTTGCACTATAGGTATCTGGTCTAAGGATGTTCCCACTCTTTGGGTATCCACAACATGACACAAATAACCTACACACCCTTTTCTCAACATCTTCCTAGCTTGTGTCATCGACAGACAACAAGAGCGTCTCAGTGATTTACTACCGAAGAACACCACCTTGGTTTTCTTAGAGAGCCAAGGGTTTACACTTTTCCAATGGAAATTTATTATCACCTTATGGTTAACCAACCAATCCAGACCAAGAATTACATCGAATTCTTTTAACCTTATCGGTACCAAATCTACCGATAACTTATTCCCTCTAATATCTACGCAACAATCCTTATGAATATGTTTAATGGGAATTATCTCTTCGTTGGCTACCTTAACGTCTAAAGGTATTGGTAACTTTTCAGGAATTAAACCTAATCGCTTAGCAAATTCACATGCTATAAAAGAACAAGTAGCACCCAAGTCAAATAGCACATAAGCATTTATCTTATTGACCAGAATGATACCTGCCACCACATCCGTTGACGCAACCGCATCTTGGACAGTTATATTAAACGTACGAGTTGAGGGTCTACCCACTGATGGTGTTGGTCCAGTAATGGCTAACTTACCACGACCAGAACCCTTATTTCCCTCTAAACCCTTCTTAGGGCAATTTCTTGCCATGTGGTCCAATGACCCACAGATAAAACACCACTGATTCTTCTTATGGTTAGGACAGTTGGGTGACAAATGCCCCTCCTGCCCACAGTTATAGCAGACTAATTTTCCCTTTAAGTAGACTCCCATGTGAGTCTTTCTGCGTGTCTTATATGCTTCCGTCCTTCGCTTAGGATCTCCCTACTTTACCCTAGTATTCCCAGGGTTAAAACTCTTCCTCTTAGGTAAGTTACCGCTTCCGCTGGCAACTTCAGCCTTATTCACTCCCTCTAACTTACTCTTGTTCTTTCGCTCTTTGTGGTACTGAGACAATGCCTCACCACCACCTTCTGCTATTATCGCCTTTTCCAGAATAGTCCCGTAGGAAGCACTCTAAAAAACTGATATTTTACTATAGAGCCAGGGTTTCAAGCCCTGCTCAAACCTACGCGCCTTTCTCTCTTCGGTATCCACCTGGTGTGGAGCAAACCTCGCCAATTCATTGAATTTGGAGGCATACTGGGGAACTGTCATATCCCCCTGCGTAAGTTCTAGGAACTTAATCTCCATCCTACCCTGCATGCTAGTAGGGAAATAGTTCTCAAAGAAGACCTTCTTAAACTGTTCCCATGTAACAACTTCGGTTCTAGCCCCACCCTGGTGAGCCTCCCACCAGTAGTTGGCTTCCCCCTTCATTATGTAAGTAGTAAAAGAAGTCTTCTGCGCTTCACCTACGTTTGTTATCACAAACGCCTTTTCAGTCTCTTTTACCCATGTCTGGGCTTCTAGTGGGTCCGTCGTTCCTCGAAACTCAGGAGGACCCACACTCTTAAATTCCTTAAAGGTAGTTGTTCTTACTACCCTAGGAGCTACAGGAATCCCACCCCCAACTTGGTTAAATGTAGCCGTTAATAAATTAATGAACTCTTGCATAGGGTCATTAGGAACCCCTGAATTCTCATTATGAGACTCGGCCTCTTGGTTACGTTGTCTCCTTCTAGGCGGCATAATTCTGATTAAATAAATAAAGTTTTGTTATTATCTATTTAACTACTTGGTTATCATTTTCAAATAACAACTCATACCACAACAAGCACATTAAATAAAAATGTCATTATATTAATATGCTTTCATAGTCAAAACTATTTACATCATGTTCCCTTAGCCAAAAGCTATTACATACTATCCCGCGATTGCCTTCTACAAAAATTGGGATTTACAAAAAGACTACCCTTTACTTATACAAAAGAGGCTTTACGTCACTACTTCTTTACAAAAAGATCTAACAATCTACTAACACTGTCAAACGACATTCTCATATTTCTGGTTTGCCAGTATCGACACAATTTCTTGACTAATGGTATGTCGAGTCTGCCCGAACTCAATGGAATAACAAGCAATTTTCAGCGTGAAATCCTTATGGGCACATTCATGGATGTATGACATCTTAGCTATTTTCTGGTCTTTCTCGACTAGTTTCTTTCGAAGCTCTAAGGCCTCTTCCTTATAGTCACATGCCTTATTTGTCATAAGCACTTTCTCATCGTGCTCCGACTCAAAATCCGCCTCTACAGATTCCTTCGCCTCATATAGGGTGGTTATCTCCTCATTCTGTGTCTCTATCACAGTGCGCAGATGCACATTTCTATCCAACATAGCCAGATACAATGAGATCCTGAGTAGACACCACCGTGTTAATCGATGTTACCTCCATTTCCTCCTCCACATCAAGCATCTCATTAAGATATGATGCTAACCCCATCGTCTCCTCGGAGTATTGTTCCTCAGAGACATATTCCTCAATATCTGAGTCTTCTAGAACCATTAACGGTACCTCCGACACTGGCATAGGTACTACCTCCACTTGGTTCACTGACTCTTCACTCACAACGTGAATGTCTCTATACATCATGCTATCGATCAACATCTACAATAGCACATAACAAGTTGATTAGTACATAATACACAATAGTATAAGCACAAATCACATTTAGTTTATTTAAGATTAATTTTCATCTTTTAATTCTTTCGATACTGAGTTATCTCAATACCTTAATAATTCCATATACTTGAATTTCATTCTTCGGACTTTACCTTCCTTACGAGGTTATTAGCCTAAGGTTCTTCCCCCTTTAAGTTTTATAACCTAAGGCTTTGATACCAACCTGTGACGCCCCAAAATTCGGGTATCTTCAAACCCGACATATGGTGCTACATTGTACTCATAACCATACAATCATTCCATTAATATACAACAAAATGAATGTAATTATTATCTTATTATTATAATCAAAGTATAATCCTTCCCATGTTCATAAACCGATTACATCATTCGTTGTTCATAATGTATAATACATACAAACATACTAGTCTATTACATGATGGTTAAGTATCCATCTTAGCCTTGCCCTTATCTCTCTTAGCATTCTCAAGACGTTCATCCTTAACTGCAATCATATAATTCACGCAAGAAGTGAGCATAACAAGCTCAGCAAGTTTTAACAAAGGATAACAGTAATACCACATTCGTGAATTATATGACAATTCCTACATAACTGAACAAATAGTTATGAAGTATTATGAAACAATAATACTTTAACATTTCATAACATCAAATTCCCAAAGTATAGAGTAGATTAGGAATTCTGAAACGGTTGATAGACCATGAACAGTAGCTTTCTGTTTTCATATTTGAAAAGGATATCACAGCACTAAGGCTCCGCATTACTTACGAGCACTTATAGGTGATCAGCCTATAGTACTCTATGTTGATCAACACTCATTCGTTAAACGTATTTACGTTTAACATTTGGCAAACTCGCTTGCCCATCGAATAATCGATGAAAACTACTTTTGTTTGTTCATAGACAAACCTTACCTTCACATCCGTACCAATTACTTGGCATAGGATAGTGTTAACATTTCTATATAGAAAGATATGAATATCAATCAATCTATATAATACGAGTAGTCTATCCAAGTTAAATTTGGCATTGACCCTTTCTTTAAAACCAGTCGTGCATTCAGTTCAATGAATCACATAAAACTTGGCTAACTTGGAAGTTAGACAAGCGTTAAGAAAACTTGCCTTTCAGCATCTTCAAATACCTTAATCGACTGACCACAGCCTTTACAGAATCTACATGATATATTCACATAGCACATTGTAATTAGCTATCAAACAATTATTCACATTGTTCCTACCAACTTTTTTCTCTTCTAAGTCTTAGTTAACTTAATATTAATAATAAAGTCAACTTGACTTACTACCCTTCATCCCGGCTTATTAACCAACTGACATTATTAATCGAAATCGAACATCATTGATAAAGTACCAACGTTGTTCACCAATTAGGTTTCATTGACAACACTTTGCGTTCTTTGTTCATAACTTACTAACATACATCAAATTCCTAAGTTTCAATACCATATACCTTAGTACAGGTAGTATAGGAATAGCTTTAATACACTTATGAAGTGTACAAATATTTCTCTTATAGGTCTCTGAACAATTGAAGTTCAAAACCTAAGTCATCTATCAAACACCACATACCACACTGCTGGGCTCCACTAGTTCAAGGATGGCGGCTGCGACGCTTGATTTCGATAGCTTGAGTCCGGTCTCGGCAACAACTGCGTGATACTTTTACTCTATGATGGCGTTGCGGTGCCATTTAGCAAAAGATGCAACTACATCTTTGTCTGCGGCTATCTGTTGCGCGACATTTTAACACTATATCTGGAAATGCATGGCTGACCTCGACTTACGAATTTTTCAACAGATAAAAATTTTAGTGAGATTCCTGGAGCCATAACTTCTTCGTTATAGGTCCGATTTGGTCTGTTCAAAAGCCTACACATCATAAATGATATACTCTACGCGTTCATATAAGAATTTGACACTTTCAAATTCGTTAACTCAAAATTCACTACTGATTTCATTTTCTAAGCGTTCGTAAACGTTAATAAGCGTTCAATGCTCGTTTTCTTCATTTTAAGTTGGAATCTGACGATTCTCGAACCCACAACTCTTAAATACCCTATCTCACATGTTGACATTGAAAAACAACATTTTCAAGTCTCACGACAACTTTCGACCTCAAATCCAGAATTTGAATGTTTTCGACGTTTAACGTCTATTTCTGTGAAATTCATCATAACTTCGTTACTAACGTTCTCTAGGCCAAATCACATGGAATACTCCATGGATTTCAAATCTACATCCTAACCAAGCAAGATGCATATATTAACGTATTGATGGAGTTCAATTGTTTATCAACAATCGATCTCAACAATCAATATTTTCATGATTTAAAACTATATCGAACCTCATGATTCTTATGATCTCATGACTTATAAAGATTGAAACTAAACTAAGTCATCTTTAATCCACTATACAAGATAAATACCACCTATTTATGATTCTCCATCATAAAAGAAAATCAAAAGAGATGAAAATGAGAAACAAGGAGTATTACCTCAAGAACTCTTATGAAATCTCTTGGAAAACTCTAAGTCAAAGCTTCCAAAGTGTATGATTTGATGAGTCTAGCTCTCTTTCTCTCTCTAATAATCTAGGTTGGGCAATTGAAAAACTCCCAAATGACCAACCTTGGCTTTCTATTTATAGAAAATGAAATGAAGGGCAATCTAGACAATAAACAACCCACCTCCTTACTATTCACTCTTGGTCACCAAGTAAAATGCTTGATGACCAAGCATCAATCTTGCCTTGCACACCAAGGGCCGGCCCACCCTTGCCCATGTGTTATCCCCATGGGTTACACCATGGTTTTACCCATTCGGTGAACCACCGGTTTGATCCACGGTTCGGTTTTCTTGCATTGGGCTTAACTAATCTAATATTGGGCCTTGAATTGGGCTTAACCAACTAATCCCTTGGGTTTGCTCATTCAATTGATTGGTCTAAACATAATTCAACCCAAATGAATTAACATTAAGTCTTAACTTAATTCTATAATATGAATCGTATCATATACGTACAATTCACGTATTCTCTCCGTATAATACTCGTACGATAATTATATTGTACTTCGTATTTACTCATCACATTACACATAGATACTAATTAGTACCATATTTGTATAACCCTGGCTTTAACTATAACGAAATTCTTCTACGCATTTCATTTCCTTCTCGGAAATCAATACCCTTAGGTTTTAAGTCCGCAGGCGAAAACTCCGTTTGCCATAAATGAAATATTATCAGATATTTCATCTTATCTCAATATTCTATCATTACGCGTTTCTCAGAATTTCAAAATAACTCCCCGAATAGAAATAAATGAATAGTGTTTTTATGGAAATTTTTCAGAAAACATTTATTTTCATCTTGGAAATTCTAAACAATTAATTCTAGCACATAGCTAGATTACTAACCACATTAGCACATTCTAGGTCATAGAACGACCTTAACATAGCTTACTCACAAAATAAATCAATTAAATTCATTTAATTCACACAACCAAATAAAAATTTAATTGTCATAAAAATTCGATTTTTCTAGGGCGTTACAGTTATGACGTATGTGGTATTGTGAGCTATGTGATAAGTGATGTTGTGTTTAATAAATATATACCGTCATTATATATTTATTATATATTGTAGAGATGAATTAGTAAGAAGATGGATACAAATTTATCTATTGATATTAAATAATTTATGTGAAATTATTTTATAATAGTAAGTTGGTGACGTTAAAATATCTTTGATAATCACCAATTTCTTGAGTATATGTGTGAGTGAGTATCAAGTCTAAGGTAGTGCAATCGTACTCTATAATGCTGGATGTATAGGAGCTGGGCTAAACAATTCCTTCAGAGAGCGGAGGTATATACGAATTAGTAACCAATCTAACTCACTGTGAAAACAGTGTAGACGAGACGAAAACTAATTTGTTGGTTGTTTGTGGGAAACCACTCAATTTACTATATTGAATACTATTAAAGACTCAACGCGTGTTAGGGTTAGACTTGTATGCGTGTACGTTGTCGACGAGAGAAGTGAAGATTAAAGGAATGTATGTATGTGTTACATA
This sequence comes from Panax ginseng, assembly GCA_020205605.1. Classification (NCBI taxonomy): domain Eukaryota; kingdom Viridiplantae; phylum Streptophyta; class Magnoliopsida; order Apiales; family Araliaceae; genus Panax; species Panax ginseng. The sequence goes on along the minus strand of CM035130.1, from coordinate 87,486,748 downwards.
TATCTTGAATTGTGGAAAGAATTAAATACATATATATATATATATATGTATATATATGTATGAGGTCTTTATAGTTAACTAACTATTAAGGGAAATAAAGTTTGAATTTGGAGTTAACCTCTAAATCATTGAAGAATGTTGTGGTAGATGTTAGTTAACTGGTATAACAAGTTAGTAATTTAAAAGCATGAAGTATTCATGAATTGAAGCTAAAGGTTCGCTTTCAAGCGAGAACTTATGCATCTATAAACTTGGTATGGTAGCAATTGCGCCATTTCAAGCTTATGACCAATAAGTTGTCTTGGGTCTATAGAAAATTCTGAGTAAGTTATGAACATTTGATTCCAAGAAATGGATACTAATAACTCTTTTAAGGGTCATATAGGGTGACTAAGTTGTCCATGAATGTAGTAGGATAGCAAAGCATGAATTTAATGAGTTATTTATGAAAATTAACTAAACAAGAATAAATATTGGTTAACTAAAATTATAATATGGAATAATATAATTTGAGTATTAAAGCATTGTGTGGCAGTGGCGTGATAGTAAATTGAACTAAAGGAGTAATTCACTTAAGTAAAATGGTGAATTAATATGTGTGCTTTACATGAAGAAAACAAAATGAATATGTTAATTAATATTTGATATTTTAATATATTACATAGTATTGTAATATATAAAAAGGGGTTGATATTTGAAAGGTAAATGATTAAAAGAACCAATATAGTCATAAGTAATTATTGGTTAGAGATTAATGCATAAGGTCAATATTGTATGTGGTGGCTAAAGAAAATTGTTTTGGAACAATTTATGGAAGAAATGAAATGAAGGAATTATATTAATTAGTGTTGTATTTACTAATTATTGTAAGATAATAAATGATTAATAGTAATTAATTGTTGTGATATTAAAATGTGATTATGGGTTGGGAATACCCAATTGAATTAAACTTAGCCCAATTAAAATATTAATGTGGACATTATTATTAAATAGTATTACTATGTGTAATATGAAAAATGTGGGTAGTAGTGATATAAAATATCTATGGCCTAAGAATACGTGATGTGTGACATTTAATTGGGAGAATGATATAGGGTACCAAGTGGTACAGTGAAGTCATATGTAACTTTAATACATAAATGATTAAATATCTGTGTATTCTAGAAACTGAGAAAGGAAATCAATGTTTTAAATAAACATTAATGTTAAATAAGGTATAATATGATTATGTGAGTAGTAGAAAAAATTATGGAACTACTCGGATAATAATACCCGATTGCGATATTTTATTTAATGTACATGGATTATTTGATGTGAGTATAAAGTTAATCCCTACATTTCCTAATATGGTAACAATTGTACATTAAAATTCATTTTTGGGAAGCAAAGTAACTGGTTAATCCTTTGGCTGAGAAATAAGATTTATCAGTTGAACAAAAATGTGTTCAAACTCCAATTGCGTATCCTTCAAGAAGTGTACAGTAAACCTCAAACATAGGTGATCATTGCTATGGAGATGGCTGAGAAGTGGTAGTTAAACAACTCTTAATTAACCAATGTTTTCTCCTTCTACACCATGGATTTCAACTTCAGTGTAAATCCAAAATCCAGTCCATCATTTCTCTATATAAAGTAACTACATTCTTCATTCTTACGTTGCTGAGTTTTGTCTGTGAAACCTTGAGAAATTGGGTCTGAGAAGTTGTGGTTCAAAGAGGAGTCTAGCAATCTCAAAAGGGAGAAATTAAACAAACTTAGCATTCAAGAGGTAATAATGCTAACTTATGCTTTTGATTTCCATTTTTTTTTTCAATTACTAGAAAAGTATTATGAAATACTTGCTTTTAAGTCCAAAAATTAATGGCTAAAACTTGTTGGAATCTGTAGTTCTCTGTTAGATGTTGTTAATATAGTTCAAAACGAAAACAACGGAAGTTAAACGAACCAAATTGGTTGAGAAATGAATTTGTAGTGAATGAATTCACTAAACTTTTCAAAACATGAAAACTGAGTATGAACATGAGTTTTAGATTAATATTTGGGTTAGTTAATGTTTATGTTAATTGTTGGGTTTTTGGTATGTTGTAGTTTTATGAGTTACGAAACCATAGAATCGAAAATGGGCTGATTTGGATGAGTATAACTCATGTTGTGAAAATCAAAAGGGGTAGAGGTCTGGAAAATCAAGAAGAGCAGAGCTTGAGGGGCTGTTCTGCGACTTGGGGTGCAACTGCACTTCCCCCAAGGCCAATTAGAGAGCAGCTGCGCCGGGCTTCAGTGCTGAGTAGACTGCTCTGACCTGCTGTAGTAAATTAGGCATAAATTTTTCATACGAACTCTGATTGAGGTGATTCAAGATGATCCAGAACAAGGACGAATATACCTATAACTTTTGTTCTTTAAGGTTTTAAATTTGAGGTCGTTGGGAAGGGTAAAAACAGTCATCTTTGTGACTATTACGTAATAGGAAGCGATCGGAGGGCGTCGAGCGAGCACATACGAAAATATAGTACTCCCGATGATGGAATATGTTATTCTAAGTGATAAAACATAAAAATGAAAGATATTAGACATGACATATAAGATTACCTTACTCATAAGGGAATACTTTAGCATGAATTAATATGTGTTTTGAAAACAAACTTAAAGTTTTAGAAAAACGAATATTTACGAACCTTGAGTCTTTGAAGTGATGGTATTCTAACACATACCTATTGTTGAGATATGAATATACCTAAGCATGAGAAGTGATTTGAAGTGGCTTTACTTATTATCAACTTACAATAGATTAGTTGAAAATGTTTTCTAAAGAAAACTTGAAACTTTGAGAACGGACTTAAAGTAACTTATGGAGTTAAAGTTCTAAATGTAATAACATACATACATGGTTTAGTTAGCTATGAAATGAGATTTAGAGTTACACCTAGTTTAGAATGACTTTTAATAATGAACTTGAATGCCTTGCGAAACTAAGTTTGTATAAACATGGTTTATATGTGTGCTCATCTAGTTAGACATCGTATAAGTCGTGCGAGTATGAATTGTAACGAGTTCTCAACTGATGAACTATACTATTGAGTTGAATAAATATGAGCATACGCGTTATAGGCGATGAAATAGTTAAGGTAGTTCATTCCTTGTACATGAACCTACTTAGTGAAAATAACTTAAAGTAAAACACAAGAGACACCCAACTTGTGCTAAGACCTCTTAACGGGTGGGTTAGTTATGTGTTAACAGTTATGCATGGTAAGGACTCTGATGAAACCAGAAAATAAATACTCAATTTTGGACTGGCCAGGGGATTCAGCAATTAATTGCGCCCATCCCATGCCTAAATGTATGTGACTTTTGCTTGGCAAAGCGATGATGCACGACCATTTTAACCTTGATCTGAATTTTAAAGGATATGTGTAATGAATGTCTAAAGCTATAATACTTGACATAAATGATGTTTTAAACATGTGAGCATGTAATGGTTATATAAAACCCAAATTTGCTAATTTTATTAAAGTTTGCAAAATGTAAGAACGATGTAGATCGTGTATCTATAGACTTAAAATATGTGTCGAACACATAGCGAGTCAAGTGTGTGATAAAGATTTATGAATGTTGATATGAATCATGTGTAGCTAAGGTATACCTATACATACTTAGGGTATGATGAGAAAGTGAAGTGTAGGTTTTACAAACCTAGTTAAAGAACAATGTAACATTATTATTACATTGAGACTGTATGAAATATATGACTAATGGATATGAATCCATGATTATATAACTGTGTAGGAATACACGAAGTGCGGATAACTATAAGAAGTTAAGTCGTAGTTGATAAACTACGAATCAGGCAAGTCTTTCAGTTCTTATTTGTTATATGAATTCGATAACTATTAGTTGATCTATATTATGCTATGCAAATGTTGATGTATATATATGAAATGCATATGAGATATGTATTAAATGTGGAAGTTGATCTTTGATGATATGCTTATGTTGGTAAATCTCTATGCCTGTTATGTGTGAAGTAACATGCGTAGTGAATATTAATTGATTATGAATGCATAAACTGAATATGCTATTATATGCTATGTGCTGCATGAAAACTGTTATAATTGTTGGGCTGTCGAGCTCACCCTTGCAAATAACCACTTTTGTAGGTTAAGGATACACGATAAAGGTTACGTACTATTTGATTGATAAAGTCCAATAGTATCGAAGGAGATTGATTTATTAGTTAACTAGATGCTTTTGAACCATGTTTAGGTTCTAGTAGACGTACATGATAGTAGTTTATAATGTGTAATATATGTTAAGTTGTACTATGTGATATATAGAGAAATTCGAATCGAGAAGATTTATACGGAAATTTAATAAAGTGAATCATAGAATAATTTGATTCAGGGATTTGTAATTGATTTGAGTTAAGATATCAATAAAAGATTTATTTTTCAAAGGAAATTGAAAAAGTTTAAATTATTCCGCATATTTGTATAACATCGAATGTGATGTAAAACAGGAATAGTAAATGACCAAGATTAGAAACTTATAAAAGTTTGGGGTCATTACACAGATCCTGGAAATAGAAAGAATTTATATTCTAAATTGTAATAAATAAAGTTATATTCATTAAGTTATGAATACAAAATATAAATAGTTTGACGATAGTAGTATCGTGGCGGACGATTCGAGGTTCGAAGGACCCGATTTTGTGGGCGTCCATGAGGTTAATATCAAAAGTATGAGGTTATAAACTTAGGTAAGTGTACCTTAGGCTATAACACGAGAGAGAGAGAGAAAGATAAAGATTATATATATATATATATATATATATATATATATATATATATAAGTGAAGATTCAAAGAAGAATCTTGAAGTATCTAAGAGAATGAGAATTCAGGAGTTTCATAACTCTGGTAATAAAAATGATAAGATGGTAAGAATGAACTCGAGTGGAGTTTTGTTGATAATAGGGAAAGAACCCTAAGGTAAATTGATGATCACAACGTGATCGGATTGAGCTATTAAGTGATAAATAGTCTGTAATGACTAAGTGTGTATAGCTGGATCCTATAAGTGAATGTACTGCGAAATGGTATGATATGAACTCATGAGGAGTTGTATGTGATGCGATACGAAGAATTCGTATCAAGAAAAGTGTGAGATAGAGTTAGGTGGGATTTTAATTGAGGACCCATGTTAGCAGCTGAGTTGTATGATTCCTTGTTTATGGGCGGGGAATTGTACTTGGTGTAAAAACCACTTAGTTCTGGCACTGATAATCATTAAAATGTTTGTGTCACGCTATTTGCTATATTCCTGTTGAGAAGGTGATTCTTTTCTCATGTGTATAACAAATAGATAGGTTATAGTTAGAGAATATAAGGTTAAGTTGCGAGTTCTTAAAACTCATACTTATGGTACGTTCGTGACTCATAATTATATGAAATGTTTTTAAACCCCTCAGCGAATTGACGCCTGTGGTCTGACTAGGGTAAGTTGTTAAACTCATATCATGATGGCAAGTCCTGAATTTCCAAAGTGTGGTAAGTTTGATGAACTATATCGGGTATATATATGTTATGAAGTTAGAAATTTTGGTATAGTAAGCATTGATGGTGTTAAAGATTGATAGAATGAAGCAATGGAGTAAAGTTGATGGAGAAACATGGATTTTCTAAATCTTCTAGCTCTGCTAGATTTTCAAAATTTATTGACTTCGTGCTAATGTTCGCATTTCTGTTTTCTCAAAAAACTTGGATCATGTGATTGAACCAATGATGTTTAAAAACGATACCGTTATTCTTATGTCTATGCTAATTGTTTCGGCTAAGCCAAAAATGATTTGAAAATTTTTAAAATGTATTTCTAACCATGTGCATCATTTGATATGGTATAGAAATGGTAAACGATGGTGTCATCAATGCAGTTGAACCTAGTGTTGGTAGTGATCGAAAGATCGTCAGTCCACTATGGTATAATGTAATATGACAAAGTCACCTAATGGCGGAATCCTCAACGTACTACTAATCTGGTACGGTATCATGACGTCATAAAAGAATTTTGGTTTTCTTTTAAGTTATAAAGAAGGTCAATTAAGTTGGCCAAATTATTTCGATTTATATCCGAATTGTTGATAAAAGTCTAAGCTATTTGATTTGGCTAGACGACTGTTGAAAAATATTTGTGAATTCAAGCGTTCTTGACTATTTACGCCAAGCCAGATTGCTCTGGTGCGGATTCAGATGTCGAAAAGCTTAGGTGAACAACCCTATAAGGGGACATGTTTTTGGGGACAATGGTTCCGAGCGTAACGCATGTAGTTGTTACAAAACACTACGTTATGGCCCAACGTAGTGGTACAATAGGTTGGCCACCTAGTGTACATGTAGAGGGTGTTTTCAGTCTTCGTGATAGATAAACACTCTGGTGTGTAGTGTGAAGGATTGTGTTGAAGCACTAGTTCACGGTCTTGTGTGGCCCCTCAGCATAAATTGGAATCTGAGTTATTCATACTACTTCCTGATTATTGAAAAATCGTGGAAGACTCCTAATCTTCTGTGTGATGAATATAGTGAGTAGAGTGTTCCTTAGAAAGGAGAATGTGGTAGAATGCAAGTGAGCAAGTTATAATGAAACTTCCGAAAAGAGAATGGATAAAATTATTTAAAAGAATATGTAATATTAGAAATAGTACCGAGTAGAGGAGGTTTCAGTGATTCCGAGGACGGAATCCTTATAAGGGGGAGAGGATGTAAGAACCTGAATTTTCAGAAAATATTAAAATAAGAATTTAGTGAATAAAATTCTTAAAGCATGAGATGGGTTCGAACAAGAGTATATAAGTGTGTTATGACGTATGTGGTATTGTGAGCTATGTGATAAGTGATGTTGTGTTTAATAAATATATACTGTTATTATATATTTATTATATATTGTATAGATGAATTAGTAAGAAGATGGATAAAAATTTATCTATTGATATTAAATAATTTATGTGAAATTATTTTATAATAGTAAGTTGGTGACGTTAAAATATCTTTGATAATCACCAATTTCTTTGGTATATGTGTGAGTGAGTATCAAGTCTAAGGTAGTGCAATCGTACTCTTTAATGGTGGATGTATAGGAGCTGGGCTAAACAATTTCTTCAGAGAGCGGAGGTATATACGAATTAGTAACCGATCTAACTCATTGAAAAAAAGCAGTGTGAGGCGAGATGCAAAACTAATTTGTTGGTTGTTTGTGGGAAACCACTCAGTTTACTATATTGAATACTATTAAAGACTCAACAAGTGCTAGGGTTAGACTTGTATGCATGTACGTTGTCGACGAGAGAAGTGAAGATTAAAGGAATGTATGTATGTGTTACATATATCTTGAATTGTGGAAAGAATTTATATATATATATATATATATATATATATATATATATATATATATATATATATATATAGAGGTCTTTATAGTTAACTAACTATTAAGGGAAATAGAGTTTGAATTTGGAGTTAACCAATAAATCATTGAAGAATGTTGTGGTAGATGTTAGTTAACTGGTATAGCAAGTTAGTAATTTAAAAACATAAAGTATTCATGAATTGAAGCTAACGGTTCTGCTCAAGCAGAACTTGTCTGCCTATGAACTTGGTATGGCGCAGCTATGCCATTTCCAAGCTTATGACCAGCGCAGCTGCGACGGTCTATAGAAAATTCTGAGTAAGTTATGAACATTTGATTCCAAGAAATGGATACTAATAACTCTTATAAGGGTCATATAGGGTGACTAAGTTGTCCATGAATGGAGTAGGATAGCGAAGCATGAATTTAATGAGAATTAGTTAAGAAAATTAACTAAACAAGAATAAATATTGGTTAACTAAAATTATATTATGGAATAATATAATTTGAGTATTAAATCCTTGTGTGGCGGTGGCACGATAGTAAATTGAACTAAAGTAGTAATTCACTTAAGTAAAATGGTGAATTAATATGTGTGCTTTACATGAAGAAAATGAAATGAATATGTTAATTAATATTTGATATTTTAATATATTACATAGTATTGTAATATATAAAAAGGGGTTGATATTTGAAAGGTAAATGATTAAAAGAACCAATATATTCATAAGTAATTATTGGTTAGAGATTGAAGCATAAGGTCAATATTGTATGTGGTGGCTAAAGAAAATTGTTTTGGAACAATTTATGGAAGAAATGAAATGAAGGAATTATATTAATTAGTGTTGTACATACTAATTATTGTAAGATAATAAATGATTCATACTAATTAATCGTTGTGATATTAAAATGTATTATGGGTTGGGAATACCCAATTGAATTAAACTTAGCCCAATTATAATATTAATGTGGACATTATTATTAAATAGTATTACTATGTGTAATTTGGAAAATGTGGGAAGTAGTGATATAAAATATCTATGGCCTAAGAATACATGAAGTGTGACATTTAATTGGGATGAATGATATAGGGTACCAAGTGGTACAGTGAAGTCATATGTAACTTTAATACATAAATGATTAAATATCTGTGTATTTTAAAAACTGAGAAAGGAAATCAATGTTTTAAATAAACATTAATGTTAAATAAGGTATAATATGATTATGTGAGTAGTAGAAATAATTAAGGAACTACTCGGATAATAATACCCGATTGCGATATTTTATTTAATGTACATGGATTATTTGATGTGAGTATAAAGTTAATCCCTAAATTTCCTAATATGGTAACAATTGTACATTAAAATTCATTTTTGGGAAGCAAAGTAACTGGTTAATCCTTTGGCTGATAAATAAGATTTATCAGTTGAACAAAAACGTGTTCAAACTCCAATTGCGTATCCTTCAAGAAGTGTACAGTAAACCTCAAACATAGGTGATCATTGCTATGGAGATGGCTGAGAAGTGGTAGTTAAACAACTCTTAATTAACCAATGTTTTCTCCTTCTACACCATGGATTTCAATTTCAGTGTAAATCCAAAATCCAGTCCATCATTTCTCTATATAAAGTAACTACATTCTTCATTCTTACGTTCTTTGAGTTTTGTTATGCGTGAAACCTTGAGAAATTGGAGTGCGAGAAGTTGTGGTTCAAAGAGGAGTCTAGCAATCTCAGAAGGGAGAAATTAAACAAACTTAGCATTCAAGAGGTAATAATGCTAACTTATGCTTTTGATTTCCTATTTTTTTTTCAATTACTAGAAAAGTATTATGAAATACTTGCTTTTAAGTCCAAAAATTAATGGCTAAAACTTGTTGGAATCTGTAGTTCTCTGTTAGATGTTGTTAATATAGTTCAAAACGAAAACAACGGAAGTTAAACGAACCAAATTGGTTGAGAAACAAATTTGTAGTGAATGAATTCACTAAACTTTTCAAAACATGAAAACTGAGTATGAACATGAGTTTTAGATTAATATTTGGGTTAGTTAATGTTTATGTTAATTGTTGGGTATTTGGTATGTTGTAGTTTTATGAGTTACGAAACCATAGAATCTAAAATGGACTGATTTGGATGAGTATAACTCATGTTGTGAAAATCAAAAGGGGTAGAGGTCTGTAAAATCAAGAAGAGCAGAGCTTGAGGGGCTGTTCTGCGACTTGGGGTGCAACTGCACTTCCCCCAAGGCCATTTAGAAGCAATGGCTTAGAAGCTTGATCTTGAGTAGACCGCTACTCCGACTTCTTTGTAGTAAATTAGGCATAACGTTTTCATACGAACTCTGATTGAGGTGATTCAAGATGATCCGGAACGAGGACGAATAGACCTAAAACTTTTGTTCTTTTTGGTTTTAAATTTGAGGTCGTTGGGAAGGGTTAAAACAATCATCTTTGTGACTGTTACGTAATAGGAAGCGATCGGAGGGTGTCGAGAGAGCCCATACGAAAGTATAGTGCTCTCGACGATGGAATATGTTATTCTAAGTGATAAAATATAAAAATGAAAGATATTAGACATGACATATAAGATTACCTTACTCATAAGGGAATACTTTAGCACAAATTAATATGTGTTTTGAAAACAAACTTAAAGTTTTAGAAAAAACGAATATTTACGAACCTTGAGTCTTTGAAGTGATGTTATTCTAACACATACCTATTGTTGAGATATGAGTATACCTAAGCATGAGAAGTGATTTAAAGTGGCTTTACTTATTATCAACTTATAATAGCTTAGTTGAAAATGTTTTCTATAGAAAACTTGAAACTTTGAGAACGGACTTAAAGTAACTTATGGAGTTAAAGTTCTAAATGTAATAACATACATACATGACTTAGTTAGCTATGAAATGAGATTTAGAGTTACACTTAGTTTAGAATGACTTTTAATAATGAACTTGAATGCCTTGCGAAACTAAGCTTGTATAAACATGGTTTACATGTGTGCTCATCTAGCTAGACACCGTATAAGTCATGCGAGTATGAATTGTAATGAGTTCTCAACTGATAAACTATACTATTGAGTTGAATTAATATAAGCATACGCGTTATGGGCGATGAAATGGTTAAGGTAGTTCATTCCTTGTACATGAACCTACTTAGTGAAAATAACTTAAAGTAAAACACAAGAGACACCCAACTTATGCTAAGACCTCTTAACATGTGGGTTAGTTATGTGTATGCATGCTAAGGACTCTGATGAAAACAAAAAATAAATAATCAATTTTGGTGCTGCGAGGGGGCGAGGCGAGCTGCGCCCATCCCGAGCCTAAATGTAAGCAGCAATTGCGCCGTATAGGCGATGATGCGACCATTTTAACCTTGACCTGAACTTTAAAGCATATGTGTAATGAATGTCTAAAGCTATAATACTTGACATAAATGACGTTTTAAGCATATGAGCATGTAATGGTTATATAAAACCCAAATTTGCTAATTTTATTAAAGATTGCAAAATTTAAGAACGATGTAGATCGTGTATCTATAGACTTTAAATATGTGTCGAACACATAGCGAGTCAAGTGTGTGATAAAGATTTATAAATGTTGACATGAATCATGTGTAGCTAAGGGATACCTATACATACTTAGGGTATGATGAGAAAGTGAAGAGTAGGTTTTACGAACCTAGTTAAAGAATAATGTAACATTATTATTACATTGAGACTGTGTGAAATATATGACTAATGGATATGAATCCATGATTATATAACTGTGTAGGAATACATGAAGTACGGATAACTATAAGAAGTTAAGTCGTAGTTGATAAACTACGAATCAAGCAAGTCTTTCAGTTCCTATTTGTTATATGAATTCGATAACTGTTAGTTGATCTATATTATGCTATGCAAATGTTGATGTATATATATGAAATGCATATGAGATATGTATGAAATGTGGAAGTTGATCTTTGATGATATGCTTATGTTGGTAAATCTCTATGCCTGTTATGTGTGAAGTAACATGCGTAGTGAATATTAATTGATTATGAATGCATAAACTGAATATGCTATTATATGTTATGTGATGTATGAAAACTGTTAGAATTACTGGGTTGTCGAGCTCACCCTTGCAAATAACCACTTTTGCAGGTTAAGGATACATAGTAAAGGTTACGTACTACTTGATTGATAAAGTCCAATAGTATCGAAGGAGATTGATTTATTATTTAACTAGATACTTTTGAACCATGTTTAGGTTCTAGTAGACGTACATGATAGTAGTTTATAATGTGTAATATATGTTAAGTTGTACTATGTGATACATAGAGAAATTCGAATCGAGAAGATTTATACGAAAAATTGAATAAAGTGAATCATATAATAATTTGATTCAGGGATTTGTAATTGATTCGAGTTAAGATATCAGTAAAAGATTTATTTTTCAAAGGAAATTGAAAAAGTTTAAATTATTCCGCATATTTGTATAACATTGAATGTGATGTAAAATAGGAATAGTAAATGACCAAGATTAGAAACTTATAAAAGTTTGGGGTCATTAAACAGATCCTAGAAATAGAAAGAATTTATATTCTAAATTATAATAAGTAAAGTTATATTCATTAAGTTATGAATACAAAATATAAATAGTTTGATGATAGTAGTATCGTGGCGGACCGGATCCGAGGTTCGAAGGACCCCAGATTTGGGGGCGTCACACAGATGGATCTTCTACTTCAGACATCAGTTGCACCGTGATTATTTTGACGAGTCCAGAGGGATTCAAAGTGCAGCAGGCCATCAAATTCGGGTGCAGAGAAATGAACAACGAGGTTTAGTATGAAATGGTGCAAGCAGGTTTACGACAGGTGAAGAGTCTTGAAGTGCAGAGGATAATCATCTACAGTGACAATTAGTTGGTCGTTAAACAGATTTTAGGGGAATATGAAGCTTGAGGTTCACTCATGATCAAGTACCTATTAGAATTGAAGGATCGAATTCAGTATTTCCTCTCCTATGAGTTTCAAGGAGTTGAACACAATGACAACTCCATTGCCGATGCGTTATCAAAATTGGCTACCACTTAAGCAAGCACCTTTGATGGTTCTGTGTATTTGGAAATTTTGAAACAACCAAGTATCCAACATGAAGTGGTATTGTGCATAGAGCGTTTGAACTGCTGGATGACTCCTTATTTAACTTATTTGGCAGATGGCGTACTTCCTTCGGATCAGATGCTGGCTAAGAAGGTTAAATATAAAAGTGCCAATTTTGTGCTTATTGATAGGGATCTTTTTCGAAGGGCCTTTTCATCTCCGTTGTTGAAGTGTTTGGTTCCTTCTGAAGCTGACTATGTTCTTCGAGAAGTTCATGAAGGAATCTATGGCGATCATATGGCTGCAAAGTCATTAGCCTACAAAGTACTTCGGCATGGGTATTATTGGCCCACGATCTTTAAAGAGGCTACTGATTATGTGAAGAAGTGTCCGAAGTGTCAGTTGAATAGTCCTATCCCACATTAGCCACCATAAGAGCTATACTCAATTTTATCTCCTATACCATTTGCTGTCTAGGGGGTAGATATACTGGGTCCATTGCTGAAAGCTAAAGGTCAGGTCAGTTTTATTATAGTAGCAATTGATTATATGACCAAATGGGTTGAAGCGAAACCACTTAGAGCATTCACAACAGTTTCTTTATCTGTATCCCTACTATACAGTCTATTGGGTCATTCTGCAAAATAGAGATCCAAAATTTTCACTATGTACCCAACATGTTTCTTATATTGATTCTTTAAATAATGAAATTTGAAATTTAAAAGTTAAAATTTAAAATTTCCAACAGTCAAAACATCAAATTAATAATAATCTTATAATTTATAAAAGAGAGTATAATTTATCAATTGTATCTCATAGTAAAATAATTTTTATTTTATTTTAAATTTTAAATAATTTATGGAGTGAGTATTAAATGGATTGTATCTACAAATATACATAAGATCAATATTAACTTTTAAAAAGTTAATTTGTAATACTTTTAAATTTAAATTTAATATGATTCATTTAAATTTTGAAAATAATAAATTTTATAATTAATAGTACTTTTATAATATTTATAATTATATTGACATAAATTAAATAAATTTATATCAATTTTAATTTGAATATGTTTGAAAATAATTTTTTAAAAATAAATCAATATTAATTTTATAATTTGAAAATGAAGTAGTAAAACAATGTAAAGATGTGTATTATTAATGAGTTATCCACTTAAATGAGGGTGTGAAAGGTCATTTTGTATATATAGAGAACGATATTTTGACTCCCTCATACTAGGGACTAAAATCATATATAGGGATTAAAATAGAGAGTTAAATAAGGATAAGGAAACTATTGGATAATGATTTTTTGATATATTCTCTAAAATTAAGGATAGAGAATTAATTAGGGAAACTGCTATAAATGCTCTTAGATTGATAACAGAGCAAGAGTGTTTAAAGTTTTTAAAAGAATCTATAGTGTTTCGTTTCGGCATTCCAAAGGTGGTTATATCGGACAACGGACGCCAGTTTGTGGGATCGAAGTTTCAAGCATTTTTGAAGGAACTGGGGGTTCAACACAGGAAGACTTCAGTAGCTCATCCATAGTCTAATGGACAGCTTAAAGTAACCAATATGACGCTTCTGAATTGGATCAAGTGTAGATTGGATAAAGCTAAAGGAAGATGGCTGGAAGAACTGCTCAATGTGTTATGGGCTTATCGGACTACTGCGAGGACTATAATAGGAGATTCACTTTTTAGGTTAGCTTATGGTACTGATGCCTTGGTCCCTGTGGATATTGGATCTATAAGTCTACGGGTTAGTCAGTTTAAGGAGATATACAACGATGAAGGGCTGAAGGCCAATATGGACTTACTGGAAGAAGTCAGGGAGACAACTTTGATCAAATTGGCAGCTTATCAGCGTCGTGTAGCTAAGCACTATAACAAGGGGGTAAAGCTTTGAAGATTTGAAGTGGAAGATTTCGTTCTCAAGGAAGTCGAAGTTTCTGTGCCTCAGAATTTGGGAAAGTTAATTCCGAACTGGAAAGGTCCTTACGAAGTTGTTGAAGTACCGAAATCAGGGACTTATCAGTTAAGGGCATTAGATGGATAAGAAATAAAGAATACTTGGCACGCTGGAAGGCTTCAGAAGTATTTTTAGTAGAGATAATATCAATGTACAGAAGTTTGTAATTATGTTAATCTTTATCAATAAAAGATTCCTTTTCTCCAAATTGTGTTTTGTACAGTGGTATTTCGTTCAAAGGTGTAAGGAGGTTCGGGTGGACTTGTTTGCCATTCGATGGTAAACCAATTATTAAGGAGTTTTCATGGTGTAAGGAGGTTCGGGTGTACTTGTTTGCCATTCGATGGTAAACCAATTGTTAAGGAGTTTTCATGGTGTAAGGAGGTTCGGGTGGACTTGTTTGCCATTCGATGGTAAACCAATTGTTAAGGAGTTTTCATGGTGTAAGGAGGTTCGGGTGGACTTGCCTACCATTTCGATGGTAATTAATTGTTATGAACTCTTTAAGGTTTAAGGAGGTTTGGGTGGACTTGCCTAGCATTCAATGGCGAATTGTTTATTATGGAGTTTCTATGGCGTTCGGAGGTTCGGGTGGAACTATTCATCTTAAAGATGGCAATTGATCTTTTGCAGATTTGTCTCATACTTCGGTAACGAATAAGTATTGCATTACTTTATTACCTGATTTTGTTTAAGTGTTGAGTTTAGATTATGTTATTGCTTAATCTTATCTGTTATATAGTTCACTTGATTACTAACTAATAGTTTAAGTTAAGTTTAAAAAAGAGCTTGTACATTTTTTAAGTTGATTAATGGTGAATTATTGACAAGAAACGATCATAAAGGAGTAATAAGGAACAAAGTTAATTTAATTAATATTAAATTGTTTACATAAAAATTTAGAATTTTTTTACAAAAAGTTCTAAGTCTGAAAAGAAGGGAACTCATCTTTAAGCTTCGTCTTCGCCATCTGATGAGTCGAGGAGAGATGGATCTACCTTGGCTTCGATAAGTTTTGCCTTGCCTTTACTTCGGCATTCTTCGTACCCTTCAGAGAACATCCAAACAATTTCCTCATTCAGCTCAGCCGACTTTCGGTAGTTCTTCTGGATGTCTTTGCGGAGATCTTCGGTCAATGGTGGACCCAAATCTCTAAGGGCTCAAAGCTCTCAAACCTCATCGTCAAGCTTCTGATGTTCTTTCAGATGTCGCAGTTCCCTGGTTTTAAACTCGTTGACTTGGAGTGCCAGGCTTCGATTAGCCTTGGCAAGCGACTCACTTTTCTGCACTAGAACTTCATTTCTATGAATCAGTTCTATGTTCATATTGACCGTGATTCAGTGAGTAGCCTCGGCCATCTCCAAATTTTCTTTAACATTATGGAGATCTTTGCGAAGGCACTCATTATTGAAAAAAAAGCGATCGAGGTAAACCTCTCTCCTTATTTAGTTACCGAAACTTCAAAATAGCATTTTCTCGTCAAGGCGTTTGTTTTCTTGACTTGGATTCTTTGTACTTAGGACGGAGACGCCCAAAGATCGCATTTGCCTACACAGTCAGAGTTACTCAATTAGTATAAAAAGGATATAAATAATTTCAAGTAAACATGTTATCAACAACTTACCTTAGCCTGGTACTTCATTCCTTCGTCAATAAGATCCATGATTGAACTGTTGCCAAACCGATGATCATCGGTATCGCAAACAAACGAATCATAGAGTTGGAAGGGAAAATGTTTGTTGAGCTCAGGCCAAAGAAAAGGGGATGCTACAGCTTCTGGCCTAGCTTTAGATGAAGAGGGACGTGGCGAAGAAGGTTTGGGTTGTTCAAGAGGTGGTGGGGGTTGAATAATTGTCTGTTCCGGATGAGGAGGAGCGGTGATTATTATAGATTCTGGAGGTGGAATCGATTGATTTTCAGAAAGATGTTTCCTTTTGCAAGTAAGAGATGGAGTGGGCTCTGCTTGCTCTTCGAACTCCTCCTCAAAAACAACAATCTCCACGGGAACGACTGGAGGAAGATTGGCTTCGGAAGAGGGCACTCTGAGCTCTTCGGCAGAAAGAGGGGTTATTTTAATTTTCCTCTTCTTGGTACGAAGGACTCGAGTCCGTTCGTCCTGAGGCATATCTAACAAGCTCTTGGTAAAGGTTGATGGAGGAGCAGGTTTGGCTTTTTGAACAACTCTCTTCTTTCGGCGAGGTGGAATAGATTCTGTTGTGGGAGGAGGTTCAGTAGATTGGGGACCAATTGGTTGAGCCTCAACAATTGGTGGTTCAGTAGCTGAAGGTTTAGCAGGAGATTCCAAATCTTTCCCAGACATATATTCTTCAAGGTCTCGTTTGTTAGAAGAGGTCGGTTTGATTAGAGACACTACAAAGGGTATAAAATAATGAATCAGATCCAGTATCATTGAAGATTTCAAATATTGCATAAAAAGAGAGTTTGGGACTTACGTTTGTGGTAATATAACCATGCTTGCTTGGTAAGGAGTCCGAAGTTCCATTCCTTCCTCAGAAAATTATCCAAAAGAGTTATTATCTCACTCACCCGTTCTTCGAAAATATCCCCAACATCCGCAGATACTTTTTCAACAGTGGTCCAATTCGGGAGAGAGGATATCTCTGGTCCTTTGAGAAAGAACCAATCCTTGTGCCATCCCTTGTTGCTTGATGGAGTGCTAATTAAGGATCGTCTCTCAAAATTCTCGCCAGCCTTCGGGGACTGTTTACTAAGGGCTTTGAATCCCTTCTCACAAGATCGGCCAGCATAGTAGACAGAGAAAAAGAAGTCGAGGGTGGGTGTGACCCCTACTTCGTGGCAGAATGCAATGAAAGCCAGAATATGGATGTATGAGTTTGGTACTAGTTAGGCGAATCCAACCCCAACAAACCCTAAAATGGTAACTAAAAAGGTATAAAGAGGAAATTGAACTCCTTTTTCGAGAATAGTTACTGGAATGGCGGTCCAACCTTCAGGTCGCTGGTACATTCGTTCTTTGGGAGTTAGAACTCTCACTAGATGGGTCCGGATGTTGCGCAGCTCAGTCTCTGTAATGATGGATGGAGTATTAGCATGGTGAAAGTGTTCTTCACTTTTGAAGAATTCTGAAGGGTTTGGTAAGGGTTTCGGTGGTGGATTCTTGCTCGGGGTAGTAGTTGATTTGGGATTTAATCCCGAAGCTACCTTAGTAGGGCTTGGACTAGGAGGAATATAGGTGAGGGAGGTTATCTCAAAGGGCATAGCAGTATCACTGGGTTCTTGGGATGCCATTACTGGAGATTTACCGAAAGAGAAAGAGTTTGACGGAGAGAAGATGAGAGCTCAAGGCGTCTGAAATTTCAAATTGGAAGGTAAAACTATCAAAATTGGGGAAAAGGGTTTTTATAATAACTGTCCCTTCAGTTACTCACCAAGCACGAGGCTGACACATTTAATGTGGGCAATGATGGTGAATTTGAAGAGATACTAATCGGTTTGGGCTTCTAGATTGGGCTTCTAGTTTTGTCCTATCTTAATTATTTGAACTTCACCGAATGGGCCTTGGCATTTTATTTTGGGCCTTATCTGATCTTGCCACAATTCTTTTGCCATCATGGACCATTTATAGTCTTCTATTAAACAGTCTGTTTAATAAAAGACTGGGGGGCAATGTTGGGCCATGATATTTTATGCGTATTAGGCCGAACCTTTGGGCCAAGTCCATTAGGTTATTTCTATTGGGTCCTAAAAGTATTGGGCCTAGTCATTGGGCTAAAACCAATGGGTAAATAATGTTTCCATTTGGGCTTTGACCGACAATGATAATAAAGATAACTGTTGACTGTTATCCTGCATTGCATTAATGAGGATTAGACAGATTCGGCCAGTAGTGGACAAAGGTGATGGGATCAGCAGGTAAGCTACCTGCTGAGGGATGGTGTCAGGGAGGTCGGTGGCATGCAAAATCGGAGTTGGAGTATATGAGGACCGGATACAACACAATTAAAGGTAACTGATATTTTTATCCTATCAACACACTAGAATTCTTATCCTCGGTTATAAACCTTGTATCTGCCTGTACTGACTCTTACGCCGGAGCTATCCCTCGACGGTCCAAACCATCAAGCTTCTGGTATTGACCTGTTGAATTGTGCAGGATAAGACGCGCTCTTACGTGATTGAGGCGCGTAGAAAGATCTTGGCATTGACAATACCAATACACAATTCTTAATCATAATCATACCAATTAACTGTACATCTTTGCACTACGGCCCAAAGATGACTTTCAGCATAATATAAGCATGAGGATGATGACAATGATATAAAAATTCAATCAAGTGAGATAAAGAATAAATATTAGATATTTATAATTCAATTTATGCAGAGTTCAAAAATGTCCAAATTGTCAACATAATAACTATTTGTGAAGTAAAATTCAAGAATGATATTCATGTATGAAAAATAATTTAGACAGAAAAGAAAATTAAATTATGTTGTGAAAAGTACTCGTAAAAAGTAACGTATGAATAGTACCCATGATAAGTACCCCAAGATGAAAAAAATCAAAATTTAATAAGAATGTTTAAACCAATATTCTAACAAAATAATATTAGATGAAGCGCAAAACTTAAGGAATTTTTAATCATTTCAGAAATTATAGACGTAATACTTACCATAGTAAGTTTAAATTTAGGAATATAAAATAAAATAATATCCCTTACATAATATGGAGTATGAAAGAAAATGATATATCTTACGAGTATTGAAATAAAATAATATTCTTTACCTTAGTAGAAACTAGATTTGACTGGAATATCGGATATTATACTGAGAAAATTTTGCACAAAAAGTCACACTCAAAGTATTCTTATACTCAAAAGAAATACTCACAATATTATAGTAGGAAAGCTTGAGATTTTTAGTGTGTTTAGGAAGGAGGGGTAAACTCCCTTTTATAGGCAACGGAGGGAGAAAGAAATTAAAAACAAACTGCCTAACCTTCCTTTTCTTTCTCTTTCCTTGCCTAACCATCAATTCCTTCTCTACCAAATTTCTCATTTTGTAATCATTGAGGGCCCACACTTTTGCAACAAAAGTTTTGTAGGAGAATATTTCAAGCATGCATTCACTTTAGAAAATAATGTGCAGAATTCAAAATGTGCACGAAAGGAAAAAAATAAAAATGATAACCTTCACTCCACTTTTATTCACATGCTAAAAATTATATATTATTTTAATAATAGTACCATTTAAATTAGGAAAAAATTATAATATTATAATAATATATTTGAATGAATATTTTATCGGAAAAAATAATTGCCAAACTTTCAACAAATATTTCATGCTAAATTCCTTCATTTATATCAAAATTGAACCAATATCCACCAAATAATAATTATTTATAAATAATATTATAAGCTCACAATATTAACAACTAGATCATTCCCAGGAAAGATGGGGCTTTTCGATAAGGATTTATCCTAATTGACGGGCAATTATATAACCTAACCCCTTTCCTCGACAGAACTTTCTAGATATTGCTAATAACGCTAACTAATAATATAAATAATTGTGTCGTGTCAATTATTGATTTAATAATATAAAATATTGTGCAAATGATACTGTGACAATAATTGAATCAATAATATAAGATACTGTGCAACAATTACTATGACAATTATTGAATAAAACTGAGTGACTTCTTACGTAAGAATCAATAATCAGAGATACTGTGTAATACCGTGTACTACTGTGCAACCACGCGTATCATTGTACTTTTATCACTAGGTATTTCAATAGTTAACGGTAAAAGTTTTGCCGTTATTTTTCTAAAAAGGTTATTTCTATCGCTTTCTATATCCGACAGTTATTCTGTTATGTGGTCCACCAATGATTACGCTGTCGTACGCATATTCCCTGACTAAACGAATAGTATATGACAACTTGCTTACTTTGCAAAATTTGCACATATCGCCCATAACTAAAGCATTATATCAAATCAGCACCTTATTATTCAAAATAATAATTGGAGAAATTAAATCTTTATTCATAAAAAATTGGGGTTTTACAACCTCCCCTCCTTATGAAATTTTGTCCTCAAAATTGATGTACGTACTTGGTATGTCGAAGAGGTGAGGATACCTTGTTTTCATTTCAGATTCTAACTCCCAGGTCATTTCCTCAATATCGTGGTTTCTCCATAAAACCTTGACTTGAGGTATAAACTTTGAGCGTAAAATATGTTCCTTCTTATCCAAGATTTTAATAGGTATCTCCTCATACGTTAAATCTTCTGCTATCTTGTCTAGTTCTAATTCAATAATATGGTTCAGATCTTTCACATATTTACGTAGCATGGATATGTGAAAAACGTTATGAACACTAGACATACTTGGCGGTAAAACGAGTCTATAGGCCACAGTTCCTACTTGATCGAGGATTTCAAATGGACTAATGAATCGAGAGTTGAGCTTTCCATTCTTTCCAAATCTTGTAAATCCTTTCCATGGAGCAACACGTAATAATACATGATCTCCAACATTGAATTCCACGTCCCTTCGATGAAGATCAACATAACTCTTTTTTCAATCTTGTGAGGTTTGTATACGTTGCCGGGTCATTTGAATCTTTTCTGTAGTTATGCGTAAAATTTTTGGTCCTAACAATGTTGCTTCATCCACCTCGTCCCAGCATACTGTAGAACGATACTTTTGTCCATACAACGCCTCGAATGGAGCCATGCCTATACTTGCTTCATAACTGTTGTTGTAAGAAAATTCCACCGATGGCAAGTACTTGTCCTAACTTCCTTTGAAGTCTAAGACACATAGTCTTAATAGATCTTCAAGAGTTTGAATAGTCCTCTCCGATTGCCCGTCCGTCTGAGGATGATATGCAGAACTGAATCGTAGATTAGTGCCCATAGCTTTCTGTAAGCTAACCTAAAATCGTGAAGTGAATCTTGGGTATCGATCAGAAACTATGGATACTGGCATACCATGCAATCTCACAATCTCATTTATATACACACGAGCAAGACGTTCAAGTGAATAAGTTTCTCGTATAGGCAAGAAATGAGCAAACTTGGTTAATCTATCGACAATGACTCAAATTGCATCTATGCCTTGAGAAACGTTGGGAAGACCGATAACGAAATCCATGTTAATGTGCTCCCACTTCCATTCTAGAATTTCAAGTGGTTGCAATGGAACTTTTGGTACTTGATGCTCTGACTTGACACGTTGACAAGTTAAACACCTTGAGATAAGCTCTGTGATCTCTCTCTTCATATTGCTCCACTAAAATGTATGTCGAAATCAGAGTTGTTAGGAATAGAAAGTCTGGAGTTGAATCGAAGTATTCCTTTTTCATCGATTCTTGCTTCTGGAATAGCACCTTCTTGTACTTTCTTCTTCATATGCATCAGCTTCGGGTCTATGGCTTGAGCAACTTTAACTTTATCGATTAAAGTCGGTTCTACATGGGTCATTGGAGTTTTCAACTCTATCTTCATCCTTTGCAAGTCATACAAAATGGGCCTTTCTGTTGACAATATCGCACTCGTACCCGCATATGATCTTCTACTCAACGCGCCAGCTACCACGTTCGCTTTTCCAGGATGGTATTGAATGGTATGGTCGTAATCTTTCAAAAGCTCGAGCAAACGTCATTGTCGCATGTTAAGTTCCTTTTGGGTGAAGAAATATTTGAGGATTTTATGATCTTTATAGATCTTCACTTTCTCCCCATATAGGTAGTGTCTCCAGATCTTTAGCGCGAAAATGACTGCTGCCAACTCTAAATCATGAGTAGGATAATTCCTTTCATATTCCTTGAGCTTTCTTGAGGTATAGGCTATGACTTTTTCATGTTGTATGAGAAAACATTGTAAACCTCTGCTTGAAGCATCACTGTACATGACAAATCCCTCCGAACCTGATGGTATTGTCAGAACAGGTGCTAAAATGAGTCTCCTCTTGAGTTCTTGGAAGCTCTTCTCACATTCCTCACTCCATCCGAACTTTGTTTCTTTTAGAGTCAGCTGGGTTAATGGAGTAGTGATTCGAGAAAATCCTTCCACGCCGATAATAACCAGCTAAGCCCAAAAAGTTACGTACTTCGGTTACTGACTTAGGTTGCTCCCAAGTTTGTATTACTTCAATCTTTGTTGGGTCAACTAATATTCTATATTTTGATATCACGTGCCAAGGAATGCTACTTCCTCAAGCTAGAACTCGCATTTCTTCAACTTGACATACAACTTTTTTCATAAAGCTTTTGGAGTATCAGCTTCAAGTGTTGCTCATGATCTTCACGGCTTTTGGAATAGATGAAGATGTCATCAATAAAGACAACCACAAAATGATCCAAATATTCCTTGAATACTTGGTTCATCATATCCATGAAAGCAACATGAGCATTAGTCAATTTAAAAGACATGACTAGTGTTGGGTCTCTAACTTTTTGTTTTATTTTTATGATAACAATAATTAGTAAATAAATTAATTAAAAGGGTAGAATCCTCTCCATAGGGTTTTTATTATAATTATTTTATTTATCTTATTTATTTTGACCAAAAATAGTTTTTAAATCTTATTTAATTGATTTTCTTGATCTTGATTTTTTAAAGTATCAAAACAAATGGGTCACTAATATTGGGACAATGCTTGATAATGTGCTGAAAATGAATTGGGACACGCATTTTGGGACAAAAATCATATGTTGATCATCAAATGCTTGTTTGACAGAATTTAGAAAAAAGATGGAGATTTTGATTAAATCATTTTTGACATGTGGGCATTGTCTATTTATTCTCAAAATAATTTTATTATTTAAAGATTTCAAAAATTATTTTAAGTTATTTCAAAAGATGGATAAAAAAAATTACAAGAATATATATATATATATATATATATATATATGTATGTATGAAATATGTGTATGCGTGCACAGTGTGTGTGTGTGTAAGAAACATGTGTATGGGCATTAAATAAATCAGTGACATTTTTTATGGGACATGTCTGGTTTTAACCGAATTGATGAATTGGTTTGAAAGTGGGAATTAAATGCC
This sequence comes from Panax ginseng, assembly GCA_020205605.1. NCBI lineage: Eukaryota > Viridiplantae > Streptophyta > Magnoliopsida > Apiales > Araliaceae > Panax > Panax ginseng. The sequence continues at coordinate 87,463,234 of CM035130.1, read as the reverse complement.
TTAAGGTTATCATAAAATTAAAGGGGAAAAAATTTGAATTCCTTCCGTTTGGCAATCCGCGTGCTTTAATTTCATCCAAACCATTTATTCAAAAATAAATTTCAAAATTCCCATTTTCCCCCTGACCTCAAAAATCTAAATAGGAGGCCTTTCTTTCATTTTCAATTTGCCAATTCACTTGAAAAGAAAAGCTTATTTCTCTCCTACATACTCTCTCTCTCTAAGAAGCTTTATCTCTCTTCTTATCAAAGTTCTAATCATTTGAGAAGAGAAAATTGGTCTAAGCATATTGAGATAAGTCATTTGAGTTAACTTAGTCGAATTATTTCTTATTTGCTTTATATTTATAGATATATGAAATATACATTGTTATACACAATTTTATATATCTATTGTAGACACTCGAAATTTCGTTTTCCTGTTACTAATTATGCAGGAGGACAAACGAGTCTTTTTCACACTCCAGAGATAATCCTAGAGGACCACAACATCAATTCCAACCCCAGAAATAGACCCGGGAGATCCAGTTTCCAACCCCGGAGATAACCCCGGGAAATCAGTTTTAACCCCGGAGAAAACCCTAGGAAAATCAGTTCCAACCCCAGAGATAACCCTGGGGGATCAAGTTCAAAGCCTGGAAATAACTCCAGGAGGTCAAGCCAACCTCAGAGATAACCCTGAGGACAGTCAAAGTCAACAGCAGGCCAACCTCAAAGATAACCTTGAGAAAAGACTACTACAACTGTGCAAAAATAGGAGATAACCCCAGGAGGGGAAAAATGGTTATACAATCATTACAACTCAAATTTCTTCAAAAGAAGTCCCACAAGAACCATATCTTAACTTCCGAGCTCAAACTACGCAAAACAGCTCAACGAACTACCTGATGGAGACCCAGAAATGCTATTTCGGTCATGAACCCATCTTCTAGGAATCAAAATAGGGCAAACCCTATGTCATTGCATAGCTCTCAAAAAGAGCTTTTCGGAATGGTATGACACTTTTCCATCGGACTCCCGGATTGAAAGTTATGAAGGTTCGAGCGAATAACGCATTGTCCGAGTGCACGTACTTTGAGACGGCAGGACCCACATTGCTCGGGGCACCCCGGGCAGCCGCAGGTAAACCAAAGGCTACCGTAGGTACACCTGCGGTTCTCCCCTCTATAAATAGAGGGCTTGGGGTGCCATTTTGAAGAAAAATAAAGGCAAGGATGCCCTGTCCATTTTGCTCTCTACACACTATAAACTGAGTGCTTTCTCTTTTCAAACACTTATGAGCTTGTTCTTTGCTATATTTTACCGGTGGAAATCGAGTAATCATTCATTTAAAGCCATTTAAAGTCTTCTTGACAGCCCACTGTAAGACTTCTTACATTTCTTAAAGCCTTTCTCCACTACTTTTCAGACATAGTTATTCACGTTGAAAGTCGTGTGTGTGTATATGCCCGGACTTCGGTCCGTGGCTTTTTATTTCTTTTATATATATACTATAGAAACTCAAAATTTTTTGCACGCCTGTTACTGACATTGCAGGAGGGCAGATCAGTCTATCGGAGATAACCCTGGAAGATAGCTTACATCCATTCCAGAGACTACCTGATGTTCAAGCTCGAAACCCGAGACACACACCGGGAACATCATTTCCAACCCCGGAACACACACCGGAAGGATTATTTCCAACCTCGGAGATAACCTCGAGTTTCGTCCTTGGTGATAACCCCATGAGTGTTGCCAGCGATTAAGCGATAACTCCTAAATGCTTATTTCAAATGCATGCTATAAACTTCAAGCTCGGACATCCCGCCGAGGCACTCATACCTCTCGGATCGGAGCTAACATCGGAAGAGCAGTTCTCCCACAGATGACATTGCGGCATACAAACAAGTAGTCCAATCTTAGATGTAACCCTGAGCAACGTTTTCTTTCAGCTCAAACCAGCGATAACCCCGGTGAGGAGTCAAACGTCATCTTACCACCTCAACGTTTTCTCTCACAAGATGATATCGTAGCATACCAACAAGTAGTCCAATCTCAGATGTAACCCTGAGTAACGTCTGCTTTCAACTCAAACCGGCGATAACCCTGGCAAAGAGTCAAATGTCATCTTGCCCCCTTCAACACCTGCGCGTCGTCTCAACACTTCATACATACATACATACATCCAACAATGTCCCACAAGAACCGAGGAGTTACAATCCAAAGTGACTATTACGCATGACAGTACCTTGGATAGAATTTAAAGCTTGAAGACCATGGGCATAGACCCCTCTTCCTGACTTCGTACAACCTCTAATCCATATCATTGTGTAACTCTCGACACAAGCGGTCCGAAGAAGGTCACATATACCTCATTCAGATGCTCGGATTGAAGTTCTGCAAGTTCGAGCGGACATTACAGTGCATGAGTGCACGTACTTTAAGACGACAGGACCCGTGAGGCCCGGATGCACCACGACCGTACCAGGTATATATGGCGGTACGCAGAAGCAGTGTACCTACGGCCATCAATCTATAAATATAGACCTTGGGGTCAGCCATTTGAGAGGAGGGAGGAGAGAGAAAAGATGAGGAAGCCATATCCAATTTACTCTATATACACCTATATTGAGTGTTTCCTCAGTTTAAACACCTGTTAGCTCACATATAGCTACACTTTTATCCAGTGGGAGCTGAGTGTTTATCCATATAGAGTCATAGAAGTCTACTTTGGCAGCCCACTGTAAGCCTTCTTACATTCTATAAAGCCTTCTTTCCATATTAGCACACATTGTTATACACATTGAGAGTCGTGTAGTGTGCGTTTGCCCAGACTTCGGTCCGTTGTTTTCATTTCTGTCTATATATATATATATATATATATTTATATATGTGTATATATTTTATATATCGACTAACATTATCGAGTTAAGCCTTGATTGAGCCTAGACTTATGTCTGGAGCATTTATTTGCTTTTATATATATATATATATATATATATATATATATAACTGTTGTCAGACATATCTGATGAGCTTGGATTTTATATCCGGAGCATTTACCTGCTTATATATATATATATATATATATAATTATTGTCGGACATATCTGATGAGCCTGGATTTACATCCGGTGCTTTTACTGCTTTTATATATATATATATTTGTACATATATATATATATTTATATTTCTGTCAGGCCTGGAGTTTACTTCGTGGCCTTTTACAGCTTTATTTATGTTTTGTCCTGCTTGGAGTTTACTTCGTGGCAGTTGATCGCTTTTATAGCTTTATTTACATTTCGTCCCACTTGAAGTTTACTTCGTGGTGGTTGATCATGTCCATATATATATATATCGCTTTTATATATTGACATTTTCGATCTCCCATGGAGTTGCTTCGTGGTGGTTGATCAGGTCTGTATATATATATTTACAGCTTATATATATATAACTGCTTACTGCTTTCCATACAAACTGCAGTATCATGTGATCTTAGGAATCATGTGATCACAGATTCAGTCTACTAAATCTAGATTCGGTTCCCATGATGGACATTTTTCAGCTGTGAGCAGCTTGTACATTATTTATAGTGTCTGAATTTCCTTGGATGGTTGTCATGCCCATGAGGAGTTCGGCACTGCTGTATATTATTTTCTCAAAGATGCTTCGTATCTCAAAAATAAAAGCAAACAAGCCGAACATTTAACAATAAAATGGAAGTATCAAAGGCCTCAATTATTATTGAGCAAAGGGTTTGAAAAACCTCTTTTTACAAAACTTCATTGCTATATCATGTTTAAAACTGAATTTTTATCAATTCAAACCCTATGTATATAGGTACGAACGAGGTACAACACTACTACCAAATAATTGCACATTGATCCACACACACACACACACGCACACATTCATATAATAGTTTTTTTGAAAAGTGGCGGTCACCGTGGTAACACGGATGTCGGGGGGTGCCTAACACCTTTCTTCCGCATAATCAAGCCCCCGAACCTAAATGAATCTCGGTTTCACAGACCCGTTTAGCAGTGTCACATTACTGGGTCAATGTGCAAACCTTTTCGGTTGCGTTGGTGCAACCAGTTAAATACACCAACTGGCGACTCTTAAAGTCAAATCGTCGACATTATACATGTCAGACCTTTTTCACTTGTTTTTTCAAACAAATCTCACATTAACATGAGAACACCAAAGAACAATAACGAAAAGGACACTAAAAAAATCCCGACGATAAACATATACTTATATATATATATATTTACATTTCGGTCCACTTTGGAGTTTACTTCATGGCGGTTGATAAATCTCTCTATATATTTATTGCTTTTATATATATTTACATTTCCGTCCCGCCTGGAATTTACTTCATGGCGGTTGATCGTCTTTATATATATATATATATATATATATATATATATATATACCTCTTTTATATATTTACATTTCCAATTTCCCATGGAGTTTAATTCGTGGCGGTCGATCGCTCATATATATATATATATATATATATATATATATATATATATAACTACTTACAACTTTCCTACAAACTGCTACATTATGTGAGCCTAGGAATCATGTGATCATAGATTCAGTCTCCTAAATCTTGATTTGGTTCCCGTGATGGACATTTTCAGCTGTAACCAGCTTGTAAATTATTTATGGGGTTTGAATTTCCTTAGATGGCTTACATTCCCATAAGGAGTTCGACACTGCTTTGTATATTATTTTCTCGAAGATGCTCTGCATCTCGAAAATAACAGCAATCAAGTCGAACATATAAAAAAATGGAAGTATCAAAGTGTTAGGTTTGTAATATTCATAAATGCAATCAAATTGCACAAAATAAGCAAAAACGTGTAAAAATTAGAGTTTAAAATTTTACAAACCATATACACGGATCATCTTTTATGCACAATTATTAATTAAACGAAAAGATATGAAGAACAAGAATCATACCCTTGAAGATTTGAGCTTCCTTAAGTACAAGTTCACCTCCAATCTTTTTCGCGTTCAACTTGAATCCACCGGATTTGGTTCCTTCCTTTGATCAACGTTAGCCACCCAAGTGTTTGGCCTCTAGAGGTGATCCGCCAAGAAATTCAAGAAGATGGGTGTTTGGAAAAACTCTAATTTTTCTATCTCTCATAGAAAAGGAGCGTACTCTCCAACAATTGGAATCACGCATGTTGTGAAAAAGTCAACAACAACTCTACACTCATAATAAGACACCTCTTATTTATAGATGTATGCAACCCTCCTTAACAATTAAGGAATTATGTTTTAGTTTAATTAATTAAACTCATTTAATTAATTAGGCTCCCAATCTTATTAGGAATAATTAATTAAACTCTTTTAATTAATTTAACCTCATAATCTTATTAGGATTATATGAGAGTACTTTTATTAATTAATTCTCAAACTCCTTTAAGAATTAAATAATAATAATAGTAATAATAATAATAAGACTCCTCTTATAAATTTATATTTAATATTTCCAAAATATTAAATAATAAATATTAAGCTATTTAATTTATTCTATCAACATAGATTAAATTAAATATACTTAACTTATTATTTTGATTATGTCATAAACTTCTTAAATAATTATTCTTTCTTTTATGGTGTGACCCTTTAGGTTCTCCATATTAAACTGGTTGCGAATAAATCAATTAGAACAATTTTAATCTTATTTAAATAAATAAATTAAACTATTAATTTATTTAAATAAATAATATTTATTCTACAATAGGGACAAGCTTCCCTAGCGATCAACGACTTTTCAGATAATATAGATTTCAACATTAATCATAAAAAGAACCTTTGAGTAAATAGTTACCATACAATTCAATTCTTCCACCATACAATGTCCCAATTAAATATAAGACATGGAATTACTGTCAAGTCTTATTTTATTTAATTATATTTATTTCGATCCTTAAACGCACAACACCAAATAATGCAAATTAGAAACTCCTTTCTAATTTCATTCTGCCTTGGCCAAGGACTAATGTGTTGTCATTTATCGAATCACATAGGACATTTCTCTTCTTTTACTAGAAGTGGTAGATTCTTTATTGATCATACATTATCTCTATTTACAACTTATTATACCCAAGCATACCCTTTGATATACCCTAAGGGTCTTAAAGAATAAGTCAAAGTATAACTCATCATACACAAGATACTATGATGATCTCAAGTCCAAGGATCACTTGTACTACTATCACTACAAGAATTCCTATTGACAGACAAGTATAACTCCATTAGGTATTCCTTAGCGAGCCACGTTCAGTGAACCTATTCCCTAATAAGAACTTACATACTTGCTTTAGTGTCTCCACACAAATGATCATGAGATCAATCATTCTCATCCAATGAACAAGCAACGTATGTACCAATATATCCGAATTCACTAATCCCCAATTTAGTAATCCAACGATTGGGAACTATTTTAGTTTTAAGCTTTCTAAGAATTTAGATCTCATTAGAATGATCTTCATCATTATTCTAAAATCATTGCTTAAAACTATGGGTTTATCACATACTATAAAACAACACCATGTAGATAATTATAAGCCTTTAATAAATTAATACTTTTTATTAATAAATGAATAAGATTATTGAAAAATATATGCTTTATCATCAAAAATGACTGGCTTGTGTGCATACTACTTTCAATCTCTCACTTGTACTAAAGCCAATCGTCATGGTATCTCATACCTTTCTTCTCTAAGTGACGATTATCCTGTTGTTGGATAAGCTTCAGTAAATGGATATGTAATGTTGTTCTTGAGAGTCCAGTATCTCTATAGTGATTTCCCATCTTTCAATGATTCCTATAATCAAATGAAAGTGCCACAACACATGTTTATATCCAAGATGAGACTTAGGAACTATTTCTAGTTCTGTAATGAACTTTTCATCCAAACAATCAACTTGCAGCTTCATTTATAGCTATATAATTTGTCTTTATCACTAAACCAACAACTCTTTGTTGTTTGGAACCTTTCAAATTCACTGCACCACTATTCAAGGTAACGACCTTAAAGTGGATTTTCTGTTTTCTTGGTCTGTCTGAAAAACTTGAGTCTGTTAAGCCCTCTAGTTTTAATTTAGACTCACCATAAATTTTAATCACATCCTTAGTGTCGGTTAAGTACTTTAAGATGTTTTCACTGTCTTACAGTGATCTTCTCCAGAATATGACTGATTATCATCAGGTCTCATATATTTCATTGCATACATGATTGTCACTCTTGCGTTCTCTCTTTTCAGGAGTCTATGGGGACTATTAAGAGAGATACACTCCATGGCTCATTAACATGAGACATCTCTTGGAGTTTGCCATGCTAAATGACTTTAGCATCAAATGAATATACGTTCCTTATGTTAAGTTGAGCATCCTCTTAAATCTATCTATATAGATTTTTATCCCCAATTATGATACTCTTCCCAAATTATTCATGGAGGAATGTTTAGACAACTTTATCTTTACTAATTGTAGCATTGGTATGTCATTCCTTATCCATAGTATATTAACATATAATACCAAGAATGTCACGGCGCTCCCACTGACCCTTTGGTACATACTAGGTTCATTCTTATATTTGATAAAATCAAACTCTTTTGATTTGTTTCATCAAAACGAATGTTCCATATTTTGAGAAGCTTGCTTCAATCCATTTCTTTGAGTGTCTACAACTCTTATCTCATCACATGAAACTAGATTACCATCTTCTATGATGCGTACCTCATCATCATCATCTATGATGAATCCATACCTCCCAAGTATCTTTGGTACTATTCCAGATTTACGATTCGGTTATGGTATAATAGGTCTATCTACAGGTTCCTCTTATTTGACTTATAGTGTTTTGTGGTTCTTGAACTCTTCAAGATCTATTATCCTCCCACTAGCCCCTTCAATGATAAACATCTTTATCTTAGAAGGCATCGTGTTTTTCTCAACAAACACCTTTTGCTAAGTAGGATTATAGAACATATACCCTAAACTTACTTTAGGATGTCCCAAAAATCTGTACTTGTTAAATTTTGTCCCAAACTTATCCTTTTGAAACATTTTCACATAAGTTGGACAACCCCTTATCTTAACATACTTAAAATTAGGAATCCTTCCTGTCCATAACTTTTATGGAGTCTTGTGGCCGGATTTTGAGGGTACCTTTTTAGTAGATATGTAGCCATTTCTAGGGCATGACCCCAGAAAGATACTGGAATGGCGGTAAAATCATTATAGACCGCACCATGTCCAATAAGGTACGATTTTTTCTTTCAAATACATTAATCAATTATTGCGTATCAGGAGGCATCCATTGTGAGAAAACCATTTGAGATTATCTAGAAACTCATTGCACAAGTATTCCTTCCTTGATCCGATCAAAGAATCCTAATACTTTGCTAATTTGTTTCATTTCTGAATTCTTTGAACCTTTCAAATAATTCACAATTGTATTTCAGCAAATACACACATTCAACCTTTTGAATAATCATCTCCTTTTTCTTATACTAATTTGTTCAATATGCAAAATTATTTTCACGTAAGTCAAAGTATGTAAAATCCATTAAATAATATTCCAGTTCTATACAAAACATTATTATTATTATATATAGAACAACAATTGTTCTTAAATATAATACCAAAGATTTTATTGTCCAACAACAAAATGGAATTAATATTTCTAACGAGAACTGGAATACAATAACAACTTATTGACTTAATAGATTTGCCCGTAGGCAATGCTAAACTATAAGTTTCTATGGCTAATGCATCAACCTTTGCTTCATTTCCCACACATAGGATTACTTATCTTTGTTTAGCTTTCTACTTCTACTTGGTCCCTTCATAAATCTATATTTATGATAACCAAAGTTGGTATCCAATACCCAAGTAGAACCTTGACTTAAAAAAATTTATTTTAAATCATGAACAAAATTGTATTGTAACCGAAACTTTACTAAGCTTCTTCTGGTTAGCTCTGCAAGATGCTTCTCGCAGTTTCTTTTCCAGTGTCCAGGCTTATTGTAGTGGAAACAAACTCCTTTGCTATCTGTATCAGTTTTATTCTTATTATCCTTTATTTTTGCCTTTCTATTTACTTTCTTTGAATCGTTCTTCTTCTCAGAAGATCATTTGGCCCCTACTAGTAAGACTTGGTCTTTCTTGGTTGGAAAGCGACTCTCAACATTTTTCAACATGTTATGATAATCAGCGAGGCTGATATCTAGCTTGTTCATATGAAAAAATTCACAACAATTGTGAAAGGAGTCCGAGAGTGAGTACAAGATCAAATCTTGGCTCAACTCATCATCCATGACAAAACATGTTGTCCTAATTGATCAATCAAATTGATTATGTTAAGGACTTTTATCTGTATTATAGTGTCATCGGTCATTCTAGATCGGAAGAGCTCCTTAGATATCTGATATCTATCAGTCCTACTTTCCTCACCATCAACTACTTGATGTGCAGGAATATAGTAGGAGCATCCATAGTTTCATGCTGACGCTGAAGCACATTACTTATGGATGCGAGAATGATGCATTGAGCCAACTGTGCATCATCTTGTACCTTCTAAAAGTAGCAATCTCTTCCTCAGAGGCATTGTCTGCAACCATTGCAGGGATAGGCGTATTAAGGACATAAGATAGTTTTTCATCCATGAGAACTATTCTCAAATTCCTTAACCAATCCATTTAATTCGGTCCGGTTAAATAGCATCTAATATGCTTCACAGTGATAGTAATTTAGACATTGTAAGATTCTGTAAATGAATTTGTAACTAACAACATTTTAGCATACATTCTTTTATTAATTACCAAAATAAATTAGGTCTTATTTTAAATTGGTATCTCCCACTATTTTTATCAAACTATATTACCCTCACTTATATAGTTCAGCAAAATCTAATTAAAGATTTGCTAGTGAGAATAAGGATCCCATTTCAAATGTATATAGCCTTGTGGTGACACAACAAACTATATATAAATAAATAGGTAGACAACTCTTGTCAATTACATCAACTATGCAACTCCTTGTATTTTGCCTCTTAGATTATTTTGATTAAGTGGCGGCACATCCGAATCAAAATTATCCAAGTTAAGTCCAACCTAGCACTCCATATATTCAAAAAAGAAAAATATTGTCCTTGTGGTGACACAACAAAATAATATTGTTCAATTTTCTTTATAAGCATTAAATGTGATAAATTAACATCTTAAATACTTAATACTTGCCATGTGGTGACACAACAAACTCATATTAAATATTTAATACTCTATTAATTTTATCATGCTAGAAGGCGACGTTCGATATTCCAAATATCTTTGAATGCTTAGGACTTAATATAAAAAATTTGAGGGGTTTGTTATTAATTTGTCTCATCTTATTTAGCGCGCATGCACACACACACACACACACACACACACACACACACATATATATATATAAAATACACATCATATTAATTAACATGCGAAGCATGTTTGCATAATATATAATATATATAGTATAAGCATGCACATATAGAATACTATATTCTACCCGAATTGATTATGAACTTTATTCTAGTTTGGTTCACTAGAGCCACCAAGTGAACCAAAAGGTCAAACTCTAGGGGTGCAAGAATTAATATTTAAATATAACTATTACATTTAAACCCGGGCTCTATTACAAATGGGTCTTCAAGCGTTCCTTGTTCCTTGATCTCTAATTCTTCAAAATTAATTCTAACTATTCCTATTACAAAATTATTTAAAATAAATAGAAACATTCATCAGCTGTCGAAGGGAAATACATTGAATTTACATTAGGAAAAAAAATTAGAGAAGACGAGGAATGCAGACCCGATTTAATAAAATCCATACATTCAAGCATCCAACTAAAATAAAATCCAATCAAATTGGTCAATAGTCCATAATCAATCCTATTTATTATCATACACATCACCATATGCATCAATAAATAACATTCATCTCATGAATAATAAACATTCAATATATATATTAATATCATTTAATGGGCAAATTTAGTTAGTATAAAATCTAATTTTGAATCAAAATAAACTCCTTTATTTTAATCCAAATTTAAATAAAAATAAACCTCTTTTATTTTAATTTTTCCTATTTTGAATAAAATAAACTATTTTATTTTAATCAAAATATTTAATCAAAATAAACTCATTTTTTTTAATTAATTATGGAATCCAATTACAAGTAAAAAAAAATTCTCTATTTAAATGAGACACTGTTTTTCTTTTTTATTCACAAATAAACTCCTTTATTTTGAATAATATGAAATCGTATTCCATATCTAAATAAACTCCTTTATTTAAGAAAATACAGATTCTCTTTCCTATTCACAAATAAACTCTTTTATTTTTAATAATATGAAATCTTATTTCAAATCTAAATAAACTCCTTTATTTAAGGAAGCATGGAATCTAATTTCAACTCCAATTAGTTATCATGGAATCCAATTTCAACTCTAATTAGTTAGCATGAAATCTAATTTTAAGATTAAAATAAACTCTTTTATTTTAATATTAAAATAAACTTATTATTTTAAGATTAAAATAATTAAGAATATTATATATATATATATATAATATATAAAGTTACTGATAATATAATATATATAAATCACGAATCCTGTTGATATGTTTTTTTTTGCTGAATTCTTGGCTTGTCATTTGAGTCACATATAATATACAAGATTCATGATTACATATTATATACTCCCTCTGTCCCAGGATAAAAGTCGTGGTGGACTTTTCATGCATATTAAGAAGATGAATAAAATGACAAAATTACCTATAATAATGTCATTAAATATGGAGAGAGAATTAAAATAAGAAAAGTATGAGATATTTAATGCTACGGGTATAATAGGAAAATATGTGTAAAAGTTTGGTTATTAAAGGAATATAGACATTTGACATGGGACTACCCAAAATAGTAATAAGGACTTTTATCATGGGACGGAGGGAGTATATTATAAGTATTAGGTGGCGGCCGTATTATATATAATATATATATGATTTCTTGAATCCTTCTTGCCACGTGGGAGTTAACCTATAACTATGCTAACTATCATATATATATATATATATATATATATATATATATATACTATAATATATATACATATATAATTAACCGAAGCAACTGGCACTACGCGAATCACGGATACGGCACAACAAAATCCAGTTCGCGAATAACAGACTGCAAATTGATTTTTTTTTTAAAATTTTATACAACAAAATTATGCCCAATTAAATTGTTCTAAACACATATCAATATACATATCAAATCTGAATAATTAATAATTCGCATAAAGGTTTGGCTCTGATGCCACTGTTAGGTTTGTAATATTTATGAACGCAATCAAATTGCACAAAATAAGCGGAAACGTGTAAAAATCAGAGTTTAAAATTTTATAATCCATATACCCGGATCATCTTTTATGCTAAATTATTAATTAAACGAAAATATGAAGAACAAGAATCATACCCTTGAAGATTTGAGCTTCCTTAGGTTCAAGTTCACCTCCAATCTTTTTCGCGTTCAACTTGAATTCACCGGGTTTGGTTCTTTCCTTTGATCAACGTTAACCACCCAAGTGTTTGGCCTCTAGAGGTGATCCACCAAGAAATTCAAGAAGAAGGGTGTTTGACAAAATCCTAATTTTTCTATCTCTCATAGAAAAGGAGCGTACTCTCCAACAATTGGAATCACGTATGTTGTGAAAAAGTCAACAACAACTCTACACCCATAATAAGACTCCTCTTATTTATAGATGTAGGCACTCCTCCTTAACAATTAAGGAATTATGTTTTATTTTAATTAATTAAACTCATTTAATTAATTAGGCTCCCAATCTTATTAGGAATAATTAATTAAACTCTTTTAATTAATTTAACCTCCTAATCTTATTAGGATTATGAAATTTATCTAGGCACACTTAGAAGGGGGGGTTGAATAAGTGTGGGAGCAATCTATGACCAATTTTTAAATTTTAAACTAAACTATTAATTTCAGGCTACTATAATAATTGAAATCTGCTTACTGAATTAATATAGTCTATTTAGAAAATATCCTGCTGAATTTATAACTTGGATAAAATACTTGGTGTTAAATAATTATCTTAATATAATGCAAGTATTCAAATTTTAATTATTAAGATAATTAAAATGGCTTATGTGATTTTAAAGTAAAGCAAATAATAAAATCAACACCAAGATTTTTTACGTGGTTCAACTATTACCCTCTATAATAATAGCCTAGTCCACGTCCAATACCAACTAGCATTGGAGACTCACTTTATTTATTTCTTTATAAATAAATATAGATTACAAAACAGATTCTAACAAAATTTAATTAACAATTAATTTCCCTTTGAGCTCTCTTGCTCCTTATGCACCTATGCACTCTTCAAGCAGCTTTGCTTCCTTGAACCTGTTTGTAACCCTTTTCTCTAATCCACTAGGATTAACACCTTTAGACTACACTTAGTCTAAAACAGAAAATCCAATACAATTATAGAGGTCTATGATCAATGCAAGAATAATCAATTTAACAATTAAAGGCTCAACTAAATGCAATGATCAATTAGCACATAATAGATAAACAATTAATTTCTTACCGAATACCAGCTCAAATAATACCAGAAAATTAATTGCTTAATTAGCTTCTCAAAAGTTTGCACTTGACAAAATCAGATTGCTCGATAACAGTAATAAGTGCAAGTAATAATTTCGTGAGTTATGTTATTTTCTAAATGAGAAACATCATTTATATAGCCCTTACACAAGTTACCGTTAATAAAAGATATGTACTAATTAATCAATCGGCAATTTCCACAATGGTAAAGCTAGACTGAGTCCATATCTTTAATATATATCTATATTAAGAAAACAGACTGTTGTTAGAGGAATAAATTAAAAGACTTAAGAGATAAATAATTTTGACTTAATCTCATTACTCAAAAGTGACGTCTAAAATAGAAGCACATCAGTCAGTTATTTTTCCAAGACATCAGACCTTTAAGAGTCCAAGATAATGATAATAGCTTTTCCTTGAAATTCTCACACACACATCTTATCTCAATAAAAGATTATCTAGCAGATCTATATAAAGCATTAATATCATAACCGGATATCAAAATATACATAACCATTCCTCAAAAACCGCACATGCAATAAAGTCTAGCTGCCATTTAAAATATCCACGCGTAGCATGCACACATATCACATCTCAAAAAAAAATATATATGGCTATCATGCACAAAATATATGTTTTTACTCCTTAAAAAAACTTTTCATTTAAAAACATTTTTCATTTAAGACGTATAATAAAAATACAAATAATATGTCCTAGAGCCTTTAAATTAAAAATCAATTATTATGCTATTGATCTTACATTTATTTTCCTAGTAAGAAATTCCTTCAAATTCTCGAATAACCCATCAAAGCTCTTTTTCACCAAAATACCTGAAACATATCATAAAACAATTTAGTACTTTGAACATTTCATCATCAAAACATAAGGATGGAATATGACAAAGTCAACATTCTCCCCCTTTTTGATGATGACAACCTAAAATTGTTTAACTCCTATTAACTCCCCCTGAATATATGCATAACACTATTAGCTCCCCCTAAATCCATGCAATATAATTTTAGGTTACTGAAATTCAATTTTACAAAATCTAGAATTTTGTAAATAATTCAAAACAATCCTGTTACCTGCAGTATTTGTTAGTTTATCAAATATCAAAATAATTATTGCATGCTAACAAATATAAATTAAAATTTAAATCCCAAATTAAACATAATAAGTCTTTTGGTGATGCACACCAAATCAAAAACCAACATTTAAACCAACATTTTTTTTTAAAATCCGTCCATAATCAACCAAAAAATAATCATAAAAACTCTCCCCCTTTGTCATCAAACAAAAAGGAAGCAATTCATTCGTCAAGCTCTACCACGGCTGCACGCTGAGCTGCACGCTGAGTGAAGTAGGGGAGATGATTTGCACGGTGGACCTTCTCAGCAACGCTTAAATCCGCAACAAATTGGGGAGATCTGGAAATGACAGTGGCAGGTGGTAGAGGGACATCGAGAAATTCACCTTGATACTCGGCCAACCAATTGCAATGCACCCACTCAGGAACATTTGAATGCTTACGCTACATATGGAGTTTAGAACCAACATCATTAAACCTCAAAGCCATAAATTCAGCTAACTCCCCAACCTGATTACTAACGAACTTAATTTTCTGACTCAACTGACAAGAATTAGGATTAAGACGTCCTTGCATCAACTCAGCTAAGGCAGTTGTTTGCACCTCAAAACCAGCTTGCAAATTGATAAACTCATCTTCAATATTATGATAGAGTTTATTGATTTCAGGTGCACCCAATGGCAACTTACCTTTTGCCAACACAGACATTCTATTATGAAGGGCAGTCATTTCAAGCTGCATTTTCTGTTGATTACTAAGAATTACTTTCAACAGATCGACAACTTCAGGAGAGGATTGAGTGGGGGCTGAACAGGAGAGGATGGAATGGAGATTGAAGGAGCAGGATTTTCAGAAGTGACACGAACAAACATACTATCAAGTAAACTGATACACGACATTTTCAGAGAATTAACGCTAATAGAATCAGTGACTGAAACAGAATTTTCATTTTCAAAAGAGATTTTAAAATGATTAAACAAAGTAGTAAGAGTAGCACTGTAAGGCAAACATGTTTTGGTTTTACGCAAACATGTAGTCATGTGATGAAGCATCAGTTGAGAATAATTAAAAGAAACAGCTCTTAAAATCAGAGCAACAGTGATTAAGTCTTAATAGGTAAAATTTGCTCCTCCACCTAAACGAGGCAACAAATTGTATCTAACAAGATGATGGAGGACACGAGAGATAGGAGAGACATCAACAGTTTTAGGAGTGAAAATATCAGTCAACAAATTGTTGTTCATCACAATTTGTAGTTGTTCCAGTGGGGTAAATGGGAAATGAACAGCACCTTTCTTTGTAAAAGGACACACACCAGAAGAAGGAAGATTTAAAATACTACCAAAGTCCATGACCGAAAAATATAACGATTTTCCTTTGACAAAAGTAGTATAAAAATCACCATGACATTCTAGATTTGTGTAAAATTGTTGAACAAGTCTAGGATATGCCACAGAAGGAGGAAAAAGCATGAAAGATATACCACAAGATTCAAATAACAGTTTGAGAGGAGATTGCTAAAAACAGATCTGATCAACAGATTTTTCATAGACAAATTGTTTAGGAAAAACGACTGTTTTAAAGCGTACCTCGTATGCATTACTGCGAAAATAGTTTTCAGGCACATCAGAGGAAAAGTTAGAGTTTACCGAAATAGGTGGGGGTGTAACCTCCGGCTTGAAAGATGGAGTAGTTGTCTGACATCGCCGAGAGGGTCCAGTGGATTTAGGCAAAGAGGGACTGAAAGTAGACTCGTCAGAAGATGAACAGTCCACGTACTCTGTCTCTGAAGACATAACCTTCTTCAGTTTCTTTTTCTGGCGAGATGGTCCGTCATTAGAGTGGGAATGAACTGTGGTCTGTTCGTCATCGGAATCCCTCATCGAGCGTTTATGCATTCGAGTTCTCATGATCTTTGAAGGTAAGAAAGAATAGATAAAAGTATACAAGGAGAGAGAGACTGAAATAATAAAACAGGGTTAGAGAGTTTGAGAGGATGAAGAGAGAAGTATATAGAAGAATATTTAAAATAAAGCTACTGCGTACACTCCCAGTTGCTTACGTCTTTACATCTCTCAAGAACCACAACCGACTCGTCTTTTAAATTTTCAAAAATCATGATGAGATGCATGTACACATACGTCTTCCAATAAACCCTTTAGCCGTCCGGTCTTTTCGGTTTTCAAAACTAATTATGATATACTCCTTGATTCTCGCGTCCACGAATTAAGTGACCAGCCGAAAACATAATTATCCTAAATAACAGTTAATATAATATACATGCAACACTAGGATAACACTAATACAGATATTTTAAAAATCATGTAGTACACATCCCAAGTTCTCTTCGCAGCATGCAAAATCTATCTTCACTTAATGGTTTAGTAAAAATATCTGCAATTTGATTTTCAGTTGGAATAAAAATCAATTTAATTAAACCTTTTGAAACATTGTCTCTTAAAAAATGATGCCTAACTTCTATATGCTTTGTACGTGAATGTAACACAGGATTTTTAGATATATCTATAGCACTAGAATTATCATAATAAATAGGCACACAATCACATAATATATCAAAATCACAAAGAGTTTGTCGCATCCATAATATTTGAGAGCAACAACTTCCTGCAGCTAGGTATTCACCCTCAGTAGTTGAAAGAGCCACTGAGGTTTCCTTTTTACTATGCCATGATACGAGACTTTGTCCCAAAAAAGTACAAGCACCACTCGTACTTTTTCTATCAATTTGACATCCTGCATAGTCAGCATCTGAATAACCTATTAGTTCAAAGTGATTGGAAATTGGATAGAATAACCCTAAATTAATAGTACCACTTAAATATTTCAAAATTCTTTTAACAGCATTTAAGTGTGATTCTTTGGGTTTTGCCTGAAATCTTGCACATAGACAAACACTATAAATTATGTCAGGTCTAGAAGCAGTTAAGTATAACAAACATCCAATCATACCTTGATGTTTTGTTATATCAATATCAATACCTTTGTCATCACTTGTGAGCTTTATTGATGTGCTCATAGGTGTACATTTTGAGTTAGATCTTTCAAAGCCAAATCCCTTGAGTAATTCTTTTGTGTATTTGGTTTGATGGATGTAAATTCTGTCATTCGTTTGTTTGATTTGAAGTCCCAAAAAGTAGTTGAGTTCACCCATTAATCTCATATCAAATTCTTTATGCATGCACTTGGAAAACCACTCACAAAGATGATCATTAGTAGCACCAAAAATTATATCGTCTACATATATTTGAACAATAATAATATCTATATTTTTATGCTTAATAAATAATGTAGAATCTATTTTACCTCTAATAATCCATCTGATAAGAGATACTTACTTAACCTGGCGTACCACGCTCTTGGAGTGTGTTTCAAACCATAAAGAGCTTTCTTTAATTTGTAGACATGATTAGGATACTCTTCATGCTCAAATCTAGGAGGTTGTTTCACATAGACCTCTTCGTTAATGTATCCGTTGAGGAAAGCACTGTTTACGTCCATTTGATACAACTTAAACTTTTTGTAGCACGCAAATGCTAACAAAATTCAGATTGATTCTAACCTAGCCACAGGTGCATAGGTTTCTTCATAGTCAATTCCCTCTTGTTGGTTATACCCTTGGGCTACTAGCCTTGCTTTGTTATGAGTGATTGTTCCGTGCTCATCAAGCTTGTTTTTGAATACCCATTTCGTACCAATGATGGAAGCATCTTTTGGAGGAGGCATAAGTTCCCATACTTGGCATCTCTCGAATTGTTGAAGTTCTTCTTGCATTGCCAATAACCAATTTTCATCAAGGACTGCATCCTTTGCATTCTTTGGCTCAACTCGTGATTTAAAATGCGAGAGAATGCACAACTTGATTTTGTAAACCTCTTCGTGTGGTTACACCTTTGTTGATATCTCCAATGATATTCTCCGGAGGATGATTCTTGACATATCTAGCTATTTTTGTCATTTGAATATCATGTAAAACTTCCTCTTGATCATGAGACTCATCTTCAGCATCCTACAAATTTTTAGGTTCACGTTCCTGCTGGTTGTCCATTTTAGTTTCCTGAAACTGATCATTTGGTCCCTCATTTTGTTCTTTTCGGTTTGCTGGAATTTTGACTGTCTCTAAATTTCCTGCATCATCTTCACTTTCATTTGGAAGATCATTGTTAGTTTCATTGAAAGTGATATGAACAGATTATTCTACATATGACTTTCTAATATTAAAGATACGATAAGCCTTACTATTTTGAGACTAACCAATGAAAATTCCTTCGTATGACTTAGCATCAAATTTTCCCAAATTATCACTTGTATTTAAGATGAAACATTTCGAACCAAAAACTTTGAAATAATTTATATTTGGAATTTTATTATTTAGAAGCTCATAAGGTGTTTTCAAAATAATAGGACGAATAAGAACTCTATTTAAAACATAACATGATGTACTTACGGCTTCGGCCCAAAATTTCTTTGGAAGCTTACTTTCTTGCAGTAGAGTTCTCTCCATCTCTTGTAGAGTCCTATTCTTTCTTTCCACCACCCCGTTTTGTTGAGGAGTCCTTGGGGCTGAAAATTCATGGCTAATACCCCTTTGATCACAAAATGTTATAAAATCTTTTTGAAACTCAGTACCATGATCACTTCTAATTCTAATAAGTTTATAACTATACTTTGTTTCAAGATTTCTTATTAATTTTTCAAATTCTTTAAATGCTTCATCCTTAGTTCTCAAAAATAATACCCATGTGTATCTTGAAAAATCATCAACTATAACAAAGCATAGAATTTACCATTAATGCTTGAATGCCTTTTCGGACCAAATAAATCAAGATGAAGTAGTTGCAAAGGAGAGGAGGTTGATACCATATTCTTTGCTGAAAAAGAAGTTCTTACTTATTTTCCCAGTTGACAAGGAATACATATTCCTTTCTTTTCAAACCTGATTTTTGGCAATCCTTTGACGAGATTCTTTGAGGATAATTTCTTGATTAAGTCCATGTGAACATGTCCCATCCTTTTATGCCATAAATAAGCTTCATCTTGTACAGATGTAAGACATAGCTCTTCATCCTGTTGCTCAAAATCAAGAGTGTATATATTTCCTTCTCTTTGTGCAACTAGAGTAGTATTGTCAGTACCATGAAATATTGTGCATTTATCTTTTTCAAAGTTAACTTGATGGCCATTATCCATTAAATGGCTAATACTAATTAAATTGAATTCAAGGCCATTAACAAGATGCACATTATTTATACTTACCTTGCCATTACCAATTTTACCTTTTCCAATTATCTCGTAAGTTTGTTGTCTCCAAAAGTGGCCGTTCCATTCCTCTTCTTGATATTTAGTTCTACGAATTTTAACTTATCACCTGTCATGTACCGAGAACATCTGCTATCAAGAATCCATTTTGAGATGGAACTCTTGCTTTTAAGCATACCTGTCAAGAAAGAATAATTTATCCTTTTGGTACCCATATCTTTTTGGGTCCACTTATGTTAGTAACAAGCAAATCATTCTTTTTAATCCATACTTTTTTAACCTTATTTCGTTTCTTAAAACATTTTATATCTAAATGACCTTTAATACCACAATGCTTATAAGTCGTGAAAGGAGAGCAATAATTTAAACTAAATCGTGACTTTGATTTTAGCAATTTTATATTACTCTTTTTATGCATAGGGTCATAACTAATTCCTTGTCTTTCAAAACTAGGTCTTTGTTTACCTAATATGACATTTAAATTTTCTTCACCTTAGACAAATTTAGCAAGAGATAATTTTAATGAGGCTATTTCTTTTTGAAGCTCATTTTCAGGAAAGGTTTTATTAAGAGATTTATCACTAAATGCATCAATACACACATCTCTCATTTTTAACTCATTAGTCAATTTTTGGACTTCATTATTCAAGAAATTTACCTTATTGAAAAGTATTTTGTTATAATTATCTAAATAATCAATCTTAGCAATCAAAACCTTTTCTTCTTTACAAGTAGATTCCTTTTCAATTTCTTTCTTTTCATCTATTAGTGAATCCACCTCCCTCATTAAAGTATTAACTAAACCTTTTAAGCATGCATTCTTTTCTTTTAACTTCTTATTTTCTTTTTCTAATGAGTTCAAATCATTAAATGATACCTGATTAGATTCACCTTCAATTCCTACGAAGCATACTTGTGTTATCTCATCTTTGGCATCGATCTCTACTTCGGATTCCTAATCACTCCAAGTCACAAGAGCTTTGTTCTTCTTGTTGTCTTTGTAGTTTGTCTTCCCTTTGTTCTTCAATTGAAAACAATCTTTCTTGAAATAACCAGGACGTCCACATTCAAAGCATATCTCTTCAGTTTTCTTTCCTTTGGACTTATTTGAGTTAAAAGTATTTCTTCTCTTGTTCTTCCTTTGTAGTAGTCCTTTGAGTCTTCTTGACATCATGACTATTTCTTCATCCGAGTCATCATCAAGCTCCTCTTCGTTATCTGCATTAAGAGCTAAAACCTTTCTTCAAGGAGTTTCCTCCTCATCATCATATCTCTTTAACTGATGTTCATATTCTTCTAATTCACCAAACAATGTTAAAGTATCCATGGAATAAATAGTTGCAGAATCTTGAAGAGTAGTGATTTTAGAAGCAAACCTTTTGGGCATAGCCCGAATCAACTTACGGTTGATCTCACTTTGAGGAATAGTCTTGTCCAGTAATTTCAAGGAGTTTATAAGGACTAGAAATCTTGCTTGAGCTAGCTTAATGGTTTCATCTTTTTTGAGCTTGAACATTTCATAATCGTACATAAGCATGCTTAGCTTGACTTCTCTTACTTTGGAAGTACCTTCATGACTTACCACTAGAGTATCCCAAATTTCCTTAGCTGTGTTGCATGAGGAAACTTTGTCTATCTCGGATTGTACAATGCCACTGAGAAGTGTGTTCATTGCCTTTGAATCATATGAGACCATGTAGATTTCGGTTGAATCCATTTCTAGTAGAATCTTTGGTGTCCTGTCATCTCTTCGTGGAATAACTGGTCTGTTCTCCACAACCCAGCATTCCCAAGGATCTCTTTTCAGATAGATCGTCATTCGGAATTTTCAGAAGTTGTAATTTTCCATTCCAAACAGCAAAGGAGGTCTATTGGTTGATTGACCTTCTTGATTGTTGTTCTCGAACTGTGCCATGTCAGAATCTTTCCCTACAAGTCACCTTTAAGACCAAGATAAGTAGAGCCAAGCTCTGATACCACATGAAATTTATCTAGGCACACTTAGAAGGGGGGGTTGAATAAGTGTGAGAGCAATCTATGACCAATTTTTAAATTTTAAACTAAACTATTAATTTCAGGCTACTATAATAATTGAAATCTGCTTACTAAATTAATATAGTCTATTTAGAAAATATCCTGCTGAATTTATAACTTGGATAAAATACTTGGTGTTAAATAATTATCTTAATATAATGCAAGTATTCAAATTTTAATTATTAAGATAATTAAAATGGCTTATGTGATTTTAAAGTAAAGCAAATAATAAAATCAACACCAAGATTTTTTACGTGGTTCAACTATTACCCTCTATAATAATAGCCTAGTCCACGTCCAATACCAACTAGCATTGGAGACTCACTTTATTTATTTCTTTATAAATAAATATAGATTACAAAACAGATTCTAACAAAAATTAATTAACAATTAATTTTCCTTTGAGCTCTCTTGCTCCTTATGCACCTATGCACTCTTCAAGCAGCTTTGCTTTCTTGAACCTGTTTGTAACCCTTTTCTCTAATCCACTAGGATTAACACCTTTAGACTACACTTAGTCTAAAACAGAAAATCCAATACAATTATAGAGGTCTATGATCAATGCAAGAATAATCAATTTAACAATTAAAGGCTCAACTAAATGCAATGATCAATTAGCACACAATAGATAAACAATTAATTTCTTACCGAATACCAGCTCAAATAATACCAGAAAATTAATTGCTTAATTAGCTTCTCAAAAGTTTGCACTTGACAAAATCAAATTGCTCGATAACAGTAATAAGTGCAAGTAGTAATTTCATGAGTTGTGTTATTTTCTAAATGAGAAACATCATTTATATAGCCCTTACACAAGTTACCGTTAATAAAAGATATGTACTAATTAATCAATCGGCAATTTCCACAACGGTAAAGCTAGACTAAGTCCATATCTTTAATATATATCCATATTAAGAGAACAGACTCTTGTTAGTGGAATAAAACAAAAGACTTAAGAGATAAATAATTTTGACTTAATCTCCTTACTCAAAAGTGACGTCTAAAATAGAAGCACATCAGTCAGTTATTTTTCCAAGACATTAGACCTTTAAGAGTCCAAGATAATGATAATAGCTTTTCCTTGAAATTCTCACACACACATCTTATCTCAATAAGAGATTATCAAGCAGATCTATATAAAGCATTCATATCATAACCGGATATCAAAATATGCATAATCATTCCTCAAAAACCGCACATACAATAAAGTCTAGCTGCCATTTAAAATATCCATGCGTAGCATGCACACATATCACATCTAAAAAAAAGAATATGGCTATCATGCACAAAATATATGTTTTTACTCCTTAAAAAAACTTTTCATATAAAATCATTTAAAAACATTTTTCATTTAAGACATATAATAAAAATGCAAATAATATGTCCTAGAGCCTTTAAATGAAAAATCAATTATTATGCTATTGATCTTACATTTATTTTCCTAGTAAGAAATTCCTTCAAATTCTTGAATAACCCATCAAAGCTCTTTTTCACCAAAATACCTGAAACATATCATAAAACAATTTAGTACTTTGAACATTTCATCATCAAAACATAAGGATGGAATATAACAAAGTCAACAGATTATATGAGAGTACTTTTATTAATTAATTCTCAAACTCCCTTAGGAATTAAATAATAATAATAATAGTAATAATAATAATAAGACTCCTCTTATAAATATATATATAATATTTCCAAAATATTAAATAATAAATATTAAGCAATTTAATTTATTCTATCAACATAGATTAAATTAAATATACTTAACTTATTATTAAGATTATGCCAATAACTTCTTAAATAATTATTCTTCCTTTTATGGTGTGACCCTTTAGGTTCTCCATATTAAACTGGTTGCGAATAAATAAATTAGAACAATTATAATCTTATTTAAATAAATAAATTAAACTATTAATTAATTTAAATAAATAATATTTATTCTACAATAGGGACAAGCCTCCCTAGCGATCAACGACTTTCCAAATAATATAGATTTCAACATTAATCATAAAAGAACCTTTGAGTTAATAGTTACCGTACAATTCAATCCTTCCACCATACAATGTCCCAATTAAATATAAGACATGGAATTACTGTCAAGTCTTATTTTATTTAATTATATGTATTTCGATCCTTAAGCGCACAACACCAAATAATGCAAATTAGAAACTCCTTTCTAATTTCATTCTGCCTTGGCCAAGGACTAATGGGTTGTCATTTATCGAATCACATAGGACATTTCTCTTCTTTTACTAGAAGTGGTAGATTCTTTATTGATCATACATTATCTCCATGTACAACTTATTATACCCAAGCATACCTTTTGATATACCCTAAGGGTCTTAAGGAATAAGTCAAAGTATAACTCATCATACACAAGATATTATGATGATCTCAAGTCCAAGGATCACTTATACTACTATCACTTCAGGAATTCCTATTGACAGACAAGTAAAACTCCATTAGGTATTCCTTAGCAAGCCACGTTCAGTGAACTTATTCCCTAATAAGCACCTACATACTTTCTTTAGTGTCTCCACACAAATGATCATGAGATCAATCATTCTCATCCAATGAGTAAGCAACGTATGTACCAATCTATCCGGATTCACTAATCCCTAATTTAGTAATCTAACGATTGGGGACTATTTTAGTTTTAAGCTTTCTAAGAATTTAGATCTCATTAGAATGATCTTCATCATTATTCTAAAATCATTGCTTAAAACTATGGGTTTATCACATATTATAAAACAGCATCATGTAGATAATTATAAGCCTTTAATAAATTAATATTTTTTATTAATAAATGAATAAGATTATTGCAAAGTATATGCTTTATCATCAAACATGATTGGCTTGTGTGCATACTACTTTCAATCTCCCACTTGCACTAAAGCCAATCGGCATGGTATCCCATACCTTTCTTCTCTAAGTGACGATTATCCTGCTATTGGATAAGCTTCAGTAAATGGATATGTAATGTTGTTCTTGAGAGTCCACTATCTCTATAGTGATTTCCCATATTTCAATGATTCCTATAATCAAATGAAAGTGCCACAACACATGTTTAGATCCAAGATGAGACTTAGGAACTATTCCTAGTTCTGTAATGAACTTTTCATCCAAATAATTAACTTGCAGCTTCATTTATAGCTATATACTTTGTCTTTATCACTAAACCAACAACTCTTTGTTGTTTGGAACCTTTCAAATTCATTGCACCATTGTTCAAGGTAACACTTTACCTTAAAGTGAATTTTCTGCTATCTTGGTTTGTTTGAAAAACTTGAGTCTGTTAAGCCCTCTAGTTTTAATTTAGACTCGCCATAAATTTTAATTACATCCTTAGTGTCGGTTAAGTACTTTAAGATATTTTCACTGTCTTATAGTGATCTTCTCTAGAATATGTCCGATTAACATCAGGTCTCGTATATTTCATTGCATACATGATTGTCACTCATGCATTCTCTCTTTTTAGGAGTCTATGGAGACTATTAAGAGAGATACACTCCATGGCTCATCAACATGAGACATCTCTTGGAGTTTACCATGCTAAACGACTTTAGCATCAAATGAATATACGTTCTTTGGGTTAAGTCGAGCATCCTCTTAAATCTATCTATATAGATTTTTATCCCCAATTACGATACTCTTCCCAAATCATCTATGGAGGAATGTTTAGACAACTTTATCTTTACTAATTGTAGCATTGGTATGTCATTCCTTATCTGTAGTATATCAACATATAATACCAAGAATGTCACGGCGCTCCCACTGACCCTTTTTTACACACTAGGTTCATTCTTATATTTAATAAAATCAAACTCTTTTAATTTGTTTCATCAAAACCAATGTTCCATATTTTAAGAAGCTTGCTTCAATCCATTTCTTTGAGTGTCTACAACTCTTACCTCATCGTATGTAACTAGATCATCATCTTCTATGATGCGTACCTTATCATCATCATCTATGATGAATCCATACCTCCTAGGTATCTTTGGTACTATTCCAGATTTACGATTCGGTTGTGGTACAATAGGTCTATCTACAGGTTCCTCTTATTTGACTTATAGTATTTTGTGGTTCTTGAACTCTTCAAGATCTATTATCCTCCCACTAGCCCCTTTAATGATAAACATCTTTATCTTAGAAGGCATCGTATTTTTCGCAACAAACACCTTTTGCTAAGTAGGATTATAGAACATATACCCTAAACTTACTTTAGGATGTCCCACAAATCTGTACTTATCAAATTTTGTCCCAAACTTATCCTTTTGAAACCTTTTCACATAAGTTAGACAACCCCTTATCTTAACATACTTAAAATTAGGAATCCTTCCTGTCCATAATTTTATGGAGTCTTGTGGTCGGATTTTGAGGTTACCTTTTTTGTAGATATGTAGCCATTTCTAGGGCATAACCCCAGAAAGATACTGGAATGCCGATAAAATCATTATGGACCGTACCATGTCCAATAAGGTATGATTTTTCCTTTCAGATACATTAATCAATTATTGCGTATCAGGAGGCGTCCATTGTGAGAAAACCATTTGAGATGATCTAGAAACTCATTGCACAAGTATTCCTTCCTTGATCCGATCAAAGAATCCTAATACTTTGCTAATTTGTTTCATTTCTGAATTCTTTGAACCTTTCAAATAATTCACAATTATATTTCAGCAAATACACACATTCAACCTTTTGAATAATCATCTCCTTTTTCTTATATTAATTTGTTCAATATGCAAAATTATTTTCATGTAAGTCAAGTATGTAAAATCCATTAAATAATATTCCAGTTCTATACAAAACATTATTATTATATATAGAATAACAATTGTTCTTAAATATAATACCAAAGATTTCATTGTCCAACAACAAAATGGAATTAATATTTCTAACGAGAACTGGAATACAACAACAACTTATTGACTTAATAGATTTTCCCGTAGGCAATGCTAAACTATAAGTTTCTATGGCTAATGCAGTAACCTTTGCTTCATTTCCCACACATAGGATTACTTATCTTTGTTTAGCTTTCTACTTCTGCTTGGTCCCTTCATAAATCTATATTTATGATAACCAAAGTCGGTATCCAATACCCAAGTAGAACCTTAACTTAAAGAAAAATTTATTTTAAATCATGAACAAAATTGTATTGTAACCAAAACTTTACTAAACTTCTTCTGGTTAGCTCTGCAAGATGCTTCTCGCAGTTTCTTTTTCAGTGTCCAGGCTTATTGCAGTTGAAACAAACTCCTTTGCTATCCTATCGATTTTATTCTTATTATCCATAATTTTTGCCTTTCTATTTACCTTCTTTGAATCATTCTTCTTTTCAGAAGATCATTTGGCCCCTACCAATAAGACTTGGTCTTTCTTGGTTGGAAAATGACTCTCAACATTTTTCAACATGTTAAGCAAATCTGCAAGGCTGATATCTAGCTTGTTCATTTGAAAAAATTCACAACAATTGTGAAAGGAGTCCAGGAGTGAGTACAAGATCAAATCTTGGCTTAACTCACCATCCATGACAAAACCTTTAATAGTCATAAGACTATACGGACCTTGAACTCTTCTCCAGGTTTAATGGTGCATCACCACCATAAACCATCTTTAACAGAATGTTTAGCAATCACACAAACTGAAAACACTCTCTGCAAGTACTCTAGGTGATCAACCTATCATACCCCTACCTCGTGCACAACGTATTACATCTTAACATCGTAACGACTATATGTGTTACTTTTGGAACCATTGTCTCCGATAACATGTCCCCTTTTATAGGGTTGTTCACCTCAGCTTTTCAACATCTGCATCCGCACCAAAACAATTTGGTTTGGCATAACTTCTCAAGAAACGCTTGAATTTCATGAACATCTTTCAATATTTGTCTAGCTGAATCAAATAGCATAGACTTCTACAATAATTTGGACATCAATCGAAATATACATATTCATATATATATATATATATATATATATATATATTGGGCTGACGATCAAATGATCAAATGATCACATCCAACACCAGGTTTCATTGCATTGATGACTCCATCGTTTATCATATCACCTGATACCTATAGTTAAAATGTATTTTGAAATTTAAAAACCATTTTTTTATCTAGCCGAAAAAAACAACATAGATACGCGAATAATAGCACTGTTTAAAAAAAATTCTCTGGTTCACTAGTGTGACCCAACATTTTTCAAAAATCAAAAGTACAACCATCGGCACGAAGTCAATAAATTTCGAAAATCTAGCAAAGCTAGAAGATTTGGAAAACTTATTGTCGACGTCGGGATTTTTGAGTCCCTTTTTGTTACTTGTTCTTTGGTGTTCTCATGTTAATGTGAGATTTTTTTGAAAAAACAAGTGAAAAAGGTCCGACATGTATAATGTCGACGATTTGACTTTAAGATTCGCCAGTTGGTGTATTTAACTGGTTGCACCAACGTATGAACGGAAATGGTTTGCACATTGACCCGATGATTTGACAACTAAAGCAGTCCGTGAAACAAGAGATTCATTTTGGGTCCGGGGGCTTAATTATGCGGAGGGAAGGTGTTAGGCACCCCCTGACATCCGTGTTACCACGGTGATCGCCACTCTTCAAAGAAATTGTTATATGAATGTGTGTGTTTATGTGTGTGTGGATCAATGTGCAGTTATTTGAAAGTAGTGCGAGGCCTCGTTCGCACCTATATACAAAGGGTTTGAATTTATAGAAAAATTTAGTTTTAACCACAATATAGCAATGACATTTTGTAAAAGAGGTTTTTCAAACCCCGTGCTCAATAGTAATTAAGACCTTTTCATACTTCCATTTTATTACTAAATATTCGGCTTGTTTGCTTTTATTTTCGAGTTGCGAAGCATTCTCGAAAAAATAATATACAGCAGTGCCGAACTCCTCATGGGCATGACAGCTATCCAAGGAAATTTAGACATTGTAAAATAATGTACAGGCTACTTACAGCTGAAAAATATCCATCATGGGAACCGAATCTAGATTCAGTAAGCTGAACCTGTGATCACATGATTCCTAGGCTCACATGATACTGCAATTTGTAGGGATAGCAGTAAGCAGTTATATATATATATATAAAAGCTATAAATATATATATAAACATGATCAACCGCCACGAAGTAAACTCCAGGCGGGACAAAATGTAAATAAAGCTGTAAAAACGATCAACTGCCACGAAGTAAACTCCAGGTAGGACAGAATGTAAGTAAAAGTTGTAAAAGGCCACGAAGTGAACTCCGAACTGATGAAATATAAATATATATATGTACAAAATATATATATATATATATATATATATATATATATATATATATATATATAAAAGAAATAAACGCATTTGGATGTGAATCCGGGCTCATCGGATATGTCCGACAAGCAATTATATATATATATATGTATATATATATAAAAGCGATTAAACGACCGGATGTAAATCCGGGCTCATCGAATATGTCCGACAATGAGCTATATATATATATATATATATATATATATATATATATATATATATATATATATATATATATATATATAAGCAATTAAATGCAATAGAATATAAAATCTAGGCTCATCGGACAAAGTTCGACCACGATTTATATATATAAGTATATATATATATATATAAAAGCAATTAACCGCTCCAGACCGAAGTCTAGGCTCAATCGAGGAATAACTCGATAATGTTAGTCCATATATGAAATATATACATATATATAAGTATATATATATAGACAGAAATGAAAACCACGGACCGAAGTCCGGGCAAACACACTCACACGACTCTCAACGTGTACAACAGTGTGTGATAATGTGAGAAAAATGCTTAATAGAATACAAGAAGGCTTACAGTGGGCTGCCAAAGTAGACTTCTATGACTTTAAATGGATAAACACTCAGCTCCCGCTGGATAAAAGATAGCTATATATGAGCTAACTAGTGTTAAGAAATGAGGAAACACTCAAAAGATGTGTATGTAGAGTAAAATGGACAGGGCTTCCTCGCCTTTTTCCCTCTCTCCCCCTTCTCAAATGGCTGACCCCAAGGCTTGTATATATAGACGGATGGCTGCAGGTACACCTGCGGCAGCCGCAGTTGTACCTACAGCTGGTCGTGATGCATTCGAGCCTCACGGGTCCTATCGTCTCGTAGTACGTGAACTCATGCACTGTAATGTCTTCTCAAACTTGCAGAACTTCAATCTGAGCATCCAAACGAGGTATATCTGACCTTCTTCGGACCGCTTGTGTCGAGAGTTACGCAATGAAATGGATTAGAGGTTGTACGAAGTCAGGAAGAGGGGTCTATGCCTATGGTCTTCAAGCTTCAAATTCTATCCAAAGTACTATCACACGTAATAGTCACTCGGGATTGTCAATCCTCGGTTCTTGTGGGACATTGTTGGATGTATGTATGCAGTGTAGAGACGACGTGCCATTGTCGAAGGAACAAGATGACGTTTGACTCCTCGCCGGAGTTATCGTTGGCTTGAGTTGAAAGTAGACGTTGCTCAGGGTTATAGCTGAGATTGGACTACTTGTTGGTATGCCGTGATATCATCTTTTTGTGATGGTAAGATGACATTGTGACTCCTCACCGGGGTTATTGCCGGTTTAAGCGAAAAGCAGACGTTGCTCAGGGTTATATCTGAGATTGGACTACTGCTTGTTTGTATGTCTCACTGTCATCTATGGGTGTTCCTGTCTGCCCGTTTGTTAACTCCGGGTCTGAGGCGTATGTGCCTCGATAGGATGTCTGGGGTTGAAGCTGATTGCTTATGTTTGAAACAAGCATTTATGGGGTTATCGCCGGAATTGCAATGGCATCTCTTGGGGCTATCACCAAGGATGGGGTTGCTACTCCTAGTGTTGTCTCTAGGACTGGAACTGAGCGTCGCGGTGTTATTGCCGAGACAGAACTGTCCTCTCCGGTGTTGTTGCCAGTCTTTTGATCTGCATATCTCGGGGTTATCTCTGAGATTAAAAATGACATTCCCGGTGTGTGTTCTGGGTTTGAGATGATGTTCCCGATTTGTGTTCCGAGTTGGAACTGATTTTCTCGGTTTGTGTTTTGGGTTGGAACTGCACTTTTGGTAGTATTCAGAATGGACGTAAGCTGTCTTCGAGGGTTATCTCCAAAAGACAAATCTACCCTCCTACAATGTTAATAATAGGAGCGCAGAAAATTTTGAGTGTCTACAGATGCCCCTCTTTATCATATTCATGCAATGCAAGGCATGGATAGGATAAAGAATACTAGACACTTGAAATGGAAGCAAGATAAACATGATGCTATATGCAGCAACATGATGCAAATGCATGTAGAATGCATGAATGATTGTCAGGTAATCCTGTTGGGATGACAATCAGTGATGGCTTGGACATGCGATCCAAGTCTCCAAGAATGTTGACATTGGGGCTATCACCAAAGTCTTAAATCCTAGACACTGATTATATTCTATAGAGGTACCTCTTGTGTGTAAGAGATCCGTGGGGATAAAGTTTTGTCTGTTTGAGGATGTGTATAACATATTCCCTCATTACGCTTGAATTCACGCTAACGATTTTTGTTGTTATCAGGGTTGCCTGATCTTTGCTGATGTGTGTATCACCGGATAAATCCCTGCTAGGTGTATTGTCAAGGCTGCTTAACCTTCATTGATGTATCTGTCAATGGTAGCACTGCGTTGTAGCCCTTGCTGGGGAAGGTTGCTTCGATGGGTTTACTTTCCATCGGCTGACATGATGTCAAGGCTACTTGACCTTCATTGATGTGTGAATCAATGGTTGCATTGCGTTGTAACCCCCGCCGGGGATACGTAGATGCTTGAAAGATGTGCGTTGTGATCCCCACCGGGGATACGTAGATGCTTGATAACTTCGGCGTTGTAACCCCCGCCGTGGAGGTTTGATATATCTTGGTTTTGCGTTGTAACCCTCGCCGGGGAGGTTTAGGGTTGTGACCCTACAAATGACTGCATCGGACCTTTGTGGGGTATTGCCGAGCATGATTTGTGAAAGCTGAGCTCATTGGTATAGTATACCTGCATTCAGGCGAATACTTTTGAGACGATGGGAGTTTAACTATGACCGACGAGAAACCAGGATTTCAGGCTATTCCGCTCAATCGCGTAGCATTTTTATTCCTGATTTGGCCTTTTCAACTTGTGAGACCTCCATTGCAACTCTAACTGGAGTGAGCCAGAGGTGTGGGGCCCATGGAGAAGTGCCGCAGGTGTACCTGCAGGAGCCACAGGTTAGCCTGCGACCAAGTGGCTGGTTGCTTTCATAAGTCATTTTCAAGTTGCGCATCGAAGGAAATCCGAGAGCTCTTCTTCAGATCTGCTGAGTTTGGGCAACTTTTTGCATATTCTGCCACCGTACAAGCGTTCTTCACTGTTTTGGTAACACATGCATGTATTTTTTTCCAATTTCTGTCCGTTGGAAAATGACTTATCGCATGAAATGCATTTAGACACATAGTAGTGAATATGCACGCTGATATGACTTGATAAAAAATATTCAACATAGTAAATGTTAGTATTAAACCATGCTGAACATAATGATGTTAAAGAATTTGACTTTTTAAACAGTCAAATTGGCACATTTTACTGTCATTTCTTATTCTATTTGAGGACAAATAAGTAATGGTAGAAAAGTAAAATAATCCTGGTAATTAGGCTACACTTCCGGATTTTTACTGTGATATAATTAATGCATACATGATGTATATGACTGTGTATAGGTGTGCTACTGAATGGCCACCTAGTCATGCCTATGTGCATGTGGATAGTCCCATTTACAAAGGGGCTATGGCAAAATTTTCCCAAAATGTAGGTATTGGGTAGTCATGCATTTTTAACTCTACTGTAGATGTATGTTAAAACAATGCATTCATGCATGTAATCATAGAATGCATTTTGAAAAGACTCCAGGTAAGAAATTACCACACCCTTTTCGAGGTGATTTGGAGACTTGTTGTCCGGATATCATGGATCCCGGATCACCGAGTAGTTCCGTGAGGACCACTTCTAGTGTACGGAGGAGGACTTTTGAGGAGCCCTCGGTCTTGGATTACATAGAAATGGCCCTCGTCGTTTGGCGGAGGCGGTGATACGCCCTATTTAGGTTAAAGTGTTGAATGTTGAGGACGATGAGGAGGATGCACCGATCGAGGTTCTTGGTCCTGCTATACGTGTTCTCCATAGGGAATTGCCAGGTATTCAAGTGGCGAACCCAGATCTTCTGGGTGACTTGAGTAGGTATCCTTCAGTATACCTGCACGCAAACGAGGTATGAAGTTAGATATTTAATCTTCCTTATTTCCTATTGATGAGGAGTCAAGGAGTCTGATGTTGATCTGTATTTGATATAGGTTCTCAGCTTCACACAGCCTCGAGGGAACTGGTTTAGCATCCACTCTATGTATCAGGCCTTGCATGATGACTATAGAGCGATCGTCCATGGCTGGGGATTTAGGAGGTTCTTCTCCATTCTACCCCGTCATTGTCCCTAAAGGTTACCTCGTGGCATTATCTCGCGGTGGTTTCACCTGGACTCGATACTCCATCTATTGGATCGTGAGGTGATGACGACGCCAATGGATTGGCGGTTTATCACAAGTATGGAGTTTGGAGGGGAGTCAGTGCCTTGCACGACGGATATCACCCCTACTGCTGTCAGATCCTTGTTGGGAGTTCCAGTGGAGGCTCAAGGTAGGACTGCTCACGTCTGGGTCCTTTGAGCGTAGAGATGCTATGGCGGTACATTGAGTGAAGCCATACCGATGATGTGAGAGTCGGGGATCGCATTCTCCAAATGATTGTTCTCGATTATCATTGGGGGTTGCTTCATAGCAGATAACTCTTCTACGATGTCCTTCATTTTGATCAGCGCCACTCGACACGTGGACCATATAGGAGAGTATGATTGGGGTTCCTACACCTTTGCCTACTTCCTCAGGGGAATGCGCATGTGATCGCAGGGCGTGACCGAGGCGTGGTTAGGATTCTACCCATTTATGCTGGTGAGTGTTTCTCTTGTCTTTTCCCATGTATATGTTAAGAGTGTTGACTGACATCAAATGTTTGCCTTTGTGTTGGCAGTTTTGGGCCTATGAGAGGCTTCCCTGTTTGCGTCCTGTGAGCGTGTTAGGTTTAGACACCTATCCACGAGGATAGAGATGGAATCATTCCATACTGGCGGAGGTCCCACATTCTTTGAGGGTTTCACTCATTGTCGCCTCAATTTGGAGCTATTGATACCGATGTCATCACATGGATTCCCTACTCTGGAGAGCATTTGGGAGTTGGTTTTGAGGATGAGTACCCGACTGGAGTTGAGTACGTCATTTCCACCCGCAGGATTCCTCTCTTTACAGATGGAGGATGGGAGCTCTATTTAGGAGAGCATGCTATTAGGAGCACTACAGGAGAGATAAGTATGCTGATCTTTCCTCCCGCCATGCGTTATTGTCCTGTTTCGCAGTCACCCGACATTGACATCCCATTGATGGGGATTGACGGTTTTACATTGTCAGAGGGCCCCTGTTCTCAGGAGATGTTCCAGCATTGGTGGATCCCTCGTACCATTGGAGCTCAGACCCGTGCCACACAGTTTATGGGGGATATGGTTCCAGGATCCATGATGATGACGGATTGGCTAGCCTGTGTCAGAGATCCAACTCATGTGACACAGATTGACTCGATAGCTGGACCGGTCACATCTTTTCATTCAGCATTTGGGCAGAGATCCTGCAGAGGTAGATACTTTTGATCCTTCCAGCTCTGGCGCTGGTCCCTCAGGTGACCCATATGGTTTTGCCGGGGCAGATCCTCCCTTGTATCGGCCTGACATCCATGTAGATAGAGATCCAGTGACTCAGGAGGAGTTACATCAGGTGGATAGTATCGATGATGTAGACATCGACACTCTTAACTTTTTTTGATGTATTTCTCGCTATCTCTTTTGATAGGCCTCTGTTGTATGTTTGGTAGCTTCGCCCCATTTCCCTGTATTTTAGTTGTACAGAGATGTATTAGATGATGATATACTTAGGAATGTATGCACAGTTTTTCATTCCTTATATCATATTTCAATCTATTGTATTATGCATGTTATTATTATGCATATGTATGTATGTCCAAAGATATTCAGCATTGACCCCTGAATGGTCTTATGACATGGCCCGTACAGATGTCTTCTTCTACAATTAGCCGTATTGATCATACCCCACCATTTTTGGTGGTAGCTGGTATACGATCATGGTATGATAGTATATCACCATCATATATAGTGATCGTAGATGATTTCACTGCAGATGACATACTATGACCCTACATTGATGTTTAAGGTTCCCACGAGATTTGTAGAGGGCATGCTAGAAGCCTTTGGGTATCGGAGAGGCGGAGTTTTCCGATTTGGGACCCGTGGAGTTGACTCTACTTTGGAGGAGTATGCACGGTTGACGATGCTTCCTTTGGATAGACCTTGCGTGCGCATATGGTTATTGGAGACATGGCGAGATGACTCATGACCCTCACCGGATTGAGATGTAGAGTGGTCCAGGACGAGATTACATCCGGCCACGTGATATCCCAACGTTTCTTGTTTGACAGGTTTGGCTCTGAGGATAGCTATGCACGGCATTCTGGGGATTTCACTACACCGGAGGACCATTGGCGTTCAGCCAGAGTAGATGTACTGCTTCTAAGCATATTGTCGTACGTCTTCATGCCGCAGTACATGGATAAGTTGGATATCGGCGTTATTATGGCAATGAGAGCTCTCAAGGAGGGTCATACCATTGTACCGATGATCATTGCAGAGACTCTGAGGTCAACTACATACTGCTGCACTTATCCGGCATGAGTATTTACAGGTAGCTCGGTCATGCTGTATGTGTGGTTTATGTCACACTTGAGACCGATTGGCACATTTAGACGGCATGGGTTTTGTTTCACCCAGGAGATAGTCATGTCATACTTCTTTCAGCCTGCAGAGTGCACAGATGCTGCATCGTGGTAAGCTTTCCTGGCATGGATTAGGGATCCATTGGCCATATTGCCGTGTTCAAGGCTTAGCTCACCCTACAACTTCATTACTCATGCTCCGGGCATGGATTATCTCCCTCTGGCTGGATTGAGGGGCATGATCACTTACCACCCATTGGCCGTGATGTGTCAGTTTGACCAGTTTCAGGATTTTTATCCGTATGAGGGGGCAGTGAGTCAGCGCTTCGCTTCACACCATTTGTCAGCAGAGCATAGATCCAGGCTGTATGCCTGTTGGGATCAGCGGGAGCTGGCTGAGTTTTCTGTCAGTCATCCAGGTTGCTCGTGTAGATACCCTTGGGCAGGAGCTTATAGTGCTACCTCCATCTTCAGAGAGGGATGCTATGTTAGATCTGATAGTCCGCATACACACAGATCTGTAGATATCTTTGTATTTTCCTGCACAGACTAGCTTAGCCATTTTGTCATGTACAACACAGATGTATATATCAAACAGTATTATGTATGGCAGGGAAATATATTTTGATTCACTTCCCT
The DNA here is from genome assembly GCA_020205605.1 of Panax ginseng. Taxonomy (NCBI): domain Eukaryota; kingdom Viridiplantae; phylum Streptophyta; class Magnoliopsida; order Apiales; family Araliaceae; genus Panax; species Panax ginseng. Next base: position 87,426,585 of record CM035130.1, on the reverse strand, counting down.
TTTAGTTATGCCTTAATACTTGCTTGATGTTTGCCTGCTTCTTCAGGGCCTTGTGATCTTGATGCATTCTGAACTTATCCTTGATACATGGACATTGAGACGTCGCAAGATCTCTCAGAACGGATCATTGATTTTTGTAAATCCCTACCATCTTTGGTGTCTTGGGACTGGTATCTATATGAAAAAGTGGAGAGGAGGGTAGTTTCTTCCTCTCTGAGATTGACCACTCCATAGATGGTCGCCAGTACTTCTATTTGTGAGAAGCCTTGTTAATTCCATCTCTTATGGGTTGGTATTGCTCTTCAAGGCACGATCGCAGCTTAGATGGTCATCGAATCTTCTATTTGTGAGAAGAGGTTGGATAATTCCATCCCTTTGATCTGAAACCGATGAAATGGGGCAAATTGAAGGTAGATCCCAGTACCGTGTTACAAGTATGTTGTTCTGGTAGGGGTTAGACTGCACCATGAATGGCTGCCTATGAACTCCTATTGTAGAGGAGATCAAGTCGGCGTAGTTCGTACCTGGTGTAAGAGGTTCAACGCTGAATGCAGAAGGCAGATGGGTGTAGAAGTATTTTTGTTGTTTTTGTTGTTTTGTAGAGAAAGGGCAGAAATGTTTTTGTTGTTTATTTTATTGCGACCGGGCCATAGAGAATATGGTTGCCTACGTACCCCCGGGTATCAGGGAGATCAGGTCAACGTTGTTCGCCCCTCAGGACGATTTGAAGGAAAAGAGAAGTGTGAATCCCATGTGCAGGCTATACTGTGGGGAGAAGAAAGTTTGATCCCATAATGGGGACAAACTGTAGGTGTGAAAAAGTTTGATCCTGTTTTTAGGACAAACTGCAAGCGTAGAAAAGTTTAATCCCGTGTTAGGGATAAACTACAGATGTGAAGGTTCAATCCTGTGTGTAGGATAACCAAAATTGTATGAAGGTTTGAAACGAGGTGGAACCAGGCTGCTGATTCCAAGTGAGGTAAAACCAGGCTGCTGGTTTGAAGTGTATGTTTCCCTGAGGGGCAAAAGAGTATTTAAAAAGGAAAGGGTTCAAAATCGGAATGACACGTGATTTGATGATCAAAACCAGGATGTTTGTTTGATGGTAACTTTAGACATTGTACCATTTAACGGTGTCCGAGTTGATAAGCTATGGAAATTCATCGCCATCCATTTCCTGCAATCTGTGAGCACCGCCTGTCAATACCTCCTTGACAACAAATGGACCTTCCTAGTTAGGAGCGAATTTTCCCTTAGATTGATCTTTGTTGTCAATGATCTTCTTCAAAACCAAGTCATGTTGTTTGAATTGCCGTAGTCGGACTTTTCTATTGTAGGATCGTGTGATCCTTTGCTGATATAACTGACCATGGAAGATAGCTGCGGATCGCCTTTCGCCTATTCGAGACAATTGGCGATGCTTGTCTTGTAACCATTGGTCTTCATCCAACTAAGCATCCATCAATACTCTGAGGGATTCTACTTCCACTTCTATGGGGAGCACTGCTTCCATCCCATAGACTAGTGAGTAGGGGGTTGCCCCAGTGGAAGTTCGCATGGAAGTTCTGTAGGCTAATAAAGTCAGAGGCAAGAGGTCAGGCCATCCTTTGTGATAGGCGAACATTTTTTGCATGATCTTTTTGATGTTTTTATTAGCCGCTTCAACAACACCATTCATCTTTGGATGGTAGATGATGGAGTTGAGGTGTTTGATGTGGAATTTTCTACATAACTCCTCCATCATTTTGTTGTTGAGGTTCTTAGCATTGTTTGACACAATGACCTCAGGTTGTCTATATCGACAGATGACATTGTTTCTGATGAAAGAAATGATAACTTCTTTAGTAACCCTAGGGAAGGATGTTGCTTCTACCCATTTGGTGAAGTAGTCGATCATGGTGAATATGAATCGATGTCCATTACTGGCTTTGGGCTCGATGGTCCCGATCATGTCCATTCCCCATATTGAGAAGGGCCATGGCGAACTCATATTGTGGAGTTCCCTTGGAAGGGCGTGGATAGTATTCCCATGAATCTGGCATTGACAGCACCTCTTAATGTGATCATCACAGTTAGCTTTTAGTGTAAGCCAATAATGCCCTATTCTGAGGATCTTCTTGACAAGTAGGGGTCCGCTTATGTGAGGGAAACAAACTCCACCATGGATCTCATCCATGAGTCTCTGAGCTTGGTCTTTATCCAGACATCTGAGGAAACCTAATCCAGAATCTCTTTTGTAGAGTGCATCTCCGCTCAGGTAGAATTTCATAGCAGGTCGATGAATCCGCCTCTTCTCAATTAGGCTCGCCTCAGCGGGTGTAGATCCATCTCGTAGATACTCCTTGATGCTTTGATACCAAGGAGTGTGGATGGGAGGTAGCTCATCCGATACTTCTCCAACGTAATTCCCATAGACTGGGGCTCTTTGCAGAGTAAACGTGATGCTTGGCATGTTTTCCTTGTTCGATATGTAAACCAAGGAGGCCAACATTGCTAATGCATCTGAAAAATCATTCCTATTATGAGGAATGTGTAGAAAGGAGATTTCTTCGAACTCTAGAGCCATCTGTAAAACTTGGCGATGGTAAGGCAGCAAATGTAATTTTTTGGTTTGATAGATTCCTGTGGATTGCTTGATTACCAATTCGGAATCTCCAAAGCGATTAACTCACCGATGCCCATTGAACGGAAAGTTTTAGCCCCATGATACATCCTTCATACTCGGTTGTGTTGTTGGTCGATTGATTGACTCATGACGGATATCGCTTCCCCATACCGGATATTAGGATCGCCTCGGCTCAGAGCCTTCAGATAATATGACTCCATCAAAATACATTCTCCACGTACGACATGTATTGTACTGATGTTGTTGTTAAATTGTCATTACCCCTTCATCGGGGAAGTATGTTTCTAAGGGTTTGTAATCCCCTGCAGGTGCGGCGGCTAGTTGATCCGCAATTCCTTGACCTTTGACAAACTTTTGCATCACATAGACGATGTCAAATTGCTGTAGGATCAACTTCCATCTGGACAATCGACAATTCAGTATGGGCTTGCTGAACACATACTTGAGAGGATCCATTCAGGATATGAGATGGGTTGTGTGATCATGGAGGTAATGCTGTAACCTCATGGAAGCCCATGCTAAAGCACAACAAGTCTTCTCAATCAAAGTGTACTTGCGTTCACTAATGCTGAATCTTTTGCTGAGGTAATAAATAGCTCGTTCTTGGCCTCTATTGTCTTTTTCCCCCAGGATGCAACCAATGGCATTGTCATTTATGGACATGTATATGAACAGGGGAACATCATCCCTGGGAGGTACCAAAATAGGAGCGTTAATCAGTTGCTCTTTGATTGTGAGGAAGGCTTTCTGACACTCATCATTCCATTTCATGGAGGAGTTCTTCCTTAACAACTTGAAGATTGGCTCACAAAGTGCTGTGAGTTGAGAAATGAATCTGCTAATGAAGTTGATCCTTCCCAAAAATTCCCGTATTTCCTTCTCTGTCTGAGGAATGGGCATTTCCTTGATGGCTTGGATTTTGGTAGGATCCAGTTCAATCCCTTTGTGGCTGACTAGGAAACCTAGCAACTTGCCTGACTTAACACCAAAGGCGCACTTGGCGGGATTCAACTTCAAGTTGTACTTACGCAACTTATTGAAAAGATTTTTGAGATGGTCTAAGTGGTCATCCTCCTTTCGGGATTTGACAATGATGTTATCTACATAGATCTCTATCTCCTTGTGCATTAAATCATAGAAAAGAGACATCATAGCTCGCTGATAGGTTTCCCCGGCGTTGATGAGGCCGAATGACAACCGTATATAGCAAAAGGTTCCCCAAGGCGTGATGAAAGCAGTTTTCTCACGATCTTCCTCAGCGACCATAATTTGATGGTACCCCGCAAAGCAATCAGCAAAGGAGTACATGTCATATTGAGCAGTATTATCAATAAGAATGTGGATAAAGGGCACGAGAAAGCTATCTTTAAGGCAAGCTTTGTTCAAATCCTGATAATCCATGCAAACTCGCACCTTTCCTCCTGGTTTAGGCACGGGAGCAATGTTGGATATCCACTCCGGATATGTAGACACCATGATGATGTCAGCTTGAAATTGTTTCACAATTTCCTCTTTAACCTTTAAACTCCACTCAGGTTTCAATCGCCTAAGTTTTTACCTAACTGGCTTGAATCCTTTTTTAATGGGAAGGCGATAAAGAACAATGTCAGTGGACAAACCCACCATGTCTTTATGAGACCATGCAAACACATCCTGGAATTGGGTTAACAGTTCAACCATGTCATTCCATTGATTTGTGGTAAGGTCTGAACCAATTTGGATTAGCTTAGGGTTGTCTAAGGTTCCGAGATTAAAAGGAGTGGTTTTGCTCAAGATTGGGTTTGGGTTTGTCTGCGACCCATTCCTTAATCTCCTGAGGTGTCTCAATGTCTTCTTGTATATCCATCAAGTCTGAGTCCAACTTTGCATCAAAGTTACAACCCTTGTGGAGAGAAGGCATGTCATCAGCAAAGACATGCACATCTAAATTCAGAGTCCTGAAACAAAAGATGCTTTCACTTAATATATGCAACTGTTTGATCATACAAAAGTGTTAGCATGTACTTGATAAAATAACTGCTAGTGCTGTAAAGGAAAGCAAGCAATTAAAGTTATCTACGGGGTAGAGGGATTTTCTGCCCATTTTACCCTCATCGACCAATGCATGGAGTGCTGCTCCAATTGTCGAGGCAAAAGTCCTGATGAACTGTAATGATGGAAGGATCGTCATTGTCTTCCTTTTCCCAAATGATAACCATAACATCTGGGAAATCATCATCTGGGGTGTATCTATTTGTATGTTCATCATGAACAATGACGCAAATACCTGCCATCATCAAGGCAAGGTCATGTTTACGTTTTCGTTCCTTTTCTTCCACCTCGGGATCAGGAATTAGCACCTCTTTTGCTTTGATTGGCACTAGTTTCTAAACAAAGATAGCCATAACACTGGGTGGAACTTTCTTTTCGAGATTGTGGCGACCCCAAATCTGGATACTTGAAACCCGAACTTCGGTTCTCCACGATACCATTTCTTTAAGTTGAATAATACTAAATAATAATATAATTGAACTTAATTTACATACATCAAAGTTTACTTTCCTGCACGTGACCTTCAAATACATTCCTTACAATATCGATAATAGATTCCATTGTCTTACTAACTATAACCATTAACTCATACTAAATCTCATTCGAATAGCTTTTCTTTTCCCTTTTTCGTGCCTGAGCCTTCAGGTCGATCGTACGTAACTGAAAACATTTAGTTTAAGCAAGGATGAGCATTTGAGTGCCCAGCAAGTAATAACAATTATATATATAAGCTGAAAGAATATAAGTATTCTCTTTACATAACACTTCTACAACGAATCAAAAGTTGTGAAGTAATCTGTACTGATAAAAGATTCACATGACAACTCTCTTTCAATTTCTTGAAATTAGGCTCCACCCATGAATAGGGTTTAAGAAACATACTATGAACATGGTTTTTCATTTTCGAAAAGGTTTAGCGAGAATTCATCATCAAGCAAAATGTCATAACTTACTGAACGCACGGTGGGTGATCACCAGATTGTACCTCAGATTGATCAATACTACATAACTTGAACGAAATTCATCGCTCACCCTTTGTCCGCCAAGCGCATAAAAATTTTCCCATTATCGGGATGTTCATACATACCGCTTCCAAACCCAAGAAGTTTTTAATCTTCTTTCAACAATAATATGTAATTCAACATATATGTATACGGGTAATTGACAAAGGTATATCAACATGTGAATAAATGTCATGATTATCCAAGTGGGGACACTTGTATAACCATTTAGAAATCAACTTAACGTAATATATATCCGAGCTAACATGTTGATAATCAAAGCGCATATAATCTGTGACAGAATATAATAATTCGAAACTTCTTACTCATGTCCATTGCATAAAGGACATGCAAAGGTAAGATACTTCACCGATTCATTGATTACAACTCTCAACTTAGGTTTTATCTCTTTATCACAACCTATCAATAATCGGATCATTCGTTCGATTAGAACAATATATCATAACACATAGTAATCTTTTTATTATTACGAAAGACATAGTCTAATCACGTCATCACATAATCGCGATGATCATACTTTTAGTTCATATTCTATACTTGAAATATTTTTATACATTTTCAAATATCTCATCCATGCTCTTACTGAAGTCTTTTCTTTCTATTATAAGATTCGACATTTGTCGGCATCAAATTTTTTATCGGGTAATTACTGAGTCTAAGACTCTTATTCTGTATCTCAACATCAGTCATTTTATTTTTAAATGACTTAAAATAATTTTAAAGCATTTATAATAATTTATCATGCATTTTTAGACATCGGAATCATAATTAAATGATTTAAACATCAAACAATTCCATTATCATTAATAATTAATTTATATTAAACTATTAATGAAACCATTGCCAAAATATAAAAGTTATTTATAATAACTCAAACTATTTTTAAAACATTTATATTACCCTTAAATGATTTTTAAAACAATTAAAATCATTTTAAATAATCACCATTAATATATAAATATTAATGTACTATTCATCAAATATTAAAAGTCATTAATTATAACTTAAAATATTTTTAAATCCTTAATATCCTCTTTAAATGATTTTTAAATAAATAAAACCATTTTTAAACTATTTATTTAATAATAATTATTAAATAAACTAAATATCATTAATATTATCTTAATATCATTAATATTAAATTATTAATGAAATTATCCTTTAAATATTAAAAGTTATATTTTATAACTTAAAATATTTTTAAATACCTTAATTTCATTTAAAATAATTTTTATAATATTAAAATCATTTTTAAACTAAATTATTTAATATAATCATTAAATAACTTTAATATCATTAATATATAATTAATTAATGAAATTCATCACAAAATATTAAAAGTCATGGAAAATAACTCAAAATATTTTCTTATACCATAAAATAATTTTTCATGATTTTCATGAATTAAAACTATTTTTAAATCATTTATTTAATATTATAATTAAATAAATAAATACCTTTTATATTCCAAAAATATTAAATATTTATGAAATATACTCAAAATAATTAAAAACTATTTTTAGAGACTTTAAAATAATTTTTCATAATTTATTTGGTATTTTTAATAATTAAAATCTAATTTTTCTAATTTTTAAATCATTTTAGGAAAATCGAAATTAAAATAATTAAAGCTGTTGCTAAAGGCCCCTATAGTGACAGAATGTATTATATAGGTGTTCTTGAGCCTACCCAGATCTTCATAAGGCGTAACCGAGCAAGGTGGCCTACTTTGGCCAAGTGTATAACTCTCTCATCTTAACGAATTTGGACAATCTATAAATTGGGTCTTGTAGAGGAAATACAAGACTACAAGATACAACAATCATAACCTCTAAACAAACATCAGATTTGGGATAAATCAGCCATCAAAGTAGCTACCAAAGTCGTTTCTTCACGGAGAAACGATTCGAGGTGCCTACTTTGGACCTCTATAACTTGATGATCGGTAACGTGTATGTGACCTATCAATTCCGGTGTGTAGACAACATGTAGGAATACAACTCTAACACTTAACATCATCATAAAACAAGAAATCAAGCATCTAAAGTATGGTCAAACCTTGTCATAAAAATTAACACTTAGAAAAATTCAGAAATTTTAGGAATTTTACGGTCAATATCGGTCAACCCACTTTGACCTTAAATAACTCTTAATCGTAGTAATATATATGGACCTGATTCTTTTTGGAGGTTAAATACCACATAACAAGCTACACATATCAACCTTTAGAACACAAAACACATTACGAGATGACCAGAGATATAAGGCGACATTTTCCAAAAAACATTTACGGACACTTAGAATATTTTTCGGGTTTGAAGAAAACGGTAGGTCAATCTTGGGTCAACCCACTGACCACTTATAAATCCCGATCTACAATAGCTATGAACTTTATTCCTTTTGGAGATTAAAGACCACATATCGGGCTACCTATAACAACTTTTATAAAACAAAACTCGAGATCGACCAAAGATTTATAGCCTCGACATTTGGTGAAAAATAATGTAATTCGGTTTTTCCAACTTGTTTAAATCTTCAAATTCGTGCACTTTGATGTTATGGGTTCATGATTTTACAACCCGAACATTAATAGACTCTCTATTACACTACTTTAAACAATCAATTGCATCAATTAACATCGAATCGAAGGATTTCTAGAATTTAGGATTTCTACCTTTTCAAGCTTGATTTTTGATTTACGGCTTCTTGATGCTTACGATTTGTTGTTTGTGATGGTTGGGCTTTGTTTAGGGACCGATATGCTACAATAATTCGTAGGTTTTAGAGAGAGAAGCTTAAGGATGAGAGTTGGATGAATTTTAGTGTACAAAATATATTATCTCTCTCCAATCTATATATAAACCAAGTTAGATGCATTGGATGCTACTCAATGGTTGATTGAATCTGCATAATTGAGTCTTGGATGCTTAATTGGTAGGGTAAGTATGTTTGCCATGCTTTGCTAGCAAGATTCCTCCAATAATACACTAATAATACACTAATAAGCCAAAAAAGGCATTTTGGTAATTTCGCATATAATTTCATGGGCATTTTTGTACATAACAATTAAATGTAGTATTTAATCACTAGATTATAACTCTTACCATTTACCAATTAATTCTATCATTTGGTAAATTAAAACTTTTATACATTAACATCGTAATTAAACCCGATAATTTTAAATTAGGGTTTTTTTTTATAGAAAATTAGGATTTTCTAATTAGGGTTTCTTAACGCCATCAATTAGGGTTTCTAATTGACCATTAGGGTTCTCTAATTATCGTGTATGTTCTAACACGTCGTTACATTCTCTCTAACTTCAACGGATTAGGGTTGTAATAATTAGGGTTTGTCCTAATTATCGAATAAACAACGATAATTAGGGTTTTCTTCTAATTCTGACATCTTATTCACAGTAACCTTCATATACATGTAAACTTCATATACACGGTCATTACTCGGTCATTTCTCATAACTAAGTTTAATAATTAGGGTTTCACAAAGACGGTAATATGCTATGACCTAATTGATAGTCATTACTTTCAATATTATCTACGTCTGCACATACACGATACATAATTATTGTCTTTGTAAAATCATTATAACAATAATATAATATTATTATTCTCATCTCTTGATCACAATCCCAATTCGGGGTTTGGATCTCATATCGACTTCTCTTTCGCATATCAAGTTAAAATACTTGATTTAAATATTCGAACAATTCATATAATAAAATATTTATTATATAATTCCAATTATCACTTCATATATTATTTCCAATCATGTTTTCATGGAAAATAATTAATAAAACACATTTACCTTCTAAATTAATTACCATAAAAATATAATTTGTAGTAATTAATAATTCCAAAATTATTTCTAATTTTTCAAGTAATAAATATATTCGTATTTATTGTTCACTTATTCTCGTCATTAAATAAAAAAAAAATTATACGCAAATTTTCTTATTTATTTTATTTAAGAAATCTCGGGTTATTACATTCACCCTCCCTTATAAGGATTCCGTCCCCGGAATCACCGCTTTAAAACTCATACACAGAAGAGTACATAACACATATAATCCTTGCACATAGACCTCGATCAATACTTGATCGAACTGATCTTTAACTATTCTCCATAACGATTGTCTTTCTGATAAACAGAAATTTGATTTCTAAAAGAACTCAAATTCCTTCCTCAAAATTTCTTTAATAAAGTAATCTACTATATGTATATATATAGGAAAATCATATAAGACACATAAATTATTCAAATAACACCTGGAGTTCATTTCGGTTGCCACGAGTATCCTCAATCGCTACGATATCTTGAGCGACCATAATGAAGACGATTCACGGTTTATTTCGTTTATCTTTGTATCTTCTTTGTCATTTCTCGTATTCACATTCCTTATCTCATTTCTTCTTCTTTCACCTTATACTCTTTCATCTTATACTCCATTGATTCATAAATAAAACATTCGCTATACATTCTTGAATTGGGACAATTGGAAGAGATATGTCTCTTACGCCCACAAACTTTCTCTTTATCTCATTTCCTTTTATCGTATAGGTGATAAAAGTTATCTTTTTGCCCTTTACGTTATCCTAACTTTCATAAACGCTTCTCTTGAGTCACTTAATCCTCTATACCCTAGCAATAAGATTGCCTTAAAGTCTTTTAGCGTTCGACGTTCGATTATCCTGGTTGATCTTCCACGGTGGTTTTCGTTTTTCGTCTCAGTGACATAATCATAAATTATTCTTCATTTCCTTACATTCTAAGCCTCATCGTATACGTTCGACATATAACACAAAAATTTTCTACTCAAATAATCATGTATTCCAAAATATTAAATTTTGAAACTTGGTTTACTATATTAATCAATATTCAGATAAATATCTGCTACCTTTATAACAACTTACTTCATTAATCCAACTTGTGACACTCATGGTACTTCCAACCATAGCACCTCACATTAATAGAACTTAACATACCATAGCACATATTGCTTTAAACATCAGCTATCCCTTTGTGACTCAAAAGTCGGGATTTAAAATCTTGACCAACATAAAAGTTGAAAATAGTTCATCACTTATCATACACATTACATCTACTCAACATAACCTAAATCTTTTTCTTGGACATCTTTTCGCTTGATGGCCTTTCCTCCTACAAACAAAACATGAACCTGGTTCTAAATAAGGACAATAATGAGAGGTATGTCCCTCACGTCCGCAAACATAACATATCTTCTTTCCTTTCTTCTTATCAGGTTTTCCTAAGTCAGGATCTTCTATCTTTCTTTTTCCTTTACCTCTCGGAGCTGCACACGGAGTGTTGCTTGAGGCTCCCATCTGGTCAATTTGGATCTTAAGCTTATCTTGCTCTTCCATTGTTTCTTTTAATGCTTTTTGCAGTTGAATATTAAGCAACTTTTCTATCTCCCACAACCTTTCTAGTGAAGAAACCTTGTTCTCCAGATCTTGCACTTTCGTTGATGCTTGAGCAGCTTCAACTTTAGTGTCTGAATCACTATCTGTCAAATCCACCATTTCTGGATCGATACTACGTTTTTCACTATAGCCACCTCGTCCGATTTGGGTTCTTGGTAAGCTTCTATTTTGTTGTTGGCCTTGATATTAGCTCAGGGGTATGGATATGATCCTTCTTATTCCACATATCTTTTCCACCAGACATCTACATACATAAGTTACCTTGATTAGCATGTAGTATATATACACAGCAATCAAGAGTTCTATATACGTTGTCTCTTATTTTGTTTGACGATGAATTTATTCAATCCATCTCTATAAACACATCAACGCCTATCTCTCTCTGCCGAAAGGCAGCTCCATCCACTTCGTGTCGAATCGCATAAAGGCGATGTCTAAAGCCTGCTCCAAGGTATATATCCTGGTGTCTTTAGCTTCTATCTCAACCTTCAACTGTCCTATCTCAGATCTCTCTTCGCTCCAACCTCCTCGTAAACTCCTCGGCTTAACTCCATACGTGTTCGGTGAGCGGCGTCTCTTTATCATTGTTCCAAAACTGGAAATACGATTACGTGCCTCCACACCTTTCATTTCTAACCTTTAAGTAAGTGTTCCTAACTATCAAATCTCTTATCATCTCATCGTTCGTGTACTCCTCGCTAAAGTCCATCGCCTCTTAGGTCAAGGAATTACTATTTTGACTTTCGTCATCCATCCTATGACTACAATAAACGAGACAACATCGCATCAGAAATAAAATATATTCATCGGTAAAATGAAGGAATATTTTATTTAGTACAACTAAAACTTGATGGATCTCTTCAACTCATCATATCCTATAACTTCTCACCGAGTACTTCGTCTCTGGTTCCTTTGAATATCTATCTTAACTTTCGTCCTCCATTCTACTAAGGTTATAATTCTTCACCAGAGTTCTTCTTAACTTTCGTTATCCATTCTACTAAGGTTATAATTCTTCACCAGAGTTCTTCGTCCACTGAATATCTATCTTAACTTTCGTTATCCATTCTACTAAGGTTATAATTCTTCACCGAGTTCTTCGCTCACCGAATATCTATCTTAACTTTCGTTATCCATTCTATTAAGGTTATAACCTAGGTTTCGCATTCTAACGTTTATAACCTCTGACTTTGATACCAACCTCGTATGGCGACCCCAATCCGGATACTTGAAACCCGAACTCGGTTCTCCACGATACCATTTCTTTAAGTGAATAATACTAAATAATAATATAATTGAACTTAATTTACATACATCAAAGTTTACTTTCCAGTGCACGTGACCTTCAAATACATTCCTTACAATATCGACAATAGATTCCATTGTCTTACTAACTATAACCATTAACTCATACTAAATCTCATTGAATAGCTTTTCTTTTCCCTTGTTCGTGCTCGAGCCTTGTGTCGATCGTCATGAATTGAAAACATTTAGTTTAAGCAAGGATGAGCATTTGAGTGCCCAAAGAAGTAATAACAATTATATATATAAGTTTGAAAGAATATAAGTATTCTCTTTACATAACACTTCTACAACGAATCAAAAGTTGTGAAGTAATACATCTTGATAAAAGATTCACATGACAACTCTCTTTCAAGTTCTTGAAATTAGGCTCCACCCATGAATAGGGTTTAAGAAATATACTATGAACATGGTTTTCATTTTTGAAAAGGTTTAGCGAGAAATTCATCAAGAAAACAAATCATAACTTACGAACACGGTGGGTGATCGGCCAGATTGTACCTCTGATTGATCAATACTACATAACTTGAGCGAAATTCATCGCTCACCTTTTTTGTCTGCAAGCGCATATAAAATTTTCCCATTATCGGGATGTTCATACATACACGCTTCCAAAACCAGAAGGTTTTAATCTGCTTTCAACAATAATATGTAATTCAACATATATGTATACGGGTAATTGACAAAGGTATATCAACATGTGAATAAATGTCATGATTGTCAAGTGGGGACACTTGTATAACCATTTAGAAATCAACTTAACAGAATATATATCCGAGCTAACATGTTGATAATCAAAGCGCACATAATCATGCGGGGAATATAATAATTCGAAACTTCTTACTCATGTCCATTGCATAAAGGAAATGCAAAGGTAAGATACTTGCACGATTCATTTGATTACAACTCTCAACTTAGGTTTTATCTCTTTATCACAACCTATCAATAATCGGATCATTCGTTCGATTAGAACAATATATCATAACACATACGTAATCGCTTTATTACATTATGATTGAGACATAGTCTAATCACGTCATCACATAATCGCGTTGATCATACTTTTAGTTCATATTCTATACTTGAAATATTTTTATACATTTTCAAATATCTCATCCATGCTCTTCTGTAAGTCTTTTCTTTCTATTATAGAAATTCGACATTTTCTGCCGCATCTGAAATGACTTTATTGCAATTAATTGAGTCTAAGACTCTTATTTCGTATCTCAACATCGGTCATTTTATTTTTAAATGACTTAAAATAATTTTAAAGCATTTATAATAATTTATCATGCATTTTTAGACATCGGAATCATAATTAAATGATTTAAACATCAAACAATTCCATTATCATTAATAATTAATTTATATTAAACTATTAATGAAACCATTGCCAAAATATAAAAGTTATTTATAATAACTCAAACTATTTTAAAACATTTATATTACCCTTAAATGATTTTTAAAACAATTAAAATCATTTTAAATAATCACCATTAATATATAAATATTAATGTACTATTCATCCAAATATTAAAAGTCATTAATTATAACTTAAAATATTTTTAAATCCTTAATATCCTCTTTAAATGATTTTTAAATAAATAAAACCATTTTTAAACTATTTATTTAATAATAATTATTAAATAAACTAAATATCATTAATATTATCTTAATATCATTAATATTAAATTATTAATGAAATTATCCTTTAAATATTAAAAGTTATATTTTATAACTTTAAATATTTTTAAATACCTTAATTTCATTTAAAATGATTTTTATAATATTAAAATCATTTTTAAACTAAATTATTTAATATAATCATTAAATAACTTTAATATCATTAATATATAATTAATTAATGAAATTCATCACAAAATATTAAAAGTCATGGAAAATAACTCAAAATATTTTCTTATACCATAAAATAATTTTTCATGATTTTCATGAATTAAAACTATTTTTAAATCATTTATTTAATATTATAATTAAATAAATAAATACCTTTTATATTCCAAAAAATATTAAATATTTATGAAATATACTCAAAATAATTAAAAACTATTTTTAGGACTTTAAAATAATTTTTCATAATTTATTTGGTATTTTAATAATTAAAATCTAATTTTCTAATTTTTAAATCATTTTAGGAAAATCGAAATTAAAATAATTAAAAGCGTAAGCTAAAGGCCCCTATAGTGATGTATGTGTTTATAGGTGTTCTTGAGCCTACCCAGATCTTCATAAGGCGTAGGCAAGTGGCCTACTTTGACCAGTGTATAACTCTCTCATCTTAACGAATTTGGACAATCTATAAATTGGGTCTTGTAGAGGAAATACAAGACTACAAGATACAACAATCATAACCTCTAAACAAACATCAGATCTGGGATAAATCAGCCATCAAAGTAGCTACCAAAGCTGTTCTTCACGGAGAACAGTTCGAGGTGCCTACTTTGGACCTCTATAACTTGATGATCGTGTAACGTGTATGTGACCTATCAATTCCAGTGTGTAGACAACATGTAGGAATACAACTCTAACACTTAACATCATCATAAAAACAAGAAATCAAGCATCTAAAGTATGGTCAAACCTTGTCATAAAAATTAACACTTAGAAAATTGCAGGTCGCCTAGGAATTTTACGGTCAATGCCTCGGTCAACCCACTTTGACCTTAAATAACTCTTAATCCGTAATATATATGGACCTGATTCTTTTTGGAGGTTAAGTACCACATAACAAGCTACACATATCAACCTTTAGAACACAAAACACATTACAGATGACCGAGATATAAGGCCTGACATTTTCAAAAAAACATTTACGGACACTTAGAATATTTACGGGTTTGAAGAAGCGTGGTCAATGCCGGTCAACCCACTTTGACCGCTTATAAATCCCGATCTACAATAGCTATGAACTTTATTCCTTTTGGAGATTAAAGACCACATATCAGGCTACCTATAACAACTTTTAAAAAACAAAACTCGAGATCGACCAAAGATTTATAGCCTCGACATTTGGTGAAAAATAAATAAAATTGCTTTTTCCAACTTGTTTAAATCTTCAAATTCGTGCACTTTGATGTTATGGGTTCATGATTTTACAACCCAGAACATTAATAGACTCTCTATTACACTACTTTAAACAATCAATTGCATCAATTAACATCGAATCGAAGGATTTCTAGAATTTAGGATTTCTACCTTTTCAAGCTTGATTTTTGATTTACGGCTTCTTGATGCTTCCGATTTGTTGTTTGTGATGGTTGGGCTTTGTTTAGGGACCTGATATGCTACAATAATTCGTGAGGTTTTAGAGAGAGAAGCTTAAGGATGAGAGTTGGATGAATTTTAGTGTACAAAATATATTATCTCTCTCCAATCTATATATAAACCAAGTTAGATGCATTGGATGCTACTCAATAGTTGATTGAATCTGCATAATTGAGTCTTGGATGCTTAATTGGTAGGGTAAGTATGTTTGCCATGCTTTGCTAGCAAGATTCCTCAATAATACACTAATAATACACTAATAAGCCAAAAAGGGCATTTTGGTAATTTCGCATATAATTTCATGGGCATTTTTTGTACATAGCAATTAAATGTAGTATTTAATCACTAGATTATAATTCTTACCATTTACCAATTAATTCTATCCTTTGGTAAATTAAAACTTTTATACATTAACATCGTAATTAAACCCGATAATTTTAAATTGGTTTTTTTTTATAGAAAATTAGGATTTTCTAATTAGGGTTTCTTAACGCCATCAATTAGGGTTTCTAATTGACCATTAGGGGTTCTCTAATTATCTCGTGTATGTTCTAACACAATGTCATTACGGTCTCTAACTTCAACCGAATTAGGGTTGTAATAATTAGGGTTTGTCTAATTATCGACAAACAATGATAATTAGGGTTTTCTTCTAATTACTGACATCTTATTCACGGTAACCTTCATATACGAAGAAACTTCATATATACACGGTCATTACTCGGTCATTTCTCATAACTAAGTTTAATAATTAGGGTTTCACAAAGACGTAATATATCTTTATGACCTAATTGACCGTCATATCTTTCAATATTATCTGTCTTACACATACACGATACATAATTATTGTCTTTGTAAAATCATTATAACAATAATATAATATTATTATTCTCATCTCTTGATCACAATCCCAATTCGAGGTTTGGATCTCATATCAAACTTCTCTTTCGCATATCAAGTTAAAATACTTGATTTAAATATTACGAACAATTCATATAATAAAATATTTATTATATAATTCCAATTATCACTTCATATATTATTTCCAATCATGTTTTCATGGAAAATAATTAATAAAAAATTTTTCGCTACGTAAATTAATTACCATAAAAATATAATTTGTAGTAATTAATAATTCCAAAATTATTTCTAATTTTCAAGTAATAAATATATTCGTATTTATCGTTCACTTATTCTCGTCATTAAATAAAAAAAAAAATTATCATAAATTTTCTTATTTATTTTATTTAGGAAATCTCGGGTTATTACAGAGATTGCATTAACTCATGAGATAAAGGTGTAGAAAATCGCCGTGCAACGAAATCTTGAGGAACCTGCTTATGCTTATGAGGATTCCTGTGACTGGAACTGGCAAATTAGCCTATTCCGGCTGTTCCAATTTGACTGGATACTTGGATAGGGTGCTTAATACCCTGCTTATCTTTACCAAGCCCTTGTCCAGGTTGATGACCCAATAACATCATTTCTTGAGTGGCCAACATAACCTCGGCAGAAATCTTGGGTACGGGAAGTGGCGCTCCAATAGAATGGTATTGCGTGTTACTCACTTCCGGTATAGGCGCCGATTTAACTTCCGAATTGAAGGCGATAATTGGTAGAGTTCCTTGTTCGGGACAATCCCATTCAGCGTTGATGGCGATGACTAGACTGTTGTTGATAATGTGATTGAGCTGTTGATGTAAGGTGGAGGGAACAGCTCCAGCCATGTGTATCCATGGTCTCCCCAATAGCAGGTTGTATCCTGATTCTATCTTGAGGACGTGGAAAGATACATTGAATGTATTGGGACCAATCTAAATTGGCAATTCAATCTTTCCAACAGAATTTCACCGGGATCCATCAAAAGCTCTGATGACCGTATGGATGCTTTGTATCCGCTTAAGATTGATATTCATCTTTACCAGGGTGGCATGAGGATAGATATTTAGAGATGAGCCTCGATCTATCAATACTCCTGCTAGCATGTACCTGGAAGACAAAATTGCAATATGTAAAGGCTTGCAATGACCAGTCCCTTCGGGAGGTATGTCGTCATCAGTGAAGGATATCACATTGTTGTTGAAAATGTGATCAACCAAATGTTGAAATTTTTCTACATCCACTGATTTTGACAAGTAGGCTTCTTCCAAAACCTTCAATAAGATCTTCCGATGATCCTCGGAAGAGAAAACCAAATCCATTATCAAAATCTGGTATGGAGCTTCTCGCAAGCTTAAAACCACTTTGGCTTCATTGTGGCCCATAGTATGGAGGAATTTTTCAATTTTCTCCACGGGAAACTTCCCCTTTGCTTTACAAGTAGGTTTGACAACCCATTGAGGAAGATCGATTGGATTTTCCCCGACCTTTATAGCGATAGTATGAGACATGGATCCTTGACTTGCATAATTCCATGGAACTTGTGTGTGTCGTGAAAAAGGATTTTGTGGTCTGAAAGGTAAAGAAATTGGCTCTGGTGCGACCACTTTCAAAGGATTATCAGCTCCTTTGAGTTAAATTGGTTGTATGGGAAATACTTTGACAGTCTCATCATCCACTTTGGATATAACTGCTACTGATCCCTTCCATTTGGTAGGATATGCATTCCCACCCTTGAGTTTCACAGTGTAATCATCTGCTATTTGTAGGACACCGCTATCAATAAGATTCTGAATGAGATGGCAGAGTGCCCAGCATTCTTCTGTGCTGTGATCGCGAGAATGTGAATGATATTGACACATTTCATCAGGATTGAACCGCCTTGAGCGGGGATTGATGGGAGGGAGAAGGAATGCAATTCTTCCTTCGTTGATCAATATTTGAAGTATCTCCTCCATAGATTGGCCTAAATAGGTGAATTCCCTCTGATTGGCAAAATCTCGATGGGCTTTAGCATTGGCTCGCTTTGCAACCTTATCCTCCATAGCTTCGCTTTCTGAAGGTGTTGATGAATCATTCACAACAAATGGAAGGAGATAGGCATTCTCCTGCCTGATTAATTGGCATGTGACTTGATGCTGATGGGTCACCAGTTCTGCCAATTGCTCAATTTGTTTACAAAGATCTTTCATTTATTGTTCCATGGTAAACTGGAACTTTGCATAATCCCATTTGTCAACACCGTCTATGATGGGTTGGGATGATTCGCCATTAGAATTGGAACCTTGTACAGTGCTCCAAGTGATCATGTTAACCTCTTCTTCTTTGTGTTGAGGAAGAGAGTTATCTTGAACATGAGGTTGATCTGGTTTAGTGACCATGATCTCACTGTTGTCTATTAGATCTTGAATCTTATGCTTCAAGGCCCAACAATCTTGAGTATCATGTCTAGGTGCCCTGGTATGATAAGCACACTTCCTAGTAGCATTAAACCCTTCCTATTAGGGTTGGCTGGTGGAAGATGATGTGTAATTTTCTTCTGAGTAGTCAGAAGAGCAAGAATATTCTCGAGCAAGTCCCCTAAGGGTGTGAACGTTCGAGGTCGCTTTACTTCTCCATTTTTAGGCAATGGAGGGTTTGAAGATTGCGCTGGAAAAGGGGAGTAGTTTCTCCTTGGTATAGAAATGCTTTGATTGCCTTTTTGTCCTTCTAATACTAAGGAAACATCCTCTTCTTTCTTTTTATGGACCCTCTGGGGGTTGTTTCCATAAGATCCGGACTGGATGTACTCAGCAACAGCTTTAAGAGCGGCTAGGTCTTGAATTTTACCAGACTTCAATCCCATTTCATCCATCTCGCCGTGTTTGATCATTTCAGAGAATGGTTTGCCAATACCAGCTAGAACTCTTTCCTAGAAAGGAGCTTTCTGTACATCTATGAAGGTCATGACCATTTCGATTTCACATGGAAGGAATAACTTGAGCGAGAAGGCGCCTCCACCTTTGAGCGTACTCTCTAAATGACTCATTAGACTGTTTCTTGACCTTGGTAATTTGGTACCGATCAGGAGCCATCTGAGATTGAAAACTGTATTGAGTGAGGAAGGCATGAGCTAGCTCTTCCCAGCTATGGATCTTAGAGTCGTCTAATCTGGTATACCATGAACATGCTTTTCTAGTCAGACTTTTCTTAAATAGCTGCATTCAGAGCTTTTCATTTTCTGTGTAAGACCCAAGTTCTCCAATGAACACCTTTAAATGTGTATAAGGATCCCCTAATCCGTCATATTTCTTAAAATCAGGGGTCTTGAATTTCTCTGGATATTGAACACTAGGGAATATGCAAAGGTCTGTATATGAAACACTGCCATGTGTTCCAATCCCTTTGAGAACGCAGATGTTTTCCTCCATTTGGAGGACCTTTTTCCTAATATCACCGGTGTCTGGATCTCCTTTGAGATGGGTGTTTTCAGGGTCTTTGTTGGTTGTATCCAACTAAAGTTCTGGAATTGTTTTTTTCCAGACCTTGAACTCCTCCTTGTGTAGAGGATTCTGTATGTGTAGGTATCTTCGTACCTTGAGTGGACTGGTACAATTCTTTCAGTAGAACGACCAAGTCTGTAATTTGTTTACTCAATCCGTCAAATTCTACTCGGGAAATAGCATTAGACTGGTCAGAAGAAGACATGATTGGCTGTAGGCCTGTGGCCTTTTTAGACTTTGAACGAGTAACAGGCCCAATTGTTTCCCTACAAAAGACTTATGTAGTTTAGTCTTAGGGTAATGTAAATGCTATCATAACATGTCCGTTTAGGAATTTTGTCCTGCAAAATCGGTTGGTAATTGATAACATGTTATGCACAATTATTCTTCATATTTTCCATTACATATGGATGAACATGGAATAAAAAATTACAAGTAAATGCTTTTACAAGTAATTGAAAATGGAAAGTATGAAGAGACTTTCCTCCGTGTTTGGTTTATCAGAGGCTGACCTATCTTAGGGTTATTCTCATGGCTATTTGGCATGAAGGTTCCCAGATCATTGCAATCTACTTGACGGGAAGTTAATCTGGTCGTTCAACTGGAGCGAATCTGAGTGGTGCCTTTCCTGAGCCCCGGGGAATTATTCTTCCCACGAGTCCAGTAATCAAACACCAGCAGGATAGCCTCCTGGTGGAGGGACCACACAACATACATTCATATACAACGTGTCTCACCGTTTATGCAAAATGATGACATGTGCGAAGTACTAATATCACAGATAGATATTTAGCAGTACAATAATTAAGATGCATTCGTACACATTCATTAGAAATGTAAATGCAATATTCATACACAAGCATATAACAATTTTGAAAAGCTTGTAATGGCGGCTTAAGCCCTCTTACTGGAGTCCCCAGCAGAGTCGCCACCTGTCGACGTCGGGATTTTTGAGTGTCCCTTTTCGTTACTTGTTCTTTGGTGTTCTCATGTTAATGTGCGATTTGTTTGAAAAAAAAAGTGAAAAAGGTCCGACATGTATAATGTCGACGATTTGACTTTAAGAGTCGCCAGTTGGTGTATTTAACTGGTTTCACCAACGCAACCGGAAAAGGTTTGCACATTGACCCAGTGATTTGACACTGCTAAACGGGTCTGTGAAATCGAGATTCATTTTGGGTCCGGGGGCTTGATTATGCGGAGGGAAGGTGTTAGGCACCCCCCGACATCCATGTTACCACGGTGACCGTCACTCTTCAAAGAAATTGTTATATGAATGTGTGTGTTTGTGTGTGTGTGGATCAATGTGCAGTTATTTGAAAGTAGTGCGAGGCCTCGTTCGCACCTATATACAAAGGGTTTGAATTTATAGAAAAATTCAGTTTTAACCACAATATAGCAATGACATTTTGTAAAAGAGGTTTTTCAAACCCTGTGCTCAATAGGAATTGAGACCTTTTCATACTTCCATTTTATTACTAAATGTTCACCCAGTTTGCTTTTATTTTCGAGATGCGAAGCATTCTCGAGAAAATAATATACAACAGTGTCGAACTCCTCATGGGCATGACAGCCATCCAAGGAAATTCAGACACTGTAAAATAATGTACAGGCTACTTACAGCTGAAAAATGTCCATCATGGGAACCCAATCTAGATTCAGGAAGCCGAACCTATGATCACATAATTCCTAAGCTCACATGATACTACAATTTGTAGGGAAAGCAGTAAACAGTTATAAATATATATAAGCTGGAACTATATATATAAACATGATTAACCGCCACGAAGTAAACTCCGGGCGGGACAAAATGTAAATACAGCTGTAAAAGTGATCAACTGTCACGAAGTAAACTCCAAGCATGACAGAATGTAAATAAAGCTGTAAAAGGCCACGAAGTGAACTCCAGGCCTGATAGAAATATAAATATATTTATATATATATATATATATATGTGTGTGTGTGTGTATAGATATATATATATATATATATATATATATATAAAAGAAGTAAACGCACTGGATGTGAATCCAGGCTCATCGAATATGTCCAACAGCAATTATATATATGTATATATATATATAAGCGATTAAACGCACTGGATGTAAATCCAGGCTCATCATATATGTCTGACAACAGTTATATATATATAAATATATATATATATATATATAAAAGAAATTAAACGCACCGGATATAAAATCCAGGCTCATCAGACAAAGTCTGACCACAGTTTATATATATAAGTATATATATATATATAAAAGCAATTAAACGCTCCAGACCGAAGTCTAGGCTCAATCGAGACATAACTCGATAATGTTAGTCCATATATGAAATATATACATATATATAAGTATATATATGCAAACAAAAATGAAAACCACGGACCAAAGTCCTGGCAAACACACTCACACGACTCTCAACGTGTACAACAGTGTGTGATAATGTGAGAAAAATGCTTTATAGAATACAAGAAGGCTTACAGTGGGCTGCCAAAGTAGACTTCTATGACTTTAAATGGATAAATACTCAACTCCCGCCGGATAAAAGATAGCTATATGTGAGCTAACTAGTGTTTATAAATAAGGAAACACTCAAAAGATGTGTATGCAGAGTAAAATGGACAGGGCTTCCTCGCCTTTTTCCCTCTCTCCCCCTTCTCAAATGGCTGACCCCAAGGCTTATATATATAGACGGATGGCCGCAGGTACACCTGCGGCTGGTCGTGATGCATCCGAGCCTCGCGGGTCCCATTGTCTCGTAGTACGTGCACTCATGCACTGTAATATTCGCTCAAACTTGCAGAACTTCAATCCGAGCATTCGAACGAGGTATATCTTACCTTCTTCGGACCGCTTGTGTCGAGAGTTACGCAATGACATGGATTAGAGGTTGTACGAAGTCAGGAAGAGGGGTCTATGCCCATGGTCTTCAAGCTTCAAATTCTATCCAAAGTATTGTCACACGTAATAGTTACTCGGGATTGTCAATCCTCGGTTCTTGTGGGACATTGTTGGATGTATGTGAAGTGTAGAGACGACGTGCCATTGTCGAAGGAACAAGATGACATTTGACTCCTCGCCGGGGTTATCGTCAGCTTGAGTTGAAAGTAGACGTTGCTCAGGGTTATAGCTGAGATTGGACTACTTGTTGGTATGCAGTGATATCATCTTTTTGTGATGGCAAGATGACGTTGTGACTCCTCACTGGGGTTATCGCCGATTTAAGCGGAAAACAGATGTTGCTCAGGGTTATATCTGAGATTAGACTGCTGCTTGTTTATATGTCTCGCTGTCATCTGTGGGTGTTCCTGTCTGCCCATTTGTTAACTCCGGGTCGGAGGTGTGTGTGCCTCGACAGGATGTCTGGGGTTGAAGCTGATTGCATATGTTTGAAATAAGTATTTTTTCGTGGTTATCATGGGCGCAATGACATCTCTTGGGGCTATCACCAAGGATGGGGTTGCTACTCTCGATGTTGTTTACGGGACTAGGCGAGCATCGCGGTGTTATTGCCGAGACAAAACTGTCCTCTCCGGTGTTGTTGTCGGTCTTTTGATCTGCATATCTTGGGGTTATCTCCGAGATTGGAAATGACATTCCCGGTGTGTGTTCCGAGTTTGAGATGAAGTTCCCTGTTTGTGTTCTGGGTTGGAACTGATGTTCCCGGTTTGTGTTCCGGGTTGGAACTGCACTTCTGGTAGTATCCAGAATGGACGTAAGTTGTCTTCCAGGGTTATCTCCAAAAGATAAATCTACCCTCCTGCAATGTTAGTAATAGGAGCGCAGAAAATTTTGAGTGTCTACACTTATGTCTCCACTTTCTATACTGATCCATTGCTTAATAATTCTATCTATTTCCATAATCCTCAATTCTTCAATCAGAGCTTATCTATACCCCAGTATAGTTCATCAAACTTACTACACATTGGAAGTTCAGGAACTTTCCACAATAATATGAGTTTAAGAACTTATTCTAGTCAGACTATAGGCGTCCATTTGTTGAGGGGTTCAAAACATACCATATTATTGTGAGTCATAAACTTATATGCATTAGTTTTAAGAACCGGACCTAATCCTAATAATATCTGACTAATCTTAATAGTTCCTAACTATCAAATATACACATGAGAAAAGAATCACCTTTTTGCCACATATACATTGATAGCGCAACACCAACTCTCCAATGATTATCAATGTGATAAACTGAGTGCTAGCACAAAACCCTCGCCCATACAAAGGTTTATACAACTCAGCCATCACATGAGTCCTCGATTGAAATCCCACGTAACTCTATCATACTCACAACTTGCTCTTTGCTCGTTACGAATTCCTCGTATCACATTATCTATAACTCCTTGTGAGTTTATCTCGTACTATATCATAGTACATTATCTTCATAGCATCAAGCTATAATTATTCAAACATTACAGACTATCTTTCTTTTATAACTTAAATAGATCACGTTGTGATCTTATTCTATAATCATCTCCCTTAAAATTCTTTTCTTAACTCGTGATCGTTTTGTTTTACAATCCTCTTTCTTTTCTTTTTTTCATCAGTTATGATTTCATTTATGTTTTTAATCTTACAGACTTTGTTTATTCATCATTATTCGTTATCTTGGCTATTGAAGTTAGGCAACTCCCATTTCTTATCTTTATATCTCTTCAAGATTCTTCTCTGAATTTTCTTGTTTATAAAAAAATTCTTCCTTTAAGATTTTTTAACTTCATTCACATTGCTCAACATTTCATTCGAGTTCCACATTTTCATCATACGTATCCATTTTCTATACTTGGTACACATCAAGTCTCTAATAGTTTCAATATGGTACGCTGAGTGGTTTCCCACAAACAACCAACAAACTAGTTTCCGAGTTTCTTGTTCGTATATACCTCTGCTCTATGAAGGAATCATTTAGCCCATATACCACACATCAACTATTAAAGAGTACAATTGTACTTTACTTAACTATAACTTTTTATTCTTAACTTCTTTATCATCTTCTCCTTTATTCTCTAAGGTTATAGCCTAGGGTACTCTTACCTAAGGTTTATAACCTACAGCTTTGATACCAACTGTAACGACCCCAAAATTCATATAATTTAATTATCAACTTTGGTCGTTAATAACACCTCTACCTTCTGATTTACATCATTATTCGATGTTAAACTTTATAAAATGCAGAATAATTAAAAATTTTATGTCTTCTTACTTTAATTCCCTGAATCAAAACCTTTATCATCTATATGTCTTTGAATCAATCCTATTTTATGATTCACTTTATCACTGTTAATGTATAAAATTTTACATTTCAATCCGATAACCTTTACATATCAAATAACTCTAACTTTAGCTTTACAACTCAACATAAAACTATACATCATAAAATATTTAGTACATCTCATTAAACTTAATCATGGTATAAAGAAATAACAACTTTAGCTAAAATATTAATCTTCGTGTATTATTTTTGATCCACATCATTCAAGTAGCACATAGTGTTACCTTCAATCCTTAACCTGCAAAAATGGTTATTTGCAAGGTTGAGCTTGACATCCAAAGAAAATCTAATGATTTTTCATGCATCACGTAGCACATAATAACATGCTCAACATATATCTCATAAACATTGGACTAACATAACATACATGCTACAATTCATATAACAATTATAAAGATTGAGTTCCTTACTCAATCAACATATTTTACTCAATCAACGTAGTCATAAGTTGACTTTAACATTTCATACATTCAACATATATATAACACATCATGCTCTTTGCAATAAAGATTTAAAATAGTTAATCACCAAGTTCACATAGCAAATAGGAACTGAAAGACTTGCCTGGTTCGTAGATTACCAATTACCGAAAAATAGCTTAAATACTTTGCGTACATCCTACAACAGTTCAAAGGTTCATATTCACATGCATTAGTTACACATATAACGAAACCATAATGACTCTTAGTCTTAATCTTTTATAACTTGAGTCTCTTTTAAACTTAACACATATCTTCAGGTGTTTACTCCTCTTCGTATGACACTTATCACTACATAATCCCATTTTGTGTTTCTTTATACTTCTTTCGAAACCAACACTTAACGTTCATTAAAGTCGTCATAGATTCCATTACCACATATTAGATGTATTACACTTGTTAACAACAACTAGGTTATATAACCTCCGCCTTATATCGCGTTACACTTCTCTTATAATTGACAGTTTAAGTCTTCTAACGCGTATTTACATCCTTTTAAACATATATTAGATTAACTACTCAAGTTAACATTCAAATTGTTCTTTCAACTTATATCTCACTATAAACCAACATAAACCTTATCATTTATCTTTAACTTTTGAAAACATCACATCTGGATTCATTACATAACTTACTCAAATGACAATTAAAATCTCCATATTTTGGTATTATATCATACTACAATCTGTTATGATATCTTATGTTAGGATTCAACATCATTATCACGCATGCTTAGCAAAATTAGACCTTTGTGTAACAACCTTCAAAATAACAGACTTCACTACCTAGGCTCGGGATACTGGTATATTGGCTTATCCCAAGCTTAAGCCTTACCTAAGCGTAAAATAATATTTGGTCTTGATTCGCGAGAAGGCCTACTAGCAAATTGCGCCATTTCATTTTGTGGTATCGGTAGCGGTATGCGGATTCTGCAGTAAACGAAGCTGCAATGACTACTGCATTTACGACTCCCAAAAACAAACCAATTCCATACAAAAATCATGAAACCTAGTAACTAAAACTTTGTGATAACATAGTTAAGCATGCTATACACCATTCCATTACATAAACATTACATAATTTCCATTTTAAGGGATCAAAACCCCAATTTTCTCAATTTCTTCACTTTTAACACTTTTAGCGAATTCGATCACCATGACTTCATTTTTTAACCAATTGACATGATTCAAACTACGCCGCTTTCATTTCTTAACATACTAACATAATCCAACATCAATCCGCAGATTATAACAAGTATTGATCATGAAATTTTGTACTTTCTAAGCCATATTCTATAACATACACACTATTATTTACTTTTGTGACACCCCCAAATCCCGTACTTCCATTTCCACAGGATTTGGTGTTCACTGTACAAGCATCATCTATCTATCTACCCATAAATAATTTCAAACCATGCAATAGATATAATAAATAATAAATCTCTCCCCTTATGGGGTTACATCAACTGAATCATGTCAATACTGTTGGCATGCCAATACTAACGTGGTAATTGTTGTTTTAGCCAAACTCTACGAGCGGTAGATGGTCATCCCAATTTCCTTTAAAGTCCATTATACAAGCTCTTTACATATCTTCCAATGTTTGAATTGTTCTTTCACTCTGTCCATCTGTCTGAGCGTGATATGTCGTACTCATTCGCAACTGTGTACCCATGCATTCTGTGAAGCGTTTCGGAAGTTCGACGTAAAATGCGGATCTCTATCAGAAATAATTGACACCGGAACTCCGTGCCTTGAAACAATCTCTTTCAAATATAACCTTGCCAACTGATCTAAGTTGAATCTGATTTTGATCGGAAGGAAGTGTGCGGATTTCGTCAATCGGTCAACAATAACCCATACTGCGTTGTAGCCTTTCTGAGTCATCGGTAGGCCAACCACAAAATCCATCGTAATATGTTCCCATTTCCACTCTAGAATCTCTAAAGGTTGTAGCAACCCACTCGGCCTCTGATGTTCTGCTTTCACTTTCTGACATGTTAGGAACTTGGCAACACACTCTAAAACCTCTCGTTTCAAATTTGGCCACCAAAAGTGTTGTCGAAGATCTTGGTACATCTTGGTGCTACCAGGGTGAATCGAATATCTTGAGTTGTGAGCTTCGCTCAAAATTTTAATCTCTGTTACTGGCGGTATCCAAATTCTGCTCTCAAATCTTAGTACTCCCTCACTGTCTATTTTGAATCTCGGTTCAGCCCCTTCAGATATCTTCTTCTTTACTTTCTCACATTCTTCGTCCTAAAGTTGAGCCTCCTTAACTTTATCCAGTAAAGTTGTACCAGCTTGCATCTGGAACAACTTCTCGTTAATTTCCATAGGATACTTCACTTCCAATTCCAACTTTTCCATTGCTAAAATTATCTCCTCCTGAGCGGTCAACATCATCAATTTCTCCCGACCTTTTCTACTTAGGGCGTCGGCCACCACATTTGCCTTACCCGGATGGTATAGAATCTCACAATCGTAGTCCTTAATTAACTCCAACCACCTCCTTTGACGCATGTTCAAGTCTTTTTGTGTAAAAATATATTTCAGACTCTTGTGGACTGTATATATTTCACACTTCTCCCCATAGAGATAGTGCCTCCAGATTTTTAAAGCAAAAACCACTGCAGCTAACTCCAATTCATGGGTCGGATACCCCTTCTCATAATCCTTCAGTTGTCGTGGACGCCAGCGTCTGCTTAATGACTCTATCGTTCTGCATAAGCACACAGCCGATTCCTTTATACGATGCATCACTATAAACCACAAAATTTCCTGTGTCATCCGGAAGAGATAACACAGGTGATGTACTCAACCTCTTCTTTAATTCCTGAAAGCTTTCCTCACACTTCTCCGTCCAAACGAATTTCACCGATTTCCTAGTCAAATTAAATCGGTGAGTTGCGATCTTGGAAAAATCCTGAATGAATCTTCTGTAATAACCTGCCAATCCAAGAAAACTTCTTACTTCCGATGGTGTCTTCGGCTGATCCCAATTAATCACCGCTTCGACTTTGGAGGGATCCACCGAAATTCCGTCTTTATCAATCACATGTCCAAGAAATTGTACTCTTTCAATCCAAAATTCACATTTCAAAAACTTAGCATACAACTTCTCTTTTCTCAATGTCTCTAATGTCAACCTCAAATGCTCTTCGTGTTCTTCCTTGGTTTTTGAATATACCAAAATGTCATCTATAAATACCACTATGAATTTGTCCAAAAACGTCTTGAACACTCCTTTCATTAAACCCATAAATGCTGCAAGAGCATTCGTTAGACCAAATGACATTACCAGAAATTCGTAGTGATCGTATCGTGTTCTAAACACTGTCTTCGGTACATCCTCTAGTCTCACCTTCAGTTGATGATAACCACTTCTCAAATCTATCATCGAAAAGTATCTTGCTCCCTTTAACTGATCAAACAAATCGTCGATTCGCGGTAATGGATACCTATTCTTAATCGTGACCTTATTCAGTTCTCTGTAGTCTATGCAGAGTCGCATTGTTCCATCCTTCTTCTTCACAAATAACACCGGCGCTCCCCACGGTGATACGTTTGGTTGAATATACTTCTTGTCCAGCAATTCTTGTAATTGGACCATCAATTCATTCATCTCTACCTGTGCCATTCGGTACGGTGCCTTCGATATTGGGGCCGTTCCTGGAGCAAAATCGATAACGAATTCAACTGCTCTATCTAGAGGAAGTCCCGGCAAATCATCCGGAAATACATCTGTGAAATCTCTCACTATCGGAATCTTATCAATTATTGGATTCTCTTTACGACTATCGACTATGTAACCTAGATATCCTACACAGCCTTGTCTTAACAATCTCCTGGCCTGCATCATCATCAGACAACTCACTTGTCTAGGCGACGTGCTACCATAAAACATAACCTTTCTTGAGTCATAAGGTTAATACGCTTCTCCGGCGATCAATTACTGGCCCCATAATTGGATAACCAATCCATACCCAAAATAACATCAAATTCTCCAAGTCGAATAGGGATAAGATCTACGTTCATGATATTACCCTTAATATCCACTCTCTGAGTTCTTGTACGCGTACTTAATTGAGGATGATTTCTCTATTCATAATTTCTATGTTCATGGGGTATTCTAACTTGTCCTTAAGCAATTCTAAGTTCTTAGCAAGGTCATCGGATATAAATGAACAAGTAGCACCCGAATCAAATAACACATAAGCATTAACTTTATTGATCGGAATGATACCTGACACCACATCGCGAGACTGCACCGCATCTTACCTTTGTCGTATTGAGCGTTACGGGCGTCGATTCGATTGGTTACGGGTGGTGCTGCGATTGTCAGAGTGCTTCCACCAGTATTTCCTTTGTTTCCCCCTTAACTCGTCCCTTCCGATCCCTTCTTAGGACAATCTCTTGCAAGATGGTCCTTTGAGCCAAATGTGAAGCAAACACCCTTCTTTGGGTTCGGACAGTTTGGTGTTATGTGGCCTTCCTGACCACAATTGTAGTACACTCGTTTCCCTTTTAAGCAAGCTCCCAAATGAGTTTTTCCATAGGTTGGGCACGGTTCAATCTTCTTCTTCTGCCCTCCCTGTTGACTTCCAGCCGACGAATTATCAGACCACTTCCTCTTCTGACTGTGATTACCCCCAGTACTACTCCCACTAGTCTTATTATTACCTTCCTTCTCACTCTTCTTCTTCTTCTGTTCCTGATTATACTTTGTTACTGCATCGCTTCCACCCTCAACGAGTATGGCCTTCTCTAACACTCCGGGAAAAGTGTTCAATTGAAACATTGACCTTTGTCTTTATACAACAGGGCTTGATCCACCTTTCAAATAAATCTCGCCTTCCTCTCATCGATTATGTACTTGATGCGTGGCGAACCTAGCCAACTCATTAAACCTTCTTTGCATAATCATTTCTTGACATATTTCCCTGCTTCAACTCTAGAAACTGGACTTCCATCTGATTTTGTGAACTGGTTAGGAAATACATCTCGAAGAACATCTCTTTAAATCTTTCCCAGGATATAACACCTTCACCTCCTCTCACCTTGTTTGCCTGCCACCAATAGCTGGCTTCGGACTTCAGCATAAACGTTGCATAAGCAGTCTTCTGATCTTCCCTTACCCTAGAAACATTGAACACCTTCTCCACTATCCCGAGATAAAGAATCTAAAGGATTTAAAACATCAAAATATTCCTTTGTTTATAATCACATCAGAATTTACATCATTAATTACAAAATAATTTTCACATAATAAACTAATACTATCACTGTCTGTTAAGGCGCTGGATAGTCACATGATTAAATTTTCTCATTTAATAATAATATCAATTATTAAATCTCTAATTAATAATTAAATTAATTAAAATAACATAGGCTTATTAAATATTTCTTTTAATTCAAAAAGCTCACATAAATGCATACATCGAATAATAAAATTCTTCACTTCAATTTAATAAATATAACACATATAATTAAATTAATCTATCACAACTTCATCAATTAATTAATTAATCTAATAATTAATTCATCAAAAAATATTTATTTAATCCAATAAATATTTAAATTAAATTACAAAATCTCGGTTGTCACAACTTTTCTCCATATAAACCCAAATTCCATGTATTTAACAAGTAAGTAACAATCATATAGGATGATTATCAGATTTTGCAAGAGTATACATACATAACAACAACCTCTTGTACAACAATTCAACAAAACCAAACCTCAGAGAATAGAAAATTACAAGACTGAGAATTAGAATTAGGGGTAAATTATACCTAAATCCTTTGATTGTATGATATCAAAATTGATAGCAATCCTTTTCCAAAACCCTTCTTCTCCAACTCTCAATATCACTGTGTATTTTTTTTCTCTTTTCTTCCAAGCTCTCTCTAATTCTCTGTTATCTAGTTAGCCTTAGGCCAAGAAATAGAATGCGTAAAAAATAAACTGGCCTCCCTAACCCCCACGTACGTCAGGTCACAACCCCAAAGGTTTGCGTCAGTTAAATTAGACCAAAGGCCACAAGGCCTTGTTTGGCCACACACAAATTCCCCCACTAGATTATTTTAATAGTATTATAATATATAGTTTTTATTTGTCACACCTGCCACCAATTTAAATAGCTTACCATTATAATAATTATAATTTTTTATTATAATTATTACGATGATTAATAAATAATTATATATCTAATTTAATTAATAAATTAGACTTAAACATCCTTTATTTAATATACTTATTTTCTTTAATATTAAACAACTTATTTAATTTAATTAATTCATTAAATTAAATCTTCAAAGAATAAATTTACATTTGCTTCAATTTAATTATCATACCCATGTAACTAAATTATCATACCACAATTTCATAAATTATTTATTTCTCAATAAATAAATTATTTAAAATATTTATTTAATTTAATAAATATTTAAAATAAATTACAAAATTTATTTAATCCCTTCAATAGTTAACTTAACTATTAAACCTCACTTTCTCAATATATGAATATATATTTCTCTTCACACCAGATCACATATTTCAACATACATAGCACGTATATATACCTACTCAAACTCAAACATCTCATAATAAGAATTTTAATTATTAAATTCTTATTTTAATAATTTATAAAAATTCGGGTTGTCACATCTTTCCCCCCTTATAAGGATTCCGTCATCGGAATCAACGAAACCTCCCTTACTCATTTTTACCAAATCTCTTATCAAAATTTATCATTGAATATCTTCAACGCATTAACTTAAT
Organism: Panax ginseng; assembly: GCA_020205605.1. Lineage (NCBI taxonomy): Eukaryota > Viridiplantae > Streptophyta > Magnoliopsida > Apiales > Araliaceae > Panax > Panax ginseng. Next base: position 87,393,949 of record CM035130.1, on the reverse strand, counting down.
ATAGGTTTTATTTATTACCACTCCAACCATTCTTCATAATAAATTCTTGTAAGTTTTATTTCACATTCTTTACTTAGACTCAATTATATTTGTGTATTACATATTCTTTGATCCATTCATTATCTTTCCCTAAGGATCATTATCATATACTGTATTCTCAAACTCTTGGGACATTATATTCACCCATTCTTCTAAGAATTTCGTCCTCGAAATTTTTGACTTACTAATATTCATTCATTCCATTTATCAAAATAGATTTTATGTTAATATTTATATATTCATTAGGTTCTGCAACCAAATTCTTTCTCTAAGGATCTTTCTAAGATCATAATATTCATCACCTCATCCTCTTTTAAGAGTTTCACATTTCTCTTCTTTCTGGAATTTCATTTCTTTCCTGAAAGTATTATGTTTTGCATAATTTTCTCATCCTTTCTACTTTCATCTTTTAGAATAATAAGAATCTTCCATAATTGCTCAATAATTGGGAAGCGATATGAATAACAGGAATTTAAAAGATTCCAAATCATGCTGAGGGGTCATAAGACCTTGAACTACGACCCTAGGTTATCAAGTATCTTGACTTGAACCTTTAACAGTCATAAGACTATACGGACCTTGAACTCTTCTCCAGGTTTAACGGTGCATCACCACCATAAACCATCTTTAACAGAATGTTTAGCAATCACACAGACAGAAAACACTCTCTGCAAGTACTCTAGGTGATCAGCCTATCGTACCCCTACGTCATGCACAACGTATTACATCTTAACATCATAACGACTATATGCATTACTTTCAGAACCATTGTCTCCGATAACATGTGCCCTTTTACAGGGTTGTTCGCCTCAACTTTTCAATATCTGAATCCGCACCAAAACAGTTTGGTTTGGCATAACTTCTCAAGAAACGCTTGAATTTCATGAACTTCTTTCAATATTCGTCTAGCTGAATCTGTAACTCCCCAAAATCTGGTTTATCTTCACACCCGGATTCCGTACGTCACGAGTACATCATTCATCCAAACATACATCATTATATACTGAAATATAATAACATACATTCTAAATTCCCAGGTTATTTTAGACCGGATTTCGGGGCGTTACAAGCTGGTATCAGAGCTGATAGGTTATAAATCTTAGGTATGAGTACCTAAGACTATAATCGTAGAGAGAAGGATAAGAAGATCACCACATGATCATATTGAATCGTAGTAATAGATGAGCTGTTAAACGATGAATGATTTGTAGCTAATGCTATAAATGAATGGTACTACGAAGTAGTACGGGAAGAAGAACTCAGATTGAGTTGTAAAGGATAGCATACGAATTTAAAAAAATCGTATTAAGTAAAGAGAAAGTCAGAAGTTCTAAGATTTTGATTGAGGACTCATGTGATAGCTGAGTAGTACGAACCTTCGAATATGATGGGGTTTGTGATTACTTAGTTATTACAGTGATAATCATTGGAATAATATGTCGTGCTATCAATATGTATATGACGAGAAGGTGAATCTTTTCTCATGTATATACTTGATAGGTAGAAAATGATAAGATAGGTGCGGGTTCTTGAAACTCATACTTATGAAAAGTTTGTGACTCATAGTTATATGCTATGTTTCTGAGCCCTAAGCATATGGATAGTCCTTGATTTATTCCTGGATTACATATTGTGAAGATAAGTTCTTAAACACATATGGTTGTGGAAAGTTCCTAAACACATAAAGTGTTGTAAGTTGATGAACTATACTAAGGTATATGAATGTTTAGACTAAAAGTAAGTATTTCTAGTAGACTTAGCATTGAAGGTGCTAGAGAAGATTAAGAATTGTCACAAGTAAGACAATGAAGGAAGATGGAGAATAGGATATTCCAAGTCATCTAGCTATGCTAGATTTCAAAGTTTCTTAAAATCGTGCTTATGTGTGCGCCTTTTGAAAAGGAAAGAGTTGGTTCAACTTTTGGAACCAATGGATTTTAAAAGAACTATTCTGGTATGTCTATGCTAATAGTTTTGGCTAGACAAAAATTGATTTGAAATATAAAATGAATTTATATCATCCATGCATTCGATGCAATGATGATAAAAGGATGAAGTTATTAATGCAATTGAACCTAGTGTTGGATGTGATCTTAGGATCAACAACCCGCTATGGTATGATGTATAATGACGAAGTCACAAACTGACGAAGTCCTCAACGTACTCTGAAAAGTACGGTATCATGACGTCATAAAATGTTTTGATGTATTGCAAAAGAATTTAAAGAAGTAGTCGATGTCAATTGAGTTGACTAGACGAATATTTCAAGTCGATATCCAATTTATTGGTATGGTCTATGCTATTTGATTCGGCTAGACAAATGGTATGTTATGTTTAAAAAGAAAATCGAGCTTTCTTTGAGAAGAGTGCCAAACCAAATTGTTTTGGTGCGGAATCAAATGATTTAGTCTGAGGTGAACATACCCCAGAATGGGGTTATACAATGGGTTGATCGCCTACGTATAAAAGAGGTAGTTTACCTTCTTGGTGATTGTAAACTGACCATGGAAACAAAGGTTACGGCGTCATGCTGTTAAACCTAGTAAGAGTTCATGGTCAATTTGACCCCTCAGCAAAAGTATGAAATGTTTTAAAGGAATTCTTATATTCCTCGTTGTTCATTCTACTTCATAATTCTTGATAAGTTGTGAAGGTGAGAGAATATTTGAAAGATAAGAACTTCTTTGAAGAGAAGTTGAGAAGAGGGGTAGGCTAAAATTTCGAGGACGAAATTCTATGAAGAAGGGGTGAATGTGATGACCCGGGTATGGGTGTGGTTTGAAGAAATTCGAGGGATGAGAATTTTTTATAAGGGGAAGTATGTGACAACCCAAAAATCCGGATTGTCCGAGAAATTAAGATTTAAAGAATTAGTTATTAATAAAAGGAATTTTTATTAATAATATTATGTGCTATGTGTTTATTAATCGTTCTAGAACCTAGGATGATTATAAACCGGGAGGATTCTGGCTACAAGCTAGATTGAACGAGTAAGAATTTGCAAGACGAAAATAAAAATTTTCTGGGAATAAAAATATTTTCGGGGAAAAAGACGAAATAGGCACTATTCACCTGACGTAACTATAAGGGTTAGGGTTTGAATAACCTAAGCCTTTCCGAGAGTTCAGTGTGTCAAAATGACATTCCATCGATGGATTTGACGATAATATATCGTGAAAAGTTAAGTAAGCTGATAAAAAAATTTCTCGAAAAACATGAAGAAATTGGACGAAATAAAAACGACGAAAAGTACTGTTATGTACTTTTTATTCATTTAGCTACGTTAGGGGAAAACGTGAAGAAAAACGCTTGACACAAAAAAGTGTTTTTTAGTTTTTTAGAAATCCGAAGTATACGTAAAAGTTAATTGATAAAGGAAAAATGAAATATCCAAAAATATTTGGATTCTGAGAATCGCAGTTTTCGAACTGTCGGACGAATTTCGAATGACAAAACCATAAAGCTTCCAAGGGAAGCTACATGAATAGTAAAGAGGCGGGAATAGTAAGGAGGTGTGAATAGTAAGGAGGTTCGGGTGGCAAAATGACTAAAACGCCCCTAGCCTTGGTTTTCTATAAATAGGAAGCTTAATCTCATTTGAATGGGATTTTGAAAATCCTATAACTTGAGAGAGAAAGAGAGAGAGTTCGGATGAGGGAAGAGAAGGAGAAGAAGGAGGAAAATCTTGCTCGTGAGCAAATTTTGTCCGACGGAGGAAGATTAAAGAAGAAAGGTAATCCGAAAACTAACTTCTAGATATTTTTTTCTTTAAGTTTTTATGTTGAAAACATAGTTTAATGAGAATAAGAAGTAATAGATGTTAAGGATGATTTCATAGGGTTGAAATCGTAAGAAAATGAAGAAATAAGAATTAGAAGTTTATTTAATAAATTTCTTAAGGAAGTGTAAGATTCGTAAGAATTTTGAGCGATCTTAATGAATCATATGAATGAGTAGGTCAAATAAGTAAGGAATGGTGTTCTATAACATCAAATTCCAAGGAAAAGTGAAATTATAATCAAAAATATCGATTAAAAATGAAGAACGAACGAAGAACACGCGAAGAACATGAAGAACGTCGTTGATGGACAAATTTAAAACCATTGTAGGATAATTTTTGTTGATGGACAAGTTTAAAACTATCGCGTATAATTTAGATGCTTATTGCTTGGTTAGGAATAGTATAAACGTTCATGAAGAACAGATTAAACTGAGCTATAACGAAGTTATGGCAAAAATTTGTAAAATATGAACGAGAATTAGAAAGTTACTAAATGAACCCAAATGTGTAGGGTTTCATAGGAAAGTAAGAGAACGTAGAAAACGTGAGTCGTGGACTCAAGAAAAAATGAATTCCGAGTTCAGATGACCGAATTACGGACAAACAAACGAAGAGAGTTAAAAACATAAAACGAATAAAGGGTGATGATTAAGCCAATTGAATGGCATGTTAACAGATTCAGAACAAAGTTCTGTCCATGGGTAATTGAAGTATGTAAGATAAGGAAGAAAATGGCTTTGGAATGACCTCATTTCGAGTTTTAACGAAGAAGTTATGATATCGGAAAATAAGCATCTCAAAATGAAGTTAACACAAAAAAAATTTTGAGAAGAAGGACTTGGCGCCGCGGCGCCAGCCATGCCTTTTAAGATGGAACTGCAACGCCAGACCAAAGAGTCAAACACTGCTAACTTGCGCCACAGTGCGAGTCTTAATGTGGAGAGTGACGTCGCGGCGCCAGTGACGCTGCAACGCGAGAGATAAAGAAGAGAGTGGCGCCGCAGCGCCGGTGCAGGGCAATGCCCAGTAATGAGATTTTTATTGCTCAATTACTGGGGGATGTGCAAGAAAGAAATAAGAACATAATGTTCAACTAATGTAACACTTAATCAGGTGATTTAAACATGTAATGAAGGTTGAACAGAGAGATTAAACGAGATTAAAAGAAGGTGAACGCGGGTTACGGAACCGATATATATCCGGGGACCCTAGTCGCGATAAACGAACGTGATGGATTGCTATGATGGTGATTCCTTAGACGTTGATTGACAAGGGTAATGAATAACATTTCAATGTAATGTCATGGTAATGCAGGATGAATGTAAAGCGTATAGACGTTGTGAACCCAACGCTGTTGCGATGAACGATCGGTCTTAGCATACAACGAACCGTATGGCTTTGACATTAAGAAAGAATAATAAACATGGGGTGTCGACGTCGAGATTTTTGAGTGTCCCTTTTCGTTACTTGTTCTTTGGTGTTCTCATGTTAATGTGAGATTTATTTGAAAAAATAAGTGAAAAAGGTCCAACATGTATAATGTCAACGATTTGACTTTAAGAGTCGCCAGTTGGTGTATTTAATTGGTTGCACCAACACAACTGAAAAGGTTTGCAGATTGACCTAGTAATTTGACACTGCTAGACGGATCTGTGAAACCGAGATTCATTTTGGATCCGGGGGCTTGATTATACGGAGGGAAGGTGTTAGGCACCCCCCGACATCCGTGTTACCACGGGGACCGCCACTTTTCAAAGAAATTGTTATATGAATGTGTGTGTATGTGTGTGTGGATCAATGTGCAGTTATTTGAAAGTAGTGCGAGGCCTCATTCGCACCTATATACACAAGGTTTGAATTTTGTAGAAAAATTCAGTTTTAACCAAGATATATCAAGGAAGTTTTGTAAAGAGGTTTTTCAAACCACATGCTCAATAGTAATTGAGACCTTTTCATACTTCCATTTTATTATTAAATGTTGGCATTTGCTTTTATTTTCGAGATGCGAAGCATTCTAGAAAATAATATACAACAATCTTAGAACTCCTCATGGGCATGATGACCATCCAAGGAAATTGAGACCTTTGTTAAATAATGTACAAGTCGCTATAATTTGAAAAATATGTCCATCATGGGAACTGAATCTAGATTCAGTAGACTGAATCTATGATCACATGATTCCTAGGCTCACATGATATTTCAATTTGTATGGAAAGCAATAAGCAGTTGTATATATAAAAGCTGAATATATATATATATATATATATCTGAGACATAATCAACCACCACGAAGCAACTCCATGGGGATCGGAAATGTAAATATATAAAAGCGGTAAATATATATATATATATATATATATATATATATATATATATATGGACATGATCAACCACCACGAAGTAAACTCCTGTGGGACGAAATGTAAATAAAAAGGCGTAAAAGCGATCAATCGCCACGTAAGTAAACTCCAGTGCGAGACGAAATGTAAATAAGTCATGTAAAAGGCCACGAAGTAAACTCCGGAACTGATAGAAATGTAAATATATATATATATATATATATATGTACAAATATATATATATATATATATATATATATAGCGATAAATGCCTTTGGATGTGAATCCGGGCTTATCGGGATATCAAAGACAACAATTATATATATAAGTATATATATATATATATATAAGTGAGTAAATGCTCCGGATGTAAAATCCAGGCTCATCAGATATGTCTGACAACAATTATATATATAAGTATATATATATATATATATATATATATATAAAGCAATAAACGCTCCAGATCGAAGTCTAGGCTCAATCAGGGCATAACTCGATAATGTTAGTCCATATATGAAATATATACATATATATATATATATAAGTATATATATACAGACAGGAATGAAAACCACGAACCAAAGTCCGGGCAAACACACTCACACGACTCTCAATGTGTACAACAGTGTGTGCTAATATGAGAAGAAGACTTTATATAATATGAGAAGACTTACAGTGGGCTGCCAAAGTAGACATGTATGACTTTAAATGGATAAACACTCAGCTCCCACCGGATAAAAGATGGCTATATGTTAGCTAACAAGTGTTTAAAAGTGAGGAAACACTCAAAAAATGTTTATGCAGAGTAAAATGGACAGGGCTTCCTCGCCTTTTCTCTCTCTCTTCTTCTTCAAATGGCTAACCCCAAGGCTTGTATATATATAGACGGATGGATGGATGTAGTAGTACTGCTGATACCCATGATTGTACTATGGTGGTGGTCGTGGTGCATTCGAGCCTCGCGGGTCCCATCATCTCATAGTACGTGCATTGTAATGTCTGCTTGAACTTGCAGAACTTCAATCTGAGCATCCGAACGAGGTATATCTGACCTTCTTCAGACCGCTTGTGTCGAGAGTTACGCAATGACGTGGATTAGAGGTTGTACGAAGTCAGGAAGAGGGGTCTACGCCCATGGTCTTCAAGCTTAAAATTCTATCCAAAGTACTGCCACGCGTAATAGTCACTCGGGATTGTTACTCCTCGGTTCTTATGGGACATTGTTGTATGTATGTATGAAGTGTCGAGACGACGCGCAGGTGTTGAAGAGAGAAGATGATGTTTGACTCCTCACTAGGGTTATCGCCGGTTTGAGTTGAAAGTAGTCGTTGCTCAGTACATTTGAGATTGGACTACTTGTTGGTATGTCGCGATATCATCTTGTTGAGGCGGTAAGATGATGCTTTTGACTCCTTACTGGGGTTATTACCGATTTGAGCGGAAAGCAGACGCTGCTCAGGGTTACATCTGAGATTGGACTGCTACAAGTGTTTGAATATCGCAAGGTCATCTGTGAAAGAACCTATCTACCCGTTGTTAGCTCCGGGTCTGAGGTATGATTGCCTCAGTAGGAGGTCTGAGCTTGAAGATGATCGCATGTGTTTGAAACAAACAATTAGGAGTTATCATGGAATCGCAAAAGCATCCTTGGGGCTATCACCAAGGATGGAGTTGCTTACTCAGTGTTGTTTGTGGGATGGAACCGAACGTCAGCGGTGTTATTGCTTGAGGCGTAATTGTCTCTCCGGTGTTGTTGCTGGTCTTTTGATCTTGCAAACCTCGGGGTTATCTCCGAAATTGGTAATGACATTCCCGGTGTGTGCTTTGGGTTTGAGATGAAGTTCCCGGTTTATGTTCCAGGTTGGAACTGATGTTCCCGGTTTGTGTCCCGGGTTGGAACTGCACTTCCGGTATTATCCAGAATGGATGTAAGTTGTCTTCCAGGGTTATCTCCGAAAGACGAATCTGCACACCTGCAATGTTAGTAACAGGCATGCAGAAAATTTTGAGTGTCTACAAATGCCCCTCTTTATCATATTCATGCAATGCAAGGCATGGATAGGATAAAGATTCCTAGACACTTGAAATGCAAGCAAGATAAACATAATGTTATATGCAGTAACATGATGCAAATGTATGATGCATGATTGTCAGGTAATCTTGTTGGGATGACAATCAGTGATGGCTTGGACATGCGATCCAAGTCTCCAAGGATGTTGACATTGGGGCTATCACCAAAGTCTTGAATCCTATACATTGGCCTATATTCCATAGAGATACCTCTTATGTGTAAGAGATCTGTGGGGATAAATCTTTGTCTATTTGAGGATGTGTATAACATATTCCCTCATTCTATCGGAGTTACTGCCAATAGTTTGTCGTCGTCAGGGTTGCCCGACCTTCGTTGATGTGTCTATCATCAGATAAATCACTGATGGGTGTATTGTCAAGGTTGCTTGACCTTCATTGATGTATGTGTCAATGGTAGTATTGTGTTGTAGCCCTTGCTGGGGAAGGTTGCTTCGATGGGTTTACTTGCCATCGGCTGACATGATGTCAAGGCTGCTTGACTTTCATTAATGTGTGTATCAATGGTTACATTGCATTGTAACCCCCGCCGGGGATACGTAAATGCTTGAAAGATGTGCGTTGTGACCTCTGTCGGGGAAGTTTTAGGGTTGTTACCCTGCAAATGACGCCATCAGACCTTTGTGGGGTATTGCCGAGCATGATCTGTGAAAGCTGAGCTCATTGGTATAGTATACCCTACATTCAGGCGAATACCGTTGAGACGACGGGAGTTTAACTCTGACCGACGAGAAACCAGGATTTCAGGCTATTCCACTCAATCGCGTAGCACTTTTATTCCTAATTTGGCCTTTTCAGCTTGTGAGACCTCCTTTGCAACTCTAACTGGAGCAAGCCAGAGGTGTGGGACCTATGTAGAGTGCTGGCAGGTATTCTGCGGGGAGCAGCAGTGAGCTCTGTGGCCAACCAAGTCTCTATGTATAAAGCGAATGGTTGCTTTCATAAGTCATTTTAAGTTGTCAGGCAAGAAAGGAAATCACGAGAGCTCATCTTGGATCTCATTGAGTTCGGACAACTTTTGCATATATTCGCGCCATCGTACAAGCGTTCTTCACTGTCCTGGTAACACATGCACGTATTTTTTTCTAGTTTCTATCCGTTGGAAAATGACTTATCACATGAAATGCATTTACACACGTAGTAGTGAATATGCATGCTGATATGACTTGATAAAAAATATTCAACATAGAAAATGTTAGTATTAAACCATGCTGAACATAATGATGTGAAAAAATTTGACTTTTGAAGTAGTCAAACTGACACCTTTTACTGTCATTTCTTATCCTATATGAGGACAAATGAGTAAAGGCATAAAAGTAAAATAATCCTAGTAATTAGACTACACTTATGGATTTTTACTATGATGTGATTAATGCATGTAGGATGTATATGACTGTGTACAGGTGTGTTACTGAATGGCCACCTAGTCATGCCTATGTGCATATGGATAGTCCCATTTACAAAGGGGGCTATGGAAAAATTTTCCCAAAATATAGGTATTGGGTAGTCATGCATTTTTAACTCTACTGTAGATGTATGTTAAAGCAATGCATTTTGAAAAGCTCCCGGTAAGAAATTACCACACCCTTTCTGAGGTGATTTGGAGACTTGTTGTCCAGATATTATGGATCTGGATCAGCCGACTAGTTCCTGTAGAACCACTTATGGTGTACGGGGGAGAGCTTTTGAAGAGCCTCACCGTTGTTCTGTTAAATAGCCTCATCATTTGGTGGAGGCAGTGATACGTCCTATTCGGGTTGAAGTGTCGAATGTCGAGGACGAGGAGGAGGATGCACCAATCGAGGTTCCTGCTCCTACTGTTCGTGTTACCCATAGGGAATTGCCAGGTATTCAAGTGACGAACCCAGATCTTCTAGGTGACTTGAGTAGGCATCCTTCAGTATACTTGCACGCAAATGAGGTATGAAGTTAGATCTTTAATCTTCCTTATTTCCTATTGATGGGGAGTCAAAGATTCTAATGTTGATCTGCATTTGATGTAGGTTCCCGGCTTCACACAGCCTCGAGGGAACTGGTTTAACATCCACTCTATGTACGAGGCTTTGCATGTTGACTACAGAGTGATCATCCATGGCTGGGGATTTGGGATGTTCTTCTCCATTCTACCCCGTCGCTGTCCCTGGGGTTACCTCAGGGCATTGTCTGAGCGGTGGTTTCACCAGACTTAGTCACTCCATTTGCTGGACTGTGAGGTGATGATGACGCTGATGGATTGGTGGTTTATCACAGGTATGGATCTTGGAGGGGAGCCAGTGCCTTGCACGGCGGATATCACCCCTACTACCATCAGATCCTTGTTGGGAGTTCCGGCGGAGGCACTCAAGGGCAGGACTGTTCATACGGGTCCTTTGAGCGTAGATGCTATGAGCGGGCTTTTGAGTGAGCCTATACCCGATGATGTGAGAGTCAGGGATCGCATTCTCCGGCGATTGTTCCTGATGATCATTAGGGGCTTCTTCATAGCAGATAATTCCTCTATGGTGTCCTTCGCTTTGATCAGCACGTGGACCGTATAGGAGAGTATGATTGGGGTTCCTACACCTTTGCCTACTTCTTCAGGGGAATGCGCATGCGATCAAAGGGCTTGACCGAGGCGTGGTTAGGATTCTACCCGTTTCTACTAGTGAGTACTTCTCTTGTCTTTTCCCATGTATAGGTAAAGAGTGTTGATTGACAGCAGATGTTTGCCTTTGTGTTGGCAGTTTTGGGTCTATAAGAGACTTCCTTATTTGCATCCTGTGAGCGTGTTAGGTTTACACACCTATCCACGAGGACGGAGATGGCATCATTCCATCTTGTGAAGGTCCACATTCTTTGAGGGTTTCACACATTATCGCCCTCTGATTGGAGTTGTTGATGTACCGATGTCATTACATGGATTCCCTACTCTAGAGAGCATTTGGGAGTTGGTTTTGAGGATGGGTACCCGACTGGAGTAGAGTACATCATTTCCACCCACAGGATTCCTCTCTTCACAGATGGAGGATGGGAGCTCTATTTAGGAGAGCGTGCTATTAGGAGCACTACAGGAGAGATCAGTATGCCGATCTTGCCTCCTGCCAGGTGTTATTGGCCTATTTCGCAGTCACCCGTCATTGACATCCCATTAATGGGGATTGATAGTTTTACATTGTCAGAGGGCCCTTGGTCTCAGGAGATGTTCCAGCATTGGTGGATCCCTCGTACGATTGGAGCTCAGACCCGCACTACACAGTTTATGGGGGATATGGTTCCGGGATCGTTGATGATGTGGATTAGCTAGCACGTGTGTCGAGATCCGACTCATGTGACATAGATTGACAGATTGACCCGGCAGCTAGATCGGACACATCTTTTCATTCGGCATTTGGGCAGAGATCCTTTAGAGGTAGATACTTTTAATTCTTCCAGCTCTGGCGCTGGCCCCTCAGATGACCCATATGGATTTGTCGGTGCAGATCCTCCCTTGTATCGGCCTGACATCCATGTAGATAGAGATCCAGTGACTCAGGAGGAGATACATTAGGTGGACAGTATCGATGATGTAGACATCGACACTCTTGACTTTTTCTGATGTATTTCTAGCTATTTCTTTTAATAGGCCTCTGTTAGCATCTAGGTAGCTTCGCCCCATTCTCGCTATATCTTTTGATAGGCCTCTATTGTATGTTCGGTAGCTTCGCCCCATTTCCCTGTATTTTAGTTGTACAGAGATGTATTAGATGATGATATACTTAGGAATGTATGCACAGTTTTTCATTCCCTATATCATATTTCCATCTATTGTATCATGCATGTTATTATGTTATGCATATATATGTATGTCCAGAGATATTCAGCATTGACCCCTAGATGGTCTTATGACACGGCCCGTACAGATGTCTTCTTCGACAATTAGCCGTATTGATCATACCCCACTATTTTTGGTGGTAGCTGGTATGCGATCATGGTATGATAGTATATCACCATCAGACATGGTGATCGTAGATGATTTGCTGCAGCATACTATGACCATGTTGATGTTTCAGGTTCCCACAGGATTTGTAGAGGGCATGCTTTGAAACCTTTGGGTATCGGAGAGGCGGAGTTTTCCGATTTGGGACCCAAGTTGACTCTACTTTGGAGGAGTATGACGTTTGGCGATGTCATTTGGGATGGACCTTGTGTGCATATGGCTATTGGAGACATGAGCGAGCGATTCATGACCCTCACCGAATTGAGGCGTAGAGTGGTTCGGGACGAGATTACATCCGCCACGTGATATCCCATCGTTTCTGTTTGATGTGTTTGGCTCGAGGATGACTATGCACACGCATTCCGTGGATTTCACCACCTTTGGAGGACCATTGGCATTGACCCGAGTAGATGTCTTTGCTTCTATGCGTATTATCATACGTCTTCATGCATGCAGTACATAGATGAAATTTGGATATCGGCGTCATTATGGCGGTGAGAGCTCTCTCGGGAGGGTCATACCATTGTACTGGATGATGATCATCGCAGAGACTTTGAGGTCGACTACATCTTCTTTGCACTTATCTGGCGGAGAGTATTCTGAGTAGCTTCGGTCATGTTGTATGTGTGGTTTATGTCACACTTGAGGACCGATTAGCACATTTTTAGGTAGGGTTTTGTTTCACCGGGAGATAACCATGTCATACTCCTTTTAGCCTACAGAGAGTGCAGATGTTGCATCGTGGGATTTCTGGCGGGGATTAGGGATCCGTTTGCCATATTCAAGTGTTCGAGGCTTAGCTCACCCTCTGACTTCATTACTCATGCTCCGGGCATGGATTATCTCCCTCTGGCTGGATTGAGGGGCATGATTACTTACCACCCACTGGTCGTAATATGTTAGTTTGACCAGTTTCAGGATTTTCATCCTTATGAGAGTGCAGATGAGTCGGTTTCGCTTCACACCGCTTGTTTGTCGTGGAGGATGATCCAAGTTGTATACTGTTGGGATCGCCAGAGAGTGAGTTTTTTGTCAGTCATCCAGGTTGTTCTGCAGAGTATTCTACATAGATGGAGACAGAGACTACATCAGCTGCGGTAGTATCCACAGTGCAGGAGACTGATTCTGATGATGAGGAGCCTATAGAGGAGGCTGTTATTCCCACCATGACTTAACTGCTGGGCTGCCAGCATTTGTGATGGATTCTCTCACCCCAAGTGCCACTATTACTCAGTATTCAGCACAACATTTGGAGTAGAGCTTACATCTGATGACCTATGATAGAGATCAGGCTAGGGTCGCGATGTTGACAGCTCTTGATGAGAGAGATACCGCTCTGTTAGAGAGGGATGAGGCTAGATCAGCCAGGGATGCATTGATTGGGGAGTGGGATGCCGCCTTATCTGCTAGGGATGTGGCCATTGCAGATAGTACTTAGATTAGATCCCGGATGATTTGTCGGTCTGCTTGAGCATGAGTGCTTACATTGATGAGCACTATGCCACCATGCAGTTAGCCTCTGATCTGCTAGCTCGTGTAGATACCCTTGGGTAGGAGCTTGCAGTGCTTCCTCCGTCGCCAGAGAGGGATGTTATGTTGATCTGATAGTCCGCATACACACAGATCTGTAGATAGCTTTGTATTTTCCTGAACAGACTAGCTTAGCCATTTTATCATGTACAACACAGATGTATATATCAAACAGTAGTATGTATGGCATGGAAATATATTTTGATTCACTTCCCTTTTAGTTATGCCTTGATACTTGCTTGATGTTTGCCTGTTTCTTCAGGGCCTTGTGATCTTGATGCATTCTGAACTTATCCTTGATAGATGGACATTGAGACGTTGCAAGATCTCTCAAAATGGATCATTGATTTCTGTAAATCCCTACCATCTTTGGTGTCTTGGGACTGGTATCTGTATGGAAAAGTGGAGAGGAGGGTGGTTTCTTCCTCTCTAAGATTGACCGCACCATAGATTGTTGCCAGTGTTGTAAAAATTTGCTTTTTGTAGTAAGATATAGAACAACAATATTTCTGCCTGAATCGAATGGTTGACCACTCTTTCCTTAAGGCTATATTCGCCCCTTACTTTTGCTACACAGGGTTACTGCGAATTAGTCTCCTAAGATAAGATAGGCCCAAATTTTGCTCTGTACTAGAATTTGTTGTGTAGGAACAAATCTAGTGCTAAACTATAAATGAAAGAAGAAAATTATAACAGGAAAATTATATAGAATAATAATTTTCTTAAGTACTTGGAAAGGATTGGAGTGAATAAATTTCAGTTTGTTGAATTTGGTAGATTCCTAATCTATTTATAGGTTAGGTCGTACCCCAATTATGACAAGGACGTATCTTAATTAATTGGTTGTATCCCAATTATGGGATATTCCGTATCCTATAAATTGGGTCGTTGGGTCGTATCCCAATTCAGCGTATTTTGACCCAACTCAGTTGGCTTCCAAATATTACCGTTGGTTGGCTTCCAACTTCCAGTAACGCCAACTTCCAATAATTGATCCAATAATTGATATTACGGTTGATTTAGTAACGCAAAATAAAGTTTTATCAAAAATATATATTAAAATATATATATAAACATGTTGTTACCATGACTTGAACCAAAGTCCTTAATATCAATACTTCTCTCTTATCCAATTGAACCAATATTAATTATTGGTTACGTGGATAACATATAATATATTTATTATACACTTTTAGATAATGAAAATATCTAACAATCCTCTCTTATTTTCATAATCCTCCAATCCTTTTCCTTTGACATTCTTCTTTCTCTTATTAAATATAGTATACATAAGTAATAGGTGTCTTTCGACTTGAACCTTTACATAGTCTATTTCACAAAATATCTGAATTTTTAGTAGCGTTAGCTTTGAACTAAAAAATCTTAAAGTGATATCTTGCTCTATAGACATATACTATATCTCTTATAGTTTAAAGAAACCCAACACATTTATGGCCTT
Source organism: Panax ginseng (assembly GCA_020205605.1). NCBI lineage: Eukaryota > Viridiplantae > Streptophyta > Magnoliopsida > Apiales > Araliaceae > Panax > Panax ginseng. The sequence continues at coordinate 87,378,755 of CM035130.1, read as the reverse complement.
GTGTATACCTCTTGGGTTTCGTAAGTGACTTAGAGATAAGCCTTATGTCTCGCAGAAGCGGCCCACTTCCTTCACTTACATAGGTGAATCTAATTAGATGCACTTGTATGACCTGCATCCTCCAAACCGGACATAGATTCATTAAAGGTTTACCCTAATCTCTTTGTTATCCATACAAGCATACACTATCTTTGAGATGGTTTTGAAGAATTTCTTCTTCATATTTGTCTAGTGTATAACTGGTTATTACTATAAGTATTTTTCCATTGAGCTAATATACCAGATGTTACTATAGTATTTAGTTGGGTTCCACTTATAGATTACCTCTCATTTAAAGGCTTTAAACCCATCTCCCTAGAAGTCTTACATATTACATCCTTGCCTAGGCCTTTTGTAAAAGGATCTGCCAAATTTTCCTTTGACTTAACATAGTTAAAGGTAACAACCCCTTTATTGATTTGCTCCCTTACATAACTATGTCTTAAACTTATATGTCTAGACTTTTCGTGATAATGCTGCCTCATTATCACAATATATTGAGATAGCTGTCATTGGTTTGGTCAAAAGTTGTATCTCAAATAATAAATCCTTAAGCCATTCGGATTCTTTTACAGCAGTCGATAATGTAACAAACTCAGATTCCATAGTTGAATGGGTTATCAAGGTTTGTTTCTTGGAACCCTAAGAAATTGCCCCTCCTCCTAAAGTGAATATCCATCCACTTGTAGACTTTATTTCATCTGAATCTGTTATCCAGTTTGCAACTGTGTACCCTTCTACCACAGCTGGGTATCCTGTATAGCATAATGTATAGTTCATTGTCCCTTTAAGATATTTAAGTATCCTTGATATTGCATCTCAATGAACCTGACCTGGATTATGAGTAAACCTACTCAATACTCCTAATGCAAATGCTATATCAGGTCTAGTACACTGCATTGCATACATTAGACTACCAATTACACTTGTATACTCTAATTGAGATATGTTATTTCCTTTATTTGGAAATAACTTAATAGAATGATCATATGGGGTAGAGGCTATCTTGCAATTCTCGTGATTAAACTTATTTAACAATTTCTCAATATAATGAGAATGAGTTAAAGAAATAGTATCTTGAGACCGCACAATTTTAATACCTAAAATTACATCAGCCCCCCCCCCCCCCATATCTTTCATATTAAAAGTAGCAGACAAAAATGCTTTAGTTTCTAATACTACTTTTCACTAGTACCAAATATAAGCATATCATCAACATATAAACAAATTATAACTCCAAAACTTTTATTAAACTTAGAATAAACACATTTATCCGATTCATTTATTTTAAATCCATTTGAAACAATCATTTGGTCAAATTTTTCATGTCACTGCTTAGGTGCTTTTTTAGGCCATATAAAGACTTAATAAGTTTACAAACTTTCCTTTCCTGGCCTTTCAAAACAAACCCTTCTGGTTGTTCCATATAGACTTCCTCTTCTAAATCACCATTTAGAAAAGCAGTTTTAACATCCATTTGGTGTATAACAAGTTTATGAATTGATGCTAATGCAATTAATAACCTAATGGTACTAATTCTTGCTACTGGAGCATATGTATCAAAATAATCAATTCCTTCCTTTTGCTTAAAACCTTTGGCTAACAGTCTAGCTTTATACTTATCAATGGATCCATCTGATTTTCTTTTCTTTTTAAAGATCCATTTACAGCCAATGGGTTTACTACCTGGAGGTAAATCCACCAAGACCCAAGTCTTGTTACCCATGATAGAATCCATTTCATCATTTATGGCTTCTTGCCAAAAACCTGAATCTTGAGAGGACATAGTTTCTCTAAAAGTCAATGGATCTCTATCACAAGAATCATGTTCAGTCACAAAAACACTAGAAGAAACAATAACATCCCTGTTTCCTTCTACTAGGTACATGTAGAAATCAGGGCCATAGGATTTTTTTATCCTTGTTCTTTTACTTTTCTTGGTTCTATTTCTTCAGTAGATGTAGTAAGTTCCATTTCATCATTTATTTCATGATGAACAAATTCTTGATCCTCTTTATTAGTGTCTTCTCTTGACCTTTTCCTAAAGAAAGAATTCTCAAAGAACTCAACATCTCTAGATTCCAAAATTATATTTTTGCTAACAGAATCTGTGGATTTCATAGTCAAGAATTTATAGGCTTTGCTATTTTGTGCATAGCCTATAAAAGCACACTTAATTGCTTTAGCACCAAGTTTAGGCCTTTTAGGATCAGTTAACCTTATTAATGTTCTACATCCCCACACCCTTAAATGATCAAGAGAGGGTTTTCTCTTTTTCCACAATTCATATGGTGTAATATTAGTTTTCTTATGGGGTATACGATTAAGTATATAACAAGCAGTCATTAATGCTTCCCCCCATAAATTTTTAGGCAAACCAAAACTAAGAAGTAATGTGTAATCATTTCTCCAAGTGTTCTATTTTTTCGTTCTGCCACTCCATTTTGTTGAGGACTATAAGGGGCTGCAGTTTGATGAATTATACCATAATTCTCACAAAAATCATTATAAGAGAAGTATTCTCCTCCTCTATCCGATCTAAGAATTTTAATTTTTTGATCTAATTGATTTTCAACTTCAGCCATATAGATTTTAAATTTTTCTAAAGCCTCATCTTTAGTCCTTAACAAATAAACTTGAGTGTATCTAGAACAATCATCTATAAATCTTATAAAATATCTTTTACCTCCCATAATTAATATGCTCTCAAATTTACAAATATCGAAATGAATTAATTCTAATAATTGTGAATTTCTTTCTACTTTTTTAAAAGGCTTCTTGGCAATTTTAGATTTAACACATATAACACATTTTTCTAAGTCAGAAAAATTAATCTTAGGAATTAAACTAAGATTACTCATGCTATGCATACTTTTATAATTTACATGTCCTAATCTAGCATGCCAAACATTAAAAGTAGAAATCATATAATCAAAAGATGAATTTTCATTAATAACATTTAGTTTGTACATGCCATTAGATTCATATCCTTTTCCGACATACATACCACCCTTAGACAATACAATACAATTAGCGTCAAACAAGACTTTTATGCCATGTTTGTTTAAAAGACTAACAGATACAAGGCTTTTCCTAATTTCTAGAACATGAAGAATGTGACACCCCCAAACCCAAGGTACTTCATTCCCATAGGATTTGGTGTTCACTTAATCAAACATTCATATCTAACTACCCAATCACAATAAAACTGGATAAATAAAACCTTTCCCATTAAAGGGTTACATAATAAAATCTCTCAGGTTATCTAACCTTTAATTACAATCATTCAAATGCGGAAATTAAATAAACTTCATTAAAATCAAGTCTAAGATCATCATAATAAAAGTCTAAAGTAAAAATTACAAGTCTTCATCACTTGCACATTTTTCCTTTTCTTTGCTAGAGCGAAGGTTCATCTACCTTTCTTCTTTAGTTGCAATGAGTTTTAAAATATGCAAGAGTGAGCAAAACAATTGCTCACTGGATACAATATGAAATCAACAAGAGTATAGTAATAATAACTGCCAATAATAGGCTCATCAACAATGAATAGTACTCTATCATCTATAATCATAAATTGACATCCAAAATGTGGAATAAATATAACTGAGGGTCATAAGACCATGAACTATGTCCACAGCTGCGAGCAATATTTCAACTCCAACTTTAACAGTCATAAGACTATAAGGACTCCTCGTACTTAGGGGGGATCATCCCTTCGTACCATGTATTGTGCACAAACATTTAACGCTACGCGTAAGTTATCCCCTAATAATAATAGGGTTGTTCATCTCAGTATTTGGAGTACAAGTCCGCACCAAAGAGAGTTTGGTTTGGATAAGCTTTCAAGGGTAATTTGAAGTTCAACGATCATCAACTAGAGGACTAGTTGAATTAATAACATTATATTACAGAATAATTGTAATTGAATCAACATGGTAAACCAAAATCATGCTTTAGGAATAATCTAATAGCATATACTTTGAATAACTATAACATGCCTTGCTTGAACAATATTAAGTCAAGGTTAATTAGAATTGAGTACTAAGCATGCATAACAGTTTGAACGATGAAATTGCTCAACATTAGTATAAATAGTTGTGCATGCTAAACAACAAGTTAAATACAAGAATAACTTGTCAACATTAAACCAAAGTTTAGAAAGCTTGCATCATTCATAAGGTAATCGAATTGAAACAATAATAGTTCAACAAGATAAAGAATTAGAAATCTTGCATTATTATATTGGGAACAATAATTGATTCCAATTACAAAAGTAGAGTTCGAGAACTTGCCTTGCTCGTAGGCTAAACCAAATCAATACGAATCACAATACCCTATAAACATATGTCATCATGACATAATTAGTCATTACCATCTTACAAACATAACTAAATACGTTCATCATTTAAAATTGGATTTTTAATCACATAATCGAGTTATAACACAAGTTAATTGTTAATAACATACTTATTCATAGTATAGAAATACTAAAATCAACATTTTACAGTCCTACTATCATCACATAATAATTCCTTAAAATTCCAAGTACAAAATCGACATCGCTGACCATTTCGCTAACTTTCGTGTTATGGCGCACCATTAGCTTACACATGTGGGTCACACTGCAACATGAGAGCATGGTGAATATGCAATGAACAAAATTCACAAGGCGTACACAAGCAAAACTAACATCATTGGTCTTGGCCACATACAATAAAATCAGCTTCGATTCGATGTAACGACAGAATACCCCAGAAAAAGCCAATTTTGGCCTACAAGCTCGATTCTAACAAACTGATTCACATACAATTCATACAAAAACTTCATGTAAATATAATTCAAGAATTCCTAACATGTTTCTACCCATACAACAACATAAACAACAAAATTAACACACCCAAATTCACTGTTTTTGGCTAAAACTCATTTTTTTTATATTTCAATGAAAATAAACACTGTAATTTTGTTTCTCAACCAAAACCACTAATTCAAAGCATTTTTATCAACAATTATACATGCTCTATCAAATTAAATGGTCAATTTATCAACTAAACAACTAATTAACCCTCAATTTCTATTTTAACTAAACAATATATAATCACCAAAAACTCTCTATAAAAAGGTTTTCTTCATAAACTTCATACATAACAACAATACATTGATTATAATCATATATAACCTATGAAAATAACTTTACAACACTAGTTTATGATATGAACACACATAAAATTAATAATTATCCTATCACACGAATTTTATAGAGAAATAGGAGAAGAGAAACTAAAACTTTTAAAACTTGAAAAGAATAGGGTACCTTGAAGAAGAAGTCTCAAGCTCCTTTTTCTCACTCTCTAGCCTTTCTTCCTCTTCTCTTCTTCTTCCCTTCTTCCTCTGTGTTTTCTTTTCTTCTCTATCTCTATCTAACGTACTTAACAAATAATGTATATAGAATATAATATATATTGATTATATAATATAAATACAAAACATATAACTGATATCAGTTATATGAGTTTTAAAAATCAAAAGCCATAAGGCTTGTTTGGTTAACCACTAACAAAATAACCCATTAATCCTAACACCTTGTTTGGTAAAACTCAAATAAATTAAAGACTTAATAGGCCTTAAGCCTTGTTTGAAAAAAATGAATTAAAACTCCTTTAAGTTATTTTAATAACTCCTTTATAACAAGGTTATTTGTCATACATTAATTTAATTAAATTAATCATAATAACAATTTATTAAATCACTTCATCACTTTATTTAATCAACTAACACATCCTTTTAAATTTACAAATTCTAATAAAAAAAGAATAGTAATTCAATTAATCAAAATTTCTAACTTAATAATTAAATTAAATTAGCAAAATAATTAATTTTCCTTAATTATTTATTTAACAAATAATTAACCACATCAATTCAAATTTGAACAATTATTTATTCAACAATAAACACATCCATTAAATATTTAAATAATTCAATAAATATTTAATATCACAATTAAAATTCTAGAATGTTACAAAGAACATCATTAAGAGTAATTATCTTCCCGGATGACAGCTTAAGAACCACCTTGCCTTTGCCCATCACTTTTGCAGTTGATGAATTTTCCATGAATAGTTCTTGACTATCCTTCATAGGTTCATAGGCTTGAAACATTGCTTTATTCTTGGTAATATGCTTGGTTGCTCCAGAATCGATCCACCATTCCATGTCATTTCCAACCATGTTAGTCTCCATGATCATAGCAGCAATATCCTCACTGTCTATCATATTTGCTTGGTCATTCTTTTGTTGACTTTGTTTCAAGTACAAAGTACATTGTTTCTTGAAATGTCCTCGCTTACCACACTTCCAACAAGTACCTTTCGGTTTTTATTTCCAGAAGTGCTATATTGACCACCACGCTTTCTTTTATTGTTTCCCCTTGGTTTAAACGCATTTTCTATGACAAGAGCTTTAGCACTTTTATTTTCTATTTCCAATTTATCCAAGTTTTGAGAATTTTCTTCAACTTGGAGAAATTTAATAAGTTCTTGCATAGTCATTGCATCTTTCTTTTGTTTCAATTCCTTTCGACAATCTTTCCATGAAAATGGTAACTTTGAAATGATTGTCGATACTTGAAACCCTTCGTCAAGGCTATGGCCTTCCGACACAATTTGATTTATAATAATTTGAAGTTCATGTACTTGCAGCATAATAGATTTTTTATCTATCATTTGATAATCAAATAACGAACTTACTAGAAATTTTTTATTTCTAGCGTCCTCAATTTTGTATTTGTTGTCGAGATCTTCCCATAATTCTCTTGTCGTCTTTTCCATGAATTTGGCTTCATACACATCGTACAACGAATTGGATAGCGCATTTAAAATTTATCCTTTACACATAAAGTCATCTTGTTCCCATTTTATTCGATTCTTCATTTCTGTCGATGTCTCATTTTCCTTTTCTTCAATTTTCTCTTCATTTAGCACATGAGAGATTTTTAATGCTATTAAGCAAAAATACATTTTGCTTTTCCAACGTCGAAAGAATAATGCATCAAACTTTTCAAGTTTATTAATTTGATTCAAGCTATTTTTTGAATTGTTGTCCTCCATGGTAATATAGTCTTAAGATTGTTGTAAAAATTTGCTTTTTGTAGTAAGATATAGAACAACAATATTTCTGCCTGAATCGAATGGTTGACCACTCTTTCCTTAAGACTATATTCGCCCCTTACTTTTGCTACACAGGGTTACTGCAAATTAGTCTCCCAAGATAAGACAGGCCCAGATTTTACTCTGTACTAGAATTTGTTGTGTAGGAACAAATCTAGTGCTAAACTATAAATGAAAGAAGAAAATTATAACAAGAAAATTATATAGAATAATAATTTTCTTAAGTACTTGGAAAGGATTGGAGTGAATAAATTTTAGTCTGTTGAATTTGGTAGATTCCTAATCTATTTATAGGTTAGGTCGTACCCCAATTATGACATGGACGTATCTTAATTAATTGGTCGTATCCCAATTATGGGATATTCTGTATCCTATAAATTGGGTCATTGGGTCGTATCCCAATTATGGGATATGTCGTATCCCAATTCAGCGTATTTTGACCCAACTCAGTTGGCTTCCAAATATTACCGTTGGTTGGCTCCCAACTTCCAGTAACGCCAACTTCCAATAATTGATATTACGGTTGATTTAGTAACGCCAAATAAAGTTTTATCAAAAATATATATTAAAATATATATAAAAACATGTTGTTACCATGACTTGAACCCAAGTCCTTAATATCAACACTTCTCTCTTATCCAACTGAACCAATATTAATTATTGGTTATGTGGATAACATATAATATATTTATTATATACTTTTAGATAATGAAAATATCTAACAAACTTCTATTTGTGAGAAGCCTAGTTAATTCCATCTCTTATGGGTTGGTATTGCTCTTTGAGGCACGATCGCAGCTTAGATGGTCACCGAATCTTCTATTTGTGAGAAGAGGTTGGGTAATTCCATCCCTTTGATCTGAAATCGATGAAATGTGGCTAATTAAAGGTTGATCCCAATACCGTGTGACAAGAATTTTTGTTCTGGTAAGGGTTAGACTGAACCATAAATGGCTACCTACGTACTCCTATTGAAGAAGAGATCAAGTCTGCATAGTTCGAACCTGGTGTAGGAGGTTCAACGCTGATTGTGAAAGGCAGATAGGTGTAAAGATGTTTTTGTTGTTTTTTTTGTTGCAACTGGGCCATATAGCATATGGTTGCCTACGTACTCCTATTGAAGAGGAGATCAGGTCGGCGTAGTTCGCCCTCGTGATTTAATCGCAATTAAGAGAAACGTGAATCCCATGTGCAGGCTATACTGCGGGGAGAGGAAAGTTTAATCCCATAATAGGGATAAATTGCATGTGTGTAAAAAGTTTGATCCCGTCCTCAGGACAAACTGCAAGCATAGAAAAGTTTAATCCCGTCTTCAGGATAAACTGCAAGTGTGAAAGGTTCAATCCCGTCTTTAGGATAACCAAAATTGTGAAAGGTTAAATCCCGTCTTCAGGATAACCGAGATTGTATGGAAGGTTTGAATTGAGGTAAAACCAGGCTGCTAGCTTGAAGTGTATATTTCCCTGAGAGGCAGAAGAGTATGTAGAAAGGAAAGGGTTCAAAACCAGAATGACTGGTGATTTGATGATCAAAACCAGGATGTTTGTTTGATGGTAACTTCAGCCATAGTACCGTTTCACGGTGTCCGAGTTGATAAGCTGTGGAAATTCATCGCCATCCATTTCCTGCAATCTGAGAGCACCTCCTGTCAATACTTCCTTGACAACAAATGGGCCTTCCCAATTAGGAGCGAATTTTCCCTTAGATTGATCTTGGTTGTCAATAATCTTCTTCAAAATAAAGTCATGTTGATTGAATTGCCATAGTCGGACTTTTCTGTTGTAGGATCGTGCAATCCTTTGCTGATATAACTGACCATGGAAGATAGCCGCAGATCGTCTTTCGTCTATTAGAGACAATTGGTGATATCTGTCTTGTACCCATTGGTCTTCACCCAACCGGCGTCCATCAATACCGAGGATTCCATTTCCACCTCTATGGGGAACCTTTGCTTCCATCCCATAGACTAATGAGTAGGGGTTGCCCGGTGGAAGTTCGCATGGAAGTTCTGTAGGCTAATAAAGTCAGAGGCAAGAGGTCAGGCCATCCTTTGTGATTGGCAGACATTTTTTGCATGATCTTTTTGATATTTTTATTAGCCACTTCAATAGCACCATTCATCTTTGGACGGTAGCTGACGGAGTTGAGGTGTTTGATGAAGAATTTTCTGCATAACTCCTCCATCATTTTGTTGTTGAGGTTCTTATTCTACCCATTTGGTGAAGTAGTCGATCATGGTGAATATGAATCGATGTCCATTACTGGCTTTAGGCTCGATGGGCCCGATCACGTCCATTCCCCACATTGAGAAGGGCCATGGCGAACTCATATTGTGGAGTTCCCTTGGAGGGGCGTGGATAGCATTCCCATGAATCTAGCATTGATAGCACCTCTTGACATAATCATCACAGTCAGCTTTGAGTGTAAGCCAATAATGCCCCATTCTGAGGATCTTCTTGACAAGTAGGGGTCCGCTTATGTGAGGGCCACATACTCCACCATGGACCTCATCTATGAGTCTCTGAGCTTGGTCTTTATCCAGACATCTGAGGAGACCTAATCCAGTATCTCTTTTGTAGAGTGCATCTCCGCTCAGGAAGAATTTCATAGCAAGTCGATGAATCCGCCTCTTCTCAGTTAGGCTCGCCTCAGCGGGTGTAGATCCATCTCGCAGATATCCCTTGATGTGCTGATACCAAGGATTGTGGATGGGAGTTAGTTCATTTGATTTTTCTCCAACGTAATTCCCATAGACTAGGGCTCTTCACAGAGTAAACGTGATGATTGGCATGTTTTCCTTGTCCGGTATTTAAACCAAAGAGGCCAGCGTTGCTAATACATCTGCAAAATCATTCCTATTAGGAGGAATGTGTAGAAAGGAGATTTCTTCTAACTCCAAAGCCATCTGTAAAACTTGCCGATGGTAAGGCAACAAATGTAATTCTTTGGGTTGATAGATTCTTGTGGATTGCTTGATTACCAATTCGGAATCCCCAAAGACAGTTAACCGCCTGATACCCATTGAACGGGCAAGTTTTAGCCCCATGATACATCCTTCATACTCAGTTGTGTTGTTGGTGCTGACAAATTGTAATTTGACGGCGATGGGATACTGCTCCCCTGTACCGAATATTAGGAATGCTCCAGAGCCTTCTGTGTTAACAGCTCCATCAAAATACATTCTCCACGTACGGCATGTTTTGTACTGATGTTGTTGTTGAATTGTCATTACCCCTTCATTGGGGAAGTATATTTCCAAGGGTTTGTAGTCCCCTGCAGGTGCGGCGGCCAGTTGATCCGTAATTCCCTGACCTTTGATAGACTTTTGCATCATATAGACGATGTCAAATTGCAGTAGGATCAACTGCCATCTGGACAATCGACAATTCAGTATGGGCTTACTGAACACATACTTGAGAGGATCCATTCGGGATATGAGACGGGTTGTGTGACCATGGAGGTAATGTTGTAAGCTCATGGAAGCCCATGCTAAAGCACAACAAGTCTTCTCAATCAGAGTGTACTTGTGTTCACTGATGCTAAATCTTTTGTTGAGGTAATAGATAGCTTGTTCTTGGCCTCTATTGTCTTTTTGTCCCAGCATACAGCTCATGGCATTGTCATTTATGGACAGGTACATGAAAAGGGGAACATCATCCCTGGGAGGTACCAAAACAGGAGCGTTAATCAATTGCTCTTTGATTGTGAGGAAGGCTTTCTGACACTCATCGCTCCATTTCATGGAGGAGTTCTTCCTTAACAACTTGAAGATTGGCTCACAGGTTGTTGTGAGTTGAGAAATGAATCTACTAATGAAGTTGATTCTTCCCAAAAATCCCTATATTTCCTTCTCTATCTGAGGAATGGGCATTTCCTTGATGGCCTGGATTTTGGTAGAATCCAGTTCAATCCCTTTGTGGCTGACTAGGAAACCTAGCAACTTGCCTGACTTAACACCAAAGGAGCACTTGGCGGGATTCAACTTCAAGTTGTACTTACGCAACCTGTTGAAAAGTTTTGTGATATGGTCTAAGTGGTCATCCTCCTTCTGCGATTTGGCAATGATGTCATCCCCGTAGATCTCTATCTCTTTGTGCATTAAATCGTGGAAAAGAGCCATCATAGCTCGCTGATAGGTTGCCCCAGCATTGATGAGGCCGAATGATAATCGTCTATAGAAAAAGGTTCCCCAAGGCGTGATGAAAGCAGTTTTCTCACGATCTTCCTCAGCGACCATAATTTGATGGTACCCCGCAAAGCAATCAGCAAAGGAGTACATGCCGTATTGAGCAGTATTGTTAATAAGAATGTGGATAAAGGGCACGGGAAAGCTATCTTTAAAGCAAGCTTTGTTCAAATCCCGGTAATCCACGCAGACTCACACATTTCCCCCTGGTTTAGGTACAGGAACAATGTTGGATATCCACTTCGGATAAGTAGACACCATGATGATGCCAGCTTGAAATTGTTTCACAATTTCTTCTTTGACCTTTAAACTCCACTAAGGTTTCAATCGCCTGAGTTTTTGCCTGACTGGCTTGAATCCTTCTTTGATGGGAAGGCGATGAAGAACAATGTTAGTGGACAAACCCACCATGTCTTCATGAGACCATGCAAACACATCCTGGAATTGGGTTAATAGTGCAACCATGTCATTCCGTTGATTTGTGGTAAGGTCTGAACCAATTTGGATTAGCTTAGGGTTATCTAAGGTTCCAAGATTGAAAGAAGTGGTTTGATCAAGATTGGGATTGGGTTTGTCTGCAACCCATTCCTTAATCTCCTGAGGTGTCTCAATGTCCTCTTGGATGTCCATCAAGTCTTAGTCTAACTTTGCATCAAAGTTACAGTCCTCGTGGAGAGAAGGCACTTCATCAGCAAGTACAGGCACATCTAAATTCAGAGTCCTGAAACAAAAGATGTTTTCACTTAATATATGCAAATGTTCGATCATAGAAAAGTGTTAGCATGTACTTGATAAAATAACTGCTAGTACTGTAAAAGAAAGCAAACAATTAAAGTTATCTACAGGGCAAAGGGATTTTTCTGCCCATTTTACCCTCGTCGACCAATGCATGTAGTGCTGCTCCAATTGTCGAGGGCAAAGTCCTGATGGACTGCAGTGATGGAAGGATCATCATTGTCCTTCTTTTCCCGAATGATAACCATGACATCTGGGCAATCATCGTCTGGGGTGTATCTGTTTGTATGTTCATCATGAACAATGACGCGTAGGCCTGCCATCATCAAAGCAAGGTCATGTTTATGTTTCCCTTCCTTTCCTTTCGCTTTGGGATCAGGAATCAGCACCTCTTTAGCTTTGATTGGCACTGGTTTAGGAAACAGCATGGCCACGATAAGGGTTGGCACCTTTACTGGAGATTGCATTAGCTCATGGGATAAAGGTATAGAAAATAGCCGTGCAGTGGAAGCTTGAGGAACCTGTGAATGGAATTGGCAGAATAGCTTAGTCCGACTGTTCCAATTTGACTGGACATTTGAATAGGGTGCTTAATATCCTGCTTATCTTTACCAAGACCTTGTCCAGGTTGATGACCCAATGACATCATTTCTTGAGTGGCCGACATAACCTCGGCAGAAATCTTGAGTATGGGAAGTGGCGCTCCAATAGAATGGTATTGCGTGTTACTCACTTCCAAAGTATAGAAACTGGCGGTACAACTTCTGAATTGAAACTGATGATTGGTAGAGTTCCTTGTTCAGGACAATCCGGCTCAGCGTTGACAGTGACTAAACTTCTGTTGATAATGTATTTAAGCTGTTGATGTAGTGTGGAGGGAATGGTTCCAGGCATATGTATCCATGGTCTCCCCAATAGCAGTTTGTATCCTAAGTCTATCTTAAGGACGTGGAAGGATACATTGAATGTATTTGGACCAATCTCAATTGGCAATTCAATCTTTCTGACGGCATTTCTTCGAGATCCATCAAAAGCTCTAATACCCGTATGGCTGCTTTGGATCCGTCTGAGATTGACATTCATCTTCACTAAGGTGGCATAAGGACAAATATTTAGGGATGAGCCTCCATCTATCAAAACTCCAGCTAGCATGTACCCGGAAGACAAAACTGTAATATGCAATAGCTTACAATGACCGGTCCCTTCGGGAGGTATGTCGTCATCAGTGAAGGATATCACATTGTTGTTGAAAATGTGATCAACAAAATATTGAAATTTTTCCACGTCCACTGATTTTGGGAAATAGGTTTCTTCTAAAACCTTCAGTAAGATCTTCCGATGATCCTCAGAAGAGAAAACCAAGTCCAGTATTGAAATCTGGTGTGGAGCTTCTCGCAAGCTTAAAACCACTTTGGCTTCATTATGGCCCATAGTGCGGAGGAATTTTTCAATCTTCTCCATGGGCAACTTCCCATTTGCTTCGCAAGTAGGTTTAATAACCCGTTGAGGAAGATACAGTGGATTTTCCTTCGACACTATTGCAGTAGTATGAGACGTGGATCCTTCAGCTTCTCCATAATTCCATGGAACGTTGTGTAAGCTGACAACAGGATATTGTGGTCTACAAGATAAAGAAATTAGCTCTGGTGCGGACACTTTCAAAGGATTGTCAGCTCCTTTGAGTTGAATTGGTTGTATGGGAAATACTTTGACAGTATCATCATCCACTTCAGATATAACTGCTACTGATCCCTTCCATTTAGTAGGACATGCATTCCCACCCTTGAGTTGTATAGTGTAATCATCTGCTATTTGCAGGACACCGCTATCAATAAGATTCTGAATGAGATGGCGAAGTGCCCAGCATTCTTCTATGTTGTGACCGCGATAATGTGAATAATATTAACACATTTCATCAGGATTGAACCGTCCTGAACTGGGGTTTGATTGGAGGGAGAAGGAAGGTAATTCTTCCTTCGTTAATCAACATCTGTAGTATCTCCTCCACAGATTGGCCCAAATAGGTGAATTCCCTCTTATTGGCAAAATCCCGACGGGCTTTGGCATTTGCTCTCTTCGCAACCTTATCCTCCATAGCTTCGCTTTCTGAAGGTGGTAAGGAGGCATTCATAACAAAAGGAAGGAGATAGGCATGCTCCTGCCTGATTAATTGGCGTGTGACTTGATGATGGTGGGTCACCAGTTCTGCCAGTTGCTCAATTTGTTTGGAAAGAGCTTTCATCTTTCGTTCCATGGTAAACTAGAACTTTGCAAAATCCCATTTGTCAACACCGTCTTTGATGGGATGGGATGATTTGCCGTTAGAATTGGAACCTTGTACAGTGCTCTAACTGATCATGTTGACCTCTTCTTCTTTGTGTTGAGGAAGAGGGTTGTCTTTCACATGAGGTTGATCTGGCTTTGTGACCACGATCTCACCGTTGTCGATTAGATCTTGAATCTTATGCTTCAAGGCCCAACAATCTTGAGTATCATGTCCAGGTGCTCCGGCATGATAGGCACACTTCTGAGTAGCATTAAAACCACTCCCATTGAGGTTGGCCGGTGGAAGAAGATGTGTAATTTTCTTCTGAGCAGTCAGAAGAGCAAGAACATTCTCGAGCGAGTCCCCTAAGGGTGTGAACGTTCGAGGCCGCTTTACTTCTCCACTTTTAGAGAATAGAGGGTTTGAAGATTGTGCTGGAAAAGGGGAGTAGTTTTTCCTCTGCATAGGCATGCTTTGATTGCCTTTTTGTCCTTGTAGTATCAAGGAAACATCCTCCTCTTTCTTTTTATGGACCCTTCGGGGGTTGTTTCCATAAGATCCGGACTGGATGTGCTCAGCAATAGCATCTCAGCCATTTCTCCGTGCTTGATCATTTCAGAGAATGGTTTGCCAATACCAGCTAGAACTCTTTCATAGAAAGGAGTTTCCTGTACATCTATGAAAGTCATGACCATTTCTGATTCCGTCGTGGAAGGAATAACTTGAGCAAAGAAGCGCCTCCACCTTCAAACAGACTTCTAAATGACTCATTAGACTATTTCTTGACCTTGGTAATTTGGTATCGGTCAGGAGCCATCTGAGATTGAAAACTGTATTGAGTAAGGAAGGTGTGAGCCAGCTCTTTCCAGCTGTGGATCTTTGAGTTGTCTAATCTGGTATACCATGAACGGGCTTCTCCAGTCAGACTTTTCTAAAATAGCTGCATTCTGAGCTTTTCATTTTCTGCGTAAGACTCAAGTTCTCCAATGAACACTTTTAAATGTGTATAAGGATCCCCTAATCCATCATATTTCTCAAAATCAGGGGTCTTGAATTTCTCTGGATAATGAACACCAGGAAATATGCAAAGGTCTATATATGAAACACTGCCATGTGTTCCAATCCCTTCGAAAACATGAATAGTTTCCTCTATTTGAAGGACCTTCTTCCTGATATCACCGTTGTCTGGATCTCCTTTGAGATGGGTGTTTTCAGGGTCTTTGTTGGTTGTATCCAACTGAGGTTCTGGAATTGTTTTTTCCAGACCTTGAACTCCTCCTTGTGTAGGGGATTCTGTATATGTAGGTATCTTCGTACCCTGAGTGGACTGGTGCAATTCTTTCAGTAGAACGACCAAGTCTGCAATTTGTTTACTCAATCCGTCAAATTCTTCTCGGGAGACCGCATTAAACTGGTCAGAAGAAGACATGATTAGTTGTAGGCTCGTGGCCTTTTTGAATTTTGAGCGGGTAACAGGCCCAATTGCTTCCCTACAAAAGACTTACATAGTTTAGTCTTAGGGTAATGTAAATGTTATCATAACATGTCTGTTTAGGAATTTTGTCCTGCAAAACTGGTTGTTAATTGATGACATGTCATGCATGCACAGATATTCTTCATATTTTCCATTATATATGGATGAACATGGAATAAAATTACAGGTAAATGATTTTACAAGTAATTGAAAAATGGAAAGTATGAAGAGACTTTCCTCCGCGTTTGGTTTATCAGAGGCTGACCTATCTTAGGGTTACTCTCGCGGCTTTTTGGCATGAAGGTTCCCATATCATCGCAATCTACTTGACGGGAAGTTAATCCAGTCGTTCAACTGGAGTGAATCTGAGTGGTGCCTTTCCTGAGCCCCGGGGAAATTCTTCCCACGAGTCCAGTAATCAAACACCGATAGGATAGCCTCCTGGTGGAGGGACCACACAACATACATTCACATACAACGTGTCTCACCGTTTATGCAAAATGATGATATGTACGAAGCACTAATATCACAGATAGATATTTAGCAGTGCAGTAATTAAGATGCATTCGTACACATTCATCATAAATGTAAATGCAACATTCACACACAAGCATATAACAATTTTGAAAAGATTGTAATAGCGGCTTAAGCCCTCTTACTGGAGTCCCCAGCAGAGTCGCCACCTGTCAACGTCGGGATTTTTGAGTGTCCCTTTTTGTTACTTTTTCTTTGGTGTTCTCATGTTAATGTGAGATTTGTTTGAAAAAACAAGTGAAAAATGTCCAACATGTATAATGTCGACGATTTGACTTTAAGAGTCGCCAATTGGTGTATTTAATTGGTTGCACCAACGCAACCGAAAAGGTTTGCATATTGACCCAGTGATTTGACACTGCTAGACGGGTCTGTGAAACCGAGATTCATTTTGGATCCGGGGGCTTGATTATGTGGAGGGAAGGTGTTAGGCACCCCCCGACATTCGTGTTACCACGGTGACCGCCACTTTTTAAAGAAATTGTTATATGAATGTCTGTGTGTGTGTGTGGATCAATGTGCAATTATTTGAAAGTAGTGTGAGGCCTCGTTCGCACCTATATACACAAGGTTTGAATTTTATAGAAAAATTCAGTTTTAACCAAGATATATCAATGAAGTTTTGTAAAAGAGGTTTTTTCAAACCTTGTGCTCAATAGGAATTGAGACCTTTTCATACTTCCATTTTATTATTAAATGTTCGGCTTGTTTGCTTTTATTTTTGAGATGCGAAGCATTCTAGAAAATAATATCTGTGATCTTCGAACTCTTCATGGGCATGACATTCATCCAAGGAAATTGAACATACATCGTAAAATAATGTACAAGTCGCCATAACTGAAAAATATGTCCATCATGGGAATCGAATCTAGATTCAGTAGACTGAATCTATGATCACATGATTCCTAGGCTCACATGATACTGTAATTTGTATGGAAAGCAGTAAGCAGTTATATATATAAAAGCTGTAAATATATATATATATATACAAACATAATCAACCACCACGAAGCAACTCCATGGGGGATCGGAAATGTAAATATATAAAAGCGGTAAATATATATATATATATATGGACATGATCAACCACCATGAAGTAAACTCCAAGTGGGACAAAAATGTAAATAAAGCTGTAAAAGCGATCAACTGCCACGAAGTAACTCCAGGCAGGACGAAATGTAAATAAAGCTGTAAAAGGCCACGAAGTAAACTCCAGGCCTGACATAAATGTAAATATATATATATATATATGTACAAATATATATATATAAATGTAGTAAACGCACCGGATATGAATCCAGGCTCATCGGATATGTCCGACAACAATTATATATATAAGTATATATATATATAAAGCAATAAACGCTCCAGACCGAAGTCTAGGCTCAATCGAGGCATAACTCGATAATGTTAGTCCATATATGAAATATATACACATATATATAAGTATATATACAGACAGGAATGAAAATCATGGACCGAAGTCCGGGCAAACACACTCACACGACTCTCAATGTGTACAACAGTGTGTGCCAATATGAGAAGAAGACTTTATATAATGTGAGAAGGCTTACGGTGGAAACGCCAAAGTAGACTTCTATGACTTTAAATGGATAAACACTCGGCTCCTCACGGATAAAAGATAGCTATATGTGAGCTAACAAGTGTTTAAAAGTGAGGAAACACTCAAAAGATATGTATGCGAGTAAAATGGGATGGGGCTTCTTGCCTTTTCTCTCTCCTCTTCTTCAAATGGTCAACCCCTAAGGCTTGTATATATAGATGGTTGCAGGTACACTGCTGGCGGGTATGATTGTACCAAGGGGTGGTCGTGGTGCATCCGAGCCTCGCGGGTCCCGTCGTCTCATAGTACGTGCCCTCGTGCATTGTTATGTCCGCTCGAACTTGCAGAACTTCAATCCGAGCATCCGAACGAGGTATATCTGACCTTCTTCGAACCGCTTATGTAGAGAGTTACGCAATGACATGGATTACAGGTTGTACGAAGTCAGGAAGAGGGGTCTATGCCCATGGTCTTCAAGCTTAAAATTCTATCCAAAGTACTGTCACGCGTAATAGTCACTCGGGATTGTTACTCCTCGGTTCTTGTGGGACATTGTTGTATGTATGTATGTATGAAGTGTCGAGATGACGAGCAGGTGTTGAAGAGACAAGATGATGTTTGACTCCTCACCGGGGTTATCGCCAGTTTAAGTTAAAAGTAGCCATTGCTCAGGGTTACATCTGAGATTGGACTACTTGTTGGTATGCCACGATATCATCTTGTTGAGGCGGTAAGATGACGCTTTTGACTCCTTACAGGGGTTATCGCCGGTTTGAGCGAAAAGCAAATTTTGCTCAGGGTTACATCTGAGATTGGACTGCTGCAAGTGTTTGAATGCCGCAAGGTCATCTGTGAAAGAACCTATCTGCCCGTTGTTAGCTCCGGGTCTGAGGTATGATTGCCTCGGTAGGAAGTCTGAGCTTGAAGCTGATCGCATGTGTTTGAAACAAACAATTCTGGAGTTATCGCCGGAACTGCAAAAGCATCCCTTGGGGGCTATCACCAAGGATGGAGTTGTTACTCCCAGTGTTATCGCCGAGACAGAACTGTCCTCTCCAGTGTTGTTATCGGTCTTTTGATCTTGCAAACCTCGGGGTTATCTCCGAGATTGGAAATGACATTCCCGGTGTATGCTCCGGGTTTGAGATGAAGTTCCCAGTTTGTGTTTCGGGTTGGAACTGATGTTCCCTATTTGTGTCTCGGGTTGGAACTGCACTTTTGGTAGTATCCAGAATGGATGTAAGCTGTCTTCTAGGGTTATCTCCGAAAGACGAATCTGCCCTCCTGCAATGTTAGTAACAAGCATGCAGAAAAATTCGAGTGTCTACATGGGGTTCATGGGATGGATAACGATTGAAAGCGATTAAAACCTTGAGTAAAGGTTGAATGAGAGATTAAGAGACGAGCAACATGAACGCTGAATATGTAAACGATCCTCGTAAATCGTATTCGCGTTGGACGAACGTTCTAAGTATACCCTGGTTGTATGATGTAGACGTTGACGAAGGTAGTAAGTAAGATATGAATTATCGAGAAAGTCGTAACGAATGGTAATAAGAGTGATGAAAGCCGAAGGTGAGTCTGATAAGAATAAATCCTGAGGTATGGCATTTAGTTTCCAGAAAGCCATAAGGAATAAGAATTTAACTTAACGAACATTATATTTTAATAGTTCGGATAAGTTAAGATAAGTTAGGTTGTAGTACAATTGTAACCTTTGATGGTTGACATATGGGAGCTGGGCTAAATAATTCCTTCAGAGAGCGAAGGTATATACGAAATTGGCAACTGATCTAACTCACTGTGATGGTAGTGTAGATGAGACGGGAACTTGTTTGTTGGTTGTTTGTGGGAAACCACTCAGAGTACCATATGGACTACCAGCAGAGAAGCGATGTGTGCTGGGTCCTAGAGAAGTTATAAGAAGAAGATGAAGAACGTTTTGAGTAAGACATCTCCGTATGTTATGAAGCCATAAACCGTTAATGAAAGTTAGTCGCGTAAAATTATATTGCAAGAACGCGAATCCTAAGAAGTAAAATTAAGTAAACCAATGTGTAAGTCAAGTATATGACTAATTGGTGTATGTGTTATTTCCTTATGTGTTATAGGGATTGGAAGCGATTCGCGTAATAAGTTGTAGCGTGCGCGTGAAGGCAAGTTTCTAACTTCATTCATATTTTAAAGAATGCTAGTTTCTTAAACTTCTCAGATGTTGAACTTGAGAAGTTCTGTCTATGTGCGAATGTGCGATATTTGTGCAAGGTGGTAGAACGTATGAGGCCTTGTGCCACAATATGAACACTTCGATGTTTCTATGATATGAACTGTTTTATGATTGAACTATTCAATATGAGAATGTTCTATTTATACATGAACCGTTATTGTTGAGTCAGTGCTATTGATTCTAGCCAGACACAATGTGTATGAAAGAGAGTAGAGAATTAAAGTATTTCAAAGTGAATGTGACTAATGTTTTAAAATGATAGGAATCAAGATTATTCCTATTATTCAAGCTGCTTCATAACCTTTGTTCGGTTATCGAAGTTCCAAAGGAATGTTAAACTCTTAAAGTTATATGTTCAACTGTTATGACTTGCTAGGCAATTCAATGTTCACACTTGCTTTAAATAAAAACATTTTTAGCGAACGATGTTAGAAGAACTTAAGGATCCCATAAGAATCAAGTTGACGGTATCCAGATGAAGTGCCATTCAGAATGTGAATGAACGAAAAGATCAAGTGAAGACTTGTAATGTAGAAAGATGAAAATATTCTCGGAATCCAAATATTTTTGGATATTTTGTCTTTCCTTTACCGATTAACTTTTACGTATTCTTCGAATTTCTGAAAAACTGAAAAACACTTTTTGGTGTCAAGCGTTTTCCTTCACGTTTTCCCCTAACGTAGCTAAACGAATAAAAAGTACATAACAGTACTTTTCGTCATTTTTATTTCGTCCAATTTCTGCACGTTTTTCGAGAAAAACTTTTATCGGCTTACTTAACTTTTCACGATATATTATCGTCAAATCCTTCGACGGAATGTCATTTTGACACACCGAACTCTCGGAAAGGCTTATGTTATGCAAACCCTAACCTTTAGGATTTTGTCAGGTGAATAGTGCATATTTCGTCTTTTTCCCTGGAAATATTTTTGTTCCCGAAAAATTTTTATTTTCGTCTTGCAAATTCTTACTCGTTCAATCTAGCTCGTCAGAATCCTCCCGGTTTATAATCATCCTAGGTTCTAGAACGATTAATAAACACATAGCACATAATATTATTAATAAAAATTCCTTTTATTAATAACTAATTCTTTAAATCTTAATTTCTGGACAATCTGGATTTTCGGGTTGTCACAGAATCAAATAGCATAGACTTCTACAACAATTCGGACATCAATCGAAATATACATATACATATACATATATATATATATATATATTCTCATATCTTAAAGAAATCTCAAAAATCTTTTTATGGTGTCATGATTATGACGTTGTCATACTACATCTCACCATAGTGGGCTGACGATCATATGATCACATCCAACACCAGGTTTCATTTCATTGATGACTCCATCGTTTATCATATCACCCGATACCTATAGTTAAAATGTATTTTGAAATTTAAAAATCATTTTTTTTATCTAGCTGAAACAAACAGTATAGATACGCGAATAATAACACTGTTTAAAAAAAATTCTCTGGTTCACTAATGTGACCCAACATTTTTCAAAAATCAAAAGTACAACCATCGGCACGAAGTCAATAAATTTTGAAAATCTAGCAAAGCTAGAAGATTTGGAAAACTTATATCTCCACTTTCTATACTGATCCATTGCTTAATAATTCTATCTATTTCCATAATCCTCAATTCTTCAATCATAGCTTATCTATACCCCAGTATAGTTCATCAAACTTACTACACATTGGAAGTTCAGGAACTTTCCACAATAATATGAGTTTAAGAACTTATCCTAGTCAGACCATAGGCGTCCATTCGCTGAGGGGTTCAAAACATACCATATTATTGTGAGTCAAAACTTACCATATGCATTAGTTTTAAAAACTACACCTAATCTTAATAATAGCTGACTAATCTTAATAGTTCCTAACTATCAAATATACACATGAGAAAAGAATCACCTTTTCGCCACATATACATTGATAGCGCGACACCAACATTCCAATGATTATCAATGTGATAAACTGAGTGCTAGCACAAAACCCTCGCCCATACAAAGGTTTATACAACTCAGCCATCAAATGAGTCCTTGATTGAAATCCCACCTAACTTTATCCTACTTATAACTTGCTCTTTGCTCGATACGAATTCCTCGTATCACATTATCTATAACTCCTTGTGAGTTTATCTCGTACTATATCATAGTATATTATCTTCATAGCATCAAGCTATAATTATTCAAACATTACAGACCATCTTTCTTTTATAACTTAAACAGATCACGTCGTGATCTTATTGAAAGTAGTATGCACACAAGCCAATCATGTTTGATGATAAAGCATATACTTTGTAACAATCTCATTCATTTATTAATAAAAAGTATTAATTTATTAAAGGCTTTTAATTATCTACATGATGTTGTTTTATAATATGTGATAAACCCATAGTTTTAAGCAATGCTTTTAGAATAATGATGATGATCATTCTAATGAGATCTAAATTCTTAGAAAGCTTAAAACTAAAATAGTTCCCAATCGTTGGATTACTAAATTGGGGATTAGTGAATCCGGATAGATAGGTACATACGTTGCTTGCTCATTGGATGAGGATGACTGATCTTATGATCATTTGTGTGGAGACACTAAAGCAAGTATGTAGGTGCTTATTAGAGAATAAGTTCACTGAACGTGGCTCGCTAAGGAATACCTAATGGAGTTTTACTTGACTTTCAATAGGAATTCCTGTAGTGATAGTAGTACAAGTGATCCTTGGACTTGAGATCATCATAGTATCTTGTGTATGATGAGTTATACTTTGACTTATTCCTTAAGACCTTTAGGGTATATCAAAGGGTATGCTTGGTTATAATAAGTTGTACATGGAGATAATATATGATCAATAAAGAATCTACCACTTCTAGTAAAAGAAGATAAATGTCCTATGTGATTCGATAAATGACAACCCAAAGAGTCCTTGGTTAAAGCGTAATGAAATTAGAAAGGAGTTTCTAATTTGCATTATTTGGAGTTATGTATTTAAGAATCGAAAAACATATAATTAAATAAAATAAGACTTGACAGTAATTCCATGTCTTATATTTAATTGGGACGTTGTATGGTGGAAGGATTGAATTATACGGTAACTATTTACTCAAAGGTTCTTTTATGATTAATGTTGAAATCTATATTATCTGCAAAGTCGTTGATCGCTAGGGAGGCTTATCCATATTGTAGAATAAATATTATTTATTTAAATAAATTAATAGTTTAATTTATTTATTTAAATAAGATTAGAATTGTTCTAATTGATTTATTCACAACCGGTTTAATATGGAGAACCTAAAGGGTCACACCATAAAAGGAAGACTAATTATTTAAGAAGTTAATGGCATAATCGTAATAATAAGTTAAGTATATTTAATTTAATCTATGGTGATAAAATAAATTAAATAACTTAATATTTATTATTTAATATTTTAAAAATATTAAATATAAATTAATAAGAGGAGTCTTATTATTATTATTACTATTATTATTATTATTTAATTCTAAAGGAGTTTGGGAATTAATTAATAAAAGTACTCTCATATATTCCTAATAAGATTGGGAGGTCAATTAATTAAAAGATTTTAATTAATTATTCCTGATAAGATTAGGAGCCTAATTAATTAAAGGAGTTTAATTAATTAAAATAAAACTCAATTCCTTAATTGTTAAGGAGGGTTGCCTACATCTATAAATAAGAGGAGTCTTATTATGGGTGAGGTGGTTGTTGACGTTTTTATAGAATACGTAATGCCAATAGTTGGGAGAGTACACCCTTTTCTATGAGAGATAGAAAAACTAGGGTTTTGCCAAATACCCATCTTCTTGAATCCTTCTTTTTCCTTGGTGGATCACCTCTAGAGACCAAACACTTGGGTGGCTAACGTTGACCAAAGGAAGGAACCAAACCCGGTGGAGTCAAGTTGAACGCGAAAAGGATTGGAGGTGAACTTGTACCTGAGGAAGCTCGAATCTACGTAAGCCAAAGATATACAACTGTAAAACCAATAATCAGCTGTCCATCTTTGCACGTAAGCCGAAGATATACAACTGTAAAACCAATAATCAACAGTCCATCTTTGTACGTAAGCCAAAGATGTAAAACTAATAATCAACAGTCCATCTTTGCACGTAAGCCAGAGATATACAACTGTAAAACCAATAATCAACACTCTATTTTTGCACGTAAACCAAAGATGTAAAACCAATAATCAACAGTCCATCTTTACACGTAAGCCAAAGATACACAACTGTAAAACCAATTATCAACAGTCCATCTTTGCACGTAAGCCAAAGATATACAACTGTAAAACAAATAATCAACAGTCCATCTTGCACGTAAGCCAAAGAAGACTTTTACCACATCATTTGTTTGTAACATTATAGGTCATGATTATACCAATACACAATTATTGGTCATAATCATACCAATCAACAGCTCATCTATGCATTACGGGCCAAAGATGACTTTCACCACAATATAAGCATGAGAATGATGACAATGATATAAAGAATCTATCAAGTCAAATCAAGAATAAACAATAGAGATTTATAATTTAATTTTTCCAGAGTTCAAGAATATCGAAATTGTCAACATGATAATATTTTTGTGGAGTAAAATTCAAGAATGATATTCATGTATCAAAAATAATTTGAACAGAAAAAGAAATCACTTTTGTCATGAATAGTACCCGAATGAATAGTACCATGTCATGCAAAGTACCCTGAATAAATATTACCCCGAGTAAATAGTAATAAATGAATAGTACTTGAATGAAAATTACCCCTAATTAATAGTATCCCGGGCATGAAAAGTATCATAATTGAATAATATTCTGAAAGAATAGCACCCCGCATGAATAGTACTCTGGTATAAATAGTACCTCATAAATGGAAAATACGAAAAAAGACGATATCTCATGACGAGTACAAAAGAAATGATATCTCATACGAGTATAAAAGAATATACGAAACTGCAACTAGATTTTCACCCGTCATGCAGTAATCCACGTAGACAGATCATTTCCACAATTTAATAAAGAATGAATATGAAGGGTCATTCACCATGCATGCGGTAATTCGCATAGACAGATTACTCCCGCATATTAATAAAGAATTAATGAATACGAAGGGTCATTCACCATGCATGCGGTAATTTGCGTAGACAAGTTACTCCCGCGGATTAATAAAGAATAAAAATAAAAGGTCATTCACCATGCATGCGGTAGTCCACATAGACAGGTTACTCCCGCAGATTAAGAAAAAATAGAATAACAACCTTATGAGTATTGAAAGAAAATAACATTCTTTACGAATATGAAAGATTAATACCCCTTACCATAGGAAAAATAACATTCTTTACCATACGAAAATAACATCCCTTACTAATACGAACAATAACATCCCTTACTAATACGAACAATAACATCCCTTACCATACGAAAAATAATGTCCCTTACTAATACGAACAATAACATCCCTTAACATACGTAAAATAATGTCCCTTACCTTAGGAGATTGGATACTGCAATAGTGAAGTAGCAGAATACTCTTCTTCTTTCTTTCTATAGTTTCTCTATCTAGAGTTTCAGTGAATTCATAAGAAATAATAAAGGAATGAGCTTCTATTTATAGGAGAATTGACTAAATAGTAACTAATTCATGAACGATCCAGAATTATTTACTACTAAGACGGTCGGTCCATATTGATTTACTATTAAAACTTAAAGCAACGGTCCATACTGATTTACTATTATAACTTTCAACCAGCGGTCCATATTGATTTACTATTATAAGTTTAAACCAGTGGTCCATATTGATTTACTATTATGACTTCAACTAGTGGTCCATATTGATTTATTATTATAACTTCAATCGACTGTCTGAAAAAATTAGCACATCTCCTCATGGAATAATAAGTCAAACATATAACAAACGCCTTATAACAAATTGTTAGGTTTGTAATATTCATGAACGTAATCAAATTGCATAAAATAAGCGGAAGCATGGAAATTTAGAGTTTTAAAATTTTTCAAACTATATACCCGGATCATCCTTTATGCATAATTATTAATTAAACGAAAAAGATAAAGAACAAGAATCATACCCTTGAAGATTTGAGCTTCTTCAGGTATAAGTTCACCTCCAAATTCTTTCGCGTTCAACTTGAATCCACTAGGTTTGGTTCCTTCCTTTTATCAACGTTAGCCACCCAAATATTTGGCCTCTATAGGTGATCCACCAAGGAAGAAGAAAGATTCAAGAAGATGGGTGTTTGGCAAAACTCTTGTTTTTCTATCTCTCATAGAAAAAGAGCGCACTCTCCAACAATTGGAATCATGTCTATCTTGATATATGATATAAGACTCCTCTTATAAAGATAGCAGTTAACCCTTCTAATCTAATTAGAAAATAGGCTATTATTAATTAATTAAATTTCTTTAATTAATTAAGCTCTCTAATCTTATTAGAGATAATTAACTAAACTCTTTTAAATTAATTTGTCTCCTAATCTTATTATGAATAAATGAGAGTACTTTTATTAATTAATTCCCAAACTCCTTTAGGAATTAAATAATAATAATAGTAATAGTAATAATAAGACTCCTCTTATTAATTTATATTTAATATTTCTAAAATATTTAATAATAAATATAAAGCTATTTAATTTATTCTATCACCATAGATTAAATTAAATATACTTAACTTATTATTACGATTATGCCATTAACTTCTTAAATAATTATTATTCATTTTATGGTGTGACCATTTAGGTTCTCCATATTAAACTGGTTATGATTAAATCAATTAGAACAATTCTAATCTTATTTAAATAAATAAATTAAACTATTAATTTATTTAAATAAATAATATTTATTCTACAATAGGGATAAGCCTCCCCAGCGATCAACGACTTTTCAGATAATATAGATTTCAACATTAATCATAAAAGAACCTTTGAGTAAATAGTTATCGTACAATTCAATCCTTCCACCATACAATGTCCCAATTAAATATAAGACATGAAATTACTGTCAAGTCTTATTTTATTTAATTATATGTATTTCGACTCTTAAATGCACAACTCCAAATAATGCAAATTAGAAACTCCTTTCTAATTTCATTCTGCCTTGGCCAAGGACTACTAGATTGTTATTTATCGAATCACATAGGACATTTCTTTTCTTTTACTAGAAGCGGTAGATTCTTTATTAATCATACATTATCTCAATGTACAACTTATTATACTCAAGCATACCCTTTGATATACCCTAAGGGTCTTAAGGAATAAGTCAAAGTATAACTCATCATACACAAGATACTATGATGATCTCAAGTCCAAGGATCACTTGTACTATTATCACTATAGGAATTCCTATTGACAGGTAAGTAAAACTCCATTAGGTATTCCTTAGCGAGCCATGTTCAGTGAACTTATTCTCTAATAAGCACCTACATACTTGCTTTAGTGTCTCCACACAAATGATCATGAGATCAATCATCCTCATCCAATGAGCAAGCAATGTATATTTCATTGTATACATGATTGTCACTCATGCAATCTCTCTTTTCAGGAGTGTATGGGGACTATTAAGAGAGATATACTCCATGGCTCATCAATATGAGATAACTCTTGGAGTTTGTCATGCTAAACGACTTTAGCATCAAATGAATATACGTTCCTTGGGTTAAGTCGAGCATCCTCATAAATCTATCTATATAGATTTGTATCCCCAATTAAGATACTCTTCCTAAATCATTCATGGAGGAATGTTTAGACAACTTTATCTTTACTGATTGTAGCATTAGTATGTCATTCCTTATCCATAGTATATCAACATATAATATTAGGAATGTCACGGTGCTCCCACTGACCCTTTTGTACACATTAGGTTCATTCTTGTTTGTGATAAAATCAAACTCTTTTGATTTATTTCATCAAAATGAATGTTCCATTTTTGAGAAGCTTGCTTCAATCCATTTCTCTGAGTGTCTACAACTCTTACCTCATCGTATGTAACTAGTTCATCATCTTCTATGATGTGTACCTCATCATCATCATCTATGATGAATCCATACCTCCTAGGTATCTTCGGTACTATTCCAAATTTACGATTCAGTTGTGGTACAATAGGTCTATCTACAGGTTCCTCTTATTTGACTTATAGTGTTTTGTGGTTCTTGACCTCTTCAAGATGTATTATCCTCCCTCTAGCCCCTTCAATGATAAACATCTTTATCTTAGAAGGTAGCGTGTTTTGCAACAAACACATTTTGTTAAGTAGGATTATAGAACATATACCCTAAACTTACTTTAGGATGTCTCACAAATCTGTACTTGTCAAATCTTGTCTCAAACTTATCCTTTGAAATCTTTTTCACATAAGCTGGACAAGCCCTTATCTTAACATTCTTAAGATTAGGAATCCTCCTTGTCTATAACTTTTATAGTCTTGCGGCTGAATTTTGAGATTATCTTTTTCGTAGATATGTAGCCATTTCTAGAACATTATCCCAGAAGGATACTGGAATGTCGGTAAAATCATTATGGATTGCACCATGTCCAACAAGGTATGATTTTTCCTTTCAGATACATCAATCAATTATTGCGTATCAGGAGGCTTCCATTGTGGGAAACCCATTTGAGATGATCTAGAAACTTATTGCACAAGTATTTATTCCTTGATCTATTCAAAGAATCTTAATACTTTGCCAATTTGTTTCACTTCTAAATTCTTTGAACCTTTCAAATAATTCACACTTGTATTTCAGCAAATACACACATTCAACTCTTTGAATGATCATCTCCTTTTCTTATAATAATTTGTTCAATATGCAAAATTATTTTCACGTCATTCAAGTATACAAACTCCATTAAGTAATATTTCAGTTCTATACAAAACATTATTATTATAAATAGAACAATAATTGTTCTTAAATATAATACCAAAGATTTCATTGTCCAACAAAAAAATAGAAATAATGTTTCTAACGAGAACTGAAATATAATAACAACTTATTGACTTAATAGATTTGCCCATAGGCAATGCTAAACTATAAGTTTCTATGGCTAATGCAGCAACCTTTGCTTCATTTTCCACACATAGGATTACTTATCTTTGTTTAGCTTTCTACTTCTGCTTGGTCCCTTTATAAATCTAAATTTATGATAATCAAAGTCGGTATCCAATACCCAAGTAGAACCTTGACTTAAAGAAAATTTTATTTTAAATCATGAACAAAATTGTATTTGAAACCGAAACTTCACTATGCTTCTTCTGGTTACCTTTTATAAGATACTTCTCGCAGTTTCTTTTCCAGTGTCTAGGCTTATTGCAGTGGAAGTAAACTCCTTTGCTATCCGTATAAATTTTGTTTTTATTATCCATTATTTTTGCCCTTTCTATTTACCTTCTTAGAATCGTTCTTCTTTTCAGAATATCCTTTTGCCCCTACCAGTAAGACTTGGTCTTTCTTGGTTGGAAAATGACTCTCAACACTTTTCAACATGTTAAGCAAATCCGTGAGGCTGATATCTAGCTTGTTCATATGAAATATTCACAACAATTGTGAAAAGGAGTCCAGAGTGACTACAAGATTAAATCTTGGCTCAACTCTCCATCCATGACAAAACCTATTATCCTTATTATTCAATCAAATTGATCATGTTAAGGACATTTGTCTGTACTGTACTATCATTGGTCATTCTAGATCGGAAGATCTCCTTAGATATTTGATATCTATCACTCCTACTTTCCTCACCGTCAACTACTTGATGTGCAGGAGAATAGTAGGAGCATCCATAGTTTCTTGGTGACGCTGAAGCTCGTTACTCATGGATGCGAGCATGATGAATTGAGCCAACTGTGCATGATCTTACAACTTTCTAAAAGTAGCAACCTCTTCCTCAAAGGCATTGTATGCAACCATTGCAGGGATAGGCGTATTAAGTACATAAGATAGCTTTTCAGCCATGAGAACTATTCTTAATTTCCTTAACCAATCCGTTTAATTCGGTCCGGTTAAATAGCATCTAATATGCTTCGCAGTGATAGTAATTTAGACAGTGTAAAATTTTATAAATGAATTTGTAATTAATAATATTTTAACATACATTCTTTTATTAATTACCAAAATAAATTAGGTCTTGTTTTAAATTGGTATCTTCCACTATTTTCTTCAAACTATATTACCCTCACTTATATAGTTCAGCAAAATCTAATTAAAGATTTGCTAGTGAAAATAAGGATCTCATTTCAAATGTATATAGTCTTGTGGTGACACAATAAACTATATATAAATAAATATGTAGACAACTCTTGTCAATTACATCAACTATGCAACTCCTTGTATTTTGCCTCTTAGATTATTTTGATCAAGTGGTGGCACATCCGAATCAAAATTATCCAAGTTAAGTCCAACCTAGCACTCCATATATTCAAAAAAGAAAAATATTGTCCTTGTGGTGACACAGCAAAACAACATTGTTCAATTTTCTTTATAAGCATCAAATGTGATAAAATTAACATCTTAAAGAATTAAGATAAGCCTTGTGGTGACACAACAAACTTATAATAATTAATTGATACTCTATTATTTTTATCATGCTAGAAGGCGACGTTCGATATTCCAAATATCTTTGAACGCTTAGGACTTAATATAAAAAATTTGAGGCGTTTGTTATTAATTTGTCTCATCTTGTTTAACGCGCATGCAAATATATATAAAAAATACGCGTCATATTAATTAACATGTGAAGCATGTTTGTATAATATATATATATATATATATATATATATATATATATATATAGTATAAGAATGCACATATAGAATACTATATTCTACTCAGATTGATTATGGACTTTATTCTAGTTTGGTTCACTAGAGCCACCAAGTGAACCAAAAGGTCAAACCTAGAGGTGCAAGAATTAATATTTAAATATAACTATTACATTTAAACCCAGGCTCCATTACAAATGGGTCTTCTAATTGAAGGGTTTCGACACAGAAATGCACAGCGGAAATAGAACAATTTAAACCAAATTCGAAACCCTAAACAGGATCCATGCAAAAATAATTAATTCAGTGGTTAGAAATTATACCGAATATGAAAATGCTTCTGAAATTGATGCGCTCGAATCTCCAACGCAATCCAAACGAATCGCGCCTCTACAGTATCCACACGAACCCCATGAACCGTCAGTAAATGCGAAGAAAATAAAAGGCGTGGTACTAGCCACACCAAAAGGAATGGATTTTAGAACTGCTTTCTCTAATCTCTCTTTAAGAAGCGACTAGGTTATGAAGT
Source organism: Panax ginseng (assembly GCA_020205605.1). NCBI lineage: Eukaryota > Viridiplantae > Streptophyta > Magnoliopsida > Apiales > Araliaceae > Panax > Panax ginseng. The sequence goes on along the minus strand of CM035130.1, from coordinate 87,347,245 downwards.
TATGATCTCACCTAAGTGGCTACTATATCATATATATATATAGTAGTTAAAAGGGAACTAATCAAAACCTAATTTCATAAAATCCGAATATATATATATATATATATATATATATATATATATATATATATATCTTAATGAAGTCTTACTTAATTTATATACATATATACAAATTATCCTTTTAATTTAAATTCGTGATTTAAATACTATTAATCATATTAATATATTTAAATCCTTAAAATTTAAATTAATTCCATTTTAAATTATGTTCTATGTGTGTGACCCTATAGGTTATTATTACGTTGGCAATAATTTTAAAATCATAATATAAAATTATAAACAATGAGCGGCATCTAGTAATGCATCACTGCTACCCAAGTAATAATAAGATCAATGATTCGATGCAACCTTTTCGTGACCAATGTTTTAATGTAATTTAATCCTTTTAACCTTAATATCCTAGATTAAACTCGAGTCATGGAATGTGTCATACTCTTCATAATTTAATCTGAGTTTTCTTGATCAATAAGTAGATTATATGAAACAAATCACTATTTGAGCATGACCATGCATTTCATAGTCCTACTCAATCAAGAGGCCTATGGATATCATCCCTAATATATAGGAGGGTTAAATTCCATCTAGATCACTCATATTTCTCACACGATTCATGATGTACCCAATAATCACCTTTATAGTCCACCCTATTAAAGGTGACATTTGATGATATCAAAGTATATAAATTTCCGTGTAGTAATATAGTGATTTCAGGTCGGAGGACCATTACATCATTGTCACTATGAGAATTTCTAATGACACTTCGCATAATGCTCCACATAGAAATTCTCATGGTGGGTCTGTCTAGTACATCGTTCTCTAACATGTACCTATGCATTGACTTAATATCTCATATATTTATGACCAATGAGATTTGGTCATCAGTCAATCCACATACTAGTCTCAACAATGATACTCGACTAGGGACATTTAAGAACAATGATACTAATTGTAATTATATAATCTCATGTTCAAGTCACATACTTGAAACTATATAATTTGTATCAATATTCTAAGGAATTTTATTATGTTAACAATTATATTACGTAGTAAATAAAATCATAATAAAATCATTTATTTATTCAATCAAATATAATATCAAAATGTTAAGCAATTATATCAAATAATTGGCCTCTAGGGCATAAACTCTAACACTAACGCTCCTTGCTCTTTGATCACTAATTCTTCAAAATTAATTCTAACTATTCCTATTACAAAACTATTTTAAAATAAATCGAAACCTTGATCAGCAGTCAAGGGAAAGTACATAGGTGGAAGATAGAATTTACATTAAGAAAAAATTAGAGAAGATGAGGTACGCAGACCCCATTTAATAAAACACATACATTCATGCATCCAACTAAAATAAAATCCAATCACGTTGGTCAATAGTCTATAATCAATCCCATTTATTATCATACACATCACTATATGCATCAATAAATAACATTCATCTCATAAATAATAAACATATATTCAATATATATTGATATCATTTAATGGGCAAATTTAGTTAGCAAAAAATATATATTTGAATCAAAATAAACTCCTTTATTTTATTCTAAATTTAAATCAAAATAAACCTCTTTTATTTTAATTTATCCAATTTTGAATAAAATAAACTATTTTATTTTAATCAAATTCTTTAATCAAAATAAACTCATTTATTTTGATTAATTATGGAATCAATTTCAAGTAAAAAAAACCTCCTTTATTAAAGGAAACACGGATTCTCTTTCCTATTCAAATATAAATTCTTTTATTTTGAATAATTTGAAATCTTATTTTATATCTAAATAAACTCCTTTATTTAAGGAAATATAGATTCTCTTTTCTATTCACAAATAAACTCATTTATGTTGAATAATATAAAATCTTATTCCATATCTAAATAAACTCCTTTATTTAAGGAAACATAGAATCCAATTTAAACTCTAATTAGTTATCATGGAATCCAATTCTAACTCTAATTAATTAGCATGAAATCCAATTTTAAAATTAAAATAAACTTTTTATTTTAAGATTAAAATAAACCTTTTATTTTAAGATTAAAATAAACTTTTATTTTAATCATCATAAAATAATTAAGAATATATATATATATATATATATATATATATATATATTATTCATATTAACCTAACACCTAACATGTATAACAAAAATTATCCTACACATTAACCAAAATAATAAATAACAAATATAATTAATAAATAATATTATTCATATTAATTTATATTTAATATTTCCAAAATATTAAATAATAAATATAAAACTATTTAATTTATTCTATCACCATAGATTAAATTAAATATACTTAACTTATTATTATGATTATGCCATTAACTTCTTAAATAATTATTATTCCTTTTATGGTGTGACCCTTTAGGTTCTCCATATTAAACTGGTTGTGAATAAATCAATTAGAACAATTCTAATCTTATTTAAATAAATAAATTAAACTATTAATTTATTTAAATAAATAATATTTATTCTACAATAGGGATAAGCCTCTCTAGTGATTAATAACTTTCTAGATAATATAGATTTCAACATTAATCATAAAAGAACCTTTGAGTAAATAGTTACCGTACAATTCAATCCTTCCACCATACAATGTTCCAATTAAATATAAGACATGGAATTACTGTCAAGTCTTATTTTATTTAATTATATGTATTTTGACTCTTAAATGCACAACTCCAAATAATGCAAATTAGAAACTCCTTTCTAATTTCATTCTGCCTTGGCCAAGGACTACTGGATTGTTATTTATCGAATCACATAGGATATTTCTTTTCTTTTACTAGAAGTGGTAGATTCTTTATTGATCATACATTATCTCAATGTATAACTTATTATACCAAAGCATACCCTTTGATATACCCTAAGGGTCTTAAGGAATAAGTCAAAGTATAACTCATCATACACAAGATACTATCATGATCTCAAGTCCAAGGATCACTTGTACTACTATCACTACAAGAATTCCTATTGACAGGCAAGTAAAACTCCATTAGATATTCCTTAGCGAGCCACGTTCAGTGAACTTATTCTCTAATAAGCACCTATATACTTGCTTTAGTGTCTCCACACAAATGATCATGAGATCAGTCATCCTCATCAAATGAGCAAGCAACGTATGTACCAATCTATCTGGATTCATTAATCCCCAATTTAGTAATCCAACGATTGGGAACTATTTTAGTTTTAAGCTTTCTAAGAATTTAGATCTCATTAGAATGATCATCATCATTATTCTAAAATCATTTCTTAAAACTATGGGTTTATCACATATTATAAAATAACATCATGTAGATAATTAAAAGCCTTTAATAAATTAATACTTTTTTATTAATAAATGAATAAGATTGTTATAAAGTGTGTGCTTTATCATCAAACATGATTGGCTTGTGTGCATACTACTTTCAATCTCCCACTTTCACTAAAGCCAATCGTCACGGTATCTCATACCCTTCTTCTCTAAGTGACGATTATCCTGCTGTTGGATAAGCTTTAGTTAATGGATATGTAATGTTGTTCTTGAGATTCCATTATCTCTATAGTGATTTCCCATCTTTCAATGATTCCTATAATCAAATGAAAGTTCCACAACACATGTTTAGATCCAAGATGAGACTTAGGAACTATTCCTAGTTCTTGGAATGAAGTTTTCATCCAAATAATCAACTTGCAGCTTTATTTATAGCTATATACTTTGTCTTTATCACTAAACCAACAACTTTTCGCTGTTTGAAACCTTTCCAATTCACTACACCACTGTTCAAGGTAACCCTTTACCTTAAAGTGGATTTTCTGTCATCTTGGTATATCAAAAAAACTTGAATCTGTTAAGCCCTCTAGTTTTAATTTAGACCCACCATAAATTTTAATCACATCCTTAGTGCCGGTTAAGTACTTTAAGATATTTTTCACTGTCTTACAGTGATCTCTCCAGAATATGACCGATCATCATCAGGTCTCGTATATTTCATTGTATACATAATTGTCACTCATGCGATCTCTCTTTTCAGGAGTGTATGGGGACTATTAAGAGAGATATACTCCATGGCTCATTAATATGAGACAACTCTTATAGTTTGTCATGCTAAACGACTTTAGCATCAAATGAATATACGTTCCTTGGGTTAAGTCGAGTATCCTCTTAAATCTATCTATATAGATTTGTATTCCCAATTAAGATATTTTATGACCACTTGCTTACTTCACAAAATTTTCAAATATTACCCTTAACTTCAACCTTTTATCAATTTAACCATTTACTGAATAGAAAAATTGAATACTTTTATTTCATAAAATTTGCAGTCTTACAGCTTGGCTTTACCTTTTTCTCAGCAAGCTTCATACCCTTCGTTGAACATATATGTTATCTCCTCATCTATCTCGGGAGACTTACGGAATTCATTGACAATCTAAAGCTTTAGCTCCTTGGTCAGAGGTGGTCCCAATGCTTTGTAGTTGTTGAATTCTTTTGCCAAGGATATACATGTTTGGAAATTCTTTCAGTCTATTTGCTCAGGTCTGAGTTTTGGCAAACAAGTATCAGGTTGTTATGCTTTAGCTTCTTGTTATCTCGTATTACCACCTCGCTTTTCTCAAAGGTGGTCTTCTGGCGAATTATGGCTTCGGCGACTTCTTCTTTCAGTTTGACATGTTCTTTTTTGAGGATTTCATAGGCGAATATCGTGCTCTGGTGTTCGTTTCTTTCTTTTTCTAGTGTAGCTTTTAGCAACGCGTTATCCCTTTTGAGTTAGTCCTCTTAGGCCTCAAGTTCTTTCCATCACCGAAGGATACATCCCCAGACAGCTTTGGCTTGAAGGGAATTATGTAAGAATGAGAATAAATAAGGGAAAATTATAGGGAAAGAGGGGTAAAGATAAGCTTACTCTGCCCTAGTGCATGATTTCGGCGACAACCAGGCCGGTGGTAGATATGTTTTTAAGTCTATCTTCATCGGCGGGGAGGACGAAGTGGTCGTGTAGCTCAAGTGGGTAGTCATCAGGGTTTTGATAAGTAGATTTTATACCTACTTATCTGGTATCTTTTACTTGAATTAGTTGCTTATATTCATGTGTCTTAGTTACTTTTCATGCATTTTGTGTTCATTTTGTAGGTTATATGTTTGGGAGCGGTGTGAGGGACTATTGGTAAGGAAAAGCAAGGAAATCGCAAAGAATTGGTAGGAAAACGCAAAGAAAAGCAATTCGGACATCATTTGGGCTTTCATGTTCATTTTATATTCTTGTCTTGGAACTTAGACTATATTGTAGAGCTTCTTCTTAGCTTTTTGGAACATCTTGAATCATTCCAATCGGAGTTCGGATGCAAGAGTTATGACATTTGTACCAACGGACGTCGAACGTCACTGTTTCGGGTGGTCATTTACATAGCAGCCACTTCAGAGCCACTTTCAACATTTCTCTAATCCTTATTTCGAAAGCCTCAATGCATGAAAGTTGTAGATCTATGTCTCCTCCTTCAGGAACATCTTTAATCATCGAAATCGGAGTTCGGACGAAGAAGTTATGGGTATTTTCCCAAAGGACGTCGAAGCAGAAAATTTCCGGAAAATGGCCCAGCGCCGGGGCGTCCAAACAAGGCCTATGCCCAGCGCCGAGGCGCTAGGAGGCAGTGTGCCAGCGCCGGGACGCTGGGGAAGAGTTTGGTCAAGCTTGGACGCGTTTTGGGATGAATTTTGACACTTTTTTTTACTCCAAATAGGATTGGGTTTGTTCCGAAGCTAAAAATTGCACTTGTAACCTATAAATACGTGATGTAAGGCATAAAATAAAGGGGGATTAGAGAGGGAGAGAGCATTTCATTAGATTAGATTAGAGTAAATTAGATCAAAACCCTAGTTCTAATGAGTTTTGGAGATTGAAGCAACTTGGAGACCATTGAATATTCAAAGTAGGAGCAAGGAGGGAGCGTCAAATATACAGACAATAGTTTCTATCTTCTTATCTTCTTCTATCTTTGTCTTTTAATGATTATTCAATTATGGATTCTTAGTTTTAATTCAATAATCATGAACTAATTCTTTGTTTGAGATTATAATGGATCTTATTGTGTAGTTTATTTTAATATGCTTCGCTATTAATTATTATGTTCTATCGTGAGGATTGTCTATTATGATTTCGACTTAATTGCTTAATTGCCTAGCTAACAATTACCGTGATAATTTATATGAACTCGAGAGATGAAGTATTGATTTAGATCTTATCATGATAGCATGTGTTTGTGATTTCTGTATAGATAGAATTCATGATTCGTGTTTAGGATAGAGATATGTCTTTACGCCATATTTAATCTTATAGAGAACTTGTGCTTTAAAACCTTTTTAATTGTAATTCACATAGAGATATAGTGGATTAGTTAATTAGGGTGTCTTGCTTAATTCTATCAATTGTGGATTTAAGTAAGTATGGGTATTATGCATCGAGAGGTAGTTTTATCTGCTTTAGTGTTCTTGATTAACAATTCAGGATAGAAAATAATTGATGAGAAGTGTGTTAATTTAAATGAAGCAATAAGTGAAGTTATTATCTTAAATCTCCATAATCTGATTTTTTATTAGTTGTAATTAGAATTAGTTTAATTAAGTAATTTACTTTATAACATTAAATTGATTGTTTAAATAAAATTAGTTTGGTTAAGAGTTAGTATTTGGTAATTTGTATGAATATTTCCTCGTGGGAACGATACTCTACTTTCACTGTATTACTTGTTGACCACGTATACTTGCGTGTTGTGCGTAATTAGATTTTACCCAACAAGTTTTTGGCGCCGTTGCCGGGGAATTAATTTAATAATTATTTACCAATATTAATTTTAATCAAATTAGTCTTAATTTAAATATTTTTATTTTTATTTTTAATTCTCTTCCTATATTTCTCTCTTTTCAGGTACCATGGATGACTTTGTGTATCAATGGCCATACACGAACATGACTCAACCAAGGGAAACAAGGATTGATGGACTTAATGCATTTTCCACAATATCAGCACAGATTGAAGAACTTTTGAGGATGTTGGACGTTATTATAGCCCAAAGGAGTCGAAGGATGGCAGTTACGTGTAACTATTGTGCTGGCAACCATCAAAGTCATCAATGCACCGTCAGTTTTGAACCGGTACAATATAGTGGTGATTACCTCAACAACTATGTTGATCCCAGTTATCATCAAGTTTGGGGGTATCACCCGGATTCTTCATGGAGCTATAATTATCAAGATCAATACTCTACTCCAAATCCAATATACACGCCGGAATTCTCATATCAACCTCCATTAAAAGAAGAAAAGTCAAAGTTAGAGGAATTACTGTCAAAGGTCATAGCAAACCAAGAGGAAAGGATAATGAGTCGAGAAATATCGAGCCACAATTTTCAGCACCAGATGGAACAACTCATCACCACTTCAACTCATGGTCCTCAATACATGGATTCCAAAACTGAGACAGATAATTCGAGATTGGAGGAATTATTGACTAAGTTCATAGCATCAAATGAGGAGAGAAGGATTAATCAAGAGAAGTCAATTCAGAATCTTCAAAATAAGATAGATCAAATGACAAAAGTCGTAAGCAACCTTCCTCCAAACACTTGGCTTTATGACATGGATGACGAAATTGACGGAGAACCCGAACCGAATCTGCGACTGGATGAGCTACAAGATATCGAAAGTGTGGAGACAATTAGGAATAATGAAATATAGGTCGATGAAGATCTAAATTCCAAAGAAAACGAACCGATTCTGTTAGTTCCTCAAGTGCCTTCTCCACCAAAGATCAAGAATTCAGTCAGATTTGCAAAACCTTGCCTGCTAAGTAGTAATGTTGTCGGTGAAGCTCTTTATGACATAAGAGCGAGTGCAATAATGAAGCCGTGGTGGGACAAGAAAGAGAATATAGACAAAGAGCCCATTGTGTTTAACACATTTCCATGCCCAAATATGATCACAAACACAATGGAGATAGCACCTAGTTATTTGCCCTTCTTCATGGAGATTATACCGAGTCAGAGCATGTTAGGTGACTTTGATGTTATGGCCATCACTTGTGGGAACCTCCCAAAGGATTATTTGCTACTGATGGATGGAGGATTCCTCAATTACCGAAGAGGAATTGGATAGCGTTGACCAGACAAAGTCAGCCGAAAGATCAGTAAATCAATGTTACCGAGGGGAGGCAACCCAGGAATTTTATATATATATATTTATATGCTTTCCTAGTTTATTTAGTAGATAGGAATTACGTTATATTCCAAAGTACTATTCTAATCCATGTTGTCTCTCTTCATTGCAGGTATTAGAGGTTCAATGGATAGGAAAATGATCGTCGCCGCCATCGCCACCATCACCTCACGCTTAGCTGATTACAGGGAAGTTCTCTTCTACTTACCGCTATATTCTTACAATGAGGACATTGTAATTGTTAAGTTTGGGGGAGTTTAGTTTAGTTCTTTATTGCATGTTTAGTTTTATGTTTATGTTATGTTATTTTGCATATGTTGTTAATTAGTTTAGGTTCATTATTAAAAAAAAATTCAAAAATAATAGTTAGTTACTATGTTCATCTTGCATGATTCCAGCTGTTAGATAGTTCAGTTTATTTTGGCCAATGATGAGATTGGAATTGAGTAGACAAGTATAGTACTAATTATTAGAGCTTAGATGTGATTTCTTGTTATGAATTGAATCTTTTCCTGTTTGAAATTGGTATAATCAAGGTTAGCACATTAGAAACAACTTTGTTGACTGATTAAGTTTAAATTGATACATAATGGACTTCTTAAGGATAATATTAGTTTGAATGAATGAAAGACATGAATAGGCGGAGATGGCTAAATTTAGACAAAAACTTAAGTTTGGGGGAAAATTTTGGGATATATAAGCTTCAAAAAAAATATGATGAAAAGAATACCGTGGCTAATTTTGTTTCGGGGCCTTTGTTACTTGAGCAAGTACGCCCGATGGAGTGTCTTTACTGTAACGCCCCAGAAAATCAAACTTTTTGTAAATACTTTTAATAATGAATAAAATAATATTATTTATTATTATTACGAGTTGATAAGGTGAATGTTGTTCTATAACCTAGAAACGTTGGAATGTCGTAGTATTTTAACTATGTGAATGAATTAAAGTGTTTGAATTTCTAAGACAAAAATAAAAGCTTTCCGAGAAATTTTCTGAAAAACACTATTCATCAATTTCTGCTCGGAAATTATTTTTGAACTTCCGAGAAATACGTAATGTTATAATATCAAGGTGAGATGGATTATGTAATAATAATCTAAGTATGAAAAATGCAATATTTCGCATGCGGACATATTTGGAGAACGTTAGGAATATTAAGCGTTAAGAAGGAATTATAATGATCGCATGATGCATATGCATTGTGCGAGGTATTGAATGCAAGTATAATACAAAGTATTATACAAGTATGTATGGAGAATAGAATAACGTATATTACGAATTAGTATACGAGCTAGAATACAAGAATTATACGTAGAGTATATATGTTAAGATTCTTAATTAAATGGAATGGACTTATAGGATTATTAACATATTGGTAGAAGTCTAATAGGAAGTGATATGTAAGCCCAAGTGTTTGTTAATCATGAGTCCAAGCTAATGTAATGCAAGCCCAACAAGAAATAAGCTAGATTATTAAGCAAGCCCAATGGGTTAGCCATGATCCATGGAGCAAACCAAGAGTGATATGGGTAGACTTGATGGGCAAGAACTTTATGTGATGATCAAGCATAAGACAAGTGTTATGTTGAGCAAGAAAAAGAAGTGGCTAGCAAGTTTACTTAGTTGTAAAGCAATGAATAGTAAGGAGGTGGAATTAAGGAGGTGGAGGGCCTAAATGATTATTCTACCCTCACTTTGCCAAGCCTATAAATAGAGAGCTCACAATTCATTTGTTGCTTGTCTAATTTCATTCAACTTCTATCAAAGATAAAGTGCTTAAGTGTTAGAGAGAATAAGTCATTCATCCTTTGCTAGATTTTCCAAAGAGAAGAGAAGTAATAGTCTTCAAGGGTAAGACTCTAGTATAATATATCTTTTATCTCTATCATTGCAGGGTGATAAGAGAAGTGTGATTATATGTTAAGAACATATAAGAAGTGATTAATGAATGAACGTAAGCCGATTAAGATGTGAATAAGCAACTAGAACCTAAATAAGTTGAATAACTTATGATGAACTTGTCATATGATAGTCATATGATGTTAGTATGCTCAATATGGTATGAGAACATTGATTGATGGAGTTAAGTTCATATTAAGTCATAAACAAGGAAATTTATAGTTTATAAGTTAAATAAGTCATTAACTTATGAGAATAAGTCAAAACTTACTTTGATAATAAGTTGATGTAATAAGTAACTTAAAATGTTGGTATGATGATTAAAATCCATTTAGGATGATAATCAAAACATTAGTAATGAGGTTTCGCCAGAATTCACACGATTGGACGGTAATCGTCGAATTCGTGAAATTCTCAGAATGGAAGTCGTATTTTGTGTTTGAACTCGGAAACATTGGTTTTCGATGGAGATAAGTCATATTTGGCATTATAGAGTTGCAGACTCAAAAATGACCAGATTCCGACTTAGAACGAAGAAACGAGCATTGAACGTTCATGAACGTTTATCGTTTTCGTTAAAAATGAACTACTAGGTGAAATTTTAGCAAACGAAGTTGAATAGATAAAATTCTTGCATGAACGCATAGAGTATGTAAATTGTGAACCGTAGGCTTTTGAACAAGCCAATTCGGACTTATAACGAAGAAGTTATGCGTTCGGGAGTTTCATAAAAAATTTTAAAAGCTGTAAATTTTCTAAGGCACAGAGTTGGCGCGTAGGCGCCAACCCCAAACAAATGATGGTACTGCATTGTATTTGGACACGATGTCTAAACCTCATCGAACTTTCGTACATGACATGACATGTAGAAAGCAAGGACTCATGGCATGAGACCGAGTCCTGTCTGTACCTCATTGTTAACTCATGCATACAGTCACGGCTTAAAGAGAAAAGGGTGAATGCCAGCTTGACCAACCCTAGGGTTTGGACAAGAATGAAGGTTTACAAGTATAACATGAGCGATAACTTCAATAATAATAAAGCGAGGAACTTAATAAGGTATGGTAAGCTATTGTTAAACCTTATTTATGTTGTTTAAAGGTTGAAGATAAGTAATCAATCATGAATGTAACGAAAAACCGGAACCAATAATAACAAATCTAAGTCAGGATTAGATTGAGATGAAGGGTAAGATATGGTAATATACCTGCTTGATTATATATGACCTAATGTGGTATGTTATATGATCATGTATTGTAGAGACTTAGAGACTTAAAGTATACGTGTGATAAGCGATAAGTAGAGCGCTAAAGGCAAGTATTCTAACCCTTGTTTCGATTCGATGCTGGACAAGCTTTGAAATTCATGTATTCTTTCGCATGAAGTCTTGTATGAGGAAGTCAAAAGCCAATTCTTTCGGCTAGACTTATGTTATGATTCTATCATGTATGTTTAATGTTTACCGAGTTATATTGGTGTGGTTTTCAAACGAAGACTAAGTATGTTAAAATGTTTTTTTCGTTTAACGACAGGCACGTGAGGTTGCCACAACTTAAACGTATACACGTTTAATGACTGTAGTGTTGATCAACATAGAGTACTATAGGTTGATCACCTGAGGCGTGCTTTCGTAAGTAATGTCGGACTTACGGACTTAGTGTGGGATGTCCTTTTCAAAAGAACTTATAAAATGCTCAAGGTCTTGGGGTAGGAATGGATGTTTTCTTGAATATTGTTATTGTAAAAGCGTTTTGAATGAAAAAAGAAGTGCTATTTTGAATTATCGATAGTACTTACGTAACTATTGTTCGATTATTGAAGATATTCGAGTTCTATGTTTCAAGCATGTTGTTTATTAGAATTGTAGTACTTACTTTGAGCTAGTCATGCTCACTCTTGCTTGAACCATATGAACACTGACTAAGACGAAGCGACGGAAGGCTACGGCAAAGAAAAGGGCAAGGCAAAGACGAACCCTTAAATTACTTATGTAATAGTATAGGTGAATGTTTGTAATATATTGAATATTATGACAAGAACAGATGTATGGGTTATAAAGAACCTGGGGAAATGTAATATTATTTTGAATATATAGAAGACATATCCGTTCTTTTGAGACTTTTCAATTGAATATATATGTGAATGGTAGTACCGTGTAGCACCATCTGTCGGGTTAGAAGATACCCGGATTTGGGGGCGTCATAGGTTGGTATCAAAGCAATAGATTATAAAACTTAAGGGGGGATTAAAAACCTTAAGTCATAACCTTAAGAGAAGTCAAAGAAGTAAAAGAAGAAAATAACCTTATAAAAATGCATTATGATTATGTTATGTGTTTTTATTATTCTACTAACGTGTACTAATCAACTTAATTGTTTATGTAGATGTCATGAGTAAATGGGATGCAGTTAGATGTACAAGCTGTTAGTGAAGAGTCGGTGAACCAAATAGAGGTTATACCGAACCCCATAGCGGCAGAACCAGAGATAGTTGTCATTGAGTCCGGAGACTCAGAGGATCCTGACCTAATGTCAGTATTCGATGGTATGATGGAGGAAGAGGTGGAGGTAGTGTCCTTCAACCCGGTAGCAATAGCAGCAGAGATGGCCCCGGGGTAGTCATTGATGTCGTTGTTCATGTCGGTATTGGATAGAAATATCCATTACTGTCAAGAGGTCAAGGAGTTGAAGGCAGAGCTCCAAGCTGTCATAGAGGACAAGACTGATGTGGAGTCCATGTGGGAGCAAGAGCACGATGAAAGGGTTTTGGCCAAGGACAAGGTCCATGAGCTGAAATATGAGGTCTTTGAGCTAAAGGAGGAGCTAAAGACCAAACGTCAGAAGATAGGGAGAATGTCCTATATTCATAGGAGTTCTCACACAGATTTCCAGCAGCAGGTAGCTAGTTATCCTGTAGAGGTGGGGCAGACGCGGCATACTATCAGTCGTGATATCATTGTCGGTCTTGCCAAGGCAGATTTTGAGAATGCCTTAAGGCAAATGTAATCTAGTAGTAACTAGAGTAGTTTAAGTATGTAAATATTTTGTACTTAGTAGTGACGTAAAGCCCTCTTTTGTATAACGAAGGGTAGTCTTTTGTAAATCCCAATTTTTGGAAAGCAATAGCGGGAAAGTAATGTAATCAGCTTAGGCTGTGTAATGTAACCAATGTAGTATTATACTACAAAGAATGAATGAATATAAGCCTCTTTATGGAAAATAATGAGTAATGGGTGTTAAAGTTATTATTTAATATCGAATAATAACTAATAAAGAAAGGAATAATAACGAAATGTGTTGTTTATTGTATCAGCAAAATGCCGCCAAGAAGAGTGCAACGTAACCAAGGAGCTAATGTGAATCAACCGGAGGGAGGTCCGGTTAACCTGATGCAGGAGTTTGTTAATTTATTAACAGCTGTCTTTAATAGAACAGGGGCTAATATCCCCGTAAATCCAGGAGTAGCACGAGCTACTACCTTTAAGGATTTTAAGAGTGTGGGTCTACCGGAGTTCAAAGGAACTACGGACCCTATTGAAGCCCAAACGTGGGTAAAAGAAATCGAAAAGGCATTTATGATAGCAAATGTCGACGAGGCCCAAAAGGTTTCCTTTGCAACCTATATGATGAAGGGAGAGGCCAACTTTTGGTGGGAAGCCAATCAGGCTAGGGCCGGGATACCAAATCTGACATGGGAGAGGTTCAAGGAGATATTCTTTGAGAACTACTTTCCTACGAGCATGCAGGGAAGGATGGAGATACGGTTTCTCGAGTTGAAACAAGGGAACATTTTGGTTCCCCAATACGCCGCCAAGTTCAATGAACTGGCAAGGATCGCTCCACACCAAGTGGATACCGAGGTTAGGAAGGCGCGTGGTTCGAGCAGGGTTTGAAACCCTAGCTCTATAACCGTATTTCGGTGTTTTAAAGTACTTCATTTGGAACCATTTTAAAGAACGCGATAATCACCGAAGGTGGTAGTGAGGCTCTGAGTCAATACCACAAGGACAAGAAGAGCAAGGGGAAAGTGGATGGGGGAGTAAAGGTTGAAGGAGCTAGCAGTAGTGGCGAGGGACAGAAGAGGAAGGTGTTTAGCTCTGGGAATACCGGAGTGAAGCAAGGAGACCCAAAGAGGAGGATGGAGGCCTGCAAGAGACTGTGGGAAGACTCACTTAGGAGTGCATCTCAAGGGAAAAGTGTGTTATTACAACCGTGGGATGGGAGGGGCATATTGCGCCTAACTTTCCAAGTCCAAAGAAGAATCACGGATGCTTTGTGTGTGGATCAACTGACCACATGGCAAAGAACTGCCCGAAGAAGGGGACGGACGGGAACCGGGGCACTAATGGCGGTAAATTAGCTATTAGTGGTCCAGCACAGCCGGGTAGGCCGATGGGCCGTACCTTTAACATGATAGTCCAAGATGCAGTTGCATCAGGGGACGTTGTCGCAGGTATTATTCCGATCAACGACATAAATGCTTACGTGTTGTTTGATTCGGGTGCTACTTATTCGTTTATAGCATGCGATTTTGCTAGACGATTAGGATTATTTCTCGAAAAGTTGCCTATACCTTTAAATATTAAGGTAGAAAACGAAGAAATAATTCTTGTTGAAGATGTTCATAGGAGTTGTTGCGTAGATATACGGGGTTGTAAATTATCGGTGGATTTGATACTGATAAAGTTAGGAGAATTCGACGTAATTCTCGGAATGGATTGGTTAGTTAACCATGGGGCAATTATAGATTGTCAGAAGATATGTGTGAACATTAAAACGTTAAAACAACCTTAAGTAGTATTTTACGGGAATAGATTATCGGGACGTTCGTGTTGTCTAACCATGACACAAACGAGGAAATTATTGAGGAAGGGGTGTGTAGGTTATCTGTGTCATGTTGTTGATACCTAGAGAGTGGTAGGAACCATGGAACAAATACCTATAGTGAGAGAATTCGTCAATGTATTTCCGAGTGAATTGTCGGGTCTTCCGCCGAGTAGGGAGACAGAGTTTGTAATAGACATCGTGCCAGGAGCGGCACTAGTTTCCAAGGCACCGTATCGTATAGCGCCAGTGGAGATGAAGGAGTTGATGGTGCAGTTACAAGAACTGTTGGACAGGAAGTACATTCAACCGAAAGTGTTTTGCTGTGGGGAGCATCGGTACTATTTGTCAAGAAGAAGGACGGATCGTTAAGACTTTGTATCGACTACCGAGAGTTGAACAAGTTAACGATAAAGAATAAATACACATTGCCCAGGATTGATGATCTCTTTGATCAGTTGAAAGGGGCTAAGTATTTTTCTAAAATAGATTTAAGAACGGGGTATCACCAGTTGAAGGTTAGGAAGGAGGATGTACCAAAGACAGCATTCAGGACTCGTTATGGTTATTATGAGTTTCTGGTGATGTCTTTTGGGTTGACTAATGCACCAGCTGCATTTATGGATATGATGAACAGAGTGTTCAAACAATATTTGGACAAGTTCGTCGTGGTGTTTATCGATGATATTCTAGTCTATTCTAAGACGCCAGAAGATCATGTTGAACACCTAAGATTAGTGTTGGAGACACTAAGGAAGGAGAAGTTGTATGCGAAATTCACTAAGTGTGAATTTTGGTTAGAGAATGTACAATTTTTAGGTCATGTCATTGATTATGAGGGGATTTCAGTAGATCCAGCGAAGGTGGAAGCTGTGATGAATTGGGAACAACTGAAAACACCGACTGAGGTGCGGAGTTTCCTAGGGTTAGCGGGTTACTATCGAAGATTCATCTAGGATTTTTCGAAGATAGCTACTCCGTTGACTAACTTGACAAGGAAGACGGTGAAATACGCGTGGACTGATAAGTGTGAGGATAGTTTTCAAGAATTGAAGAAGAGATTGAGTGAAGCACCTGTTTTGTCATTGCTCGATGACACAGGAAATTTTGTAGTTTATAGCGATGCTTCGCATAAAGGACTAGGTTGCGTGCTCATGCAGCATGGCAAGGTCATTGCGTATGCATCTAGGCAATTGAAGGATTATGAGAAAGTTTATCCTACTCATGATTTGGAACTGGCCGCAGTAGTTTTTGCTCTAAAGATATGGAGATATTATTTTTATGGAGAAAAATGTGAGATATACACGGACCACAAGAGTCTAAAATATATCTTTACACAGAAGGAGTTGAACATGAGGCAAAGGAGATGGCTGGAGTTGATAAAGGATTATGACTGTGAAATCCTGTATCACCCTGGAAAAGCCAATGTAGTTGTCGACGCCTTAAGTAGGAAGGGTCGGGAAAAGTTATCTTTGTTAACGGCTCAAACTGAGTTAATAACAGAGATGGCTAGGATGGAATTGGAAGTGAAACTGCCAAATGAAGTAGGACAAATACTGTTTGCGATGGAGATGCAATCTACCATTGTAGAGAGAGTTAAGGAGGTGCAACTCAAAACTGATGAGTGTGACCGGATAAAGGAGCGGCTAGCCAAAGAAGAAGATATCCAGTTTAGTCTTGATAATGAGGGATTATTGAGATTTGAAAGAAGAATTTGGGTTCTGAATGAGACGGAATTAAAGGAGCAGGTGTTACAAGAGGCTCATAGTTCAAGATTTTCGATTCATCCTGGTAGCACTAAGATGTATCAAGATCTTCAACAGAGTTTATGGTGGCCGAACATGAAGAGAGAAATAGCTGAGTATGTGAGTAGGTGATTGACTTGTCAGAGAGTTAAAGCTGAACATCAACGACCAAGTGGCTTGTTACAGTCATTGGAAATTCCGGAGTGGAAGTAGGAGAATATCACGATGGATTTTGTGGTGGGACTTTCGACTATATCGAAGGGGTATGATGCGATTTGGGTAATAGTGGATCGATTGACGAAGTCAGCTCACTTTTTGCCAATAAGGGTTAAGTATAACTTAGACCAGTTAGCTAGACTTTATATTAAGGAAATAATTTCCAGACATGGAGTACCAATATCGATTGTGTCAGATCGTGATCCACGATTCACATCAAACTTTTGGAGGAGTCTACAAGAGCAGTTGGGAACGCAGTTGAAGCTAAGTACGGCGTATCATCCACAAACTGATGGACAGAGCGAGAGAATAATTCTGACGTTAGAAGATATGCTAAGATCTTGCGTCATGGATTTCAAGGGTAGTTGGGATGATCATCTACCATTAGTAGAGTTTGCGTATAACAATAGTTTTTATGCGAGCATAGGTATGCCGCCTTATGAAGCTTTGTATGGGAGGAAATATAGAAGACCACTGTATTGGGATGAGGTAAGAGAACGCCGAATGCTAGGGCCAGAATTGGTGCAGCAAACAGTGGACATTGTCAAGATGATACAAATGCGTCTTCTAGCAGCTCAAGACAGACAGAAGAAGTTTACGGATTCGCATCGAGGAAATAGAGAATTTAAAGTAGGCTCTTACGTATTTCTGAAGGTATCTCCCTAGAAAGGAAAGATACGCTTTGGAAAGAAGGGGAAGCTAAGTCCGAGGTTTATAGGACCTTTTGAGGTATTAAAATAGGTAGATGAGGTAGCTTATATGATAGCATTACCACCAGACCTAGAACGAATACATAATGTGTTTCACGTATCTTTGTTACGTCCTTATAAGCCAGATTATAGGCACGTGATAGAATATGAGCCTATTCATATCAAGAAGGACTTAACGTACGAAGAAACGCCGATTCAAATTGTTGATAGAAAAGAACAAGTTCTGCGGAATAAAGTCATACCTTCCGTAAAGGTGATATGGAAGAACCACGATGCAGAAGAAGCAATGTGGGAATTGGAAGAAAAGATGAAAAAGAATTACCCTCATTTGTTTTTGTAATTTCTTTTATATATATAGCGAGATTCTGGGGACAGAATCCTTATAAGGGGGAGAGAGTGTAACACCCCAGAAAATCGAACTTTTTGTAAATACTTTTAATAATTAATAAAATAATATTATTTATTATTATTACGAGTTGATAAGGTGAATGTTGTTCTATAACCTAGAAACGTCGAAATGTCGTACTATTTTAACTATGTGAATGAATTAAAGTGTTTGAATTTCTAAGATGAAAATAAAAGCTTTCTGAGAAATTTTCTAAAAAACACTATTCATCGATTTTCGCTCGGAAATTATTTTTGAACTTCCGAGAAATACGTAATGTTATAATATCAAGGTGAGATGGATTATGTAATAATAATCTAAGTATGGAAAACGCAATATTTCGCATGCGGACGTATTTGGAGAATGTTAGGAATATTAAGTGTTAAGAAGGAATTATAATGATTGTATGATGCGTATGCATTGTGCGAGGTATTGAATGCAAGTATAATACAAAGTATTATACAAGTATGTATGGAGAATAGAATAACGTATATTACGAATTAGTATACGAGCTAGAATACAAGAATTATACGTAGAGTATATATGTTAAGATTCTTAATTAAATGGAATGGACGTGTAGGATTATTAACATATTGGTAGAAGTCCAATAGGAAGTGATATGCAAGCCCAAGTGTTTGTTAATCATGAGTCCAAGCTAATGTAATGCAAGCCCAACAAGAAATAAGCTAGATTATTAAGCAAGCCCAATGGGTTAGCCATGATCCATGGAGAAAACCAAGAGTGATATGGGTAGACTTGATGTGCAAGAACTTTATGTGATGATCAAGCATAAGATAAGTGTTGTGTTAAGCAAGAAAAAAAAGTGGCTAGCAAGTTTACTTAGTTGTAAAGCAATGAATAGTAAGGAGGTGGAATTAAGGAGGTGGAGGGCCTAAATGACTATTCTACCCTCACTTTGCCAAGCCTATAAATAAAGAGCTCACAATTCATTTGTTGCTTGTTTAATTTTATTCAACTTCTATCAAAGATAAAGTGCTTAAGTGTTAGAGAGAATAAGTCAAGAATAAGTCATTCATCGTTTACTAGATTTTCCAAAGAGAAGAGAAGTAATAGTCTTCAAGGGTAAGACTCTAGTCTAATATATCTTTTATCTCTATCATTGTAGGGTGATAAGAGAAGTGTGATTGTATGTTAAGAACATATAAGAAGTGATTAATGAATGAACGTAAGCCGATTAAGATGTGAATAAGCAACTAGAACCTAAATAAGTTGAATAACTTAAGATGAACTTGTCATATGATAGTCATATGATGTTAGTATGCTCAATATGGTATGAGAACATTGATTGATGGACTTAAGTTCATATTAAGTCATAATCAAGGAAATTTGTAGTTTATAAGTTAAATAAGTCATTAACTTATGAGAATAAGTCACGGATGCTTTGTGTGTGGGTCGTGTAGCTCAAGTGGGTAGTCATCAGGGTTTTGATAAGTAGATTTTATACCTACTTATCCGGTATCTTTTACTTGAATTAGTTCCTTATATTCACGTGTCTTAGTTACTTTTCATGCATTTTGTGTTCATTTTGTAGGTTATATGTTTGGGAGCAGTGTGAGCGACTATTGGTAAGGAAAAGCAAGGAAATCGCAAAGAATTGGTAGGAAAACGCAAAGAAAAGTAATCTGAACATCGTTTGGGCTTTCATGTTCATTTTATATTCTTGGCTTGGAACTTGGACTATATTTTAGAGCTTCTTCTTAGATTTTCAGAACATCTTAAATCATTCCAATTGGAGTTCGGATGCAAGAGTTATGACATTTGTACCAACGGACGTCGAACGTCACTGTTTCGGGTGGTCATTTATATAGCATCCACTTCAGAGCCACTTTCAACATTTCTCCAGTCCTTATTTCGAAAAAACCAAAGCATGAAAGTTGTATATCTACGTCTCCTCTTTTTGGAACATCTTGAATCATCGAAATCGGAGTTCGGACGAAGAAGTTATGACCATTTTCCCAAAGGACGTCGGAGCAGAAAATTTCTGGAAAAGGGCCCGGTGGCGGGCGCGCCAAACAATGACATATGCTCAAAGTCAGGCGCTAGGAGGCAGATGTGTTGTTGCCCGTGCAGTGCCAATGTGGGAGGGGAAGAGTTTTGTCAAGCTTGGACGCGTTTTGGGGTGAATTTTGACACTTTTTTGACTCCAAATAGGATTGGGTTTGTTCCTAAGCTAAAAATTGGACTTGTAACCTATAAATACATGATGTAAGGCATAAAATAAAGAGGGATTAGAGAGGGAGAGAGCATTCCATTAGATTAGATTAGAGTAAATTAGATCAAAACCCTAGTTCTAATGAGTTTTGGAGATTGAAGCAACTTGGAGACCATTGAAGATTCAAAGTAGGAGCAAGGAGGGAGCGTCAAATCTACAGACAATAGATTTTATCTTCTTATCTTCTTCTATCTTTGTCTTTTAATGATTATTCAATTGTGGATTCTTAGTTTTAATTCAATAATCATGAACTAATTCTTTGTTTGAGATTACAATGGATCTTATTGTGTAGTTTATTTTAATATGCTTCGCTATCAATTATTATGTTCTATCGTGAGGATTGTCTATTGTGATTTGGACTTAATTGCTTAATTGTCTAGCTAACAATTACCGTGATAATCTATATGAACTCGAGAGATGAAGTATTGATTTAGATCTTATCATGATAGCATGTGTTTGTGATTTTTGCATAGATGGAATTCATGATTCGTGTTTAGGATAGAGATATGCCTTTACGCCATATTTAATCTTATAGAGAACTTGTGCTTTAAATCCTTTTTAATTGTAATTCACATAGAGATATAGTGGATTAGTTAATTAGGGTGTCTTGCTTAATTCTATCAATTGTGGATTTAAGTAAGTATGGGTATTATGCATCGAGAGGTGGTTTTATCTGCTTTAGTGTTCTTGATTAACAATTCAGGATAGAAAATAATTGATGAGAAGTGTGTTAATTTAAATGAAGCAATAAGTGAAGTTGTTATCTTAAATCTCCATAATCTGATTTTTAATTAGTTGTAATTAGAATTAGTTTAATTAAGTAATTTACTTGCAACATGCAAACTTAAATATAGAAGGAAAATACTAATAGACCATAATTCCAATCTTGGGCCACAAAAAATCAACATATAATAAATTTAAATCAGCCCAAACAATTTAAATCAAATTCATAAACCCAATAATATTGTCATCATTAAAATCATAAAATATATAACAACACTCATCACCGATAAGAAAAACCTGATAAACCAACATGTTTGTAGGCTCACTCGGACCATTCCAACTAAACACTAAAATCAACCGTGGAGAAAGAAGAAGAGAGACAGAGAGCAAAAGAAGCCCCCCTAGTAAGTCATAGTTAGACTGTGAAAGGGATTTATAATATGGGAGTACCATATTCTGATATAAAAATAATCTTGCCACATGAAACACTCTTCAAGCATTTGTGACAACGTTTGTCGAACCTTTGACAAAGATTATATCGATAAGCCATCACAAGAGTGGAGATCAATGTGTGAATATATTAACCAAGATTGCATTTGGACAACAGAACTTGAAATCCAGTAAATGACTATCATTTAGCCTAAAAAATCCGGTCAATCATAAAATTTAGGTTTAAGCAGAGTTTCAGCACATGAATGTAGTGCCCTTATTGATGTAGAGTCAAAATTACAAAGATTTACACGAGTATTTAAAATATTTTCCATGAAGGGTTATAGCAGTAATAGGAGTCTTGTCCAAGAGTCGAGACAATTTTTTTAGTATAAAATGATACACAAATACACAGATTTTAACGTAACGCAAGTGTTTAGGAAGGTGTACAATAGGTTTATTTGCAACAAGTAGTGCATGTTTCATTTATATGCCCAAGTTTGAGGGTGGTGTTAATAACCATTTGGGGTTGTCAATTATGGCAGGATTGTCTCATTGCGCTCAGGCAAGTGTCAGTCTGTCAATTTCAGTTTATATTTATAGTCACTTCAGTGCTTGTCACAGAACCGGTAGGCACAGTAGTTTCAAGTGCCAGTCCTGTAGCTCACAGGAGTTGTTTGGGAACAGCAGTGCTCATTAAGTTTAAATTGGTCTTTTTATGGTATGGGACTTCTTAGAAAAAATAGATCATTGTACTTAGGAATTTATGATTAAGAATATAATTAACTGTTTTCACACTCTCTCCCTGTCTTCTCTCTCCACTTTTCGTCTCTTTTTTCGATAAGTTCCTTCGCTTCCTTTCTATCTTATTTACTTTTAGAATGGGCAAGATTGTTCTACTTGTGCCTAGCTTCATGACTTCTTGTCAGCCAATTATCCATCCTCTCCCCAACTTCCATTCCTCCCACTTACCCCTTGTTCCCAATAAATAAAAGGGAACAAAAAGGGAAGAAAATAACATTCTGTTTGACTACAATACTCTAGTGAACATGCCATGCAAGCATAAGCATATTAAAGTTATTTTAAAGAAATATGAAAATGTATATGACAAAATTAATAGTGTTAGGAAGGAAAAAAATCTTAGATAATTCCAAGGAGTTACAACAAAAACAAATGATCTCACATGTAATTTTCGTAAAATATAAACATTCAACAAAATTTGCATTTCCTCACCTTCCAACATTTGATGGTTTTGTCATTTGAAAAAAGCAGAAACTGGGCGCTATTAGTTGTCTGGCACCATCTAATCTTGTTGATTTTCTCCTCAATTTCCAAGCTCTTGAGATAGTCAAACTGAACTCAATTATTAACAAGAGCAGAGTTGGTTCACATTTGAAGTCCAGTAATAAAAAAAAGAAATTGACCAGTGACCAAACAAATACTAAACATATTTAACTAAAAGGAAAAAATGAAAACCTCTAGATCATGGCTCTAAAATTCAGTTTTGTAACGAAATTCAGGATGCTGACTTCTTGAACAATCCATACTCTCTAGATCTCTTCGATGACAACCACGCTGCATATTAGATGTTAATATTATAGAAAGCTTAACCACGGAAATAATTGAAGCTTTATAGGACAGTATAAGGGAAAATCAACCTAAAATAAAAGAATGCATTTTAGGAAAGGGTCAAGTATCTTACAGTAGAATGATGCATTATCCTTTAAATTTTTTGTCTGCTAGGATAGTGCAATGTCTACTAATTTGGCAAATCTGATTTGAACTACCAAGTGAGCTTTAAGCATTCAAAGTGGAACAAACTTGTTTGTGTAATCTGTTCTCTTCTTTAAAAATATTGTCACTTTATTTTACTCTGGAAATTATAGGGGATTGAAAGAATAAGATATAACATGTATGTGGGAGTGTGCCGCTTACTACATTGGAATGGATTGAGAGGTTATGAGTATATAGTTAAAACTTATTTCAGCTTCCATGAACTAAAATTCAATGTGTTTCATTTATTCTTTCCATGACTTGACATTTAGTAATCTTAAGACTCTAATTTCCCTGTATGTTTGGAGCAGGCAATCAAGAAAGCATTTGTGAAAGCTGATCATGAATTTACAGACGATAGTTCTAGTGCAATTATTTCTCTCATATTTGGAAGGAAAGATTGTCTGTACTTTTAGAGGTTTTGATTTGTTTAGATATGATGCATTTAGTTATGAGGTTCTCGAACAACATTTCCAACTGAAGCTTGAAGATGCTGCGGAGCGCCTTGGCAGTAAGTACATGCAGTAAGCATATGGAAATTTTGTTGCTTGTGATCATGCTCTTGTTAGAAGAATATCAATGCAGTGAAAAACCATAGCAAAGAGAAATTGAAAAGAAAACAGTCAAAACACAAAATTTACGTGATCACCAATAACAGCTCTGTTATTCTAACTTGTTTTTTTTCTTATTGTTAAAAGATAAGATGAACACTCAGGGTGGCAAAAATAGAAAGGACTCAACTTATGTGTAATTTTCTTTTACAGCTAGTCGATCAACACTGAAACGTGCATGTAGGAAACAAGGTATCTTTAGGTGGCCATCTAAGAAGGGAAAAAAGGTTAAGCAATATTCCCCGTTTACGTTGGAAAGCTCAACTGAGTTTGGTCAAAATGGTGAACAACGAATTCCAGAATCTAATAGAAATGACATCTCACATTCTAATGTTCCACCTGAGCAAGTCGCAGTTGCTATTGTTCATAAAATACATCATGTGATAACTTTACAAGATACAGGTTCCCTGACCATAAAAGCAAAATTTTGCAGTGAAGATAGAGCTAATACTATAAAGTTTCAGCTACCTTTTTCATCAGGAATGGTAGAGTTGAGGGGGAAAGTGGGGGAGAGGCTGAGATTAAAGGATGAAATGTTTGACATCAATTACCTGGATAACGATGGTGATCACTGGGTATTAATTTACTGTGAAGAGAACCTGCAGGATGTTATAGATATTTCAAGATCATCGAAGAATAATACAGTCCAGATGTTGGTTAAGTTACGAAGACAAAATTAGGTGAAGCACCCAACCTGAACATGGCAGCTGGTTAGTTGTTATATGTATTTTGGTATTTGTCTAAACATCCCTTCACTTCATAGCTACTACCCTCTATCGTGTACATATGCTTGCACTTGTAATACCAGGGTGAACACAATACCTTGTCTTTGCAGAGTATTGAATCTATGACTTGTACCATAGAGTCATAGAGACAGTTATCATGGCTCCCTACCACTTGAGCCAAGTACTCCTTGGAGTTCTATGACACTTTTCCAACAAATTAGTTTGTATTTTAAATTAGTTAAAACATATATGGCTGACATGTAGTTTTAATTTTTTTTGTAGATTACCAATATTTGACTGACATGTAGTTTCAATTTCTAGATATAATACCTTTTACAATTGTAAAATGTTTGTTCTAGGTTCAACAATCTTTGAATCAAATATCAGCTGAACTGAAACTAACAGTTTGGTTTTCAAAACATCTATAGCTGGTTTATGGCTTTACGAATCATTATAAGAGAAAATTGAAAAAAAATATAGGCCATTACTGTTGGAAATACCTCATGCTCTAAATTTATTGGTTGTGTTGCACTGCTAATGGATTCAGAACAGCAGCATTGTCAGCTAACGAACCCATTGTTTATGCTCTTACCGGTATTTTTGCTTCTCTCTTTTGCTCGGTTCCAGCATTCAGGCAATTTTTTTAATCTGCCAGGCCAGCTAGCTGATCACAGATGCATGGTTCGGTTCATAGGCAATGTTGTTTTAAATCAGCCAACTAGCTGAACACCAACACATGATCAGTTGTAGCCTTGTGACTATAGTGTAAATAAATTGAATATATATCAAAAGCAATGCATCCATTCATCTTTTTTGTTAAGTTATCTTACTGTTTATATGCTACTCATTTCCCTTCATTCTGTAAATATTTATGCCTGTCAATATACTATCTTGTTAAGTTGCATAATTAAACCATTGATCATAGTTATTGTACAAATTTTCACCCTTTAATGAATATGTGAATTTTTAATAAATGGATTTCCATATGTTATTTGTCATCTAAATATTTGACTTCCATTATATTACAACAAAAAGGATGATGTTTTTTGTTGCCTTAAATACATCAATTCATTATTATATAATATATTTATTCACAATAAAGAATTTGCATGTTTTTCTTTTTAGATAAAATTTCTGGTTACTACCATTTAGTGTGCTTGACTGGACGACATTTGGTATTGTATCATTTTTAGTGTGTTATATTTTTGGTGTCTGTCATTTTTTGGTGCAACATTTTTTTAGTTTCAAACGTTAAGTTTGTGAATTAAATAATAATAAATGAAGTGTTTTGGGGAAAAGAGAGAGATCAAAACGTACTTATTGGGTTTTTTAAGTTTGGGCAACAATTTATTAGTTGTTGCAAAAAAATGAACAAATATGCAACGAAAATAAATTTGTTGACAACGAATGTAGTCCGTATTAGGCAACAAAATATAGCAATAAAAAACTTTTCATTGCCCACGATGAGGAGAAATCACATTGGCAACAAAAAAGTAAATAGGCGGGAATTTTTTTTCCCGCCAACTAAGTGGCAATGAAAATTTGCAACAAACTATGAATGTCGTTACGAAAAATGAAAGCCTTTCACAAACTGCAACGAACGACAAATTTAGTTGCTAAACATGCATTTTTGGCAACGACTTTATAATTCGTTGCCCAAACAATCGTTGCCGAATGTTTATTTTTTTGTAGTGACTTCTTAAGTAGATCTTTGATGTACCCTGGCTTGGTTTATGAAGATTCCTTCGCTAATTTGCTTTACTTGCAGTCCAAGAAAGAAGTTCAGCTCACCCATCATACTCATCTCAAATTTACTTTGCATTATCTTAGCAAATTTGTCACATTTTTTCGTACGTAAAACCAAAAATAATATCATCTACATATATTTGTACCAATAGAATCTTATCTTTGTGATTTTTTAGAAATAGTGTAGTGTTTACTCTACCTCTAGTGAATCCATTTTCAATTAGAAAAGTAACGAGTGTTTCATACCATGCCCTATGTGCTTGTTTCAAGCCATAAAATGCTTTGTCTAATTTATAGACATAATTTAAAATGAAATTGACTGATAAAACCAGGGGGTTGTTCAACATAGACTTCCTCTTGAAGTTTACCATTCAGGAATGCACTCTTGACATCCATGTGAAAGACTTTGAACTTCATTCGGGTTGCATAGGCTAGAAACATCTTGATGGCTTCTAGTCTCCATACTTTTCTTCTCTCAAAATGATTGAGCTCCTCTTGCATAGCTTCAATTCATCTTAAATTTTCTATAGTTTTTCAATTTTCTTAGGCTCCATCTAAGAAAGAAAACTTGGGTAGAAGCATTCATTCTGAGAGGTAGATCTTATTCTGACTCTTACATTGGGATCCCCAATGATTAGGTCTTAAGTTTGATCCCTTGCTCATTTTCTTCCACGTGGAACATTTGTCCTTGTGCGTTCTTGTCTGAGGTTTTTAAGATTTGGTTCTACATATTCATTAAATCGTAGAGTTCTAATATATTTGGAACTAGGGACTCTAAGACCTCCTTATCTGGCACTACGATCGTAGGGTTTATCTTTACGACTGTAGTTTCATCGATCGTAGGGTTTTCCTGCTTTGAGATCTGAGGATCCAGCTCTACAATTTCTTTTAAGTTAAGCTTCTTTGCCTTTTTACTGTCTGTTGAGGATGTAGCATGCACAACTAGATGTATGAAAGTAGCTTATTTGGCTTCATCCTTTTCACAACTCGTAGGACATTTTCTTAAGAGTGGAGTGAATCAAGGACCTATTCTGAGTATAACAGGAAGTACTGACCGCATATGCCCGAAAATCTAGAAGATGAGTTGCCATTAGAAGTGTCCTCCCTGCTTCGATCAATGTTCTATTCTGCCTCTCGGCTATTTCATTTTGCTATGGAGTTCTTAGAGCAGAGAAGTTGTGATGAATGTCATTATCTTCATATAACTAATCTACATCAGAATAGTTAAATTATCTTCCAATAATCTCTCCTTATTGTTTTTATCTTCTCGCCTTTTCTCATTCATCACTAGCTTGAAGAAGTTGATTAATTGATTGTTGGTCTCATTTTTGGAACTTAAGAAGGATACCCATGGTGGACCTTATGTAGTCATTCACTATGACCAATGAGTATCTTTTTCCTTAGGGACTAGCAGTTAGGATAGGCCTGAATAGATCAACATAGAGAAGTTGCAGGGCCTTGCATTTGAATTGACTGCTTTTCTCTTGAATGAGTTGTTAGTCTGCTTCTTCAGCTAACAGGATTTACACGGTCTCTCTTTGACGAGCCTCAACTTGGGTAGACCTCTGACTAGATCCTTTGACACGAGCTTTGCCATGATTTTGAAATTATGGTGGAACAACATCCTACGCCATAACCAACTTACATCTTCTAAGGGTTTGGCGAAGAAGCAAGTTGATACTGAAGAACTTAACTCAGCAAGGTTGACCACATATACATTTCCTTCTCTTGATCCAGTCAGCTTCAACGAGTTGGTTTTTAGATCTAAAACTTGACACTGGTTGTTGAGGAAGATGATTTGATAACCTTTATTGCATAGCTGACTTATGCTTAGCAAATTATGCTCCAGTCCATTAGCATGGGCTACCTTACTGAACGAGACAGCTCCATTTCTTATCAAACAATAGCCTCGGTCTTCCCAAAGTACTTATCTTTACACACAATGGTTGAAACGTCTTTTGCTTTGAATTCTGACATGAAAGCCTTATTGTTAGATATGAGCCTAGAACACCCATCGAAGGATTACTTGTATAGACTCATCTGATCTTGATATCTCATTGACGATGATCAGTGGCCTAATTGCATTGGCTTCTTTCCAAGGACATTCCATTTAGCTTTGAACTTGATTATTATCTAGTTAGAATCATGGAAGCCAGCCTTGATGGAGTGTATGAACTATTAAACACATCACCATACAAGTTTTTAAGCTATCGTCCATGAAAAACCTACAAGCAAGACTTTCCAGTTAGCATATTTTTCCTTATTAAATAAGGGTAAATTATTTCCACCACCAAACTTAGAACTAGTTTTGTTTAGTGCCATATATCAACTCAAACTGTAAGCTTTATGTTCGTGAGAACCTACTTCTGATACCACCTGTTGTTTACGAGATGCACAAAAGGGATCTAGAAGGGAGGTTAAATAGATCCTTTAAAAAAAATTCTTATTTAAAATATCAATTACAAGATAGTTAATTTGCTTAATTTATCTAGCATAGCGGAATATTATTTTTCAAAACTCCCCTTAAAGATTTAATGAAGTCTCAGTTCTATGTTTAACACCTATAGATATTAGTTACTCTATGATATAATAAATAATAGCAAAATGTAAAGACTGAAAGTAAATGACATAAGAGGTTTTAAGTGGTTCGGAGACTGAACAACTCATAGTCATCTCTTTTACTTCAACAAGTAGGAAATCCACTAAGGATAGGGTCACTAACATCTATTACAACTGAACCACTTAGGTTCCTTCGAGTCACTTAGTCTCGACATCGAGTCACTTAGTATCGGCATCGAGTCACTTAATCTCGGCAATTCAGTCACTAAGACCAGTACACTTAGTCCCTTGAATCACTTAGATTTGCCAATTCGGTCACACAAACCAGGTCACCCAAACCTACACAAGTCACTTAGACTTGGGTGGAAGTAACTGAGACAATCGATTTCCTGTTTGTTGATAGATGTTTGATGTGATGTTAAGATGACATTAAAGCTCCTTCTTCTTCTAGTACTTAGTAGTTTTGCAAGAGATCATCTTTGAGGTGCTGCTAAGTTTTGTAATGAAGCTTGACTTCTTTTGGTATTCAGCAAGTTTGAATGATCATCCTTGGTGTGCTGCTAAGCTTTGCAA
This sequence comes from Panax ginseng, assembly GCA_020205605.1. Taxonomy (NCBI): domain Eukaryota; kingdom Viridiplantae; phylum Streptophyta; class Magnoliopsida; order Apiales; family Araliaceae; genus Panax; species Panax ginseng. The sequence goes on along the minus strand of CM035130.1, from coordinate 87,317,823 downwards.
TGATGCTTGACTTCGACTGGTACTTAGCAACGTTGAACACAACCTTAGTAGAGTGGAGCTTACACTACTTGTGCAATAATTCAGCTTTGTGTTCTTGATGATTTGATATCTCTTAGGATCTCTCTAGATGTTGTTAAGCTTTACAATGAGGCTTGACTTCTACTAGTACTTAGCAGCTTCAAACACATCTTGAGTTGTAGAGTCGAATTTCCTCTACTCCTTCATCAATTCAGCGTTATATTCTAGGTGATTCGTAGAGTGAGTTCTTGCTTTTGGTCTTTTGTTCTGACACTACATTCACCGCTATCAACAACCCCTTGAATTTTAATTCTTGAGGTTATTTATATTCTTTAAAAAAACTTCTCATTGCAAAGTTTCCGTTGGATCATTTAATGTATAGATACTTTATGTTAGGAATAAGCATGTGAATGATATTCCTATTTATGTATGATTTGATTATGATATAAATGAATGAATATGCAAGTATGCTTGTATTAAGAAAAGTGGTAAAGTCCTTTGATAGATAATAGGAACATATGTACAAGGACTTAGAATGAATTGATCAAATATGTTAGGTTGATCCTACATAAGCAAAACAGCTTTGTAAAGTCCTTAAAAAGAAATGATGTACAAGGACCATAAATATAGAAAGATCAAGATTGTTAGGTTGATCTTATAATGTACTAGATAGGCTTGTCTGATCGTCGAGCACTGCACCAGAAATCGTAGTCTGCCAGGAGAGTCAAGGAAAACTCGAGAGCTATCAAGGCGGAATCGTAGTGTGCAAGATAGTAGATCTCAGAGTTCATCGACTGCCAGGCGAGACGAGGAAGGATTGTAGTGTGTCAAGAAGAACATCCTTGGAGCCATAGTCTGCTGAGGGTGTCATGTTCAGAATCGTAGAGACAGCCTGTCTACGAGCCGACCGAGCATCTGCCAAAGCCAAGTCAAGAATTGTAGACTACACTCGGAGTCGTAGAGTCTACTGATGTCGAAGCCAAGTCAAGAATCGTAGACTACACTCAGAGTCGTAGAGTCTACTGATCGTATCAGAGGAGGAGATCGTAGTCGAGCAAGATCAGATAAAGACAACAAGCTAACAGAAGATCTAAGCACCAACTCAATCAACATCCAGATTGAGTTGTGAAGCCATTCGAGATGAAGTCTTCCACAAGTTTATCAGAAGAAGACTTTAGTAACTGACTAAGGAAAGTCAGCAAGTACAGTAGTTGTCAAGAAAATAGAAGACAACGATCTTGAAAGCAACCAGGATCGTAGTGTCTGCCAAACAAAGAAGGAACTGATGGAGTGTACACAAAGATACTGGTCAACCTCTGAAGAACAAGGCTAAAGTGATTAAGCATTGGGTCAGTCCATTGATGATAAGTGAATGGGAGATCACAAGGAGAAAGTGAGCTGGACATGCCACAAATCTAAAGTTTCTTGCTATTCAGAAGGGACCAGAACAAAGAGTTAAGCAATTAGTATCTGAGAGCAGTCTAAGCAAATAGAAGTATTGAAGCACTGCTCAAGAGAAGGAAGAGGTGTTCTACATTAAAGATCCAATCAACACTCTTCAAGATCATAGTGTTGTCTCTACTTGTCAACTAGACACTACGATCAAGTCCAAGAAGATATGCATCAGAATCGCAGAGTTCGGTCGTCTGAAGGTTGAAGCATTGGCAACGGTTTAATCTGAAGATTGATGGTCGAACAGAGCTTATTGAAGAGCATCGATGCAAAAGGACAACCTCTGATCGAGAAATCATAAGGAGGAAATAAAGTTGACTACCTGCCCGAGACATCAAAGTGACATCTCTGATAGGGTAGGTGAAACAGTAGACTACAGTGTCAGAAAGTAAGAAAAGGGGATGTCATGTCACATCTGCAGTCTACACCAAATAACTCGAGATCTGCGAAATAATTCAAAAAGCTTTTAACGGCTACTTTCCAACAGGAAGATTGAGAAGGAGTATAAATCAACAGAGCTTCAAAGATCAAGAGTTGTTGATAATTGCTAAGTTGCAGAATCGTTGAGTTGTTGGAATGCTATTGTTGACTGTACGAGTTCCACCAGAGATTAACAGAACAAGTCTCAATGATAGTGAGACTACATAGGTGGAAGTGAAGCAGCTTTGAAGAAGGACTTAAACAGACTAGAGCTTCACTCAACAAAGATGAGAATGCCACTGAAGATGGTAGCTAAGCTGAGAGCCGAGAAGGACAAGAAGATAACATTCAGAAAAGTGGTAGAGTACAAAGAAGATCAAGAAAGCCACTCTACAGATCACCATGAACCAAAGGCTGAAAAAGAACAGATGCAGAATCATGTCTGCAAAGCATTCAAGAGACTTAGCAAATCCAAATGGTGATGGTGCACAGCTGACATCAGATGAAGATGAGCAGAAAAGAGTAAAGATCAGTTGCACCAAAGAAGATGTAGTCCAGACTCCAAGCAGAATACCAAGAGGACTACGCCAAGCTGCTAAATACATAAGATGTTCAAGCTTAAAGACATCTTAGCAGCTCAGCACCACCACCACCACCACCAACAACAACAACAACTACAACAACAAGAAGCTAGGGCCTGAGGGGTCCTTGTCCGGAGGGGCTAAACGAAGTTCCAAGCCTGCTGGGCTTGAAGAGTTCCTAAGGAACTAGAGGAGTTCCAAGGCTGCTGGCCTTGAAGAGTTCTGTGACGCCCCCAAAATAGGTCCATTCCACCCAACCCATTCTGAGTCGCCAAATACATGGTACAGAAATAACTACAACTTTATTAATACAATTATCGTGCAAAATACGACAACACATAAACTATGAGTTTTAATACCAACTGTGACTCTCATCCCTTTACTTGGATAGTACCTCACATTGATACCTTACATAAAAGTACAGTCAATAATTGTTTTAGAAATTAAAATCTTTGGAAAATGCTCAAGGAAACCTTCGTACATGGGAGGCCATGCATCTAAGTTGTAATAGATATCATATGACTCGAGAATTATCCTTGGTTGACCCAATAGACCCCAAAGAAAAATGAGAAGATTGCTATCATGTTCTTTTCAATTGTGAGTCTTCTCTTGTCAAATAATTATCTCCATTGTCTCCAATTAAGAATTATATTTCAACCAAACTCCAAGATTATATATGTAGTGCTCGTAGATATAATCAGCAAGTGGATGTGCACAACCCTGTCTTATGATAACACGAAGTCGTAGGTCATTAGACATCTTATATGATAGTGGCAAAATACCCTTCCAAAGTTGGGTTCGCCTCACCCTATTTGATTCACCAAATATAACTATTAAATGACGTTTAAAATACAACATACTTATCTAAAGTTCTCAATAAAATTAGTTTCATACTGTTTTAGGGAAACCTCAACAGCTATAGACCACCGTTCTATTCCCTTGTTATCCCCGCTCGACCCAGCTATATTCTCATCACCTGAAAGGAATTGTGAAATAAAAGGGTGAGCACAAATAGCCCAGTAAAGAATATCATAACTAAGATAAATAATTTATCAATAGCCTTCATCAGTAATGAATCAGAGATTTAGAACATATGGTAGATGATAAAACTTTTCAACCATAGTTGCAGCGGAACGAGCAATCCATTAGAAGAGTCAAATAGACCATAAAGTCTATTATCATCTCGATGTTAAAAGTCCACCAATAATATTTTATCCCAGTAACATCAATCAACAGTTCATGTCCATAATCATGTGAATAACTTATAATTATAATTGTGGTTTTAAATTCCTCTTCGCACCCAAGACGAAGATAATTTTCATCATCTGTCTTTACCTGAAACATCAAAGATCATGGTTATACCAAATCACAGTTCTTGTTCATAATCATACTAATAAATTCATCTTTGCACTACGGGCCAAAGATATTCATCAACAGTTCATATTTGCATCACAGGCCAAAGATATTCAACAACAGGTCATCTTTGCACTACGGGCCAAAGATATTCATATCTCAAAAAAATATATAATCATTTCAGAATTTATATAAACAATAATTATTACCATGTTAATCAATTCACCTTTGCACTTAAGTTAAAGATATTCAATTATAAATTCAATGGTCATGGTCATACCAGTCAATAATTCATCTTTGCACTACTGGCCAAAGAGAACCAATAGTCACGATCATACCAATAATCTACCCATCTTTACACTCAAGTCAAAGAGAAATTCATCACCAGGATTATAAAAATATTATAAAAAGCCAACAACATCAATAACACAGGTTCGAGCGCATCAAGTGACGGAACTGAGACGAAAAGGGGCCTCGCGTGCCTCATGTAGTGGGGTCTTCCTGGGCAAGGCGACTTGTCTTTTGTCTGACTGGTCTAACATTTACTTTTTGTTTTGGTTTGGATTTAATTTCAAGAGCAATATTCATAAATCAACGATAATTTGGTCAGAAAAAGAAACTAATTTTGTCGTGAATAGTAACTCATGAATAGTAACTCATGAATAGTAACTCGTGAATAGTAACTCATGAATAGTAACTCGTGAATAGTACTCTGTATTCGTACATAGTACCGTATACGTAAATAGTGTCATATACATGAATAGTGCCGTATACGTGAATAGTGACGTATACATGAATAGTAACCTCACCACGAAAAGGTAAAAATTTCACAATAAAATTCATATCAATATTTCGGTATAATGATATTAAAAGAAATAACATCATTTACGAAAAAAAAAAAATAACATCCCTTACCATCCCTTACCATAATAATGACAATATCCCTTACCTTAAAAGAATAGCACTTCTGGCTGAAATATCGGATATAACGCTGAAGAAAACTTGCACCGTATAGCAACACTCAAGATATCTAAATACTCACAAAAATACCCTTGATAATATAGAGAGAGAAAACTTCATTTTCTGGTGTAATTTTCAATTCTAACTTAAGCACCCTATTTATAAGAAAATACTTAGAACATCAAAGCAGAAAATTTAATAAATTAATAATATTTATTAAAAAAAAATCATACGCACACTTTGAAATCTGAATTCAAAATTTTACACATACTAGTGGGGCCCACCAACATGAAACACATGTTTTAAATATTTTTTGTAACAAAATCAATTCAAACCCAATATTCCAGAACTTCAATAATTCATAATAAATAGCCCTTTTATCAGAAAAATTTGAATCTTATGTCCATTCTCTACAACTTTGTAGATTTAAGTTTTTTCAAATTCTAAATAGAAATTGACTGAAATCCATATACGAACGATTTTACAAGCTATAATCAAATTTCAGTCAAAAATGAGGTCCACCAACATGTTTAACATGTTTTTAACATTTATCGTAACAAAAAAAACTCTTCCTTCTCATTTATTCATGTATCACACATTCATTATAAAAATATCACCATTATTATATTATTATAATATACTAATATATTTAAATAAATTATTTTATCAAAAAAGATAAAATATCAATTTTCAACAATTGTCACTTTTCTAAAAATTCCTCCATTTATATCAACATAAATAAATATTTTTCTTATCATATAAATCAATAATTAATTATTCACAAATAATATTAAAGAATCACAATAATGACAACCAAGGTCGTTCCCAGGAAAGATGGGATTTTTCAATATGGATTTCTCCTTACTGGCGCGCAATTAGGTGACCAAACCTCTCCTTAGACAGAACTTTCTTAGACATTGCTAATAATGCTATTTAATAATATTATTCAAATAATATGAATTATTGATCTGATAATGGGAAATACTGTGCAGTGACAATTATTGAAATAACAATAATATAAAATATCAATGTAACAATTATTAAATCAATAAAATAAAATATTGAACAGTAATTACTGTAACAATTATTGAGTAGTGCCTTCTTAAATAAGAATCAATAATTGGTGCAACATCGTGTATTACTTTATTTTACCCACCGGGTATTCCAACAGTTTTTAACGGTAAAAGTTTTGTCGTTATTTTTATAAAAAGGTTATTTCTATCGCTTTCTCAGATGTCAAGCTTATTCCAAGTTATGGGGCCCATAAATGGTTGCTTGGCCGTCATTATGAATATTCCGATGCAAAGAAGAATATTCCACGACCAAACGAATATTGTGATGCCCCAAATTCGGGTATCATACAACCTGACAGATGGTGCTACACGGTACTACCATTCACACACACATTCAATTGAAAAGCCTCAATAGAATGAATATGTCTTCTATATATTCAAAATAATATTAACATTCCCCCAGGTTCTTTACAACCATTACATTTGTTCTTGTCATAATATCAAATATATTACAATCATTCACCCTATACTATTACATAAGTATTCTACGGGTTCATCTTCGCTTTGCCCTTATCCTTGCCGGAGCCTTCGGTCCGTTCGATCTTAGCTGTATTCGTATGGTTCAAACAAGAGTGAGCATGACTAGCTCAGCAATTATAACAATTATAATAAACAACATGCTCGAAACATAGGAATCATATATCTTCAATAACTGAACATTAGTTACGAAGTACTATTGATAATTCAAAATAGCACTTCTTTTCCTTCAAAATATTTTACAACAACAATATTCAGTAAAACATCAATTCCGGTCCAAGACCTTGAGCATTTCATAAGTTCTTTTGAAAAGGACATCCCGACACTAAGTCCATAAGTCTGACATTTCCTACGAGGACGTCTAGGTGATCAGCCTATAGTACTCTATGTTGATCAACACTACATTCTTTAAACGTATGTACGTTTAAGTTGTGGCAACCTCACGTGCCTGTCATTTGACGACAAAACATTTTTAGCATACTCAGTCTTCGTTTGAAAACCACACCAATATAACTTGATAAACATTGACCATGCTTGATAGAAACATAATATAAGTCTAGCCGAAAGAGTTGGCTTTGACTTCATTATACAATATTTCATGCGTAGGGATACATGAATTACAAAGCTTGTCCAGATTGAACTGAAATAAGGGTTAGAATACTTGCCTTCAGCGTCTGCTACAATTATAACACGTTCACGTTAAGTCTTTAAGTCTCTATAGTAAATGATAACATCACATAACACATTAGGTCATGAATGAACATACATGGTTTCTAATGAATCTTACCCTTCTTCTCAATCTAATTATGACTTAGATTTGTTATTATTGGTTCCGGCTTTTCGTTACGTCATTCTTACACTCACATACAATTGACTTACTTTAACCTTAATAGATCATACTTAAGGTTCAACCATGTCTTAATAATGTTTCATTATGCTTATTAAGTTTGTATTACTTCATTATCTTTCCTTTTATCTTCATAAACATCCATCTCTATGCACACCCTAAGGCTGGCATTGCGGCACCAGCTCCCTCTTCTTCAGCCACGTTGCGGCGCAAAACTGCAGAAGCTAAGACCCAGACTCGGTGCTACGACGCGAGTCCTTCTTGATATGTCTGCGCTGCGGCACCAAACTTCAGTAGCACTCAACCATATTGGCATTGTGGCGCGACTCACTTTGCCTTGACTGGCGCCGCGGCGCCAGTACTCAGCACCAGAAAATTTTTAACAGCAAACTTTTTATGTGAGATTTTCGGGCTTATAACTTCTTCGTTATAAGTCCGAATTGGCTCGTTCAAAAACCTACGATTCACAAATTACATATTCTACGCTATCATGAAAGAATTTTATCTATTTGACTTCATTTACTCAAAATTCACCTATTGGTTCATTTTTAATGAAAACGATAAACGTTTGTGAACGTTCAACGCTCGTTTCTTCGTTCTAAGTCGGAATCCGGTCATTTTCGAGTCCGCAACTCTATAATGCCAAATATGACTTGTTTCCATCGAAAACCAATGTTTTCAAATTCACATACAAAATACGACTTCCATTTCGAGAATTTCACGAATTCGACGATTGTCGTATATTCGCGTGAATTCTGGCAATACTTCGTTACTAACGATTTGATCATCATTCTAAATGGATTCAATTCATTCTATAGACATTTCAACTTTCATATAACAACAACTTATTTTCAAGCTATGTTTTGGCTTATTCTTCATAAGTTCATGACTTAATAACTTATAAACTACAAGTTTTCATTCCTTATGACTTATTATAGATTTAAGTCATTTAATTAACATTCTCACATCTTATCAAACATACTAACTTCATATGGCAATCATATGACAAATTCGTCATAAGTTCATAACTTATTTAGGTTTATATTAATTATTCATGAATTATTCGGCTTAAGTCCATTAATTATTCAATTCTTACATGCTCTTAGCATACATGCTTATTAACTACACTTCTCTTATCACCCTACAATTATAGAGATGGAAGATTATTAGTCAAGAGTCTTACCCTTGATGAACTAGTACTTCTCTTCTTCTTGAAAATCTAACAAAGGATGTTTTGACTTAAAAGTGCTTATTCTCTCTAACACATAAGTTGTTTTATGTTGGATGAAAGTTAACAATCCAAAAAATGAAATTTGAGCTTGCTATTTATAGACTTGGAAAAGTTAGGGCATTATGGTCATTACTCACCCCACCTCCTTACTATTCATCTACTTAACCCTTAAGTAAACTTGCTAGCTACACAACTTTCTTGCCCATCACATAAAGTATTTGGCCATTACACAAAGTTCTTGCCCACCAAGATAACCCATATCAACATGGTTGCTCCATGGATCAAACTTAACCCATTGGATTATTACATTGGGCCTAAGTTAATTAACTTAGTTTATTCATATTGGGCTTGCATTAATTTACTTTGGGCTTTTGATTAAACCAACACTTAGCTTAATCATTAATACATCTTGGGCTTGTCCCTTAATGCATATTGGACTTGCACTTCATACAAGATCCACCATTCCATTCATTTTGTTTCTAATCCTTAACGTTCTTAATTTAAGTCCGCATGCAAAATATTACGTTTTCCATACTTAGATTATTATTATTACATAATCCATCTCACCTCGATATTATAACGTTACGTATTTCTCGGAAGTTCAAAAATAATTTCCGAGCAAAAATCTATGAATAGTGTTTTTCAGAAAATTTCTTGGAAAACTTTTATTTTCGTCTTGGAAATTCAAACACTTTAATTCCTTCAAGTAGTTAAAATACTACGACGTTCCGATGTTTCTAAGTTATAGAACGACATTCATCTTACTAACACATAATAATAAAAAATAATATTATTTTATTCATTATTTTATTAAATAAAATAATTTTACAAAGGATCCGAATTTCTCGGTCGTTACATTCTTCCCCCCTTATAAAGATTCTGTCCCCAGAATCTCATCTCTCATTATTCAGACAACTAAGGGTAATCCTTCTTTATCTTTTCTTCCAATTCCCACGTTGCTTCTCCTGCGTCTTGGTTCTTCCATAACACCTTCACGGAAGATATAACTTTATTCCACAGAACTTATTCTTTTCTATCGACAATTTAAATTGGCGTCTCTTTGTATGTTAAGTCCTTCTCGATATAAATAGGTTTATATTCTATCACGTGCTTATAATCCGGCTTATAAGGACGTAATACTGATACATAAAACACGTTATGTATTCTTTCTAGGTCTGGAGGTAATGATATCATATAAGCTACCTCACCTAGCCGTTTAACACTTCAAAAGGTCTTATAAAACTCGGACTTAACTTTCCCTTCTTTCCAGAGCATATCTTTCCTTTCCAGAGAGATACCTTTAGAAATACATAAGAGCCTACTTCAAACTCCCTATTTTCTCGATGCAAGTTCGCATACTTCTCTTGTCTGTCTTGAGCTGCAATAAGACGCATTCATATCAAATTCACCATATCCGCTGTTTGCTGCACCAATTCTGGCCCTAGCATTTGGCGTTCTCCCACTTCATCCCAATACAATGGTGTTCGGCACTTCCTCCCATACAAAGCTTCGTAAGGCGGCATACCTATGCTTGCATGATAACTATTATTATACGCAAACTCTACTAATGGTAGATGATCGTCCCAACTACCCTTGAAATCCATGACGCAAGATCTCAACATATCTTCCAACGTCTGAATTGTTCTCTCACTTTGTCCATCAGTTTGTGGATGATACGCCGTACTCAGCTTCAACTGCGTTCCCAACTGCTCTTGTAGACTCCTCCAAAAGTTCAATGTGAATCGTGGGTCATGATCTAACACAATCGATATTAGTGCTCCATGTCTGGAAATTATTTCCTTAACATAAAGTCTCGCTAACTGGTCTAAGTTATACTTGACCCTAATTGGCAAAAAGTGAGCCGACTTCGTCAACCGGTCCACTATTACCCAAATCGCATCATACCCTTTTGTTGTAGTCGGAAGTCCCACCACAAAGTCCATCGTGATATGCTCCCACTTCCACTCTGGAATTTCCAATGACTGTAACAAGCCACTTGGTCGTTGATGTTCGGCCTTAACCTTCTGGCAAGTCAAGCACCTACTCACATACTCTATTATTTCTCTCTTCATGTTCGGTTACCAAAAACTCTGTCGAAGGTCTTGATACATCTTAATACTACCAGGATGAATTGAAAACCTCGAACTGTGAGCCTCTTGTAATACCTGCTCTTTTAATTCCGTCTCATTCGGAACCCAAATTCTTCCTTCAAATCTTAATAATCCCCCATTATCAATACTGTACTTAATATCTTTTTCATTATTAAACCGCTTCTTTACCTGGTCACACTCATCAGTTTTGAGCTGCACCTCCTTGACTCTTTCTACGATGGTAGATTGAATCTCCGTCGTAAATAGTAATTATCCTGCTTCACTCGGCAACTTCACTTCTAATTCCATCCTATCCATCTCTGTTATTAACTCAGTTTGAGTTGTTAACATAGATAACTTCTCCCGACCCTTCCTACTTAAGGCGTCGGCAACTACATTGGCTTTTCCCGGGTGATACAGGATTTCATAGTTGTAATCCTTTATCAACTCCAGCCATCTCCTTTGTCTCATATTCAACTCCTTTTGTGTGAAGATATATTTTAGACTCTTATGGTCCGTGTATATCTCACATTTTTCACCGTAAAGATAATGTCTCCATATCTTTAGAGCAAAAACTACTGCGGCAAGCTCCAGATCATGAGTAGGGTAAACTTTCTCATAATCCTTCAACTGCCTAGATGCATATGCGACCTTGCCATGCTGCATGAGCACGCAACCAAGTCCTCTATGCGAAGCATCGCTATAAACTACGAAATTTCCTGTGTCATCGGGTAATGACAAAACAGACACTTCACTCAATCTCTTCTTCAGTTCTTAAAAAATGTCTTCGCATTTATTAGTCCACGCATATTTCACCGTCTTCCTTGTCAAGTTAGTCAACGGAGTAGCTATCTTCGAAAAATCCTGGATGAATCTCCGATAGTAACCCGCTAACCCTAAGAAACTCTTCACTTCAGTCGGCATTTTTGGTTGTTCCCAATTCATCACGACTTCTACCTTCGCTGGATCTACTGAAATCCCCTCATTATCAATAACATGACCTAAACACTGCACTTTCTCCAACCAAATTCACACTTAGTGAACTTTGCATACAACTTCTCCTTCCTTAGTGTCTCCAACACTAACCTTAGGTGTTCAGCATGATCTTCTGGCGTCTTAGAATAGACTAGAATATCATTGATAAACACCACAACGAACTTGTCCAAATATTGTTTGAATACTCTGTTCATCATATCCATAAATGTAGCTGGAGCATTAGTCAACCCAAATGACATCACCAGAAACTCGTAATGACCATAACGAGTCCTGAATGCTGTCTTTGGTACATCCTCCTTCCTAACCTTCAACTGGTGATACCCCGTTCTTAAATCTATTTTAGAAAAATACTTAACCCCTTTCAACTGATCAAAAAGATCATCGATCCTGGGAAATGGATATTTATTATTTATCGTCAACTTGTTCAACTCTCTATAGTCGATACACAGTCTTAATGGTCCGTCCTTCTTCTTGACAAATAGTACCGGTGCTCCCCATGGAGAAACACTTGGTTGTATGTACTTCCTGTCCAATAGTTCTTGTAACTGCACCATTAACTCTTTCATTTCCACTAGCGCCATGCGATACGGTGCCCTAGAAACTGGTGCTGCTCCTGACATAATGTCTATTACAAACTCGGTCTCCCTATCCGGTGGAAGACCCGGTAATTCACTCGGAAATACTTCGACGAAATCTCTAACTATAGGAATTTGTTCCATGGTTGCTACCACTCTTTGGGTATCAACAACATGACATAGGTAACCTACACATCCCTTCCTCAATAATTTCTTAGTTTGTGTCATGGTTAAACAACACGAACGTCCCGGCGATCAATTCCCGTAAAATACTGTCTGCGGTTGTTTTAACGTTCTAATATTTACACATTTCTTCTGAAAATCTATAATTGCCCCATGGTTTACCAACCAATCCATTCTGAGAATTACATGAAATTCTCCTAACTTTATCGCTATCAAATCTACCGATAATTTACAACCTCGTATATTTACGCAACAACTCCTATGAACATCTTCAACAGGAATTATTTCTTCTTTTGCTACCTTAATATTTAAAGGTATAGACAACTTTTCGGGAAGTAATCCTAATCGTCTAGCAAAATCACATGCTATAAACGAACAAGTAGAACTTGAATCAAACATCACATAAGCATTTATGTCGTTGATCGGAATAATACATGCGACGACGTCCCCCGATGCAACTGCATCTTGGACTATCATGTTAAAGGTACGGCCCATCGGCCTACCCAGCTGCGCTGGACCACTAATAGCTAACTTACCACTACTAGTGCCCCGATTCCCGTTCGTCCCCTTCTTCGGGCAGTTCTTTGCCATGTGGTCAGTTGACCCACACACAAAGCATCCATGATTCTTCTTCGGACTTGGACAGTTAGGCGAGATGTGCCCTTCTTGTCCACAGTTGTAGCATACGACCTTCCTCTTGAGACAGACTCCTAAATGAGTCTTCCCACAAGTCTTGCAGACCACCATTTTCCTATTCGGGTCTCCTTGCTTCACTCCAGTATTCCAAGAGCTGAACGCTTTCCTCTTCCATCCCTCGCCATTCCCACTGGCTCCCTCGACCTTCTCTCCCACATCCACTTTCCCCTTATTCTTCTTGTCTCTGTGGTACTGGCTTAACGCCTCGCTACCACCTTCGGCGATTATCGACTTCTCTAAAATGGTCCCAAATGAAGTACTCTGGAACATAGAAATACGGTTATAGAGTCAGGGTTTCAAGCCATGCTCGAATCATCGCGCCTTCCTAACCTCGGTATCCACTTGGTGTGGAGCGAACCTTGCCAGTTCATTAAACTTGGCAGCGTATTGGGGAACTGTCATGTCCCCTTGTTTCAATTCGAGAAACCGCATCTCTATTCTTCCTTGCATGCTCGTGGGAAAGTAGTTCTCGAAGAATATCTCCTTGAACCTCACCCACGTTAGATTCTCTATCCAGACCCTAGCCTGATTGGCTTTCCACCAAAAGTTGGCCTCTCCCTTCATCATGTAGGTTGCAAAGGCAACCTTCTGGGCCTCATCGACATTTGCTATCACAAATGCCTTCTCGATTTCTTTCACCCATGTTTGGGCTTCGATAGGGTCTATAGTTCCTTTGAACTCCAGCGGACCAACACTCTTAAAATCCTTAAAGGTAGTAGCTCGCACTACTCCTGGATTTACGGGGATATTAGCCCCATTTCTATTAAATACGGCTGTTAAAAGATTAACAAACTCGTGCATAGGGTTAACCGGACCTCCCTCCGGTTGATTTACATTAGCTCCTTGGTTACGTTGTACTCTTCTTGGCGGCATTTTGCTGATACAATAAACAACACATTTCGTTATTATTCCTTTCTTTATTAATTAGTTATTATTTGATATTAAACAATAACTTCAATATCCATTGCTCATTATGTTCCAAAAGAAAACTTATATTCATTCATTCATTGTAGTATAATACTACATCGTTTATATTACACAGCCTAAGCTGATTACATTACTTTCCCGCTATTGCTTTCCAAAAATTGGGATTTACAAAAGACTACCCTTTGTTATACAAAAGAGGGTTTTATGTCACTACTGGATATAAAATATTTACATACCTAAACTACTCTATCTACTACTAGATCACATATGCCTTAAGGCATTATCAAAATCTGCCTTGGCAAGACCGGTAATAATATCACGGCTAATAGTATGTCACGTCTGCCCTGCCTCTACGGGATAACCAGCTACATGCTGCTGGAAATCTGCATGAGAACTCCTATAAATATAGGACATTCTCCCAATTTTCTCCTTTTTGGTCTTTAGCTCCTCTTTGATCTCAAAGACCTCATGTTTCAGCTCATGGACCTTGTCCTTAGCCAAAACCCTTTCATCGTGCTCCTACTCCCACATAGACTCCACGTCTGTCTTATCCTCTATAATAGCCTGGAGCTCTGCTTTTAGCTCCTTAACCTCCTGGCAGTAATGGATGTTTCTATCCAACACTGACATGAAAAGTAACATCATTGACTCCCCCGGAGCCATCTCTGCTGCTATTGCTACTGGATTGAAGGACACTACCTCCACTTAATCTTCTATCATGTCGTCGAACACGAACATGAGATCAGGATCCTCTGAGTCTCCAGACTCAATGACTACTACTTCAGGCTCTTCTGCTATCGGGTTTGGTATAACCTCTATTTGGTTAACCGATTCTTCACTAACAGCCTGTACATCTAACTGCATTCCATTTACACCTGACATCTACACAAAACAATTAAGTTGATTAGTACACATCAGTAGAATAATAAAAACACACATCATATTCATAATGCATTTTTATAAGGTTATTTTCTTTTTTTACTTCTTTGACTTCTCTTAAGGTTATGAATTAAGGTTTTTAATCCCCCCTTAAGTTTATAACCTAATGCTCTGATACCAACCTATAACGCTAATGTATGCAGGACTTGATGCATGGTTTTCATTTACATACATATATATATATATATATATATATATATATATATATATATATATATATATATATATATATATATATATATATATATATATATGGACCAACATTATCGAGTTATGCCTCGATTGAGCACAGACTCACGTCAAGAAGCATTTATTTGCTTTATATATATATATATATATATATATATATATATATATATATATATATATATATATATATATATATATAAGTAGTAACGCATAGTTCATATATATATATATATATATATATATCTACATTTCTGTCAGGCCTCAATTACTATTGAGCACAGGGTTTGAAAAACCTCTTTTACTAAACCTTACTGCTATATCATGTTTAAAACTAATTTTTTCATACAAATTCAAACCCTTTGTATATAGGTGCGAACGAGGCCTCACACTACTTCCAAATAACAGCACATTAACCCACACATACACACACACACACACACATTCATATAACAGTTTCTTAAAAAGTGGCGGTCACTGTGGTTACACGGATGTCGGGGGGGTGCCTAACACCTTCCCTCCATATAATCAAGCCACCGAACCCAAATGAATCTTGGTTTCACAGACCCATTTAGCAGTGTCACATCATTGGGTCAATGTGAAAACCTTTTATCGATTGCGTTGGTGTAACCAGTTAAAAACACCAATTGGAGACTCTTACAATCAAATCGTCGACATATACATGTCGGACCTTTTTCACTTGTTTTTTCAAACAAATCTCACATAACATGAGAACACCAAAGAACAAGAACAGAAATGGGACAAAATCCCGACGTCGACAGGTGGCG
The DNA here is from genome assembly GCA_020205605.1 of Panax ginseng. Lineage (NCBI taxonomy): Eukaryota > Viridiplantae > Streptophyta > Magnoliopsida > Apiales > Araliaceae > Panax > Panax ginseng. Next base: position 87,302,031 of record CM035130.1, on the reverse strand, counting down.
ACTTTGCTGGGGACTCCAGTAAGAAGGCTTAAACCGCTACTACAAGCTTTTTAAAATTGTTATATGCTTGTGTGTGAATGTTGGATTTACATTTTTGATGAATGTGTACGAATGCATTTTACTTACTGCACTGAAATATATCTATCTGTGATATTAGTGCTTCGCACATGTCATCATTTTCATAAACGGTGAGACACGTTGTATGTGAATGTATGTTGTGTGGTTCCTCCACTAGGAGGCTATCCTGTCGGTGTTTGATTACTGGACTCGTAGGAAGACTAATTCCAACGAGGCTCAGGAAAGGCACCACCCAGATTTGCTCTAGTTGAAAGACCGGATTAATTTCTCTTCGAGTAAATTGCGATGATCTGGGAACCTTCATGCCAAAAAGTCGCGAGAGTAACCTAAGATAGGTAAGCCACTAATAAACCAAGCGCGGAGGAAAGTCTCTTCATGCTTTCCATTTTCAATTACTTGTAAAGACAATTACTTGTAATTTATTCCATGTTCATCTATATGTAATGGGAGGAACTAGCTCATGCCTTCCTCACTCAGTACAGCTTTCAATCTCAGATGGCTCCTGACCGGTACCAGATTACCAAGATCAAGAAACAGTCTACTGAGTCTTTCAGAGAGTATGCTCAAAGGTGGAGGCGCCTTGCTGCTCAAGTTATTCCTTCTATGACGGAATCAGAAATGGTCATGACCTTTATAGACATACAAGAAGCTCCTTTCTATGAAAGAGTCTTAGCTGGCATTGGCAAGCCATTTTCTGAAATGATCAAACATGGAGAGATGGCTGAGATGGGATTGAAGTCAGGAAAGATTCAAGACCTAGTCGCTCTTAAAGCAGTTGCTGAGCACATCCAGTTTGGAACTTATGGAAACAACCCCCGGAGGGTCCATAAAAAGAAAGAGGAAGATGTTTCCTTGATACTACAAGGTCAAAATGGCAGTCAGAATATGCCCATCCAGAGGAGAAACTACTCCCCTTTGCAAGCACAGTCTTCAAACCCTCCATTGCCTAAAGGTGGAAAAGTTAAACGCCCCCGAGTGTTCACACCCTTAGGGGACTCACTCGAGAATATCCTTGCTCTTTTGACTACTCAGAAGAAAATTACACATCTTCTTCCACCAGCCAACCCGAATCGGAAGGGTTTCAATGCTACTCGGAAGTGTGCTTATCATTCCAGAGCACCGGGACATGGCACTCAAGATTGTTGGGCCTTGAAACACAAGATCTGGGATTTAATTGACAATGGGGAGATTATCGTGACTAAACCCGACCAACCTCATGTGCAAGACAATCCTCTTCCTCAACACAAAGAGGGAGTGGTTAATATGATTAATTGGAGCAGTGGACAGAGTTCCAAATACGTTGCTGAATCTTCCCAGACCAGCAAAGACGATGTTGACAGATGTGATTATGCATAGTTCCAGTTTATGATGGAGCGAAATATTAAAGCTCTTTGCAAACAAGTCGATCAGTTGGCAGAACTGGTGATTCATCAACACCAAGTCACACGCCAATTAATCAGTCATGAGCATGCTAGTCTCCTTCCTTTTTGTCATGAATATTCCATCCTTGCCTTTAGAAAGTGAAACACTGGAGGATAAAGTTGTAAAAAGAGCAAGTGCCAAAGCCCGTCGGGATTTTGCCAACAAGCGGGAATTTACATATCTTGGCCAACCTATGGAGGAGATATTTCAAATGTTGATCAATGAAGGAAGAATCACATCCTTCTACCTCCAATCAATCCCGTTCGAGCGGTTTAATTATTTCGAGGAGTATGCAATATCACTCCCACTCTCGCGGTCACATCACAGAAGAATGTTGGGCACTCCGCCACCTCATTCAAAATTTAATTGACAGTGGTGTCCTGCAAATGGCAGACGATGACACTTTGTTACTCGAGAGTGGGAACGCATCTCCTACAAAATGGAAGGATGGCGTAGCAGTTATCTCTGTTGAGAATGATTTGGCTGCCAGACCACCCACAATACAAGCAATTCAACTTAAAGGAGTTGATAATCCTATGAAAGTAGTTGCATCAAAGCTAATTAACTTACCATTCAGACCACAGTATCCTGTTGTCAACCTACACAAAGTCCCATGGAATTATGGGCAGGTTGAAGGATCTACATCACATACTACTACTGCAGTGTTGAAGGAGAATCCAATGTATCTTCCCCATCGGGTGATGAAGCCCACCATCAAATCAAATGGGAAATTTCCCATCGAGAAAATTGACCAATTACTCCGTACCATGGGCCATAATGAAGCCAAAGTAGTTTTAAGCTTGAGAGAAGCTCCACAACAAATTTCCATATTGGACTTGGTTTTCGCTTCCGAAGATCACAGGAAAATATTGCTAAGGGTCTTGGAAGAAGCCTATTTGCCGAAATCAGTGGATATGGAAAAATTCCAATATCTGGTTGATCACATTTTCAAAAACAATGTGATATCTTTCACTAATGACGACATACCCGCTGAAGGGACCGGTCATTGCAAGTCGTTGCACATAGCGGTTTTGTCCTCCGGGTACATGGTTGGAGGAGTCTTGATACATGGAGGTTCATCTCTTAACATATGTCCTTATGTTACCTTAGAGAAGATGAATATCAATCCCAAGAGGATCAAAAGTAGTCATACGGTTATCAAAGCTTTTGATGGGTCCCGTCGAAATGCCGTTGGAATAATTGAATTACCAGTGGAGATTGGTCCACATACATTCAGTATATCCTTTCACGTGCTCAAAATAGCCACAGGATACAACCTGCTGTTGGGAAGACCATGGATTCATATGGCTGGAGCCGTCCCTTCCACCCTTCATCAGCAACTCAAGTACATTATCACAATAGTCTAGTCACTGTTAATGTTGAGCCGGAATATTCGGAACAAAGTGATATGCCACTAATCAGTTTCAATTTAGAAATTGAGTCGGTCAGTTTCCATGCCCTGGAGGTGAGCAACACCCATTACCATCCCATTGGGGCACCACCTCTCACACCCAAGATTTCTGCCGAGGTTATGTCGGCCACTCAAGAGATGATGTTATTGGGTCATCAACCTGGACAAGGGTTGGGCAAAGAGAATCAGGGTATTAAGCACCCAATTCAAGTGCCCAGTAAAACAGGGACATCTGGATTAGGCTATTCTACTAGCTCCAGTCACAGGAATCCTCATAAGCATAAACAGATTCCTTCAACTTCAGCCACACGGCGATTTTCTCCACCTGCAAATCCTGAGCTTGTACTATCTCCGGTAAAGGTGTCAACCCATGTTATGGCTATGTTATTTCCCAAACCAATACCGGTTAAAGAAAAAGAGGTCCTGATTCCTGATCCTGAAGTGGAAGAGAGGGAACGAAAACGTAAACAAAACATCGCCCTGATGATGTCAGGCATACGCATCATTGTCCATGATGAGCATACAAACAGACACACCCCAGATAATGATTGCCCAGATATCATGGTCATTATTCGGGAGAAGGAGGACGATGATAGCCCCTCCATCACTGCAGTCCATCCAGACTTTACCCTTGACAATTGGAATAGCACTCCATGCATTGGTCGACGAGGGTAAAATGGGCAGAAAATTCTATCTACCCTGTAGATAACTTTAACTGCTTACTTTTCTGTATAGTATTAGCAGTTGTTTTATCAGTATATGCTAACACTTTGTATGATTGAACAATTTCATATATTAAGTGAAAATATATTTTGTTTCAAGACTCTAAATTTAGGTGTGCATGTACTTGCTGATGAGGTGCCTTTTCTCCACAAGGACTGTAACTTTGATGAAAAGTTGGACTCAGACTTGATGGAAATACAAGAGGACATTGAGACACCTCATGAGATCAAGGAATGGGTCGAAGACAAACCTAAACCTAATCTTGATCAAGTTGCAAGTTAAGCATGCCTAGCTCACTTATCAATTTGTTGAATCTGGATTCATCTAGAGGTTTTGTAAAAACATCAGCAAGTTGATTTTTAGTAGGGATATATTGTAAAGATATAGTTCCATTTTGTACATGATCCCTAATGAAGTGATACCTTATTTCTATATGCTTAGTCCTATAATGCATGACAGGATTATGAGTTATAGCAATTGCACTTGTGTTATCACAATGAATAGGTATGGATTTGAATTCAAACCCATAATCTGCTAGGTGATTTTTCATCCATAGGATCTTGAGCATAGCTCGCCAAAGAAAGAATGTATTCAAACACGCAATTGAGGTAGATCTTGAGTTTTTCTTCTTGCTAAACCCGGGACACAAGCACATTTACCTAGTAGTTGACAAGTGCCACTTTGGTACTTTTTCTATCTATTTTGCGACTGTAAAATCAAAGATCTCATGTAACTGTTAGCTCAAACGAGGATTCCTTGGGATACCAAAGCCCCAGGTGGGGTGTACCTTTGAGGTACCTGAAAATCCTCTTTATAGCAGTTAAATGAGATTCTTTAGGACAAGCCTGAAATCTAGCACAAATGCATGTTGCAAACATTATGTCTGGTCTACTAGCAGTAAGATATAAAAGAGAGCCTATCATACCTCTGTATTGAGTTATATCAATACTTTTACCTTCTTCATCCTTGTCAAGCTTGGTTGCAGGAGCAATTGGGGTTTTCATGGGAGAGGCTGACTCCATGCCATACTTCTTAAGTAAGTCCTTAATGTACTTGGCTTGGTTGATAAAGATTCCTTCATCAGTCTGCTTTACTTGTAGTCCAAGGAAGAAGTTCAGCTCACCCATCATGCTCATTTCAAACTTGCTCTGCATGAGCTTGGAGAATCTTTTGCATAACTTTTCATCAGTAGAACCAAAGATAATATCATCAACGTAAATTTGAACTAATAGAACCTTATCTTTATGCTTTCTAAGAAATAATGTGGTATCTACTCTACCTCTAGTGAATCCATTTTCAATAAGAAAGTTAGTGAGTGTTTCATACCATGTTCTCGGTGCTTGCTTAAGACCATATAAGGGTTTGTCTAATCTAAAAACATAATTAGAAAGAGATGGATTGATGAAACCTGGAGGCTGCTCTACATAGACTTCCTTTTGAAGTTCACCATTCAAGAATGCACTTTTGACATCCATCTAGAAAACTTTGAACTTCATGTGAGCAGCAAAGGCAAGGAATATTCTGATGGCTTCTAGTCTGGCAACAGGTGCGAATGTCTCATCATAGTCAATGCATTCTTCCTGAGAGTAGCCCTTGGCCACTAGTCTAGCCTTATTCCTGGTTATCACCCCATCTTCATCCATCTTGTTTTTGAAGACCCACTTCGTTCCAATTACAAGATGGTTCTTTGGTCTTGGAACCAATCTCCATACTTTACTTCTCTCGAACTGATTAAGTTCTTCCTACATGGCCTCTATCCAGCTGGAGTCTTCCATAGCATCCTCTATTTTCTTTGGTTCTATTTGAGATAGAAAGCTTAGATAGAAGCATTCATTTTGAGTAGCAGCTCTTGTTTTGACTCTTGAATTCGGATCTCCAATGATTAGATCTTGAGTGTGATCTCTAGCCCATCTGCTTCCTATTGGGACGTCAGTTCTTATGCCTTCTTGCCTTAGATCTTCAAGATCTATTTCTTCTTCTTAATGTGGAGGCTCGTTGTCTGGCATAGGCCTCTCTACGATCTCATTTCCTTGCTCAACGATTTTGCTATCTGGTACTACGATTGTAGTATTGAGCTCGATGACCTCGTTCGTAGTGTCTGAACTGTTAGTCGTATTGTCTTGAGGCATTATTTTGTCTAAGTCTATTTCATCAAATATGATGTAAATCGAGACTTCAACACTCAGTGTCTTCTTGTTGAACACTCAGTAGGCCTTACTGTCTGTGGCATATCCAAGAAAGATTCCTTCGTCTGATTTTCGTTGAAACTTTGTCCAGTATTGCTTTCCATTGTTGAGAATGTAACATGTACACCCGAAGACATGAAAGTAGCTGACACTAGGTTTTCTTCCTTTCCATAGTTCATAGGGAGTCTTCTTAATTGTAGAGTGTATGAGTGATCTTTTCTGAGTATAACATGCAGTGTTGACTACCGCCTTGAAGTACTCGTGTAGATGATTTATTGCTAGTAGAGTCCTTCTAGCCTCTATTAATGTTCTGTTCTTTCTCTCCGCAACTCCATTTTGTTGAGGAGTTCGTGGAGCTGAGAAGTTGTGACTGATGCCATTTTCAGAGCAGAATTGGTCCATTTCTGAGAAGTCAAATTCTCTACCATGATCACTCCTTATAGCCTTGATTTTCTCTCCTTTCTCGTTCATCACAAGCTTGAACATTTTGATCAGCTGGGAGCTTGTCTCATCTTTTGAGGTTAGAAAGAACACCCATATAAATCTGGTGAAGTCATCGACTACGACCAAAGAGTATCTTTTTCCTCCAAGACTTGTTGTTGGAATTGGCCCAAAAAGATCCATGTGTAGCAGCTGCAAAGGCTTGTTAATTGAATTGACAGATTTGCTCTTGAATGTGCTTCTTGTCTGTTTCCCAAGTTGACAGGCATTGCAAGGCCTTTCTTTAATGAAGTTGAATTTTGGTAGTCCTGTAACTAGATCTTTTGAAGCTAATTTGGACATACTTTTGAAGTTGAGATGAGATAATCTTCGATGCCATAGCCAGCTCATTTCTTCAGATGCTTTAGCCAGAAAGCATATTGTCTCGTCTGAGCTTAGTTGTCCAAGATTTACTGTGTAGACATTTTCTTCTCTTGTTTCGATTAGCTTTAATGCAGATGTCTTCAGGTCTCGGACTTGACATTGATTGTTGAGGAATGTTACTTGATAACCCTTGTCGCAGAGTTGGCTAATGCTTAGAAGATTGTGTTGTAGTCCTTCCACATAGGCCACTTTGCTGAAGGATACCGCACCATTTCCAGATGAGCCATAGCCTCGTGTCTTGCCAGAGCCATTATCTCAAAAGATGACTGAGGGACCCTCCTTCTCTATGTAGTTAGACAGAAGAGCTTTTTTCCCAGTCATGTGTCTTGAACATCCAATATCCAGATACCAGGTTGTGTTCGTGGAGCTCTTTTCCTGAGGTAACATTAAACCTTCATTTTGTAACCTATACTTGCATGGGTCCTACTATGTTAGTACCCTTGGGGACCCAAATCTGCTTGATTTTGGGTCTCACATGCATGGAATTATAATGACACTTGCGACCTGACCTTGTGTTAACTCAGAAAGACACAAAACATTTGATATGATGCATGTTAGTGTGTGTGTGTGTGTGTGTGAAAGTTCTTCCTCCATTTAGACTTTTTTGGGTTATTGGTCATCCTCCTACTAGGCTGATATTCCCTTTTCCATGTGTTCTCTTGTTTCATTATTTGTGAGGAGTTTATCTTACTTCATCAGATCTATCTTCTGGTTGGTTCGTAGAGTTGATTTTATTGGACTCTACGATCCTTGAGGTTGATGAGTAGTAGCTAGATTACTCTTCTCTTTTCTCGAAACCTAGACCAGCATGAGATCCCTTACTCCTGGAAATATGAATTGAATCATTTGGGCGGTGGGTTTTGACAGCTTATCCTTCCGTGAGGATTTCACAAATATAATGCCTCTATTGAAGTCTGAGACATTACCAGTGCTAGTTTCTTTTGCTTTTTCCACACATGACTCTGAGGTAGATTCCCCAAAGCCTAACCCTGTTTTATCAAAGACACTTCTCTGGTTAGAGATTAAGGAGTCCATGGATGAAGAGGATTCATTCCATGTAGAGACTGTCTTTTCTAGATCCTCAATCTTAGAGGTTAGACTAGACTCTCTTTAAGCACTGAGCTCATTTGCCTGTCTGAAGAATTTATTCTCAGCTTCAAACATGGAGAGAGAATCAGTACTGAGAAGGGCTGTTTCCAGTTCCTCTTGAACCTTTTCTTTCTCCTTTTGAAGAAGTGAATAGTCTTTAGACAAAACTCTAAACCACTTCATGTATTGGTGCAGATCAGATGTTATGCCATGTAATGCAGTTCTAAGGTCATCAATATCTACATCAGGAGAATTGAAGTCAAATACCTCATCGATACTTACTTCATGTATGTTGGGGTTCTGTTTGTCCCTTGTATTTTTGGCCATCAGGCAGAGATTAGCCATTTGAGGATCTTTGTCGTCTCTAGATTCTGGAGTTGAGTCATTATCAGAGTTACTCCACGATCCTCCGGCTACAAGGCCTTTGTCTTTCTTTACTGGCCTTTTGTTGCCTTTGTATTCCTTCTTTGCATGTGATTTCTTCTTGAGTTCTTCTCTGAGAGGTTTGTTGCAGTTGGAAATGAAGTGACCAGGTTTCTTGCAGTTGTAGCATAGGTCATTCATTTGCTCCTGGCTGTTGTAGTTACTAACTTTCTTTGGCTTACTGGTTTTGCCTTACCGCATGAATCTTCTTAGTCTTTTAACCAGCATTGCAAAGTCCTCATCATCATCTTCATCGTAGTCAAAATCAACTTCAGTGTTGACTTTGGAGATGTTTTCGGTTACTTTGAGAGCAACACTTTTATCCTTCTTTCTTCCTTCAGACAACGTTTTTGCTCGTTGTGTCAGCTCGAGTTCGTACGTTAGAAGGTTGCCATATAACTGTTGAATAGTCATTTCATGTAGATTCTTTGATTCTCTAATGGCAGTGGTTTTGGCATCCCACTTGCTTGGTAAAGCTCTCATGAACTTTATGATTAGATCTTTGTTTGGATAGATCTTTCCATAGGCTTGAAGAGAGTTAAGCAGAATATTGAATCTCTCGTATGTGGCAGTGACGTTCTCTCCTTGAACGTGAGCAAACATCTCATATTGTTGAGTCAAGAGAGATTGTTTGTTTTCTCTGACTTCTTCTGTTCCTTCATGCATAATAAGCAGTGCTTCCCAAACCTTCTTTGTTGTTTTGCAGTTGACCACGTTTTCAAATAGATCATCTTCTAATGATTGTAATAGGATGTTCTTGGCCTTTTTGTCAAGCTGGATAGCTCTTTTCTCATTCTCTGTTCATTCTCCTTTGACCTTAATTTGTACTCTGTTTGGGTCCTCTGTAGTTGGTGCAAGCTTTGTAAGAACGTAGGGCCCATTTTGAACATCGTCAAATAGATCTTCATCTATTGAATCCATGTAAGCTTGCATCTTAACCTTCCAATTAGCGAATTTGTCTTTGTTGCACATAGGTGGCTTGCTGCCTCCTCCAGTCTTTGATTCGCTTGGTAAGTGTGCCACTGGATCTACTCAAGCTTTGTAGGCTGTATTATAGAACACCTTTCACGATACCAATTGTTAGTTCAGAAAGGCACAATAGTTATCTGTAAGAGGGGGTTAAATAGATATTAAAATCTTTTCTTTATTTAAAGACTGTTTTGATAAAGCTTTGCAGCACAACGGAATTATTGTTTCTTTGAAATCCCTTTTAGATAGCAAGTTAAAGAGAGAAAGGCAGTTATAGCAGTTATAGCAGTTATAAATAGACACAATTGTTTTTAAGTGGTTCGGAGCACTCAAAGCTCCTAGTCCACTCTTCTACTCCTTGAGTAGGAAATCCACTAAGGATGTCTTTTACACTTTCTGAATCTCACAGATTCCTTCTAGACCAGCAGTCTAGGCACTTCTAAGTTCACTCTTGAACTCCTCAAGTCCAGCAGACTTGGCTCTTCACAGTTCACTTAGAACTCTTCAAGTCTTTCTAACTTGGAACTTCTTACTTCAGTAGAATGATAGTTGTTGAGTTGTGATTGAGGCTACTCAAATGCAGTTAAGCACTTGTTCGAAAGAACTGGGTAGCTGAGCAAGCTTCCTCTTTTTCTCAGATCGTAGAGTTTATCGTTGAGTGTTCTTGTGCGTTTTGTTCAATACTTGCTTATTTCTCTCATGTGTCTGTATTATGTATATATGAGATCTTTGAAATATATCCGTTGAAGCCCTTTGAAGAAGCATTAAATGCGTTTGACCTTTCTGAACTTTGATGGAGACTTTTCTGCACATCTTCCTCGATTTTTCACTGCTTCGACACTTCAGACTGCTTTCTCACCTAACACCTTAAAAGGTGTTTTTCTCTGCCCAATGGTCCTTTTCTTAGCTTCTTGAATACGTTCCTTTTGATCAATACTAAGGATATCTTTTGTACCGTTGGGACTGTTGAGTGCTTCAACTTTCAAACTCATTCCTCATTTGTTGGAATTTATCTTCAAACAAAAGTTAGGGCTCGATGCTTCTGACACAAGGCAGATGACACTCTGTTATCCATATCGTAGTGTCTTGTCATATTGGTGCTTGCTCTTAAGAGAACACTACGATTTCTCGCAAGGATTTGCACACTACGATCTTTTCACTCGACGATCATCACTTGCTCGTCTTGTAGACTCAACGTTTTTGAGAGCACACTACGATCTCTGAGTTAGCTTCGGCAAACGTCTGGACCACTCTATGATTTCTGAAGAGGTCCTTCAAGGCAGATACACTACGATCTGTTAAGCTCTACGATCCTGCCTTAGCTTCTGCAATCTGTTCATCAGCTTGATAGACTATGATTATTGTTGAAGCCTATCTATACTTTTCAAGTCATGGATCAACCTAACATCTTTGATCTCTTTATCTATAAATTCATTTATGGAATGATGAACATTCAAAGAAAAGATCAACCTAACAAATTTGATCTATCACTAAGCCCTTGTACATATATTCTTTGAAGGGCTTTACATATAATCATGAGTATTTACTTAAAACATCAAATCAAAATATACATTCTTCCAACACCCTAAGCTAATCCAGATTGGTTCAGACCTCACTCCAAACCAACGAAATGACATGGTTGCGTTACTAACCCAATTCTAGGATGTGTTTGCATGGTCTCATGAAGACATGGTGGGTTTATCCACTGACATTGTCCTTCATCGCCTTCCCATTAAAGAGGGATTTAAGCCAATCAGGCAGAAACTCAGGCGATTGAAACCTGAGTGGAGTTTAAAGGTTAAAGAAGAAATTGTTAAGCAATTTTAAGCAGGCATCATCATGGTGTCTACATACCCTGAATGTTTATCAAACATAGTCCCCATGCCTAAACCAGGAGGAAAGGTGCGAGTTTGCGTGGATTACCGAGATTTGAACAAAGCTTGCCTTAAGGATAGCTTTCCCGTGCCATTTATCCACATTCTCATTGACAATACTGCTCAATACGGCATGTACTCCTTTGTTGATTGCTTCGCGGGGTATCATCAGATTATGGTTGCTGAGGAGGATCGTGAGAAAACTACTTTCATCACGCCTTGGAGAACTTTTTGTTATAGACGGTTGTCATTCGGCCTCATCAATGCCGGAGCAACCTATCGACAAGCTATGATGACTCTTTTCCACGACTTAATGCACAAAGATATAGAGATCTACGTGGATGACATCATTGTCAAGTCCCGAAGGGAGGAAGACCACTTAGACCATCTCAGAAAGCTTTTCAACAGGTTGCGTAAGTACAACTTGAAGTTGAATCTAGCCAAGAACACCTTTGGTGTTAAATCAGGAAAGTTTCTAGGTTTCCTAGTCATCCACAAAGGGATTGAGCTGGATCCCACCAAAATTCAGGCTATAAAAGAAATACTCATTCCTCAGACAGAGAAGGAAATACGGGGATTTTTGGGAAGAATCAACTTCATTAATAGGTTTATTTCTCAACTCACAGCAACCTGTGAGTCCATCTTCAAGCTGTTAAGGAAGAACTCCTCCATCAAATGGAATGATGAGTGTCAGAAAGCCTTCCTTACAATCAAAGAGCAGTTGGTTAATGCTCCAGTTTTGGTACTTCCCAAGGATGATGTTCCCCTTTTCATTTACCTGTCCATTAATGATAATGTTATGGGTTGTATGCTGGGACAGAAAGACGATAGAGGCCAAGAGCGAGCTATCTATTACCTCAGCAAAAGATTCAGCAGCAGTGAACACAAGTATACTCTGATTGAGAAGACTTGTTGTGTTTTAGCATGGGATTCCATGAGGTTACAGCATTACCTACATGGTCACACAACCCATCTCATATCCCGCGTGGATCCTCTCAAATACATGTTCAGTAAGCCCATACTGAATTGTCGGCTGTCCAGATGGCAGTTAATTTTGCAACAATTTGACATCGTCTACGTGACGCAAAAGTCCATTAAAGGACAAGGAATTGCGGATCAATTGGCCGTCGCACCCGCAGGGGATTACAAACCCTTGGAAACATATTTTCCCGATGAAGGGATCATGGCAATTCAGCAACACCATCAGTACGATGCATGCCATATGTGGAAAATGTATTTTGATGGAGCTGTTAACACAGAAGGTTCTAGAGCTGGAGCAGTTCTAGTATCCGGTACGGGGGAGCAGTATCCCATCGCCATCAAATTGTAGTTTGTCATCACCAACAACACAGCCGAGTATGAAGGCTGTATCATGGGACTCAAACTTGCCCAATCAATGGGTATCAGACGGTTAACTGTCTTTGGGGATTCGGAGTTGGTTATCAAACAAACCACGGGAATCTATCAAACCAAAGAGCTACATTTGTTGCCTTACCATCGGCAAGTTTTACAGATGGCTTCGGAGTTCGAAGAAGTAAACTTCCTCCATATTCCTCGGAGTATGAATGATTTTGCGGATGCGCTAGCAACTTTGGCCTCCTTGATCAACATACATGACAAGAAAAACATGCCAAACATCCCATTTGCCCTACAAAAGGCTCCAGCTTATGGGAATTACATTGGAGAAGTATCGGATGAGCTACCTCCCATCTAACACCTTTGGTATCAGCATATCAAGGAGTATCTACGAGATGGATCTACACCCGCTGAGGCGAGCCCGACTAAAAAATGGCGGATCCATCGAATGGCTATGAAATTCTACCTGAGCGGAGATACACTCTACAAAAGAGATGCAGGATTAGGACTCCTTAGATGTCTGGACAAAGACCAAGCTCAGAGACTCATGCATGGTGGAGTATGTGGCCCACACATGAACGGACCCTTACTTGTTAAGAAGATCCTCAGAACAGGGCATTACTGGCTTACGCTTAAAGCTGACTGTGATGATCACGTCAAGAGGTGCTATCAATGCCAAATGCATGGAAATGCTATCCACGCCCCTCCAAGGGAACTCCACAATATGAGTTCACCTTGGCCCTTCTCAATGTGGGGAATGGACGTGATCGGGCCCATCGAGCCAAAAGCCAGTAATGGGTATCGGTTTATCTTCACCATGATCGACTACTTCACTAAGTGGGTAGAAGTAGCTTCCTTCCCCAGGGTTACCAAAGAAGTCATCATTGCTTTCATCAGAAACAATGTCATTTGTCGATATGGACAACCAGAGGTAATTATGTCACACAATGCTAAGAACCTCAACAACAAAATGATGGAGGAGTTATGCAGTAAATTCCCCATCAAACACCTTAACTCCATCATCTACCGTCCAAAGATGAATGGTGTTGTTGAAGCGACTAATAAAAACATCAAGAAGATCATGTAGAAGATGTCTGCCAATCACAAAGGATGGTCTGACCTCTTGCCTCTGACTTTATTAGCCTACAGAACTTCAATGCGTACTTCCATTGGGGCAACCCCTTATTCATTAGTCTATGGGATGGAAGCAGTACTCCCCATAGAGATGGAAATGGAATCCCTTAGAGTGTTGATGGACACCAGCTGGATGAAGATCAATGGGTACAAGACAGATATCACCAATTGTCTCTAATAGACGAAAGGCAAATCGCGACTATCTTCCATGGTCAGTTATATCAACAAAGGATCGCCAGATCTTACAACAGAAAAGTCTGGCTATGGCAGTTTAAACAACATGACTTGGTTTTAAAGAAGATCATTGACAACCAAGATCAATCTAAGCGAAAATTCGCTCCAAACTGGGAAGGCCCGTTTGTTGTCAAGGAGGTATTGACAAGAGGTGCTCTCAGACTACAGGAAATGGACGGCGATGAATTTCCACAACTCGTCAACTCGGACACCGTGAAACGGTACTATGTCTGAGGTTATCATCTAGAAAACATCCTGGTTTTAGATCATCAGATCACCAGTCATTCCGATTTTCTAACCCTTTTTACATACTCTTCTGCCCCTCAGGGAAACATACACTTCAAACTAGCAGCCTGGTTTCACTTCATTTCAAACCTTTCATACAATTTCAGTTATCCCACCAGGGATTGAACCTTTCACACCTGCAGTTTGTCCTGAACTTAGGATCAAACTTTTTCACGCTTGTAGTTTGTCCTGAACTTAGGATCAAACTTTTTCACACCTCCAGTTTGTCCCAAACATGAGATCAAACTTTATTTCCCCGTAGTATAGCCTGCACATGGAATTCAGACTTCTCTTTGGTTGTAAATTGTCCTGAGGGGCGAACTACCTTGACCTGATCTCCCTGATACCCGGGAGTACGTAGGCAACCATATTCTATATGGCCCGGTCGCAATAAAAAAAACATAAAAAAACAAAAACATTTATACCCTTTCTCTACATAAACAAAAACATTCCTACACCCTTTTAAATTCAGCGTTGAACCTCTTACACCAAGTTTGAACTACGCAGACCTGATCTCCTCTTCAATAGGAGTATGTAGGCAGCCATTTATGGTTCGGTCTAACCCCCTACCAGAACAAAAATACTTGTCATACGGTACTGGGATCAAACTTCAATCCACCACATTTCATCAGCTTCAGACCAAAGGGATAGAACTACCTGACCTCTCCTCACAAATAGGAGATCCGGCGACCATCTAAGCTGCGGTTGTGCCTCAAAGAGCAACACTAATCCATAAGAGATGGAATTAACTATGCTTCTCTTAAATAGAAGTACTGGTGACCATCTGTGGTGCGGTCAATCTCAGAGAGGAAAAGTCACACTTCTCTCCACATCTACATACAGAGACCAGTCCCAAGACACCAAAGATGGTAGGGATACACACAGATCAATGATCCGTTCTGAAAGATCCTGCGACGTCTCAATGTCCACGCATCAAGGATGAGTTCAGAATACATCAAGATCACAATCCTTGAAGAAACATGCAAATATCAAGCAAGTATCAAGGCGCAACTAAAAGGGAAGTGAATCAAAATATATTTCCCTGCCATATATAATGTTGTTTGATATATACAATATGTGTTGTACATGACAAAATGGCTAAGCTAGTCTGTGCAGGAAAATACAAGGCTATCTACGGATCTGTATATATACGGACTATCAGATCTAATATAGAATCCCTCTCCGAAGAAGGATGTAACGCTGCAAGCTCCTGCCCAATGATATCTACACGAGCTAATAGATCTGAGGCTAACTGCATGGTGGCATGATGCTCATCAATGTATGCACTCATATCGACAAGGATGTCAGTCGTAAGGGATCTCACTAAAATACTGTCTGTGATGGCTACATCCCGGGCAGATAGGGCAGCATCCCGCTCTACAATCAAGGCATCTCTGGCTGATCTGGCCTCATCTCTCTCTAATAGAGATGCGTCTCTCCCATCAAGAGTTGTTAACATCAAGGCCCTAGCCTGATCTCTCTCAAAGGCCATCAGATGTAGACTCTGCTCCAGATACTGTGCTGGATGCTGAATATAAGTAGCACTCATAGTGGGAGAATCCATCACAACTGTTGGCAACCTAGTAGACAAATCCTCCTCGATGGGAATATAAGTCTCCTCCATAGGCTCCCCATCATCGGAATCAATCCCCGGCACTGTGGATACTACCATAGTCAATGCCGTCTCTATCTCCATCCATGCGGAATACTCTGCAGAACAAACCGGATGGCTAATGGAAAACTCAGCTAGCTCACGTTGATCCCAACAGGCATACAACCTGGATCTATCCTCTGCTGATAAATGTCGAGAAGCTAAGTGCTAACTCAATGCCCCCTCAAAAGGATGGAAATCCTGGAACTGGTCAAATTGACACATCACGGTCAGTGGGTGGTAAGTAGTCATGCCCCTCAAATCAGCTAGAGGGAGATAATCCATGCCTAGAGCATGGGTGATGAAGCTGTAGGGTGAGCTGAGCCCTAAACACGACAATAGATTAAAAGGATCTCCGATCCCTGCTAGGAAAACGGACCAAGATGTAGGATCTATACACTCTGTAGGCTGAAAGGAATATGACATGGCTATATCATGGGTAAAACAATTTCTATGCCATCTGAAAGTGCCAATCGATCTCAAGTGTGACATAAACCACAAGTACAACATATGAGCGCTTGTGAATACCCTGCGCAGGTAAGTCTTTGTAAATATGTGGTACGACCTCGGCGTCTGCGATGATCATTGTGACGCCCCCAAAATAGGTATACATCACCCATCTTGAGTCGCCAAATACATGGTATATAAATCAAATACAACATAATTATACAACTGTCGTGTAAAACATAAACTGAGAGTTTAAACAATAATATTGCCTTCTAGACAATATCCATTCTCAATGGAGTCCTCATAGATAGTATACAAACTCAAATTCAGGTCCAGATTACATTTATTATCACACTATTTAATGAATAGTGAGGACTACTAATGCTATCATCTGGATCACTACTCCTTTTCCAAACTAGTCCCTATATTCTCATTTCAAGAGAACAGGTGAAAGAAAGGGTGAGCTTAACTAGCCCGAAGAAATATTATGACTAAGATAATGCGAGGATAAATTATCATTAGCCTTCAACAATGTTAAAGCGATAAAATACAATAGACATCAAGTTTAAGCTGCTGTTGAATAAGCAATCCATTAAAAGAGTCAAGTAGAGAATAAAATCTACTATCTTTGATTATTTAAAAGGTTTTCATCACTTTTATCATTTGAGACTCGACTTAATAAATAATCCACATCATCCTTGCACTACTGACCAAGGATATTCATTAGGAGTCACGACCACAAATTATCCATGCACTCACGGGCCAAGGATATTCGTGTATTCATCAATGGTCATGATCATGCCAACAACTGTCCATCAATGCACTACGGGCCAATGAGGACTTTTACCACATCATTTATAACATTACGGTCATGATTATACCGAATAATCCCTAGTCATAATCATACCAAGTCCATCTATGCACTACAGGCCACAGATGACTTTCAAAAAATATAAACATGAGGATGATGACAATGATATAAGAATTCAATAAAACAAGTTCACGAATTAATTTATCTAGGAACTAATAACGTCCAAATTGTCAACATGATACTTCTTTGTAGAGTAAAATTCAAAAATGCTCAGAAGAATATTTCCATGAAAAGATACTGGATGAAGCGCAAATATCAAGGATATACCACTAATTTCATGGAGTATAGAAGTTAAAACTTTAACCAACTGAGTATAATAAAGAATGGAATAACAAAAGAAATCACCAGGCATGTGATAGATAGCACAGGCAGGTTATTCCAATGGAATAATAAATACTAAACTAGGTCCGGCGTAAAACGCACAGACATGATATTACAACAGAATAATAAAGAATGGAATAACATAAGGATTTCACCATGCATGCGGTACTTCGCATAGACAGATTATTCCAACAGAATAATAAAGAATGGAATAACATAAGGATTTCCCCAAGTATAGGGGTCTGGCGTGATCGAGGTTATGTATAGGGTATCTCACAGATATCTGAGTTATTCCAATGAATAATAAAGATGGAATAATATAAGGATTTCACCAAGTATAGGGTATGTGGCGTATCTGAGTTATTCCAATGAATAAATAAGAATGGAATAACATAAGGATTTCACCAAGTATAGGGTATGCCGCGTATACAGGTTATTCCAACAAAATAATAAAGAATGGAATAACAGAAGTTCTCTTCATGAATAAGAAAGAATAACACCCCTTACGGGTACAACAAATAATATCCCTTACCGTAAAAGAAACTGGATATAGAAGTAGTGAAGTAGCAGAATACTCTTCTTCTTTCTCTTTATAATTTCTCTCTAGAGTTTCAGTGAATTCGTAAGAAATAATGAAGGAATGAGCTTATTTATAGAAGAATGGATTGAATAGTAACTAATTCATGAGCGGTCGAGATCGATTTACTTTTAAACAAACGATCCGAGATCAATTTACTATTAAAACTTAAAGCAATTCGGTCCATACCGATTTACTATTAAAACTTTAAATCAATGATCCATATTGATTCACTATTATAACTTTTTCCACCAATGTCCATATTGATTTACTATTATAACTTTCCACCGGTGGTCCATATTGATTGACTATTAGAACTTCAACCAACGATTCGAAAAAATTAGCACATCTCTCTCATGGAATAATATTGTACCCAAATACCAGAAGTGTACTGATATTAGAGTGAATAATGGCGGGGGTGAATAGTAACTCTCGTAAATAGTAACTTCGTGAATAGTAACTTCGTGAATAGTAACTCGTGAATAGTAACTCATGAATAGTAACTCGTGAATAGTAACTCGTGAATAGTAACTTCGTAAATAGTAACTCGTGAATAGTAACCTCGTGAATAGTAACTCGATACACGAAAAGTGTCCGAATACGATTGAACAATATAACCTCCAGACATCAATTATCATCGGAATAGAAGTCAATTTTTACTAACACAAATAATCCCAACACAATGAAACTATCAAATTCATCTTTAATTAACACGAACTTATCCATCATTAATATCATAACTCAAAATATTTAACAACCAAGTTGTTCCCAGGAAAGAGGGGGCTTTCTGATAAGGATTTCTCCCTATTGGCACGCAATTAGATTATCTAACCTCTCCTTGACAGAACTTCTAGACATTGTAAATATTGAAATTTAATAATATGAATAACTTTGTCGTCTCAATTATTGATTTAATAAAATAACATATAATGCAGATGATACTGACAATAATCGAATCAATAATATGAGAGATATGATGCAGCAATTACTGTAGCAATAATTGAGTATAACTGAGTGACTTCTTACGTAAGCTTCAATAACCAATACCGTGTGCTACTATGCAATCACGCGTATTACTATACTTTTACTACCGGGTAGTTCAACAGTATTAATAATAAAACCTCCGCCGTTATTTTTATAAATATTTTTGTCGTTTTCTAAATACGACAATTCTTCCGTTGTGGGGTCCACCAATGATTATGCCGTCGTACGAATATTCCCCGACAAAAAGAATATTCCCCGACCAATCGAATATTATACGACAACTTGCATACTTTGCAAAATTTATAAATACTACCCACAACTATAACACTATCTCAAATCCACACCATAATATTCAAAAAATATTTTGAGAAATTTAAATCTTTATTCATAAAATCTGGGGTCTCACAATCATCGTTACAATGGTGTGACCCTCCCTGAGAGCTCTTACTGCCATGATAACACCAATATCTAGCTCATCCATGTATCGTGGCATGTATACATATGACAACACGCATAGTAGCAGTACATCTACTCTGGCCGAGTGCCAATGATCCTCTGGTATGGTGAAATCCCCAGAGTGTCGTGTATAACTATCCTCAGAGCCAAATCTGTCCATCAGAAAATGCAGGGATATAACATGACCAGATGTGATCTCATCTTGCACAACTCTCTGCCTCAACCCGGTGAAAGTCATAAACTGTCGGCTCATGTCGTCGATGGCCATATGCACGCAAGGTCTGTCCAAAGGCAGCGCCATCAACTGTGCATACTCCTCCAGAGTAGGAGTCAACTCATGGATGCCAAACTGAAAGACCTGTCTCTCTGGTATCCAATGCTCCAGCATGCCCTCCACAAATCCTGCAGGAACCTGAAACATCAACAGGGTTATAAAATGCTGCAACATCTGATCTACAGTCACCCTGGCTGATGGTGACATACTATCATACCATAACCTCAAGCGTGAGGCCACCAATACTGGTTGGGTATGATTATTACGGCTAACTGTCGAAGAAGACATCTGTAGGGGCCGTGTCATAAGACCATCCAGGGGTCAATGCTGAATATCTTAGGACATACATACATATGCATAACATAGTACATGCATGATAAACAATAGATGGCAATATGATATAGGGAATGGAAAACTGTACATACATTCTTAAGTATATCATCATCGAATACATCTCTGTACAGCTAAAATACTGGGAAATGGGGCAAAAACTGCCCTACTACTAACAGAGGCCTATCAAAAGATATAGCGAGAATGGGGCTAAGTCACCCAATGTCTAACAAAGGCCTATCAAAAGAGATAACGAGAATATACATCAGAAGAAGACAATGGTGTCAATGTCTACATCATCAATCCTGTCCACCTGATGTAACTCCTCCTGAGTCACTGGATCTCTATCCATAGGGATGCCAGGCCTATATAAGGGAGGATCTGCACCGGCAAAGCCATATGGGTCACCTGAGGGGCCAGCGCCAGAGCTGGAAGGATCAAAAGTATCTGCCTCTGAAGGATCTCTACCCAAATGCCGGATAAAGAAATGTGCCCAGTCCAACTGTCGAGTCAAACTGTCAATCTGTGTCGAATGAGTCGGATCTCGGACATAGGCTAGCCAATCTGTCATCATCACGGATCCAGGAACCATATCCCCTATGAACTAAGTGGCGCAAGTCTGGGCTCCAATGGTACGAGGTAACCACCAATGCTGGAATATCTCCTGAGTGCAGGGACCCTCTGATAATATAAAACTGTCAACACCCAACAATGGGATATCAATGACGGGTGACTGCGAAACAGGTCAATAACGCTTGGTAGGAGGCAAGATCGGTATACAAATCTCTCCTGTGGTGCTCCTAATAGAACGTTCTCCTAAATAGAGCTCACATCCTCCATCTGTGAAGAGAGGAATCTTACGGGTGGAAATCACGTGCTCGACACCAGTCGGGTACCCATCCTCAAATCCAATGCTCAAATGTTCCCCTGAATAGGGAATCCATGTGATGACATCATACATCAACAACTCCAGCTATAGGCAGTAATGAGTGAAACCCTCAGCTACAAGGACCGCCAGTATGGAATAATGCCATCGTTGTCCTCGTGGGTAGGTATCTAATCCTAACACACTCACTGGACAAAAGTATGGGAGCCTCTCATAGGCCCAAAACTGCCAACACAAAGGCAAACATTTGCTGTCAGTCAACGCACTTAACCTGTACATGGGAAATTACAAGAGAAATACTCACCAGCAGAAATGGGTAAAATCCTAGCCAAGCCTCTGTCAAACCCTACGAACGCATGCGCATTCCTCTGAGGAAGTAGGCAAAGGTGTAGGAACCCCAATCATACTCTCCAATACGGTCCACATGTCGAGTGGCGCTGATCAAAGCAAATGACACCGTAGAAGAGTTATCAGCTATGAAGCAGCCCCTAATGATCATTAGAAACAATCGCCGAAGAATGCGATCTCTGACTCTCACATCATCGGGTATGGGCTCACTCAACAGCCCCCTCATAGCATCTACGCTCAAAGGACCTGTACGAATAGTCCTGCCCTTGAACGCCTCCGCCGGAACTCCTAGCAAGGATCTGACGGCAGTCGGGGTAATATCCACCAGACACGGCACTGGTGCCCCTCTAAACTTCATACCTGTGATAAACCGCCAATCCATTGACGTAATCATCACCTCACAGTCCAATAAATGAAGTGACTGAGTCTGGCGAAACCAACGCTCAAACAATGCCCTGAGGTAACCCCAGTCATGCACGATCGCTATATAGTTAGAATGCAGAGCCTAGTACATAGCATAAATGCTGAACCAGTTCCCTCTAGGCTGTGTAAAGTCTGGAACCTACATCACAAAGCAGATCAACATCAGAATCCTTTATTCCTCATCAATAAGAAAGAAGAAAGATCAAAGGCTAGCTTTGTACCTCAGTTGCATGCAAGTAAACTGAGGGATGTCTACTCAAATTGCCCAAAAACTCTGGGTTCACCACCTGAATACTCAGGAGGTCCCTACGGGGAACATGTGCAGTAGGAGCGGGAGCCTCAATCAGTACATCCTCCACCTCGTCCTCCACATCCGATACATCAACCCGGACAAGACGTATCACCGCCTCCGCAAAACAGCGAGGCCATCCCCTAGCGAGCAGGGTCGAGGCACTTTGAAGCCCTCCTCAGACACCGAAGTGGTCTGCATGGGAACTACTCTATTTGAACCGGATCCATATATCTGGACAAAAAGTCTCTAAATCACCTCAGAAAGGGTGTGGTAAATTTTTATTTGGAGCTTTTCAAAATATAGTTTTATGACTACATGCATGCATGCATTATTTTAACATACATCTACAGTAGAGTTAAAAATGCATGACTATCCAATGCCTACATTTTGGAAAATTTTTATCATAGTCCCCTTTGTAAATAGGACTATCCACATGCACATAGGCATGACTAGGTGGCCATTCAGTAGCACACCTGCCCACAGTCATATACATCCTACATGCATTAATACGTCAAAGTAAAAATTCGTAAGGGTAGCCTAATTGCCAGGATTATTTTGCTTTTCTCACCTTTGCTCATTTATCCTCAAATAGGATAAGAAATAACATAAAAAGGTGTCAATTTGACTGTTTCAAAAGTTAAATTTTTTCACATCATTATGTTCAGCATGGTTTAATACTAACATTTACTATGTTGAATATTTTTTAACAAGTCATTTCAGTATGCATAATCACTACTATGTGTTTAGATGCATTTCATGTGATAAGTCATTTTCCAACGGATAAAAACTGGAAAAGAAGACATGCATACGTTGCCAGGACAGTGTAGAACACTTGTACGGTGACAGAATTTGTAGAAAGTCGTCCGAACTCAACAGATCTGAAGAAAAGCTCTTGGATTTCCTTCGCGACACGGCTTGAAAATAACTTATAAAAGCAACCTGCATGCATTATGTAGCCACAGTTGGCTGCAGGTCCACCTATGGCTGTTGCAGGTGTACCTGTAGCACTCATACATGGGTCCCACTTCTCCGGCTTGGTCTAGTTCGAGTTGCAAAGGAGTTCTCACAAGCTGAAAAGGCCAAATCAGGAATAAAAATGCTACGCGATTGAGCGGAATAGCCTAAAATCCTGGTTTTCATGGGCCAAACTGTGGCTTTACATATCATTCATTGGTCTTCGCCCAAACACAAGGTACACTATACCAATGATCTCAGCTATTGCAAACTACATTCGGCAATATCTCACAAAGGTTCGATGCCATCAGTGCAGGGTCGTAACCTTGACATGTTCCCCGGTGGGGGTTACAACGCATTTTCATCCATTAACATGATCCCCGGTAGGGGTGTCACGCATTTTCAACCATTGATGTACACGTTAATGAAGGTCAAGCAGCCTTGACATGTTCCCCGGTGGGGGTTACAACGAAACTCGTCCGTTGATGCACACGCTAATGAAGGTCAAGTAGCCTTGACATGTTCCCCGGCGGGGGTTACAACGCAACTCATCCATCGATACACACATCAATGAAGGTCAAGCAGCCTTGACATTATCCTCAGCAAGGATCTCATTCGTTGATACACGTGTCAATGAAGGTCAGGCAACCCTGACAACACCGACTGTTGGTAGTAACTCCAATAGAATAGCGGAAGGACCTGGTGATACAAAACAGGGAAAAACATCTTCATCGGGGAGGACCGATGATGAAATATGTTATACACATCCTCAACAGACAAAACTCATCCCCACGGAGTCTCTTATACGTGAGAGATATATTTTCAGGATAATGCCTATATCAAGGATTTAAGACTTTGGCGATAGCCCCAACGTCAACAATCCTAGAGATTCCTGGTAGCTGTGGATCACGCGTCTAAGACAGTTCATCAGGCTGGTTATTATTGCCATCCCCGACAGAAGCAACAGGGAGCCGACAATCATCCCATCATGTTGGAAGACAATCCAACAAACTACATACATTTGCATTATGCATTGCATCATAATCATCTTATTGCATTTCAAGTGTCTAGTATTCTTTATCATATCCATGCCATTGCATTGCATGAATATGATAAAGAGGGGCATCTATAGACACTCAAAGTTTTTCTGCCTATCTGTTACTAACATTTCAGGAACTGCGGAATCTTCTTTCAGAGATAACCCTGGAAGACAGCTCAGCTTAATCCCGGATACCACCGAAAGTTCAGTTTCAACCCCGAAAAACACATGACCAGGAGTATCCTTTCCCCATCTCGAAGATAACCCCAAGGATAGCAGTGCAAGTACCAAAAATTCCACCGGAGAAGGCCGATTCATCTTGGAGATAACCCCGAGATGTTCAGTCTCAGTCCCGGAAACAACACCGGGAAAGACAATGTTAACCTTGGAGATAACCCCAAGGAGTGCAGTTGCAGTTCCGGAGATGACCCCAGAAATGCTTGTTTCAAATTCATACAGTCAGCTTCAACCTCTAGACTCCCACCGAGGCACTCAATTCCCAAACCCGGAGATAACCCCGGGAGGACAGGCACACCTCAAAGACAATCCTGAGGGCAATCAACACTTGCAGTGGTCCAATCTCAAAGATAACCCTGAGCAACGTCTGTTTTATCTGTCGAAACCAGAGATAACCCCGGTGAAGGGCAAAGTCAAATGGCCACCTCAACCCCACATGGCGCCGTCTTAACAAACAACAATCAACATACATTCTACATAACAATGTCCCACAAGAACCAAGGAGTTGCAATCCCGAGTGACTACTACACAAGGCAACACACCGGATAGAATTTGAAGCCTGAAGAGATAGGACATTGTTCCATCTTCTTGACTTCTTACAACCTCTAATCCCATGTCATTGCGCAGCTCTCGACAACAACAGTCCGAAACAGGTCTTATACCCCTCAATCGGATGCTCGGATTGAAGTTCTGCAAGTTCGAGCGGACATCACATTGCACGCATGCACGTACTTCGAGGCAGCGGGACACGCAGAGCCTGGGGCACCCCGGGCAGCCGCAGGTGCATCTGCGGCTGCCGCAAGTACACCTACAGTTCCCAGCTCTATAAATATAGAGCTTGGGGTGGCTATATTCAAGAGAAGAAAGGCAAGGAAGCCCTGCCCAATTTGCTATGTACACACCCCATATTGAGTGCTTTCTCATGTTAAACACTTGTTAGCTCACATATAGCTATATTTTTACCGACGAAAGCCGAGTGTTCATCCATTTAAAGTCATAGAAGTCTTCTTTGGCAGCCCACTGTAAGCCTTCTTACACATTATAAAGCCTTTCTCTTCATCTTTGCGCACACTCTTCTTCACGTTGAGAGTCGTGTTGTGTGTGTATGCTCGGACTTTGGTCCGTGGTTTTCATTTCTGTCTGTATATATACACTTATATATATATATATATTTATATATATGGACTAACATTATCGAGTTATGCCTCGATTGAGCCTGGACTCACGTTCGGAGCGTTTATTTGCTTTTATACATATATATACTTATATATATGAACTGTTGTCGAACTTTGTTCGATGAGCCTGGATTTTACATCCGGAGTGTTTACTGCTTATATATATATATAGTGATAAATCGTTGAAATGATAAACTGAGTCGGGATCAATATATATCACAATGCGTTTATCATATATATATATATATATATATATATATATATAGCAGTAGGTTCGAGATCTGACCCGTAAGATTAACTGACCGACCTTTAGCAACGGATCGTCCGTCGCTAAAGCTAATAACAGTAATGTTATGGGCTTTAGCGACGACACGATCGTCGCTAAAGATCGGTCCGTTAATCTGACCAAATTCATTGAGAAACATTGCGATATATATATATATATATATATATACATTCTGTCAGGCTTGGAGTTTACTTCGTGGCCTTTTACTGCTTTATTTACATTCTGTCCCGCCAGGAGTTTACTTCGTGGCAGTTGATCGTTTTTACTGATTTCTTAACATTCCGTCTCGCCTGGAGTTTACTTCGTGGCGGTTGATCGTTTTTACTGCTTTCTTTACATTCAGTCCCGCCTGGAGTTTACTTCGTGGAGGTTGATCGCATTTACTGCTTTATTTACATTTCAGATCCCCCATGGAGGTGCTTCGTGGTGGTTGATCATGTTTGTATATATATATTTACCGCTTTTATATATTTACATTTCTGATCCCCCATGGAGGTGCTTCGTGGTGGTTGATCATGTCTGTATATATATATATATATATATAGCTTTTATATATATAACTGCTTACTGTTTTTCATATAAAATGTGACATCATGTGAGCCTAGGAATCATATGATCACAGATTCAGTCCACTGAATCTAGATTCGGTTCCCGTGATGGACATTTCAGCTGTAAGCAGCTTGTAAATTATTCATGGTGTTTGAATTTCCTTAGATGGCTTTCATGCCCATGAGGAGTTCGGCACTGCTATATACTATTTTCTCGAAGATGCTTCGTATCTCAAAAATAAAAGCAATCAAGTCGAACATTTAATAATAAAATGGAAGTATGAAAAAGGTCTCAATTACTATTGAACACAGGGTTGAAAAGCCTCTTTTACTAAACCTCACTTCTATATCATGTTTAAAACTGAATTTTTCATACAAATTCAAATCCTTTGTATATAGGTGCGAACGAGGCCTCACACTACTTCCAAATAACAGCACATTGACACATACACACACACATTCATATAACAGTTTCTTGAAAAGTGGCGGTCACCGTGGTAACACGAATGTCGGGGGGTGCCTAACACCTTCCCTCCACATAATTAAGCCCCCGAATCCAAATGAATCTCGGTTTCACAGACCCATTTAGTAGTGTCACATCACTAAGGTCAATGTGTAAACCATTTATCGGTTGCGTTGGTGCAACCAGTTAAAAACACCAACTGGCGACTCTTACAGTCAAATCGTCGACATATACATGTCGGACCTTTTTCACTTGTTTTTTCAAACAAATCTCACATAACATGAGAACACCAAAGAACAAGAACAGAAAAAGGACAAAATCCCCGTCGATACCCGACCCCAAACACAATACAACAAATTAGGGCTCCGGCCCAAAGGACTCGGATGCCCGAACCCGAACGCCATAAACCTGAATAGGACTCCGGCCTAGAGGACTCGGATGCCCGAACTCCTTCGAAATCCCTGAGGGTTTCGGCCCAATGGGCTTAACATCCCCTTCTAACACCAGACCTTCAGCCCACCTAGGGGTCGGTAAAATACTCCCGAACAACCATCAAAATCTGAAACCCCACAAACCATTAGCCCCAAGCATGAACCAGATCAAATCATCACTCCCCATCCCAGATCTATACCCCCTACTAATCACACAAAGAAAAGATCTAAATCCCCTACTAACCACTTTAGATCGTATCCATTGGAGAAGAATTTTCCTGTACAGTGGTTATAAGAGTGGTGGTGGAGAAAACAGTTGAAATGGATTCGAGTTTAATTGGATTGAAGTAGTGATCATCTGAAATTTAATTTAGATTTCTAGGTCTGATGTGTAGATATATTTCTGATGATTTTTGCTTTTGTTGTTTTTTATTAGTATTAATGTATAATATAATTGATTTGACGAATTTGCCCTTTCATATATAATAAATGTGTAATAAAACATTAAAATATTCTTTTTTAGTTATACATCCACATCAGCAATTTCTGATGTGACAGACTCAATTTGTTGTAATTGGAAAAAATCACTGATTCAATCATTTAATTAAAAAAATTGAAAGGTGGATCACCGAAGTGGAATATGACCTATAGTTTAGGATAATAAATTGTATTTAAGCCTTTTTTTAAGTATAGAAATAATAATATTTAGTTATTTCAAATAAAAAAACAATAAAAATTCAAAAAATAACGGAATTCTTTTTCTCTTATCTAAATTGAAGAACTTTTACCTTAGCTTAAGATATAAGGAAGGTTCTTCTACGCTTTTGAAGAGTGCCTCTCATAAATCTCTCTTCCTTTTTTCCCCTTTCCTTTTCTTTTCTTTTCTTTTCTTGTGTAGCTTGTTTTATTTTTTTGTGCAAGTTATTTTCTTCATAAGATTGATTGATTTTTTAAAAACTTTTTGGAGAGTTTCATTATAATCTCTCGAGATTTGACTTTACTAGTTTTAGAAATTATTTTTCATGTTTTTGAGAATTATTTTAGTGCCGA
This sequence comes from Panax ginseng, assembly GCA_020205605.1. Lineage (NCBI taxonomy): Eukaryota > Viridiplantae > Streptophyta > Magnoliopsida > Apiales > Araliaceae > Panax > Panax ginseng. The sequence continues at coordinate 87,273,940 of CM035130.1, read as the reverse complement.
ATTAAATTGATGAAGATAGATCTTTTGGGATTTAGTTGTGAAATATCATGGTAGTTTGTTATTTTGTTATTCATTTTAATTATTTTTTTTAGATTTGTATATTCTATTGTTACTTGTGCAACTATTTTATTTAATTTGTAATACAATGATTCCCTCCCCGTGAACTCTTGCTTCCTTCTCCCCGTGAAGGTTTATTCCTCCCCGTGACTCCTACCTTGCCTATATAAGGAATGAGTGCTCAATGAAAAATACAGAAGAAAACTTCTCTGAAGAAATTCTCTCAAAGTTTCTTCTCTCTCCTTTTCTCTTGCTTATTCTCTCCAATTTTATGCAGCAATTATAAGAGTATCTTTATACACTTTTGCTAAAGTTTTATAACACGTTATTAGCACGAAGCGCTAACCAACTGAGACGGTAAAATTAAATTCTTACAATTTATTATTATACTACCGGTTGGGCTATGCCACCAATAATATAATTTTATTCTTATAATTGCATTTAAATTATGTTATTTACAATGGTACCATCTATCCTTGTTAATCTTATAAGACTTGGTGGGAACCTTTTTACCGCTTATTAAATTATGGGAATAACCTGTATATGTGAAATACCGTATACCTAGTGAATAATCCTTTGTATTCATTTCTTATTAAATTATTGGAATAACCTGTATACGCGGACTACCCTATACATGGTGAAATTCTTCTGTTATTCCATTCTTTATTATTCTGTTGGAACATCATGTTTAATGTAATTTTACCGACACAGCTCAGATTATTTATTATTATGTTGGAACATCACGCTTGGTGCGAATTTACTTTGATTCGGTTAAGATTATTTATTATTGTGTTGGAATAACCTTTCTGCATGCGATTCTATCGCATGCATGATGAATGATCCCTCGTATTCATTCTTTATTAAATTGTGGAAATGATCTGTTTACGTGGATTATGTATGGCGGGTGAAAATCCATTTGCGATTTTATATATATATATATATATATATATATATATATATATATATTGTAATTGTATATATATATACATTAACGATTGCATATTCTTTTTACTAAAATAATATGCTCATAACGTAAATATAAGAATATTTATATTCATATTTTATCACCACTTGAGGTTGTGGTATAGTTTATTTTTCTTATTTTATACATGCAATTATTTATTGTTTTAATAAATAATAAAATTGTGTTTTAACCCAGAATAAATGGCAAACTTGGCAAAAATAGATTTTTCTATTTCGAAAATCTCTGGAGACAACTATTTAGCTTGGGCACTTGATGCAAAATTGCACCTTAGTGCAAATGAGTTAGAAAAGACCATTGAATAAGGAAATACGGCTACTTCGGCACAAAATGCAAAAGTCATAATTTTTCTTCGTCACCATATTGATGAAGGATTAAAGACAAAGTATTTAACAATCAAAGATCTCTTGTCTTTATGGACACAACTGAAGGAAAGATTTGACCACCAAAAATTGATTGTTCTCCCTAATGCCAAATTTGAGTGGCTTAATTTAAGGCTACAAGATTACAAATCAATTACGGAATATAGTTCTAATGTTTATAGAATAACCTCTACTTTGGTTTTGTGCGGAGATCCAGTTTCTGAAACCCAAATGTTAGAGAAAACGCTCTCAACTTTTCATCCCACCAACATGATTCGTCATGAACAATATATATATGAGTAAGTTCACAAAATTCAGTGACTTATTGTCCATCCTCCTGGTTGCAGAAAAGAATAATGAATTATTGTTGAAAAACCATCAAGTACGGCCAACGGGTCCTACCCCATTGCCAGATATTAACAACACGTCATTCCATAAGAATAAACGTGACAATAGATGGTCATACAATAAGAAGCCTTGGGGATGAAAGAATAAACGAGGCCATCATAACAACAAATTCCAGAACCACGACAATTCACTAATTCAATCAAGTTACAACGCTCATTGTATGGGTTGAAACAATCTGGTCGTATGTGGTATAATCGACTTAGTGATTATTTAATAAAAGATGGATATATAAATGATCAAGTATGTCCATGTGTTTTTATTAAGAAATTACAAAGTGGATTTTCCATTATTGCTGTATATGTGGATGATTTGAATCTTGTAGGTACTCCTGAAGAACTCACAAGAACTGCTACTTATTTAAAGGATGAATTTGAAATGAAAGATCTTGGAAAGATAAAATTCTGTTTGGGAATACAAGTGGAGCATTTAGCATCTGAAATTTTTGTTCATCAATCCACATATGCTGAAAAGATTCTCAGTCGTTTTCATATGGATAAAGCTTATCCTTTGACTACCCCGATGGTTGTTCGATCTTTAGAAGTTGATAAAGATCCATTTTACCTCTAGAAAGTGGGGAAGAAGTTTTTGGACTCAAGTTCCATACCTAAGTGCAATAGGTGTTTCTTATGTATCTTGTAAAAGCGCACACGACACGATATTACTTTTCTTTGTCAACTTGTTAGCAAGATACAGTTCTTCTCCTACTAAGAGACATTGGGATGGGATCAAACACATTTTTAGATATCTCCGTGGAAGTATAGATCTTGGGTTATTTTATCCAAGAAATTCAACGTCGCAATTGGTTGGATATGCCGATGCAGGATATTTATCAGATCCACACAATGGAAGATCACAAATAGGTTATGTATTTACATATTGTGACATGACTATATCCTGGAAATCCACAAAGCAAACCATGGACGGCTACATCTTCAAATCACTCGGAGATTCTAGCTATACATGAAGCAAAGAGAGAGTGTGTTTGGTTGAGATCAATTATTCAAAGATATTCAAAAGTCATGTGGATTACCATCAATCAAAGACATTCCTACAATTACAGTATGAGGATAACTTTGCATGCATTGCTTTCAACTTAGAGGAGGGTACATCGAGGAGATAGTAACAAAGCACATTTCACCCAAATTCTTCTTCACACATGAGCTACAAAAGAAGGGTGATATAGATGTGCATCAAATTCGATCATGTGATAATCTAGCCGACTTATTCACAAAGTCGCTACCATATGCAACGTTTGCAAAACTTCGGAAAAGGATCGGAATGTGTCGACTGAAAGACTTATGACAACATTTCATCAAGGAATAATAAATTTCTTTTGAGGGGAAGACTGTACTCTTTTTCCTTAGTCACGGTTTTTATCCCAATGGGTTTTTCCTGACAAAATTTTAACGAGGCAGTCAATTAAGATATTTATGTAAAAGATATGTACTCTTTTTCCCTTCGTTAAGTTTTTCCCACTGAGTTTTCTTAACAAGGTTTTTAATGAGACATAATCTTCTATCGTAGGAAAACAGGGGAAGTGTTGTAATACAATGATTCCCTCCCCGTGAACTCTTGCTTCCTTCTGCTTCCATCTCCACGTGAAGGTTTATTCCTCCCCGTGACTCCTACCTTGCCTATATAAAGAATGAGTGCTCAATGAAAAATATAGAAGAAAACTTCTCTGAAGAAATTCTCTCAAAGTTTCTCTCCTTTTCTCTTGCTTATTCTCTCCAATTTTATGCAGCAATTATAAGAGTATCTTTATACACTTTTGTTAAAATTTTTTAACAATTTATTTATTTTGCTAATTTCTTACACCTAATATTTTCAATATATTGCAAATGAGACTTTTTTTGAGAAATAATACTTTCCTACTTTTGCGCCCGGTATCACGATTCACGAGACAAAGGTTTTAGCCCATTTGGGTCTGTTTTAGTCCTGATAGAGCTTGCAGGTCCATCACGCAGCCAAAGTTAAATTCATTCTTAACACTCCCACTTTCTTCGCATAGTTGCATAGATAATTTTCGATCTCAGATCTCTCTCATTACCCTGTCAGTCACTCTATGTCTTTCTCAATCTACTGATCATACTCGTATCTTTCTCTATTTGGCTCATTCTCAAAATGGGGTTCTTCACACTGTATCTCCCCCTAATCCCATCATCATGCCTTCTATAGATGAACCCCACAAAAAAAATCCAACAATTTCTCTTTCCCGGATCTGTACGACGCCTAAATTGTAGACAAAGTATATGTATACACCTATATCTATGGCTAGAGACAGTTTCTTGAGGAAAAACACACAATTTTAGAAGGATTGTTGTTGTTTTGAATTTTATAGATAGAGAGACCCATGATGAGTCTTGTTGTTACAGTTTGTGATGAGTCTTGTTGTTACAATTTGTGGGTTTTTGGAAGTGTGGATTGAATTGATGATGTGAGCTAGTACAGAGTATAATTGCGTTTTTATTTTTCAGTTATGAACATAACTAGAATTGAAATTCAATTTTCAATTCTTTGGTTCTTAAACTTGGATGGAAATAGCAACTGAATTGAATTGGGTTTGTTTGAAATTACATCATTTAGCCAAAAAAGATGATATCTTCAGGGATAAATTTGGTTATGACAGTGATTGGATTTGCTGTGAGTACCATGTTTATTGTATTTGTATGCACCAGGCTCATTTGTGCTCGAATTCAATTGAATGCGTCGCGGCGCTCCTTTCATATATCGTCTAGATCTGATCTAAGCATTGTAAGCTCTATTTCAATGCATTCAGTTCCGAATTATTATTCAACAGTTATTTATATCTCTGTTCTCTCTGTTTTTTCTGTGCTTGTTTGCATTTGGTCAATTAAATTACATCCTAATTGGATGTAAGTAGATTGGTTTGGTTATTTGGGATGTGTTAGTTATTACCTGTAAAGGTGTCACCAAAATTTAGTAATAAAAACGTGAAAACGGAGTGTACTATGCAAGTTGCGGACTCTAGTGTAACGAAATATATTGTTATCACATGTATGTATGCTTGTGTGCGCACAAATGTTCTGGTTACATTTTTCAAGGAACTCTTAAAAAATTCTCACAATTTGTATACTATTGTATTGAAATTTTGTTAACCTGGTTATCAAAATTTGTTTCTCTAATCTCAGAATATCAAAATAAATAAATAAAATTTTGCCACTACTTTATGCTTATACTTTTTTTTGGTCCATTTCTTCACGTTCTATTTGCCTGTACCCCTAAAACCAACTTGTAGTAGGTAACTAGGCTACTAGCAATGCCAAATTTGTGCAGATTTACTTTTTCATTTTTTTTCATTTTTTTCTTATGGGTTGCTTTCATTTTGATGTTTTGTTCGTTTGTACTTGAGACTGACTTAATTCTTTACCCTCTTTTTATTATACTATTTGATATTACTTTTGTTTTTTTATTTATAAATCACTTTTTCCATTTGAACCAAGTATGATGGTTGACTTTTGTGTGGTACAGCTGGAAAGGGGTTTGCATGGACTTGAGCCCCTTGTTGTGGCCAACTTTCCGACAAAGAAGTATAGTGATCCTTTTTTTAACTTCACAGAAGATGCTCAGTAAGTTTAAGTGAACCCCTCTAGTTAGTGATACTTTGTTATTAGTTTGTTTTGTGGAATAGATTACCTTATGTTTACTCTAGCAGATTTTTAACTTTTATGAGGTCATAAATCACTGCTTGCAAATAAGTTTGCAGAAGTCCATAATATGTTCTATTGCTATTATATGCATACATAATCTCTAGAATGCTACTGGAGTAAATTGAAGAGGCTGTGATCAAAATTCATTTATAATTTGTTTGTACCATCTGTTTATCTGTCAAAGTTTCAAAGGAAAGCAGTTTCTAGATGACAGAGAGTCAACATGGATGGGTTACTTTGCGAAAGTACATGATTGCGAGCATGTTAAGCAGTGAAGTTTCATAGCTGAGGCAATTATGTTTTCTTGCCCTTTTCAAGCCCTAGATATTCATCACAGTGATATGCTGTGTTGTTCTTTAAAAGAGAAATTGTGGGTCAGTGGCAGCCTCTTCTTGTTATAAATATTCTTCTTTTACCCATGTTTTGAGGTGATTGACCACAATATTTCCATTAATTCTAACACAAGGACATTTTGGTTCTTGGGAGAATAGGTTCTAAATACGGGTTCCTTGCGATTGTTCAAACAATATTCTCGTAGTATTTTTGTAACTTCTGTCTTTGCCATGCCGATTGGGAAGAATCAAGTGGCATGGAACTTGATTACTCTTCATTGCATTTGCTTCACATTTGTGTTTAAACTGGACTGTTGGTTGAAGCCTCAACTCATTTCAAAGACAAGACTTATTCGTATGGGGAGATATTTTAGAAATTTTGGTAGGTATGTGGCTGCATGCCGAGAAAGGTCATTCCAAGCTAAAGGGCAGAGCATTAAAATTAGAATGATTTGGAGGTCAATTCATTTCTGGAGACTAGAGGAAAAAATGAGCACTGATGGGGAAGGCATTGCAGCCAAATATGGTAAGTGGAGGAATGATGGGAGTTACTTGATATGCTGTTGTGGGTTTCCATGGATTTTACCCTTGAAAGAGGGTCATTTTCTGAGGGATAGAGCCTTATACGTGCAACTCCTTTGGAGGTAAAATCATTGCCTACTACCCAAGGAACATGACCACTTATGAAGAAAGGCTTGCGCCACATACGAAGTGATGTAGGACAAATTATAAACTGAATTCTGCAATTGATTGATGTATGAATAAATTTAGAATCTAAACTCTACGCTTAAATTCTAGGGCTTAGAGTTTCAAAACTCTACAGCTGATAATAATTATATATCCAGAATAATTCCCAAGGAGTATTACATCGGTATTTATAACAAAACAACCCTAAATTGAACTTGGAGACCAAAAATACAAAAATACCCCAACTAACTAAAACAAGTGATTAAAGTACCCTAACTAATTAAAATAAATCCATAATAATGAAATAAACAAAATAAATAAATAAGGCAACTAAATCATCGATCCCCATCATTTCTCCCCGACTGAGAAAAATTCAACTCTGTCGAAAAAAAATCTTCGTAACGCGTCAACAATGCAGGATCAATGCGATGAAACTCTTCCCTACCAATCCACGTACAATCAGTGTCAGGCTTGCCACGCCACTTAACTAAAAACTGGCGATATACTCCGCGCCTAGTTGACACAAACCTCTCACCCAAAACATTCTCAATCCCATCTGCTGTAGACTGTGAAGAAACAAGAGGAGGTGCAGGGGGAACAGGTGCAGGGGGAACAAGTATAGGCTCAACAGGGTTATTAGATGGAGTAAAAGATGGGGTCAACGGAGTAGAAGGTCCATGATATGGAGTAAGATCGGACATATCAAATACAGGACCAATACCCATATTACTAGGAAGATCCAACTCATAAGCATTAGCACTAACCTTCTTTTTAACACGAAATGGACCCATCCGCTTAGCATGCACCTTTTTCCATGTACTGGGAGGTAACCTCTCGACACGGTGTCGAAGCACTTGATCATTCTCATTGAACTCTTGGTATCTGTGATGAACATCTGAAGCAGACTTATAATTTTCATTGCTCAAATTAATTTTTTGTCTTATCTCAGCATGCAAATCATGAATATGTTGTGCAAAAGTCTCAGCAGACTTACTAGATCTATATGCAGGTGGAAGAGGAACAAGGTTAATAGGTTTTCTAGGCTGATAACTAGTGTAAATCTTAAAATGACTCGTCCCATTAGAGCGATTAACCGAACTATTATAAGCAAACTCAGCCATAGGCAAAATTCTATCCCAACTAGACACGTGAGCTCCTATAAGGCATCTCACCAAATTACCTAGACTCCTATTAACTACCTCAGTTTGACCATCAGTCTGTGGGTGATAGGCAGTGAAAAACTTAAGTGTGGTATTTAGTTTCTTCCATAGGGTTTTCCAAAAATAACTCATGAATTTAACATCCCTATCAGAAACTATAGATAAAGGCAAACCACGTAGCCTCACCACCTCATTAAAGAAAATTGATGCAATGTGTGAAGCATCATCAATTTTGCTACATGGAATAAAATCTGCCATTTTAGAAAAACGGTCCACAACAACAAAAACAGAATCATGACCTCTAGGGGTTCGCGGTAACCCCAATACAAAATCCATGCTAATATCTTCCCAAGGAGCATGGGGTACCGGCAAAGACATATATTACCCCGTGTTTTGCTTCCTACCCTTAGCGGTTTGACACGTGCAACTCTCGGAAACAATACGAGCTACATCCCTCTTGAGGCACGGCCAAAAGAACCTATCCTCCACAGTCGCAATGGTCTTATCGCGATCAAAATGGCCTGCGATCCCTCCCGCGTGTAACTCCCAAACTAGATGGTCACGCATAGACGTGCTAGGAATACACAAACGGGTGCCCTTAAAAAGATACCCATCATGGATACGAAAGTCGCCTGAGGGTGGTCCATTAGAATTCTGTAGGGCACTATATGTATCTCTAAAGTCACAACAAGAAGGGTACTCATGGATAATACGCTCAAACCCAATAACCTTCACACTCAAAGTGTTAAGGAGAATAGATATCCTAATCAACGCATCAACGGTTTTGTTCTCTACCCCTCGACAATGCTTTAGGACGAAAGAATAATCCTGAAGAAACTCAACCCACTTAGTGTGTCGATGACTCAACTTCTTCTGGGAGTTTATATCTTTGAAGTGCTCGATGATGGGATATATACCACAAACTCCTTAGGCAACAAATAGTGTCTCCAATACCTAAGTGCCTGAACTACAGCATAAAACTCTATCATAGGTAGAATACCTTTGTCGGGCCTCATTTAGTTTCTCGCTAAAGAATGCAACAGGATGACCCTCTTGACTAAGTACTCCCCCTATTCGTACGCCGGAAGCGTTACATGCTACCTCAAAAACCTTGCTAAAATCTAGTAGCGCGAGGACAGGTGCCTGCGTCAACTTGTCCTTAATCTCCACAAAGGCTTTAGCAGCCGATTTAGACCAAACAAACTCCCATTTCTTTAAACAATCGGTGACGGTGACGGGAGCCATAATGGTACTAAATCCCCTAATGAACCTCCTGTAAAAAGTAGCAAGTTCGTGGAAGCTTCGAGCTTCATGTATATTAGAAGGTTCTGACCATTCTTTAATAGCGTTGACCTTCTCAAGGTCAGCAGAAACCCCATCTTTGGAGACAACAAACTCGAGAAATATGACGGATTCTTGCACGAAAGAACACTTTTTCAGATTAATATAAAGTTTCTCACGCTGGAGAGCGGACAGAACTTGGCGCAAGTGAAGTAAGTGTTCCTCTCAGGTGTGACTATAAATGAGGATGTCATCAAAATAGACCACTACAAACTTGCCAATAAAAGACCGCAACACCTGATTCATGACTCTCATAAAGGTGCTAGGTGCATTGGTTAGGCCAAGGGGTAGGACTAACCATTCATAAAGGCCATCACTAGTCTTAAAGGTAGTTTTTCATTCGTCTCCTTCGCGGATGCGGACTTGATGGTATCCACTCCGTAGATCTATTTTGGTGTACACACGAGCTCCGCTCATCATATCTAACATGTCATCAAGCCTAGGTATAGGAAACCTATACTTGACGGTGATTTTATTGATAGCTTGACTATCACAACACATCCTTAAACTTCCATCAGCCTTTGGGGTAAACAAAGTTGGTACCGCACAGGGACTAAGACTCGCGCGCACAAAACCCTTCCTCAACAAATCACCTACTTGTCGTCTCATCTCCTCTTGGTCCTTAGGGTTCATCCTATAATGGGGTAGGTTAGGTAAAGAAGACCCCGGTACGAGGTCAATAGCATGTTGGATATCCCTAAGAGGTGGTAATCCGCCAGGTAACTCACTAGACATCACATCAACAAACTGATGTAGAATCTGCCTAACATCACTAGAGTCGACCTTGCTACTCTTCTCAGGAACGTCCCTAACCTCTCTAGCCAAAACAATGTACACAACCTTCTCCTCCCTCCCACTCTTCTCAAAGGCCTCTGACCAAGGATATGGATATATTTGGATTCTTGTGTAGGCGTATTATTTTCTTTTGGTTAACCTTTGGGAGACACTCGTGGTCTCACAGGCGCTAAAGTAATCTTCTGCCCCTTGTGTGTGAACACATAAGTATTCGATTTCCCATAATGGGTCACATCAAGATCATATAGCCAAGGTCGCCCTAAAAGAATGTGTGCAACATCCATAGGAAGGACATCACACTAAACTTTTTCCTCATACCCCTTAAGGTGGATCGGCACTAAACACGTATGTGTCACAGGAATAGATGTCTTGTTGACCCAAGAAACATTATAAGGCTGGGTGTGTGGTTCTGCCTTTAACTTCAATCGTTCCACAGCTGTCTTGGCAACCACATTTAAACAACTTCCTCCATCAATGATTTACTTGGAAGAGATTCCTCCACCTCTGCTATATGTTTGAAATATGGCAGTTCTCTTCCAATCTTTACCTCCTTGTTAGGACTAGCGAAGTTGCACCTCATAACGTTTAAAGATTGGTCAACTTGTTCAAGGTGTGCATCCGCTTCTTCATCCTCCGTGTAATATTCATCCTCCACTTCACCTTCCCTCGGCTCATTTTCCTCACCATGCCCTTCATTAACCACCCCTACTCGGTGTTTGTTAGGGCACTCAAAGAACTTGTGGCCAAGCTCTTTGCAGGCGAAACACCTATCCTGCCAGTGATTGTAGGTTTGGGTACTGGAGTACCCTTCCCTAGTCTAGAGTCCCGATTTGGTCCAATCACGGTGTTATTAACCCTAGAATTATCTTGAGGTGTGGCAAAAGACCTGCCCTGTGGGGGTATCACGTCTAGTAAATTGGCCTGAAGAAGAGGTCACTCTCCGAAAAGAGGATCTTTTCACATTGTATTCCTGATCTAAGGCGGTTTGGTAAGTATCATCTAGGCAAGTGAGTTTGGTTGGAAAAATTTGGAATTTAATTTCATCTCTCAACCCTTCCTTAAACCTAACGATGGTCAACCTCGTCTCCTCAACTAGCTCACAACGCTCCATTAGCTCCCTATATACTCTCGACATAATCGAGATGCATAAATTGCCTTGCTTCAGATTTGTCAACTGTTCAAGCATCCTATCCTTGTGACCGGTGGGTAGATAATATTTTCAGAGACGTGCTATCATTTATGCCCAGTGCCTAATAGGTGGATCCCTCAAACGCTCGATGTCTCTCTCAACGCTAGCCCAATGCAAACTCGCTTGTTTAACTAATTTCATTTTGGCAAAGCGAACTCTACGCTCATCGGACATATCGTATCAATCGAAAAATTTATCCATACTGGACAACCAATCAAGAAAAATATTAGGATCAGACCTACCGTCAATCTCAGGTGCATCGACCTTAATTTTTCTAGTGTCATCATCATACCCTCGGTCATAAGGGTTGACATTCCTAAGTCCACGATACCCATAATCTCTAGGTTTACGGTAGCCATCATCCCTACGTTCCCCATACCCGATGCCTCAATGCCTCAATGTCTATGGTCTCGTTTCTCGAGGTACTTAATATTTCGAGGCTCAAGGTTTTGGTACTCAATATTTCTAGGCTCGAGAGGGTCCCTTTTCTTATTCAATTCAGGCTCTCCCTCAGGTATATCTTTGTAACGGGAATGTCATCATTTCCCACATTTTCCCCTAAAGGCTCAGGTAAATGTTGTTTTCGTCGCTCAACAACTCGAACTCTCCCAGATAACATGATAAGTTCCTCAGACCTATCATCCATGCGGTTTTCCAAATTAGCCATACGATTTTCCATACTAGCCATTTTAATAAGTAGGAGGTCTAGTTTGTCGTTCATTGTTTGGCCATATTGGGTTCCACTACGGGTCATCATGATGTGCAAATGCAATACTGAGATAATTAATTGTAGCAATTAAATTATAACCTACGGCAAATGCAATCGCAGTTTCCAAAATATCAACAATCACGACTAAATGATGTCCCACTAATATGAATAATGTGCAATGTAAGGGAATAAAACCAAGCGAGTTTTGGAAAATTTTAGTATTATGCAACGGGTAAAGAAAATCCAAGTAATTGAAGTATTTACCCTATATTTTGCGAAAAATTTTACTTTTTTTTTTATCTAACCGGTTATAAAGTGTGAAGCAGGATGAAAAGTGTCAATGTTAAAAGTGTAAGAAGCAGGTGTTATAACGTAAGTTAACAAATTTAGGCTAGTACTAAAGGAAGAAAAGGAAATTGGGAATGACGAAAGTGTAATTCGGGCAAGGTAGATATAGCTGTGGTTTCACGAATTAGGAAAGCGGCTTATGAAATAGGAAAGGCTAGAATTACCTCTCTTGTTCCTGAAAACGCATAGCAGCGACGACGAGAGATCTCAGTGGCGATGGCAACGAGACAACAAGTCTTCTTCTTCCCTTGTATTTCCTTCCAGTTCCTTCTCCTTCCTTTTTCTGCTTTTCTTCTTCGATTCTTCTTCTTCGTCAGTAAGTCTTTCTCTCTCTGTCCCTTCTTCGTCCCTTGTAAGTCTCTCTGATTGTGATCACGAGTTGACTTCTAATAGTGATGATGATGGTCGATCGATGTTGATCGATGATGGTGTGTGTTCGGTAGTCTTGATCTGGGTCGGGTCGGGTCCAAGTTGGATTAACCCGAATTGATGGTACAGAACAGTTTGTTGTTGATGCAGTGATGGTGATTGAGGTTTACCCGATTGTGGCAGCGACTGGCTTTGTTGATGATGACGAAGGAAGACAAGGCGCTGTGGATCCGATTCGATGTTGACAGTAGTGCGACGACTTCTCCAGTGAAGTTTGTTGACGATGGACAATGATTCCGAAGCGATTCCCAAGGTTTGGGTCTGATACCACAAATGACGTAGGACAAATTATAAACTGAATTCTGCAATTGATTGATGTATGAATAAATTTAGAATCTAAACTCTACGCTTAAATTCTAGGGTTTAGAGTTTCAACTCAGCGTCTATTAACTCAAAAAAATATCTCCACGATATAAGAACAACTAATAATAATTATATATCCAGAATAATTCCCAAGGAGCATTACATCGGTATTTATAACAAAACAACCCTAAATTGAACTTGGAGACCAAAAATACAAAAATACCCCAACTAACTAAAACAAGTGATTAAAGTACCCTAACTAATTAAAATAAATCCATAATAATGAAATAAATAAATAAATAAAGCAACTAAATCATCGATCCCCATCACGAAGAGTGCAGGAATTGGTGGGAGTCACTTTATGTGGTGTGGGTTTCCATGGATATTGCATTTGGTAAATGATCTTTAAGGTCAGACATGATGGTTTTTTGTTGTTTTATTATTTTGGGATGATATATATTTTGATAATAGCCCTCCTGATTAAGTTTTGTTTGTGTAGGAAATTTAGACCTGGGAAGGTGAAAATCTAGTGGTGGTTCCATTTACTATAAGATATTTTTAAAGGAGGTGCTGATGGAAAATAACATTAAGTTAGTTTTGAGAGTAGTGTACTTGTCCATTCGAAGTATGGGGTATGGAGTTCGAATATTCAGCTTTGGCCTCAACTTTACAACAGTAATTTGGATCTATATATTGAGTTAAGAGGAAATTGTATCCTAGCCACTCAAAAAGATCATAACTCAATAGATTTTAGCTTCATTAATTTTGGGAAGCCTTTGTATGTTCATTCACTTTAGAAAATCTTTGATGCTTTAGAAATGCTCTCTACTTTCGAGGTGAAAGTCTAATAGATTTTTGCACCTCGCTTGCAGGGGACTGAGTGAAACTTTACCCAGTTTGTTTATTTTCTAATTTATTGGCCTTCTTGACAGAAACTATGGAGAATGGAGAGGATGTAGTTGACACCGTATAATGCAATTGTGACAATGCTGAATTGAGTCGTTATCTGGGATGTAAATGGGAACATTCAATTGCCTTGGCATGATGACTTTTTCATTAAGAGATTTGGTAGTTATTCATTTAACATGTTTGTGGTTTTCAAGGTGGTTACCTATTTGAAGCGTCTTTGGTGACTGGTTGGGTCCCTTGGATATGGAAAATTTTATAATCTTTCGTGGGAGCAAACACTGCGGGTTAATATCTTTACAAAAGGGGGTTTGTGTGTGTTCTCAGTTGATTTAGAGGTTTTTTTCTTTCTCTGTGGCTAATTTCTGTAAATAAAATGAATTGGATCACTTTTATTTTTGTGCTTTTTAATTTCGCAACTCTCTTCCTGTACACTTGCCATTTACATTACCAAGATATTGGAACTTGAGGACAATGTTCAAAAAAGTTAAAAGCGGTACGAATGGTACGAAGCGTTTTTTTCCGGACGAGGCGAGGCGTAAACCTTCATTTGAAAATATATGTTATTGATAAATATTGAATATAAACAAATCTTGTGGTGATGAATAATTTAGAGAAAAAGATCCAGTTATCAACACTCGACTTGGTCGAGTTATCAACACAAGAAATGTTTTTTTTTCCTTCGCTCTAGGGACTTAAGTGCAGGAAATATAAAGAAATAGGGGCTGAAATGAAATATCTGAAACTTCAGGGGCTGAAATGAAAGAAAATAAAACTTTAGGGGCTAATATATAAATATTTAGGGGCTATTTTGAAATTTTAAATTTTTTTTGGGACTAAACTAAAAATTTATAAAGACTATGGGGTACCTAACTGTAATTATCCATAAGATATCTATTAGATCTGATACTACTTTCCTTTTCCAAAAATAGAGAGACGAAGAGAGAGAAAGACGAAGAGAGAGAAAGAGAAGAAGAAGAAGAAAGAGAGACGAAGAGAGAGAAAAAGAAGAAGAAACAGAGAGACAAAGAGGGAGAAAGAGAAGAAGAAGAACTGAGTCTGTCACAAACCTGTCACCAAGAAGAAGAACTGAAGTCAAGGCGTAAGCCTTGAGGCACAAGGCTATGAGGCGTAAGCCTCAACTGAATAAAGCCCAAGCCTCTCGATTTCTCTGTGAGACGTAAGTCTCGCTACAGTTTACTCCCACCTTGCCACGAGGCGCACTCCTCAATCGCTTTTTCGATCATTGCTTGAGGATGTTAATGAATCTATCCTCGTTTGTTCTGTGTCATATTCCTCCCCAATGTAGAGGAGTCCCATAGGATTTAGGGAATATTGTATGCTGTGTGGTGTGCTTCATTATCAGCCATTCCCGTGCTTCTTCTTTGGAGTAGTATTAGTTTTAGTTTGTAAGTTCTAGTTATACAGTTTAGCGTCTATGCTGTAGTTTAACATGTCCTCATTTTTTCATTTTAATTATTGTTTTTATATATACGGGGTGATTGGGGCTTATTAAACACAGCCTTGTATTCTTATCATTTCTCAACTCAAAATTGCCTTTTATCCCAAACTAGTTGGGGTAATAAAAATGCATGAAAATAAAGGAGGAGGATTGTTTAGGCATTGCTAGCCAACTCTGAAAAAATAGCTATGAAAATAATTGTGCTCCTATCTATTGATTAGGTCAAATATACAATAACTCTTAGTTCATGTTCCTGCATCACCATCATGTTATATTTTGAGGCACGTTCAATATTTTGGCTGACGCAGCAGGAAAGTATGAAATCTTTTAATTACTTGATCAAATTTCTATCAAGAGAAAGTGTTTCTGATCAAATTTCTATCAAGAGAAAGCGTTTCTCATTGCATTTTTCAGTGAAGTCGTGCTAATGATTCTCTAGGAATCAATTGTATGCACACAGTTTTCTATCTACCTTTCTCATATGCTGTGTTTGGACTTTGGACAGCAAATTGAAATCCTTCAAAGCCCCAAGCAATGTTTCTGATGAAGAAGTACATTTCACATCCTTTCCTACTTCCACTTCACAGATGTACTATATCAAAGAGCAAATTCCTTTACTTCTTTTACTAAAAGAAGCAGATAGTGCAAAAGGCTTAAAGACTTTTAACTGTGGAAACAGTTTTCTGAGTCATGGGATTGATTGTTTTTTGGCGTCATAATGGAAACCGGAAAGATGATAAAAGTAAAATTAATTCATGTGGTTTTCATACATGATGTGCTTTTAATGGTATTTTTGGGACAATTACCATGACAACTATGCACTACAGCAGCTTCTTTCTATTCTAATGCTAAAGGTTTCACATAGTAGAGTTGTTATGGCACTCAGAGGTGTAGTTTCTTTTTCAAACATCAACTCACAATGAGCATCAATCTAAGAAATTGAGGAGCCTTATTTTCATAAACTAATGAATATTTTTGCTATTCATCAGTCATTTGACATTGGAATCTTTTCTAGAAGAACTGGCTCATAATGACTAGATATTATTATCATCAATCAAGCCTTTCTATTATACTGAAACAAAGAGAAAAGGTGAAAGATCCCTTGTACTAAGTTAAGTAGTTCATAATCTTGGAATTTAAGGTTTAAATGTAATTATGGATTAAAAATTTGTAGGCGGCAAACAGGAAGAAAGTAGAAAGGTGTTCTCTGGTGTAGGAAGGGATATCCCAGTGTTGTTAACTATTTGTTACAATTTGAATTCTTGGTTCATCTGAAGTGTATAAAGGCCAGTGAAATATTAAGGTAATTAACACCCTCACAATCACACCCCTCTGAAAATATGTAGAAAAGGTTTATATGCAAACTGCAAAAATGAAAATAATCATGAAGCTGAGGAAATTAATTCACATGCCCAACGAAAGACTACATCCTGTGGCAAACCCACTAAAGAAATTCGAAAATGGGATCCTGTGGAGAAGGGAATCCAGGACCATACTTGTAATTTATCTAACTTACACTTGGGACAATTATGGAAAGTCGTACCCAAAGGTAAGCAATCATTCTCATGAATGCTATGCCCCTCCCAGGCTTACTGTCTCATAATGTGAACGACAATGAGGAATTTAATTTAATTTTTTTTTTTTTAATAATTTTCAAATTCCAAATAAGGATTCTTGGTGTTCCAGACATGAATCTAGGTATTAGTGTTTTCGGTTTCCATATGAGCACTCCCAAAACTAGAACCTATTCATCAGGAATCCATACAAAGTAGTGTTTTGCTAGACTTACAGATTGTTTTAGGTAACACTGCTACGCAGTCTAACAATAATCAAGAACGGATATTTTCCAGAGAATATCAGAGCTTCGGAGCATAGCAAATAATCAAGACTTCAGAGAATGTCATATCTGATATCTTGAATTCATAGAGCCTTCTCTTTTTCACTTCATTGGTCGGTATTCTTCCGATGATTAATATGGGAAGAAGGTAGATTTTTTAGGTGGTGGTGCTGTAGGCAGATGACATTATCCTTTATCTTTAAAAGGCTCTGCAGGATTTCAAGAATGTTATGACCCCTTTTAGAAATCTCTGAGGGTATTTTGCAATCTAGGAGAATATGTTTAATAGAAATTTTAGGCGATTAATATTTCGAGAGCAAAAATGTTGTTTTATTTGCAATAAGTGTTGCTTGAAGTTTTAAGTGTCACTAGAACAGCTATAAAAGTGTCACTAAATGTATATTTTGCTCTAACAACATCAGTTTTGCTATGACAATATAGACCGCCTAATTTTATGGCAATAATATGGAGGCACAAGTGCAGAACCCTCATTTTCTATGGGGGGTTCTGGTATTCGTGATTTCATGACTTACCTTACAGCGCCTTTTAGAGTTAATGTTAACTACATCGTGTTTTGAGATCTAATAGCGTCATGATTCAAAGAAACGACCGTGTTACTGAAATATCGGTGTATTGGTTTGTTTCTTTAGTTATTTCTTTGATAACGAGACACGAATCGTAGTTTCAAGCATCATTAATGTAAAGGCCGTGTACGGCGTAATGGGGAAATAAAGGCGTACTAACGGTGCAACAGGAGTAATTATAATAATAGTAATAAAATCAAAAATAGAACTCTTTTTGTGGGATAGATGGTGTAATAATAATAAAAACAAATAAAATGTATATTTACATATTAACTTATCAAATAATAATAATAATAAATATGTATATGTACATAATAACTTGTCAAAAAGTATTACTTCCTCTGTCCCATAATTATTGTAACACATAACTTTGTAGAAGTCCCAAAAAATTGCAACACCTCCTTTTTGAGTAACTTTTGTAATGTTTAATGACAAATTTACTATAGGCATATAAACTTTATCATTTAATTATTTAGTGCGTCCCTCTTACTAAATAAAAATTTTGTGGTTCACATTCATGGAGTACTCTTAACCACACATTTTATAGGGACCAATTAGAAAACCAACTGGGATTTTGAAAGTTTCTTAAAATTTGTGCAAAAAGGTGTATTGCAATAGTTGTGGGATGGAGGGAGTAATAACTATTATTGAGGAACAAAAAGAGGATGATAATGCAAAATAGGAGTAAGAGAAGGATTGATTGAGTTCTTAAAACTTTATTGTCTATTTTACACAAGCTTGGATGGAGTGTCCTACTAGACACGATATTTTGAAGAGTCCGACAAGAGTTCTCCTCAATTTTACCAAAATTTTATACTAAAGAGATATGTCCAGTACCTATACCCTTGTCTGAGTGTCGAGTGTCGAATGTTTAGTGTCGAGTGTTTAGTGTCGAGTGTGGCGGAGTGCGCGGGTTAGGGCAAAGTGAAAAATTCGTGTAACACAACTTAGTGTTCAATTCTTATGTAGTATTAGACAAGTCTGCGAGATATCTGTATTATTATTTGAACAACACTATTTATAGTGAATGTTTTTGTTATTTTAATTTATCCATCTTGTTGCTCTTATTTTTTAGAATCTTTCATATTATTTTAAAAACTTTTGCAGCTCTTAAGTAATGATGCGATAAAAATTAGTAACTTTGCGTGCAAAACGTCTATTGTAGACTTGACAAGTACATGTCGAACCATAGAGACTAGATTAACTTTAAAATATATCCTTAATTTAAATTTCAGGCAAATTAAAAATAAAGATGGTGGGGATGATTAACTAACTAAAATATGCAAATTAATAATTAATAACGAAAATTATTAATGAGAAAAGCTACCTAGGAATCTGAATCCACTAAGTACTAACATAATAAATAATTTCTTACTTTCCGAATTAATTTCTAATTTTTTTCTCTTTTTAAAAAAAATAATGATTCATATAATTTAAATGAAAACACTATTCCGCCGAACTTGGTTACAAGAAGAAGAAAAATAATAATAAAAAAATTTCCCTTCTCTCTAAAACAAAAGTCTTATTTATAGGGAAAAATAAATTGTAACATAACCTAAGGTACGTTGAACTTAGTCTTCCTTTTTTCTTCTTATCTCTTTATCTCCAAATTGATTCCAACTCCATCATGATAATCTTTTAGAGTCCATTTTAATCTTCAAAAGTTGGAACAATTATCCTTTACTTGATCAAAAGATAAATAAAACATTACCTCCTACAAAACAAAATAAAATGTATTAGTTAAATAAAATATACTATAAATTCCTAAAAATGGGAATATTAAAATGTATAATTAATGTGTATATCAAATATCCCCATACCTACCTTTTACTCGTCCTCGAGTAAAATAGAACTATCCCATTTTCGTAGGAAAACATGAGTGCACTTAGCATATGCAGCAAGCCTTTAAACACCAAGGTTACCCCAAGTGGATGAGTTATGTCTCGGGTTTGTAGTGAATATATCCACAAAGATCAAGAATTTTTTTATTTTTAACAAGTTATGAAATTGAAAGAAAACTTCTAAATATCTATGGGCATCATACATACGCAAGATTAAATTAAAAATCACACTTTCATCTTATCAAAAATACTCTTATCTTTATTCTGATACCATCCTTCATAAAATTAATTTCATGTATACTCATTTTTTTGTTTTTTTGTTTTTTTTTGTTTTTTCATTTTTTTTCTTGACTTGTGCAATACTTTGTTTTTTTAGGCTTTTCAGAATTACTCATGTAGCGAGAATTGGATCAATGACTCCCAAACCAGATGACTTTAGGACACTAGGTGTAGAGACACCCCTAAGGACTTACTAACTCGAGTAAGAAAAAACACAAAACTCGACTAGTCAAATTGCTTATATCCATCACATTTTTCAACATGAATATCTATGCGTCCTGAGGCTTGGATACCCATTTATTTTGTTCAATGGAAGTTAAAGCAGTTATTTATTTCACTTTTTTCTTCATTTTTTTCTCATTTTTTGTCTTTAGATTGCTTGACTCGTAGGTTTATACCCCACAACTAAGAATTAATGCAACTGTGTAGTGTAAAAAATGCATATGAATTTTAATTTTATTCCAAACAGTGTTTCAAACAAAGATTTTGTATTTAATCAAAGGTTCAAGAGATCTAAGTATTTTAATTCTACTAATGGGTTTTTGCTCCATAGACACTTATTATAATTAATTCAACTCATAAAAGTCAACCAAAATTTCCAATTTTTTTGGGATTTATTGTGTTTTGTTTTATTTAGTTTCCTAAAAATAAGAAAAATAAAATACATAAATAAAAATTGAACAACAAAAATGCAAAACTCCCCCATACCTAAAACATGCCCTTAATGTATGCAAATGAAGAAAGAAAATAAAGAAATGAAATAATTTTACCTTGTACCCCAGCATTGAGCTGCAAGAACATGTGGTGAAAAAGAAAACAAATGAACATATCTACAAATTTTATATATCCTGAAAATTATGCTATGGTAAATGAGTGATGTAAACAGGCAAGTTAGTGTGGATTTCTAGGATTTTCAGGAGGTCTGGGTAATTGGAAGTAGTTAGAATTTGCTTTAGAAGAGCAATTTTGAGCATGAAAAAATGATCCTTCTAAAATTGAGTAAATGATTGGCAAATAAATGATATTCTCTTTTGAAAAGTTTCAACTGCATAAAATCTATCCAAAATTGCCAACCATATTCGTCACTGAGAGTCGCTAAATCATTTTGAACCATCATTATTGCAAGATTTTTAGGTACCTCTTCAAGTGGATTGACCCATTCACTATCCAAAATTACATTATCTAGACAAATAAGACTCCTATTCTGCACAAACTGTTGTTCATTTGTTAGGCTGTTCATTTGTTAGGTCAGACTCGGTGATTAGGGAAAGTGTTTTGGATGGGCAAAAAGTAGACTTGACATTTTCAGAGAAGGGTTTAAGGTCAAGCTCAGTTTGACCTCAAAAGATGGCATACTCTGTTCAACTGTTGGTTCCAATCTAGAGCAAGACTTTTGGGCTGTGGAGTCCAACATCTCAATGACCTCATTCAAATATTCAATTTCATCCCAATTTTGACCAAAGTGATCTAGACAAAAGTTAAAAGTTTCCTCACCCATGAATTTATTTTCAGACAATTCTTGAATCTTATTTACTTCTATGGGTTGATCCGAATAATCACTAGGTTGTTTTCTTGAAATAATTCTTTTAGGGTATTCCTATAGACTTTTTCAGCAGACTCATCACATGTGACGTGGTCAATTATTGAAGTAGGCTTATTGGATGAACTTATCGACTCAGAATTGTTTAACTTCTCAGATTGGTTTGACTTGGAGTGTGATGCATAAAATTCAGCATTTTGATGAATTATAGGATTAAGCTCAGGCTGACTAAACAAAATTTCACTCTCTTAGCTGTGGTAGCTAATGGACTCATGCATTTGAGATATGCTTTGATTCATGGTCTGCATGCAATTAGTTTTGATTCTAAGTAATTCTTCTAAGGCTTCCTCCAAAGGGATCAATTTTTTTCTCATTTTCATTTGAATTTTCTATTGGGTATAGAGGAGCTGGACATGAATTTAGATATGAATAGCAGTCAATGATTGTCAAAGAAATGATATTCTCTTTTGAAAAGTTTCAACTGCATAAAATCTATCCAAAATTGCCAACCATATTCGTCGCCAAGAGTCGCTAAATCATTTTGAACTATCATTATTGCAAGATTTTTAGGTACCTCTTCAAGTGGACTGACCCATTCACCATCCAAAATTACATTATCTAGACAAACAAGACTCCTATTCTGCGCACACTGTTGTTCATTTGTTAGGTCAGACTTGGTGACTAGGGAAAGTGTTTTGGATGGGCAAAAAGTAGACTTGACATTTTCAGAGAAGGGTTTAAGGTCAAGCTCAGTTTGACATGGCATACTCTGTTCAACTATAGGTTCCAATCTAGAGCAAGACTTTTGGGTTGTGGAGTCCAACATCTCAATGACCTCATTCAAATATTCAATTTCATCCCAATTCTTATCATTAAGAAACTTTTGAAGTTTTATCCAGAAGAATCTAAAAGAGTTAATAAACCTGGAATAGGTGTATTTATTGGGATAGGGGAGTTGACGGACCTACATAAGATTCATGCTTCTTAGTTGCCAAATACATAGTTGGATGGAAAGAAGTTTGTCCTTTGAGGGCTCTATCACCCTGACTCAGTGTTCCTTTTGAGTTTCCCCATATAGTTGATTTTTAAGTTGTGTTCCTTGAGAAGATTACGAGAATTTCCTTTGGGTGGGTTATGGAGAGTAGTAGAAATTATTTATTTGGGTAGGATTATGTTTTTTCATCTTATTAGAAGGAAGGAGGTTTAAGCTTTGGAGAGTTTTGTGTCAAAATGCCTGTCTCAAGCAGGTTTGTAACTTCAGCGTGTATTTAGAGAATTACTCTCTTGGGCAAGCATATTTGGTCTTTAACTGAAAGAATATATCTCACTCACAGTGCAGTCCACCACCCTAGCCCTTGCTAGTTCATTTCTCAGAGGATGTAGTCTCTCTAATACTTTAATGCACGCCAGACTTTGGGGGGAGGGGGTGTCATAGTTTTGGGGAGGATATGTATTTTGGTTATCACCCCTTTCTTATGGCTTTTCCTTCCTAGACTATATCACATTGCTTAACTAGTCTAGAGGGTGATTCTGTTTCTCGGAATTCCAATTTCAATTTGGGATGCTAATAATTCTTTATCTTATTTGTTGCTTATGCGAAATTTTTACCTCTGGTGATTGAGGATGAACACGATAAAATAGTTAATATATTATTGATATATCATGTTAATGTTTAGATATAAATATTTGGTGTTTGGTCCCCAAGTTCACTTGGTCCAAGTCTTATGTTTTCTATGTAAGCATTGTAATTCCTACAAGCTTATCAATGAATTGATATTATTGATTTCAAGTCTTGTATTTTTGTTGCTTTTTTAGTCTTATTAACTTCTTTTTATTCTCTTTACGTCAGTAGTAACAGTCCCATTTTGGCTATTCATTATCACCACCACCACCAACAAAACCAGCCACTGCCAAACAATCATCCAAATCATCCAATTCATCACAAAACCCTCTTCATGACCAATCATATCAGTAATCCACTCATAAACTAGAAATAAAAAAAAATAAAAAAAATTGTTTCTGCCACAGCCGGAAACCACCATCATCATGTCATTGCTCCCCACCAAAATTACAATACCCAATCAACACGCCCCTCACGTGCCACCTTTGCTGCCCAATTACAAATAGCAAATCCCCTTCTCCTATTGAAAAGCATCGGCCCCATCAGCCAACAAGATTGCAAAATCTCAAACACATCAGTGAAAAAAGAAAAGAAAAAAAAAAGAAAGAAAAAAAGAAGAGACGAAGAATGCCATTTCCACCTGTTATGCCGCTGACCATAGAGATGAAAGAGAAGGGAAGAAAAAGAGAAAGAGAAAAAGGGAAGGAATAAGCAGCACTTGCCTGCTAGCCTCTTCTGTTCGTAAAGAAACTAAATGACTTATTCTGCCATATGAGAATTAGGTACCCCAGTCTTTTGCAAACTTTTTTTTTTCGTTCCCGTCCCCAACTTCTTAAACTTTTCGAAATTGACAGTTTTAACTTTTATTTTTGCAAAATCAACACTGTAGTCTTGGTCTTTCCAAATCAGCCTGATTTGTTGTTTTTCTTTCAGTTAGGTCCCTGTATTAGATAATAGTGTTAAAAAATGTCAAAAACAGAGCCAAACAATACTACTCATGGAGAACGATGAAAAATTGTTTTGGGAGGAAATGAGTGCAAAACTTGATGCTTAATGCGTTAGAAGAATGGAAGCACTTACAAGTACAACAAATAAGGGGAATATTCAAAAGCAATTACAAAAATTACTGCATGTCTTCAAGGGACCTATGTAAATGTTAAACCAATTGAAGAGCTATTTGAAGAGATCACGAATGAGCCACACTAGGAAAAAATTGTTGGAAGGTTCAAAGCCTCTCATTCAAGAAGTCCAAGAGCTTATCATGTTGACTTTATTTTTCCAGATAGTACATTTGATTCTCATGGTGTTCATAATATTGGATCATGGGATTCTCAACCTTCGTTGGTGGACATCTTAAGATCATGGATTCTCATTCTTTCACACTTCAAAACTTGAGGATGAGTTATTATTAATACATTTTGTTACTATTTAGATATAAATATTTAGTATTTAATATAGTTGTCTTCTATTATATTTGGAAGAATATAGAGTTTATTTATGGTAGGCGATGTTATTTTAGGTATGAGTAAGGAGTTTATTTCGTTAATTAGAGTTTTACTTGGTTCCCCAAGTTCACTTGGTCTCCAAGTCATTTGTTGTATGTAATGTAATTCCTAGAAGTTTATTCAATGAATTGATATTATTGATTTCAAGCCTTTTGCTTTTGGGTTTTTTACTTTTTAGCTTTTTTATCTTTTTTTTTTTTAATCCCATTTATTCATCCTCTCCACTTTGTCCTGCATCATTGGGTGGTCATCCTCTCTTGATAGGAGCTTGTGGACTTTGGACCCGACTGATGTTAGTCCTTTCCTACTCCTATTTGTTTTTCTTGTTTTTTTTGTTTAGTCTCCTATCAGGTTTGCTGTATTCTTGGAATTTCGAATCTAAGGTGCCAGAGAACATATGATCACTCCCCCCCCCCCCGGCGAATTAGTTCACTACGTGTGGTCAAAGTTCTAAAAATCATAAACAACATTTGATGTGCCATTATCCAATGTGATAAGGGGGTTGTGGAATAATCTATGGGATTTTTTAGTGGTGTGCTCTTCATCTTTGAAAATCTTGCTTACAAGCTATGGCTTATGGCGTGCTTTGCTAAATTATGGTAGCCATGGATAGAATGAAATGTAAGGATCATCAAAGATAATGCTCTTTCATTCTCTTTGATGTGTGATGGAGTGTTATTCCATGCATTGCTTTGCACTTAGGCTTTTGGGTCTTTAAAAAGAGTTTACACCACATATTTCAAAGGAATTAGCACCTGATGTCCTTCATTAGGATATTGCTCTTTTTTTTTTCACTTGTTCCATACTGGAGGATTTCTTGTCATCCCAGTTTATATCTCCCGTCTTTCTAATCAGATTATTCTTTTTAGAGAAAAGCTAATTTGTATTCATAGAAACCAGTTCTAGCAATAATAATAGGAAAATCATTCCTTAGAGGTTATGAAAAAAGGAAAAAACATTGATAGCACGAGAGGGAGACCCATGGATTGTTTTGGTAATGAGATGAATTTGGTGAACTCGTTTTGTAAGTCGGTATATTGTATTGTCAGCAACTTCTTTAGTTGACACTTCCGAGGTTTTAGATAAAAAAGAGAAAGTCACTTCTTTCTCAAGTAACCTGAAGACATTCAATAAATAGGTTTCAATTCATCTCAGGCAAAGCTGCCAATTAGCTGTGAGCATTACCAATGACTTCAGGAATCGTTCATTTGCATCTCATTCGAACCTGTTACTTCAATAAATGAATTGACACTAAGCTTTGCTCAGTTCATTTTCAACCTTTCATTAAATGGTGCTTGGTTCATTTGCAACCTAATCTTGTTGTGTTGGTAGATTAAGCTTCCTTGTAGTACTGTTGGAGGCTACTAGAAAGTAAGTGAGCATGCACTTCAATGAAGTACTGCTGGGACTATCCAGCTGAGGATTACTAGGGAGTGTCCTTGTCCAGCCAACAGGAGGGACCATTGGTAGCCAGCCGGGCCTCCACAAACCCGGGCTGGACCAGGTCTCTCCTCAAAATTTTGGGGTTTGACCTGTTTTATATTTGTTGATTTTTTTGAATAAACTATAATATAGAGATTCTTGTTGCTCGTCTATATTATAATAATAAGTTGGTCAAGTTATGGAATTGATTTACCTACAAGGTATTGATTGTTAAAAGACACCAAGTGGTTGTCTGGTTGAGATTAGCTTTGATGAAGTTTTACTTTATACGAGCACACTAGTTGGTGTAGCTATGAAGCATAGACACTGAACTTATATCAACATGCATCTGTGACATACTTGAGCTAACCGTAGTGGAGAGAAAATGACTTTGACATGACCTATATAAGTAAAATCTTATGCCTAAGTGTATTGGTATCATATATCTTTTGAGCAATTTCATGGTGTATTCCAGCTTTATGTTTTAGGGGAAATAACTAAAGACTAAAAGACAAAATGCACTCCAAACTTTACACCTCTGTTGATGTTTGCACTCCAAATTGAAAAAGGTGTCTAAGTACACCCCAAACTTCACTCATGCTGAACAAAAGACACACTTTGCTGAATTAACCGGTCAAAAGTGACCGGCTAAGACACAGATCCACATCTGAAGGGGTATTTAAGACTTTTCCTTCTTTATCTTCTCCAACTTTATTACAGAGTGATTCAGTAGTATAGTGCAGCTCGATCCTAGAAATTCGATCAAGAAAAATTAGGGCTCATGGATCGAAACTGCTAGTGCACAAAGAAATCAGTGATGAAGACAGCTTGGAGAAGCTCAAACAATGCCGGTAGAAGATTTTTTGGTTGTCCAGATTGGTGTGAAGATGGGCACGGTGGTTGTAATTTTTTCGTTTGGGTTGATCCTCCAATGTGTGAGCGTTCAAGGGAAGTAATACCTAAATTAATAATAAGATTAGAGAATTTGGATGTTGAAATCAAAGCTGTGAAAGATGAACTGAAACAGTGCAGAATTAGGGCAAGGTTTGCAAAGGGTCTGTTGACTGCAACTT
Organism: Panax ginseng; assembly: GCA_020205605.1. Classification (NCBI taxonomy): domain Eukaryota; kingdom Viridiplantae; phylum Streptophyta; class Magnoliopsida; order Apiales; family Araliaceae; genus Panax; species Panax ginseng. Next base: position 87,247,097 of record CM035130.1, on the reverse strand, counting down.
GGATTGTAATTTTTTATTTCATGTTTATCTCAACAAAAGATGAAACGCCCCTCCAGACTTGAAAACAAGCAACTTGGATTGTAAACTGCAACTTGGCTAAGTATTTATTGGTAGTAGTCTGACTAAATATGACACCTTTTGTGGGCAATTACTGAGAATGAAATTTATGGGATTATAATTTCTAGTAATATAGTGGTAGAAATTAGGACACTTATTCATGCAATATAATCTAAGTCCTTCTAGACACCCTATTACTGGTTTCACTCTAGCCTTAAGAATTTTGCTATTAAACACCTCACAATGGTTATTGACATACATGTCACTTTTGCATATGGTCTGAAAATGAGACCTACTCCACTGAGCAGGTGGCTTAGGAGCTAACCATTCATATGCAGTCTTATCTTCCTTTTGTAACACCTCCATTGCCTTTTGAAAGACACATGGATTTGTAGCTTTGGCAGCATTTCAAATCAATTTTCTTAATCCAGAGCCTTTATGTTTTTGCCAAAAGTTCCTATACAAATGCATAACACAATGTCTGTGTTCAGCACTTGGGACCACATCTTCTAAAGCATTAATCAAACCCTGGGGACAAAAAAGGTAATTTATCAGAAACATGCAATCAATGTAATAATCAATGTAAAATATATATAAATGGACTGAGAGTGTTTTTACCTTTTGTTTATCTGAAATGAATGTCCAGCCTCCATCATTTGAAATCCCAAGATCTTCCACCAGCAAGTTCATAAACCACACCCAAGACTGAGTGTTCTCAGATTCAACAATGGCCCAAGCAACTGGCCACATCCCATTGTTAGGGTCAACACCAACTGCAGTCAATAACTGACCCCCATATGGTCCTTTGAGAAAACAGTCATCAAGCCCCACCAGTGGTCTACACCCCAATTTAAATCCTTCTTTTAGTGGTTGCAGACAGACATAAAATCTCAAAAATCTCCCTAAGTCTTGTTCCTGCTCTGGTTCTGCTCTCTTTAAGACACAAGTATTCCCAGGCATGACTCTTCTAAGCTCTGCAGCGTAGTCCAAAACCAATCCATACTCCTCAGCACTCCCTTCAATGTTTTTCATTGCTCTTTTCTTAGCTCTGTATGCTAGGCTCCTTGATACTCCAATATCCAAATCTTTAACTACTTTAGTATGAAACTGATCTAATCTCCATGTTGGATTCATCCGAAGATCATCTTCATATTTTTTGGCAATCCACTCTGAATTTATACAATAATTATCCCACTCTCTGCTGCAAGTATGCATTTTTTGTAACCTAGTGATTTTAAATGTGAGCTCTCTTTGCACCTTTGCAGCATAAAAGTACCATGTACATGGCTCCACACACTTTGCTTGGATCTTATTTGACAGGTTTTTCTTGAAATACACCTTCCTTGTTTGATGCCATGATTTCTGATTGCTGCCCTCACTTCAGTGACATTGGTAAATGTCATTCCCAACTCAAACTCAAGATCCTCACTGTCACCTTCCCTAAATTCTGGATACCCTTTTATGTTCTTGTTTAGGTGGTTCAGGGTCAAACTCATCAACCCTAGGCATCCTTTCCACATCAATGTCATCATAGTCGGAGGATGAAAATCCTGGTTCATGTGGTTCTTCTTGTGAAATTTGGGTTTCTGCAGTTTGTTTTCCCTTCCCTTTGTTAGTGGCAAATCTTGTTCCTTTTTCTTTGCCTTTTTTTGTTACAGTTGCACCCTTCCCTTCCCTTCCCTTTGTCAGTTGCCCCATCCTCAGTCCCCCTAGTTTGATCACTCTCTGCCCCATCTTCAGTCCCCCCAGTCTGATCACCCTCATCCCCCTCCCCAATTTCATCATCCTCTTCATCCTCAGTTGATTCTTTCACAGAACTATCCACATAACTTTCATCAGTTGACTCTACTTCATCATCTCCAATGCTCCTCAAATCTCTGCATTCATTAATATTATCAACTTCAATGTCAATTTTAAAGTCAGCTTCTACTCCCACTGGTCTAATAACCTCCAAATATATTTCAACTAGTCTACTAGAATGGATAAGCATACACATTGTTAAATCATCATCATCATTTTCTAACCCAAATAATCCCCTCTCCATATCAGTTGCAGGTGACTTATAATGGAACTTGAGGTGTCCAACTTTATATCCCAACTACTTCCCCATGTTACATATGTCAAGTAAAGAGATGTAATCAGGATGACAGAAATCAAAGAAATTAAAAGTACCTCCCATATACTGTTTATGTGGGCTCTTTTCAAAGTGTCCACCATGAAAAAATTTGACTGTAAAATACTCCTTGTTGCCTACATAGTCGCAAACACAAAGTATTTCCGTCGGTTAAATGTGTGGACCACATCATATTTAATTGACTAAAATCCAAAAAATGTAAGAAGAGAAAAGAATCTTATATTTGATCATCAAAAAGGGTCCACCATTCCAGTTTACAACAAAAAGAAGTCAATAAACTACAAAACAAAACAATAAACTACAAAAAGAACACACTTAACTACACCAACCCATTATTCAAAATAGGTGCTGGTGGAAGATCTTCTGTGAAACACTTGCTGTATTCTGAGACAACTTTAACTCCATAAACGTCATTGTCTTCTGAATCCCTCAAGAATCGCGAATCACTCATTGTGATTCTTCTCCTTCAAATCGCGAACCCTAGTCTGGATTTGATTTGGGGATATTTGTTTGATAACCAATGAGCGTAATGGTGTAAATGTTACTGCAATTTTCAATAAATGTAAACTACCAGTTAAGTCAGCAAAATGTGTCTTTTGTTCAGCATGAGTGAAGTTTGGGGTGTACTTAGACACCTTTTTCAGTTTGGGGTGCAAACATCAACAGGGGGTAAAGTTTGGGATGCATTGTCTTTTAGTCATAACTAAATATACCTGGATCATGGGGAATGCAAGATCACTGCGTCTGGCAGAAAGCCGTATGCGACAATATAAAGTCTGCTCCTCTTTGCATACGAATGCATAGTTTAACTTTTTTGGTTTTGATAAGTTGGAGTTAGTGCAACTCAGATTTACTATTAAGTTCCCAAATTGAATTTTATTCACCTGTGTGGGTGCATATGTATTTTGTAGTGGAATGGGCCAAGTTTAAACATTCTTCAGGGCGAAGTTTAAACATTCTTCACACACATGTAACACATTTGGAGCTTTGGGGAGATGATAAAGCTTGTTAGGTGGAAAATAAAGTCAATAGAGCTATTGCATCAGTTGATCACTGATTCTCTTTTTTTGAGATTATAAAATATCAAAGGATTGAACAATATCTGAATTGAGGACCTGTGCTTAGTGCATAGTTCCTGTAATTATCGCATATGAGAGACCTTTTAATTTAAAATTTCTATTTACTTGTCTAACTCTTATCCTTGCCATCTTCTGCATTACTATTATTTCCTATCCTGCTTATTGGTCCATTAGTTTTTGTGATATTGTTGCAACAGTAGCTATGAAGTTGGCTTTTTATTATTCTTTGTAGTACAACATTATAACCGAGAAAAAAAGAGAACAAAAATTAAAAAATGTAATGATGTATTGCACCTAACACTGAAGTGGGACATTTCTTGCAGTAGCAGCTTGGCAAGTAATGTATGGTGCGGAATGTAGTTTCCTAGCTATACCTTCTATATTACTGACATTTCACTTCATCTTCTAACGTAATTGCAATCTTGTGATAGGTGCTCGGTTTGCCTAGCAGAATATCACGCGGAAGATACACTACGTATCCTACCATTCTGCGGACACTCTTTTCATGCAACTTGTATTGATATATGGCTGCAACAGCACTCAACATGTCCAGTTTGTCGAATATCATTGCGTGACGTTCCCGAGAAAAAGCGCTTCATGCAACCCATGTTCAGTTCAGCCGTCCGATCTCAGTACGGGATGGAGTCTCTTATGGCGAATTCTTATCAATGTCTATCTAATAATAATCGGCTTTCGACAAGGGCACCTGAAAGTCGGAGAATGAACCCCATCCATGCAGATCAGTTCTGGTTAGGGGGTGATGGAGCAGTAGCTGGTGAGAGCAACTCCATATTGATTGAGAGTAATTCAATACCAAAAGATTTGGTAAACAAGCACATGGAGAGCCCATCAAACCCTTAAATTATTCCCTTGTAACAAAAGCTGCAAAATTAGGAACATATGGCAATTTCTGATAAGTTGGACTTGAAATTCATCAGTCTCATGTCCAAGGTTTTTCTTTTCTTTATTTTTTTTGTATATAAATGAGTGATTTTTCTTTCTCAACCCTAACACTCCCACCTACCCACTTCTTCCCTTCATTTTTCCCATCCCTTCTCAACAGTAGCTTATGTTGTGGGCAGTTTTGTTAGATCAGTTATATGAACATGGATTACAGTTGGTCAGTTTTGCTGTTGAATATGGTAGTTCTTTAAATATTTCCCTGGAGAGGGGTCTTAAAATTTTGGTCGCATCTCAAATGATGCGTCCTCGATCGAGTAAATATCTTGGGAATCAGGAGATTGCTGGTCGCATGTCAAATAAGAGAAAGATGCATGTGTCATTGTTTGACCAACACGGTAGGGTAGAGAAAACATAGAGTAAGAGAATGTGTGAATCATTGTGTTCTCTCAAATGATGCGTCCTCAATCGGGTAAATTTCTTCAATGACAAGGTAGGATAGAGAAAACATGAGTAAAAGAATGTGTGAATCATTGTGTTACTATCATGAGAGGGGAAGATAAAATATGAGTAATGACTACTGATTGGTGCTTAAATTAGGTAGTACTTCATTTTTTTTTAGAGAGTGAAATTTATTTATTTATTTATTTAGTATTGTTTATATCAGATTTTAAGAAAGTATTAATGACTTAATTTATTATATTATTCCTATATTAAAAATTGATTTGTTTCTCTCTTATTGTTTCAAATTTCAATGTATTTTGAGAGGGTAATATTAAGATTATGTGTTAAATTTAATCAAATTAGATTCTAGTTTATAGTAGTGCAAATTAGTATCGGGCACATAGGGCAAAACATCAATCTTTTCAATCTTCATTGCAATCTATATTTTTCAGAACAATGTGTAATTTTAGAATTTAAAATTGATATAAATCATTTGATTCTAATTTATACAAATTTTAATATCATAAATTATTGCTATATTTACTTGATCAAGTAAAAGAGATCAAAAGTTATACTATATTGTTGACGCGGGGAAAAATTTCTTTCTTTTTTTTGATTTTTTGTTATTTTTCATTTTTTCTATTGTTTCTACCCTTCTTATGTTGTTATGTCAATTAATTCATCTAAAGGGTGAGATTTGGGAAAAGACCGACATTAGTCGGCATATTTTACAAAATTTGATTTTTTGATGATTTGGCTGAATGAGACAAAGTTGCCAGTTGGTATGGTTTGTAATGGATGTACTAACTCATCCGGATTTAAAAGTTTTTGCATTATGGTTCAAGCTTAAACGAGGGGAAGGTGTTAGGCACCCTCCGACTTCCGTGAAAATACGGTTACCGCATCTTATTGATTTTCTATTCATAAAGTGTGTGCGTGTGTGTGTGTGTGTGTTTTGTTGTGCTTAGTGCTTTTATTTTAAAGTCTTTTCTAGGTTTTATTTGTGTTGTTTGAAAGTAGTGTTGTTGTCGACGCCGGAAAAATCTTCAAATCCTATGTGTTTGATTCTTACTCTTTATGTTTTCTATGTAGTTTAATTTATCTTGCTTTAAAGGGCGATATTTTAGGAAGAGACCAACATATAATGTCGACGATTTGAAAAGATTGATTTTAATTGATTGGGCCAAATTAGACAGAGTCGCCAGTTGGTATGAGTTAAATGGTTGTACCAACTCAACTGAAGTTTTGAAAGGTTTTACAATATGACTCAATATGTGACTCTATTTAATTGGTCTGAAACTCGAGATTCATGGAGTTCGGGGGCTTGCTTAAGCGAGGGGAAGGTGTTAGGCACCCTTCGATTTCCGTGAAATATGGTTACTGCGTCTTTTCATTTCCTAAGCATGTGAAGTGTGTGTATATCTATGTGTGTGTTGCAAATAAATATGCTAGAAGTGCTTTATTTGAAAGTAGTGCTATGCCTCTTTTGCACCTATATACAAATGGTTTGATTTATTGAAAAGTTCAATTTTAAGCAAATAATATAAAAGTGATATTTTTTGAAAATAGGTTTTCAAATCCTTATGCTCAAATAGGAATTGAGGCCTTTGATACTTCCATTTTATTTCATATTCGGCTTGATTTGATTTTATTCAAGATGCGAAATATCTTTGACAAATATATATATATATATATATATATATATATATATATATATAAGTGTCGAACTTCTTATGGGCATAAAAGCCATCAAAATAAGTCCGAACACCACAATCACAGTTTTCACTATTTTGGGGCCTTAAACCCGTATAACCGTTTTAAGGCCCTGGATTTACAAGTACAAATATTTGCAAGCTAGCTGTATAATCGAAAACGTCCATCACGGGAGCTAGATCTAGATTCATTGATTGAATCGTAGATCTTGTAGCTCCTAGGCTCATATGATATCATATAAATAGTCTACATAACGAATATATTGAAATAAACTGTATATTTACTTTAGACGTCGCAAAATAAAGTATTCATCAGTCAAATCCTTGCATGCGCATAGCCAAAGCTTCCAGTGTCCTCTATTTACGGATCTAGGTCCACATGGTTTCTAAATACTTATAAAAACTAGAAAGAAAACTAGATCTGTACAGATTTTAGCCATTCTAGTTTTCTGGTTCAAGTTTTACAACTTTTGAATCGGTGAAAAGCTAGATCCGGGTAGATCCAGTACAGATCTAGTCAATAAGTCTTAAATATTGACTATTTACAAGAAATGAATGGTTAAAACGTCAGATTTGACGGATATAAGCTAATAACTATGTATATATAGCATTTATATACGTATTAGAGTAAGCGAAAGGAGTAGATATGGTGAAATCTTATAGTATCGCACGAGAATGTTATCGAACGGCTTCTGGCGCCTCAAAACTCATTTCCCACCGGTTAAAATTTAATATGTTGTTTGTATATATGTATATAGGTGTTTACAAAGAAGTTTTACAACAATCGGAGTAAGATAGAAGCTCCGTTCAGCTCTCCTAGCCTCTTTTTCTCTCTCCTAAGCCCTTTCCTTCTCTCTTTCTTTATATAAATGAGCTGGGGGAGGGGGTATTTATAGACCCGATCAGCCACGGGTCTACCTGCGGCAGCCGCAGGTACAACTACGGCTGAGCCTGGTGGGCCCCGCTATCTTGAAGTATGTGCACTCTAACCAATGCACAGTTTGCTTGAACCTTCACAACTTGCAATCCGGGAATTCGATGGAGGCGTGCCATACCTTTTCGGAAAGCTCTTTCCGAGAGCTACCAATGACATGGGGCTTAACCTTTTTTTAATCCAGGAAGATGAGTCCATGACCAGATCTTCAAGTCTTCGTAGTCAGTATGTTAAGCTGTCTGGCGTAGTTTTCATTTGGGATTGCTGTGATGGTTCTATATGACCTTATTCATAGTAATTTGATCCAAATTGATGTTGTATTGGCAAAATTACCCCTTTTCCCTTCTGGTTTTGTTTTCTGGCTTGACGCAGCTGCAGCTGTCTTCCCATAGGTTATCTCTGGAGTTTGACTGCTGTTGACTTCTGTCTGTCCTAAGGGTTGTGTCCGAGGTTGATTTGATGATTTCCCAAGCCTGTCTCTGGGGTAGAAAATATGCTTTTGTCCTCTTGCATGGTTAGTCCAAGGAAAGCAAAATTTTGAGTGTCTACAGATGCCCTTTTTTATCATGTTTATGCAATGCAATGGAATAAACAGGATAAAGATTGCTAGACACTGGAAATATAAGAAATGCAAATGTAATGAAATGGTTGATATGATATGCTATTAATGTTATATGCCTATGTGGCGTTAGCCGCCATAGGTTGTATCAATGATCATTTTCTATTCTCTACCGGGGATGACTGTTAAGGTTGATACCATCAGACTTTTTTGAAATTCATATTGGAGTTGTTACTAACAATCTCTTTCCCATATACGCATTCTTGTTTTACCTCCGCTGGGGATGTTCCTCTTTTTACGAGTGAACTCATTGGGGATTCCCGATGCTATGTTGGGATTGTCACCAACAATTTGGATTTCCATCCAGTTGATGATGGTGTTTCTACTAGGGGTAGAGCTTTCCATGATCACTTTTCACAGAATCCTTCCGATGCCTACTCGAACGGTAGTTTCCAAAGGTTGACCATCATCGAATTTTCGCTATGCCTACTCGAATGGTAGGTTACAAAGGTTGATCATCACCAAACTCTCTCGATGTCTACTTGAACGGTAGTTTACAAAGGTTAATCATCACCGAATTTTCTCGATGCCTACTCGAACGGTAGTTTACAAAGGTTTTCATCACCGAACTTTCTTGATGTCTACTCGAATGGTAGTTTACAAAGATTGATCATCACCGGACTTTCTCGATATCATCGCCGAAGTAGTGTTCAACGACTTATATCACCTAACCTTTCCCGATGCTACATTGGAGTTGTCACCAATGGTTTCCAATATCAGATTCTCTGGACTTCGTTGAAATAGTTCTCAATGGCTTACATCACCGGACCCTTCCCGATGCTACGCTGGGTTAATGCCAACAGTTTGCAGTATCAGATACTCTGATCTTCACTGAAGTAGTTTTCAACGGCTTATATCACCAGACCCTTCCCCGATGCTACACTGGAGCTATCGCCAATGGTTTGAATCACCGGATCCCTCTCCGATGCTACGCTGGAGCTGTCACCAACGATTTGAATCATTGGATCCCTCTCTGATGCTACGATGGAGCTGTCACCAACGGTTTACAGAAGATTTTTAGACTTTCGAAGTTTGAAGTCCCGTTTCAGGGTTTCAGGCCCTTTTTGCTCAATCGCGTAGAACCTTTTTTCTTGATTTGACTTTTTGACTTTAGGGGACCTTGCTATAACTCAAATTTGATCAAGCCAGAGGGGGTGGGACCCACCCTGGGTTATTGCAGGTCTACCCGCAGTCACCGCAGGTAGACTCGCAGCAGACCGCAGGTGGATTTAAACCTCTACTGGCCCTTCAAAAGTCATTTTCAACTCGAACCTATTAAAAAGTCCGAAAATTTTCTCTCAGATGTACTCAGTTCAGGCTATTTTTTGTGAAATCCGTCACCATACAATCGTTCTACACAACTTTGGGAATGTTTACATCCTTTATTTTCAAATTTTGACCGTTAGAATGTTAGATTTCGTGTAGTATGGGTTTAAACACAATGTATCAAATATGTATGCATAGATGACTTAATAAAAATGAACAGACTTAGTAAATACTTGTATTTGACCATGCTGAACATTTTGATGTGAGAAAAATGATTTCTGAGACAGTCATTTTGCGCTCATTTTTGCTAGTTTATTCATCCTATTTGAGGACAAATGAGCATGGATTTTATAAAAAGTGCACATGGTAATTTGGCTGCCATTGTGTCTTACTTTTGAGGTTTAACATTTATATTTTGATATTTGGTTGATGTGATACTGAGTGGTCATCTAGTCATGCCTATGTGCATGCGGATAGTTTATTTTATAAAGGAGACTCCGGCGATTTTTTTTCATGAGTCTGGGCATTTAATGTACATGCAAATTTAACTCTACGGGGGATGTATATTAAACTAATGCATGATTTAACACATAGGTTATCCATGATGCAATGATTTGAATTTAATAGCTTTAAATTTGAAACGTACCTCACCCTTTCTGAGGTGATTTCGAGATTTTGTTCAGGTCATAGATTCAGATAAACCCAGCAGTTCTAGTTCTCACAGAGTTTCATCTGATGTGAGGAGGTTGGCTTCTATAGTTCCTTTACCTCGTCTAGCCTGAGAGTTTCGCCGGTTGACTGAGTCAGTGATTCGTCCTATTCGGGTTGATAGGACGGATGCAATAGATGAGGAGGAGGACGTTCCTATTGAGAAACCCGCTCCTTCTTCCTCTACCCCACATCAAGATCTTACCGCTATTAGTGTGATGATTACCGATCTTCTGGATGATTTGAGGCGTCACCCATCGATTTATCTTCACGCGAACGAGGTAAATGATTTAATCTTGATTTGAAACTGATGTAGGTTCTGGAAGTTTTCATTTTTTCCTTTCTTCTTTCTCCACTTTTGGGAAAATGATTTAATCTTGATTTGAAACTGATGTAGGTTCCCGGTTTCACTCAACCCAGGGGGAATTGGTTCAACATTCATTCTTTATACCGGACCCTTCATCTGGAGTATTAGGAGATCGTCCACTCATGGGGGCTTTCAGGATTTTTCTTCTATTCCTCCCCGTTGCTTCCCCTGGGGTTATCTGGGAGCTTTATCTGAGCGCTGGTTTCACCAGACTCAGTCTCTTCATTTACTGGACTGCGAGGTGATGGTGACATCGACAGATTGGCGGTTCATTACTATATTGGAGTTTACAGGGGAGCCGGTGCCTTTAGTGGCTAACATTTAACTAGCTGCAGTTCGATCCCTATTAGGAGTTCCTCCTTCGGCCCTCAAGGGTAAAACTATCCGTTCTGGCCCTTTGAGCATTGATGCTTCGAGTGGAGCTTTGTCCGAGCCTCTGCCTGCTGATTAGAAGGATAGAGATCGCATTATTCAGCGATTATTTTTATCATCATTAGGGGTTGTTTCTTGGTGGAAAAATCCTCGACGGTATCATTTGCTCTCGTTAGCGCTACTAGTGATATGGATTGCCTCAGAGACTTTGACTGGGGCTCATTCACCTTCGCCTATTTCCTTCGAGGGATGCGCCTACGTTCAGAGGGCGTGATAGAGGCTTGGCTAGGCTTTTATCCATTTTTGCTGGTGAGTAATTTCCCCCCGCCCGGGTTGTCAGTCTTCATAACTAATGACATTTAATCTTTGCATTTTCAGTTTTGGGCATATGAGAGGCTCCCTTGCTTATGCCCAATTACTACTTTAGGTTTGGAGACCTATCCACGGGGATAGTGCTCGCATTATTCCACTTTGGCAGAGGTCACTGTGGCACATGGGTTTACTGTCGATATCATCACACGGGTTCCTTACACCCCAGATCATCTGACATTGACATGCCCTGCGCTAGAGTGACTGTTGGTGAGTTTAGATAGTAGTTCATGACATTGATAAGTTTAAGTCATACAATCGTCTTGGATGTGATCACCTTAGGACATGTTGTGTTCCTAGATTTCTTGATTGATCATTTCGGGTCGACAGACAGCTATTCAGTATACTCAGGAGATTTCACCATTTCTGAGGATGAGTGGCAAGTTGCTCGAGTAGATACTTTTTTGATGTACGTTGTATCCTATCTGTATATACCGCTATACATGGATCACCTGGAAATTGACTTGATCACTGTAGTGAGTGCTTTGAGGGAGGGTCGTACCATCCTTCTTAGGATTCTAGCAGAGTCTTTGATGTCGGGCACATTCTGCCATACCCATCCTACTGGGTTTTTCAGAGACAGTGCCGTATTGTTATACACTTGGTTTATGATGCATCTGAAACCAATTGGCACTTTCAGACACCACAGGTACTACTTTACACATGAAATAACCATGCCTTAATCCTTCCAACCGACTGATTATATAGATGCAACGTCTTGGTTTGTTATCCTGACTTTGATTGAGGATCCTTTTGCCATCCTACCTTGTTCAGGATTCATCTCTCGTTACATTTTTGTCACTCATGCCGTGGGTATGTACTTCTTGCCCTTGGCTGGTTTGAGAGGGGTGACTACATATCATCCAGTAGTTGTCATGGGACAATTTGATTAGTTCCAGAATGTTCATCCTTTTGATGGAGCTTTAGGTCAGCGATAATCAGCCATGTCTTTGTTAGAGGATGATTTAGCTAGAGTTTATGATTATTGGACTCATCGAGAGAGAGTTAACTTTTCAGAGAGTCACCCGGGTCGCTCCTCAGAGTATTCTGCGTGGCTGGAGGCAGACATTGCATCAGTTATGGTTAGTTATTCAAAGCCTAGCACTGATTCGAATGATGAGGAGCCTATGGATGATCTTATTTCTCCTACAGAGGATGAGCTGTTTGCTGGTTTGACAACAGCTCTGGTCAGTGACATTCCTAGCTCTTCAGCTATTGTTGCCCCACCTTCCGGAGAGTCTTTAGAGCAGTTGATACAACTTTTGACCTTTGGGAGGGATCAAGATAGGGCATTGATGTTGATGACCCTATCTGGCTGGGACGCTGCTTTTGCTGAGAGAGACGAGGCCCGAGCTACTAGGGATGCTTCATTCTTGAGCAAGACTCGCTCTCGAGATCCTATCTGAGAGGGTATTATCACATATATGAGTGCATTTATGGATGATCATGGTAGTACTCTATAGACTATCGCAGATCTTTTAGCTCACATTAAGACCATAGGACAGGAGCTCAGAGATGCACCTCCATCTTCAGTGAGGGATGCGATGTTGGATTTGTTATCCCGTTTTTCTGCGATTTTATAGATTAGCTTTTATTTTCCTGCATAGACTAGGTTAGCCATTTTTGTCATGTACATGACACATTGTACATATTAAATAGTATTATATGGCAAAGAAATATATTTTGATTTACTTACCTTTTGCATATGTTTTGATCTTTGCTCGATGATTGCCACTTTCTTTGTGACTTGTTGTCTTGATGTATCACGAGCTCTTTCTTGATGGACTAACATTGAGATGTCGGAGGGTCTCTCAGAATGATTCGTTGATCCTGGAGGCTTTATAGGATTTGGATGTATATATGGTTTGGTGTCTTAAGACTGGTATTTAATTGGGTATTTTATAGGTAAAGTGTTTGGATGTTTCTTTTGAAGGTTAGACCGCACCATAGATGACTGATTGCCTACGTACTCCCGAGGATGGGGAGATCATGTTGTTAGGAATAAGCATGTGAATGATATTCCTATTTATATATGATTTGATTATGATATAAATGAATGAATATGCAAGTGTGCTTGCATCAAGAAAAGCTGTAAAGTCGTTTGATAGATAATAGGAACATATGTACAAGGACTTAAAATAAATTGATTAAATGTGTTAGGTTGATCCTATATAAGCAAAACAGCTTAGTAAAGTCCTTAAAAAGAAATGATGTACAAGGACTATAAATATAGAAAGATTAAACTTGTTAGGTTGATCTTATAATGTAATAGATAGGCATGTCTGATCGTCGAGCACTACACCAGAAATCGTAGTCTGCTAGGAGAGTCGAGAAAGCTCGAGAACTATCAAGGCGAAATTGTAGTCTGTAAGATAGTAGATCTCGGAGTTTGTAGACTGCCAGGAGAGACGAGGAAGGATTGTAGTGTGTCGAGAAGAACTTCCTCAAAGTCGTAGTCTGTTGAGGAAGTCATGTTTAGAATATTAGAGACAGCTTGTCTAAGAGCCGACCGAGCATCTGCCAAAGCCAAGTCAAGAAGCGTATACCACACTCGGAGTCGTAGAGTCTACTAATCAAATGAGAAGCAGAGATCATAGTCGAGCCAGATCAGATGAAGACAACAAGCTTAAAGGAAGAAATTCTAGAATGTCAAGATCTGATCTTGGAGTCGTAGTGTCTGCAGAATCTAAGCAGAATCGTAGAGTGCAGAACTAAGACTTCAACAGAAGTGGTCACAATGCCAAGGAAGAATCATAGAGTAAACACGATTATCAACAAATGAGCACTCCCAGAAAATCCAAAGGATGAAGCCTCTAGTCTAAGCTGCAAAGACACACTCCACCTAAAGGAAACCAGATAGCACTCAAAGAATGGCTAGCAAGCTAACAAAAGATCTAAACACCAACCCAATCAGCATCCAGATTGAGTTATAAAGCCACTCAAGATGAAGTCTTCTACAAGTAGATCAAAAGAAGACTTCAGTAACAGTGACTGACTAAGGAAAAGTCAGCAAGTGCAGTAACTGTCAAGTGAACAAAAGACAACGATCTTGGGGTCAACCAGGATCATAGTGTTTGCCAAACAAAGCAGGAATTGATAAAGTGTACACAGAGATACTGGTCAGCTTATGAAGAACAAGACTAAAGTGATTAAGCATTGGATCAGTCCATTGATGATAAGTGAACGGGAGATCACAAGGAAAAAATGAGCTGGGCATGCCAAAAATCTGAGGTGTCTTGCTATTCAGAATAGACCAGAATAAGGAGTCAAGCTATCAGTTCCTGAGATCAGTCAAGGCAGACAAAAGTATTGAAGCACTACTTTTCTTCAGAATCGTAGTGTTGTCTCAATCTATCTATGAGCAACATTCAACAAGACACACTACGATCAGGTCAAAGAATATGCATCAGAATCGTAGAATTCGGTCATCTAAAGATTAAAGCTTTGGCAACGGGTTCAATCTGAAGAGTGATATTTGAATACAACTGATTGAGAGCATCGATGCAAAAGGACAACTTCTGATGTTCTAATCAAGAAGTCAAAAAGAAGACATAAAGTTGACTACCTGCCCAAGACGTCAAAGTGACATCTTTGACGGGGTAAGTGAAACAGTAGACTGTAGTGTCAAAAAGATGAAAAAGGGGATGTCATGTCATATCTGCCGTCTGCACCAAATAACTCGAGATCTGCGAGGCAATTCAAATAGCTTTCAACGGCTATATTCCAACGGGAAGATTGGGAAGGAGTATATAATAGCCAGAGCTTCAAAGATCAAGAGTTGCTGATGTTGCATAATCATTGAGTTGTTGGAATGCTATATTGTTGACTCTATGAGTTCCACCAGAGCTAAATAGAACAAGTCTCAGTGACAGTGAGACTACAAAGGTTGAAGTGAAACAACTTTTTGAAAAAGGAATCCAATAGACTAAAAGCTTCACTCAACAAAGACGAGAATGCCACTGAAGATGGCAGCTAAGCTGAGAGCCGAGAAGGCCAAGAAGATAGCATTCAGAAAAGTGGCAGAGTATAAAGAAGATCAAGAGAGCCACTCTACGAATCACCAAGAACCAAAAACTGAATCAGAACAGATAGAACCATGTATGCAAACCACTTAAGAAGGGTTCAGGGAATGCTAAGTGCTAGACGAAGTCTACCAAAATCTCAAACACTTAGCAAACCCAAATGGTGATGGTGCACAGCTGACATCGGATGAAGATGAGTAGAACAGAATGAAGATCAGTTGCACAAGAGAAGATGTGGTCCAGACTCGAAGCATAATACAAAACGGACCACGCCAAACTGCTAAGTACAAAAGATGTTCAAGCTTAAAGACATCTTAGCAGTAAAGCACCACCACCAACAACTACACCAACAAGTAGCCAGGGCCTGAGGGGTCCTTGTCCGGAGGGACTAAATGAAGTTCCAAGCCTGCTGGGCTTGAAGAGTTCCAAGGGAACTAGAGGAGTTTCAAGGCTGCTGGGCTTGAAGAGTTCTTAGTGAACTGAAGTTCCAAGGCTGCTGGCCTTGAAGGAATCTTAGTGATTCAGGGTGTTGCCCTTCCTTAGTGGAATTCCTGCTAGTTAAAACAGAAGAGTGGATTAGGAGCTTGAGTCTCTGAACCACTTTAAATCCCTTGTGTCTTTTACATTCAGTCATTTATTTACTGTCATTTATATTATGTACTTAACTGCTATAACTGTTATGTATGTATTAACTGCTTACCACTTAACTAGCTCTAATAACAATGTATACATAATTATGAATATATCAATGAAGGGGATATTTTACTTATTCCACTGTGCTTGAAAAGATTCTTATGTTTGTCATTTGCTAATTCATTAGCAACACAAAATAAACAGGAAAAGTATTTGAAAATTAAAAGGATCTATTTAACCCCCGTTCTAGATCTATTGTGTGCCTACTGGGAACTAACACATGTCTTTCGTAGTTCAGGCTTGGCCTGAACGGTTTGAAAAGTGTTTATTTGGGTTTGAGTAGGTGTTTTGGTTTTTGTTTGGTTTGACCGCACCATAAATGGCTGCCTACGTACTCCCATTGATGGAGGGAGATTAAATCTTTTGTAGTTTAGGCTTAGCAGTAAAGACCTGAATTGCTTTGATCTGATTTTTTTTATTTTTCTCGATTTTTTTTCACAGGACCAGGATGACAGTTTGTAGGTGATTTAGACATAGTACCTTTTCACGGTGTCTGAATTGATGAGCTGGAAGAATTCTTTCCAATCCATTTCTTGCAATCGGATGGCTCCTCCTGTCAACATTTCTTTGACAATGAACATGCCTTCCTAGTTTGGGGAGAATTTTTCTTTGGCCTCATCTTGATTGGAGAGGATCTTCTTCAACACCAAGTTATTTTCTTTGAATTTCCTAATGAGGAACTTTTTGTTATAGAACCTAGCAATCCTCTGCTGATATAACTGACCATGGAAGATGGTTGTCATCCTTTCCTCATCTATCATAAATAATTGGTGATACCGCTCTTGCAACTACTGGTCTTCTTCTATTTGAGTGTCTATCAATAATCTTAATGATTCCATTTCCACTTCTATGGGGAGTACTGCTTCCATGCCATAGACCAATGAGTAGGGGGTAGCCCTAGTAGAAGTGCGCATTGACGTTCTATAGGCTAACAGAATTAGAGGCAATAAGTCAGGCCATCCTTTGTGATTGGAGGACATTTTCTACATGATCTTTTTGATGTTTTTATTGGCTTCTTCAACAGCTCCGTTCATCTTGGGATGATAGATGACGGAATTAAGATGTTTGATGTGGAACTTGCTGCATAATAATTTCATCATCTGGTTGTTCAGATTCCTAGCATTGTCTGATACGATTACCTCTGGTTGTCCATATCGACAGATTATATTATTTTTGATGAAACCAATGATTACCTTGTGACTTTGGTAAAAGAGGCAACATCTACCCATTTGGTGAAGTAATCGATCACGGTGAAGATAAATCGATGACCATTACTAGCTTTGGGTTCTGTTGGTCCAATCACGTCCATCCCCACATGGAAAAGAGCCATGTCAAACTCATATTGTGCAGTTCATTTGGAGGAGCGTGGATGGCATTTCCATGGACTTGACATTGATAACATCTCCTGACGTGATCTTCACAATCTGCTTTGAGCGAGATCCAGTAATGTCCCATTCTCAATATATTTTTGGCAAGTAAAGGACCGCTCATATGTGGACCACATACTCCACCGTGGACTTCATCCATAATTCTTTGCGATTGATCTTTGTCTAGGCACCTTAGAAGGCCTATTCCAGCATCCCTTTTGTAAAGTGCATCTCCACTTAAATAGAAATTTAAGGCGCTATTTTATGGATCCGCTTTTTTTTTCAGCTTGACTCGCCCCATCGGGCGTAAATCCGTCCCAATGATATTCTTTGATATCCTAGTAACAAGGCTGTTTGAAAGGAGGTATTTCATTAAATACTTCTCCAATGTAATTTCCATAGGCTGGTGCCATCTGGCATGTAAATTTGATATCTGGGATTCCTCTCTATGCAGACATGTTGATTAAGGAGGCCAGGGTTGTTAGTGCATCTGGGAAATCATTTTGATTTCAAGGAATGTGGATGAAGGCTATTTCTTTAAATTTCATAGCCATCTTGATAACCTGCTGATGATGTAAAAACCCAAAACCCTAATAAGACTCGGTTATGTAAATTCAGTTATATTAATAAAATCTCTCCGTTCTAAAAGTGTTATGCGTTAATATATACTTTGTTTAACAATTTTGGTTAAATAAATTTTTGTCCGAAACTTGACGTGCTTGACACCTCATGCTTAAAACTTTTCTTCCAAAAATGGACTTTTCGGTTTATTTGTTTTGACAAGCTGCTTTGTCGCGCTTATACTGATAAAATGCTTTGTCGTGCTTGTTAGGATTTGCGTAAAATCTAGGTTAGGAACCCTAGATTATAAACCCTAATCCTAGATTACAAACCCTAACCCTAAATTATAAACCCTAACCCTAATTAACTAAACTAAACCTTAATTAGATTATCCTAACACCTAATCATGATTACTAAACTTCAATTAGGTACTAATAAACATCATTAAACAACCCTAATCATTAAAAACAAAACCCTAAACAAGTTTAATGAGGATTAGGGTATAATTAAGCTACTAATTTGGTCAACTAGCTTACAAGTAGGTTGAGAGTCATCCACACAAGTCCCAAAACATCACATGACATGCTTCCAAACTCCCAAGCATCAAAAGAGTCATAGATAAGATCTTTTAGGAGGCAAATAGGTGGAAAAATGACCAAAAAGTCAAGTTAGGAAATTCTATAAAAAGAAACCCTAGCTCAGAGCAAACCTATGAAAATTATATGCCAATACACTCATATAACCTGCCTATACAAGCCCTGGTGATAACCACAACAAATTTAGAGGCCAAAAATCCAAAATCAAGCAAGAAAGGTGCAAACCCTAATTCATAGCTAGATCTTTAATGCTTTGTTCAAATTATTGTTTAGATGTTTAGAATTATGTTATTGTATGTTAGGAAGTATGTTAGGTTGATAGAACATGTTTTCATAACATTCAGATGCCTCAAATTAGTGTTTTTAGTAATCTAAAATTTTTGGAAAAACAAGCCTGACAGCCGAATGTCAGAGCTTATAGATTCGTGTATGTTAATAGTTAGGTC
This sequence comes from Panax ginseng, assembly GCA_020205605.1. NCBI lineage: Eukaryota > Viridiplantae > Streptophyta > Magnoliopsida > Apiales > Araliaceae > Panax > Panax ginseng. The sequence continues at coordinate 87,228,451 of CM035130.1, read as the reverse complement.
TGTTAATTGTATGTTATTTGTAGTCAGATATGAGGTCTTTAATCTGGAAAAGAAAATAGGTTCATTAGAACCATATATTTCAAGATATAAGTGATCAAAGATGGTTGGCCGATCATTAAGTTACATTTTCGGGTTACCCGAAAACTCAAAAATGAGTTGAGCCAATTTACTTTGACCAACTTTTCAATCGCTTTCTGTTTGTTGTTTTTATAACTTTTTGTAATAGATTAATACCTTGATATACATACTACATAACTATGACCTTAAGTTGCTTAAACAATTCATAGGATTACTGGAATTAATGGTCAAAAGTCGTCAGTCGAAGCTTGACCAAGTTTTTGGGTTACCCGAAAATGATGAAATGTAAGAAAACGACCTTTGGTCGTACTTTGACCAACACAGATCAAGACCTTAGAGTTATGCTTTGTCCAAACCAGTAATATATATATGTACCTTAACAAATTACAACAAAAATAACACAAATCTATTACACAGAATCAGAGATATGAAAGCCACAAAACCGTTGACCGACCATGACCACTGTTCTGGGTTACCCAGAAACCCAAGAACAGCTCTGACAGTAACTTTGAGCCTCTATAACTTCTTGTTATATATAGGTTATAGCACAAAATTTGTCTGATGTTGTACTACTGTATGTACTATAACATCCATACTTGTCCAAACCCAGAATCATTAACAATAGCAAGATATATCGTGGTCAAAGTGGTCCCTCGACCATAACTGGCCGAAACCTAGAAACTCAAGAACACCTATAGCGAACCTTCCTGTCACTATAGGGCTTTAGCGACAGACAATAATTATTTTTTAAAATTAATTAATAAATATTAGAAATAATTAATAAATAAATATAAAAATAGTTTTAAAAATTATAATAAATGATTATAATTGACTTTTGATATTTTTACATAAATTCAATAAATATTTTATTTTATTTGGATATTATTTATAATTAATTTAATAATAAAGTAATTAGAATAATTACTTATAAATAATAAATAATTATTGAAAAATAATATAAATGATTTAAAAATTATAATGAATGGTTATAAATTATTCAAAATAGTAAACAAAGTTTTATAAAATTTTAAGTAAATATTAATTATTTAAAATAGAAATAAATGATTTTAAAATCATTTAAAGGATATATACATACTTAAAAATTATTATAAGCTTCTAGAAATTATTATAATGGATATTTAAATTATCTAAAAATATAATAAAGATTATAAATAGAATTTGACTATTTATCATATTAGTTAATATTCGGTAAAGTCTTTGAACACCGAAAATCATATCAAACTTAACCTAAACATATGTTGATATTATATTTGAGTATTGTTATTAATACTAATGTGTTAGATTTATATGTATGAACATCTTAGGTGTTTATTAACGAATCAAGTATCATTACTTGACTGATCTCCGCTCAGGCAAGTTTTATATACCCTAAATTACTTACATAAGTTTACCAAACCCTGTTTATTCGTTGAACAAGATTTTTATCTTGAAATGCTGTTGGTATGATATACTATACCTACACTTGAATTACCTCTTATTGTAAGGTTATTGCTATAACTTCAACATAACTAAGAAATGAATTGTTTATTCATATGGTATTGTTTATTGAGCATAAACTATTGTGTCAAACCAAATTGTTTTGGTAAGACATCCTATACTGAAGTTGGGAATCCTATAAGGGATCGAGGTTTGGTCAATAATATATTGACATTAATTTGGGTGCATTTGAGCACTGGTAGGATGAGATGCATACTCCTAGGATATTGAATAGGCTGATCCCCTATCTCATATCTAAAACAAAGTTTCTAAGTCTGTGTGACTGACAGAAATAAAAAGTCCAAAAATGGTTGAAAAAGAAATTCCAGAAATGGTAACAACTATCAGTCGAATTTTGAATTATTATACTTCTTCAAATCATATATTGTTCTAAATATAAAACCTGCTGAGCATGTCATAGCTCACCCTTGCAAATTATTCCCTTTGCAGTATTAGATGGTAACCCTGGAACATATGGAGTTGATAAAGGGAAGCGTCCCTGCTTAGATTAGCTTATATTTTTGTCTAGTTGAATGTAATACTTTGTAATAAAAAATTCTTTATGAAGAATCATGTAACCGAACCTTAATATTATGATATATATAACATCGTTTATTTCCGCAACCGTGTTTTCTTACATATATAGATGTAATTAGAATCTTCAATCTAGTTTGAGATCCTTGGGAACTATTTATCCGAGTGAGGGTATTGATAACATGGACTATTCATGTTGTTGTTAATACTATGGATTTTGGATAAATAGTTACTATCGATACGATAGTGTAATTCGCATGACATAGACTATACATCTGGGTGAGGGTACTGGTAATATAAACTGTTCATGTTATTACTGATACTCTAAATTTTGGATAGATAAATACTATTCAGAGATACAGTTAATATATCCAAGTGAGGGTATCCAAACACAATAATAGTTCTCTTAAGAATTTTCATCTGTTATGGGATACTGTGAATCTTAGATATATGGGAATTTTATTTAGATATAAATTGTATAGTCACTCAATTAGATATAAGCATATAATCAGATACCATGGGTGTATAGGTTTAAATGCAATATATATTGACTCGTAGTAAACACTATATCGAATACCGTGTGAGTATAGATATGGGGGAGTTACAATTTTGGTATCAGAGCTGTTAAGGCTATAGATATAAGGAAGAGAAATCTTAGTATATAGTCTTCGAGTCCATAAAATTTTTAAAGTATACATAAAAATAACATTAAAAATATTATGTTGTGTAAATTTTTATACAACTATTAAAGGAGCTTTTCTTTTATAGATGGCCAACTCCAATGATGAAGAAATGGTGATATCAAACAATCCACCACAAATTGAGCCATTTATAGCTAGTGATGCAGAGGATGAAGAATTGTTTCATGATCAACAACTGCTAGATGCTGAGGAAGAGGAAGATCCAGTAGTAGGGAAATTAATGAGAATTGATGAACATGATGAAGCAATGTCATCACTAATGAAGACAACGAAATATGAGAATAATAAAATGCAGTTTAGGGCACACTTAGCTAAGGGAATGTTGGAGCATGAGAGAGGAACCAATAATCGACTTAAAGTACAACTGCACCATGCACAAAAGGGGCATGAAGGAAATACAGTCGAGGATGTTAGGAATAAGCATGTGAATGATATTCCTATTTATATATGATTTGATTATGATATATATATATATATATATATATATATATATGAATGAATATACAAGTATGCTGCATTAAGAAAAGATGTAAAGTCCTTTGATAGATAATAGAAACATATGTACAAGGAAAACTCGAGAGCTATCGAGGCAGAATCGTAGTCTGCAAGATAGTAGATCTCAGAGTTTATAGATTGCCAGGAGAGACGAGGAAGGATTGTAGTGTGTCGAGGAGAAATTCCTCAGAGCCGTAGTTTCTTTGAGGAAGTCGTGTTCGAATCGTGAGACTGACACCTTCGCCACGAAATGTACCAGAGCATCTGTCGGGTTAAGTCAAGAATCGTACACTACACTCGAGAGTCCTAGAGTCTCCGATCATATCGGAGGCATAGATCGTGAGTCGAGCAAGATCGGATGAAGACAACAAGCACAACGATAGAAATCGTAGAGTGTCAAGATCTCGATCTCAAGTCGAGTGTTCTGCGCACTGGTAGAAAGTGAATTGTAGAGTGTAGGCGAGATTTTCAACAAATGTGCTCCTAACGCCAAGGCGTAATCAGAGAGCAAATACGATTCTCAACAAATGAGCACTACCAGAATATCCAAAGGAATGAAGCCTCTGGTTGATACTGTAAAGATACATCCCACCTGAAGGAAACCAGAGAGCACTCAACGAATGGCATGCAAGCTAACAAAAGATCTAAGCATCAACCCAATCAAGATCCAGATTGAGTTGTGAAGCCATTCAAAATCAAGTCTTCCACAAGATGATCATAAGAAGACTTCAGTAGCTGACTATGAAAAGTCAGCAGGTGCAGTAGTTGTGAAGTGGTAAGATGACAACGATCTTGGAAGTAACTAGGATCGTAGTGTTTGCAAAACCAAGAAAGAATTGATGGAGTGTACACAGAGATACCGGTCAGCTTCTGAAGAACAAGACTAAAGTGATTAAGCATTGGGTTAGTCCATTGACGATAAGTGAACAGGAGATCATAAGGAGAAAGCATGCCAGACACGCCACAAATTTGAAATATCTTGTTGTTCAGAAGGGACCAAAATAAAGAGTCAAGCCGTCAGTATCTAAGAGCAGTCGAGGCAAACAGAAGTGTTGAGGCACTGCACGAGAGAAGGAAGAGGCGCTCCACATTGAAGAGCTAATGAACACTCTTCAAAGATCGTAGTGTTAACTCTACACGTCAATAAGAAACTGTCAATTAGACACTACGATCAGGTCCAAGAAGATGTGCATCAGAATCGTAGAGTTCAAACAATTGAGGATTAAAGCATTGGCAACGGTTCAACCCGAAGATTAATATTCGAACAAAGCTTATTGAGAGCATCGATGCAAAAGGACAACCTCTGATCGAGAAATCAGAAGGAGGTAATAAAGTCGACTACCTGCCCAAGATATAAAAGTAACATCTCTGATGGGGTAGGTGAAACAGTAGACTGCAGTGTCAGAAAGTCATGTCATGTCACATCTGCAGTCTACACTAAATAACTCGAGATTTGCGAGGCAATTCAAAAAGCTTTTAACGGCTACTTTCCAAAGGTAAGATTGGGAAGCAGTATAAATCAACAGAGCTTCAAAGATCAGGGGTTGCTAATTTTTGCCAAGTTGCAGAATTGTTGAGTTATTGGAATACTAGTGTTGACTCTACGAGTTCAACCAGAGATTAAGAGAACAAGTCTTAGTGACAGTGAGACTATATAGGTGGAAGTGAAGCAGCTTTGAACAAGGACTTAAACAGATCAGAGCTTCACTCAACAAAGATGAGAATGCCACTAAAGATGGTAGCTAAGCTGAGAGCCGAGAAGGCCAAGGAGATAGCATTCAGGAAAGTGGCAGAGTACAAAGAAGATCAAGAGAGCCATTCTACAGATCACCATGAACCAAAAGCTGAAAAAGAACAGATGCAGAATCATGTCTGCAAAACATTCAAAAAGGGTTCAAGGATTGCTAAGTGCCTGACTAAGTCTACCAAAAGCTCAGTGACTTAGCAAATCCAGATGTTGATGGTGCACAACTGATATCAGATGAAGATGGGCAGAAAAGAGTGAAGATCAGCTGCACCAGAAAAGATGTGGTTCAGACTTGAAGCAGAATGAAAAAAGGACTAAATCAAGCTGCTAAGTACAAAAGATGTTTAAGCTTAATGACATCTTAGTAGCTCAGCACCAACAACACCAACAACACCAACAACACCAACAACAATAACAAACAACAACAACAAGAAGCCAGGGCCTGAGGGGTCCTTATCTAGAGGGACTAAATGAAGTTCCAAGCCTGCTGGGCTTGAAGAGTTCTTAGGGAACTAGAGGAGTTCCTAGGCTGCTGGCCTTGAAGAGTTCTTAGTGAACTGAAGTTCCAAGGCTGTTGACCTTGATGGAATCTTAGTGATTCAGGGTGCTGCCCTTCCTTAGTGGAAATCCTGCTAGTTGAAAGCAGGAGAGTGAATTAGGAGCTTGAGTCTTTGAACCAATTAAAATCCCTTGTGTCATTTACTTTATGTCATTTACATTATGTGCCTAACTGCTATAACTCCTATGTATGTATTAACTGCTTATAACTTAACTAACTCTAAGAACAATGTATATATAATTATGAATATATCAATGAAGGGGATATTTAACTTATTCTACCGTGCTTGAAAAGATTCTTATGAAGCTCAAGGGAGATTTCTTACTCTAATGAACTCTCTAAGTATGCTGGGACGGAAAATTGATCAGAGGGAAATTAATAGAAAGCTGCTAAGAGTCATGCCCAAACAGTTTGCACCGAAAGTCACAACTCTCCAAGACTCGCCAACAATTAGTACCATGGAAACTCTTACCTTGTTTGGAGAGCTTGAAGAATTTGAAAATCAACTCAAGAGGTATGATGAAGCATCAATAAAGAAAACATTGGCACTTCAAATCAAGAGCAACAATGAAAGTGATCACGAAGATTTTGATGAAGAAATTAAAGTGCTCTCAAGAAAACTCGAGAGACTACCTCAAAGAAAGAAACAAAGGAAAAATAAAAAAGGTAGCTCAACTCCAGTGAGTAAGTCCAAAATGGAACAAGAAGAAGAAACTGTCCAACTCTGTTTCATGGGACTAGAAGATGATGATCAACTTGAGGTAACAAATTTTCATGAAGCTTTTGAAATATCTATGCCTGATTATATTGCTTTACAAAATGAAAATCAATAACTCAAAAAGAAAAGTGCCTATTTTAAGAATTGTGTAAATGAGCTAATGAATGAAGTTAAGTCGCTTATTAAAGAGAGAAAAGAAAATGAATAGCTTAAAAATGAAAATGATGTGTTAAAAGAAAATTTGAAAATGAGAGATGCATGCATAGATGCTTTTAATGATGGAAAAATGATGAATGTTCAACATGATGATAATATAACAAATGCAGAAATAACATCTTTAAAAAATGATCTTGCTAAATTTGTGTAAGGAGAAGAGAACCTAAATGTTATGCTAGGGTCACAAAGGTCCAATCTTGATAAACAAGGGATTGGGTATAATCCTATTAAAAATGTGGAAAATAGGACTAATAATAATATTAAAATGATTAATAGTAAATCAAGGCATAAACCACTTTATTGTTCACCATTTGTTACTTGTAAAAAATGTGGTTTTAAAGGTCATTTGTATTCTAATTGCAATAAAATTAGAATAAAACAAATTTGGGTAAAGAAAAGTGATTTATATGCTACTAACCCAAAAGGACCCAAGAAGATTTGGGTACCAAAAAGATAGAGACTATTTGTTTGTAGGTGTCTCAAGATCAAAAAGGAGATGGATGATTCTTTACTTTGAGAGAGTAAGTTACCTATAAATTATTTGGTGGAATCTGTAAGTACCTCATGTTGTTTTTAATTTTTTTAATAGAGTTTTAATTAGATATATTATTATAATAACTCTATGGATTTCGTATTACAAGGGCTAATAACATCATTTATTATGTCATATGCTCCATATTTAATACACATGATAATCTTGATAAAAGGTTGAGGAATATGTTCATATTTTATTTGATAATTTTAACCCTGATTTGTCAAAAGAAGAGGAAAGAGACTTTGCAGGAAAACAGTTAAAGATCTGGAATTTGGAAAGAAAACAGCTCAATCCAGACAGCCTAAGCCATCTGCATCAGAAGGAAAAACAGATGAACCAGGAAAACATGCAGACACCTAAATCCAGACTGCTCGACTCGTCTGTTTTTGAAGGCAAATCAGATGAATTCTGATGCAAAATTTGATATTCCAGAAAGTTAATCAGATGAACAAATGACCAATGGCAGTCTTCCAAGAACAACCATAATAGTAAAAAATTATCCTCCTAACCTGAGCTTTAAAGACCTCAACATTGGGATGATCAAAAGAAGTCCTATTAAAGAGATTTTTGATTTTGAAAATATAAAATCAAAATCTACATTAAGGAGCACAACTATCAAGCTTTCTACTGGTTACAAAATGTTGTTATATAGGTAACAAATCACAAAGGTATGATCGTATTGTCTACTTGCTATATGTGGTTTTGTTATAAACTTGCTCCAATGATATTCTTTATCTTTGCACTTATTCTTTTAATGTTGGCAAATGGGGAGAGATAACTATTTAGATAAATTGATATACATTACTTTTTGTTGATGACAAAGGGGGAGAGATACTTGTGCTTAATGATTAATATGTGGTTTCTTTTTGATAATGACAAAGGGGAAGATATATATATGGTACTGAGATACTATATTGTGCTTGAATATGCAAATGATGGTAATTTAGAATTTGTTTCCTTAATATGCATAAATTAAGTGGGAGCCATATACTTAGGGGGAACATATTAATTAAATGGCATTATGTATTGTCATCATCAAAAAGGGGGAGAATGTTAGTTATATATTTTATGATTTTAATGATGACAATATTATTGGGTTTATGAATTTGATTTAAATTGTTTGGGCTGATTTAAATTTGTTATATGTTGATTTTTTGTGGCCCAAGATTGGAATTATGGTCCATTAGTATATTCCTTCTATATTTAAGTTTGCATGTTGCATGTTGCTGAAAAGATCTTTAATATAATTTAGTAATGATATGCAATTCAATTTGAAAAGGAAACTAAATAAGGTATCTATTATCTAGTGATTGGCTAGTAACAAACTTTATCAAATATCTCCTTGTTCCTTTATTTAAGGTGTTTTGGTTTGACTTGAAAACATATCCTTGATTTACCAAATCTGTTGGACTCTTTAATTGCTAATATCATGGGGTATACCAACTTTGATATGAGTTTCCTATTCTATCTTATGTTCATAACCGTTGGTCAATATTAGTAGCTAATATTATGGGATTTAAATCATCTGATTTCTTGCTATGGGATTTAAATCATCTAATTTATTGCTAACAATTATTTTATAGCCGTTGGGTCTCTCTTTATATATAGTGTTATTTTCACGGCTAAGTATAGGAGGATACAAGAAGCTAATTCACGTTGCTATACAGAGAAGAATCATATTGAGAGCTTTCATTGTTTATTTCCATTATTCATTGTCTTGCCTATAATTCTTTTGTATTTGGAAAATAAGAAGTCTATTGTAATTTCTTTTATTATATTCAAAGTTCAAGTCTTGTTTGGCTTGGTCTATCTAGCAGTAGATAAGATCTGTTCAAAGAGAGCTTTCAAGGTTGCAGAGGTGCAAAGGTCTCAGTGGTGAGAAAAGTTGTGGAGGTGCATAGGGGGCAGAGGTGTCCATCAGTGGAAAGCTTCTTTGTAACAGGGAGTTCTTTTTATTATATTTAAGTGAATATTAAGTTTAATAAAAGAGTCTCCAATCCTAGTTGGGATTGAGCGTGGATTAGGCCACTAGATAGAGGATAAATAACCACGTAAAAATCTCGGTGCCTTTTACGTTTTCGCACTTTACCTTTTCTCGTTTGTTTAATTTCTGGGTATTCTGCTTTATTAGTTTGTAGTTACACGAATCCAGACACTAAAATAGACACGTCTAGCTATCTGATAATATTAAACGAAGAACATAAGTCAAAGAAGACACTAAAGCAGACAGGCGTAGCTGTCTGAATTATACCTGTAGCAGAAAATTTCAAAAAAAATTTCGCTGTTTATCACTTTAAGCATAAACACCTGTTCACCGCCCCTCTAGGTGTGCACATACATAGAATTACAAAAATATATTATCTAAATTAGTTACATGCATATGACTGATGGTGATCAATTTGATGATTATCCAAATATATGAGGAACATGGGTTTAGAAAACTATCCTAGTATGATCCATTTAACCATGGGTACCAAAAATAGAAATTTATAACATGTAGGTACTTGGTCCATCTGGCCACACTAAGGAATGCTGAAGCAAAAGACTTTAGTCAAGAAGATTCAACCAGCAGAAGGCTTAGGACCGTTCAGAAATAATTCTAATAAAACTCCTATATGTCAAAGCCTGTCCTTGAAGACCTGCTGAGCTAATCTAAATGAAGCTCACATGGCTGCTGATATTTATATGAAAGCAGGCCATTCAACCAAAGATGAAAAAGGGTCTTAGATGCTCAAGCATCCAAAGCTTGTCCTCAAAGAAGTGCACCAGAGGATCATCGAGCATCAACCATGAGGAACTCATTATGGGAGCAGAACTCCACAAGTACAAACTGTAAAAGAAGACTACGTTTGTAGTACTGTCAAATGATCGTAGAATGATCTGTTCTGGAGATATCCATGTCTACGATGTAAACAGATTTAATTATTAGTGGTGATTCCAGTCAGAAAGAGACATTCAAGGATACCTCCTAATGCATATGAAGAAAAGGAAATCACACCTCACTAAAAAGACAACATCAACCATGGGGGAGCAGTGATCTGTTAAGGAACAATAGCACTGAGATATACTATGAAGTAGTGTACCAGCTACAGAGTCCCAAAACCTTGTGGATGATGAACCAAATGAAGATCCATAGTCAGTAGGAACGTCTCAAAACATACTACTGATAACCTTTCAGCCACCCAACTCAAAATCGTGGAGCGACTACGATCAAACACCCGATAGTAGTGTAAGAGCAGGAGGACACCACGATTACAGCAAATGCAATTGTCCAAAGTTGGTATAGAACCTCACCACCAGAAAAGGTCAAATGAAATATTGGTGCAAATCACTTCCAAAGTATTTCATCTGGAAAGCGCCTCAGGGACAAACCTGACCCTTAGCTCACTAAGAGGTTGGCCCTTCTTGAGCTACCTTAACCCAAAAGGATTGCTTGATCAAGTTCATCTCAAGGACCAAGGTAGTCAAAGATCATAGAGTAAAGTTTGAAGAAAACTTAACGATCGTGATGAAATCTCAACGATCGTAGTGCAACCTCAACGATCGTAGAAGCCGACTCGACGATCGCAGTCTTACAAGAGGTTACTATAACTTATGAGAAGCTTGAAAGAACGAGAAAATTTCTCAACCATTCAAATTATGAGAGAAATAAGTTCGAATACAGTTTGGAAAGATGTCCTACAGAAGAAAAGTGCCCAAGGCTTCATGAAGTAACATCAGTGGTTGAGCCATGCAGTTTCAAAATGAGGAGTAATGTCAAAACCATCCACTACAGCATCTCTCAAAAGATGATCGTTGAGTCAACAAAGGAAAACGTAGAGGCCACAGCTACCTTACCATGCTACTCTACGAACCAAAAAAAGGTCAACGATAAATCCACGTCAGTAATGCTTATTCTCTTAAAAGGAATATAAAACCGAAAAGGTTATGGGGAGTTACAGCTCATTACTGGACATCGTGCAACCAATGGTTGGTTGACACATAACTACTTATGCAGAGTTAGAGGGAACTACCATAAAGACAAATTCAAAATCTGCAAATAGTTATCAGAAACATATCGAAACTCTCCCCCTCCCATTTTCAAACCCTAGAATCCTCTTCGAAGCCAAAATCAGTTAAAACTCTAGAGCCCAAATCACAATCAGCTATTTTTCATAAATCTTTCTGAATCAAATTCCCATATCCCTCGAACCATTCAAATGGAAGATTGACGAGTAATCACTGGCATTCAGCTCGGAACCAAGTCATTTGAGAAATCTAAAAAGAAATTCAGAGACATTCTTGAACTTGTGAAGAAAGCTGGATTCTCAGAATGTCTTGAGGCAAGCACTCGAGTATATACTGAACTGGTTAAGGAGTTCTACTCAAATGCTTCCATAAATGCCAGAACCCTTTCAACCAAAGTTAAAGGCCAGTCTCTAAAGCTGAAATCATCCGATATCAATCTATGCTTAGGTTTTCCTGACCTAGGATTGAAAAACCTTGATGAGATCGACACCGAGCAAGCAAAGGAGATTATGGGGTACCAAAGAAACCCTAGTCTGAAGGACATGAAGAAGAAGGAGTTTCCTGAGTAATTCGAGTTCCTTGCTGAGATAGTGGGCAAATATATACTATACAAGGATATTGCACATGACACTGTGCTTGATCTACATTTGAAAATTATGTCTGCTATAGTTCTGAAGAAGCAAATCAACTTTGGAGTAATCCTGTTTGATCAGATCTCCAAATGGGTAGAAAAGGCTGAGTTGAAGCAGTCTACAGAAAAACCCCTGACAAAGGTGTTTCATGGAAGACTTTTGAGTATTGTGCTAAAGAAGAAGCTGGGAAGCAAAATCAAGGATGATGAAGGAGAGACTCTAAATGTTCACAAAGTAATGTCTCCTCAGCTGTTCGTAAACTGGAAGAAGAACCCAAAGGAAAATAGGAGGCTAACAACAACTGGGGGCAGCAGAAAGAACTCCGCTAAGAAAAGTAAGGCAAAAGAGGTGGAAAGTTCTGAATCTGGTGACTCTGTACCTGCTGCAACCACACCAGCCAGGAAGAAATCCAAAGGTGTGAGGAAAACTGAGGCCCCACCAAGAAGTCTCTCCACCAAAGATAAGGATGAAGATGAAAAGGTCTGAACTACAGAAACCATAAAGAGAAGAAGCAACAGACTGTTTCAAGGGCCATCAAGAAAGAAAGCTAAGTTGGTAAACAAGCCAACCCCAGTTTCCCAAGAAAGAACATCTTACGAAGAAGAGGACGTAGAGTCAGAAGAAGAGAAGGGAACTGATGGTCTCAAGACTGAGTCCCCAAAGAACAAATCCAGCGATGAGGGTGGTGCTGGATTCATGAAAGAAAATGTAAACCCTGCTGATGAAAAAGAATATGCAAGCCCTATGGCTAACTCTCAAAGTATTCACTCTGATGATGAAGAAAAGCTAAAAGATGACCCAACTGCATCTCGAAATGCAAATGCTCCAACAAGCCCAAATGATGGGTCAAATGATGTTGATTCGAAAGAAGAAGGACCTGCGCCTGCCAATGCTAAACGTCAAGGAAGTTTGTCTAATGATTCAAAGGCATCAGAGTCTAAAGAGAAAGAAGAGTCTGACTCTCCTATAGCTGAACCTCTAAGGAGAAGAAAGAGCTACAGACTACTTGCTAAATTTGCCCCCCAAGAAGAAAAGTGATCACTCTACTGCAGTCATTGATGTAAGTGATGATGAATCTGAATCCAATGAAGATGATGCTGAAGATGATACTAGTAATGAAAATCAGCAAGAACGATTCACTGATGAATCAGATAAAGGAAGTCAACATGATTCCAGTTCAGAAGGTGAAGAAATGGGAAAAGATTCTGGTTTTGCAAATCAGGAATCAGAGGAACAAGCAGACTATCTTGTTCTCTTTCCAACTAGAATTAGCAGAAGAATAGTGGTGGAAGTTTTTGATGAACCACCAGCTGAACCAGCAACAAGATGGATAAGTCATGGAAATGAATAACTTTGAGTTGTAAGAATGACTACAGATGAAGTGCTTCACAATTGAAAAAATATGGAGTTAGATTGCACAACAATACTGTATAACTCTGAAGATATTCTGATGAGATGGTTCTTCCCGTGGATGCCATGGTTAAAGGCACATACTGATAAAGATGAGAGCTACTTCAGCTGGTGTTACTCTCAATTTCTAAATCTGGAGCTGGTGTCACAAAACTTTCCAAGGGTAAAGAAGTTTGCAACCATGATGATCAAAGACCAGCCCCACTACAAAGTCTATCGACATGCTGACAATCATTATATTCCTTATGATCATAGAGTGGACTCCAATGGAAAAAGGAATATGGCCAAGGAGCTGATCGTAAAGTTTGTTCACTCTACCACTAATGGTGTTCAAATCCAGAATAAGAAGCCTCCATCTGCCTAAGCACAGTTATCTAACATTCCTTCATCCTCTAATGGCGATTGGTATTCAATGTTTTTTTAGATTCTCAATACTTTCAAAAATCTGTCCAAGGATGAAAATCGTAGAGTCCAATCTGGTGTTCTACAAGAGGCTGCCCAACCAGATGACCAAATTCCTATGGAGCAAGAACTATTGAAGAATTCTGATCAGTGATTAAGAAGATATCTCTAATCAATGAAGAATCAAAGAGGTTGATAGCAATCGGAGATAACTCAGTTCAAGATAGACTCCAAGCAATGATGGCTGATGTATCTCTCAAAATCAAAGAGAGAGATCACATCTATCTGAAGGCTATGAATGATCAAAAGGCAGATGCACTATGAGCGCAGAAGGCAAATGAAGAACAACTCCAAGTCCTCTCTGACAAGATTGACAACCTGAATCAGTCTTTCTCCGTGCAACTTGAGCTGAGCCAACAAGAACTCAAGATTGAAGTTGGTAATTCCTCCTACCTGATGGAGCAACTTATGTCCAACATGGAGCAGCTCTCCCAAGTGATTAATGACAAAAAGGGGGAGAAAAAGAGGCATAGAAAGAGGCAGAGTAAGAGGCACTCAAGAAAGAGCAATAAGATTAGAAGGAAAGAAAAGAAGAAGACATCACAAGAAATAGCTAAGTCATCATCTAAGGGGGAGCCAAAGGATGATGAGGCTGAGGGGGAGCTAGAAGAAGAAGAGGAGCATACATCTGCAGAGGAGTAGACAAAAGAAATGAAGTCAACATCCTAGGGTGAGCAGGTACAAGAAGATCAAACAGATGAATAGCTGATCAACAGACATCCTGAAAGCATACATAGAGCCAAAGAGGTACATCTCTAACTAGTTAGGTATGTTCTGGATCCAGGATGTAAAATGTTAGGGTATTAAATTCCATATCATTATAAATGACATTCATAATTATCTGTTTTAGAAATACAGCTGCTCACTGTATATAAGATTCATTCATAACATGCATATGCACTTATTATTTTTGTCATAATCAAATAGGGGGAGATTGTTAGGAATAAGCATGTGAATGATATTACTATTTACATATGATTTGATTCTGATATATATATGAATGAATATGCTAGTATGCTCGCATTTAGAAAAGCTGTAAAGTCCTTTGATAGATAATAGAAACATATGTACAAGGACTTAGAATGAATTGATCAAATATGTTAGGTTGATCCTACATAAGCAAAACAGCTTTGTAAAGTCCTTAAAAAGAAATGATGTACAAGGACTATAAATATAGAAAGATCAAGCATATTAGGTTGATCTTATGATGTAATAGATAGGCTTGTCTGATCATTGAGCACTGCACCAGAAATCGTAGTCTGCCAGGAGAGTCAAGGAAAACTCGAGACCTATTGAGACATAATCGTAGTCTGCAAGATAGTAGATCTCAGAGTTTGTAGACTACCAGGAGAGACGAGGAAGGATCCTAGTGTGTCGAGGAGAACTTCCTCGGAGCCGTAGTCTGCTGAGGAAGTCATGTTCAGAATCATAGAGACAGCCTACCTACGAGCCGACCGAGCATCTGTCGAAGATAAGTCAAGAATCGTAGACTACACTCAGAGTCGTAGAGTCTACTGATCATATCAGAGGCATAGATTGTAGTCGAGAAAGATCAGATGAAGACAACAAGCACAACGACAAAAATCATAGAGTGTCAAGATCTGATCTCAGAGTCGTAGTGTTTGCACAATCGAAGTTGAATCGTAGAGTGTAGAACTGTGACTTCAATAGATGTGCTAACAACGCCAAGACAGAATCGTAGAGCAAATATGATTCTCAACAAATGAGCACTCCCAGAATATCAAAAGGAATGAAGCCTCTAGTTGATATTGCAAAGATACATCCCACCTGAAGGAAACTAGAGAGCACTCAATGAATGACATATAAGCTAATAGAAGATCTAATCATCAACCCAATCAGCATCTAGATTGATTTGTGAAGCCATTCGAAATGAAGTCTTCCACAAGATGATCATAAGAAGACTTCAGTAGCTGACTATGGAAAGTCAGCAGGTGCTGTAGCTGTCAAGTGGTAAGATGACAATGATCTTGGAAGTAACCAGGATCGTAGTGTTTGCCAGACAAAGAAAGAATTGATGGAGTGTACACATAGATACTGGTCAGCTTATGAAGAACAAGACTAAAGTGATTAAGCATTGGGTTAGTCCGTTGACGATAAGTGAACGGGAGATCATAAGGAGAAAGCGTGCTGGACACGCCACAAATCTGAAATGTCTTGTTGTTCAGAAGGGACCAAAACAAAGAGTCAAGTCACAAGATTATCGAGAGCGATCGAGGAAAAACGAAGTGTTGAGGTAATTTGCGAGAGAAGGAAGAGGTGCTCCACATTGAAGAGCTAATGAACACTCTTCAAAGTTCGTAGTGTTAACTCTACACGTCAATAAGAAACTGTCAACTAGACACTACGATCAGGTCCAAGAAGATGTGCATCAGAATTGTAGAGTTCAAACAAGTGAGGATTGAAGCATTGGCAACAGTTTAACCTGAAGATTAATATTCGAACAAAGCTTATTGAGAGCATCGATACAAAAGGACAACCTCTGATCGAGAAATCAGAAGGAGGTAATAAAGTCGACTACCCGCCCAAGATATAAAAGTAACATCTCTGATGGGGTAGGTGAAATAGTAGACTGCAGTGTCAGAAAGTTATATCATGTCACATCTGCAGTCTACACCAAATAATTTGAGATCTTCAAGGCAATTCAAAAAGCTTTTAACGGCTACTTTCCAATGGGAAGATTGGGAAGCAGTATAAATCAATAGAGCTTCAAAGATTAAGGGTTGCTAATTTTTGCCAAGTTGCAGAATCGTTGAGTTATTGGAATGCTAGTGTTGACTTTACGAGTTCCACCAGAGATTAAGATAACAAGTCTCAGTGACAGTGAGACTACATAGTGGAAGTGAAGCAGCTTTGAAGAAGGACTTAAACTGTAACACCCCCATATCTATACTTCCACGGTATCCGATATGGTGTTTACAATGAATCAATATAATGCATTTAAATCTATACACCTATGGTATCTGATTAAAATATTACATTAAATAGAGGGACTAACAGATATAATTCCCATAGATCCAAGATTCACAGTATCCCATAACAGATGGTAATTCTTTAGAGAACTATTACTGTGTTTGGATACCCTCACTTGGATATATGATCTATATCTATGACTAGAGTCTATCTATCCAAAATTCAGAGTACCAGTAATAACATGAACAGTCCATATTACTAATATCCTCACCCAGATGTATAGTTTAAGCCAACAAATTTATACTATCGTATCGATAGTAACTATTTATCCGAAATCCAGAGTATCAATAACAACATGAACAGTCCATACTATTAATACCCTCACTAAGATAAATAGTTCCCAAGGATCTCAACTAGACTCGAAGAAGTCTAATTTTACATCTATATATGTAAGAAAACATGATTGCAGAAATAAAAGATGTTATATATATATATATATCATAATTTTAAGATTTGATTACATGATTCTCATAACGAGTTCTTATTACAAGGTATTCAAATAGACAAGAATATAATCTAATCTAAGCAGGGACGCTTCCCTTTATCTACTCCAGATGTTCCAGGGTTACCATCTAAAACTACAAAGGGAATAATTTGCAAGGGTGAGCTATGACCTGCTCAACAAGTTTTGTATTTATAACAATATATGATTTGAAGAAATACAACAATTCAAATTTTGACTGATAGTTGTTACCATTCCTGGATTTTTATTTATTTCAACCATTTCTGGAATTTTTCTTTATTTCTGTCAGTCACACAGACTTAGAAATTTTGTTCAGATATGAGATAGGGGATCAGCCTATTCAACATCCTAGAAGTATGCATCTCATCTTACCAGTGCTCAAACGCACCCAACATTAGTATCAATATATTCATTGACCATATCTCGACCCCTTACGGGATACCCAACTTCAGTATAGGATGTCTTACCAAAATAATTTGGTTTAACACAACAATTTATGCTCAATAAACATTATCATATGAATAAATAATTTATTTTTGAGTTATGCTGAAACTATAGCAATAACTTTACAATAATTTGGCAATTCAAGTTTAGGTTTGGTATAACATATCAAAAGTAATTCAAGATATAAATGTAGGGTTTAAGAAACTTGCCTGAGCGTAGATCAGTCAAGTTATGCTATTCAAACGTTAAAAATACCTACGAATGTTTATATATATAATTCTAACACGTTAGAATTTATAATAATACTCAAATATATCATTTACATATGAACGGGTTAGATTAGATAAGGTTTCGGTGTTTAATACCTTTACCGATTATCAAATAAGTTGATAAATGAAATAAATTTTATATATTATATTTTTGATAATTTAATTATCCTTTATAATACTATTTTAGAAGTTTTAAAGTACTTAAAACATTTATTTATTCTTTAAATGATTTTTAAATCATTTACTTCTATTTTAGGTAATTAATAATTACTTAAAATATTACAAAAAACATTGATTATTATTTTTAAATAATTTATATTTTTTATATTGATTTTTATATCATTTATAATATTTTTCCATAATTATTTAATATTTATAAATAATTATTCTAATTTCTTTATTAATAAGTTAATTATTAATAATATCTAAATAAAATAAAATAATTATTAAATTTATGTAAAAATATTAGAATTTAATTATATTTATTTAATATAATTTTAAAACCGCTTTTATATTTATTATTATTTACTTATTAATTATTTCTAATGTTTATAATTTATTTTAGAAAAATAATTTCCATCTGTCGCTAAAGCCCTTCAAAGGATGTAAAGTGTCATTGTAGGTGTTCTTGAGTTCTGGGCAACAGTTTGGTCATGGTCGACTGACCAGTTTGACCACTAGATAAAATGCTACTGTTAATGATTCTTGGTTTGGTCAAGATTTGTTGTTGTAGTACTCATACAGTAGTACAACATGAATCAAAATTTAGGCTTTAACCTACATATAACAAGAAGTTATAGAGGCTCAAAGTCCTTTATCCGAGTGTTTTGAGTTTCTGGGTAACCCAGAACAGTAGTCATGGTAGGTCAACGATTTTGTGGTTTGAATATCTTTGATTCGGTGTATTAGATGTGTATGGTTTTTGTTGTAACATGTAGTATATATGTCAGGGTACATATATATAACATTAACATGGACAAAGCATAACTCTAAGGTCTCTAATTATGCTGGTCAAAGTACAGCCAAACTCTGTTCTTCGTGTTCTTCAGTTTTCTATGCAACCCAGAAAACTTGGTCAAGCTCGGTCAATGACTTTTGACCATTAATTCTAGTAATCCTATTAGTTGTTTTATCAATTTGAGATCATATATATGTAGTACATATAACAGGGTATAGATCTATTGTAAGTCCCCAACTTTTATGAATAAAGAATAATTTTCTCGAAATATATTTTTGAATATTATGGTGTGGATTTGATATAATGTTATAGTTGTGGGTAATATTTACAAATTTTGCAAAGTAAGCAAGTGGTTATATAATATTTGATTGGTCCGGGAATATTCGTTTTAACAGGAATATTCGCATTTATCAAGACAATCATTGGTGGACCCCACACAATGTAAGTATTATCGTAGTTAGAAAATGATGTAATTATCTTTTTATAAAATTAACGGTGAAAGTGTTACCGTTAAAACTGTTGAACTACCCGGTAGTACAAGTACAGTAATACGCGTGGTTGCATAGTAGCACACGGTATTGGTTATTGATGCTTACGTGAGAAGTCACTCAGTTATACTCAATTATTGCTATAGTAATTGCTGCATCATATCTCTCATATTATTGATTCAATTATTGTCACAGTATCATCTGCATAATATGATATATTATTAAATCAATAATTGAGACGACAAAGTTATTCATATTATTAAATTACAATATTTACAATGTCTAGAAGTTACGCTGAGGAGAGGTTTGGTCATCTAATCAGGCGCCCAATGAGGAGAAATCCTTATCTGAAAGCCCCCTCTTTCCTAGGAACGACCTGGTTGTTAAATATTGTGAGTTATAATATTAATGATGAATAAGTTCTTATTGATTAAAGATGAAATTGATAGTTCCATTGTGTTGTAATTATTAGTGTTAGTGGAAATCGACATTTATTTCGATAAAATTGATGTCTGGAGGTTATGTTGACCAATCGGGTAATTAACTGGATAAATGAGCAATTAATTGCTATTAATTCACATGATTATAACTATTTGTTCACATGTGTGTACTATTGATTCACATTCATTTACTATTAGGGGAGTTGGTGTAAGATTGATAATACTTGCATGACTAAGTTAAAAATGGAGGTATAGATGGAGGTACTATACTGTAATTCGTATTTTCACATGTCTAGAACTATTGAGTCACATGATTTACTATTGATTCACATTATTTACTATTAGGGGAGGGGGTGCAAGTTTGATAATACTTGCAGGACTAAATTAAAAATGAAGAAAAAGAGGAAGGTATTATACTGTAATATTTCGAGCCCCAAAACGTGTAATTATCGAAACTATATTTTCCTATAAATAGAAGCTCATTCTTCCTTTATTTCTCACCAATTCACTAAAGTTATAGAGCAATTATTATAGAGAGAAAGAAGAAGAGAAGTTTGCTACCTCTCTACTCCAGTATCCAGTTTCTTTCTAAGGTAAGGGGTATTATTTCTTTTGTATTCATGAAGAGAGCTTCTGTTATTCCATTCTTTATTATTATGTTGGAATAATCTGCATCATGCTAAGCAACCGTATACATGGTGAAATTCTTCTATTATTCCATTCTTTATTATTACATTTGGAATATCCTATCTCATACGGATTACGGATGACCGGTTCCATTCTTTATTATTCTGTTGAAATATCTTGTCGGTGCGTATTACGCATGACCTGGTTCCATTATTTATTATTCTGTTGGAATAACCTGTCTATGCGGTCTATCGCATGCATGGTGAATTCTTCAGTTATTCCATTCTTTATTATTTTGTTGGAATATCCTGTCTGTGTGGATGACGCATGACCTGGTTCCATTCTTTATTATTCTGTTGGAATAACCTGTCTGTCCGGTCTATCGCATGCATGGTGAATTCTTCTATTATTCCATTCTTTATTATTCTGTTGGAATAACCTGTCTATGTAGATTACCACATGCATGGTGAATGATCCTTCGTATTCATTTCTTATTAAATTGTGGAAATGATCTGTCTACGTGGATTATCGCATGGCGGGCGAAAATCTATTTGCAGTTTCATATATTCTATTATACTCAGTTGGTTAAAGTTTTGGCTTCTATACTCCATGAAATTAGTGGAATATCCTTGATATTTGCTCTTAATCCAGTATCTTTTCATGAAAATATTCTTCTGAGCATTCTTGAATTTTACTCCACAAAGAAGTATCACGTTGACAATTTGGACGTTATTGATTTATGGATTAATTAATTTATAAATCTTTAAAATTTATCCTTGAACTTGTTTTATTGAATTATTATGTCATTGTCATCATCCTCATGTTTATATTATGATTAAAGTCATCTTTGGCTTACGTGCATAGATAGACTTGGTATGATTATGACCAGGGATTATTCGGTATAGTCATGACCGTAATGTGATGAATGATGTGGTAAAAGTCCTCATTGGCTTGTAGTTCATTGGTGGACAGTTGTTGGTATGATTATGACCAGGGATTATTCGGTATAATCATGACCATTGATGATTATATGAATATCCTTGGTCGTGGTGCAGGGATGATGTGGTTTATTTATTAAGCTAAGTCTCAGCGATAAAGTTGATGAAAACCTTTTTAAATCATAGAAGATAGTAGATTTTATGCTCTACTTGACTCTTCTAATGGATTGTTTATTCCGCTGCAGTTGTTGATCTAAAACTTGTTGTCTATTATATTCTGTCAGTTGTTATACCGTTGAAGGCTAAGGATAATTTATTTTTCATTATCTTAGTCATAATATTTCTTACTGGGCTAGTTGAGTTCACCCTTTCTTTCACTGTTCTCTTCAGGAAATGAGAACGTAGCCGGGACTAGTCGGGGAACGGAGTGACGGTCCACATGATAGCATTAGTAGTCCTCACTATCTTGTTAAATAGTGTGATAATAAATGTAATGAGAACTCCATTGAGTGTGGATATTGTCTAGATGACAATATTCTTATTAAAACTCTTAGATTATGTTTTATCGTACTTTACACGACTGTTGTATAATTAAGTTGTATTTGAATTTTGTACCATATATTTGGCTACTCAAGATGGGTGATGTATACCTATTTTGGGGGTGTCACATCTATAACAACACTTTATAAAAACAATAACCAGAAAGCGATTAAAAAGCTTGGTCAAAAGTATTGCTCGATTGTTTTGAGTTTTACGGGTAACCTGAAAATCGCAATCCGTGAGTGGTCAACCCACTTTGACCACTTATAACTTGAAATCTATGGTTCAAATGAACCTGTTTTCTTTTCCAGATTAAAGACCTACTAACAGGATATAAATACCAAACAATTAACAGCCCAAAATATAAACACATATGAATCTACAGGCCCTGACATTCGCCTGTCAGACTTAGTTTTCAAAATATCCAGATTTCTTAAAACACTTATTTAAGGCATCTAGATGTTATAAAAATGTGTTTTACTAATCTAACATACTTTCTAACATACTAATACATAATTCTAAACATCTAAACAACAAGACTAACATAGGAGCAAAGAACTTATTATGAACTAGGGTTTGTACCTTTTCTTGAATGATTTTCGATTCTAGCTTCTGATGTTGTTTCTGCTAACACCCAGGCTTGATTTTGTATGTAAGTAAGTGTATAATGGCTTAGAAATTTCATGAGTTTGCTCAGCCCTAAGGTTCCTATTTATAGAATTCTTCAACTTGGCTTTTTGGTAATTTTTGAGCAACTTGCCTCTACAAATATCAGATCTGATGACTATTGTCATGCTTGGGAGTTACAAGCATGTCATGTGCAGCCTAGGGACTTGCAATGGTGACTCCTAACCTACTTGTAAGCTAGTTAGGTTTGTTTAGTAGCTTGATTATGCCCTAATCCTCACTAATCTTGATTAGGGTTTTGTTTTTAATGATTAGGAATGTTAAATGATGTTTATTAATTCCTAATTAAAGTGTACTAACCATGATTAGGTGTTAACATAAGCTAATTAGGGTTAGTTTAGCTAATTAGGGTTAGTTTAGCTAATTAAGGTTAGGGTTTTGCTAATTAGGGTTAGGGTTTGTTAATCTAGGGTTGTTAACCTAAATTTCTCTCTAATCCTAATAAGCACGACAAAGCGTTTTGTCAGTGTAAGCACGACAAAGCAACTTGTAAAAATAATTATGCCGAAAAGTCCGATTACGGAAATTTTTTTAAGCATGAGGTGTCAATCTCGGCATTTTTTGGACAAAAATTTATTTGGTTAAATTTGTTAAACAAAGTATATAATAACACATAACGCATTCAGAACGGAGAAATTTTATTTATATAACGGAATTTTATCCATACGAGTCTTATTAGGGTTTTGGGTTTTTACATAAACAGATCAGAGCTTCACTCAACAAAGATGAGAATGCCACTAAAGATGGCAGCTAAGCTGAGAGCCGAGAAGGCCAATGAGATAGCATTCAAGAAAGTGGCAGAGTACAAAGAAGATCAAGAGAGCCACTCTACAGATCACCATGAATCAAAAGTGAAAAGAATGCAGATGCGTAATCATGTATCGCAAAACATTCAAGAAGGGTTCAAGGATTGCTAAGTGCCTGACTAAGTCTAGTAAAAGCTCAGAGACTTAGCAAATCTAGATGGTCATGGTGCACAACTGATATCAGATGAAGATGGGCAGAAAAGAGTGAAGATCAGCTGCACCAGAAAAGATGTGGTCCAGACTCGAAGCAGAATGCAAAGAGGACTACACCAAGCTGTTAAGTACAAAAGATGTTCAAGCTTAATGACATCTTAGCAGCTCAGCACCAACAGCACCAACAACACCAACAAACAACAACAACAAACAACAACAAGAAGCCAGGGCCTGAGGGGTCCTTGTCTAGAGGGACTAAACAAAGTTCCAAGCCTGCTGGGCTTGAAGAGTTCCTAGGGAACTAGAGGAGTTCCAAGGCTGATGGCCTTGAAGAGTTATTAGTGAATTGAAGTTCCAAGGCTGCTGGCCTTGAAGGAATCTTAGTGATTCAGGGTGCTACCCTTCTTTAGTGGAAATCCTGCTAATTGAAAGTAGAAGAGTGGATTAGGAGCTTGAGTTTCTGAACCACTTAAAATCCCTTGTGTCATTTACTTTATGTCATTTACATTATGTACCTAACTGCTATAACTGCTATGTATGTATTAATTGCTTACAACTTAACTAACTCTAAGAACAATGTATATATGATTATGAATATATCAATGAAGGGGATCTTTTTCTTATTCCGTTGTGCTTGAAAAGATTCTTATGTTTGTCATATGCTAATTCATTAGCAATACAAAATAAAAAGGAAAAGTATTTAAAAATTAAAAAGGATCTATTCAACCCCCCTTCTAGATCTATTGTGTGCCTCTGGGAACTAATAGAGGCTACTCAAATCTGCTTTGGGTACTCAGGATGTTTTCAATGATTTGCAGCGCCGAATAGTTCGATATCCGATGGAGGAGAAGAAAACTGCCTATTTGATAGATCAATCTGTGGTATGCCACATGATCCAGGATTCCTTCGATGATGTTAATGAGTTTTAGAGGATAATATAGAAGTATAAATGCTCTATATTAGTATGAATAAAGGAGCATTTAAAGTTTGTAATATAGCAAGTAGTATGTGTAAACTACTAAGTTGTTTTGTACGAATTTTGTGAAAAATGAATAAAAGATATGTTTGTATTATTCAATTCTTATGTGGAATTTTTGTCGTTGTCTTATATAGAATCATGCCGCCAACCAGAAGACCCCAAAGAGAAATGAATAATGATGATAATTCTACCCAACAATTAGTAGACCTTATGTTAGGAGCTATGGATAGACCCATAACCCAAAACACATATTTTAATGATTTCAAATTAGTTGGTCCACCTGAATTCAAAGGTACATCATAACCTGTCGATGCACAAATCTGGATTTCTGAAATAGAAATTTTTTCCTAGTAACTAATGTTAATAATAATCAAAAGACGACTTTTGCAACCTTTTTCTTGAAAGGTGAGGCTAATTACTGGTGGGAATCAACTAAGGGTCAGGTAGAAACTGAAATTGTTCCTTGGGATAGATTCAAAGAGTTGTTCTTTGAAAACTATTTTTCCCAATCCTTGAAAGATCGTATGGAAGTAAAATTTCTAGAATTAAAACAAGAAGATCTGACTGTAATTCAGTATACAACCAAATTCAACTAATTGTCCAGGTTTGCTCCTCACCAAGTAACTACTGAACTTAGAAAGACTCGGAGGTATCAGGAAGGTTTGAAACCTCAGATACGAAGTAAATTGTCGATACTCCAAATAAAGACTTTTTCAGAAATACTCGAGAAAACTTCTATAGCTGAAAGTGAAAACGAAAGTCTCACTAAATTTCATTAGGAAAAGAAGAGTCAAAATGAGAAGGGGAAACTTAGGACCGAACCCAGCTCAGGTGGGTTTAATAATAAACGGAAATGGGATAATACTTTTTCCAACAACCCGGGGAAAAAGATGGGTAATAATAATAACTTTAGTAATAATAACATTAAACCTTGTTCTACTTGTGGAAAGAAACATAAAGGGGTATGTTTTAATAGTAAATGTTACAATTATGGACAAATGGGACACCTTTCTCCACAGTGTCCTCTCCTAAATAAAAATATATGTTTCAACTATGGTTCGTCGGATCATTTCTCAAAGAATTGTCCCAAACCCAAGAACCAGGGAGGAAATGGGAATAGAGTACTGGAGAATAACAATAATCAGTCAACAGTAGCTGCAGTTGGAGTTCAGAATCGACCAACCGCGAGAACATTTAATATGTCGGTGAGGGATGCTGTTGCTTCATAGGACGTGGTGACAGGTATCATCCCTATCAACACTTTATATGCATATGTGTTATTCGATTCTGGTGCTACTTGTTCCTTTGTGTCTAATAGTTTTTCAAAAAACCTGAATATACCATGTGAAAATTTAGACAAACCATTTGTGTAGAAATTGCAAACAACGAAAGGATTCCTGTTAAGACCATATATAGGAACTGTAGTGTGGAGATAAAGGGACACAATTTTCTGGTAGATCTTATACCAATTCAGTTGGGAGAATTCGATTTAATTTTAGGAATGGATTGGTTAGTTAACCATAACGCGATGATTGATTGTCATCAAAAACGTATAAATCTTTTGACTGCTTTGAAGTCAAAGGTAATGTTCAACGGAAGTTGTTCACCTAAGCAATCTCGATGTTTTACAATAATTCAGGCCGAAAGATTACTCAGAAAAGGTTGTTTAGGATATTTGGCCTATATAGTTAATACTCAAAAGGAAGGAGTAAAACTAGATCAAATACCTATAGTTAAGGATTTTCCCGATGTATTTCTGGACGACTTACCAGGTTTACCTCCAGATAGGGAAATTGAGTTTGTCATAGATCTTGCATCGAGAACGACGCCAATTTCTAAGGCACCGTACATAATGACACCTGTAGAACTGAAAGAGTTACTTATACAATTACAAGAACTTTTAGATAAAAAGTACATACAACCTAGTGTTTCACCTTGGGGAGCACCAATATTGTTTGTAAAGAAGAAGGAAGGAACCATGAGGTTATGTATAGATTATAGAGAACTAAATAAATTGACCATTAAGAATAAATATCCTTTACCAAGGATTGATGATTTATTTGACCACTTAAAGGGGGCCGAACACTTTTAAAAAATTAACCTTAGAACAAGTTATCATCAGTTAAAGGTAAGAAAGGAAGATGTGCCAAAAAAAGCGTTTAGGACACGCTATGGATATTATGAGTTCCTTGTAATGTCTTTTGGGTTGACAAATGCACCGACAACATTTATGGATTTGATGAATCGAATGTTTAAACCATGCTTGGACAAATTTATTGTAGTGTTTATCGACGATATTCTGGTATACTCAAAAACACGGGAAGAGCATATTGAACACTTGAGGATCATTTTGGAGATATTACGAAAGGAACAACTTTATACAAAGTTCTCCAATTGTGAATTCTGGTTAAAGAGAGTTCAATTTTTGGGTCATGTTATTGACATGAATGGAATATCAGTAGATCCAACTAAGATCGAAACGGTTGTGAATTGGGAACAACCAACAACTCCAACAGAAGTAAGAAGTTTTCTCAGTTTAGCGGGTTATTATCGACGGTTTATAAAAGATTTTTCAAAAATAGCAACCCCATTAACCAATTTAACTCGAAAGACGGTAAAATACATCTGAAAAGATAAATGTGAAGAGAGCTTCCAAGAGTTGAAGAAACGACTAAGCATGGCTCCAGTGTTGTTCTTACTATATTATACAAGAGGCCTTGTAGTATTTAGTGATGCATCACACATAGGTTTAGGGTGTGTGCTGATGCAACATGGGAAAGTGATTGCTTATGCATCATGACAACTTAAAGATTATGAGAAGAGGTATCCGACTTATGACCTAGAGTTAGCTATGATAGTTTTCGCTCTAAAGATTTGGAGACATTACTTGTACGGGGAGAAGTGCGAGATATATACAGATCATAAAAGTCTAAAATATATTTTTACACAAAAAGGAATTAAACTTAAGACAAAGAAGATGGTTAGAACTGATAAAGGATTTTGATTGTGAAATCTTATATCATCCCGGTAAAGCTAATGTTGTAGCTGATGCGTTAAGTAGAAAGAATCAAGAAAAGTTGAACGCAATTACCACCAATGATAGGTTAATAAAAGATTTTGAAAAATTAGAAACTGAGGTGGGATGTCCAACTACCTCTACACAAAAGTTATTCATTATAGAGGGAGTTTTGTCTCTACTTGATAGAATCAAAGAAATGCAGGGTAAGGATGAAGAATGTCAGAAGTGTAAGTCTAATATAACTCACATTAAGTATAACAAATTCAGAATATACAAGGATGGAATAATAAGATATGAAGATAGAATTTGGGTTCCGTTAAATCAAGCCTTAAAAGCCGAAATCTTAAATGAAGCTCATAATTCTAAATTTGCCATTCATCCTGGCTGTACTAAAATGTACAAGGACTTAAGTCGACACTTTTGGTGGTCGTATATGAAAAGAGAAATAGCCGAATGGGTAAGCAAATGTCTCACGTGTCAAAGGGTTAAGGCTGAACATCAAAAAACGAGTGGTTTACTTCAACCCTCACCAATTCCTGAGTGGAAGTGGGAACATATAACCATGGATTTTGTGGTAGGCCTTCCAATTACACAGAAGGGCCACAATGCTATTTGGGTAATAGTTCACCGTTCAACCAAATCAACTCACTTTTTACCAATTAAAGTTACCCATAACTTAGACCACCTTACCAAGCTATACATTAATGAAATCATCTTTAGGCATGGAGTACCTATTTCTATTGTATCAGATCGAGACCCACGTTTTACTTCAAATTTTTGGAAGAACCTTCAGAAACACTTAGGAACACAATTAAGATTGAGTCTGACTTATCACCCCTCGCATCGATGGACAAAGTGAGAAAACCATACAAACATTAGAGGATATGTTACGAACATGTATCATCGATTTCAAAGGAAGTTGGGAAGATCAATTACCTTGGGTGGAATTTGCCTACAACAACAGTTATCATGCTAGTATAGGTATTCCACCATATGAAGCTTTTTATGGGAGAAAATGTAGAACACCTTTGTGTTGGGATGAAGTCAGGGAAAGGCAAATGTTAGGACCTGAAATAATTCAACAAACTAATGAAACAATCATAATTATACGTGAACGATTACAAGCATCTCAAGATTGACAAAGGAAATACGCTGATCTACATCGTCAATAACAAAAATTTAGCGTAGGAAGCCATGTATTCTTGAAAGTATCTCCTTGGAAGGGCAAGATACATTTTGGAAAGAAAGGAAAACTAAGTCCGAGATTCATTGAACCTTTTGAAATTTTGAGGAGGATAGGTGAAGTTGCTTATGAAATAGAACTACCTCCTGAATTGAACCATATTCATAATGTGTTTCATGTGTCTGTATTATGACCATACAAACCTGATTATAAGCTCGTTATAAATTATGAGCCAATCTAAATTGAAGAAGATCTTTCTTATGTAGAAGAACCTGAGCAGATCGTCGATCATAAAGAGCAAGTCCTAAGAAATAAAGTGATAGCATCGGTCAAAGTGATCTGGAGGAATCAGAACGTTGAAGAGGCTACATGGGAGCTCGAAGATAAAATGCGAGAGAACTTACCCCAAATGTTTACTTAACCCGTATTGTAATTTCGAGGGCAAAATTCTTATTAGTGAGTGTGAATGTAAAAACCCAAAACCCTAATAAGACTCGGTTATGTAAATTCAGTTATATTAATAAAATCTCTCCATTCTGAAAGTGTTATGTGTTAATATATACTCTGTTTAACAATTTTGGTCAAATAAATTTTTTTCCGAAATTTGACGTGTTTGACACCTCGTGCTTAAAAATTTTCTTCCGAAAAATGGACTTTTAGGTATATTTGTTTTGACAAGCTGCTTTGTCATGCTTATACTGATAAAACGCTTTGTTGTGTTTGTTAGGATTTGTGTAAAATCTAGTTTAGGAACCCTAGATTATAAACCCTAATCCTAGATTACAAACCTTAATCCTAAATTATAAACCTTAACCCTAATTAGCTAAGCGAAACCCTAATTAGATTATCCTAACACCTAATCATGATTACCAAACTTCAATTAGGTACTAATAAACATCATTAAACAACCCTAATCATTAAAAACAAAATCCTAATCAAGTTTAGTGAGGATTAGGGTATAATTAAGCTACTAATTTGGTCAACTAGCTCACAAGTAGGTTAAGAGTCGTCTACACAGGTCCCAAAAGATCACATATGATGCTTCCAAACTCCCAAGCATTAAAAGAGTCATAGATCAGATCTTTTAGGAGGCAAGTAGGTGGAAAAATGACCAAAATGCCAAGTTAGGAAATTTTATAAAAGGAAACCCTAGCTCAGAGCAAACCTATGAAAACTATAAGCCAATACACTCATATAACCTGCCTATACAAGTCCTGGTGATAACCACAACAAATTCAGAGCCCATAAATCCAAAATAAAGCAAGAAAGGTGCAAACCCTAATTCATAGCTAGATCTTTGATGCTTTGTTCAAATTATTGTTTAGATGTCTAGAATTATGTTATTATATGTTAGGAAGTATGTTAGGTTGATAGAACATGTTTTCATAACATGTAGATGCCTCAAATTAGTGTTTTTAGAAATCTAAATTTTTTGAAAAAACAAGTCTGACAGCCGAATGTCAGAGCTTATAGATTCGTGTATGTTAATAGTTAGGTCTGTTAACTGTATGTTATTTGTAGTCTGATATGAGGTCTTTAATTTGGAAAAGAAAACAGGTTCATTAGAACCATATATTGCAAGATATAAGTGGTCAAAGATGGTTGACCGATCACGAAGTTCTATTTTCTGGGTTACCCAGAAAACTCAAGAACAGGTTGAGCCGGCTACTTTGACCTGCTTTTCAATCGCTTTCTGTTTGTTGTTTTTATAACTTTTTGTAATAGATTAATACCTTGATATACATACTACATATCTATGACCTTAAGTTGCTTAAATATTTCATAGGATTACTGGAATTAATGGTCAAAAGTCATTGACCGAGCTTGACCAAGTTTTCTGGGTTACTTAGAAAACTGATGAACACGAAGAACAACCTTTGGCTGTACTTTGACCAACATAGATCGAGACCTTAGAGTTATACTTTGTCCAAACCAAGTATATATATATATATATATATGTACCTTGACATATAGAATACCAATTACAACAAAAACAACATAAATCTATTACATAGAATCAGAGATATGAAAGCCACAAAACCGTTGATCGACCATGACCACTGTTCTGGGTTACCCAAAAACCCAAGAACAGTTCTGACAGTAACTTTGAGCCTCTATAACTTCTTTTTATATGTAGGTTATAGCACAAAATTTGTCTGATGTTGTACTACTGTATGAGTACTATAACATCCATACTTGTCCAAACCCAGAATCATTAACAGTAGCAAGATAGATCGTGGTCAAAGTGGTCCCTCGACCATGACTGGCCGAAACCCAAAAACTCAAGAACACCTATAGTGACACTTCCTATCACTATAGGGCTTTAGCGACAGACGGTAATTGTTTTTTTAAAAATTAATTAATAAAAATTAGAAATAATTAATAAATAAATATAAAAACAGTTTTAAAAATTATAATAAATGATTATAATTAACTTTTGATATTTTTACATAAATTCAATTAATATTTTATTTTATTTAGATATTAATTATAATTAATTTAATAATAAAATAATTAGAATAATTACTTATAAATAATAAATAATTATTGAAAAATAATATTAATGATTTAAAAATTATAATAAATGGTTATAAATTATTTAAAAATAGTAAACAAAGTTTTATAAAATTTTAAGTAAATGTTAATTATTTAAAATAGAAATAAATGATTTAAAATCATTTAAAGGATAAATAAATAATCATAAATTATTATAAGCTTCTAGAAATTATTATAATGGATATTTAAATTATCTAAAAATATAATAAAGCTTATAAATAGAATTTGACTATTTATCATATTAGTTAATATTCGGTAAAGTCTTTGAACACCGAAAACCATATCAAACTTAACTCAAACATATGTTGATCTTGTATTTGAGTATTGTTATCAATACTAATGTGTTAGATTTATATGTATGAACATCTTAGGTATTTATTAACGAATCGAGTAGCTTTACTTGACTGATCTCCGCTCAGGCAAGTTTTCAATACCCTAAATTACTTACACAAGTTTACTAAACCCTGTTTATTCGTTGAACAAGATTTTTATCTAGAAATGCTGTTGATATGATCTACTACACCTACACTTGATTTACCTCTTATTGTAAAGTTATTGCTATAGCTTCAACATAACTAAGAAATGAATTGTTTATTCATAAGATATTGTTTATTTAGCATAAACTGTTGTGTCAAACCAAATTATTTTGGTAAGACATCCTATACTGAAGTTGGGTATCCCGTAAGGGATCGATGGTTGGTCAATAATATATTGACATTAATTTGGGTGCATTTGAGCACTGGTAGGAAGAGATGCATACTCCTAGGATATTGAATAGGCTGATCCCCTATCTCATATCTAAAACAAAGTTTCTAAGTGTGTGTGACTGACAAAAATAAAAAGTCCAGAAATGGTTGAAAAAGAAATTCCAGAAATGGTAACAACTATCAGTCGAATTTTGAATTCTTATACTTCTTCAAATC
Source organism: Panax ginseng (assembly GCA_020205605.1). Lineage (NCBI taxonomy): Eukaryota > Viridiplantae > Streptophyta > Magnoliopsida > Apiales > Araliaceae > Panax > Panax ginseng. The sequence continues at coordinate 87,196,395 of CM035130.1, read as the reverse complement.
ATATATTGTTCTAAATATAAAACCTGCTGAGCATGTCATTGCTCACCCTTGCAAATTATTCCCTTTGCAATATTGGATGGTAACCCTGGAACATATGGAGTTGATAAAGGGAAGCGTCCCTGCTTAGATTAACTTATATTTTTGTCTAGTTGAATGTAATACTTTGTAATAAGAAATTCTTTATGAAGAATCATGTAAATGAACCTTAATATTATGATATATATAACATCGTTTATTTCCGCAACCGTGTTTTCTTACATATATAGATGTAATTAGAATCTTCAATCTAGTTTGAGATCCTTGAGAACTATTTATCTGAGTGAGGGTATTGATAACATGGACTGTTCGTGTTGTTGTTAATACTCTGGATTTTGGTTAAATAGTTACTATCGATACGATAGTGTAATTCGCATGACATAGACTATACATCTGGGTGAGGGTACTGGTAGTATGGACTGTTCATGTTATTACTGATACTCTGAATTTCGGATAGATAGATATTATTCACAGATACAATTCATATATCCAAGTGAGGGTATTCAAACACAGTAATAGTTCTCTCGAGAATTTTCATCTGTTATGGGATACTGTGAATCTTAGATATATGGGAATTTTATTTGGATATAAATTGTATAGTCACTCAATTAGATATAAGCATATAATCAGATACAATGGGTGTATAGATTTAAATACTGTTGACGTCGAGATTTTTATTTGTCCCTTTTTGTTTCTTGTTCTTTGGTGTTCTCATGTTATGTGAGATTTGTTTAAAAAAACAAGTGAAAAAGATCCGACATGTGTAATGTCGACGATTTGACTGTAAGAGTCGCCAGTTGGTGTTTTTAACTAGTTGCACCAACGCAACCGAGAAAGGGTTTGCACATTGACCCAGTGATGTGACACTGCTAGACGAGTCTGTGAACCGAGATTTATTTAGGTTCGGGGGCTTGATTATGCGGAGGGAAGGTGTTAGGCACCCCCCGACATCCGTGTTGCCACGGTGACCGCCACTTTTTAAGAAACTGTTATATGAATGTGTGTATGTGTGTGGATCAATGTGCAATTTATTTGGAAGTAGTGGGAGGCCTCGTTCGCACCTATATACAAAGGGTTTGAATTTATATGAAAATTCAGTTTTAAACATGATATAGCAAAGAAGTTTTGTAAAAGAGGTTTTTCAAACCCTGTGCTCAATAGTAATTGAGACCTTTTCATACTTCCGTTTTATTATTAAATGTTTGGCTTGTTTGCTTTTATTTTTGAGATACGAAGCATCTTCGAGAAAATAATATACAGCAACGCCGAACTCCTCATGGGCATGACAACCATCTAAAGAAATTTAAACACTGTACATAATGTACAAGTTGCTTACAGCTAAAAATGTCCATCACGGGAACCGAATCTAGATTCAGTAGACTGAATCTGTGATCACATGATTCCTATGCTCACATGATGTTGCAGTTTATAAGAAAAGCGATAGCGATTATATATATAAATCTTTGTAAATATATATATATATATATATATATATATATATATATATATAGACATGATCAACCACCACGAAACATCTCCATGGGGATCGGAAATGTAAATATATAAAAGCGATAAATATATATATATATATATATATATATATATATATATATATATATATATATATGGACATGATCAACCACCACGAAGCACCTCCATGGGGATCAAAAAAAAGTAAATAAAGCGGTAAAGGCGATCAACCGCCAATTAAGTAAACTCAAAAGGACTAAATGTAAAGAAAGTAGTAAAAATGATCAACCGCCACGTAAGTAAACTCAGACGGGACTAAATGTAAAAGCAAAGTAAAAGGTCTCAAGTAAACTCCGGGCCGAGACGAAAAATGTAAATATATATATATATATATATATATATATATATATATATATATATATATATATATATAAAAGAAGTAAATGCACCAGATATAAAACCTAGGCTTATCGAACAAAGTTCGACAACAGTTCATATATATAAGTATATATATATAAAAGCAATAAACGCTACGGATGTAAAATCCAGGCTCATCGGATAAAATCGACAGCAGTTTATATATATATATATATATATATATATATATATATATATATATATATATATATATATATATATATATATATATATATATATATAAAAGCAAGTAAATGCTCCAGTACATAAGTCAGGCTCAATCGAGGCATAACTCAATAATGTTAGTCCATATATAAATATATATATATATATATATATATATATATATATATATATATATATATATATATATAATAAATATATATATATACGTATTGAAATGAAAAGCATGCACTAAAAGTCCGGGCATACACACACAACACGACTCTCAATGTGAAGAATAATGTGTGCAAAGATGAAGAGAAAGGCTTTATAGAGTGTCAGAAGGCTTACAGTGGGCTACCAAGGCAGGCTTCTATGACTCTAGATGGATAAACACTCAGCTCCCGGCAGTAAAATATAGCTCTATGTGAGCTAACATGTGTTTAAAATGAGAAAGCACTCAATATGGAGTGTGTACAAAGCAAATTAGACAGGGCTTCCTCACCTTTTTTTTTAAATGGCCACCCCAAGCTCTATATTTATAGAAATTTGGGAGCCGCAGTGTACCGGGAAGGAAGCAGATGCACTACCAAGTGCCCCGGTACCCTCGGGCTCCATGGTCTAAATTTGTCTCGAAGTATGTGCACTCGTGCACTGTGATGTCCGCTCGAACTTGTAGAACTTCAATCCGAACATCCGAACGAGGTGTACAAGACCTTCTTCAGACTGCTTTTGTCGAGAGTTATGCAATGACATGGGATTAGAGGTTGTATAAAGTCAGGAAGAGGGGACCATGCCCATGGTCTTCAAGCTTCAAATTCTATCCGGTGTGCTGCCACACGTAATAGTCACTCGGGATTGAAACTCCTTGGTTCTTGTGGGACATTGTTTTGTAGAAATGTATGTATGAAATGTTGAGACGGCGCGCAAGGGTTGAGGTGGAAAGAAGACAATTTAACCCCTCACTGGGGTTATCTCCGGTTTAGGCTGATAGCAGATGTTGCTTAGGGTTACATCTGAGATTGGACTGCTACAAGTGTTTGAATTCTGCAAGGTCATCTGTAAGTGTGTCTGTCTTCCCGGTGTTAGCTCCTGGTCTTTGGAATAAATGCCTCGGCAGGAGGTCTGAGATTGAAGCTGATTGCATACATTTGAAACAAGCATTTCTGGAGTTATCACCGGAACTGCAATGGCATTCCTTGGGGTTATCTCCAAGGACAAAACTCGGGGTTATCTCCGAGGTTGGAATTGAGACTCTCGGTATGTGTTCCAGGGCTGAGACTGAACTTTCGGTAGTATCCGAAATGGATGTAAACTGTCTTCTAGGGTTATCTCCGAAAGACGAATCTGCCCTCCTGCAATGTTACTAACAGGCGTGTAGAAAATTTTGAGTGTCTACAGATGCCCCTCTTTATCATATTCATGCAATGCAAGGCATGGATAGGATAAAGAATCCTAGACACTTGAAATGCAACAAGATAAACATGATGCTATGCACAGCAACATGATGCAAATGTATGATGCATATATGAATGATTGCCGGTTCCCTGTTAATCCTGCCGGGGATGACAATCAGTAATGTCTTAGACATGCGATCTAAGTTTTCAAGGATATTTATGTTGGGGTTATCACCAAAGTTCTAGATCCTTGATATAGACCTTTACTCCATAGAGGTGCCTCTCGTGTACAAGAGATCTGTGGGGATAAAGCTTTTTCTATTTGAGGATGTGTATATATAACATTTTCTACCACCGGTCCTCTTTGATGAGGATGGTCTTCTCTGGTTTGTGTAACCAGCATATACCATGATTTTTGTTGGAGTTACTGCCAACAATATATATTGTCAGGGCTGCCTGACTTTCGCTGATGTGTGTATCACCGAATAGGTCCCTGTTGGGCAAACTGTCAAGGCTGCTTGACGTTTATTGATGTGTCTATCAATGATTTCATTGTGTTGTGACCCTTGCTGGGGAGTATGTTAAGGCTGCTTGACCTTTATTGACGCGTATATCAATGGTTAAATCGCGTTGGGACCCCCACCGGGGATACTTTATCAATGTCTGACTTCGGCGTTGTGACCCCCGCCGGGGAGGGTTGTGGATAAGTGCACTGATGGAGAAGATCATCGAATGGCCTCCGATGCTTCGATGGGTTTACTTGCCATTGGTTGAAATGACGTCAAGGCTTCTTGACCTTCATTGACACGTACATCAATGGTAGAATGGCGTTGTAACCCCCGCCGGGGATTTGTTCATAGACGAATAATACGTTATAACCCCCGTTGGGGATACGTGGATGATTGAAAGTCTACGTTGTGACCCCCGCCGTGGATATGTGGATGATTGAAAGTCTGCGTTGTGACCCCCACTGGGGATATGTCTTTTAGGGTTACGACCCTGCGTTTGGTGGCATTGGACCTATGTGAGGTATTGCCGAGCATGATTTTCACAAGCTGAGCTCATCGGTGTAGTGTACCTTGTATTCAAGCGAATACCAATGAGTGATATGCGGAGCCAGAGTTTGGCCCGTGAAAACCAGAATTCCAGGCTATTCTGCTCAATTGCGTAGCATTTTTATTCCTGATTTGGCCTTTTCAGCTGGTGAGACCTCCTTTACAATTTGAACTGGACCGAGCCGAAGGTTTGGGCCCCATGTAGGGTTAGGAGGCACTGCAGCACCTGCAGTGGACTCCATGACCAACCTGTGACTATGTAAAGGCTGCATATTGCTTTCATAAGTCACTTTCAAGTAGCGCCATGAAGGAAATCTGAGAGCTCTTCTTCAGACCTGCTGAGTTCGGGCAATTTTATGCACATTCTACCACTATACAAGTGTTCTTCACTGTCCTGATAACATATGTATGTATTCTTTTCCAGTTTCTATCCGTTGGAAAATGACTTATCATATGAAATGCACTTAGACACATAGTAGTGAATATGTATGCTGATATGACTTTATAAAAAATATTCAACACAGTAAATGTTAGTTTTAAACTATGCTGAACATAATGATGTGAAAAAATTTGACTTTTAAAATAGTCAAATTGGCACCTTTTACGATCATTTCTTATCCTATTTGAGGACAAATGAGTTAAGGTAGAAAAGCAAAATAATCCTGGTAACTAGACTACACTTATGGATTTTTTTACTGTGATGTATTAATGCATGTAGGATGTATATGACTGTGGATAGGTGTGCTATTGAATGGCCACCTAGTCATGCCTATGTGCATATGGATAGTCCTATTTACAAAGGGGACTATGGCAAAATTTTCTAAAACGTAGGCATTGGGTAATCATACATTTTTAACTCTACTGTAGACGTATGTTAAAATAATGCGTGCATGCATGTAGTCATAAAAATAAATTTTGAAAAGCTCCAGGTTAAACATTACCACACCCTTTTTGAGGTGATTTGGAGACTTGTTGTCCAGATATTATGGATCTGGATCAGCCGAGTAGTTCTCGTAGGACCACTTCTGGTGTACGGAGGAGGGCTTCTGAAGTGCCTCAACCCCGTTCTGTCAGACAACCTCATCGTTTGGTGGAGGCGATGATACGTCCTATTCGGGTTGAAGTGCCGGACGTAGAGGACGAGGAGGAGGACCGATTGAGGTTCTTGCTCCTGCTGCACGTGTTCCCCGTAGGATTTGCCAAGTATTTAAGTGGCGAACCCAGAGCTTTTGGGCGACTTAAGTCGACATCCTTCAGTCTACCTGCACACAAACGAGGTATAAAGTTAGATCTTAATCATCCTTGTTTCCTACTGATGTGGAGTAAAGGGTTCTGATGTTGATCTACATTTGATGTAGGTTCCCGGCTTTACACAGCCTCAAGGGAAATGGTTTAACATCCACTCTATGTATCAGGCTTTGCACGATGACTATAGAGCGATTGTACATGGCTGGGGATTCAGGACGTTCTTTTACATTCTTCCCCGTCGTTCTCCTTGGGGTTACCTCAGGGAATTGTTTGAGCGCTAGTTTCACCAGACTCAGTCACTCCATTTGCTAGACTGTGAGGTGATGATGATGCCAATGGATTGGCGGTTTATCATAGGTATGGATTTTGGAGGGGATCCAGTGCCTTGTACAGCGGATATTACCCCTATTTCTGTTAAATCCTTGTTGGGAGTTCCAGATAGAAGCGCTCGAGGCGGGAATTGTATGTCTGTGTCCTCCGAGCTTAGATGCTATAAGCGAAAGTCGTTGAGTGAGCCCATACCCGATGATGTGAGCGTCAGGGATCGTATTTTTTAACGATTATTCCTGATGATCATTAGGGGCTGCTTCATAGAAGATAACTTTTCTACGGTGTCCATCGCTTTGATCAGTGCCACTCGACACGTAGACCGTATAGGAGATTATGATTGGGGTTCCTACACCTTCGCCTACTTCCTCAGGGGAATGCGCATGTAATCGCAGGGCTTGACTGAGGCTTGATTAGGATTTTACCCGTTTCTGCTGGTGAGTATTTCTCTTATCTTTTCCCATGTATAGGTTAAGAGTGTTAACTGACAGCAGATATTTGCCTTTGTGTTGGCAGTTTTGGGCCTATGAGAGGCTTCCATATTTGCGTCCTGTGAGTGTGTTAGGTTTAGATACCTATCCACGAGAACGGAGATGGCATCATTCCATACTGGCGGAGGTCCCTGTTGCAGAGGGTTTCACTCATTGTCGCCTATAGCTGGAGTTGTTGACAGTGGATGTCATCACATAGGTTCCATACTCTGGGGAGTATTTGAGCATTGGATTTGAGGATGGATACCCAACTGGTGTCGAGCATGTAATTTCCACCCGTAGGATTCCTCTCTTCACAGATGGAGGATGAGAGCTCTACTTAGGAGAGCATGCTATCAGGAGCACTACATGAGAGATTTGTATGTCGATCTTGCTTCCCGTAGGGCGTTATTGGCCTATTTTGCAGTCACCCGTCATTGATATCCCATTGTTGGGGGTTGATGGTCTCATATTATCAGAGGTTCCCTGAACTCAGGAGATGTTCTAGCATTGGTGGTTCCGTCGTACCATTGGAGCCCAGACCCATGCCACTCAGTTCATGGGGGATATGGTTCCAAGATCCGTGATGATGACAGATTGGCTAGCCTGTGTCAGAGATCCGATTCATGTGACACAGATTGACAGTTTGACCCGGCAATTGAACCGGGCACATTTCTTTATCCGACACTTGGGTAGAGATCCTTCAGAGGCAGATACTTTTAATCCTTCCAAATTTCTGGCGGCTGGCCCTCAAGTGACCCATATGGTTTTTACCGTCATGTGATCCTCCTCAGTATAGGCCGACATCCCCGTGCAGACGGAGATGTAGTGACTTAGGAGGAGTTACATCAGGTGGATAGGATTGATGATGTAGACATTGACACCATTGACTTCTTCTGATGTATATTCTCATTATCGCTTTTGATAGGCCTCTGTTAGACATTGGTTAGCTTTGCCCCATTCTCGCTATATCTTTTAATAGGCCTCTGTTAGATGTAGGGCAGTTTTGCCCCATTTCGCTGTATTTAAGTTATACAGAGATGTATTAGATGATGATATACTTAGTAATGTATGTACAGTTTTCCATTTCCTATATCATATTGCCATCTATTGTATCATGCATGTTATTATGTTATGCATATATATGTATGTCCAGAGATATTCAACATTAACCCTTAGATGGTCTTATGACACGGCCCGTACAGATGTCTTCTTCGACAATTAGCCGTATTGATCATACCCCACCATTTTTGGTGGCATCTGGTATGCGATCATGGTATGATATCATATCCCCATCAGACAGGGTGACTGTAGATCATCTATTGCAGCATACTATAACTCTGTTGATATTTCAGGTTCCCACAGGATTCGTGGAGGGTATGCTGGAGCACTAGGTATCGGAGAGGCAGGTTTTCCGATTTGGGACCCATGAGTTGACTCCTACTTTGGAGGAGTATGCATGTTTGATGATGTTGCCACTAGATAAACCTTGCGTGCATATGGCGATTGGAGACATGAGTAGGTAGTTCATGACCCTCACTGGCTTGAGGCGTAGGGTGGTGCAGGATGAGCTCACATATGGCCACGTTATATCCCAGCATTTTCTGTTTGACAGATTTAGCTCAGAGGATAGTTATGCATGACATTCTGGGGATTTCACCACACCGGAGGATCATTGGCGTCTGGCCAAAGTGGATGTACTGTTATTGTGCGTACTATCATATGTCTATATGCCACGATACATGGATGAGTTGGACATTAGCGTCATTATGGTAGTGAGAGCTCTTAGAGAGGGTCACACCATCATACCGATAATCATCGCAGAGACTCTGAGGTTAGCTACATACTGCTGCACTTATTCGGCAAGAGTGTTTACAGGCAGCTCGGTCATGCTGTATGTGTGGTTTATGTCACATTGGAGACCAATTAGCACTTTTAGACGGCATGGGTATTGTTTCACCCATGATATAGCCATGTCATACTCCTTTCAGCCTGCGAAGTGTATAGACGCTGCATCTTGGTTAGCTTTCCTGGCAGGGATTGGAGATCTGTTTGTTATATTGCCGTGTTCAGGGCTTAGTTCACCCTACAACTTCATTACTCATGCTCCGGGTATGGATTATCTTCCTCTAGCTGGTTTGAGAGGCATGATTACTTACCACCCACTGGCTGTGATGTGTTAGTTTGACCAGTTCCAGGACTTCCATCCTTTTGAGGGGGCATTGAGTTAGCGCTTCGCTTCTCGGCACTTATCAGTAGAGGATAGATCCAGGTTGTATGCCTATTGGGATCAACGAGAGCTAGCATCATTTTATATCAGCCATCCGGGTTGTTCTACAGAGTATTCTGCATGGATGGAGACAGAGACTGCATCGGTTGCGGTAGTATCCACAGTGCATGGGATTGGTTTCGACGATGAGGAGCCTATGGAGGAGGCTAATATCCCTATTGAGGAGGATCTAATTGCTGGGTTGCCATCATTTGTGATGGATTCTCCCACTACGAGTGCTACTATCATTCAGCATTCAACACAGTATCCTGAGCAGAGTCTGCATCGGATGACCTTTGAGAGAGATCAGGCTAGGGCCTTGATGTTGACAGCTCTTGATGGGAGAGACGCAGCTCTATTAGAGAGAGATGAGGCTAGATTAGCTAAAGATGCATTGATTGTAGAGCGGGATGCTGCCCTATCTACCCGGGATGTGATCGTCACAGACAGTACTTCAGTGGATCCCTTATGACTGGCATCCTTGCCGATATGAGTGCATACATTGATGAGCATCATGCCACCATGCAGTTAGCCTTGGATCTGCTAGCTCATGTAGATACCATTGGGCAGGAGCTTGCAGCGTTACCTCCTTCTTTAGAGAGGGATGCTATGTTAGATCTGGTAGTCCTCATACACACAAATTCGTAGATAGCTTTATATTTTCCTGCACAAACTAGCTTAGCCATTTTGTCATGTACAACGCATATGTATATATCAAACAATATTATATATGGCAGAGAAATATATTTTGATTCACTTCCCTTTCAGTTGTGCCTTGATACTTGCTTGATATTTGCCTGCTTCTTCAGAGCTTGTGATCTTGATGCATTTTGACCTCATCCTTAATGTGTAAACATTGAGACGTCACAGGATCTTTCAGAATAGATCATTGATCTGTGTGTATCCCTACCATCTTTAGTGTCTTGGGACTGGTTTCTGTATGGAAATGTGGAGAGGAGTGTGGCTTTTCCTCTCTGAGATTGACCACACCACAGATGGTCTCTAGTACTCCTATTTGTGAGAAGCCTAGTTAATTCCATCTCTTATGAATTGGTGTTGCTCTTTGAGTCACAACCACAACTTAGATGGTCGCCGAATCTCCTATTTGTGAGGAGAGGTTAGGTAGTTCCATCCCTTTGGTCAAAAGCCGATGAAATGTGGTGGATTGCAGTTTGATCCCAGTACAGTGTGACAAGTATTTTTGTTCTGGTAGGGGGTTAGACCGAACCATAAATGGCTGCCTACGTACTCCTATTAAAGAAGAGATCAGGTCTGCGTAGTTCGAACCTGGTGTAGAGGTTCAACGCTGAATGTGAAAGGCAGATGGGTGTAGAAGCTTTATTAATGAAGAAGGGTGTAGAAGTGTTTTTGTTATTTTTGGTTTTGTAGAGAAAGGGCAGAAATGTTTTTGTTGTATTTTTTATTATGAGTAGGGCCATATAGAATATGGTTGCCTCACGTACTCTCAGGTATCGGGGAGATCAGGTCGACGTAGTTCGCCCCTCAGGATGAATTGCAGCCAAAGAGAAGTATGAATCCCATGTGCAGGCTATACTGCAGAGAGAAGAAAGTTTGATACCATGATTGGGACAAACTGCAGGTGTGGAAAAAGTTTGATCCCATCTTCAGGACAAACTGCAAGCGTAGAAAAGTTTAATCCCATCTTCAGGATAAACTGCAGGTGTGAAAGGTTCAATCCCTGGGGGGATAACCTGAATTGTGTGAAAGGTTTAAAATGAAGTGAAACCAGGCTGCTGGTTTGAAGTGTATGTTTCCCTGAGGGGCTAAAGAGTATGTAAAAAGGGTTAGAAAATTGGAATGACTGGTGATCTGATGATCTAAAGCCAGGATGTTTGCTTGATGATATCCTCAGACATAGTACCGTTTCACGGTGTTCGAGTTAATAAGCTGTGGAAATTCATCGCCGTCCATTTCCTGTAGTCTGAGAGCGCCTCCTGTCAATACCTCGTTGACAACAAATGGGCCTTCCTAGTTAGGAGTGAATTTTCCCTTAAATTGATCTTGGTTGTCAATGATCTTCTTCAAAACTAAGTCATGTTATTTAAATTTTCATAGCCGGAATTTCCTGTTGTAGGATCTTGTGATCCTTTGCTGATATAACTGATCATGGAAGATAGCCGCAATTCACCTTTTATCTATTATAGACAATTGGTGATACCTGTCTTATACCCATTGGTCTTCATCCAACTGAGCATCCATCAACACTCTGAGGGATTCCATTTCCACCTCTATGGGGAGCACTTCTTCCATCCTATAGGCTAATGAGTAGGGGGTTTCCCCAGTGGAAGTACGCATTAAAGTTCTGTAGGCTAATAAAGTTAGAGGCAATAAGTCAGGCCATCCTTTGTGGTTGGCAGACATTTTCTGCATGATCTTCTTGATGTTTTTATTAGCCGCTTCAACAGCACCATTCATCTTTGGACGGTAGATGACGGAGTTAAGGTGTTTGATGTGGAATTTACTGCATAACTCCTCCATCATTTTGTTGTTGAGGTTCTTAGAATTGTCTGACACAATGACCTTTGGTTGTCCATATCGACAGACGATATTGTTTCTGATGAAAGCAATGATGACTTCTTTGGTAACCCTGGGGAAGGAGGCTGCTTCTATCCATTTGGTGAAGTAGTCAATCATGGTGAATATGAATCGATGTCCATTACTGGCTTTGGGATCGATGGGCCCGATCACATCCATTCCCCACATTGAGAAGGGCCATGGAGAACTTATATTATGGAGTTCCCTTGGAGGGGCGTGGATAGCATATCCATGAATTTGGCATTGATAGAACCTCTTAATGTGATCATCACAGTTAGCTTTGAGCGTAAGCCAATAATGATCTGTTCTAAGGATTTTCTTAACAAGTAAGGGTCCACTCATATGGGGGCCATATACTCCACCATGGATCTCATCCATGAGCCTCTGAGCTTGGTCTTTGTCCATACATCTAAGGAGACCTAATCCTGCATCTCTTTTATAGAGCGCGTCTCCGCTCAGGTAGAATTTCATAGCAAGTCGATGGATCCGCCTCTTTTCAGTCAGGCTCGCCTCAGCGGGTGTAGATCCATCTCACAGATACTCCTTGATATGCTGATACCAATGGTTGTGGATGGGAGGTAGCTCATCCGATACTTCTCTAACATAGTTCCCATAGGCTGGGGCCTTTTGCAGGGAAAATGTGATGCTTGGCATGTTTTCCTTGTCTGGTATGTGAATCAAGGAGGCCATCGTTGCTAGTGCACCCACAAAATCATTCCAATTATGAGGAATGTGTGAAAAGGAGATTTCTTCGAACTCCAAAGCCATCTGTAAAACTTTTTGATGGTAAGGCAGCAAATGTAGTTCTTTGGTTTGATAGATTCCTATGGATTATTTGATTACCAATTCAGAATCCCCAAAGACGAAGCTAACTTTGATGCCCATTGAACGGGTAAGTTTTAGCCCCATGATCTGACCTTCATACTTACCGTGTTATTGGTGGCGATAAACCGCAATTTGATGACGACGGATATCTTGCTCCCGCTGGGACACTAGAAGCGCTCTAGCTCCAGCCTTCGTGTTGCAGCTCCATCAAAATACATTTTCCACGTACGGTATGCATCGTACTGATGGTGTTGTTGAACTGCCATTACCCCTTCCAAGGAAATATGTTTCCAAGGGTTTGTAATCCCCTGCAGGTGCGGCGGCCAGTTGATCCGCAATATGTTTCCAAGGGTTTGTGTTCACTGATGTTGAATCTTTTGCTGAGGTAATAGATAGCTCGTTCATGGCCTCTATCATCTTTTTTCCCCAGCATACATCCCATGTCATTGTTATTCATGGACAGATACATGAATAAGGGAACATCATCCCTGGGTGGTACCAAAATAGGAGCGTTAACCAGCTGCTCTTTAATGGTAAGGAAAACTTTTTGACACTCATTGTTCCATTTCATGGAGGAGTTCTTCCTTAACAATTTGAAGATGGGCTCACAGGTTGCTGTGAGTTGAGAAATAAACCTGCTAATAAAGTTGATTCTTCCCAAAAATCCCTATATTTCCTTCTCTGTCTGAGGAATGGGCATTTCCTTGATGGCCAGGATTTTGGTGGGATCCAGCTCAATCCCTTTGTGGCTGACTAGGAAACCTTGCAACTTGCCTGATTTAACACCAAAGGCGCACTTGGCTGGATTCAACTTCAAGTTGTACTTATGCAACCTGTTGAAGAGCTTTTTGAGATGATCTAAGTGGTCTTTTCCCTTTAGTACTTGATAATGATGTCATCCACGTAGATCTCTATCTCTTTATGCATTAAATCATGGAAAAGAGCCATTATGGCTCGCTGATAGGTTGCCCCGGCATTGATGAGGCCGAATGACAACCGTCTATAGAAGAAGGTTCCCCAAGGCGTGATGAAATCAATTTTCTTATGATCATCCTTAGCGACCATAATCTGATGATACCCCGCCAAGCAATCCGCAAAGGAGTACATGCCGTATTGAGCAGTATTATCAATAAGAATGTGGATAAAGGGCATGGGAAGGCTATCTTTTAGGCAAGATTTGTTCAGATCCCGGTAATCCACTCAAACTCGCACCTTTCCTCCTGGTTTAGGAAAGAGAATAATGTTGGATATCCATTCCGGATATGTAGACATCGTGATAATGCCAGCTTGAAGTTGTTTCACTATTTCTTCTTTCACCTTTAAACTCCACTCAGGTTTCAATCGCCTGAGCTTTTGCCTGACTGGCTTAAATCCCTCCTTAATGGGAAGGCGATGAAGGACAATGTCAGTGGACAAACTCACCATGTCTTCGTGAGACCATGCAAACACATCCTAGAATTGGGTTAATAGCGCAACCATATCATTCTGTTGGTTTGGGGTGAGGTCTGAACCAATCTGGATTAGCTTAGGGCTTTCTAAGGTTCCAAGATTGAAAGAAGTTGTAAAGCCCCCAAATCCGGGTACTTGAAACCCGAACTCGGTGCTTCACAATACCATTTCTTTCAGCATAATAATACTAATACTAATAATAATAACAATAATATAAATATCAAACTTTATTTACATAATTATCAGAGTCTAGCTCCCAAGTACGTAACCTTTAATACATTCATTACATAGCATGATAGATAATATATATCATTGCCTTAATAGTATCAAACTATTACATAAAATACCACAAATCTTATTCTGTTTGCTTTCCTTTTCCTTTGTTTCTGCATGAGCCTTCAGGTTGTTCACACTTAGCTGAAAATATTTAAATTAAGCAAAGATGAGCATTTGAGTGCCTAGCAAGTAATAATAATTATAAATATTAGCTGAAAGGATTAAATGTTATCTTTGTACTACCCTTCTACAACAAAGCAATAGTTATGAAGTAATTTGAACTGATAATAATAATATAACAACTCTCTATCAAATTTTTGAAACTACGTACTGACTATAAATAGGGTTAAGGTGACATAATATGAACATTGTTCTCAATTTTCGAATAGGTTTAGCAGAACTTCATCCGCAAACTGTCATAACTTACGGGCACGGGGGGTGATCAGCCCGTTACGCCCTGTATTGATCAATACTACATGCAAGAACGATATGTTCGTTCACTTTGTCTGCCTTGGGCGCATAAAAGTTTTCCCATGTTTGGGATGTTCATACTTAGTCGGGAATCCGAACCAAAACAATTTGATTGGATACAAAAAGGTTTTATCATATTCAACGGTATTTCTAAATCTGTGTCTAGCTGATCAAATAGCTTAGACGACTTTTACTTACTGTATACATACTAACAATCAATAGGTATATATATATATATATAGTAAGGATCAAGTGCATACCCCTTATCTTACTCACCCGTACTCACCCCCCTTTAGCGACGGACCCGACGATGATTTCGGTCATACAACCGTCGTCCATACTTTTAGCGACGGACAATATAGCGCCGCTAAAAGTATAAGCAACGATTATATGGCGAGAAAATCACCGGGTCCGTCGCTAAAGGGGGTGTGAGTACTGATGTGATATAAGAAGGGTATGAACTTGATCCGATCATATATATATATATATATATATATATATATATATATATATCAACATGTGATTAAATACAATGATTATCCAAGTGGGGACACTTGTATAACCATAATTAGAAATCAATGAACAGAATAAATATCTGAATAATAATATAATACCATGTTGATAAGCAATGATCAGATATAATATATATTACAATAGGGTTAATAATCTAGTACAATAATAATATAATTCTAAAACTTTCTTACTCATGTCCATTGCATAAAGGAAATGCAAAGGTAGGATACTTGCCTGGTCTGCTGCTTACAATACGCAACTTAGTTTTTATCTTTTGTATAATAACCTATCAGTAATAAGATCATTTTACTGATTAGAATAACATATCGTATCACATATCACTGCTATTTGCACTCAACACATAACCTAATCACATTGTCACACATATTCAACAGTCATTAAATCACAAACAAACATTAATACAGTCAAAATATCTAAGTCTAGATCAATTTCTTAAACATTACCGATGGCTTTATTGGGTAATTATCGAGTCTAAGACTCTATCCTGTAGCTCAATAACTATAATTATCAGTCATATTATTTTTAAATGACTTATAATAATTTTTAAACATTTATTATAATTTATCATGAATTTTCAAACACCGAAATTATTATTAAATGATTTAAATATTGAATAATTCTATTATCATTAATATTTAATTAATATTAAACTATTAATGAAACCATTTCCAAAATATTAAAGTTATTTATAATAACTCAAAATATTAATATTACCCTTAAATGATTTTTTGAAACATTTAAAATCATTTTTAAATAATTACCATTAATATTTAAATATTAATCTACTATTCCCTAAAATATTAAAAGTCATTAAGTATAATCTGAAAATATTTTTAATTCATTTATATCCTTTTTAAATGATTTTTAAATTAATAAAACTATTTTAAAACTATTTATTTAATATAATTATTAAATAAATTTAATATCATTAATGTTACATTAATATCATTAATATTAAATTATTAATGAAATTATCCTTTAAATATTAAAAGTTATATTTTATAACTTAAAATATCTTTAAACACTTTACTTTCATTTAAAATGATTTTTATAATATTAAAATCATTTTTAAACTAAATTATTTAATATAACTATTAAATAACTTTAATATCATTAATAATAATTAATTAATGAAATTCACCTTTAAATATTGAAAGTTATATTTTATAACTTAAAATATTTTTAAATACCTTATTATTATTTAAAATGATTTTTAATATAATAAAATCATTATTTATTTAATTCATTTATTAAGTAAATTAATTATCATTAATATTAATTTATTAATAAAATTCTTCACAAAATATTAAAAGTTATTAAAAATAACTTAAAATATGTTCTTATACCATAATATAATTTTAAATAATTTTTCAAGTATTAAAATCAGTTTTAAATAATTTATTTAATATAATAATTAAATAAATTAAATACATTTAATATTTCAAAATATTAATTATTTATGAAATATATTAAAATTATTAAAACTAATTTTAGGACTTTAAAATAATTTTTAATAATTTATTTGGTATTTTAATAATTAAAAACTAATTTATTTATTTATTTAATAAAAATAATTAATTTTTGAAATAAACTATTGCTAAAAGATTTTTTATAAGCGACATACATAACCGCCGCTATAGGTAATTCTTCATGTTCTTGGCCAAACCCGGAAAACTCATGTCGAGATCGAGTGGGCATGTTTGACTGACTTTAATCTTAAAGCTGTGGCCCCAAATCCGGGTCTCTTCCAACCCGGCAGATGAGATGGTCTTTTGCGATCTTACCATTCATTCATTCATTCATTCAATTAAATAGTCTCAAAATGACTAATATAACTTCTATATATCCAAAATAATATTACATTTCCCAGGTTCTTTGTAACCCATTCGTTTGTTCTTGTCATAATATCAAATATATGATAATCGTTCATCTATACTATTACATAAGTAATTTAAGGGTTCATCTTCGCCTTGCCCTTGTCCTTTCCTAGGCCTTCGGTCCGCTCGATCTTGGCTGTGTGCATATGGTTCAAGCAAGAGTGAGCATGACTAACTCAGCAAGTACTACAATTCTAATAAACAACATGCTTGAAACATAGAACTCATATATCTTGATGAATCGAACAATAGTTCACAAGTACTATTGATAATTCAAAATAGCACTTCTTTTCATTTAAAACGTTTTCCAATAACAATATTCAGTAGAATATCAACTAAGGCTCAAGACTGTGAGCAGTTCATAATTTCTTTTGAAAAGGACAACCCGACACTAAGTCCGTAAGTCCGACATAGCCCGATTTAATCTCAAAGGTGTTGGTTGCTATCGCCGGTCTGACTATGCTAGACTATAATCCGTTTATGTTCGGCATGGAATATTCCCTTAAAGCCCAATGCTCTTTCTTCGCTTTGCTCGATTCTCTGTTCTTACGCCATATCAGATAGTTCCTTCTAACTGAGCTTGTAGATTTCTTCGCATGCTAGCTTTCCAACCTCTCC
Organism: Panax ginseng; assembly: GCA_020205605.1. Classification (NCBI taxonomy): domain Eukaryota; kingdom Viridiplantae; phylum Streptophyta; class Magnoliopsida; order Apiales; family Araliaceae; genus Panax; species Panax ginseng. Next base: position 87,178,938 of record CM035130.1, on the reverse strand, counting down.
TGTTGATGTTTTTCTGTGCTGGTGTTAATTCAGAATTGGAAGATCTCGTATGCATATAAATCTACAAGTACCTGAAATTAAAAATAAAACAAAAATAGAAATGAGAAACGATTAGAATTGTCTAAGTCATACAATTTAGCTTTAAACTGATGATAATTATCTAAATTAACGCCTTTCCCCGGCAACGGCGCCAAAAACTTGTTGCCTCTTTTATAGTTCTAATAAAAGAGCTCTAACTCATGCAAGCATACACGGCTCAACAAGTAATACAGCGTAAGTAGAGTATCGATCCCACAGAGAAAGTTGTTAAATTTAAACTATCATGCATCAATTAACTCACCAAATTTATATGCCTAGACTAATGACTAAATGTGTTGAATTAAACTAATTGTGAATAACAACTGAAAATAAGAATACAAATGGAATAAATATATTTTGGAAATAATGGGACCCTAACTTCATTTAATATTTCATCTAATCGCCACTATCATGCAAGAAATACTCACATATCACAGGAAAATAGCCAAGAGCACGAATAGAGTTATAGCCATTTTTCAATGCACTATAACCTACTTACACAACATCTACAGATGTTAGACTCCATGTAATCACCAATACAACCAAAATCACTATATGTCTATGTGAAGTTGCAATTATATTGATTTTAAGCTCAAGCCCTTATTCTAGCTCATACGGTGAAACAGTATATTTCTATCTGGTTCACAAAACACGCAAGCCATACACAAGAACCCCATATTCGCATGTTATCATGACTACAATCCATACCTGTATGTTCATTATCAATTCCATACAAATACTTGGATGAATGGTGATCAAGCATTCATAAATGTAAAACAATCATGATAAATATCCCATATGATATGCAAAGCAATCCTAGCATTTAAGCGTGCAACCAAACTACATATTAAAATCCGTTAGAATCCCATAATGGAATTTAGTTCATGGTGAACCTAAAAGCCATTATGGGATCAACGCTAAACATGATCAATAAACAAACAATTGAAATAAGAGAGATAGAATGATCAAACCCAATCGCTGAATAAAAACCAATGATCAACGTTTAAATCCTCATAGAATTCCAGTAAATAATAATAAAAATCCACAATGGCAGAGAATCCCAAGAAGAATTGAAGAAGTAGACGTTTTGACTTCGTTCTACATTGGAATATCTCCCAAGGTGTAAACCCTAGTTTCTATGATGAAAATACGCTCAAAATAATCTCATCTCTGTCTGACACCAGTCAGAATCGTTTAAAAACCAATTACAAATCATTTAATTAAAATTTAAAATTAAAACAAAATTACATTATCGATCGCGCGTGTGGTAGGCGCCTCTCCATTATGTCTCGCGTTCCTGAGACTTCTGAGAATGTCCGCCATCCATTAACCTCTCATGGCAGTAGCACGAGATTCCTTTCATGGCCACAAGCCAACTTGCGATGAGGTCATCATTGTTCGGCGGGTATTTTCACACGGAGTGCGCCCTAAGTTGTTATGTCAAGACGGCATGGCTTCTTTGCTTTGCAAAGTTAAGTTCGTTTTTGGCTTCTGCTGCTGCTATCTGCTCTTCCATACTTGATCCTCTTGTTTGCTTGGTCTCCATGCTTCATTGTACCCCCATTCCATGAATCCCCGCTTGTGCCTCGTCTTCACGCATCCATTGGCCTCGTGCCCTCTAATACCACCAAAATTAAGCCGATTCCTGCACTTATTCACCAAAAGGAGTTTTAAGTAAATGCAATGCAAAATAACGTGAAATGCAACTAAAACACAATAAAATGTACTTGAGATGGGCACAATTCGCATGAATTGGTATTCAATAAGTAGGTAAAAATACCACTTATCAACTGGCGCCATACGATACGGTGCCCTGGAAACTAGTGCCGCTCCTGGCACAATGTCTATCACAAACTCTGTCTCCCTATCCGGCAGAAGACTCGATAATTCACTCGGAAATACTTCGGCGAATTCTCTCACTACAGGTATTTGTTCCATGTTTGATACCACTCTCTAGGTATCAACAACATGACATAGATAACCTACGCATCCCTTTCTCAGTAATTTCCTAGTTTGTGTCATGGTTAGACAACACGAACGTCCCTGTGATCTATTACCGTAAAATACTACCCAAGGTTGTTCTAACGTCTTAATGTTCACACATTTATTTTGACAATCTATAATTGCCCCATGGTTCACTAACCAATCCATCCCGAGAATTACATCAAATTCTCCTAACTTTATCGGTAACAAATCTGCCGATAATTTACAACCCCGTATATCTACGCAACAACCCTTATGAACATTTTAAACAGGAATTATTTCTTCGTTTGCTACCTTAATATTTAAAGGTATAGGCAAATTTTCGGGAAGTAATCCTAATCGTCTAGCAAAATTGCATGCTATAAACGAACAAGTACAGCACGTATGCATTGATATCATTGATCAGAATAATACCTACGACGACGTCCCCTGATGCGACTGCATCTTGGACTGTCATGTTAAAGGTACGAACCATTGGCTCTACCCTTTCATATTTGGTCCACTAATAATAACTAACTATCGCTATTAGTGCCCCGGTTCCCGTCTGTGCCCTTCTTCGGGCAGTTCTTTGCCATGTGGTCAGTTGATCCACACACAAAGCATCCATGGTTCTTCTTTGGACTTGGACAATTAGGCGCAATATGCCCCTCCTGTCCATAGTTGTAACAGACGGCCTTCCCCTTGAGACAAACTCCTAAGTGAGTCTTCCCACAAGTCTTGCAGGCCTCCATTCTTTTCTTCGGGTCTCCTTGCTTCACTCCGGTATTCCTAGAGCTAAATACCTTCCTTTTCTGACCCTCGCCACTACCATTGGCTCCCTCGATCTTTACTCCCACATCTACCTTACCCTTATTTTTCTTTTCTTTGTGGTATTGGCTCAACGCCTCACTACCACCTTCGGCGATTATTGCCTTCTCTAAAACGGTCCCAAAAGAAGTACTTTGGAACACTGATATGCGATTATAGAGCCAGGGTTTCAAGCCTTGCTCGAACCATCGCGCCTTCCTCACCTCAGTATCCACTTGATGTGGAGCGAACCTTGCCAATTCATTAAACTTGGCGGCGTATTGGGGAACCGTTATGTCCCCTTGTTTCAACTCCAAAAACCGCATCTCCATCCTCCCTTGCATGCTCGTGGGAAAGTTGTTCTCGAAGAATATCTCCTTGAACCTATCCCACGTCAGATTTGCTATCACAACCCTAGCCTGATTGGCTTCCTACCAAAAGTTGGCCTCTCCCTTCATCATATAGGTTGCAAAGGCAACCTTTTGGGCCTCGTCTATAGTTGTTAATACAAATGCCTTCTCTATCTCCTTAACCCACATTTAGGCTTCAATAGGGTCCGTAGTTCCTTTGAACTCCGGCAGACCCACGTTCTCGAAATCCTTAAAGGTAGTAGCTCGTGCTACTCTTGGATTTACGGGGATATTATCCCCTGTTCTATTAAAGGCAACTGTTATCAGATTAACAAACTCCTGCATCGGGTTAACTGGACCTCCCTCCGGTTGTTTACACTCGCACCTTGATTACGTTGCACTCTTCTTGGCGGCATTTTGCTGATACAATAAACACATTTCGTTATTATTCCTTTTTTTATAGTTATCATTAATATTAACCATAATTCCAACATCCATAACTCATTGTTTTCCATAAAAAGGACTTATATTCATTCTTCATAGTATAATACTACCTCGGTTACATACACAACCTAAGCTGATTACATTACTTTCCCGCTACTGCTTTCCAAAAATTGGGATTTACAAAAGACTACCCTTTACTATACAAAAAGGGCTTTACGTCACTACTACTTACAAAATATTTACATACTACTCTAACTACTACTAGTCTACATCTACCTCAAGGCATTCTCAAAATCTACCTTGGCAAGACCGGCTATGATATCACAGCTAATAGTATGCCGTGTTTGCCCTACCTCCACCAGATATCCAGCTACCTGCTGCTGGAAATCCGTATGAGAACTCCTATAGATATAGGACATCCTCCTTATCTTCTGCACCTTAGTCTTTAGCTCCTCCTTGAGCTCAAAGACCTCATGCTTTAAATCCTGGACTTTATCCTTAGCCAAAATCCTCTCGTCATGTTCCTGCTCCTACATGTTCTCGACATCAGTCTTATCCTCTATAACCATATGGAACTCTGCCTTCAACTCCTTGACTTGCTGACAGTAATGGATATTTCTATCCAACACTGACATGAAAAGAGACATCATGGACCCCCCCAGGAGCTATTTCTGCTGCTATAGCCACTGGGTTAAAGGAAACTGTCTCTACCTCCTCCTCTATCATCCCGTCAAATACTGACATGTAGTCAGCTTCCTCTGAGTCTCCAGACTCAATAATCACTACATATGGCTCTGCTGCTATAGGGTTCGGTATAACCTCTACTTGGTTCACCGATTCTTCACTAATGGTTTGCTCATCTACAAACATTCCGTTTACTCCTGACATCTACACAAAACAATTAAGTTGATTAGTACACGTCAGTAGAATAAAAAAACACATAATCATAATGCATTTTTATAAGGTTATTTTCCTTTCTTGTACTTCTTTGACTCCTCTTAAGGTTATGACTTAAGGTTTTTAATCCCCCCCTTAAGTTTTATAACCTAATGCTTTGATACCAACCTATGACGCCCCCAAATCCGGGTCTCTTACAACCCGACAGATGGTGCTACACGGTACTACCATTCATTGATTCATTCAATTGAATAGTCTCAAAAGGACTAATATAACTTTTATATATCCAAAATAATATTACATTCCCCAGGTTCTTTGTAACCGATTCGTTTGTTCTTGTCATAATATCAAATATAATACAAATTGTTCAACTATTCTATTACATAAGCAATCTAAGGGTTCGTCTTCGCCTTGCCCTTGTCCTTGCCTGAGCCTTCGGTCCGCTCGATCTTAGCTGTGTTCATATGGTTCAAGCAAGACTGAGCATGACTAGCTCAGCAAGTACTATAATTCTAATAAACAACATTCTTGAAACATACAACTCATATATCTTTAGTAACTGAACAATAGTTACGAAGTACTATCGATAATTCAAAATAGCACTTCTTTTCATTCAAAACGTTTTCCAACAACAATATTCAGTAGAATATCAACTAAGGCTCGTAGAACTATGAGCGTTCATAATTTCTTTTGAAAAGGACAACCCGAGCACTAAGTTCGTAAGTCCCATAGCATAGCTTTTGAGCACTTACGGGTGATCACCCATAGTACTCTATGTTGATCAACACTACATTCATTAAACGTGTATACATTTAAGTTGTGGCAACCTCACGTGCCTGTCGTTAAACGACAAAAACATTTTAACATACTTGGTCTTCGATTGAAAACCATACCAATATAACTCGGTAAACATAAATCATGCTTGACAGAATCATAATATAAGTCTAGCCAAAAGAATTGGCTTTAGACTTCATCATTCAAGACTTCATGCGAAAGAATACATGAATTACAAAGCTTGTCCAGACTGAACTGGAACAAGGGTTAGAATACTTGCCTTCAACGTCTATTTACTGATTAACACACGTACACTTTAAGTCTCTACATTTCTACAATACATGATCATATAACATACCACATTAGGTTATATATAATCAAGTATGTATACTATTATATCTTACCCTTCATCTCAATGTAAATACTGACTTAGATCTACTATTATGGGTTTCCGGTTTTCATTACATCATTCACATTACGTTCAATTTCAATTGATTATTAACTCTTAATCATCATGCATTAGTGTCTTACAAGTACCTTACAATGTTATGTTTATATCTCAGTTCATTACTAACAAGTTTCTTTTCATTCTACACTTGTAAACATTCTTGTCCAACAAAACTCTAGGACTGGTGCCGCGGTGCCACACTTAACTTTGCATCTCGCGCCATGGCATGAGTTAGCAGTATGCACAGTTCCAGCCTCGCGTTGCGGAGCGGACTTTGTGCCTCTGACAATTTGCAAAATTTTAAAAATTTCACGAAACTCCCGGATGCATAACTTCTTCGTTATAAGTCCGAATTGGTCCGTTCAAAAGCCTACGGTTCACAAATTACATACTCTATGCGTTCATGCAAGAATTTTATCTATTTGACTTTATTTACTAAAATTTCACCTATGAGTTCATTTTTAACGAAAACGATAAACGTTCATGAACGTTCAACACTCGTTTCTTCGTTCTATGTCGGAATTCGGTCATTTTCGAGTCCGCAACTCTATAATGCCAAATATGACTTGTCTCCATGAAAACCAACGTTTCTGACTTCAAACACAAAATACAACTTCCATTCCGAGAATTTTACGAATTCGACGATAATAAATCAATCGTGTGAATTAAAAGAAAACTACATTCTTAATGATTCTAAATGGATTTCAACCATCATATGATCATTACAAATTACTTATTACACCAACTTATAATCAAAGTAGGTTTTGACTTATTCTCATAAGTCAATGACTTATTTAGCTTATGAACTATAATTCCTCATGCTTATGACTTTCTATGAACTTAAGTTCATCAATCAATGTTCTCATGCTATAATCAACATATTAACATCATATGACAATATATGATAAGTTCTTCATGATTCTAACAACTTATTAGAGTTCAAGTTGCTTATTCACTTATTCAGCTTAAGTTCATTCCTTAATGACTTATTACATGTTATTATCAAGCAATCCCCCTTCTCTATCAATCCTATCATAGAAGAGATAAAGATAAAAGATATGAGTCTTACCCTTGAAGACTATGACTTCAATTCACTTTGGAAAATCTAACAAAGGTTGTAGTGGCTTATAAGTGCTTAAGTGGCTTATTCTCTCTACCGAATAAGTAGCTTATCTTGAGAGGAGTTGGATGAAATTTGATCAAGCAACAAAATGAAATGAAGCTTGGTATTTATAGGCCACTCAAAGCTAGGGTAAAATGGTCATTACACCATCCCACCTCCTTATTCCACCTCTTTAATCCTCCACCTCCTTACTATTCATAACTTAACCTCCAAGTCTACTTGCTAACCACTTCTAATACTTGATCATCACACATATTATTTGCCCATCAAGACTACCTATTTCACTCTTGGATTGCCCCATGGATCATGGCTTCACATTGGGCTTGTTAATTAAATCTAATTACTTCCTTATTGGGCTTGTACTGCCTTAGTTTGTACTCATAACTTATCAAACACTTGGACTTGATTTTCACATTCTATTGGACTCCCTTCATAAGGCTAATAATCCTACAAGTCCATTACTTCTTATTTAAATAACTTAACATATATACCCCACATATAATCTTCGTATGCTAGCTCGTATATTAATTCTTAATATACGTTATCTCATTCTTCATACATAATAGTACAATACGTCGTATTATACTTACATTCATTACCTTCATATAATGAATACACATTTTACGATCAAAACTTCTTTTAACGCTTAATAAACCTAACATTCCAAAATTAAGTCCGCATGCGAAATATTACGTTTTCCATACTTAGATTATTATTACATAATCGATATCACCTTGATATTATAACGTTACGTATTTCTTGGAAGTTCAAAAATAATTCCTGAGCAGAAATCGATGAATATTATTTTTCAGAAAATTTCTCGAAAAGCTTTTATTTTCGTCTTAGAAATTCAAACACCTTAATTCATTCACGTAGTTAAAATACTACGACATTCCGATGTTTCTAAGTTATAGAACGACATTCATCTTCTCAACACGATATAATAATAAATAATATTATTTTATTCATTATTAAAAGTATTTATAATTGTTCGATTTTCTGGGGCGTTACAAGTACAATACGTCGTATTATACTTACATTCATTACCTTCATATAATGAATACACATTATATGATCACAACTTTCTTTCTTTAACGCTTAATAAACCTAACGTTCCAAAATTAAGTCCGCATGCGAAATATTACGTTTTCCATATTTAGGTTATTATTACATAATCCATATCACCTTGATATTATAATGTTATGTATTTCTCGAAAGTTCAAAAATAATTCCCGAGCAGAAATCGATGAATAGTGTTTTTCAGAAAATTTCTTGGAAAGCGTTTATTTTCATTTTAGAAATTCAAACTGTGACGACCCCAAATCCAGGTACTTGAAACCCGAACTCGGTTCTCCACGATACCATTTCTTTAAGCTGAATAATACTAAATAATAATACATTCGAACTTAATTTACATACATCAAAGTTTACTTCCCCAGGTACGTTACCTTCAAATACATTCCTTACAATACTTGAATAGATACCAATACAACTATAACCATTAACTCATAATACACACTTATTCGATCAGCTTTCCTTTTCCTTTGTTTCGTGCTCGAGCCTTCAAAGTTGTTCATATATATTTGAAAACATTTAATTTAAGCAAGGATGAGCATTTAAGTGCCCAAAGAAGTAATAGCAATTATATATAAGCTGAAAGAATATAAGTATTCTCTTTACATAACACTTCTACAACGAATTGAAAGTTGTGAAGTAATCTGTACTGATAAAAAATTCACATAACAACTCTCTTTCAAATTCTTTAAATTTGGCTCTGGCTCAACCCTTGAATAGGGTTTAAGAAACATACTATGAACATCCTTTTCATTTTCGAAAAGGTTTAGCGGAATTCTATCCTCAAACCATCATAACTTACGGGCACGGAGGGGGATCAGCCCCGTTGTACCCTGTATTGATCAATACTACATAACTTGAACGAAATTCATCGCTTACTCTATCCGCCTTGCGCAAAAATCTTCCCATATAGGGATGTTCATACATGCACGGTTCCAAACCCAAGGTTTTAATCTTGCTCAACAATAATATGTAATTCAACATATATATACGGGTAATTGACAAAGGTGTATTAACATGTGAACAAATGCCATGATTATCCAAGTGGGGACACTTGTATAACCATTTATAGAAATCAATGAACAGAATATATATCTGAGCTAACATGTCAATAATCAAAGAGTACATAATCATGATGAGGATAGAATAATTCTGAAACTTCTTACTCATGTCCATTGCATAAAGGAAGTGCAAAGGTAGGATACTTGCCTGATTCGCTGATTACAAATCTCAACTTAGGTTTTATCTCTTTATCACAACCTATCAATAATCAGATCATTCGTTCGATTAGAACAATATATCTTAACACATAGTACTGTCTATTACAGTCAGCACATAGTCCAATCACATAATCACAGTGATCATACTTTTAGTTCCTATTTTATACTTGAAATATTTTTATACATTTTTCAAATATCTCTCATCCATGCTCTTACAGTAGTCTTTTCTTTCTTTTATAAGGTCTGACATTTGTCGGCGTACCCACAGCTTTATCGGGTAAATACTGAGTCTAAGACTCTTAATCTATACCTCAACATCTGTAAATATCAGACATCTTATTTTTAATCATTTTTGCAATTTCCAAAAATTAAAAAATTTAAAATAATTCAAATCTGTCACTAAAGGGCCTATAGTGATATAATCACATTACTATAGGTGTTCTTCTTCAAATTCGAACTTCATAATCGGTTCTCAAAAGTCACTAGTTTGGTAAAAATTTATAACTTTCAAATATCGGAATCATAATTAAATGATTTAAACATTAAACAATTCCATTATCATTAATAGTTTAATTAATACTAAACTATTAATGAAATCATTGCTAAAATATAAAAGTTATTTATAATAACTCAAACTATTTTTAAAACATTTATATTACCCAAATAATTACCATTAATATTTAAATATTAATGTACTATTTATCCAAATATTAAAAGTCATTAATTATAACTTAAAATATTTTTAAATCCTTAATATCCTCTTTAAATGGTTTTTAAATAAGTAAAACCATTTTAAACTATTTATTTAATATTAATCATTAAATAAACTAAATATCATTAATATTATCTTAATATCATTAATATTTAATTATTAATGAAATTATCATTTAAATATTAAAAGTTATATTTTATAACTTAAAATATTTTTAAATACCTTATTTTCATTTAAAATGATTTTTATAATATTAAAATCATTTTAAACTAAATTATTTAATATAATCATTAAATAATTTTAATATCATTAATAATTATTAATTAATGAAATTCATCACAAAATATTAAAAGTCATCACAAATAACTCATTTACATAATCAATTCCAAGCCAAAATAAACATTGTAAACTAACTAGTTTATTAACAACACTAACTAAACTTCAAAAATTCAAACTTTAACTAACAATTAAAAATAATAACATTACAAAAATTAAATAAGAAACATACTAGGAAATCTGAATTCTCTACAATTGAATACGCACTTCCACGCCCAAAATTTAACTAAGGAGATCTTTATAAAAATTCTCCCACAACAAAGCCTTTCTCAAAAATTGGAGGCCTTATTGTTGGTAAATGAAACAAAGGCCAAGCCCTTCTATTTATAGGTTTAGAAAATGGTGAAGTTCTCAATTTAGTCGATGTGGGACTTGGTTTATACTAATTTTTCAATAGCTCACTTTATGCGATTTTCTAACGCATTGCTCATAACTCCGATTAATTTGATTTTGGATATGTTATACATGGTATGTAAGACTATTTTTAAAAATACTAATTACCCAATTCGGGTTCATTAGGTAGCCCAAGCAAAGGCGTCAAAAGTGGGCGTTCATAACAGTTTTCAATCTCATTTCAGCTTTACCCTCTTCTGCTAAAACAGTCATAACTCTTTCATTTTAAAACATTTTTGAGAAATTCTTGAGCCCACGCGAAGCTAACTTCTGGGGCTACAATTTTTATTCTTTGACCATTCCCAAATTCTGAACACATCAGCCCAGAAATTCCGTTCAAATGGACTGAACCGCACTTGTTGGGAAGTTTTGACACTACTACTTTGAAATGTCATAACTCTCTCCTCCGATATCGGATTTAGTCCGTTTCGGAGTCAATGGAAAGATTATTCAGTGTACTATAACATACCAAAAGCCCAGAAGGTTTTGGAAAAATTAACTGATCTAAAAAGTGTCCCGAATAGCACATCCCGCTGCTGACTTTCAGTTTTGAGAAATGTGACACATTTCCTTCCAATCATCGTAATTCCCTTATCCGAGGTCGGAATGAGGTCATTCCAAAGCCTATGGCTTCCTAACTCAGTGCACTACAACATATCAAAAGCCCAAACCTTTTAAAGCACAAAAAGTGGACGAGAATGCCCCCCATTCTGATCGCCTAAAAAGCAGTTTATCATGATCGGTCAACCATGTTTGACCATCTATAACTTCTAATCTATACATGATATGGACTTGATTCTTTTTGCAGATTAAAGACCACATATCGAGGCTACACATAACAACTTTTGAAGAACAAAACTCATGATCGAGCAAAAGAGTTATGGCCTCGACATTTGGTGAAAAAATAATGTAATTTGGTTTTTCCAACTTGCTTAAATCTTCAAATTTGTGCACTTTGATGTTATGGGTCTTTGATTTATCAACCCATATCATTAATTAACATTCTATTACACAACTTTAAACAATCAATTGCATCAAATAACATCGAATCAAAGGATTTCTAGGTTTAGTGTTCTTTTACCCTTTTTGCCAAAAATTCTTGATTCTTGCTTCTGATTTGTTATGGATGATGGTTGGGCTTTGTTTAAGAGTGTATGGGCAATCTTGTACAAGGCAATTAAATGTAATATTTAATCACTAGATTTAATTCTTATAATTTACCAATTAACTTCTATCCTTTGGTAAATTAAAACACTTATACAATAACATCGAAATTAAACCCATTAATTAAAATTAGGGTTTCTCAACGTCATCAATTAGGGTTTCTAATTGACCATTAGTGGTTCTTTAATTATCTCGTGTATGTTACTAACAACGATCGTTCTGATTTCTAATTTCAATCGGTTAGGGTTATAATAATTATGGTTTGTCCTAATTATCGACGCATAAATGATAATTAGGGTTTCTTCTAATTACCGATATTCTTATTCACGATAACTTCATATACACAAATACTACTCGTAAATACCCCCATAAGCGAAGTTTAATAATTAGGGTTTCACAAAGACGGTAATATGCTATGACCTAATTGACCGTCATTGCTCAATATTATCTCGTCTGTACATACCCAGTACATAATTATGGTCTATGTAAAATCATTATATAAATAATATAATATTATTATTCTCATCTCTTGATCACAATCCCAATCTGTGGTTTGGATCTCATGTCCGACTTATTCTTCAGACACAACATCAATAATCAAGTTAAAATAATTAACTTAAATATTACGAACAATTCATATAATAAAATATTTATTATATAAATCTAATTATCACTTCATATATTATTTCCAATCATGTTTTCATGGAAAATAATTAATAAAAATATTTTACTACGTAAATTTATTACCATATAATTTGTGGTAATTAATAATTCAAAATTATTTCTAATTTTTCAAGTAATAAATGTATTCGCATTTATCGTTCACTTTACTTGACTATTAGTCTCGTCATTAAATAAAAAAAAATTTATACGCAAAATTTCTTATTTATTTTATATAGAAAATCTCGGGTTATTACACAAACACTTTAATTCTCTCACGTAGTTAAAATACTATGACATTCCAACGTTTCTAGGTTATAGAACGACATTTTGTCTTAGCCATACGTAATAATAATAAATAATATTATTTTATTCATTATTAAAAGTATTTACAAATGTTCGATTTTCTAGGACGTTACATAAACTGTGATGTTTCAGAGCATGATTGTGGTCAGATCTTATAGTGCTAGTGCAAGACTACATGATCCAACAACAAACATGGTCAAAACATGCACCAAAAGAAAGATCTAAAGGTCTAAAGTGGTTGTCAGAGCTGTTCTTCATTTTTGGGTTACCCAGAAATGAAGAACAGTTCCTGAGGCCTACTTTGGGCTTCCACAACTTGCTTTACATGTAATGATTAAGTTATCTAAGGGTTCCAGGTTATAGACCACATGTAGTACTACAGATCTATTACAACACATCATCATAACAACAACAAATCAAGAAGATAAGATCTGGTCAAACTGTTGTCAGAAACACATTCTTGAAGTTTTCTGGAATTTCCAGAAAACGTAATTGTGAACTTCTGTACCACTTTGACCATCCACTACAATCGACTAGTTTAATTTTAAGGCATAAACATGGAGTTCATATACCAGACTACAACTTAGACACAACAATCAAACCAAAACATCAACACACTGACAGATCTAGACGCTTGAATAAGTTGTCAAATGCTAGTTCACGGTTTCTGGGTTGCCCAGAAATGGCCCAGTCATGGTCGGTCAACCGACTTTGACCAACAATAACTTGCAATCTAGACCAGATCTAAGTCTGAATCTTGATCCAGATCAAAGAGCACATATCAGACTACCTATCTAAAACATAAAACAACAAAGATCATGATCATGCAAGAATTTAGAGGCACTAACATTCGTTGTCAGACCATAGTTTGAACTTTTTCCAGATTTTGTAAAACTTTAAATCCGAGCTTCTAGATGTGATGGATCTAACATCTAGTAACCCAAATCATCATTATACACCATAAACAACATATTTTAACAATAAATCATAACATCTAACATGCAGATCAAGATCAGATTTCTAGGGTTAGTTTTTATACCTTGATGATCAATCTCTAATTCTGGCTTCTAATTTTTGTTATATGTATTAGTGGGGCTGGTTTTTGGGACTGAAAAACTAAAGGAATTTCATGGGTTTTGAGTTGAGAGAGTTTGGTTGGGTGTTTGAGCAAAATGAGCTAGCAAATGAATTATTTTCTCTCTCCAATCTATATATACCACTTGCAAATGTAAATGGCTGATACAAGAATTGATTTGCTGGATTTAATTTAGTCACATAGGGTTGTTGGATTTGGTGACCAACTCACCTTAGGTCAAAACCTATATGTTAGCTTCAATAATCCATAAAAGGGTACAATGGTCATTTGGCTTATAATTTTAATGGCAACAAAGTAATCTTGACAAACCTTTAGGGTTTAACCCTTAGGGTTTAACCTTAAGGTTTAGCATATAGAATTTATAGGATTTAGCAATTAGGGCTTGTACAAAAATAAAATTTTAGTTTCTAAAATTTGTAATTAGGGTTTCCTTAATTAGATTAGGTTTTGTAATTACATTATACAGGAATATTAGGGTTTAATTATTGACTAATAATAGTTAACCTTGCTAGTTTAGCAATTAGAGTTTATAATTTTGATAATTAGATTTACCAAATCACAATTAGGGTTTTTAATTGTGACACCCCCAAATCCGGTACTTCCATTTCCAAAGGATTTGGTGTTCACTGAACAAATATCATCTATCTATCTACCCATAAATAAATGCAAACCATGCAATAGATAGAATTAAATAATAAATCTCTCCTTAAGGGGTTACATCAATTGCATAATAATAATAAAATCCCAGGTTACTCTAACCTTAAAACATCTATGCCAAAATCATAAATAAATAAGTCTTAAGTAACATCAATTCTAATCATCATTACATAATCACAATAACAAGACAGTCTTCATTACTTGCTAATCTTGCTCTTGCCCTTACTAGTGGATGGTTCGTCTGCTCTTTCGTTCTTAACTGCAATGTTATTATTACGCAAGAGTGAGCACGATTGCCCACAAGTATAACAATATAACAAATAACTAATAATAACATGCGAATGAATTAACAACTTATGATATAAAAGCTCAACTTTTGAATCAAGAATGAATAACAAGAATCAAAAAAATTCTGAGGGTCATAAGACCTTGAACTATGTCCTAGGTTGTCAAGTGTTTTTACTTGAAATCTTTAACAGTCATAAGACTATGGACTCTTCTTCTCGTACTTAGGGGGATCAGCCTTTAGTACCATACTGTGCACAATATCTTAACGCTATCGCATAAGTAATCCCCTTTATAGGGTTGTTCATCTCAGTTTGACATTCGAGTCCGTACCAATAGAAGTTTGGTTTGGATAATTCATCAAGGGTTCTAAAATTTAGAACGCTCATCAACTGTGGACTAGTCGAATCATGAAGTGTTCGCTAGTCTAACAAGATTTAACAATAATTGATAACTTAACTTGACTAGAATCTCAAAAGGTATACAATAGAATAAGTATTGTATAACAGCATCATGCTTGAAAGATTTATAACAAAACAGACTTAGTCAATAATAATGAGAACTTGCTCAATGTAGAAAGGTGAATTAATCAACTTATATAACGAAGTAGGGTTAGGAAACTTGCCTCGTGCGTAGATTACACGTTAATAAAACTCGTTCTTTGATTAAAATCCTACATATCATTCATGTTCACAATACCAATCAATTATCAAGTAATAAACACCACAAATTTATTCTTTGTCTAACTCGAGTTAATGACTATACTTAGTCAATTGCTACACTTATTGTCAAAAAATAAGACTTCACTAACAATAAGCTAACTATGCATTTGATCATTCAATTTACACGTAATTGTGTTATGGACATGTTAAGAATTTATTCTAACACTTCATTATATGTCTAACAAGTTTTTATAATCATTAGACTAAGTTACTAACACATTTCTATACTTGAACATTGAAAAAATGCATTTATGGACATTCTGCTAAGTGGTGACTATTGCCACTTTTTATCTTCGGGTCTTAGGCTGCATGACTTTGGTACTTAGTATTGCATGGCAGGAAATGAACTAGGAGGTGGCCCTACGGCGCGATACTCCAGACTCTGAATTCCCAGTTCGCGAAGAACACAGAATTCAGCGAAAAAAACACTACATATTCATTAATTTCACCAAATTACACATACCCACATGTTAGAAATCATACATAATCATTACCCAACACTTGTAGAGTGATTTTAACCCATTAAAACACATAATCATAGAATTAAATCATGCAATTTGTATTGTTCTTGATGTTCTTGAAGTTTTGAACATAAATTCTAAAATTCAACGCCATAGATTCGATATAAGACCAAATCCAACCATTCAAATTTCGTTTGGTTCATTTTATCATGCATAATCATATAAGTGTGTGAATTTTGCAAAACAATTTATGTTTGACATATTAAAAATACGTATAAGGCCATATGACCATATTACATACTCTGAAATCTTTTACTGTATAATTTCATGAAACTGAAGATATGGAAACCCATATAATATATATTAAAACATGCTATGATGTTATATTAACACATAATCACATAATTCCTACTCTTTACAATTAATAGAGACCTTACAGAGTTTTGAAAGCCATTTTTATCAAAACTTAAATAACGTAAAATATGAGAATTGAGATGGGGAAAAATTACCCAAAGCGTAGAATATAACTTTTTCAGAAGGTGAAATTCTTCTCGACTGTTCTTCAATCAGACACTCACAATCTCCTTAACAATTTTCTAAATTCTCAAACTCTCTCTTTCCCCTCTCTGTTTAATGCCAGACTTAGCCAAAAAATGAAAAGGAAGGAAAGGAAAAGCGTATAATATAGGAATTGAATCGACGCGTTGGTGGTGGTCGGGCCGATCGTGGGTTAATCGCCCATAACCTCCCTTAGTGCCATGTTTGGCTAGCAAGAAAAGTTTCAAAAACCATTTAATTTAATAAAACATTATCATATAGTTTAAATAATGTCACACTCCTTTATAAAATAATTCTAATTTCTTATTTCATTTATTTTAAATAAAATATAATAATTTCTCATTAATTAACATAGTCACATAATTAAATTTCTCATTTAATAATAATATCAAATTATTAAATGTCTAATTGATAATTAAATTAATTAAAATAACATTAAGCTTATTAAATATTTTTTTTTTAATACAATATGCTCACATAATCCCATACTTCGAATAATAAAAATTCTCCACATTAATTTAATAAATATAACACATATAATTAAATTAATCTACCACAACTTCATCAATTAATTATTTAATCTAATAATTAATTCATCGAAAAATATTTATTCAATCCAATAAATATTAAAAGTTAAATTACAAAATCTCGGTTGTCACATCTTTCCCCTCTTAAAAGGATTATGTCCTCAGAATCACAACTCAACAATTTGTCTCGTTACATTCTTCCCCCCTTACAAAGATTCTATCCCCAGAATCGCTTATAATAATATGAGTAAATAAATGAGGATAATTTTTCATCATATTCTCTTCGAGTTCCCACGTAGCTTCTTCAGCGTTGTGGTTTCTCCAAATTACCTTAACATAAGGTATTACTTTATTTCTCAGAACTTGTTCTTTGCGATTACGACAATTTGAGCAGAATTTCTTCGTAAGATAAGTCTTTGTCAAGTGTAAGGGTTCATATTCGATCACGTGTTTGTAATCGGGTTTGTAGGGACGTAGGGGGGTGAGACATGGAAAAGCGTTGTGGACATTCTCAGAAATTTGGAGGTAAGGCTACCTCATATGCAACCTCTCCGATCCTTCGCAGAACTTCAAAAGGTCCAATGAATCTTGGGCTTAATTTTCCTTTCTTCCCAAATCTGATCTTTCCCTTCCAGGGATAGACCTTTAAAAACACATAAGTACCCGGCTCGAACTCAACATTCTTACGGTGTGGATCGACGTATTTCTTCTGTTTATCTTGAGCTGCTATCAATCTCGCTCGGATCATTTTGACTATTTCTACTATTTGTTGTACCAATTTTGGGCCTAGTAGTTGTCTTTCGCTAACTTCATCCCAATATAGCGGAGTTATGCACTTTCTGCCGTATAACACTTTATAAGGTGGCATGCCAATACTAGCATGGTAACTATTGTTGTAACCGAACTCTACGAGCGGTAGATGATCATCCCAATTTCCTTTAAAATCCATTACACAAGCTCTTAACATATCATCCAATGTCTGAATTGTTCTTTCACTTTGTCCATCTGTCTGAGGGTGATATGCTGTGCTCATTCACAACTGTGTACCCATGCATTCCTGTAGACGTTTCCAGAAATTTGACGTAAAATGCAGATCCCTATCAGAAATAATTGACACCAGAACTCCGTGCCTTGAAATAATCTCTTTCACATATAACCTTGACAACTGATCAAAGTTGAATCTGATTTTGATCGGAAGGAAGTGTGCAGATTTCGTCAATCGGTCAACAATAACCCATACTGCGTCGTAGCCTTTCTGAGTTGTCGGTAGGCCAACCACGAAATCCATCGTAATATGTTCCCATTTCCACTCTAGAATCTCTAAAGGTTGTAGTAACCCACTCGGCCTCTGATGTTCTGCTTTAGTCAGGCACTTGGCAACACATTCTGCAACCTCTCATTTCAAATTTGGCCACCAAAAATGTTGTCGAAGATCTTGATACATCTTGGTGCTACCAGGGTGAATCGAATATCTTGAGTTGTGAGCCTCGCTCAAAATTTCTTCCTTAATCTCTGGTACTGGCGGTACCCAAATTCTTCTCTTAAATCTTAGTAGTCCCTCAATGTCTATTTTGAATCTCGGTTCAGTCCCTTCAGATATCTTCTTCTTCACTTTCTCACATTCTTCGTCCTTAAGTTGAGCCTCCTTAACTTTATCCAATAAAGTTGTACCAGCTTGCATATGGAATAGCTTCTCATCGATCTCCATAGGATACTTCACTTCCAATTCCAGCTTTTCCATTACTAAAATTAGCTCCTCCTGAGCGGTCAACATCATCAATTTCTCCTGACCTTTTCTACTTAGGGCGTCGGCCACCACATTTGCCTTACCCGGATGGTATAGAATCTCACAATCATAGTCCTTAATTAATTCCAACCACGTTCTTTAATGCATGTTCAAGTCTTTCTGTGTAAAAATATATTTCAGACTCTTGTGATCTGTATATATTTCACACTTCTCCCCGTAAAGATAGTGCCTCTGGATTTTCAAAGCGAAAACCACTGCAGCTAACTCCAAGTCATGGGTCGGATACCCCTTCTCATAATCTTTCAGTTGTCGTGACACATACACAATGACTCTGCCGTTTTGCATAAGCACACAGCCAAGTCCTTTATGCGATGCATCACTATAAATCACAAAATTTCCTATGTCATCTGGAAGAGATAACACAGGTGTTGTACTCAACCTCTTCTTTAATTCTTGAAAGCTTTCCTCACACTTCTCCGTCATAACAAATTTCACTGATTTTCTAGTCAAATTCGTCAACGGAGTTGCGATCTTGGAAAAATCCTGAATAAATCTTCTGTAATAACCTGCCAATCCAAGAAAACTTCTTACTTCCGACGGCGCCTTTGGCTGATCCTAGTTAATCATAGCTTCGACTTTGGAGGGATCCACCAAAATTCCATCCCTATCGATCACATGTCCAAGAAATTGTACCCTTTCAATCTAGAATTCACATTTTGAAAACTTGGCATACAACTTCTCCCTTCTTAATACCTCTAATGTCATCTTTAAATGCTCTTCATGTTCTTCCTTGGTTTTTGAATACACCAAAATGTCGTCTATGAATACCACTACGAATTTGTCGAAAAACGGTTTGAAAACTCCATTCATTAAGCCCATAAATGCTGCAGGAGCATTTGTTAGACCAAATGACATTACCAAAAATTTATAATGACCGTATCGTGTTCTAAATGCTGTCTTCGGTACATCCTCTGGTCTCAACTTCAGTTGATGATAACCACTCCTCAAATCTATCTTTAAAAAGTATCTTGCTCCCTTCAACTGATCGAAATAGTCGTCGATTAGCGGTAATGGATACCTATTCTTAATCTTGACCTTATTCAGTTCTTTGTAGTCTATGCAGAGTCGCATTGTTCCATCCTTCTTCTTCACAAATAAAACCGGCGCTACCCACGGTGATACGCTTGGTTGAATATACTTCTTGTCTAGTAATTCTTGTAGTTGGACCATTAGTTCCTTCATCTCTACCGGTGCCATTCGGTACGGTGCCTTCGATATTAGAGCCGTTCCTGGAGCCAAATCGATTACAAACTCAACTACTCTATCTGGAGGAAGTCCTGGCAAATCATCCGGAAATACGTCTGCAAAATCTCTCACTACTGGTATCTCATCTATTTTCGGATTCTCTTTCAGAATATCGACTATGTAAGCTAGATATCCTACATGACCTTGCCTTAACAATCTCTGGCTGCTCGCATCATCGCGGACAACTTGTTTGTCTAGGCGACTTCTACCATAAAACACAACCTTTGGCGGAGTCATAAGATTATCGCTTCTTACGGCGTTCAATTACCACCCCATAATTGGATAGCCAATCCATACCCAAAATAACGTGGAATTCTCTGAGTCGAATAGGGATAAGATCTACGTTCATGATATTACCCTTAATATCTACTCTACAGTTCTTGTGCACATACTTAACATGGAATATTTCTCTATTTGCAATTTCTATGTTTATGGGGTATTCTAACTCATCCTTAAATAATTCTAAGTTCTTAGCAAAGTCATCGGATATAAATGAGCAAGTAGCACCCGAATTAAATAATACATAAGCATTAGTTTTATTGATTGGAATGATACCTGACACCACATCGCGAGACTGCACTGCATCCTATACTATCATGTTGAATGTTCTGGCTGTCGGTCGATTGGTTGCGGTTGGTCCTGTAATGGTCAGAGTGCTTCCACCAGTATTTCCTCTATTTCCTCCTGAACTCGTCCCTCCCGATCCCTTCTTAGGACAATCTCTTGCAAGATGGTCCTTTGAGCCACATTTGAAGTAGGCACCCTTCTTTGGGTTCGAACAGTTTGGTGCTATGTGGCCTTCCTGACCACAATTGTAGCACACTCGCTTCCCTTTCATGAAAACTCCCAGATGAGTTTTTCTGCAGGTTGGGCACGGTTCAATCTTCTTCTTCTGCCCTCCCTGTTGACTTCCAGCCGACGAATTTTTAGACCATTTCCTCTTCTGATTGTGATTACCCCCAGTGCTACTCCCACCGTTCTTGTTATTACCTTCATTCTCACCTTTCTTCTTCTTCTGATCCTGATTGTACTTCATTACCGCATCGCTTCCACCCTCAGTGAATATGGCCTTCTCTAACACTCCAGCGAAAGTGTTCAATTCGAACATTGACACTTTGTTATACAACTAGGGCTTTAGTCCCTGCTCAAATTGTCTAGCCTTCCTCTCATCGGTGTGCACTTGGTATGTGGCGAACCTAGCCAACTCGTTGTTCCTTGCCGCATAATCAGCTACTGACATACTCCCCTGTTTCAACTCTAAAAACTGAACTTCCATCTGAATTTGTGAACTGGTTGGAAAGTACATCTCGAAGAAAATTTCTTTGAATCTTTCCCAGGATATTACACCTTCACCTCCTCGCACTTTGTTTTCCTACGACCAATAATTGGCTTTGGACTTCAGCATAAACGTTGCATACGCGGTCTTCTTATCTTCTCTTACTCGAGCAACGTCGAACACCTTCTCCATCTCCATCACCCAAGTCTGACCTTCGATTGGGTTTATGGAACCCTTAAATTCTGGCGGTCCCACCGCCTTGAAGTCCTTAAACGAGGTATTTGGTGGAGCTTGTGGTTGATTATTAATTGCCCCAGCCAAAAGGTTCACCAACTGCTAAACGGGGTTAGCATTGGCATCAGTGTTGTTCATTGGTTCTTCTTGTGCTTGCTGACGGTTTTGTCTTCTTCTAGGCGGCATATTTCTGTTAAAAATATATGCTTATTAGGTCTTTATTCAATCTCTTAAACATTTAAGACTTAACTAAAACATTTAATCATAATTCACAGAACACATCAATTCGAATAAACTCTAACATTTTCATTCAATTCAAAAGTTTTAACATCCAAAAGATAGCATCACTGCTATTTACATCCACTATCCTGAGATAAAGAATCTACAGGATTTAAAACATCAAAATATTCCTTTGTTTATAAACACATCAGAATTTACATCATTAACTACCAAATAGTTTTCATATAATTAAACTAATACTATCACTGCCTATTAAGACGCTGGATAGCCTTGCCACGTTCTTCTTCCATAATACAAAACATCATCCTACGATCAAGCATGTATGATGGTAGACCTTCAAACTAGATTGGGTACTTCATAACTCACTCTTGGGCCGTATCCATTGCATTGTGAAGTGTAGAGTACGTCTCCCCAAGTCTAGCCTTCTTTGAACGCAATCCTCTTCTGCGAGATTAGCACGACGCGACTCTTTTACCCAACCCTCCTCTGCTAATGCCAGTCTCTCTGAGCTCTCTTTCAAATCATTCTTTAACTTCTCTATTTCTGCGGACTTATCCTCGGTTTGACCCTTCTCGTGAACTAGATCCCACTCCACGTTCCCTAAACATGTGTGAAGAGTCACAATCTCCTCATCCATCTGCTCAATAGTACTCTGCTGCATAACAGTCTTCTCTGTCAGCTCCTGAACAGTGTCCTGCAACTCTATGTTATGATCATAAAGTGCATCATACATCTCAACATCAATGGAGTTCGGTGGGAACTCCTCTTCTTCCTCTTCCTCTTCCTCATCAGAATCCTCCTCTGGATCGGTCTCAGGCTCATGCTCCTGACCAACAACAGTGATCAACGGAGATGGCGCTCTCTGTACTAACTGTTCCCTGACAACATGAATGTCTCAGAGCTCTTCCTTTGTAGGTACTCGGGGTTCCTCCTCCCTAGCTTGACTAGCTCCTCCAACATCCGACATCCTGACAATAAAATTTTAAGTTTTAGTTACTAATCCGTGCTAGCGAACACATAGATTAACACATAAGCACATAAAGTCTTTTATTATCTTCAATGAATTTAGAAATTCATTTCTTATAACTCGATAAGAGTTTACCACCACTATGTTCTCAATCTCCTACAAGGCTATTACCTAAGGTTGTTTCCCCACCTAAGGTTCATAACCTATGGCTTTGATACCAACCTATGACACCCCCAAATCCGGTACTTCCATTTCCACAGGATTTAGTGTTCACTGAACAAATATCATCTATCTATCTACCCATAAATAAATGCAAACCATGCAATAGATAGAATTAAATAATAAATCTCCCCTTAAGGAGTTATATCAACTGCATCATAATAATAAAATCCCAGGTTACTCTAACCTTAAAACATCTGTGCGGAAATCATAAATAAATAAGTCTTAAGTAACATCAATTCTAATCATCATTACATAATCACAATAATAAGACAGTCTTTATTACTTGCTAATCTTGCTCTTGCCTTTAGTAGTGGAAGGTTCGTCTGCTCTTTCGTTCTTAACTGTAATGTTATTATTACGCAAGAGTGAGCACGATTGCCCACAAGTATAACAATATAACAAATGACTAATAATAACATGCGAATGAATTAACAACTTCTGATATAAAAGCTCAACTTTTGAATCAAGAATGAATAACAAGAATCAAAAAAAATTCTGAGGGTCATAAGACCTTGAACTATGTCCTAGGTTGTCAAGTGTTTTTACTTGAAACCTTTAACAGTCATAAGACTATGGACTCTTCTTCTCGTACTTAGGGGGATCAACCCTTAGTACCATACTGTGCACAATATCTTAACGCTATCGTATAAGTAATCCCCTTTACATGGTTGTTCATCTCAGTTTGACATTCGAGTCCATACCAAAGGAAGTTTGGTTTGGATAATTCATCAAGGGTTCTGAAATTTAGAACGCTCATCAACTATGGACTAGTCGAATCATGAAATGTTCGCTAGTCTAACAAGGTTTAACAATAATTGATAACTAAACTTGACTAGAATCTCAAAAGGTATACAATAGAATAAGTATTGTATAACAGCATCATGCTTGAAAGATTTATAACAAAACAAACTTAGTCAATAATAATGAGAACTTGCTCAATGTAGAAAGGTGAATTAATCAACTTATATAACGAAGTAGGGTTAGGAAACTTGCCTCATGCGTAGATTACACGTTAATAAAACTCGTTCTTTGATTAAAATCCTACATATCATTCATGTTCACAATACCAATCAATTATCACGTAATAAACACCACAAATTTATTCTTTGTCTAACTCGAGTTAATGACTATACTTAGTCAATTGCTACACTTATTATCAAAAAATAAGACTTTACGAACAATAAGCTAACTATGCATTTGATCATTCAATTTACACGTAATTGTGTTATGGACATGTTAAGAATTTATTCTAACACTTCATTCTATGTCTAACAAGTTTTTATAATCATTAGACTAAGTTACTAACACATTTCTATACTTGAACATTGAAAAATGCATTTTGGACGATCTGCTAAAGTGGTATTGTATTTCACTTTTGTATCGGGTCTTGGCTGCTGACTTTGGTACTTGGGCATGACTGTGACTTTGGTACTTTATATCAAGCAATACGGAAATGAACTAGGAGGTGGCCCTACGACGCGATACTCCAGACTCTGAATTCCCAGTTCGCGAAGAACATAGAAATCAGCGAAAAAAAACACTACATATTCATTAATTTCACCAAATTACACATACCCACATGTTAGAAATCATACATAATCATTACCCAACACTTGTAGAGTGATTTTAACCCATTAAAACACATAATCATAGAATTAAATCATGCAATTTGTATTGTTCTTGATGTTCTTGAAGTTTTGAACATAAATTCTAAAATTCAACGCCATAGATTCAATATAAGACCAAATCCAAGCATTCAAATTTCGTTTGGTTCATTTTATCATGCATAATCATATAAGTGTGTGAATTTTGCAAAACAATTTATGTTTGACATATTAAAAATACGTATAAGGCCATATGGCCATATTACATACTCTGAAATCTCTTACTGTATAATTTCATGAAACTGAAGATATGGAAACCCATATAATATATATTAAAACATGCTATGATGTTATATTAACACATAATCACATAATTCCTACTCTTTACAATTAATAGAGACCTTACAGAGTTTTGAAAGCCATTTTTATCAAAACTTAAATAACGTAAAAATATGAGAATTGGGTTGGGGAAAAATTACCCAAAGTGTAGAATATAACTTTGCGAAGGTGAAATTCTTCTCAACTGTTCTTCAATCAGACACTCACAATCTCCTTAACAATTTTCTAAATTCTCAAACTCTCTCTTTTCCCTCTCTGTTTAATGCCAGACTTAGCCAAAAAATGAAAAGGAAGGAAAGGAAAGACGTATAATATAGGAATTGAACTGACGCGTTGGTGGTCAGTTACCCAGTCATGGGTTAACTGCCCATAACCTCCCTTAGTGCCATGTTTGGCTAGCAAGAAAAGTTTCAAAAACCATTTAATTTAATAAAACATTATCATATAGTTTAAATAATGTCACACTCCTTTATAAAATAATTATAATATCTTATTTCATTTATTTTAAATAAAATATAATAATTTCTCATTAATTAACATAGTCACATAATTAAATTTCTCATTTAATAATAATATCAAATTATTAAATGTCTAATTGATAATTAAATTAATTAAAATAACATTAAGCTTATTAAATATTTCTTTTAATACAATATGCTCACATAATCCCATACTTCGAATAATAAAAATTCTCCACATTAATTTAATAAATATAACACATATAATTAAATTAATCTACCACAACTTCATCAATTAATTATTTAATCTAATAATTAATTCATCAAAAAATATTTATTCAATCCAATAAATATTAAAAATTAAATTACAAAATCTCGGTTGTCACATCTTTCCCCTCTTAAAAGGATTATGTCCTCAGAATCACAACTCAACAATTCGTCTCATTACATTCTTCCCCCCTTACAAAGATTCTGTCCCCAGAATCGCTTATAATAATCTAAGTAAATAAATGAGGATAATTTTTCATCATATACTCTTCGAGTTCCCACGTAGCTTCTTCAGCGTTGTGGTTTCTCCAAATTACCTTAACAGAAGGTATTACTTTATTTCTCAGAACTTGTTCTTTGCAGTCGACAATTTGAACAGGAATTTCTTCGTAAGATAAGTCTTTGTCGAAGTGTAAGGGTTCATATTCGATCACGTGCTTGTAATCGGGTTTGTAGGGACGTAGGATTGAGACATGAAAAACGTTGTGGACATTCTCTAGAGCTGGAGGTAAGGCTACCTCATATGCAACCTCTTCGACCCTTCGCAGAACTTCAAAGGGTTCAATGAATCTTGGGCTTAATTTTCCTTTCTTCCCAAATCTGATCTTTCCCTTCTAGGGAGAGACCTTTAAAAACACATAAGTACCCGACTCGAACTCAACATTCTTACAGTGTGGATCGGTGTATTTCTTCTGTCTATCTTGAGCTGCTGTCAATCTCGCTCGAATCATTTTTAATATTTCTGCAAATTTATACGCAATTTTTTTTTATTTATTTGTATACAAAATATCGGGTTGTTACAGAAGTTGTTTGATAAAGGTTGGGTTTAGGCTTGTGTAATACCCGCGAATTTTAATAAATTATAATATTGAGAATAAAGATTGTTTGCATATTTATTTGAATATAAATATATATAGTATTTGCATGAGTTGTGGTAACTAATTTAATTGACTAAGTATGTGATAATTAAGCAATGTGGCAAAAGTGATGAGAATCTTAGTTTAAGCTTGTGGAAATTATGCCTAGTGTGGCAAAGTGGTTGTAAGTCCCCAACTTTTATGAATAAAAATGATTTTTTCTATAAATATCATTTTTGAATATTATGGAATGAATATAATGTTATAGTTGTGGGTTATATTTAAAAATTTTGCAAAGTACACAAGTTGTTATATAATATTCGATTGGTTGGAGAATATTTGTTTTAACAGGGAATATTCGTACGACGACACAATCATTGGTGGACCCCACAACGGAATTATTGTCGGATTGAGAAAAAAACAAAAATATTTTATGAAAATAACGACGGAAGTTTTATCGTTAGCTGTTGAAACACGGTGTTAAAGAAATGCGAGAATCTGGCGTGGTTGCATAGTAGCACTTTGCGGTATTGATTATTGATGCTTACGTGAGAAGTCACTCAGTTTTGTTCAATTATTGCTACAGTATTTGCTGTATAGTATCTCACGTTATTTGATTCAATTATTGTCAATATTTTATATATTATTAAATCAATAATTGAGACAACAAAGTTATTAATATTATTATTTACAATATTAACGATGTCTAGAAGTTCTGTCAAGGAGAGGTTTGGTCACCTAATTGCGCGTCAATAGGGAGATTCCTTATTGGAAAGCCCTCTCTTTTCTGGGAACAACCTGGTCGATTAATATTGTGAATTATAATAATGATGATAAATGTTGTTAAAAATATTGAGGAAATTTTTATGAAGGATTATAAATATTGGCGTATTATTCGGACCCCCGCTTACCCATTTTTTCTAAATAATATGAGATATTTATATGATATATATATATATATATATATATATATATATATATATATATATATATTGTTGTAAAGGACATGTTTTGGTGGGGTGGGGGAATACCACGGGTGGTAAGAAAAAAAAGAAGAAGGAATTGAAATGGTAGGAATATATATATATATATATATATATATATATATATATATATATATATATATATATATATTGTTGATGTTGATAAAGGGGGGGTGTAACAACGAGAATTTAGACAATTTATTAAAATCTTAAATGATTGATTTAAGGTCAAATATTAGATCTAGACAGAAAATTAGTGTATGTGTTGGATATTTGTAAGATAGAATTTTGAGGGTTTCAAAATTCTGTGAAGGATTTAGGTGAATTATTCAGGATTAAGTGTTTATGTGATTAAGTTCTGTGTATATGGTTAATGATGTGTTCAGAATGTGGTTAAGGGTCAAGGGTTGACCAGATAAATTATATCTGTGTCAAACCCTAAGTTTATATTAAGAATGTCAACGTTCGGTTAGAGAACCCTAGCGTTTAAAAGAAACCCTAGAAATCGGTTTTGGAAACCCTAATTTCAGTTCCGGGAATTCGAAACCCTAATTCGGTGCATGAAACCCTAAATCGGGAACTTAATGGCATAAGTGTAAATAATTATAAGATTATTTAGGGTTAATCTTAACAAATTGATTACAAAACCCTAATTCCAAATTTGAAACCCTAATACTTGATCTGAAAACCCTAGTTTCAGATTCTGATAAATTGAAGCCCTAATCTGGGAAATTAATGGAGAATTATAATGCTCTACTGCTATTATTATAATATTAATTAGGGTAACGCTTAAATAATTAGCAAACCCTAATTTCAAATTATCGAACTTAAACTTTTCTGTCAGGAAACCCTAATGATGGATTTGAAAACCCTAATTTGTAAATGGGGAAAACGAAAGTGTTAATTTAATATTTTAATGTTAATTCTAATTTTCAAGGTTAAGTAATTAGAAAACCCTAATCTAATTACAGAATTTAATTTCTAAATTAGAAAATTTTATTTTCTATTAGAAACCCTAATTTTTGGGTTATAAACCCTAATCCGCGATTTTGACCCTAATTGCTTAATTAGCAATTTTAATTAGGAAATGTTGATCCTAATTAGTAAGATTTAAAGTGTGATTAAGAAATTTTAATATAATTAGAAAATACTAATTATAATTTTGAAATATTTAATTTTCTATTTTTGAAAAACCTAAATTAGAAATTTTAGAAAATTAAATTGCAAACCCTAAAAATGTCCAAACCCTAAACCCTAAGGGTTTGCAACAAATGGCAATTTCTAGAAATAAAAGGAAAAGTCCAAAATGCCCTTTTCACTTTCTTTAAATGGTAACTTGCAAATTTGGCTATACCTTTTGTTGTTCAACCACTTTTTTGACTTAGGATGGTCTATAATTCCAACAAATCAGCCTACCCTACTAGAAATTCAGCATCATACGATGAATCAAGCATTATGTAATAGAATGAGAGAGAGAAAAGTCTAAAAAGTGGCTCATTTGGTCAATAACCATTAACAACACTCTCTCAACCTCTTAGCCACGAAATATTATAGTAAATCAGTCCCTTATTCAGCTTTAGATCAACCAAGAACAGGAATCAAAGATCAAGAATCAAAATCAAAGCATAAAGGTCTTCGAGATAATGCGTTATAAATTGCGTTGCGGTAATCAACGGTTCAGGCAAGTTTGTTCTTACTTAACTCTAATAAGAGTGTTTTATTCAAGCTTATGGTTAATCATTGCTGATTGCCATGAAAATTGTACTCTGTACATCTTGCATGTATAAGTAAGGTATGAAAGGCTGATCACCTTCATTACTGGTTTGTCCAGAAATGTTTGTTCATGTTTAAAACTTGTTCAGTCAAAAGTTTGTTCGTGCTTGTTCTCAATTATATTGATGAATTATAGCCAGCTTATTATTCATACTCTTCAATCATGATATATCTTTATATTGTTGTATTTAAACTTGCTGGGCAATTTTCATGCTCACCCTTGCTATATCATGATAAACATTGCAGATAAGGCGAATGCGTTTGGATACAGGAAAAGGTTAATGCCAAGTACAGCTTGGGATAAAATGTGCGGCTAGTTTGTAATAATATAGTTGAATAATATGTTATGTGTTAGATAACTTATGAATTGTGTAATAAGTAAAGGTTACTCGACCTTGGGGAATAGTGTGTAATGTAATGTATAAACAATTTATGTTTATATCTTCCGCGAAAAAAAATAAATAATAGAATGAAATAGTGAACCGGATCCGCGGCGATTTGGGGCCCGGGTTCGGGGGATACTACAGTTGGTATCAAAGCTGTTGGTTATGAAGCTTAGGTAGGAATACCTGAGACCAATAACCGCAGTGATTAGAATAAGATCTAACTCACATAGAGTTAGTTGGTCGGTAAGATTCAAAGTCGAATCTCGGTAAGTTGTAAAGATACAGAGTTCCCTAACTCTGGTAATAAGGTTGAACAGAAGTGGTGAATAGATAAAGTCTAAAGGACTGAAAGTACAGGGATAGGAGATCGTAAAACAAAACGATCAAGGCATAGAAATGAATCGTAATATATACGATGAGATCACCCCATGATCTGATAAGGTAATAGCAGGGATAAGGATCAATCTGATGATTGGAAAGTTTAAAGCAAGATTGCTGTGTGAATGGTACAAATTCAGAAATGGATTATGGATACGGATTAAATGAAATTCGTATTGTGAATGGGGGTTAAAATTTGGTGGGGATTTCAATGAGGACTTATGTTTGTAATGAGTTGTATGATTCCTTGTATGGTGGGAATTTGTACTTGGTTTTAGAATCACTTAGCTTCTCGGTCGATGTAGTGGTTAGGTTGATCAATTCTTTTGTGGGCGGGGAATTGGCCGCTTAGCTTCCTATATTGATTAGTGGCTGAGTTTGGTTTGACAACCACTTAGTTTCTGGTAATGATAATAATTGAAATGTTTGTGTCGCGCTATTTGCTATATGCAGGTTAAGAGACTGATTCCTTTCTCATGTGTATAACAGATAGATAGGTCATAGGTAGAGAATAAAGGATTAAGTACGAGTTCTTAAAATTTATACTTATGTGACATTCTTGAGTCATAGTTATATGAAATGTTTGTGAACCCCTCAGCGAATGGACGCCAAAGGTCTGACTAGGGTAAGTTCTTAAACTCATATAATTGTGGTCAGGTTATGAACTCATAAGTGTGGTTTTATGAACTAGGGTATAGTAAAGTTGTGAATGAAGCATTGAGGATGATAGAAATAGATAGAATTATTAAGTAATGGATCAGTAGAGAAAGAGAAGAGAAGTAAATAGAATTTGAAATCCCAGTATTTCGTTATTAAAACAAAATCTTGATTTTAAGGACCTGAAAGAGAACAACCTTTTACATAAAGGGAATATTTTAATTTGAGTATCTTTGATGAGATGCAGAAATTTGAGTATCTTTGATAGATACCAGAAATTTGAGTATCTTTGATAGATGCCGAGAAATTTGAGTATCTTTGAGATATGCAGAAATTTGAGTATCTTTGATAGATACCGAGAAATTTGAGTATATATCAAAGTAAATCTTTGATAGATGCGAGAAAATAAGTTCATGATCTTGTGTGATCGCTCGGTATAATAATAAAAAAAAACTTTTTACTCTTGTGAGTGGTGTATTGGGTAGCATGTGATATGTGTGAATGGTGTAAGTTATTTGGTGTAAGGTGTAAGGTGAATTTGGGGGACGAAATTCTTATAAGGAGGGTGAATGTGACAACCCGAGAATTTAGACAATTTATTAAAATCTTAAATGATTGATTTAAGGTCAAATATTAGACTGAGCATGGAAAATTAGTGTATGCGTTGGATATTTTAAGATAGAATTTTGAGGGTTTCAAAATTTGCATGAAGGATTTACGTGAATTATTCAGATTAAGTGTTTATGTGATTAAGTTACGTGTATATGGTTAATGATGTGTTCGAGAATGTGGTAAGGGTCAAGAGGTTGACTAGATAAATTATATACGTGTCAAACCTTAAGTTTATATTAAAACGTCAACGTTAGGTTAGAAAACCGTAGCGTTTAAAAAGAAACCCTAGAAATGGGTTCGAAAACCTAATTTTGATTAGGAATCAAACCCTAATTAGGTGCATGAAACCCTAAATGAGAACTTAATGGCATAAGTGTAAATAATTATAAGATTATTTAGGGTTAATTTTAACAAATTGATTACAAAACCTTAATTCCAAATTTGAAACCCTAATACTTGATAAAAACCCTAGTTTGATTACGATAAATTGAAGCCCTAAATGGGAAATTAATGGAGAATTATAATGCTCTCATCGCTATTATTATAATATTAATTAGGGTAGCGCTTAAATAATTAGCAAACCCTAATTTCAAATTATCGAACTTAAACTTTTCCGTCAGGAAACCCTAATGATGGATTTGAAAACCCTAATTTGTAAATGGGGAAAACGAAAGTGTTAATTTAATATTTTAATGTTAATTCTAATTTTCAAGGTTAAGTAATTAGAAAATCCTAATCTAATTACGAATTTAATTTCTAAATTAGAAAAATTTATTTTCTATTAGAAACCCTAATTTTTGGGTTATAAACACTAATCCGCGATTTTGACCCTAATTGCTTAATTAGCAATTTTAATTAGGAAATGTTGATCCTAATTAGTAAGATTTAAAGTGTGATTAAGAAATTTTAATATAATTAGAAAATACTAATTATAATTTTGAAATATTTAATTTTCTATTTTTGAAAAACCTAAATTGGAAATTTTAGAAAATTAAATTGTAAACCCTAAAAATGTCCAAACCCTAAACCCTAAGGGTTTGCAACAAATGGCAATTTCTAGAAATAAAAGGAAAAGTCCAAAATGCCCTTTTCACTTTCTTTAAATGGTAACTTACAAATTTGGCTATACCTTTAGTTGTTCAACCACTTTTTTGACTTAGGATGGTCTATAATTCCAGCAAATCAGCCCACCCTACTAGCAATTCAGCATTATACGATGAATCAAGCATTATGTAATAGAATGAGAGAGAGAAAAGTCTAAAAAGTGGCTCATTTGGTCAACAACCATTAACAACACTCTTTCAACCTCTTAGCCACGAAATATTATAGTAAATCAGTCCCTTATTCAGCTTTAGATCAACCAAGAACAGGAATCAAAGATCAAGAATCAAAATCAAAGCATAAAGGTCTTCGAGATAATGCGTTATAAATTGCGGCTTGTAATCAATCAGCCTGTGCAAGTTTGTTCTTACTTAACTCTAATAAGAGTGTTTTATTCAAGCTTATGGTTAATCATCATTTGATTGCCATGAAAATTGTACTCTGTACATCTTGCATGTATAAGTCAGGTATGAAAGGCTGATCACCTTCATTACCGGTTTGTCCAGAAATGTTTGTTCATGTTTAAAACTTGTTCAGTCAAAAGTTTGTTCGTGCTTGTTCTCAATTATATTGATGAATTATAGCCAGTTTATTATTCATACTCTTCAATCATGATATATCTTTATATTGTTGTATTTAAACTTGCTGGGCAATTTTCATGCTCACCCTTGCTATATCATGATAAACATTGCAGATAAGGCGAATGCGTTTGGATACTGAGGAAAAGGTTAATGCCAAGTACAGCTTGGGATAAAATGTCTTGACTAGTTTGTAATAGTATAGTTGAATAATATGTTATGTGTTAGATAACTTATGAATTGTGTAATAAGTAAAGGTTACACGACATTGGGGAATAGTGTGTAATGTAATGTATAAACAATTTATGTTTATATCTTCCGCGAAAAAAAAAAAATAGAATGAAATAGTGAACCAGATCCGCGGCGATTTGGGGCCCGGGTTCGGGGGATACTACATGGGGGGGGGACCTTAATTATTTTCAAAGAATGACAAATTGCTAGCTTTATTTAGCAGGTTGTTGGCGGATTTTTCAAAGCTTGAACTTTATTTGGCCAAACTTTTCCATCATGCCATATTATTGATTAAGGGTGCATTCTAATTGGTTTAAGTTTCTAATTGGCATGTGTTGGATTTTCTTATTGGTCAGCACTTTGAAAAGAAAGTATTGTTATGTTGAAACCGTGAACTTCATCCGAATAATTACTGTTGCATCCGTGATTTTTTAAATAGTATCCTTTCTATTCTCCTATAAATAGAATGCTTAGTTAGAATTGAAATCACACCAGAAATTTCAGAGAATTCTCTTCTATAATCTTGAGCGTATTTCTTTAGAGTTTTAAGAAGTTTTGAGCATAGTGCAAGTTTTCTTCAAGAACATCCTTGCCCTACCAGTCGAAATACTCTTCTTTTACGGTATGGGATATTTTTTTTTTTTCATATTCATGAAGAGAACTTCTATTATTCTATTCTTTATTATTCTGTTGGAATAACCTGTATACGCGGTCTACCCTATACTTGGTGAAATTACTCTGTTATTCCATTCTTTATTATTCTGTTGGAATATCCTATCTCATGCGTTTTCTGTGGGACTGGTTCCGTTATTTATTATTACATTGGAATATCCTGGAATTGCGTTTCGTTTTCTGTGGGACACGGTTAAGATTATTTATTATTTTATTGGAATAAACTTGTCTATAATGGAAGTACCGCATGCATGGTGATTTACATTGTTATTCCATTCTTTATTATTTTGTTGGAATATCCTATTCAGTGCGTATTACGCTTTGACCTAGTTCCATTATTTATTATTTCGTTGGAATAATGCATACATGCAAAGTACCGCATGCATGGTGATTTCTTTTGTTATTCCATTCTTTATTATACTCAGTTGGTTAAAGTTTTAACTTCTATACTCCATGAAATTAGTGGAATATTCTTGATATTTGCGCTTCATCCAGTATCTTTTCATAGAAATATTCTTCTGAGCATTCTTGAATTTTACTCTATAAAGAAGTATCATGTTGACAATTTAGACGTTATTAGTTCCTGGATAAATTAATTCTGGAACTTGTTTTATTGAATTCTTATAACAATTTCATCATCCTCATGTTTATATTTTGTTGAAAGTCATCTGTGGCCTGTTGTGCATAGATGAACCTGGTATGATTATGACCAGGGATTATTCGGTGTAATCATTACCGTAATGTTACAAATGATGTGGTAAAAGTCCTCATTGGCCCGTAGTGCATTGATGGATAGTTGTTGGCATTATCATGACCATTGATGAATACACGAATATCCTTGGCCTTTAGTGTATGGATAATTTGTGGTTGTGATACTAATGAATATCCTTGGCCGTAGTGCAGGGATGATGTGGATTATTTATTAAGTTGAGTCTCAGCGATAAAAGTGATGAAAAACCTTTTAAATCATAAAAGATAGTAGATTTTATTCTAAACTTGACTCTTTTAATGGATTGCTTGTTCCACTGCAGTTAAACTTGATGTCTATTGTATTTTATCAGTTTAACATTGTTGAAGACTAATGATAATTTATTCTACATTATCTTAGTCATAATATTTCTTACTGGGCTAGTTGAGCTCAGCCTTTCTTTCACTGTTCTCTTCAGGAAATGAGAACGTAGCCGGGACTAGTCGGGGAACGGAGTGACGATCCAGATGATAGTATGAGTAGTCCTCACTATTCTGTTAAATAGTGTGACAATAAATGTAATGAGGACTTATTCTGAGAGTGGATATTGTCTAGAAGATAGTATTTGTATTAAAACTCACAGATCTCTTGTTGTATATTAAAGATTGTATTTGTATTCTGTACAATGTATTTGGCGACTCAGAATAGGTGATGTATACCTATTTTTAGGCGTTCTGATGGTGAGATGAGAAAGTACTAATTTATTTATGATGAAATGGATTAAGTTAATTAATACTATTAATAAATAAATAATGTGATTGACTAATTGTCATTCGTTAATTATCATGAATAATAGCATGTAAGGAGAAATCTTATATAATAAGATTTTTTATTCAATATAAGATAAGGTGTGACATTGGAATTATTATGTAAAACTATATGATAAAAGTAAGCTTAACTTATGTGATTTATTATGTTGAGTGAAAAAAAAAGTCTGATGTGACCTCATGTTGTGTGTAGGGGTATTTAAATGTGTATTCTAGACTTATTGGAGAAAATAACTTTGATTAAATAAATAATTAATAATAAGTTATTATTTTAATATCTATGTAGAATTGGAATAGGAAGTAATATTGGTACCCAATTAAATTATATCTTAGTCTAGGGTAAATATTATTTGAAATAAATCAATGTACATGGAGTATATGATTTTATGTGTAATGTATGAGTGGGTGTATATGCTCAATTGTGGACAAGCTGTAAAATAAACCTAAGTGTGCTAGTAGTAATACTAATGCTGAGTATTAGAATGTCCCAAATTGAGTGTCACTCTTTTCTTCTTCACGTAATAGGCCATTGGCCTAGTCCCTCCTTACCAAATACAAAGCTAGCAAATCATGAGAAGGGGAGTGGTCTATATGGTACTCTTCTACCAAATCCTTCATAGCCATTAACTTCTTCTCCATTCCAATGGTTTAATTCATTGAGTAAAGCTTAGATTGGTCAGAAGCTTTCCTATAAATGGAGCTCTTCACATTAACAACCATTTTGCTAATTCTCTGTTAAAACTTCAAGTGTGTGTGAGTGTGATTGGGTGGAGCTTATATAATCTCCAAAGTGAAGCTAGAGTAGCAATTCAAGTACACCAAAGGTAATATTCTTTTATATGTTCTTACATTCAAGTATTTGCAAAGTTCTTAGAAAAGTACAATAATACTTGTTTTGAGTTGAAAAGTTTATGGTTGAAGCATGCTAGAATGTGTAACTTGAAGTTAGACTTTGTTAATATGGTTAAATACAAAATCAATAAAAGTTAAACAAAATCAATAAAATCTTAAATGATTGATTTAAGGTCAAATATTAGACCTAGACAGAAAATTAGTGTATGCGTTGGATATTTTTAAGATAGAATTTTGAGGGTTTCAAAATTCTGTGAAGGATTTACGTAAATTATTCAGGATTAAGTGTTTATGTGATTAAGTTCTGTGTATATGGTTAATGATGTGTTCAGAATGTGGTTAAGGGTCAAGGGTTGACCAGAAAAATTATATCTGTGTCAAACCCTAAGTTTATATTAAGAACGTCAACGTTAGGTTAGAAAACCCTAGCGTTTAAAAGAAACCCTAGAAATCGGTTCTGGAAACCCTAATTTCAGTTCTGGGAATCCGAAACCCTAATTCGGTGCATGAAACCCTTTAGTGTATGGATAATTTGTGGTTGTGATACTAATGAATATCCTTGGTAGTAGTCTTGGGGATGATGTGGATTATTTATTGTCGAGTCTCGTGATAAAAGTGATGAAAAACCTTTTAAATCATAAAAGATAGTAGATTTTATTCTCTATTTGACTCTTTTAATGGATTGCTTGTTCCGCTGCAGTTAAACTTGATGTCTATTGTATTTTATCAGTTTAACATTGTTGAAGACTAATGATAATTTATTCTGCATTATCGTAGTCATAATATTTCTTACTGGGCTAGTTGAGCTCACCCTTTCTTTCACTGTTCTCTTCAGAAAATGAGAATGTAGCCGAGACTAGTCGGGGAACGGAATGACGGTCTAGATGATAGTATTAGTAGTCCTCAGTATTTTGTTAAATAGCGTGACAATAAATGTAATGAGGACTTATTCTGAGAGTGGATATTGTCTAGAAGATAATATTTGTATTAAAACTCACAGCTCTCTTGTTGTATATTAAAGATTGTATTTGTATTACGTACCATGTATTTGGCGACTCGAGAATAGGTGATGTATACCTATTTTGGGCGGCGTCACGATTCAGTATCAAAGCTTAGGGATATGATCCCTGGCTGAGATGTGAGACAAGAACTAGGAGGGGAGAGACGGGGAATTCCTTCGCTAGTATAACCTACCTAAAATTTATTTGATATTTAATTGGTCGATCAGAGTATAGGGATAATATGTATATGTTAATTAACCCTTGTTTTGTGGCAGTATTTGAAAATGGCATCCGAGAATGTTGAGATTAACAATGGAGCACAGGAGATCGTTGAGTCTCTACAGATCAATAATCAGGATAATGTGCATCATGATGGCGACAATCCTTAGGAAAACAACAACAATGACCAGATGATGAACGATGGAATGTTCAGAGGCTTTATGCAATTCATGCAACATCAGGCAAGAGTGGCTCCTATACAAAATGCAGGTGGAAACATTGGAAACTCTCGGACGGTCAACCCTAAGCAGTTCAAGGAACTGGGACCACCAGAATTTTTTGGAGAGCCAAAACCACTTAAGGCGGAGACGTGGATAAAGCAGATCTGCAAGATGTTTGATGTCTTGGGATGCTTCGAGGAGGAAAAGGTTCCCTTTGCCACCTTCATGTTGCGAGTAGAGGCAGATTACTGGTGGGAATCTGTAAAGCATACTCAACCTGCCGCACTGAAGATGACTTGGGAGAAGTTCCAAGAATTGTTCAACAACAAGTACTTTCCCGAAAGTATTCATCACATTAAAGAGGTAGAGTTCATCAAGATGGAGCAAAATAACATGACCGTGTTGCAGTACGAAGCCAAGTTCGTCGAGTTGTCCCTGTTTGCGTTCCATTTGGTTGATAATGAGGAGAGAATGACGAAAGTGTTTCTAAGAGGTTTGAAACCTGAGATATGTCAATATCTTATCTCTCATAAACTGTGTTTGTATTCAGATGTTGTTAATAGGGCTCAGTTATTGGAGCGCGATAATGAGTCAACCCAACCAAAAGAGAGCAGCCGACAAAATGATAATACCAGTGATAATAGTTATCGAAGTGGTGACAATAAGCGTGGATGGAATCAACATGCCAGAAATGGTAACCACTTCAATGGTAATCATGGCCAAAATAATAAGAATGGACATTTCAAGAAGAGGAGATTCAACAATGATGGAAAGAGCGTCAAAGATCATTTTTGTCGTTAAGGAAGGAGAACGACCACCTATCATATGCTTCAAATGTGGAGGAGAGGGACACATCAGTCCAAACAGCGCGATGCCATCCAAAGCATGTTATAATTTTAGAAGAGAAGGTCATCTAGCCTAATTTTGTCGTTCACCAAAGACAAGTTCAGCTAGGATGGAGGCACCAAAGGACGCCCCAGAAAAGTCAAAGCCAAGTGAGTGCAAGGGAGAGCGTTTGTCGTGACCTCATGAAAAGCAAGGAACCCAAATGAGGTCATCACGGGTAAGCTTATCATAAACTCTAGCGAAGTATACACCTTGATACCGGTTCTACCCATTCTTTTATTTCTCCTACTTGCGCTCAACGTTTAAATTTGACTCCAGAAAAATTAGACTTTGACTTATCTGTTGAAACTCCGTTGGGAGAAACCTTCATTACATCCACTATTTATAAGTCTTGTTTGGTTCAAATCGGTACCCTCACATTACCTGTCGATCTTATTTCATTGAAAATACTTGCATTTGATGTAATTCTAGGGATTGATTGGTTAACTACTCATCATGCAAAAATTGATTTTTTTTGTAAGGTTGTTAGCTTTCATATTCCTAATCAACCTATTATGCGAATTCAAGCAACCAAACCATTAAAATCTATCAATGTCATTTCAAGCCATAAAGCTATTCGTTTATTGAAAAATGGATGTCAAGTTTTCTTAGCTCATGTCACGGATCTAAATAAAAATACGTCAGTTTTGAATGATATTTCTATTGTTAATGAATTTCCTGACGTATTCCCTGAAGAACTTCCTGGCCTACCCCCAGAGCGTGAAATTGAATTTTGTATTGACCTTGAACCCGGTACAAAACCCATTTCTAAGGCCCCATATCGAATGGCTCCTATTGAACTTCAGGAGTTAAAAACCCAACTGCATGAATTGTTAGACATTGGCTTTATTCGTCCTAGCACTTCTTCTTGG
The DNA here is from genome assembly GCA_020205605.1 of Panax ginseng. NCBI lineage: Eukaryota > Viridiplantae > Streptophyta > Magnoliopsida > Apiales > Araliaceae > Panax > Panax ginseng. Next base: position 87,139,432 of record CM035130.1, on the reverse strand, counting down.
GGTGCTCCTGTCCTATTCGTGAAGAAGAAAGATGGGAGTATGCGACTTTGTATTGATTATCGGGAGTTGAATCATGTCACCATCAAAAATAGGTACCCATTGTCACGTATTAATGACCTATTTGACCAATTACAAGGCGCCAAATTCTTTTCAAAGATTGACCTTCGTTCTGGATATCACCAATTAAAGATTAGAACCGATGACATTCCAAAGACGACTTTCAGAACTCGGTACGGGCATTATGAATTCCTAGTCATGTCTTTTGGATTGACTAATGCTCCTGCTGCTTTCATGGATATGATGAACCGAGTATTCAAGGAATATTTGGATCACTTTGTGGTCGTCTTTATTGATGACATCCTTATTTATTCCAAAAGCCGTGAAGATCATGAGCAACACTTGAGGCTGATACTCCAAAAGCTTCGTGAATATAAGCTTTATGCCAAGTCGAAGAAATGCGAGTTCTGGCTTGAGGAAGTAGCATTCCTTGGGCACGTAGTATCAAGTCATGGAATATCTATTGACCCAACAAAGATTGAAGCTATTCAAAGCCGGGAGCTGTAACATTCAAGAATTTTAATTGTTATATTAAATATTTATTGAATTATTTAAATATTTAATGGATGTGTTTATTGTTGAATAAATAATTGTTCAAATTTGAATTGATGTGGTTAATTATTTGTTAAATAAATAATTAAGGAAAATTAATTATTTTTGCTAATTTAATTTAGTTATTAAGTTAGAAAATTTTGATTAATTGAATTACTATTCTTTTATTGGAATTGTAATTAAAAGGATGTGTTAGTTGATTAAATAAAGTTATAATTATATAGAAAATTATAATTTTGTGATATTGATTTATGTGTTAAAGTGATTTGATAAATTGTTTTAGAATTAATTTAATTAAGTTAATGTGTGACAAATAACCTTTTATAAAGGAGTTATTAAAATAACTTAAAGGAGTTTTAATTCCGTTTTGGCCAAACAAGGCCTAATGCCTATTAAGTCTTTAATTTATTTGAGTTTTACCAAACAAGGTGTAAGGTTAATGGGTTATTTTTTTAGTTAGTAACCAAATAAGCCTTATGGCTTTTGATTTCAAAATTCACATAACTGATATAAGTTATGTTTATAATTATATTATATAATTAATATATATAATATCTATATACGTTATTTGTTAAGACGTATGTTAGAGGAGAGATGTTAGAGAGAAGAAAGAAAACTCAAAGGAAGAAGAAGAAGAGAAGAAAAAAAGAAGAGAGAAAGAAAGGCTAGAGATTGGGGAAGGAGAGGCTTGAGAGAGAAAAGAATAGCCGATCTTCTATCAAGGTATTCTCCAATTTCTTTTTAGTTTTAAAAGTCTAGTTTCTCTTCCCAAATTCTCTGTAGAATTTTTGTGTAAGCATGAATTATTGTGTTATGTGGCTTTATATGACTTATTAGTGATTTTAAAACGATTTTCATAAGTTATAATCTATGAATTGATGATATATATGTAATTTGGGAAGAAAAATATTTTACAGTGAGTTTTGGTGATTATATATTGTCTAGTTAAAATAGAAATTGAGGGTTAATTAGTTGTTTAGTTGATAAATTGACCATTTAATTTGATAGAGCATGTATAATTGTTGATAAATGCTTTGAATTAGTGGTTTTGGTTGAAAAACAAAATTTACAGTGTTGATTTTCATTGAAATATCAAAAAGTGAGTTTTTATCAAAAACAGTGAAATTGAATGTGCTAAATTTGTTGTTTATGTTGTTGTATGGATAGAAACATGTTAGGAATTCTTGAATTTTGTTTACATAAAGTTTTTGTATGAATTATATGCTATTTAGTCTGTTAGAAACGAGCTTGTAGGCCAAAATTGGCTTTTTCTGTCTTTGTCATTGTCAAGTGTCGATCGAGCTGCATTTTTTTTAACGTATAACGCCCTTGACCTATGCCATGTAATAACCTTGTAGCCTTATTCATCATGTAACAGTGGCGCATATGCTCCTGCCCTTGTTGTGAAGTTAGCGAGAATGGTGCGAGAGTGTACTTTTTATACACGAAATTTTAAAAAAAGTTATGCGATGATAGTAGGACTGCTAAATGTTGATTTTAGTATATCTATACTATGAATAAGTATGTTATTAACAATTAACTTGTGTTATAACTCAATTATGTGATTAAAAATCCAATTTTTTAAATGATGAATGTACTTAGTTATGTTTGTAAGATGGTAATGACTAATTATGTCATGATGACATATGTTTATAGGATATTGTGATTCGTATTGAATTGGTTTAGCCTACGATCAATGCAAGTTCTCTAACTCTACTTTTGTAATTGGAATCAATTACTGTTCCCAATATAATAATGCAAGTTCTCTAACTCTAATTTTGTAATTGGAATCAATTATTGTTCTCAATATAGTAATGCAAGTTTTCTAATTCTTTATCTTGTTGAACTATTTATTCAATTCGATCACTTTATAAATGATGCAAGCTTCCTAAACTTTGGTTTGATGTTGACAAGTTATTCTTGTATTTAACTTGTTGTTTAGCATGCGCAATTATTTATACTAATGTCGAGCAATTTTATCGTTCAGACTGTTATGCATGCTTAGTATTCAATTCTAATTAACCTTGACTTAATATTATTCAAGAAAGGCATGTTATAGTTATTCAAAGTATATGGTATTAGATTATTCCTAAAGCATGATTTTGGTTTAACATGTTGATTCAATTACGATTATTCTGTAATATGATGTTATTAATTCAACTAGCCCTCTAGTTGATGATCGTTGAACTTCAAATTTCCCTTGAAAGCTTATCCAAACCAAACTCTCTTTGGTGTGGACTTGTACTCCAAATACTGAGATGAACAACCCTATTATTATTGGGGATAACTTACGCCAGAAGCGTTAAATGTTTAATGCACAATACATGGTGAACGAAGATCGATCCCCTAAGTACGAGGAGTCCTTATAGTCTTATGGATGTTAAAGTTGGAGTTGAAAGATTACTCATAGCTGTGGACATAGTTCATGGTCTTATGACCCTCCGTTATATTTATTCCACATTTTGGATTTGGTTTACGATTATTGATGATAGAGTACTATTCATTGTTGATGAGCCTATTATTGGCAGTTATTATTACTATACTCTTGTTGATTTCATATTGTGTCCAGTGAGAAATTGTTTTGCTCACTCTTGCATATTTATAAACTCATTGCAGCTAAAGAAGAGAAGGTAGATGAACCTTCGTCTAGCAAAGGAAAGGGAAAAATGTATAAGTGATGAAGACTTGTAATTTTTACTTTAGACTTTTATTATGATGATCTTAGACTTGGTTTTAATGATGTTTATTTAATTTGGCATTTGAATGATTGTATTTAAAGGTTAGATAACCTGGGAGATTTTGTTATGTAACCCTTTAATGGGAAATGTTTTATTTATCCAGTTTTATTGAGTTTGGGTAGTTAGATATGAATGTTTGATTACGTGAACACCAGATCCTATGGGAATGAAGTACCTGGATTTGGGGGTGTCACAGGAGCAACCTAAATAAGTGTCCGAAGTATGTAGCTTTCTCGGTTTAGCTGGTTATTATCGGAGATTCGTAGAAGGGTTTTCTCGAACCGCTACTCCATTAACTTAGCTGACTCGGAAGGATACAAAATTCGGTTGGAGTGAGGAATATGAGAAGAGTTTTCAAGAACTCAAGAGGAGACTTATTTTAGCACCTGTTCTGACAATACCATCTGACTCGGAGGGATTTGTCATCTATAGTGATGCTTCGGGCAAAGGGTTAGGATGTGTTCTCATGCAACATGGGAAAGTCATAGCCTATGCCTCTCGGCAACTCAAAGAATATGAGAGGAATTATCTTACTCATGATCTAGAGTTGGCAGCAGTTGTTTTTGCACTAAAGATTTGGAGCCATTACTTGTATGGGGAGAAAGTGGAGATCTTTAAGGATCATAAAAGCCTCAAATATTTCTTACTCAAAAGGAACTCAACATGCGATAGCGACGTTGGCTTGAACTATTGAAAGATTATGATCATACCATCCAATACCATCCTGGAAAAGCAAACGTGGTAGCTGACGCATTAAGTAGAAGATCATATGCGGCACGAGTGCGATATATTGTCAATAAATGCCCATTTTGTATGACTTGCAAAGGATGGAGATAGAGATAAAGACTCCAGGGACCCACGTGATGATGGCAAATATACGAGTAAAATCGACTTTAATCGATAAAGTTAAAGCTGCTCAAGCTATAGACCTAGAGCTGATGTGTATAAGGAAGAAAGTGCAAGAAGGTGCTATACCGGAAGCAAGAATCGATGAAGAAGGAATACTTCGAGTCAACTCCAGACTTTATGTTCCTAACGACCCTGAGTTAAAGTATAAAATCATGATGGAGGCGCACAACACACCGTTTGCAATCCATCCTGGGAGTACCAAAATATATCATGATCTTCGATATACATTTTGGTGGGGCAATATGAAGAGAGAGATAGCATTATTTATCTCAATGTGTCTAACTTGTCAATGAGTCAAGGCGGAACATTAAGTACCAAAAGGTCCATTGCAACCACTTGAAATTCTAGAATGGAAATGGGAGCACATTACCATGGATTTTGTTACTGGTCTTCCCAAGGTTTCTCAAGGCATAGATGCAATTTGGGTCATTGTTGATAGATTGACCAAGTCTGCTCATTTTTTACAAATATGAGAAACTTATACACTTGAACGTCTTTCTCGTATGTACATAAACGAGATTGTAAGACTGCATGGTATGCCAATATCCATAGTTTCTGATCGAGACCCAAGATTCACTTCACGATTTTGGGTTAGTTTGCAAAAAGCTATGGGCACGGATTTATGATTTAGTTCGGCATATCATCCTCAGACAGAAGGACAATCAGAGAGGAATATTCAAACTCTTGAAGATTTATTAAGACTCTGTGTCCTTGACTTCAAGGGAAGTTGGGACAAGTTCTTACCATTGGTGGAGTTTTCCTACAACAACAGTTATCAAGAAAGTATTGGCATGGTTCCATTCGAGGTGTTGTATGGAAGAAAGTGTCGTTCTCCAGTATGCTGGGATGATGTGGGTGAAGAAACGTTGTTGGGACTGGAGTTAGTACGTTTGACTACGGAAAAGATTCAAATGATCCGACAACGTATAAAAACCTCGCAAGATCGGCAAAAGAGTTATGCTGATCTTCATCGAAAGGACGTGGAATTCTATATTGGAGATCATGTGTTGTTACGTGTTGCTCCATGGAAAGGAGTTACGAGATTTGGAAAGAGAGGAAAGCTCAATCCTCGATTCATTGGCCCATTTTTAATCCTCGATCGAGTAGGGACTGTAGCCTATAGACTCGCTTTATCGCCAAGTATGTATCGTGTTCATAACGTTTTTCACATATCCATGTTACATAATATGTGGAAGAGCCGAACCACATTATTGAGTTAGAACCGGACGAAATAGCGGAAGATTTAACGTATGAAGAGGTTCATGTTAAAATCTTGGATAAGAAGGAACATATTCTACACTCCAAGGTTATACCTCAAGTCAAAGTTTTATGGAGGAACCACGATGTTGAGGAAATGACCTGGGAGTTAGAATCTGAAATGAAATCAAGGTATCCTTACCTCTTCGACATACCAGGTACGTACCCTAATTTTGTGGGAGAAATTTCATAAGAAGGGGAGATTGTAAGACCCCATCTTTTATGAATAAAAATGAATTTTTCTATAAATATCATTTTTGAATAGTATAGAATGAATTTGATATAATGTTATAGTTGTAGGCAATATTTATAAATTTTGCAAAGTACGCAAGTTGTTATATAATATTCGATTGGTCGGGGAATATTCGTCTTAACAGGGAATATTCGTACGACGGCACAATCATTGGTGGACCCCACAACGCAATTATTGTCGGATTAAGAAAATGACAAAAATATTTTATGAAAATAATGGCGGAAGTTTTATCGTTAACTGTTGAAACACCCGGTGTTAAAAGTAAAGGAATACATGTGGTTGCATATTAGCACACGGTATTGGTTATTGATGCTTACGTGCGAAGTCACTCAGTTTTGTTCAATTATTGCTACAGTATTTGCTGCATAGTATCTCACGTTATTTGATTCAATTATTGTCAATATTTTATATATTATTAAAAAATAACTGATACGACAAAGTTATTAATATTATTATTTGCAATATTAACGATGTTTAGAAGTTCTATCAAGGAGAGGTTTGGTCACCTAATTGCGCGCCAATAGGGAGAAATCCTTATTGGAAAGCCCCCTCTTTCCTGGGAACTACCTGGTCGATTAATATTGTTAATTATAATAATGATGATAAATGTTGTTAAAAATATTGAGGGAATTTTTATGAAGTATTATAAATATTGGCGTATTATTCGGACCCCCGCTTACCCATTTTTCAAAATAATATGAGATATGTATATGATATATATATATATATATATATATATATGTTGAAAAGGACATGTTTTGGTGGGGGTGGGGGAATACCACGGGTGGTAAGACAAAAAAAAAAGAAGGGAATTGAAATGGTAGGAATATATATATATATATATATATATATATTATTGATGTTGATAAAGGGGGGGGAACCTTAATTATTTTCAAAGAATGACAATTGCTAGCTTTATTTGGCAGGTTGTTGGTGGATTTTTCAAAGCTTGAACTTTATTTGGCCAAACTTTTCCATCATGCTATATTATTGATTAAGGGTGCATTCTAATTGGTTTAAGTTTCTAATTGGCATGTGTTGGATTTTCTTATTGGTCAAAGACTTTGAAAAGAAAGTATTGTTATGTTGAAACAAGTGAACTTCGTCCAGAATAATTCTTTGGTCCATCCGTGATTTTCCAAATAGTATCCTTTCTATTCTCCTATAAATAGAATGCTTTGTTAGAATTGAAATCACACCAGAAATTTCAGAGAATTCTCTTCTATAATCTTGAGCGTATTTCTTTAGAGTTTTAAGAAGTTTTGAGCGTAGTGCAAGTTTTCTTCAAGAACATCCTTGTCCTACCAGTCGAAATACACTTCTTTTACGGTAAGGGGTATTATTTTTTTTCATATTCATGAAGAGAACTTCTGTTATTCCATTCTTTATTATTCTGTTGGAATAACCTGTATACACGGTCTACCCTATACTTGGTGAAATTCTTTTGTTATTCCATTCTTTATTATTCTATTGGAATATCCTGTCTGTGCGTTTTCTGCCGGACCTGGTTCCGTTATTTATTATTCTGTTGGAATATCCTATCTGTGCATTTTACGCCGGACCTAGTTCCGTTATTTATTATTCTGTTGGAATAACCTTTCTATACGAAGTACCGCATGCATGGTGATTTCTGTTGTTATTCCATTCTTTATTATTACATTGGAATATCCACAGCCGGTGCGTATTATGCGACCTAGTTTCGTTATTTATTATTTACATTGGAATAATCATACATGCTCAAGTACCCCATGCATGGTGATTTCTTTTGTTATTCCATTCTTTATTACACTCAGTTGGTTAAAGTTTTGACTTATATACTCCATGAAATTAGTGGAATATTCTTGATATTTGCTCTTCATCCAGTATCTTTTCATAGAAATATTCTTCTGAGCATTCTGGAATTTTACTCTATAAAGAAGTATCATGTTGACAATTTGGACGTTATTAGTTCCTGGATAAATTAATTCTTGAACTTGTTTTATTGAATTCTTATATCATTGTCATCATCCTCATGTTTATATTTTTGTTGAAAGTCATCTGTGACCTGTTGTGCATAGATGGACTTAGTATGATTATGACCGAGGATTATTCGATTGTGTAATCATGACCAGTAATGTTACAAATGATGTGGTAAAAGTCCTCATTGGTCCGTAGTGCATTGATGGGACGCTTGTTGGCATGATCATGACCATTGATGAATACACGAATATCCTTGGCCCGTAGTGTATGGATAATTTGTGGTTGTGATACTAATGAATATCCTTGGCCGTAGTACAGGGATGATGTGGATTATTTATTAAGTTGAGTCTCAGCGATAAAAGTGATGAAAAACCTTTTAAATCATAAAAGATAGTAGATTTTATTCTAAACTTGACTCTTTTAATGGATTGCTTGTTCCACTGCAGTTAAACTTGATGTCTATTGTATTTTATCAGTTTAACATTGTTGAAGACTAATGATAATTTATTCTGCATTATCGTAGTCATAATATTTCTTCTTTGGGCTAGTTGAGCTCACCCTTTCTTTCTTTGTTCTCTTCAGAAATGAGAGCGTTCAGGGACTAGTCTGGGAACGGAGTGACGATCCAGATGATAGTATGAGTAGTCCTCACTATTCTGTTAAATAGTGTGACAATAAATGTAATGAGGACTTATTCTGAGAGTGGATATTGTCTAGAAGATAGTATTTGTATTAAAACTCACAGATCTCTTGTTGTATATTAAAGATTGTATTTTTATTCTGTACAATGTATTTGGCGACTCAGAATAGGTGATGTATACCTATTTTGCGGGCGTCACAGTGGTGAGATGAGAAAGTACTAATTTATTTATGATGAAATGGATTAAGTTAATTAATACTATTAATAAATAAATAATGTGATTGACTAATTGTCATTCGTTAATTATCATGAATAATAGCATTTAAGGAGAAATCTTATATAATAAGATTTTTTATTCAATATAAGATAAGGTGTGACATTGGAATTATTATATAAAACTATATGATAAAAGTAAGCTTAACTTATGTGATTTATTATGTTGAGTGAAAAAAAAAGTCTGATGTGACCTCATGTTGTGTGTAGGGGTATTTAAATGTGTATTCTAGACCTATTGGAGAAAATAACTTTGATTAAATAAATAATTAATAATAAGTGATTATTTTAATATCTATGTAGAATTGGAATAGGAAGTAATATTGGTACCCAATTAAATTATATCCTAGTCTAGGGTAAATATTATTTGAAATAAATCAATGTACATGGAGTATATGATTTTATGTGTAATGTATGAGTGGGTGTATATGCTCAATTGTGGACAAGCTGTAAAATAAACCTAAGTGTGCTAGTAGTAATACAAATGCTGAGTATTAGAATGTCCCAAATTGAGTGTCACTCTTTTCTTCTTCACGTAATAGGCCATTGGCCTAGTCCCTCCTTACCAAATACAAAGCTAGCAAATCATGAGAAGGGGAGTGGTCTATATGGTACTCTTCTACCAAATCCTTCATAGCCATCAACTTCTTCTCCATTCCAATGGTTTAATTCATTGAGTAAAGCTTAGATTGGTCAGAAGCTTTCCTATAAATGGAGCTCTTCACATTAACAACCATTTTGCTAATTCTCTGTTAAAACTTCAAGTGTGTGTGAGTGTGATTGGGTGGAGCTTATATAATCTGCAAAGTGAAGCTAGAGTAGCAATTCAAGTACACCAAAGCTAATATTCTTTTATATGTTCTTACATTCAAGTATTTGCAAAGTTCTTAGAAAAGTACAATAATACTTGTTTTGAGTTGAAAAGTTTATGGTTGAAGCATGCTAGAATGTGTAACTTGAAGCTAGACTTTGTTAATATGGTTAAATGCAAAATCAATAAAAGTTAAACGAAGTAAATTGGGCAAGTAACGAATCCGTAGTAAAGAGAATCGCTAAATGTGTTAAACCTTGGAAAAATGACAAAAATCTTGAATTGATCCTTGAATTTAATTGTTTGTATGTTTGGAAGTGTTAGAAGCATGCTAGGGATGTTTCATAGCAAGTTTATATCAATTATACATCATTACATTGTTGTTTGGTGGGTTGTTGGGTTAAAAATTTCATAAAGGTTCATAGCAGGGAAAAAAAATTTCAAGCTTAAGAAGTCGTACGCTCCGGTGAAGATGTTTACGAGAGCCATGCAGCCCAACGTGGGGTTTTATAGTGTTAATGCTACTACTGGCATGGGGTTCTTGATGTGACTGACTTTTATTATTTTGTTTTGTTTTGATTGTTTGATGCAAGAAGTCTTAACTTCACTTAAATTCAAGAACATACATACTTCTTAAACATGTATCAATGAAAGTTGCAAGATGTTTTAGTTGATTTAGAGTTAAATTATAACCTTTTAAAAGTAACGTTAAAAGACGAAAATCATGTTATAAAACCTTACGCCTTTTTGAATCTAACCTATTGAGCATATGTTTATAGCTTAGTTAGTCTTGTAAATATATATGAAATGTGGACTCAACGTACCTTCCATGTATAGATTGTTAGACATGACATCTTAATATTTGAAAACCAATTGAGTTGAAAACTCTATGACTTATATTGTGAAATTTTGAACAATTAGGATAGGATGTTTATGCCTCTAGAGATAATCGACATGTTCACGCATCTAGTTAGACATTTTATAAACCATGCAAGCATGTGTAGAAAGAAGTTGTTTGGCAATATTATGTGGTGTAATGAATAATATGGTTAGTGGTTGATATAATGAATTCTTTTAACTTTGAAAGATGGAAATGTATGAGTAACTTTAATAAAGGGTCAAAACTAGCTTAAATGTTCTTTAATATGTGAAACAACTTAAAAATATGGGATATTTTGCAAATACAAATAAAAGATGAGCATATGGTACTAAAGATTTTAAAAGTATAAATCAATGTGAGTTACGCATCTATAAGTTTAAATGTGTGTAGCCTATATGAATTTAGATATATTTGATGAAAGTATGCAAATATTTATATCAAGTGTGTGTGTCTAATGAATACCTATACATACATAAATAGAATAACATAGTTCATTGAGGTGATTTTACGTTATAAGTGGTAATCAACGCTAAAGGCAAGTCTCCTAACTCTCACAACTCTGGATTTTATGCGAGTTCTCTAACTTCATTTGATTTTCATAATTGAATGCAAGTTTCTAAATTCTTTACATTGTATATTGTATAACCCGAATTGTTGCCATACCTATATCGAACAAATATATATTACTATTCGGAAATCATTTGTATGCCTTAACATTGTTACAAGCATTTGACTTATCATTCATAAATGCATTATAAAAATGGTCTAAGCCTTTGATTTGACTAGACCATAATCACGTGTTAAGAAAGTTATCCAAACCAATCAATTTGGTGCGGACTCTTATAAATCTACTGAGATGAACAACCCTCTTAAAAAGGGAAAATTTTATATTGTCGGGGAACCGACGTGCGCACATGAGTATGATTAAATGTTATGCATAACGTAGGGTACTTTAGGCTGATCACCTGTTGTACTCATTTATATTGGATTGCAATATAATACTATTAATTCTAGTAAGAGTTCTTAGTCCTTAGTGACTTCTCAGTGTTCATTCTTATTGAACCTCGAAATGAATAAATCCCGAAATTTTTGTTGATATCCTTCAGTCCATTGTGACACCTATTGAATACTCTTGATATTTCTTGATATCCTCGAAATATCAATTATTGTTAAACCCTTGAAGATTCAAATGCTATAACTTCTTATTCTTCTTGCTATATTACTTGCTGGGCAAACTTGTTGCTCATTCTTGCTTCCCTAAAAACATTTAAGTTAAGGCAGGGCAAGGCGGTACATCGGGAAAAGACAAGGGAAAGGGCAAAGCTACATAATAACTTAGTCCTTTAAGTGTAGAAGTATTATTATTATTGTTATGATTATTATGATGTATGTAAGGATGATTAAGTTATGTTTAAGTTTAATCATTGGATTGTAGTAGTAATGGTTACGGTACCTTGGGACGCGAATATTTATATTATAAAAATGTAAATTATTCTATTACTTCCGTTGTTGATGATTTTAGTATGATATTAGATTTATCATGATGAACCAAATTCGAGATATGAGTGTCTGAATTTGGGGGCATCACAGCTTGTCTGCGACCCATTCCTTAATCTCCTAAGGTGTCTCAATGTCCTCTTGGATTTCTATCAAGTCTGAGTCCAACTTTTCATCAAAGTTACAGTCCTTGTGGAGAAAAGGCACCTCATCAACAAGTACAGACACATCTAAATTCAGAGTCCTGAAACAAAATATGCTTTCACTTAATATATGAAACTGTTTAATCATACAAAAGTGTTAGCATGTACTGATAAAATAACTGCTAATACTGTATAGAAAAGTAAGCAATTAAAGTTATCTACAGGGCAGAGGGATTTTTTCCCGTTTTACCCTCGACGACCAATGCATGGAGTGCTGCTCCAATTGTCGAGGGTAAAGTCTTAATGGACTGCAGTGATGGAGGGGCTGTCATCGTCATCCTTTTCCCGAATGATTATCATAACAACTGGGCAATCATCGTCTGGGGTATATCTATTTGTATGTTCATCATGGACAATGATGCATATGCCTGACATCATCAAGGTGATGTCATGTTTACGTTTACGTTCCTTTTCTTCCACTTCGGGATCAGGAATTAGGACCTCTTTTGCTTTGAATGGTACTAGTTTGGGAAACAGCATAGCCATAAGATGGGCTGACACCTTTACCGGAGACTGTATCAACTCATGAGGTGCAGATGGAGAAAATCGCCGTGTGGCGGAAGCATAAGGAGTCTGCTTGTGCTTATAAGGATTCCTGTGACTGGAACTGGCAGAGTAGCCTAGTTCGGATGTCCTAGTTTGACTGGACACTTGAATAGGGTGCTTAATACCCTGTTTATCTTTACCAAGCCCTTGTCTAGGTTGATGACTCAATGACATCATTTCCTGAGTGGCCGACATAACCTCGGAAGAAATCTTTGGTATGGGAAGTGGCGTTCCAATAGGATGGTATTGCGTGTTACTCACTTCCAAAGTATGAAAACTGGTCAGCCCAACTTCTAAATTGAAGCTGATGATTGGTAGATTTCCTTGTTTAGGAAATTCTGGCTCAGCGTTGACAGTGACTAGGCTATTGTTGACAATGTATTTAAGTTGTTGATGTAGTGTAGAAGGAACGGCTCCAGCCATGTGGATCCATGGTCCCCCCAATAGCAAGTTGTATCCTGAATCTATCTTGAGGATGTGAAAGGATACATTGAATGTATTTGGACCAATCTTAATTGGCAGCTCAATCTCTCCGACAGAATTTTGTCGGGATCCATCAAACGCTTTGATAACCGTATAGCTGCTTCGGATCCGTTTGAGATTAACGTTCATATTCATCAAGGTGGCATACGAACAGATATTCAGAGACAAACCTCCATCTATCAAAACTCCAGCTAACATATACCCGGAGGATAAAATTGCAATGTGCAATGGTTTGCAATTACCGGTCCCTTCGGAAGGTATGTCGTCATCAGTGAAGGATATCACATTGTTGTTAAAAATGTGATCAACCAAATGTTGAAATTTTTCCACATCCACTAATTTCGGCAAGTAAGCTTCTTCCAAAACCTTTAATAAGATCTTCCTGTGATCCTCGGAAGAGAAAACCAAGTCCAGTATTGAGATTTGATGTGGAGCTTCTCTTAAGCTTAGAACCACCTTGGCTTCATTATAGCCCATAGTGCGGAGGAATTTCTCAATTTTCTCCATCGGAATGTTCCCCTTTGCTTTTATGGCGGGTTTCATCACCCTATGAGAAAGATATAGTGGATTTTCCTTCAACACTGTAGCAGTAGTATGAGACATGGATCCTTCAGCTTCTCAATAATTCCATGGGACTTTGTGTATGTTGACAACAGGATATTGTGGTCTGAAGGGTAAAGAAATTGGCTCTGGTGCAGCCACTTTCAAAGGATTGTCAGCTCCTTTGAGTTGAATTGCTTGTATAGGAAATGGTTTGATAGTCTCATCAGCCTCAGCGGATATAACTACTACTGATCCGTTCCATTTGGTAGGACAGTTATTCCCACTCTCGAGTAACACAGTGTCATCATCTGCCAGTTTCAGGACACCGCTATCAATTAGATTCTGAATGAGGTGGCGGAGTGCCCAACATTCTTCGGTGCTGTGACCGCGAGAATGTGAATGATATTGACATACTCCATCAAAGTTGAACCATCTTGAACGGGGATTGATTGGAAGTAAAAGGGAGGTAATTCTTCCTTCGTTGATTAGCATCTAAAATATCTCCTCCATAGGTTGGCCCAGGTATGTAAATTCCCTTTGATTGGCAAAATCCCGACGGGCTTTAGCATTTGCTCTCTGTGCAACCTTATCCTCCATAGCTTCACTTTCTAAAGGTGATGGTTGAACATTCATAACAAAAGGAAGGAGATAGGCATCCTCCTAGCTAATTAATTGGCGTGTGACTTGATGCTAATAAGTCACCAGTACTCCCAATTGTTCAATTTGCTTACAAAGAGCTTTCATCTTTCGTTCCATAGAAAATTGAAACTTTACGTAATCCCATCTATCAACACCATCTTTGATGGTCTGGGATGAGTCACCATTAAAATTGGAACTCTGTCCAGCGCTCCAACTAATCATGTTGACCTCTTCTTCTTTGTTTTGAGGAAGAGGGTTGTCTTGCACATGAGGTTGATCTAGTTTGGTAACCACGATCTCACCATTGTCTATCAAATCTTGGATCTTGTATTTTAAGGCCCAACAATCTTGAGTATCATGTCTAGGTGCCCCGACATGATAAGCACACTTCTGAGTAGCATTGAAACCCCTCCCATTAGGGTTGGCTGGTGGAAGAAGATGTGTGATTTTCTTCTGAGTAGTCAGAAGAGCAAGAATATTCTCGAGTGAGTCCCCTAAGGGTGTGAACGTTCGAGGGCATTTTACATCTCCACCTTTAGGCAATGGAGGATTTGAAGACTGTTCTTGAAAAGGGGAATAGTTTCCCCTCTATATAGGCATGCTCTGACTGCCTTTCTGACCTTGTAGTATCAAGGAAACATCCTTCTCTTTCTTTTTATGGACCATCCGGGGGTTTTTTCCATAAGATCCGAATTGGATGTGCTCAGCAACTGCTTTAAGAGCGGCTAGGTCTTGAATCTTTCCTGATTTCAATCCCATCTTTGCCATCTCTCTATGTTTGATCATTTCAGAAAATGGTTTGCCAATACCAGCTAAAACTCTTTCATAGAAAGGAGCTTCTTGTATGTCTATAAAAGTCATAACCATTTTTGACTCTGTCATGGAAGGAATAACTTGAGCAGCATGGTGCCTCCACCTTTGAGTGTACTCTCTGAAAGACTCATTAGTCTGTTTCTTGACCTTAGTAATCTGGTACCAGTCAGGAGCCATTTGAGATTGAAAACTGTATTAAGTGAGGAAAGCGTTAGCTAGCTCTTCCCAACTATGGATCTTTGAGTTGTCTAATATGGTATACCATAAATGGGCTTCTCCAGTCATACTCTTCTAGAATAGCTGCATTCTGAGCTTCTCGTTTTCCGCATAAGATCCAAGTTCTCCAATGAACACCTTCAAATGTGTGTAAGGTGATAAGTGGGTTTTACACCTACTTATTGAATATAAATTCATGCGAACTGTGCCCATCTCAAGTATATTTTAATGTGTTTTTAGTTGCATTTCACGTTATTTTGCATTGCATGTATTGAGAACTGTTTTGGTGTAAAAGTGCAGGAAATGGCTTAAGTTGGTGGTGTTAGATGGCATAAGCTAATGGAGGCATGGCGTGAGGATCAAGTGGAGCGAGGAGACTAAGCATGGATGGACAAAGGAATGAGCAACAGAGCAAATAAGTAGCGGAATGACAACAATGCGAGAACCGAATCGAAGCGAGGAAAGTCGAGAGATGCGAGGCTGCGAAGCGTAGCAAGCGTCGCGTGGTAGATTAGGCTTGAGGACACGTGCCGCCATGCAAGCACTTTCAATTTGGGACGGATATTGCACACTGCTAAGTCAAATAGCGCCATAGAGATGAGGAAGTGAAGGAAGAGGCGGCGACCCATGTATGAAGAATCTTCTTCTTGCTTGAAATTTAATTTAATTTAATTTTTAATTTTAAAGGTTGTAATTAATTAAAAAAACTATTCTGACTGGTGTCAGACGTATCTTTTATCACTTTTGACGTATTTTCATATCGTAACTAGGGTTTACACTCTAGGAGAGATTCCAACGTAGAACAAAGCCAAAACCCCATCTTTTCTAATTCTTCATGGGATTTTCTTTCATTGTGGAAGACGATTGTTTTGTTGCTGGATTTTAATTTGGATTTGAGTGTTACTAGTGGATTTTAATCAGCAATTGGGTTTGATCGTTTCTATCCTTCATCTTTCAATTGTTTGCTTATTAGCCATATTTAGCTTTGATCCCATAATGGCTTTTGGTTCAGTCATGAACTAAACTCCATTATAGGATTCTAACGGATTTTAATATGTAGTTTGGTTGCGTGCTTGATTGCTGGACTGTGTTGCTTATCAATAGCAATTTCTATCATGGTTGTTTTGCATGTATGAATGACTGATCACCATTCGTTTCAGTACTTGTATGGAATTGACAATGAACATGCGAGTATGGATTGTAATATGATAGCATACGTATATGGGACTGTTTTGCATGGCTTGTGTATTTCGTGAATTAGATAGACATATACTAATTCACCGTATGAGTTAATATAAGGGCTTGTGCTTAAATTCAATATAGTTGCAATTTCACATAGACATATAGTGATTTTGGTTATATTGATGATTACATGGTGTCTATCGCATGTGGATGTTGTGTAAGTAGGGCATAGTACATTAAAAAATGGCTATGTCTATATTAGTGCTCTTAGCTACTTTCCCGTGATAGGTGAACGTTCTTACATGACGGTGGTAATTAGATGAAGTATTAAATGAAGTTAGGATCCTATTATTTCCAGATTTAATTTATCACATTTTTATTCTCATTTTAGTTATTATTTGCATTTAGAATAATTCACAATTTTACACATTAGTTTAAGCATATAAAAGTAGTGATTTATTTGATGAATAATAGTTTAAATTAAACAACTTTCTTTGTGGGACGATACTCTACTTACTCTGTATTACTTGTTGACACATGTATGATTGCATGAGTTAGAGCTCTTTTGTTAGTACTGCAAAAGAGGCAACAAGTTTTTGGCACCGTTGCTGGCGAAAGGCGTTTAAATTTAAATAATTATCATCAATTTTAAGCTATATTGTATGACTTAGACAATTCTGATCGTTTCTCATTTCTATTTTTGTTTTTGTTTTTGGTCTCAGGTACTTGTAGATTTTTATGCACACGCGATCATCCAACTCAGAATTAACACTAGCTCAGGATAACATTAACGGAAGAGGTTGGAAAGCAAGTGTGCGGAGAAATTTGCAAGCTCAGTTAGAAAGTACTAAAGCTAGTATGGCAGAAGACCAGAGAATTGAGCAAAGAGAGGAGCACCAGGCTTTAAGGGACTATTCCATGCCAAATATTAATGGACTACAGTCTAGCATTGTAAAATCCTAAATTTTACGAATAAAGATTTAAATTTCTTGAATTTATTTTTTTTGAATATTATGGTGTGGATTTAATATAATGTTATAGTTGAGGGTAATATTTATAAATTTTGCAAAGTATGCAAGTTGTTATATTATATTCGATTGGTCGGGGAATATTCTTTGTGTGGGGAATATTAAATGCGGCGACACAATCATTGGTGGACTCCACAACAGAATTATTGTCGGATTGAGAAAACGACAAAAATATTTTTATGAAAATAACGACGAAAGTTTTACCGTTAATACTGTTGAACTACTCGGTAGTAAAAGTATAACAATACGCGTGGTTGCATAGTAGCACACGGTATTGATTATTGATGCTTATGTAAGAAGTCACTCGGTTTTGTTCAATTATTACTCTGATGAGTTCGCCGCATAGTATCTCACGTTATTTGATTCAATTATTGTTGATTGTTATATATATATATATATATATATATATATATATATATATATATATATATATATAAGTTTTGTTTTATTAGTATTATTAATGTAATAAAACAATTTTTTTTTTATAAAATGAATACTTTTATAAAGTTATACATTTTATTAGACAATAATT
This sequence comes from Panax ginseng, assembly GCA_020205605.1. Classification (NCBI taxonomy): domain Eukaryota; kingdom Viridiplantae; phylum Streptophyta; class Magnoliopsida; order Apiales; family Araliaceae; genus Panax; species Panax ginseng. The sequence goes on along the minus strand of CM035130.1, from coordinate 87,121,421 downwards.
AGAATATATTATATTTTATTATGCATAGTCTTTGTATAGTAAAATATTTTTAAAAGATTCATTTTATTAGATTATAAATAGAATATATTATATCTTATTTAAAAGATTTTGCTTTAAATATAGATCGTCCGATTAAAAGTAAATCAATCTGGACCGTTTCATGGATTGGTTCTTATTCATTCCATTCTTCTATAAATAGAAGCTCATTCCTTCATTATTTCTTACGAATTCTTTGAAACTCTAGAGAGAGAAACTATAGAGAGAAAGAAGAAAAGTATACGCTCTATTCATTACTCTCGATATCAAGTTTCTTTTTACGGTAAGGGGTATTATTCTTTTGTATTCATGAAGAGAACTTCATTATTCCATCTTTATTATTACATTGGAATAACTTTGTATCTGCATGATTTACCCTATACTTGGTGAAATTCTTACGCTTTATTCCATTCTTTATTATTCTATTGGAATATCACGTCTATGCATTTTATTTGGACTCGTTAAAATCTTTATTATTACATTTGGAATATCACGTCACATGCATGCGTTTTCTGGCGGACCGAGTTAAATTTTTTATTATTCTATTGGAATAACTTTGAATACATCTGAAGTACCACATGCATGGTGATTTACATTGTTATTCCATTCTTTATTATTCCGTTGGAATATCACGCCGCGTATTACGCTTTGACACGGTTCCGTTATTTATTATTACATTGGAATAACTTTTATGCATCTGAAGTACCACATGCATGGTGATTTCTTTTGTTATTCCATTCTTTATTATACTCGATTGATTAAAGTTTTGACTTCTATACTCCATGAAATTAGTGGAATATCCTTGATATTTGCGCTTCATCCGATATCTTTTTATGGAAATATTCTTACGAGCATTCTTGAATTTTACTCTACAAAGAAGTATCATGTTGACAATTTGGACGTTATTAGTTCTGAATAATTTAATTCTTGAACTTGTTTTATTGAATTTCTATATTTTTGTCATCATCCTCATGTTTATATTTTGTTGAAAGTCATCGTGGCTTTTGTAGTGCATAGATGGACTTGGTAAGCTTATGACCGAGGATTATTCCAGTATAATCATGACCGTAATGTTACAAATGATGTGGAAAAAGTCCTCATTGGCCGTGTAGTGCATTGATGGACGAGTTTTTGGTATGATTATGGCTATGGATTCTCTTTTGGCGAGGAGCAAAGATGAATTGTTTTATGGCATGATCGGGGACTGTTGATGAAAATACGATTATCTTTGTCCGTAGTGCATGGATAATTCGTGGTCATGATCTTAAATAATATCCTTGGCTTTGTAGTGCGAGGATGATTTGATGATGTGGATTATTTATTGTTTGAGTCTCAAATGATAAAAATGATGAAAACTTTTTAAATCATAAAAGATAGTAGATTTTATTCTCTACTTGACTCTTTTAATGGATTGCTTGTTCATTATGATTAAACTTGATGTCTATTATATTTTATCGGTTTAACATTGTTGAAGACTAATGATAATTTATTACGCATTATCTTAGTCATAATATTTCTTCTTGGGCTAGTTGAGCTCACCCTTTCTTTCACTATTCTCTGAGGGAAATGAGAACGTAATTTGGGACAAGTCGGGGAGCCATTGGATGGTCGGATGATAGCATTAGTAGTCCCTCACTATTACATTAAATAGTGTGACAATAAATGTAATGAGGACTTATTCTGAGAGTGGATATTGTCTAGAAGACAATATTTGTATTAAAACTCACAACTCTCTTGTTGTATATTAAATATTGTATTTGTATTTTGTACCATGTATCTGGCGACTCAAGATGGGTGATGTATACCTATTTTTGGGGGTGACACAGTTGGTATCAAAGCTTAGGGATATGATCCATGGCTGAGATGTGAGACAAGAACTAGGAGGGGAGAGACGGGGAATTCCTTCGCTAGTATGACCTACCTAAGTTTATTTGGTTTTTAATTGGTCGGTCAGAGTATAGGAATAATATGTGATATGTTAATTAACCCTTGTTTGTGGCTGTATTTGAAAATGGCATCTGAAAATGTTGAGATAAGCAATGGAGCACATGAGACCATTGAGTCACCGTTGATCAATAGCCAGAATAATGTGCATCAGGAAGGCGACAATCATCAGGCAAACAACAACACTGACCAAATGATGAACGATGGAATGTTCAGAGGCTTTATGCAATTCATGCAACAACAGGTAAGAGAGACTCATGTTCAAAATATAGGTGGAAATAATGGCAGCCCACGGTCGGTCGTCGCTAAGCAGTTCAAGGAGCTGGGACCACCGGAGTTTTTGGGAAAGCCAGAACCACTTAAGGCGGAGACGTAGTTAAAATAGATAACCAAGATATTTGATGTCTTGGGATGCTCAGAGGAGCAAAAGGTTCCATTTGCCACCTTTATGTTGCGTGAAGATGCAGATTACTGGTGGAAATCTGTAAAACATACCCAGACTGACGCACTCAAGATGTCTTGGGAGAAGTTCCAAGAGCTGTTCAACGACAAGTACTTTCCCGAAAGTATTCGTCACATGAAGGAGTTGAAGTTCATTAAGCTGGAGCAAAACAATATGACCGTGTCGCAGTACGAGGCTAAGTTTGCCGAGTTGTCTCGGTTTGCATCCCATTTGGTCGATAATGAGGAACGAATGACGCAAATGTTTCTAAGAGGTTTGAAACCCGATATACGTCAATACCTCATTTCTCATAAACTTTGTTTTTATTAGGATGTTGTGAATAGGGCTCGATTATTGGAGTAGCGATAATGAGTCAAGACAACCAAAAGGCAACGACCAACAACACGATAATAATTTATGCGGTGGCAGCGGTCATCGGAATAATGATAACCATCGGGGAAATTATCATGCCATGAATGGTAACCACTTCGGTTGTAATCATGGCCAAGATAATAGAAGTAGAAATTTCAAGAAGAGAAGGTTCAATAATGATGGAAAGACAGCAGCATCAGCACCCATTTCAAAGGAAGAAGAACGACCACCGGTCGTATGTTTCAAATGCGGACAAGAGGGACACATCCATCCAAACTGTACGCAGCAATCCAAAGCGTGTTTTAATTACGGAAGAGAAGGTCACCTAGCTCGATTTTGTCGTATGGTGAAGTTAAGTCCAGCTGGGATGGTGATGCCAAAGGATGTCCCAGATAAGCCAAAGTCGGTAGTTTAAGAGAGAGTGTTTTTGTTTTTTTTTCGTGACGAGGAACCTGAATAAAATTATCATGGGTAAGTTAATCATAAACTCTTGCAAAGTCTATACCGTGTTAGATATAGGTTCTACTCACTCTTTCATTTCACTTAGTTGTGTTCAATGTTTGAATTTAACTCCGGAGAAGTTAGACTTTGATTTATCTGTTGAAACTCAGTTGGGAGAAACCTTTGTTACCTCCATTATTTATAAATCTTGTTTGATTCAAATCGACACTTTCACATTACTTGTCAATCTTATCTCTTTGAAAATACTTGCCTTTGATGTGTTTTTTTTGATCGATTGGTGAACTACTCATCATGCTTTTCGTAAGGTTGTTAGCTTTTATTTTTCTAACCAACCTATTATGCGAATTCAAGCAACCAAGCCACTAAAGTTAATCACTGTTATATCAAACCATAAGTAAAGAGCCCCGGTCCTTTCATTGTTGTGGAATGCACCGAAGCCAGACTTTTCGTAGGGGACGTTGTGAATAACGATGGTAAGTTGATAGGTATCAATGTGACGTGTTATCCAAGTCTTGGATGAGAGTCACAGTTGTGAATGATATTTCTATTGTTAATAAATTTCTTGACGTATTTTTGAAGACTTCTTGGCCTACCCTAGAGCGTGAAATCGAATTTTGTACTGACCCCAGTACAAAACCCCATTTCTAAAACCCTTAAATATTTATTCAACTAAAACGAACATAACATGCGCCAAAGACGTTGACTCGAGCTATTAAAGATTACGATCGTACCATTCAATACCATTATGGGAAAAGCGAACGTGGTAGCTGACGCGTTGAGTAGAAGATCGTATGCGTTTATGAGTGTGAATATACGAACCTACATGAAGATAACGAATATATGAGTAGAATCGACTTTAATCGATAAAGTTAAAGCCGCTCATGCTAAATACTCAGGGCTGATGAATGTGAAAAAGAAGGTTCAAGAGGGCGTTATTCTAGAAGCAAGAATCGATGAAGAGAGGAAATCTCAACCCTCAATTTTATTGACTCATTTGAAATCCTTGATCGAATAGGAATTGTGGCCTATAGACTCGTTTTACCGCCAAGTATGTCGCATGTTCATAACATTTTTCACATATCGATGTTACGTAAATATGTGGACGACCCAAACCACATTATTGATTTAGAACCGGACGAGATAACTGATAATTTAACGTATGAAGATGTACTGTTAAAATCACGGAATGTATTCAACACTCAAAGGTTATACCTCAAGAGTTAGAATCGGATGAAGTGTGCTCATCATTCGACATCTCGGAATCGTCACGTAAATTTCGAGAGGAAATTTCATAAGGAGGGAGATTGTAATATCCCAAATTTTCTGAATAAAGATTTAAATTTCTCAATTTTTTTTGAATATTATGGTGTGGATTTAATATAATGTTATAGTTGTGGGTAATATTTATAAATTTTGAAAAAGTATGCAAGTTGTTATATTATATTCGATTGGTCAAGGAATATTCTTTTGTTCGGGGAATATTAAATACGATGGCACAATCATTGGTGGACCCTACGGCGAATTATTATCGGATTGAAAAGCGACAAAAATATTTTATGAAAATAACGGCGGAAGTTTTACCGTTAATCTTGTTGAACTACTCGGTAGTAAAAATACGATGTCGCGTGTGGTTGCATAGTAGCACTACGGTATTGATTATTGATGCTTATGTGAGAAGTCACTCGGTTTTTGTTCAATTATTACTACGATGAAGTTGCTACATAGTATTTCACGTTATTTGATTTAATTATTGTTGATTGTTATATATATATATATATATATATATATATATAAGTTTTGTTTTATTAGTATTATTAATGTAATAAAAGCAGAAAAACTTTTATATAAAGCAGAATACTTTTATAAAGTTATTCGTTTTATTAGGCTACTAGTAAAATCTTTTTATATAAAGCAGAATACTTTTATAAAGTTATCAAATTTATTAGACAATAATTATAATATATTATATTTTATTATGCATAGTGTTTTGTATAATTTTTGTATAGTGTTTGCATAGTAAAATCTTTTAAAAGTAATTCATTTTATTAGATTATAAATAGAATATATTATATCTTATTTAAAAGATTTTGCTTTAAATATGTAATCAATCAATTAAAGTAAATCAATGCAGACCGTTCATGGATTGGTTACTTATTCATTCCATTCTTCTATAAATAGAAGCTCATTCCTTCATTATTTCTTATGAATTCACTTTGAAACTCTAGAGAGAGAAACTATAGAGAGAAAGAAGAAAAGTATTCTACGCTACTTCACTACTTCTAGATATCAAGTTTTTTTTACGGTAAGGGTATTATTTCTTTTGTATTCTGAAGAGAACTTACATTATTCCATCTTTATTATTACATTGGAATACCTGTGTGTCTGTGATTCTACCCTATACTTGGTGAAATTCTTACATTATTCCATTCTTTATTATTACATTTGGAATATCACATACATGCGTTTCTGTGGGACACTGGATTAAATCTTTATTATTCTATTGGAATATCACATACATGCGCTTTTTATGCCGGACTGGTTTCGATTATTTATTATTACATTGGAATAACTAACACATACATCAAATCCGCATGCATGGTGATTTACATTGTTATTCCATTCTTTATTATTACATTTGGAACATCCGCATCGGTGCAATTCGCTTTGACACGGTTCTCGTTATTTATTATTACATTGGAATAACTCACATCATGCAATAAGTATGCATGCATGGTGATTTGTTGTTATTCCATTCTTTATTATTACTGTTGGAATATCACCGCCGGTGCGTATTACGCCGACATTCGGTTCCGTTATTTATTATTACATTGGAATAACTTTGTCTACGTCTGATACCGCATGCATGGTGATTTCTTTTGTTATTCCATTCTTTATTATACTCGGTTGATTAAAATTTTGACTTCTATACTCCATGAAATTAGTGGAATATCCTTGATATTTTGCGCTTCATCGGTATCTTTTATGGAAATATTCTTACGAGCATTCTTGAATTTTACTCTACAAAGAAGTATCATGTTGACAATTTGGACGTTATTAGTTCCTGAATAATTTAATTCTTGAACTTGTTTTATTGAATTCTTATATCATTGTCATCATCCTCATGTTTATATTTTATTGAAAGTCATTTGTGGCCTGTAGTGCATAAATGGACTTGGTATGATTATGACCAGGGATTATTCGGTATAATCATGACCATAATGTTACAAATGATGTGGAAAAAGTCCTCATTTGCCCGTAGTGCATTGATGGACAATTTTTGGTATGATTATGGCTATGGATTCTCTTCGACCAAGGGAGAAAAGATGAATTGTTTTATGGCATGATCAGGACCGTTGATGAAAACACGATTATCTTTGGCCCGTAGTGCATGCAAAATTCATGGTCGTGATACTAAATAATATCCTTGGCCTGTAGTGCAGGGATGATTTGATGATGTTGATTATTTATTAAGCTGAGTCTCAGCTATAAAAGTAATGAAAAACTTTTTAAATCATAAAAGATAGTAGATTTTATTCTCTACTTGATCGCTTTTAATGGATTGCTTTGTTCATTGTAGTTAAACTTGATGTCTATTGTATTTTATCAATTTAACATTGGTGAAGACTAATGATAATTTATTCTGCATTATCTTAGTCATAATATTTCTTACTGGGCTAGTTGAGCTCACCCTTTCTTTCACTGTTCTCTTCAAGAAATGAAAACGTAGCTGGGACGAGTCGGGGAACGGATTGACAGTCCAAACGATAGCATTAGTAGTCCTCACTATTCTGTTAAATAGTGTGACAATAAATGTAATGAGGACTTATTCTGAGAGTGGATATTGTTTAGAAGACAATATTTGTATTAAAACTCATAGCTCTCTTATTGTATATTAAAGATTGTATTTGTATTTTGTACCATGTATCTGGTGACTCAAGATGGGTGATGTATACCTATATTTGGGGGAGTCACAAGCATAGTCAGACCGGCGATAGCAGCCAATACTTTTGAGATTAAACCGTGAACTATTCAGATGGTGCAGAATTCGGTACAGTTTGGGGGTGCTGCTACGGATGATCCAAATGAACACCTGTTGAGTTTTATCGAGATTTGTGATACATTCAGATACAACGGTGTGACGGAGGATCCTATCAGACTTAGGCTATTTCCATTCTCATTGAGGGACAAGGCGCGAAGTTGGCTGCATTCTTTGCCGTCAGGATGAATCACTACGTGGGAGGACTTAGCACATAAATTCTTAGCCAAGTTTTTCCCAATGGCTAAGACTGCAAAGATGAGGACGGCTATCTCTCAGTTTGAGAAACAACAGGGCGTGTCCTTATATGAAGCATGGGAGAGATATAAAGAGACCTTGGTCATGCCAGATTGGAAGGTGATCAACTCATTTTACAATAGATTGGGATGGCAGTCGAGACCTATTGTGGATGCAGCTGCAGGAGGGGCATTATGGGCAAAGAGCTATTACGAGGCTTATACACTTATCGAAACTATGGCTGCAAATGATTACCAGAATCCTACATCTCGGATGCCACAGCCCAAGGTTGCAGGTGTGTTGGAGGTAGATGCTATTACTCGATTTAGCAAGACACGGATGGCGTGATGGCAAAGAAAATAGATACACTGGCAGAGAGCAAAGTGAAAATAGTTGCCTTCGTATGTGAGATTTGTGTGGGGTCACACTCAACAGATCAGTGTGCTATCAGCTCGGAGTCGGTCCAGTATGTGAGCAATTACAGGAAAGACCAAGGTCATTTTCAGAACACATACCAGCCCAATAACCGAAATCATCTAAACTTCAGTTGGTCAAATAACCAAGGGAATCAATGAAAATCGGTTTATTAAATCAACAATTTGATCCTGACCATCTCGATTGAGTTTACACCTAAACCACCATTCCCGCCGGGATTTTCTCAACAACAACAACATCACACTCCAGCTGCACCTCAGCAAGAAAAGAAATCGGAAGTGGTGGAGATGATGTTGAAATACATCTTAAACACGGAAGTTATGATCAAGAGCCAAACAGTGGCTATTAAGAATTTGGAGACTCAAATGGGGAAAATGGCGAGCATGCTTAACAATAGGCCCCAAGGTTCTTTTCCAAGTAATACAGAGACAAATCCAAGAAGAGACGGGAAGGAGAAGTGTCAAGCGATCACATTAAGATCTGGAAAAGATCTTGCAGTCTTTTATAAGTCGCATTACGCTGTGATTACATCGAGGATCTTGCCTTGACCCGGCATGAAAGGTGAGCCGGTGTTGAAGAGAAAGAAAAGATGGAAAATTCTAAGGTACAACATGAAGAGAAAGATAAAGCAGTGTCAGTTGAGAAGCCTATGAGTTCAGTACCACCAGTTCACCCTCGAGTTCCGTATCCGCAAAGATTAAATAAGTAGAGGGAAGATAAGCAATTCAGCAAATTTTTGGTGGTCTTTAAAAAGCTGCAAATTAATATATCGTTCGCCGAGGCATTGGAACAAATGCCAAGCTATGCAAAGTTCATGAAGGGTATATTGTCAAGGAAAAGGAGATTAGATGAGTTTGAAACAGTAGCCTTGTGAGGAGGAATGCGGTCTGATGCTTGTTGAAATTACCTCCAAAGCTGAAGGATCCGGGAAGCTTCACAATTCCGTGCACAATCGGGAAAATGAACTTCAGTAAGTGTTTATGCAATCTTGGGGAAAGCATAAATTTGATGCCCTTGTCAGTATTCAATCAGTTGGGATTGTCGGTACCAAGGCCGATAAACATTTCATTACAGCTAGCTGACAGATCCATCACGTATCCACGGGGAATTTTTGAAGATGTGTTGGTAAAGGTGGGCAAGTTTATCTTCCCGCCTGACTTCATCATCTTGGATTATGAGGAAGACAAAAGTATACCAATCATAATGGGGAGACCATTCTTAGCTACAGACAGGACTTTGATAGATGTGCAGAAAGGGGAACTCACGATGCGTGTACATGATCAGGAAGTTATCTTTAATGTCTTCAAGGCAATGAAGTCCCCAACATATGCCGAAGAATGTTTCTGGGTTGATTTGGTGGATCGGGTCTTACATGATGAGGTACAGAATCTGGTGAACCATAAACCATGGACAAATGTAATTTGCTGAAAATTCAGATTTGGAGGATGAGGAATTCGATGAACTTATGCAATATCTGGACACTACTCCACAATTCAGAAAATTCAGGACACCTGTCGAGCCATTGACAAAAGCTAGAGAATCTTAAGTAAAATTAAAGCCATCTCTTAAGTCACCTCCAGGGCTTAAATTAAAACCACTTCTAGAACATCTCAGGTACACATTTTTAAGTAAAGATTCAAAGCTACCTGTGATTATTTCTTCTGTACTAACATCTTTTCAGGAAGAGAAATTGCTACGAGTGCTTAGAGAAATTTTTGCATGCATAAAATCTTGCTTAAAGATGCTATTAAGCCGTCGGTTGAACAACAAAGAAGACTTAATCCGATAATGAAAGAAGTTGTCAAGAAAGAGGTATTAAAATGGCTGGATGCAGGCATAATTTATCCGATCTCAGACAGCTCATGGGTGAGCCCGGTGCGATGTGTCTTAGAAGAAGAAGGGTGGTATGGCGATCGTGACTAATGAGAATAACGAGTTGATTCCAACAAAACGATTCTGGGGTGGAGAGTGCATGGACTACATGAGCTTAACAAAGCTATAAGGAAGTATCATTTTCCACTCCCATTCATTGATCAGATTTTGGACAGATTAGCGGGTCATGAGTATTATTGCCTTCTAGATGGGTATTCAGGCTACAATCAGATTATGATAGCTCCAAAAGACCAGGAAAAGACTACCTTCACATGTCCATACGACACTTTTTCTTTTAGAAGGATGTCTTTCGGATTATGCAATGCTCCAACCACCTTTCAGAGATACATGATGGCTATATTTTCAGACATGGTGGGGCAGCACGTGGAGGTATTTATGGATGACTTCTTGGTCTTTGGGGACTCGTTTGATTTATGCCTTGAGAATCTGGTTATGGTTTTGAAGAGATGTGTTGAGACGAACATAGTGCTGAACTGGGAAAAATGACATTTCATGGTGCAAGAAGGAATCATATTGGGACACAAGGTTTCGAAGAAGGGACTTGACGTGGATAGAGCAAAGCTGGCACGATTGAGAACTTGCCACCACCTACTTCAGTAAAAGGTGTTCGCAGTTTTTTGGGACATGCAGGATTCTACCACAGATTTATCAAGGATTTCTCCAAGATAAATAAACCACTATGCAGTCTATTGGAGAAGGATATACAGTTTAATTTTGATGATGCCTGCATGTCGGCATTTGAGCACTTAAAGAGGAAACTAACTTCAACACCAATGATTACCGCACCAGATTGGGAATTGCCATTTGAGTTGATGTGTGATGCCAGCGATTATGTTGTAGGGGCTTTTTTGGGGCAGAGGAAAGAGAAGATTTTTTATGTGATATATTATGCCAGCAAGACCCTTATAGATGTACAGTTGAATTACACCACCCCAGAGAAAGAGTTATTGGCAGTGGTGTACCCCTTTGATAAATTTTGAGCATATCTAATTGGCACAAAGGTGATATTGTATATGGATCACGCGGTAATTTGATATTTAATGGCAAAAAAGGATGCAAAATCCCGTTTGATCAGTTGGATTTTGTTACTGCAGGAATTTGATTTGGAGATCAAGGACAGAAAGGGCATCGAAAACCAAGTGGCGGACCACTTATCGCGACTAGAGAATCCAAAAAAGAAGTCAGACGATAACGTTATGATAAATGAGACCTTTCTAGATGAGCAGTTGTTTGTGGTGAAAGGGGAAGTGCCATGGTTTGCAGATTACGCGAATTATTTGGTGAGTAAGATGGTACCTTCTGAGTTAGTGGGTTATAAAAAGAAGAAATTCCTGCATGATGTTAAATGGTATATATGGGATGAGCCTTACTTTTTTAAACAGTGTTCTGATCAAATGATAAGAAGGTGTATTCCGTATAGCGAGACCGAGGGGATTTTGCAGGATTATCATGCTTCGGTGTATGGAGCTCACTATGGGGGAGAAAGAACAGCGGCTAGAGTATTACAAACAGGATTTTATTGGCCAACAATTTTCAAGGATGCACACAGTTTTGTCCAGCAATGTGATAGATATCAGCGAGTGGGAAACATCTCGAAATGAAATGAAATGCCCCTGAACACGATCCTCGAAGTAGAAATTTTGATGTGTGGGGGATTGATTTCATGGGACCATTTGTTTCTTCCTGTGAAAATCTCTACATCTTGCTCGCAGTGGATTATGTCTCGAAATGGGTAGAAGTGGCAGCTCTTCCGACAAATGATTCCAAGGTTATCCTAAGGTTTTTACACAGAAATATCTTCACAAGATTTGGGACTCCAAGGGCTATCATCAGTGACGATGGTAGTCATTTCTGCAACATGCAGTTTACAACCATGTTGGCTAAGTATGGGGTGAACCATCGCATTGCTACAGCTTATCACCCACAAACAAATGGTCAAGCTGAAGTGTCGAATCGAGAAGTCAAGAGAATCCTTGAAAAAGTTATGAATCCCACAAGGAAGGATTGTTCGTTAAAGTTGAATGATGCAGTATAGGCTTATAGGACTGCATACAAGACTCCGTTGGGTATGTCACCTTTTCAGATCGTGTATGGAAAAGCCTGTCACCTTCCTATGGAGCTAGAGAATAAGGCATATTGGGCAATTCGTAAGCTCAATTTTGATTTGAATGCTGCAGGGGAGAAATGCCTACTCCAACTCAATGAGTTGGATGAATTCAGATTATAAGAATATGAGAATTTGAAGCTGTATAAGGAGAAGGTGAAGAAATGGCATGACCAAAAGATCATAGAGAGAGCCTTTGAACCGGGACAAAGGGTTTTGCTTTATAACTCCAGACTTAAACTTTTTCCTGGGAAGCTGAAATCGAGATGGTCAGGGCCATTTATAGTGAAGACTATTTTTTCGTATAGTGCAATTGAAGTATTTGATAAGTTGCCAGACAAGCCTTTTAAGGTGAATGGACAGCGCTTGAAGCATTACTTTGGTGGTGAGGTAGACAGACAGAAAGTCACCTCAATTCTTTCTTCACCATGAGAATCAGAGACAGTCAAGCTAATTGACTATAACTTAGCGCTTGATGGGAGGCAACCCATTATTTCTATCTCTATTTTCTTTTTAATCATTCAGTTAGGTTGATTTGGTTAGCTCATTTTTATTTCATTTGTGATAATTTATCTGTGTTGCATGATTGAGTGTGTAACAGAATTTGCATTGAGAATGTTGAAAGCGGTTAGAGTTTATTTGGTTATTAATTCATGCCTTAACAATGTGCATTAATGTCTATGTAGGTATTAGCAATTGAAGGCATCACTGATATGCAGATTGGAGTTGAACATTAGCAGTGTAGATACTTGAGGATCGCTTGACGCGTAATGACTACTGACCCAAGACTACGTGCACCGTGGCTACTACATCTCGGATCAAGAATGCCACTTTCATGGCGCGCTGAAAACCATTACAAAATTTGTGCTTGGCCGCCATGCGACTTATCGAACATGAAAATTTTTAAAGTTAAAAACCAAGTCGTGTCTTATTTGGTTTCTCACTTGACATAACTGAAGCAAATCATTCAATTCTCCATAGTTGCTTACGACTCCTCGACTCTCATCGTAAAACTCATACTCACGATTCTCTCTACATTCCAAGTTCAGACCTACACTCTCATCCACGGGTATAAATTTAAGGTTACTGCCTGGGTTGTGTAGCAACGAGTTTGGGGGTACTGTTATCAGTCGCTCTTATTCCTTATCCAACAACTAATCTGCATTCTCTCTATCATCTTCACATGGGTCCAAAAAGAGCACGCTCAATCTCTATCTCTTCATCATCAGCATCTTCCTCCAGTAACCAAGAAGAGGATGTCGTGGATCACAGAAAATTTATCAGTCTGGAGGCCCAGCAGGAATATTATCGAATTGTGGCCAAATCTTTTATGAAGGAACGAGGATTTAAACCTGATAAGAAAGATGACCAACTATGATATATGATACGAGAAAGAGGTTGGGTTGGCTTGACTACAACTCCTATGCCTATTCCTATGGGGGTTATTCGAGAGTTCTACGCGAATGCTAAGAAAATGAAAGGAGGGATAACACTGGTTCGAGGAGTGCAAGTGGATTTTTGCCCTCCAGTGATTAGAGCAGTTTTCAGAATCAATGATGCACCACCGATCGGGTTTGTTAATTGGGTAGAAGGTGCGCATTTAGAAACAGATTTGGCAGTAGTGATTGCCGAATTGTGCATTCCGGGTACCAAATCGAATTATAAGGCAGGGACGACTGAGCCAAAATCTTTTCCGACGTCCGCCTTGAATCGGTATACCAAAGTGTGGAACCTGTTTATCTGTGCCAAGTTAGTTTCGTCCGCTCACCAACATGAAATAACCGCTGAACGGGCTATCATCTTATGGGGCATCATCAAAGGCAAATACATTGACGTAGGCCACCTGATTCATCAAAACATGCTACGTTATTTGCGGGGGAGCACTACTGGCAGTATTCCACATGCATCTATGGCAGCCATGCTTTGTACCCAACAAGGAGTCCCGTGGAATAACGAGCAGCTACAGAACCCAAGCCACGACATCACTCATGCAACTATTTCCAAGTTCAAGGATTGGACAGGTGGTGAACCGCATCTGAAAGGATTAGGTTTTATCATCCAGCCCACTTTCCCAGAGCCATCACAGCAGCCCTCTCCGACAGATGAGGCAGGCCCGTCCATGCAAGCACCCACTGCCCATGGTGATCGCTGGCTCCGAAGGTTGGAGCAAAATGTCGATGCCATGTACAATAATTTTGGAGCGTTTGCGATGGGACTCACGAGGGCCTTGGCCGAGGCCTTTGCACAGCAAGGAACGATGCTAGAGTGGCCTCAATTTGGGACAGCAGTGCCATATCCACCACCAAATTCACCACCCGAGGAGGGTGGTGCCACTGATCATTAGGGGAGTTTTCTTTTCCCTTTACCTTCATTCAATGGGGCATTGAATATTATAAGTTTTGGGGTATTGGGGTAGTAGGATAGTTGCATGTAGTTGTTGCATGAATAGTTTAAAATTTTGCATGTTTATTTGTCATGTTGCATGTTTAGTTTATTTGTTTGTGTTAGAATTTTTTTTTTATTTTAGTTAGTTTGCATGTCTCGCAAAGTTCTCGCTTTATAGAAATTGTGTCTAGCCGATGATGATAGTGAATTATGAAGGATTTTTGAGTATTTTGGATAACATGAACTGAGTTATAATGTTTTATAAGATGAATTCATGTTGCTATTTAAATGCTTTCGGTTTGCATGAATGTGTTCACAATCACTTGTAGGCATAAGAAGTAGGTGTTGCATTGCTTGATAGAAAATGTAGTTTTAAAAAGAGAAATGTGTGGATAATATACTTAGACTGTATAAAACATTAATTTCCAGACTTTGGGAAAACATGGGTATGCTTTGTATATATATAAAAAATCAAATAGCAATAACGTGGCTAGTCTTATTTTGGGGCCCTGGCTACTTGAGTAAGTACGCTCGAGGGGATTGTCTCTACACCTAGTGCCCTAAGGTCTTTCATGGTCTGGGAGTCGTTGGTTGAAAGCTCGCTAAGGGGTAGCAGTGTTTCCTAATGGAATAAGGCATTGCACAATCATGTGAAAAAAAAAGAAGAAGAAAAAGAAAATGAAAAGAAATATAGCAATAAACACCGCGGGAAAGAGCAAAAATTACCCTCGTGAGTAGTAATAAAGCAGTTAAACCCATTGTAGAACCTCAGTTTGTCTTGATATGTTGAAACAGTCTTCGTTGCATAAGTATACATGAGTCTTGAGTTAGACTATAATTTTCTGTTTTGAGCAGTTTAGCATATGTATTCTTTGCTTAAATCAACTTTTGGTGAACACAACACACACACACACATCATCTCTATAGCATTTATGAAATATCTGAGTGTATGATATTATGCCTATAGTTTGGTTTGAATTTATATTCTTAAATCTGGATAATTTACTGAGGCATTTTGGACTGAAATTCTGTTAGAGTTGGAACAATGTGAGACAATTTTGCACATTAATTTAGTTGCATAGTAGTGCTTTTGCATTTTCATTGTTATTTAGCATGCATTGCTTGAGGGCAAGCAGTAGTTCAAGTTTGGGGGTATTTGATAAGTGGGTTTTACACCTACTTATTGAATATAAATTCATGCGAACTGTGCCCATCTCAAGTATATTTTAATGTGTTTTTAGTTGCATTTCACGTTATTTTGCATTGCATATATTGAGAACTCTTTTGGTGTAAAGGTGCAGGAAATGTCCTAAGTTGGTGGTGTTAGATGGCATAAGCTAATGGAGGCATGGCGTGAGGATCAAGTGGAGCAAGGGGACTAAGCATGGATGGACAAATGAATGAGCAACAGAGCAAATCAGTAGCAGCAGCAACAATGCAGAACCAGAATCAGAAGTAGCAAAGTCAGAGTGCAGAATGTAGAAGCCGCATGGTAGATTAGGCTTGAGGAGGGCCTTGGCGCGCAGCAAGCACTTTCTTTGGATAGATATTTCACACTTTTGCAAAGTCGCGTGCCAGCGAGGATTATGAAGGAAGAAAGGCGTTTGTCGTTGTGATATTCTTCTTCTTGAGCTATTTATTTTAATTTTTAATTTTAAAGGTCGTAATTAATTAAAAAACTATTCAGACTGGTGTCAGACGTATCTTTCATCACTTTTGACGTATTTTCATATCGTAACTAGGGTTTACACTCTGGGAGAGATTCCAACATAGAACAAAGCCAAAACTTCATCTTTTCTAATTCTTCTTGGGATTTTCTTTAATTGTGGAAGACGATTATTTTGTTGCAGGATTTTAATGTGGATTTGAATGTTACTAGTGGATTTTAATCAGCAATTGGGTTTGATCGTTTCTATCCTTCATCTTTCAATTGTTTGCTTATTAGGCATGTTTAGCTTTGATCCCATAATGGCTTTTGGTTCAGTCATGAACTAGACTCCATTATGGGATTCTAACGGATTTTAATATGTAGTTTGGTTGCATGCTTGATTGCTGGACTGTGTTGCTTATCAATAGGAATTTCTATCATGGTTGTTTTGCATGCATGAATGGCTGATCACCATTTGTTTCAGTACTTGTATGGAATTGACAATGAACATGCGAGTATGGATTGTAATCATGATAGCATACGTATATGGGGCTATTTTGCATGGCTTGTGTATTTCGTGAATTAGATAGACATATACTAATTCACCGTATGAGTTAATATAAGGGCTTGTGCTTAAATTCAATATAGTTGTAATTTCACATAGACATATAGTGATTTTGGTTATATTGATGATTACATGGTATTTATCGCATGTGGATGTTGTGTAAGTAGGGCATAGTACATTGAAAAATGGCTATATCTATATTAGTGCTCTTGGCTACTTTCTTGTGATAGGTGAACGTTCTTGCATGATGGTGGTAATTAGATGAAGTATTAAATGAAGTTACAATCCCATTATTTCCAAATTTGATTTATCACATTTTTATTCTCGTTTTAGTTATTATTTGCATTTAGAATAATTCACAATTTTACACATTAGTTTAAGAATATAAATGTAGTGATTTAATTGATGAATAGTAGTTTAAATTAAACAACTTTCTCTGTGGGACGATACTCTACTTACTCTGTATTACTTGTTGACACATGTATGCTTGCATGAGTTAGAGCTCTTTTGTTAGAACTGCAAAAGAGGCAACATAAGGATCCCCTAATCGGTCATACTTTTCAAAGTCAGGGGTTTTGAATTTCTTTGGATAATGAACACCAGGGAATATGTAAAGGCCAGCATATGAAACACTTCCATGTGTTCCAATCCCTTCGAGAGCACGGATAGTTTCTTCCATTTGAAGGACCTTCTTCCTGATATCACCGGTGTTTGGATCTCCTTTGAGATGGGTGTTTTCAGAGTCTTTGTTGGTCGTATCCAACTGAGGTTTTGGATTTGTTTTATCCAAACCTTGTATCCCTCCTTGTGTAGAGGATTCTGTATGTGTAGGCATCTTTGTACCCTGAGTAGACTGATGCAATTCTTTTAGTAGAATAGCCAAATCTTTAATTTGTTTACTTAATCCGTCAAATTCTTCTCAAGAAACGGCATTAGACTGGTTAGAAGAAGACATGATTGGCTGTAGGCTCGTGGCCTTTTTTGATTTTGAGCGGGTAACAAGCCCAATTGTTTCCCTACAAAAGACTTATGTAGTTTAGTCTTAGGGATAATGTAAATGTTTACATGCTATATGATGTATCTGTGTTAGGAATATTATCCTGCAAAACGGATGTCAGCTGTTTTTGTAATACAGGATAGCATGCTAATTTTAAATATGCATGTGCACATATTCTTCATATTTTCCATTACAATGAAATGAAATGAAATGATTTTACAAGTAAATGCTTTTAAAAGTAATTGAAAATGGAAAGCATGAAGAAACTTTCCTCCGCGTTTGGTTTATCAGAGGCTGACCTATCTTAGGGTTACTCTCGCGGCTTTTTGGCATGAAGGTTCCCAGATCATCGCAATCTACTTGGCGGGAAGTTAATCCGGTCTTTCAACTGGAGTGAATCTGGGTGGTACCATTCCTGAGCCTCATTGGAATTAGTCTCCCTACGAGTCCAATAATCAAACATCGATGGGATAGTCTCCTGGTGGAGGAACCACACAACATACATTTACATATAACGTGTCTCAGCATTTAAGCAAATGATGACATGTGCGAAGCAATAATATCACAGATAGATATATTGTAGTGAAGTAAGTAAAATGCATTTGTACACATTCATTATAAATGTAAATGCAACATTCACACACAAGCATATAACAGTTTTGAAAAGCTTGTAGTAGCGGCTTAAACCCTCTTACTGGAGTCCTCAGCAAAGTCGCCACTTGTCGACGTCGGGATTTTTTTTTGTCCATTTTCTTTTCTTATTTTTTGGTGTTCCCATGTTATGTGAGGTTTGTTTGAAAAAACAAGTGAAAAAGGTCCGACATGTGTAATGTCGATGATTTGACTATAAGAGTCGCCAGTTGGTGTTTTTAACTAGTTGCACCAACACAACCGAGAAAAGGTTTGCACATTGACCCAGTGATGTGACACTGCTAAACAGGTCTGTGAAACCGAGATTCATTTGGGTTTGGGGTTTGATTATGCGGAGGGAAGGTGTTAGGCACCCCCCGACATCCGTGTTGCCACGGTGACCGCCACTTTTCAAGAAACTGTTATATGAATATGTGTGTGTGTGTGTGTGGATCAATGTGTAATTTATTTAGAAGTAGTGCGAGGCCTCGTTCACACCTATATACAAAGGGTTTGAATTTATGAAAAATTCTATTTTAAACATGATATAGGAGTGAAGTTTTGTAAAAGAGGTTTTTCAAACCATGTGCTCAATAGTAATTGAGACCTTTTCATACTTCTATTTTCTTATTAAATGTTCAACTTGTTTGCTTTTATTTTAGAGATGCGAGGCATCTTCGAGAAAATAATATACAGCAGTGCCGAACTCCTAATGGGCATGACAACCATCTAAGGAAATTCAAACACTGTAAATAATGTATAAGCTGCTTACAACTGAAAATGTCCATCACGGGAACCGAATCTAGATTCAGTAGACTGAATCTGTGGTCACATGATTCCTAGGCTCACATGATGTCGCAGTTTATATGAAAAGCAGTAAGCAATTATATATATATAAAAGATGTAAATATATATATATATATATATATATATATATATATATATATATTATCAACCACCACGAAGCATCTCCATGGGGATCGAAATGTAAACATATAAAAGCGGTAAAATATATATATATATATATATATATATATATATATATATATATATATATATATTGACATGATTAACCACCATGAAGCACCTCCATGGGAGATCAAAAAAGTAAATAAATAAAGCGGTAAAAAGGCGATCGCCACATAAGTAAACTCAAAGGACTAAATGTATAGAAAGTAGTAAAATGATCAACCGCCACGCCGTAAACTCCAGGCGGGACTAAATGTAAATAAAGTAGTAAAAGGCCTCGAAGTAAACTCCAGGCCTGACAGAAATGTAAATATATATATATATAAAAGAAATAAAAGCTCCGGATGTAAAATCCAGGCGCATCAGACAGATTCTGGCAACAGTTTATATATATATAAAAGCAAGTAAATGCTCCAGACATAAGTCTAGGCTCAATCGAGGCATAACTCGATAATGTTAGTCTATATATAAATATATACTTATATATAAGTATATATATACAGACATAAATGAAAACCACGGACCGAAGTCCGGGCATACACATACAACAGGACTCTCAATGTGAAGAATAGTGTGTGCAAAGATTAAGAGAAAGGCTTTATAGAGTGTGAGAAGGCTTACAGTAGGCTGCCAAGGCAGGCTTCTATGACTCTAGATGGATAAACACTCAGCTCCCACGAGTAAAATATAGATATATGTGAGCTAACAGGTATTTAAAATGAGAAAGCACTCAATATGGGGTGTGTACAAAGAAAATTGGCCAAGCATATAACAGTTTTGAAAAGCTTGTAGTAGCGGCTTAAACCCTCTTACTGGAGTCCTCAGCAGAGTCGCCACTTGTCGACGTCGGGATTTTTATTTGTCCCTTTTCGTTTCTTATTTTTTGGTGTTCCCATGTTATGTGAGGTTTGTTTGAAAAAACAAGTGAAAAAGGTCCGACATGTGTAATGTCGATGATTTGACTATAAGAGTCGCCAGTTGGTGTTTTTAACTAGTTGCACCAACACTGGTAGAAAAAGGTTTGCACATTGACCCGATGATGTGACTTTGCTAAATGTGTCTGTGAAATCGAGATTCATTTGGGTTCGGGTTTGATTATGCGGAGGGAAGGTGTTAAGCACCCAGAGCATCCGTGTTATACAGTGACCACCACTTTTCAAGAAACTGTTATATGAATATGTGTGTGTGTGTGTGTGGATCAATGTGTAATTTATTTAGAAGTAGTGCGAGGCCTCGTTCGCACCTATATACAAAGGGTTTGAATTTATGAAAAATTCTATTTTAAACATGATATAGCAGTGAAGTTTTGTAAAAGTGGTTTTTCAAACCATGTGCTCAATAGTAATTGAGACCTTTTCATACTTCTATTTTCTTATTAAATGTTCAACTTGTTTGCTTTTATTTTAGAGATGCGAGGCATCTTCGAGAAAATAATATACAGCAGTGCCGAACTCCTAATGGGCATGACAACCATCTAAGGAAATTCAAACACTGTAAATAATGTATAAAAGTTGCCTTAACCTGAAAATGTCCATCACGGGCCGAATCTAGATTGATGATGGTGAATCTGTGATCACATGATTCCTAGGCTCACATGATGTCATGATTTATATGAAAAGCAGTAAGCAATTATATATATATAAAAGCTGTAAATATATATATATATATATATATAGATATTATCAACCACCACGAAGCATCTCCATGGGGGATCAGAAATGTAAACATATAAAAACGGTAAATATATATATATATATATATATATATATATATTGACATGATTAACCACCACGAAGCACCTCCATGGGAGATCAAAAAAGTAAATAAAGCGGTAAAAGACGATCGACCGCCACGAAGTAAACTCCAGGCGGGACTAAATGTATAGAAAGTAGTAAAAATGATCAACCGCCACGCCGTAAACTCCAGGCGGGACTAAATGTAAATAAAGTAGTAAAAGGCCTCGAAGTAAACTCCAGGCCTGACAGAAATGTAAATATATATATATATATATATATATAAAAGAAATAAAAGCTCCGGATGTAAAATCCAGGCGCATCAGACAGATTCTGGCAACAGTTTATATATATATAAAAGCAAGTAAATGCTCCAGACATAAGTCTAGGCTCAATCGAGGCATAACTCGATAATGTTAGTCTATATATAAATATATACTTATATATAAGTATATATATATGGACAGAAATGAAAACCACGGACCGAAGTCCGGGCATACACACACAACAGGACTCTCAATGTGAAGAATAGTGTGTGCAAAGATTAAGAGAAAGGCTTTATAGAGTGTGAGAAGGCTTACAGTAGGCTGCCAAGGCAGGCTTCTATGACTCTAGATGGATAAACACTCAGCTCCCACGAGTAAAATATAGATATATGTGAGCTAACAGGTATTTAAAATGAGAAAGCACTCAATATGGGGTGTGTACAAAGCAAATTGGACAGGGCTTCCTCGCCTCTTTTTTTTTCAAATGGCCACATTTATAAAGCTTGGAGCCGCAGGTGTACCTGCGGTAGCCGCAGATGCACCTACGGCTGCCCAGGGTGCCCCAGGCTCCGCAGATGTCCGCTCGAACTTGCAGAACTTCAATCCGAGCATCCGAACGAGGTGTATAAGACCTTCTTCGGACTGCTTTTGTCAAGAGTTACACAATGAAATGGGATTAAAAGTTGTACGAAGTCAGGAAGAGGGGACCATGCCCATGGTCTTCAAGCTTCAAATTCTATTCGGTGTGCTGCCACGCGTAATAGTCACTCGGGATTGGAACTCCTTGGCTCTTATGGGACATTGTTGTGTAGAAATGTATGTATGAAATGTTGAGACGGCGCGCAAGGGTTGAGGTGGCAAGATGACAATTTGAACCCTCACCGGGGTTATCTCCGATTTGGGCTGATAGCAGACGTTGCTCAAGGTTACATCTGAGATTGGACTGCTGCAAGTGTTTGAATTCCGCAAGGTCATCTATAAGTGTGCCTGTCTTCCCGGTGTTAGCTACGGGTCTTTGGTATGAGTGCCTCGGCAGGATGTTTGAGATTGAAGCTGATTGCATGCATTTGAAACAAACATTTTTGAGTTATCGTAGGAGCGCAATGGCATTCCACAGGGTTATCTCGAGGGCCGAAACTTGGGGTTATCTCAGAGGTTGGAATTGATACTCATGATTGTGTGTTAGGGGTTGAGACTAAACTTTCGGTAGTATCCGAAATGGATGTGAGCTGTCTTCTAGGGTTATCTCTGAAAGATGAATTTACTCTCCAGCAATGTTAATAACAGGCGTGCAGAAAATTTCGAGTGTCTACAAAAGAAATTAGAATAATTACTTATAAATAATAAATAATTATTGAAAAATAATATTAATGATTTAAAAATTATAATAAATGGTTATACATTATTTAAAATAGTAAACAAAGTTTTTATAAAATTTTAAGTAAATAATAATTATTTAAAATAGAAATAAATAATTTAAAAATCATTTAAAGGATAAATAAATACTTAAAAATTATTATAAGCTTCTACAAATTATTATAATGGATATTTAAATTATCTAAAAATATAATAAAGCTTATAAATAGGATTTGACTATTTATCATATTAGTTAATATTCGGTAAAGTCTTTTAACACCGAAAACCATATCAAACTTAACCCAAACATATGTTGATCTTGTATTTGAGTATTGTTATCAATACTAATGTGTTAGATTTATATGTATGAACATCTTAGGTGTTTATTAACAAATCGAGTAGCATTACTTGACTGATCTTCGCTCAGGCAAGTTTTCTATACCCTAAATTACTTACACAAGTTTACTAAACCCTGTTTATTCGTTGAACAAGATTTTTATCTTGAAATGTTGTTGATATGATATACTACACCTACACTTGAATTACCTCTTATTGTAAGGTTATTGCTATAGCTTCAACATAACTAAGAAATGAATTGTTTATTCATATGATATCGTTTATTAAGCATAGACTGTTGTGTCAAACCAAATTGTTTTGGTAAGACATCCTATACTGAAGTTGGGTATCCCGTAAGGGATCGAGGTTTGTTCAATAATATATTGACATTAATTTGGGTGCATTTGAGCACTGGTAGGATGAGATGCATACTCCTAGGATATTGAATAGGTTGATCCCCTATCTCATATTTAAAACAATGTTTCTAAGTGTGTGTGTGACTGATAGAAATAAAAAGTCCAGAAATGGTTAAAAAAGAAATTCTAGAAATGGTAACAACTATCAGTCGAATTTTGAATTTTTATACTTCCTCAAATCATATATTGTTCTAAATATAAAACTTGCTGAGCATGTCATAGCTCACCCTTGCAAATTATTCCCTTTGTAGTATTAGATGGTAACCCTGGAACATCTGGAGTTGATAAAGGGAAGCGTCCCTGCTTAGATTAGCTTATATTTTTGTCTAGTTGAATGTAATACTTTGTAATAAGAAATTCTTTATGAAGAATCATGTAACCGAACCTTAATATTATGATATATATATAACATCGTTTATTTCCGCAACCGTGTTTTCTTACATATATAGATGTAATTAGAATCTTCAATCTAGTTTGAGATCCTTGGGAACTATTTATCTAAGTGAGGGTATTGATAACATGGACTGTTCATGTTGTTGTTAATACTCCGAATTTCAGATAAATAGTTACTATCGATACGATAGTGTAATTCGTATGACATAAACTATACATCTGGGTGAGGGTACTGGTAATATGGACTATTCATGTTATTACTGTTACTCTGAATTTTTGATAGATAGATACAATTCATATATCTTAGTGAGGGTATCTAAACACAATAATAGTTCTCTTGAGAATTTTCATCTTTTATGGGATACTGTGAATATTAGATATATGGGAATTTTATTTGGATATAAATTGTATAGTCACTCAATTAGATATAAGCATATAATTAGATACCATGGGTGTATAGATTTAAATGTATTATATATGGACTCGTAGTAAGTACTATATCAGATACCATGGGAGTATAGATTTGGGGGCGTTACAGATGATAGGGCAACAAATGCAATTCTTTTGTATGATATGCCTTAGTGGCTTATTTGAAAACCAATTCGAAATCTCCAAAGACCACTAATTTCTTGATACCCATTGATTGGGCCAATTTCAATCCTATTACTCGGCTGTGTTATTGTTGTTGACAAGTTATAGTTTGATGGCCATGGGATACTGTTTTCCCGTAATAGCTACAAGAACTGCCCCTGCTCCTGCACCTTCCATGTTTACAGCCCCGTCGAAGTACAATTTCTAGAATGGCTTGTATCTTCTCGATGGTTTTGCTGAATTTTCATTATTCCATCATTTGGGAAATAGTTTCCATGGGTTCAAAATTCCCTGATGGTGCTTCGACCAATTGATCCGCAATTCCTTGACCTATGATGGACTTTTAAGTCATTTAGATGATATCGAATTAATGGACAATTAATTTCCATTTGGACAATCGACAATTTAACTTGGGCTTGCTGAATATGTACTTCAGAGGATCCATGCGAGATATAAGATAAGTTGTGTGACCATGGAGATAATGTTGTAACCTCATGGCGGCCCATGCTAAAGCACAACAGGTCTTTTCAATCAAAGTGTATTTTTGCTCATAACTGCTGAATCTTTTATTGAGACAATAGATAGATCTTTCCTTGCCTCTATCGTCTTTCTGCCCTAGCATACCCATAGCATTGGAATTGACCGAGATATACATGAAAAGTGGAACTTTGTCCTTTGGAGGTACCAAGATAGGAGCCTCAATCAACTTCTTCTTGATGGAGAGGAAGGCTCTTTGACAATCTTCATTCCATTTTTTGGAAGAATTTTTCCTTAACAACTTTAAGATAGATTCAAAAGTTGTAGTGAGTTGAGATATGAATCTGCTTATGAAATTGATTCTCCCAAGAAAACCCCGAATCTGCTTTTCTGTTTGGGGTACATGCATCTTAGTGATTGCTTTAATCTCGGTAGGATCTAGCTCAATGACTCTATTGCTTACCAAAAATCCCAGTAATTTGTCGAATTTGACACCAAAAGCACACTTGGCTGGGTTCAACTTTATGTTTTATTTGTGGAGTCGATTGAATAGTTTTATGAGATGGTTGGCCTGGTCATCCTCCTTTTTGGATTTGACGATGATATCATCCACGTATACCACTATCTCCTTGTGCATTATATCATGAAAAAGGGCCATCATAGCTCGCTGATACGTGGAACCAACATTGATAAGGCCCGTAGATAATCGCCTATAGCAAAAGGTTCCCCAGGGGGTGATAAAGGTTTTTTTCTCCCTATCTTCTTCGACAACCAGGATTTGATGATGTCTAGCGAAGCAGTCGACAAATGAGTACATGTCATATTGTGTCGTGTTGTCTATTAATATGTGGATGAAAGGTACTGGGAAGTCATCTTTTAGACAAACTTTATTTAAGTCCTCGTAATCCATAGATACTTGTACCTTCCCTTTGGGCTTAGGCACATAAACTATATTGGACATCCATTCAGGGTAGGTTGATACCATTATAATGCCTACTTTGAATTGCTTGATAATTTCTTCTTTAACCTTCAGGCTCCACTCAGGTTTCAGTCTCCTCAGTTTCTATTTGACTAGTTTGAACCCTTCTTTAATGGGCAGTCGATGAATTATAATATCATTAGACAAGTCGATCATGTCTTTATGTGACCATACAAACACATCTTTGAACTAAGTTAAGAGGTAAATCAGGTCTTTTATTTGGTTTGGGGTAAGGTAATTGCCTATTTGGATTTCTTTAGGATTTTCTAAGGTTCTGATATTGATAGTGGTGGTTTGATCGAGGTTTAGTTTGGGTTTGTCTTTGACCCATTCTTTGATCTCCTCAGGCACCTCATAGTCATCTATCTCCTCTTGATCAATTCCCATAAAGTCAAAGTCTAGTTCTACATCAAAGTCGTAGTCACTACATAGACTTGGCAATTCATTAGCAAGGATAAACAAATCCAAACTTGGAGTCCTAAAAATAAAATTCTTTCACTTAATATATGAAACTATTTAATCATACAAAGAATTAGTAAAAGCATGACAAAAGTAACTGCTAGCACAATGCAACACAAGCAAGTAGTAAATAATATATACACTTCGGGGAAGATGGACTCTCTGCCCTTTTACACTTTATGACTGATGCAAGGAGTGTTGCTCCAATTGTCTAGGGTCAAGTCTTTGTTGACAGCTATGATAAATGGGTTTTTGCTTTCCACCTCCTCTTTGATGATGACTAGAACTGAATTCACATCAGGGTCTGTGCTTTTCTTTGGAAGATTCTCCTTAGCCCTGTTTATGCGAGGGATCATGGGTTGATCTTCTGGATAGTCATCATTTGGGATATCATTGTTCATACCCTCAGTATGTGCCAGAAGATACATTTTTGCAAATCGGCCTTGCACTTCTTGTAGGAACCTTTTATTCCTTTCCTTGTTTTCCTTAACAGGAATCTGGATTTTGTTCTCACTAACTGGCTTATCCTTAGGAATCAGCATACCTAACATAGAAGCAGGTTTCATGAATCCGGCATCTGTGAGATTTGGTAGCAGAATGGTGGATACATGAACCGGCTAATGCTTGTGCGAGTTATTGTGATTTGATCCATAGGAATAGCCTAATTCAGCCTTTCTTGTCTGACTAGGTATCTGAACTAGATTTTTGATTCCTTATTGACTTTTCCCTAGCCCTTTATCGGGACATAAACCCAAGGATATCATTTCTTGACCGATATAAATTACTTCGAAAGAAATTCTTGGCTTTAAGGCTGGGACCCCAATAGGTCGATAGTGAGTGTTTCTCACTTCGAAGGCTTGAAAACTGGCAGGCATAACTCCTTTATTGAGGCTGATCAAATGCATATCCCCTTGTACATAGACAAGATATTCTAGCTCGACATTAATAGTTACCAGATTGCCATTGATGATATACTTGACCTGCTGATGAAGAGTGGACGGAACTACTCCTGCCATATGGATCCACGGTCTTCCCAACAGTAAATTGTATCCCGTGGTGATGTTCAGCACTCGGAAAGATATGTAGAAAGTATGTGGACCAATGTCTGCTGGAAGTTCGATTTCTCTTACAGCATCTCGTCGAGACCCATCGTAAGCTCTTATAACTATATGACTGCTCCGGATTCGATTTGAATTGATCTTCAATCTTTCCAAAGTGTTATAGAAACAAATGTTCAGGAAAGATCCTCCATCTATCAACACACTTGTTATCACATATCCAGAGAATATTACTACTATATGCAATGAATTGTAATGACTAGTCTCGTAAAGACCAAGAATTTTAAAAAAATTATATCTATATTTTTATGAATATTTTTTTATTAATTATTATAAATATTGGTATCAGTAATAATATTTTTAAATATATGAGATATGGATTTATCAGGATAGTCAATTTAATTCTTAAGTTGACTAAGAATGAAAGTGAAGTCGGATATGGATCAAAACCCTAATTTTGGATTTTGAATAAGGAATTTGAATATTAATAATATATTAATTGTATTTCAGTATGATAAGTATGTACTGTATGTGTGTAATGATATTTGTTGATCAGTTATAGTGTAGCATGACAAAACCCTTAAAGTTAAACTAATAAACCCTAAGTTTGAAATTCAAATAGGAATTTAAGAATGATTATTAATTGCGTTTATGTGAGTAAGAATAAGTGTTATTAATAGTTAACCTAAATAGGAAACCCTAATTTCTATGTTAGAAACCCTAATGTTTAATTAGGTAAAACCTAATTGTTAAGCTAGAAGTTTCAATGTTAATTATGAAACCTTAATCCTAATGTACAAGCCCTAAAGTAATTAGGAAACCCTAATATAATTAGGAAACCTTAATTTTTAAATTAGAAAGCTTAATTTTCTATTGTAAACACTAATTAGAAAATCATAGAATTTAATTAAAAAAATCAAAGGTTTAAAACCTAAGGGTTAGATAAGATTACAAGAATGCCATTAAAATTATAGGCTAAATGACCAAAGTGCCCTTTTTAACATTCTTTAATATGATGGAGTGAAAATCTTGCCATATAATGGTGGTTCACCAACTCTAAGATATCCCATGTGCCAAAAATCTCAGCAAAAACAGCCATCTTTGGACACCTTGCATCATATAGATTCATTGCATCCAATTTGATAGATTAAAGGGAGAGAAAATTCAAAGATAAGCCTCATTTGTTCACATACACTCAACCAAGTTCTTCTCTCTCCAAACCCACAAAATTCATAAGTGAATCAATCCCTAATTAAACCCCTAGCACCCCAATATCAGTTAAGGAACCCAAGACCCAAGATTTATCGAAGTGAGGTATAACCCTAAACAAAAAATTTGATCTTGTATGCTATGTTAGATGTAGTGTTTTTGTGTTTAATAAAGTGTTATTAGATGTTATTTAGAGATCTATGATGTTATATCATAGATCCATAACATCAAAGTGCTCGAAAATCATATTTTTAAAACTATCAAGAACCCTAGATTTATGGCCTGACAACCAAATGTCAGAGGCCATAGATCTAGATTTGTTTTTGATTTTTCTTGTTTGATGTATTGGACTTGTAGTATGCTATAAGGGGAGTGATCTAGATATGGAATCATGGTCATTCCATTTCCATATTACAATTATTAAAGGTCAAAGTGCGTTGACTGGCCATGACTTTCTGTTTCTTGGTAACCCAGATTTTACCCAGAAAAGTCTGACAACATGTTCACAAGCTCTGATCACTCTTGTGTTATGTGATTTGTATATGTTGTTGTATCAAAGTTATAGTATGGTATAAAAACTACAGATTCATGCCTTTAGATCACTTAAACAACAAACAAGATGAAATTAGTCGACGGTCAAAGTAGGTTGTATAAACACAAAATGTGTTTTCTGGAATTTCTTGAAAACTCAAGAACACGATTTTTGACAGGGTTTGACCGGATAATATCTTGCGATTATGACGCAGTTAGACTAAACTAGTATAGTAGATCTGTTCTTTGACATGAGGACTACAATATGAAACCATTTAAACACCTAATCATTACTTGGAAATCAAGTTGTGGAAGCCCAAAAGTGACCCCTCACACTGTTCTTATTTTCTAGTTCTGGGTAACCTAGAAAATGAAGAACAGCTCTGACATGATTTTTGCACGCTTAGATATCCTTTCTGTGATGTTGTATGACCTTGATGATTGTTGGATCATATAGTATTACATCAATACTACAAGATCAAAGCCTTAGCTAGCCCATAAACAACTTGAACAGTGAATTAATGTTGGTCAAACAAGGTACCTTTAGCACTGCTAGCGAAATAAATTTCTAAAACTGATTAAAAAATATAAATTAATTTCTAAAAATTCCAAAATTAGTTTTAAAAATTATTTTAAGTTATAAAAAGTAACTTTTATAATTTGACATATTTTTCATTAATAATATTATTTATTTAAATATTAATGATATTAAATTTATTTAATAAATATATTAAATAAATTGGTTAAAATGATTTTATTATATTAAAATTATTTTAAATGATAATAAAGTGTTTAAAAATATTTGAAGTTATAAAAATAACTTTTAATATTTTGAGAAAAATTTCATTAATAATTTAATATTAATGATATTAGATTTATTAAACAATTATATTAAATAAATGGTTTAAAAATGGTTATTATGATTTAAAAATATTTTAAAAATGATATAAATGATTTAAAAATATTTTAAGTTATAATAAATAACTTTTAATATTTTGATGAAAGATACATTAATATTTAAATATTAATGGTATTTATTTAAAAATGATTTTAAATATTTTAAAAAATCATTTAAAGAGAATATTAATGTTTTAAAATATTTTGACTTATTATAAATAACTTTAATATTTTGACAAGTATTTCACTAATATTTTAATATTATTTAAATATTAATGATAATAGGATTACTCAGTATTTAAATTATTTAAAATGATTTCAATGATTAAAAATCATGATAAATGATAATAATTATTTGAAAATTATTATGAGCCACTGAAAAATAATATGACTGATATTTAAATTATCTAAAATAATATTGAAGCTACAGGATAGAGTTTAATTAAAAATAACTCGATAATTATCCGGTAAGGCCGTCGGTACACCGAATTGTTTCCAAAATTAATCCGGACCTACATAGTTTGACTTGATAAGTGGTTGTTTATGTAAGACCCCAACTTTTATGAATAAAGATGAATTTTTCCTATAAATATCATTTTTGAATGTTAAGGTGTGAAATTGTTATAATGTTATAGTTGTGAGTAATATTTATAAATTTTACAAAGTAAGCAAGTTGTTATATAATATTCGACTGGTCGGGGAATATTTGTTTTTACAGGGAATATTCGTATGACATCACAATCATTGGTGGACCCCACAATGGAATTATTGTCTGAATGAGAAAATGATAGAACTAACTTTTTATGAAAATAATGGCAGAAGTTTTACCATTAAACTATTGAAATACCCGGTGGTAAAAGTACAGTAATACGTGTGGTTACATAGTAGCACACAATATTGATTATTGATGCTTACGTGAGAAGTCACTCAGTTTTATTCAATTTTTGCTACAGTAATTGCTACATAGGACCTCACGTTATTTGATTCAATTATTGTAACAACATTTTATATTATTAAATCAATAATTGAGATGACAAATTATTCATATTATTATCTGCATAATTAATAATGTCTAGAAAGTTATGTCAAGGAAAGGGGTTTGGTCACCTAATTGTGCGCCAATAGGGAGAAATCCTTATCGAAAAGCCCCCTCTTTCCTGGTAACGATCTGGTTGTTAATATTGCGAGTTATAATAATGATTAATAAATGTTGTTAAAAATATTGAGGGGATTTTTATGAAGTATTTGTTGTAAATTTTGCTTATTATATGGACCCCCATTTAACCATTTTTTAAAATAATCGGTAAAAAGTTATTTTTGGGGGGGGGGGCGCAGGTGGGGCTCACGGGTGGAGGAAAGTCTTGGGGGTGGTGATTATATGTTGGTCATGAGGAGTAAGATGTATATATATATATATATATATATATATATATATATATATATATATATATATATATATTATATTAGTTTTTTTTTATATAAAAATAGAATATATTATATTTTATTATGCATGCAGTGTTTGCATAGTGCAACATAGTAGAAATCATTTTACCCATTTTTTAAAATAATCGGTAGAAAGTTATTTTATGGGGGCATACAGGTAGGGCTCACGGGTGGAGGAAAGTCTTGGGGGGTGTTGATTATGTTGGTCACGGAGGGAGTAAGATGTTATATATATATATATATATATATATATATATATATATATATATATTATATTTTATTAGTTTTGTTTTTATGAAAAATAGAATATATTATATTTTATTATGCGGTGTTTACATAGTGCAACATAGTAGAAATCATGTAAAGTACTATGAATTAGTTGAATGAATATGAATATATGTTTGTTTAATGAAATAATTTTTGTATTAAGTTAGTGTTAGAATTTGAGCCTAATTTAATATGGGTATCATTAATTAATTTTAATGATTCTATATATTAATGTGTTCTACTCCATGAGTAGATTAAATTAAGTATTTGGAAGCTCAAATCCATGAAGTAATGAATGAGATATTAACTCCCAAAGAGCACACTTGGAAATGATAAAAGGTAATAAATACATGTGGGAAAAACCAAGTCCCACTTATTTTAAGAATTAAATATTTTATATGTTTATATACAAAGAAAGTGCTCTTGGGTTTGGGCCCCAAGGGGCACCCCACTTATGTTGAAGGGAGAGGACCTAGCTAAGGCTAGGTTCGAACCCACACGCTGCGTCTTGCCATCATAATAATGGCAGTAGTGGCTGACTTAGCTACGGCTTGGGCACGTGGGTCGTGGGTCCAGGTCTCATATATAATTTTTTAGACAAAATTTATTTAAATTTTTAATTAAAATTTATTAAAATTTTATTTATTTAATTCTTTTATCAGAGCTGTGTGGTTTTGAGAATTATCAAAACTGTGTCGTTTTGAAGAGCGATATTTATTATATTATCAAAACTATGTCGTTTTGAGAAGCGGTATCTGTTGAAAGGATATAAGTTTAAACGGGCGGCCCAAAAATACGTCGTTTTTATCGCGTCTTTTCTTCTAAGTTTAAAAGTACGTAGTTTTGGTTCTGTTAATGCTTAAACTATGTCATTTTAAGGGTCCGAATAGATGCGCCTATTCTGTAAATAGTCAAAACTATGTTATTTTGAATAAAAGATACAAATAATACCTTTTCAGTAGCATCCCATGCCCTTTCAAAGGGCTAGGCACCCATCTGAAGGGTCACCAACCCTCCTCTAAATTGATAGGAGGGGTCAGCCTTATAAATCATTTAATTCACAAGCAAATGGTCATTTCAGTCTTTAGTTTTTCATCAGTTTCATAGTTATAAAAGAGAGACAGTTAGAGCATTTATATTTGGTTCATTGATTATACCTTTTGTAATGCTGCTAAGGTATACAGAGTCATTGTACCCTGGGAGACGATTGTTATCAACTCTGAGCACCATACGGAGGGCATTATTGTCTTGAGGACATAGTACCAAGTACTAGCCTTGTCAAATTATTTTCTACAAGATAAGTTTATATAAATATAGATAATTTCCTTTAAGGTTCCTAACAATCTTAAGACAATTACTTTTATATATATATTTGCAAGATATATGGATACCAATTCTGTAACTATAATTGGTTATTCTTCTACACCTTATGTACCAAATGTTCCTGTGAACCATGTTGAAAAACTAAAAAAGTTCAATGGAACAGAATTTAAAAGATGGCAACAAGAAATGTTGTTTTATCTTACTACTTTGAACCTAGCGAGGTTTCTTCATGAAGATCCCCATGTGCTCAAAGAAGATGAAACAGATAGGTAAGTTGTTGCTGCAATAGATGTATAGAAACATGCATATTTTTTATGCCAAAATTATATCCTTAATGAATTGGATAACACATTATACAATGTGTATAGTTCTCTCAAAACAGTAAGAGAATTATGGGATTCCTTGGATAAAGAGTATAAAACAGAAGATGCTGGCACGAAGAAATTAATAGTTGGTAGGTTTTTGGACTACAAGATGGTGGATTCCAAGGAAATCATCAGCCAAGTCCAAGAATTACAAGTAATCCTGCATGAAATACATGCAGAAGGTATGTCTTTAAGTGAATCTTTCCAAGTTGCTGCTTGGAAAGATTTTAAAAATTATCTCAAGCATAAACGCAAAGAGATGAAACGTGAAGACTTAATCGTAAGATTAGGAATAGAAGAGGACAACCGTGCCTCTGAAAAGAAAACAGGAAGGACCTTTGTGGAGTATAAAACAAACATGGTGGAACAGGTCCGAAGTTCAAAAAGAGAAAATTCTCTGGTAATGGGCCTCGACAAGGAACAACTAAGAAGTTCCAAGGCAAATGCTACATCTATGACAAGCCCGGACATAGGGCAAAGGATTGTCGAAAACGTAAAGACCAGAACAAGAAGTCTGCACAAGCCAATGTAACGAAAGTGGATAGTCTTCTTCAAGATGTTTTTGAAATGAACCTTTTAGTAGTTGTTTCATAAATAAATATGGTTGAAAATCCAAGAGAATGGTGGGTAGATACTGGAGCAACACGCCACGTGTGTTCCGACAGGAAGATGTTCTCCACATATCAAGAAATTGAGAATGGAGAACATCTATACATGGGGAATTCTTCTTCATCCAAGATTGCTGGACATGGAAAGGTAATTCTGAAGATTACCTCTGGCAAGGAACTCACCCTCAACAACGTGCTCCACGTGCCTGATATTAGGAAAAATTTAGTGTCAAAATCCCTTCTTATTCAAAAGGGATTTAAATTAGTCTTTGTGTCAGAAAAATTTGTATTAATTAAAAATGGGATATATGTAGGGATGGGTTATATGAGCAATGGGCTCTTCAAAACGAATCTAATGACTATTGTACCTTCCAATATTAATAAAATTATATCTTCTGCTTATACGATTGAGTCATCTAATTTATGGCATGGTAGATTAGGACATGTTAATTATAATACTATACATAGATTAATTAATATGGAATGTTTACCAAAATGTGAGATTAACTCTAATCATAAATATGAAATTTGCACAGAGGCAAAACTAAGAAAATCTTCTTTTAAATAAATTGAAAGAAGTACAGAACCTCTTGAATTAATACACACTGATATTTGTGATTTAAAGTATATACAGACAAGAGGAGGTAAGAAATACTTTATCACTTTTATAGATGATTGTACAAGATATTGTTATGTTTACTTATTGAGAAGTAAAGATGAGGCTTTGGAAATGTTTAAACATTACAAAAATGAGGTTGAGAATCAACTTGATAAAAAGATCAAGATAGTTAGAAGTGATAGAGGTGGAGAATATGAATTTCCATTTGTTGAAATTTGTTCACAACATGATATAATACACCAAACAACTGCACCTTATTCACCATAACAAAATGGTGTTGCAGAAAGAAAGAATAGAACTTTAAAAGAAATGATGAATGCATTGTTATTAAGTTCTGCGCTACCTTAGAATTTGTGGGGGGAAATAATTCTTTCGGCAAATTATATTCTCAACCGAATACCTCAAAAGAAGTCTAATGTTACACCCTATGAATTATGAAAAGGACGTACACCATCTTATAAACACTTAAAGGTGTGGGGGTATTTAGCAAAAGTAATGGTTCCTCCACCCAAAAAGGTGAAAATATGATCGAAAATAATAGATTGTATATTCATTGGTTATGCTAATAATAGCAATGCATATAGATTTTTGGTTAATAAATCAAAAATGGAGGAAATACATGAAAATATGATTATTGAGTCAAAAGATGTTGAATTCTTTGAAACATTATTTCCTAATAAAAAGGAACAAGAGCCAAGTTCTAACGAACAAGAAACAAGTTCATATAAACGAACTTATGATGTTGTTAATGACAATAATCATGGTTTAGAAGATATTGATGAACCTAGACGTAGTAAACATGCTAGAACATAAAAATCCTTTGGTCCAAATTTTCTAACCTATTTGTTAGAAAATGAGCCTCAAACCTATAAAGAAGCAATATCGAGTCCTGAAGCTCCATATTGGAAAAAGGCTACAAATAGTGAAGTAGAATCCATTTTGCATAATCATACGTGGGAATTAGTAGATCTTCCACCAGGCTCTAAACCTCTTAGATATAAGTGGATATTCAAGAAGAAAATGAAAGCAGATGGATCTATAGACAAATATAAAGCAAGACTTGTAATCAAAGGATATATGTAAAAGGAGGGTTTAGATTATTTTGATACTTATTCTCATGTGACAAGAATATCCTCAATTAGGATGTTAATAGCCATTGCAGCTATATATAATTTAGAAATACATCAAATGGATGTAAAAACAACTTTCTTGAATGGAGATTTAGAAGAAGAAATCTAATGGAACAACCCGAAGGATTTATCGTTCCAGGACAAGAAAAGAAAGTTTGTCGGCTTGTAAAGTCTCTTTATGGATTAAAACAAACACCTAAACAATGGCATAAAAAATTTGATAATGCAATGTTATCAAATGGTTTCAAAATAAATGAGTTGACAAATGTGTGTATGTCAAGGACACTAAGAATGGGTATGTTATTATTTGTCTTTATGTAGATGATATGCTCATTATGGGTAGTAATAATGAAATCATTAAAACTACTAAAAGAATGTTAAATAATATGTTTGACATGAAAGACATGGGAGTTACCGATGTAATTTTAGGAATTAAAATTTCGAAAACATCGAATGGGTTAGTGTTATCACAATCACATTATATTGAGAAAATACTAAGGAAATTCAATCAATATGATTGCAATCCTGTGGGAACACTGGTAAATATAAATCTACACTTGTCTAAAAATAAAGGAGAGAACATATCACAATCTGAGTATGCATAAATAATTGGAAGCCTTATGTACTTAATGAATTGTACACATCCTGACATAGCACAATCTGTCAATAAATTAAGTAGATTTACATGCAATCCAAGACAAGATCACTAGAAAGTGATTATAAGAGTTTTAAGGTATTTAAAATACACTCAAAATTGTGGATTGCATTACTCAAGACATCAAGCAGTACTTGAAGGATATTGTGCTGCGAATTAGATATCAGATACAAAAGACTCTAAATCCACAAGTGGTTTTGTGTTTACACTAAGTGGAGGAGCAGTATCATGGAAATCTTCTAAATAGATATGCATTGCTCGATCAACGATGGAATCTAAGTTTATTGCATTGGATAAGGCTAGAGAAGAAGCTGAATGGCTTCATAATTTTTTAGAAGATATTATTATGTGGCCTAAACCTGTGCCGCCTATTTATATCCATTGTAATAGTCAATTAGCAATTGGAAGGGCACAGAGTCACATTATATGGTAAGTCTAGACATATTCGTTATAGACATAATACCATAAAACAATTGCTCTTTAACGACATTATGTCTATTGAGTATATAAAGTCAAAAGAAAATATAGCGGATCCGTTGACTAAAGGTTTGACTAGAGAGAAAGTAAAAATAACTTCGAGGGGAATGGGTTTAAAGCCTATAAACAAGGATCTCCATGATGGAAACCCAACCTAGTTGATTGGAGATCCCAAGATCTATGTTCAAAGGGAAAACTAAATTGTGAACGATTCAATCAAATCACTATGAAGAAATTAATTTCTTCCACTCATTCCTATGATACGAGAGAGTGATACCTGCAACGGTTACAGGATAAGCTATGCTTTTAATGATTCTTAAATCTTGATAAACATGTGGAGTATGGCAGGATACTCTTATTAAGAATCGCCTATGTGAGTGTGAACGGGGCTAATTCTATGAGAAGGAAACGAATATACTTCTCTAAAGCACTCATAAATCAGGGATTGTTCGGGGCCAAAATGAGATAAATTATGAGAACCAAATAATGTCTGGAAAGATTCTGTGTGAATTACAATTGTCTCGGTTTACACAAATGATTGGACAGTTCAAGACATCACGTTCACTGGACAACCAGTAAACCCGATAATCTTTCACAAGTGAAGGTTCAAAGCCAAAAGCTACCTCTCTCGATACAGATGATTTCTAATTCTGTCTATTTCTCAGAGTCTGCATAACATTTGCATAAGGCTGGCAGTCAATATCATTCATGTGGGGGATTATTAGAATTTGAGCCTAATTTAATATGGGTATCATTAATTGATTTTAATGATTCTATATATTAATGTGTTCTACTCCATGAGTAGATTAAATTAAGTATTTGGAAGCTCAAATCCATGGAGTAATGAATGAGATATTAACTCCCAAACATCACACTTAGAAATGATAAAAGGTAATAAATACATGTGAAAAAACCAAGTCCCACATAGGTTCAGAATTAAATATTTTATATGTTTATATACAAGGAAAGTGCTCTTGGGTTTGTGCCCCAAGGGAAAACCCACTTTTGTGGAAGGGAGAGGACCTATCCACGGCTAGGTTCGAAACCACACGCACGTGGGTCGTGGGTCTGGGTCCTGTATATAATTTTTTAGACAAAATTTACTTAAATTTTTAATTAAAATTTATTTAAAATTTATTTATTAAATTCTTTTATCAAAACTGTGTTGTTTTGAGAATTATATAAACTGTGTCATTTTGAGAAGCAGTATTTGCTGAAAGGGTATAAGTTTGAACGGGCGGCCTGAAACTACGTCGTTTTTGTCACGCCCTTTCTTCTAAGTTTAAAACTACATAGTTTTGGTTCTGCTAATGCTTAAACTATGTCGTTTTAAGGTTCCAAATAGATGCGCCCATTCTGTAAATGGTCAAAACTACGTCATTTTGACGAAAAGATATAAATAGTACCTTTTCAGTAGCATCCCATGCCCTTTCAAAGGGTTACGTACCCATCTGAAGGGTCACCAACCCTCCTATAAATAGATAGGAGGGGTCAACCTTTTAAATCATTCAATTCACAAGCAATTAGTCATTTCAGTCTTTAGTTTTTCATCAGTTTCATAGTTATAAAAGAGAGAGAGAGCTAGTGTAACGCCCGAGAAAATTGGATTTATATGAGAATTAAAATTTTATTTTATTATGTGAATTAAATGAATTTAATTGATTATTTATGTGAGTAAGCTATGTGAAGGTCGTTCTATGACCTAGGATGTCCGGATGTGGTTAGTATTCTGGCTATGTGTTAGAATTAATTGTTTTGAATTTCCAAGATGAAAATAAAAGTTTTTCGAGAAATTTTCGTCAAAACACTATTCATTCGTTTCTGCTCGGGAATTAAGTTTGAAATTCTGAGAAACGTGTAATGATAGAATACGAAGAAAAGATGGAATATGTAATAATATTTCAGTTATGGCAAATGAAGTTTTCGCATGCAGACTTAAAACCTAAGGGTTGGGAAAAATGATTTCTGAGAAGGAAATGAAATACGTATAATGATTACGATGATTATGCATACGATATACGAGTGTGATACTATTTAGTATACGAGTATAGTATGAAGATTTAATACGACGTATAATACGAATATGGTACGAGTATTATATGAAGAGAATACGTGAATTATACGTGTAGAATACGATTGGTGTTAATGGACTTAGAGTTTAAGGACTTTGTATAATCTAATTGTATTTGGATTATATCAAGCCCAAGGGATTAAGTAATTAAGCCCGATCTAAGAAATCGAATAGCGGATCGAACCGATGGGTCATCGGATGGGTAAAACCCATGGGGCAACCCATGGGGATGACCCATGGAGCATGTGGGCCGGCCACTTGGCCACCAAGTAAAGTGGTTACTTGGCGGCTAAGTTGTTGTGGAGGTGGGAATAGTATGGAGGTCATAAAATGACCATTATGCCCTCCATTTGGTTTGCCTATAAAAGGAAGCTTAAGTTGGTCATTTGTCGTTTTACAAAACTTGTCCTACTTATATTGAGAGAGAGAGAAAGAGCTAGAAACAAACAATCATATTACTTTGAAGCAAATCATAACAAGTTTACCAAGAACGTGAAGAACGAAAAGGTAATATTCCGTAAGCATTAGTTTTTGGTCTTTTCGATTCCTTATTTATAAAGAATCATGAATTGGTGGAGCATGCCTCTTATGGAGGAATAAGGATGGCTTTTAATGATTGCAACATTGTTAAGCCATGTTTAAGTAGAAATCTTAAGGGTTTACGTAAATTTAAACCGTAGAAATCATTGATCATTAACTTAGTTGTTGATGGACAAATTGAAAACCATCTTTGATAGGTTATGTGCATCTTGCTTGGTTAGGATGTAGATAAGGAATCAATGGAGTTGTTCCATTTGATTTAGCATATAGAACGCAAGTAACGAAGTTATAGTGAATTTTAGGAAATTAGACATTAAACGTAAAAAACATAAAAATTCCGGATTAGTAGTCAAAAGTTACCGTGTGACTTAAAAACGTTGGTTTTCAATGTCAACATGTGAGATAGGGTATTCAAGAGTTTTGGATTCAAGAATTTTCGAATTCTGACTTAGAACGAAGAAAACGAGTATTGAACGCTCAAGAACGATAAACGAACGCTCAATAATGAACTTAAAAGTGAATAATGAGTTAACGGATTCGGAAATATAAAATTCTTATATGAACACTTAGAGTATGTAAAATGGGAGCTGAGGGCTTTTTAATGGACCAATTCAGACTTATAACGAAGAAGTTATGAAGCCAGGAAGTTCATTAAAATTTTTATGCATCAAAAATTTACGGGTTTGAGGTGCAGCATGCATGATGCTGAACAAAGCTTGCTAAGGCGCCATGACTCCATCTGCAGTATTAAGAGCTCTCTTGAAGAGTGGCGTCGTAGCGCCATTCACACCTTTAAGTTTCACATGCTTGTGGCCGGGATGAGTGTCATCTCTCAGTAAAATGGCGTCGCATGACCCCGGTGTTACATATAAGTGGTCATGCCATGACTCAAGACAGGGAAATGTTTCAAGACCACTATAAGCCAAGTTTATATACTTAATGTATGTACTAAAATTATTCCTATGTTACATATATTAACATATATTATGATGAACTTAGGAATTAAACACAAGTTGTTAGTAGATAAACGAAGAACGCGAAGTGTAAATAAGTAAACCGTAATTGGTAATCAACGTTGGTATTTCACCAATGATGATTGAGTTTCGGTTAGTAATGTAAGAACATTAACAAGTCGCGATGAAGAGTAATAAGTTGATTTGACATTATTAATGAAATAATTTCAACTAAGACATATAAGAGAAAGAAGTTGGTATAAACAATGTGATTGATTGTTTGGTAGCTAATTACAGTGTGCTATGTGAATATATCATGTAGATACTGTAAAGACTGAGAACTGTTGAATATTTTATTCGAAGATGCTTGAAGGCAAGTTTTCTTAACAGTTGTCTAACCTTTGTGTTAGCCGAGTTTTCTGTGATTCAACTAAGGAGTTGCATGAATGATTTTAACGAAAGGGTCAATGCCAGTTTTAACTCGGCTAGACTATTTGTAAGAGTTAGATTGATTTGTGTACATGTCTTTCTATGTAGAAATGATAACGCTATCCTATGCCAAATAGTTGGTATGGATTCAAAGGTAAGTTTGTCTATGAACAAAAAAAAGTAATTTTCATCGTTTATTCGATGGGCACGCGAGTTTGCCAAATCTTAAACGTAAATACGTTTAACGGATGAATGTTGATCAACATAGAGTACTATAGGCTGATCACTTAGAAGTGCTCGTAAGAAATGTCGGATGTACGACCTTAGTTCTTTGAAGTCCTTTTTATGTATGAAAACGTAAAGAGAATGTACCTGGTCTTTCGACTGGTGCAGAATTCCTAAGTTATTATATACTTTGGAATTGATGTTATGAGTTGATAAGTGTTAGTCAATGCTTCGTAGTACTTCATGACTATTTGTTCAGTTATGTAAGATAATCATTTAATTCACGACTGTGGTATTGATATTATTCTTTGTTAGACTTGCTGAGCTAGTTATGCTCACTTCTTGCATGAATTATATGATTGCAGCTAATGCCGAACGTACTGAGAATTCTAAGAGAGATAAAGGCAAGGCTAAGATGGATAGTTAAATATCCTGTAATAGACTAGTATGGTTGTATGTATTATATTTATGAACAACAAATGATGTAATCGGTTAATGAACCTGGGAAAGGATTTTTAGTATGATTGTAATAAAAAGATAGTTAATACATTCATTGTGTTGTGGTTTCAATGGAATGATTGTATGATTATGAGTATCGTGTAGCACCGTATGTCGGGTTGTAAGATACCCAAATATGGAGGCGTCACAGTTAGAGCATTTATATTTGGTTCGCTTGAGTATACCTTTTGTAGTGCAACTAAGGTATACAGAGTCATTTTATCATGGGAGACAAGTGCTATCAACTCTGAGCACCATACAGAGGGCATAATTGTCTTAAGGACATAGTACCAAGTACTAGCCTTGACAAATTATTTTCTACAAGATAAGTTTATATAAATATATATAATTTCCTTTAAGGTTCCTAACAGTTAGTAAGTATCTATCTGATAGTTGGTTAATACAATAAACCACGTTTACAAAATCAAATATTTTGAGTACATGATTATTTGAGTTTGAAATTACGTGTTATATGTTAAACTTATACGATAAGGCATAGAATGTAAGACAATAAAAAATAATTTATGGTGTTATTTAACCAGATAATGCCGCCAAGAAGATAAAATTAAAATCAAAGAGCAGAAGAATCTATTAACAATGCTGGAGGACAAACAGACCTAATGCAAAATTTTACGAATATGGTAGCTCAAGCTTTGCATAATGGAATACCAGCTGCATAAAATCAACCCGACAATCGATTGGAAAACTTTAAAGACTTCAAGGCAGTAGGACCGCTAGAGTTTAGAGGGACAACTGACCCTATAGAAGCCCAAACATGGGTAAAGGAGATAGAAAAGGCTTTTGTGATTGCTAGGGTAGCAGAGGGCCAAAAGATGACTTTTGCTACCTATATGATGAAAGGGGATGCGAATTACTATAAATAGGGTTTTGTATGACCCTATTTATAGTAATTT
Source organism: Panax ginseng (assembly GCA_020205605.1). Classification (NCBI taxonomy): domain Eukaryota; kingdom Viridiplantae; phylum Streptophyta; class Magnoliopsida; order Apiales; family Araliaceae; genus Panax; species Panax ginseng. The sequence goes on along the minus strand of CM035130.1, from coordinate 87,079,048 downwards.
GATTCGAATTGATTTTGTTTTGGCAAAATTACCCTTTTAAACTTTCAGTTTGGTTTCTGGGCTTGACGTATCTACAGCTATTCTCCCACAGGGTTATCTTTGGGGTTTTACGGTTGTTGACTTTTATCTTCCCACAGGGTTATCTCTGGGGGTCTAGTTTGATGATTTCTCGGGGCTGTCTCTGGGGGTCTGGTTTGATGTAATCCTCCCAATGCCTACTCGAACGGTAGTTTCCAAGGGTTGACCATCACCGAACTTTCTCAATGACTACTCGAATGGTAGTTTACAAAGGTTGATCATCACCGAACTCTCTTGATGCCTACTCAAACGGTAGTTTAAAAAGGTTGATCATCACCAAACTCTCTCGATGCTAACTCAAACGGTAGTTTACAAAGGTTAATAATCACTAAACTTTCTCGATGCCTACTCGAATGGTAGTTTACAAAGGTTTTCATCACCAAACTTTCTCGATGCCTACTCGAATGGTAGTTAACAAAGATTGATCATCCCAGACTATCTCGATATTATCGCTGAAGTAGTGTTCAACGGCTTACATCACCGAACCTTTCCCGATGCTACGTTGGAGTTGTCGCCAATGGTTTCCAATATCAGATTCGCTGGCCTTTATTGGAGCAGTTCTCAATGGCTTACATCACCGGACCCCGATGCTATGATGGGTTGATGCCAACGGTTTGTAGTATCAAATACTCTGATCTTTGCAGAAGTAGTTTTCAACAACTTATATCACTGGACCTTTCCCCAATGCTACACTGGAGATGTCCCCAATGGTTTAAATCACTAGATTCCGATGCTAGGCTGGTGCTACCACCGACAGTTTAAATCATCGGATCCCTCTTTGATGCTACATTGGGGATGTCACCAATGGTTTATAGAAGATTTTTAGACTTTTGAAGATTAACGTCTTGTTTCAGGGTTTCAGGCCCTTTATGCTCAATCACGTAGAACCTTTTTTCTTGGTTTGACCTTTTGGCTTTAGGGGACCCTTCTATAACTCAAATTTAATTGAGTCGAAGAGGGTGGGACCCACCCTAGTTTACTATATGTCTATATGTGTCCACCACAGGTAAACTCGTGGTAGACCATGAGTAGATTTAAACTTCCCTTGGCCCTTCAAAAGTCATTTTCAACTTGAACCTATGAAGAAATCCTAAAATTCTCTCTTAGATCTACTAAGTTTGGGCTGATTTTCACGAAATCTGTCATCGTACAATCTTTCTACACAACTTCGGTTACATTTACATCCTTTCTTTTCAAATTTTGACTGTTAGAATGTTAGATTTCATGCATTATAGGTTTAAACGCAATGTATCAAATATGTATGCATAGATGACTTAATAAAAATGAATAAACTTAGTAAATACTTGTATTTGACCATGCTAACCATTTTGATGTGAGAAAAATTGATTTCTGAAACAGTCATTTTGCGCTCATTTTTGCTAGTTTATTCATCCTATTTGAGGACAAATGAACACAAATTTTTATAAAAAATGCACATGGTAAATTGGTTGCCATTATGCCTTGCTTATGATGTTTAGAATTTATATTTTGATATTGGGTTGGTGTGCTACTCAATGGCCACCTAGTCATGTCTATGTGCATGCGGATAATCCATTTTACAAAGGAGACTCTGGCAAAACAATTTCATGAGTCTGGGCATTTAATATACATGCAAATTTAACTCTACTGGGATGTATGTTAAACTAATGCATGATTTATTACATAGGTTATGCATGATGCAATGATTTGAATTTAATAGCTTTAAATTTGAAATGTACCTCACCCTTTTCGAGGTGATTTGGAGATTTTATTTAGGTCATTGATTCAAATAGACCCAATAGTTCTATTTCTCGGAGAGTTTCATCTGGTGTGAGGAGGACGACTTCTACTATTCCTTTGCCTTGTCCATCTCGGTAGCCTCACAGGTTGTATGAGTCAGTGATTCGTCCTATTAGGGTTGATAGGATGGATTCTATAGACAAGGATGACGCTCTTGTTGTGGACCCCGTTCGTTCTTCCTCTACCTCGCATTGGGATCTTCCCTCTATTAGTGTGATGATTCCTGATCTTCTGGATGATTTGTCACCCATCGATTTATCTTCACACGAATTAGGTAATGGAAGTTTTCATTTTTCCTTTCTTCTTTCTCCACTCTTAGGACAATGATTTAATCTTGATTTGAAATTGATGCAGGTTCCTGGTTTCACTCAACCTAGGGGGAATTGGTTCAACATTCATTCTTTATACCAGATGTCGACGTCGATATTTTTACTGTTCCTTTTCTGTTCTTGTCTTTTGGTGTTCTCATGTTAGGTGAGATTTGTTTGAAAAAATAAGTTATGAAAAGGTCCGATATGTATATGTCGACGATTGGACTGTAAGAGTTGCCAGTTGGTATTTTTAAATGGTTGCACCAACTCAACTGAGAAAAGGTTTGCACATTAACCCAGTGATGTGACACTGTTTAACAGATCTGTGAAACCGAGATTCGTTAGGGTCCGAGGGATTGATTATGCGGAGGAAAGGTGTTAGGCACCCCCCAACATCCGTGTTACCATGATGACCACCACTTTTCAATTAAACTGTTATATGAATATGGGTGTATGTGTGTGTGGGTCAATGTGCAGTTATCTGGAAGTAGTGTTATGCCTCATTTGTAACTATATACAAATGGTTTGAATTTTGTATAAAAGTTCAGTTTTAACAAGATATAGCAATGATGTTTTGTAAAAGAGGGTTTTCAAAACCTTATGCTCAATAGTAATTGAGTCCTTTTATACTTCCATTTTATTCTGTGTTCGGCTTGATTGCTTTTATTTTTGAGATGCGAGGCATCTTCGAGAAAATAATATACATAGCAGTGTCGAACTCCTTGTGGGCATGAGAGCCATCTAAGGAAATTCAAACACTGTGAATAATATACAAGCTGATTAAGCCAAAAATGTCCATCACGGGAACCAAATCTAGATTTAGGAGACTGAATCTGTGATCACATGATTCCTAGGCTCACATGATGTTGCAGTTTATATGAAAACTATAAGCAGTTATATATATAAAACCTATAAATATATATATATGAATGATCAACCACCATGAAGCAACTCCATGGGGGATTTGAAATATAAATATATAAAAGCTGTAAATATATATATATATATATATAAATGATCAATTGCCACTAAATATAAAAAAAGCGGTAAATGGCCACGAAAAAAAATCCAAGCCTGATAGAAATGTAAATATATATATATATATATATATATATATATATAAGTTTAAACGATATTTGGAAATATATCGATCCAGGCTCGGTTCGTTAACTCAAGGATATATATTTTTTATCATCAAACTATATATATAAGTATTTACATATATATAAAAGCAGTAAACGCTCCGGATATAAATCTAGGCTCATCGAACGAGTTCGACAATGATTATATATATATATATATATATATATATATATATATATATATATATATATATATAATAAACGCGCTTGGACGTGAGTCCAGGCTCAATCGAGGCATAACTCGATAATTTTAGTACAAATTTATATATATATATATATATACAAAAGAAATAAAAAGCCACGGACCGAAGTCCGGGCATATACACACAACACGACTCTCAACGTGAATAACTATGTGTGCAAAAAGTGGAGAAAGGCTTTAAGAAATGTAAGAAGTCTTACAATGGGCTGCCAAGAAGACTTCAAATGGATTTAATTGAATGAACACTCGGTTTCCATCGGTAAAATATAGCACAGTATAAGCTCACAAGTGTTTAAAATGAGAAAGCACTCAGTTTATAGTGTGTACAGAGCAAATTGGACAGGGCTTCCTTGCCTTTTCTCTATACAAAATGGCCACCCCAAGCCCTCTATTTATAGAGGGGGGAGCCGCAAATGAACCTGCAGCAGCCGCAGATGAACCTATGGCTGTCCGGGGTACCCTAGGCTTCGTAGGTCCCGTTGTCTCAATGTACGTACACGCATGCAATGCGATGTTCGCTCGAACTTTCAAAACTTCAATCCGGGCATCCGATTGAGGTCTATAAGACCTTTTTTGGAGTTCTGTTATTGAGATCTACATAATGACATGGGATAGGAGGTTGTACAAAGTTGGGAAGATAGGACCATGCTTAGATCTTCGGGTCTTCAAATTCCATCCGGTTTGCTGTCTTGTGTTGTAGTCACTCAGGATTAGAGCTACAGTTCTTGTAGAACACTTTTGTGTGTAGTTTATGTTGAAATGTTGTTGAGACGGCGCAATATGGGATCGAGGTGGAAAAATGACAATTTTGCCCCTCACCGGGGTTATCTCTGGTTTGGGCTGATATAGCAGTCGTTGCTCAGGGTTATCTCTGAGATTGGGCTGCTGTGAGTACTGAAGGTCCTCAGGGTTATCTCTGAGGTGTGACTGACCTCCCGAGGTTGTCTCTGGGGTTGGAACTGATTGCCTCAGGGTTATCTTTGAGGTTGAAGCTGACTGCAAGGGGTTGAAATGAGCATTTCTGGGGTTATCTCCATAACTGCAACTGCACTCCGGGGTTGTCTCTAGGACTGAGTATCTCGGGGTTGTCTTCGAGATGGAAAACTGGTGATTCTGGGGTTATCTCCAGAACTGGAAATGCACTCCTCGGGGTTATGTCTGTGGTTGAAACTAAAAATCCCGGGGTTGTCTCCGAAACTAGTTTTCTCAGGGTTGTCTCTAGAATTGGAGATACTTTGTCCTCCAGGGTTATCTCTGAAAGATGATTCCGCCCTCCTGTAATGTTAGTAACAGGAATGCAAAATTTTGAGTGTCTACAGATTCTGTTCTTTATCATATTCATGTAATGTAATGGCATGGATAGGATAAATAATACTAGACACTTGAAATATGATAAGATAATTATTATGCAATGTCCTGTAGCATGATGTATATGCATGATGTATGTGGTTTGTTGGATTATTTTCCAACGGGATGTGATGATTGTTCCCATCGTTTCTCATGGGTATTGGAATTATCACTGATGACTCTGATGAACTGATTGGTTGTGTACTCCAAAGCTCTTAGGAACTTTTAGGATGTTGACATTGGGGTTACCAAGGTCCTTAATCATTGGTATCGAATTTTCACTGAGGATGAATCTCTCATATACAAGAGACTCTAGGGAATTATGTGTTGTCTAATTAAGTTGTGTATAATATATTCCATCATTGGTCCTCCCCGATGAGGATGGTTCTTCCTGGTTTGTGTTGCCAGGTCCTTCTAATGCTCAGTCGGAGTCACTGCCAACAGTCTGTGTTGTCAGGGTTGCCTGACCCTTACTGAAATGTACATCAATGGATGAGATCCTTACTATGGATGATGTCAAGGTTGCTTGACCTTTGTTGATGTGTGCATTAATGGATGAGATCATCAGATGGTTTTTGATGCTTCGCTGGATTTACTTTCCAGCGACTGAATGTCGTCAAGGTTTCTTGACCTTCGATGATGTGTGCATCAATGGATGAACTTGTATGAAGTTTCCGTGGGGGGAAATGTTATGGAGTTACGACCTCGAATTAATAACATCGGACCTTCGTGAGGTATTACCAAGTGTATTTTGCAACAATTGTGATGATCGGTATAGTAAACCCTGTGTCTAGGCGAGTACCAATGAGTGATATGTAGACCCGAAGTTTGGTCTCTAAAAACCAGGATTTCAGGATTTTTCGCTCAATCGCATAGCATCTTTTTTCCTGATTTGACTTTTTCAACTTCTTAGACCTCCTTTGCAACTCATATTAGACCAAGCCGGAGGGGTGGGCCCCACCCAGGGGAGCCGCAGGTACATCTGTGGCTAACCATGGGTGGCCTTAAGTGGCCTATTGCTTTCATAATTCATTTACAAGTTGCGCCACACAGAGAATTCGAGAGCTCTTCTTCAGATCTATTGAGTTCGGGCATCTTTTTGCAAATTCTGTCTCTGTACAAGTGTTCTACACCACCCTGGTAACGTATGCATATCTTGTTTTCCAGTTTTTATCCGTTGGAAAATGAGTTATCATACAAAATGCTTCTAAACACATAGTAATGAATATGCATGCTCATATGACTTGATAAAAAATATTTAACACAGTAAATGTTAGTATTTAACCATGCTGAACATAATAATGTGAAAAAATTTAACTTTTGAAACAGTCAATTTTACACCTTTTTATGCTATTTCTTATCCTATTTAAGGACTAATGAGCAAAGGTGGTAAAACAAATTAATCTTGGTAATTAGGCTACCCTTACGAATTATGACTTTGATAGTGTTATGTATATAGGATGTTTATGACTATGGGTAGGTGTGCTACTGATGCATGTGGGTAGTCATGCCTATGTGTATGTGGATAGTCATGTTTATAAAGGAGACTATGGAAATTTTTTTCCAAAATATAGGCATATGGTAGTCATGCATTTTTAACTCTTCTGCAAGGGTAAGTTAAAGTAATGCATGCATGCAGATAGTCATAAAAATGCATTTAAAAAGCTCCAGGTTAAGGTTTACCACACCCTTTCTGAGGTGATTTGGAGACTTGTGTCCATATATATATATATATATATATATATGGATCTGGATCAGTCGAGTAGCTCCTGTAGGACCACTTCAGGTGTGTGGAGGATGGCTTTTGATGTGCCTCGACCCCATTCAGTTAGACAGCCTCACCGTCTGGCGGAGGCAATTATACATCCTATCCGGGTTGAGGTACCAGATGTTGAGGGGTAAGAGGAGGATGTATCAGTTGCGGACCCCACTCCTGCTGCTCATGTTCTACATAGGGATCTTCCAGGCATTTAAGTGATGATCCCAGAGCTTCTGGGTGATTTGAGTCAATACCCCTTGGTTTACTTGCATGCAAACGAGGTACAAGATGGATTTTATCTTCCATTTTCTTATTGATAAGGAGCAAGGATTCTGATGTTTATTTGCTTTGTGATATAGGTTCTTATCGTTACGCAGTCTCGAGGGAACTGGTTCAACATTCACTCTACATATCAGGCTCTGCATCTCGATTATCGAGCAATTATGCATGGCTGGGGCTTCGAGGTCTTCTTTTCCATCCTCCCTCGTCGTTATCCCTAGGGTTATCTCAGGGCATTGTCCGAGCGCTAGTTTTACCAGACTCAGTCTCTCCATTTATTAGATTGTGAGGTTATGATGACACCGATGGTAGGCAATTTATCATCGGTATGGAGTTTGGAGAGGCGCTAGTGCCTTGTCCAGTAGATATTACCCCGACTGCTAGGAGTCCCGTTTGAGGCGTTCAAAGGTAGGACAGTCTGTACAGGTCCTTTGAGCATAGATGCTATGAGGGGGCTATTGAGTGAGCCCATACTCGATGATGTGAGAGTCACGGATTTCATTCTTCGATGATTGTTCATGATAATCATTAGGGGCTTCTTCATAGCAGATAACTCTTCCATGGTATCATTCTCTTTAGTCAGCACCACACGAGACGTGGACCATATTAGAGAGTATGATTGGGGCTCCTACACCTTCGCCTATTTCCTCAAGGGCATGCACATGCGTTCGCAGGGTTTGACGGAGGCTTGGCTAGTATTTTACCTATTTCTGTTGGTGAGTGTTGACGGAGGCTTGGCTAGTATTTTACCCATTTCTACTGGTGAGTGTTGACGGAGGCTTGGCTAGTATTTTACCCATCTCTTTTGATTTCCCATGTACAAGTTAAGAGTGTTGACTGACAATAGATGTTTTACCTTTGTGTTAGTAGTTCTGGGCCTATGAGAGGCTCTCATGTTTATGTCCTATGAGAGTGTTAGGTTTAGATACCTATCCACGGGGACGGCAATGGCATCACTCCATATTTACGGAGGTTCCTGTAGCTGAGGGTTTTACCCATTGTGTTCTATAGTTGGAGTTGTTGACAGCTGATGCTATCACTTGGATTCCCTATTTCGGGGAACATTTGTCCATTGGGTTTGAGGAGGGGTACCCGACTGGTGTCGAGTACGTGATATCCACCCGTAGGATTCCTCTCTTCATAGATGGAGGATTAGAGCTCTATTTAGGAGAGCGTACTATTAGGAGCACCACGGGGTAGATTCGTGTACTGATCTTGCCTCCTACCAGGCGTTTTTGGCTTGTATCGCAGTCGCCTGTCATTGATATCCCATTGATGGGCGTTGATGGATTTACATTGTCAGAGGGTCCGTATACTCATGATATGTCCCATCGCTGGTGGTCCCCTCGTACCATCGAAGCCCAGAACTGCGCCACTCAGTTTATGGGGGATATGGTTCATGGATCAGTGATGATGATGGATTGGATGGCCTATGTCCGAGATCCGACTCATTTGATACAGATTAACAGTTTGACTCGACACTTGGGCAGAGATCCTTCAGAAGCAGAAACTTTTGATCCTTCCAGCTCTGGGGCTGGCCCTTAAGGTGACCCATTTGGTTTTTTCGGTGCAGATCCTCCATTGTATAGGCCTGACATCCCTCATGGCGGAGATCCAGTGACTCAGGAGGAGTTACATCAGGTGGACAAGATTGATGATGTAGACATTGACACCATTGTCTTCTTCTGATTTGTATTCTCGCTATATCTTTTGGTAGGCCTCTGTTAGATACTGGGTGGCTGTGCCCCCATTCTCGTTATATCTTTTTATAGGCCTCTGTTAGTTATTGGGCGTTTGTACCCTATTTCCTTGTATTTTTAGCTGTATAGAGATGATGTATTAGATGATGATGTACTTAGGAATGTATGTACTATTTTTCAATCCCTACATCATATTGTCATCTATTATTTATCATGCATGTATTATGTTATGCATATGTATGTCCAGAGCTATTCGGCATTGACCCCCGGATGGTCTTATGATATGGCCTACACAAATGTCTTCTTCGACAGTCAGCATCATTGATCACACCCCACCAATATTGGTAGCCTCCCGTCTAAGGTCATGGTATGCTAGTTTGTCACCTCTAGACCAGGTGACCATAGATCAATTGTTACAGCATTCCATGATCCTCCTGATGTTCTAGGTTCCTATGGGCTTTGTAGATGGTATGCTGGAGCATTGGGTAACGAAGAGGCAGATTTTCCAATTTCGGACCCAAGAGTTAACTCCCACCTTAGAGGAGTATGCACAATTGACGGCGCTGTCACTTGATAGACCTTGCATGCAGATGGCTATCGGCGATATGAGCCGACAGTTCATGACCCTCACTGGGTTGAGGCATAGAGTAGTATAAGATGAGATTACATCCGGCCATGTGGTGTCCCAACATTTTTTGATAGATAGATTTAGCTTAAAGGACAGTTATGTATGGCACTCCAGGGATTTCACCACGTCAGAGGATCAGTGTCGTACGGCCAGGGTAGACGTACTCATGATGCGTAGTGGCTTATGTATACATGCCACTGTATACGGATGAGCTGGACATTAGTGTTGTCATGACAGTGAGAGATCTCAGGGAGGGTCATACCATTGTGCCGATGATTGTGACAGAGACGTTGAGATTGGCCACATATTGCGACACCTACCCTGCAGGGGTATTTATAGGTAGCTCGGTCATGTTGTACATGTGGTTCATGTCACACTTGAGATCAATTGGCACCTTCCAATGGCATGGATACTGCTTTTCCCATGAGATAATCATGTCTTACTCCTTTCAGCCGGCGAAGTGTATAGAAGCTGCATCCTGGTCGGTGTTTCTGGTAGGGATTGGAGATTCATTGAACATTTTCCCGTGTATAGGGCTCAGTTCACCTTACAGCTTCATTACTCATGCACCTGGCATAGAATATCTTCCTCTAGCTAGTTTGAGGGGCATGATTACTTACCACCCACTGGCTATGATGTCACAGTTCGACCAGTTTCAGGACTTCCATCCTTTTGAGGGGGCATTGGGTCAGCACTTGGCTTATCACCACTTGTCAACAGAGGAAAGATCCAAGGTATATGCCTATTGGGATAAGCATGAGCTAGCTGAGTTTTTTGTTAGCCATCCTGGCTGTTCGACAGAGTATTCTGCATGGATGGAGACAGAGACCACATCGGTTGCGGTTGTATCTACAGAGTCGAGGATTGATTCTGATGGTGGAGAGCCAATAGAGGACATTAATTTTCCCGCTATGGAGGAGCTTGTTGCTGGGTTGCCAGTAGTTGTGACAGATTCTCCCAGTGTGACTACTACTGTGACCCCGCATTCAGTAGATTATTTAGAGTAAATTCTTTATCTAATGACATTTGAGAGAGATAAGGCTAGGGCCTTGATGTTGACATCTCTTGCTGGGAGAGATGTCGCTCTTTTAGAGAGAGAGGATGCCTTAGCTCATAGAGACACCACTATTGCTAAGCGGGATGAGGCTAAATCATCTAGAGATGCATTGATTATTGAGTGGGATGGCGTTATATCTGCCCAGGACATAGCCGTTACAGATAGTACTACAGTGAGATCCTTTACCACTGGTATTATACATGAGATGAGCGCATATATTGATGAGTAGCATGTCACCATGTAGTTGGATGTGGATTTGTTGGCTCGTGTAGATACCCTTGGGCAGGAGCTAACAGCGTTACCTCCTTCTTCGGAGAGAGATGCCATGTTGGACTTGATAGCTCGCATATACACTGATTTGTAGATGGGCTTGTATTTTCTTGCACAGACTAGCGTGGCCATTTTGTCATATATAGTATATATTGTATATATCAAACAACATTATATATGGCAAGGAAATATATTTTAATTCACTTTCCTTTTAATTGTGCCTTGTTACTTGCTTGATATTTGCTTGCTTCTTCAGGGCTTGTGATCTTGATGTTTTCTGAACTCATCCTTGACGGGTGGACATTGAGATGTCTAAGGATCTTTTAGAATGGATCGTTGATCTGTGTGTATCCCTACCCTTTGGTTTCTTGGGAATGGTTTCTATATGTAGTAATGGAGATGAGTGTGGCTTTCCTCTCTAAGGTTGACCACACCACAGATGGTCGCCGGTACTCCTTTGTATGGGGGAGCCTAGGTAGTTCCATCTCTTATAGATTGGTGTTTCTATTTTAGGACTCAACCGCAGTTTAGATGGTCGCCAATTCTCCCATTTGTGTGGGGAGATCAGTTAGTTCCATCCCTTTGGTCTGAAGCTGAGGAAATGTGATGGATTAAAAGTTGATCCCAGTACCATGTGACAAGTTTTTATGTTTTGGAAGGCGTAAGACCAAACCATAAATGGCTACCTACGTACTCCTATTGAAGAGGAGATCAGGTCTGCGTAGTTCGAACCTGGTGTAAGAGGTTCAACGCTGTATGTGAAAGGGTGTAGAAAGGTGTTTATTTTTGTTTGTATAGAAGGGTGTAGAAATGTTTTTATTGTTTTTTTTGTAGTGTGACGGGGCCATATAAAATGGTTACCTACGTACTCCCATGTATTGGGAAGATTAGGTCGACGTAGTTAGCCCCATGTGCAGGATGGATTGCAGCCAAAAAGTTTGATCCCATGTTTAGGACAAAATGCATGTAAAAAGTTTTATCCCATGTACATGACAAACTGTAGGTGTGAAAAGTTTTTTCCCTAGTGGGACAAAATTGTAGGTGTGAAAAGTTTTATCCCTGATAGGACAAAAATGAGGGTGTGAAAGGTTCAATCCCTGCTGGGATAACCTGAAAGGTTTAAAACAAAGTGGAGTGAAAGATCTGATGATCCAAAAACTAGGCTGTTGGTTTAAAGAGTGTATTTGTCCTTGATGGGGCAAATGGGTATGAAGAAGGGTTGTATGTAGTGAAGGGTTAGAAAACCTGAAGTGATTGGTGATCTGGTGATCCAAAACCAGGATGTTTGCTTGATGGTAACCTCAGACATAGTATCATTTCACGGTGTCTGAGTTAATGAGCTGTGGAAATTCATCGCCATCCATTTCCTGTAATCTGTGAGCACCTCCTATCAATACCTCCTTAACAACAAACGGGCCTTCCCAGTTTGGGGCAAATTTTCCTTTGGATTGATCTTGGTTGTAAATAATTTTTTTCAAAACCAAGTCATGTTGTTTAAACTGCCGTAGCCGGACTTCCCTGTTGTAGGATCTGGCGATCCTTTGTTGGTATAATTGACCATGGAAGATAGCACTGGTTCGGCTTTCGTCTATTAGAAATAGTTGGTGATACTTATCTTGTAACCATTGGTCTTCATCCAGCTGAGCGTCTATCAACACTCTGAGGGATTCCATTTCCACCTCTATGTGGAGCACTGCTTCCATTCCATAGGTTAATGAGTAGGGGGTTGCCCCAGTGGAAGTACGCATTGAAGTTCTGTAGGCTAATAGAGTCAGAGGCAATAGGTCAGGCCATCCTTTGTGATTAGTGGACTTCTTTTGCATGATCTTCTTGATGTTCTTATTAGCCGCTTCAACAGCACCCTTCATCTTTGGACAATAAATGACAGAGTTGAGGTGTTTGATGTGGAATTTACTGCATAACTCCTCCATTATTTTGTTGTTGAGGTTCTTAGCATTGTCTGAAATAATTACCTCTGGTTGTCAATATCGACAAATGACATTGTTTTTGATGAAACCAATGATGACTTCTTTGGTAACCCTGGGGAAGGTTGCTGTTTCTACCCACTTGGTAAAGTAGTCGATCATGGTGAAGATGAACCGATGCCCATTACTGGCTTTGGGCTCGATGGGCTCGATCACGTCCACTCCCCACATTGAGAAGGACCAGGGTGAACTCATATTGTGGAGCTCCCTTGGAAGGGCATGGATAGCATTCCCATGAATTTGGCATTGATAACATCTCTTGACGTGATCATCACAGTCAGCCTTAAGAGAGAGCCAGTAATGCCCTATTTTGAGGATCTTTTTGGCAAGTAGAGGGCCGCTTATGTGTGGGCCACATACTCCACCATGGATTTCATCCATGAGCCTCTGAGCTTGGTCCTTGTCCATACATATGAGGAGATCTAGTCTTGCATCTCGTTCGTAAAGTGCATATCCGCTCAAGTAAAATTTCATAGCCATTCAATGGATCCGCTTTTTCTCAACAGAACTCGCTTTAGTGGGTGTAGATCCATCTCATAGATACTCCTTGATGTGCTGATACCAAGGGTGCTGGATAGGAGGTAGCTCATCCGATACTTCTCTGATGTAATTCCCATAGGCTGGAGCCTTTTGCAGGGAAAATGTGATGCTTGACATGTTTTCCTTGTCAAGAATGTTGATCAAGGAGACCAAAGTTGCTAGCGCATCGGTAAAGTCATTCCTATTCCGAAGAATGTGGAGGAAGGTTATTTCTTCAAACTCCGAAGCCATCTGGATAACCTACCGATGGTAAGGCAGTAAATGTAGTTCTTTGGTGTGATAGATCCTAGTGGTTTGTCTGATTACCAATTCAGAATCTCCAAAGACAGTTAACGGTTTGATACCCATTGATTGGGCAAGTTTCAACCCCATGATACAGCCTTCATACTCAGCTATGTTGTTGGTGCTGACAAACTGCAATTTGACATCAACGGGATACTGCTCCCCCGTAATGGTTACTAGAACTACTCCAGCCCAGAACCTTCCATATTTACAACTCCATCAAAATACATCTTCCATGACTTGTGTGTATCGTACTGATGGTGTTGTTGGACTGTTATTACCCCTTCATCGGGGAAGTATGTTTCTAAGGGTTTAAAATCCCCTGAAGGTGCGACGGCCAGTTGATCCGCAATTCCTTGACCTTTGATAGACTTTTGTGTCACGTAGACGATGTCAAATTACTGTAGGATCAACTGCCAACTGTACAGTCAACAATTTAACATGGGTTTACTGAACACATACTTGAGAGGATCTACGTGGGATATGAGATAGGTTGTGTGACCATGGAGGTAATGATGTAACCTCATGGAAGCCCATGCTAAAGCACAACAAGTCTTCTCAATCAGAGTGTATTTATGTTCATTGCTGCTGAATCTTTTATTGAGGTAGGTGATAGCTCGCTCTTGGCCTCTATCGTCTTTTTGTCCCATCATGCAGCCCATGGCATTGTCTTTAATGGACATGTATATGAATGGGGGAACACCATCCCTGGGAGGTACCAAAATAGGTGCTTTGACTAGCTGCTCTTTGATTGTAAGGAAGGCGTTCTGACACTCATCATTCCATTTCATGGAGGAGTTCTTCCTTAACAGCTTGAAGATAGGCTCACAGGTTGTTGTGAGTTGGGAGATGAATCGGTTAATGAAGTTAAACCTTCCCAAAAATCCCCGTATTTCCTTCTCTATCTGAGGAATGGGCATTTCTGTGATGGCCTGGATTTTGGTGGGATCCAGCTCAATCCCTTTGTGGCTGACTAGGAAACCTAGCAACTTACCTAATTTAATGCCAAAGGCACTCTTGGCTGGATTCAACTTCAAGTTGTAATTACGCAACCTGTTGAAGAGCTTTCTGAGATGGCCTATGTGGTCTTCTTCCTTTGGGATTTGATAATGATGTCATCCACATAGATCTCTATCTCTTTGTGCAGTAAATCGTGAAAAAGAGCCATCATGGCCCACTGATAGGTAGCTCCGGCATTGATGAGGCTGAATGACAACCGTCTATAGAAAAAGGTTCCCCAAGGCGTGATGAATGTAGTTTTCTCACGATCCTCTTCAGCAACAATAATTTTATGGTACCCCATAAAACAATCAGCAACGGAGTACATGTCATATTGAGCAGTATTGTCAATGAGAATGTGGATAAATGGCACATGAAAGCTATCTTTAAGGCAAGCTTTATTCAAATCCCGGTAATCTATGCAAACTCGCACCTTTCCTCTTGGTTTAGGCACGGGGACTATGTTAGATAGCCATTCAGGGTATGTTGACACCATGATAATGCCAGCTTGAAATTGTTTCACAATTTCTTCTTTGACTTTTAAACTCCACTTAGGTTGTAATCGCGTGAGCTTCTGCCTGACTGGCTTGAATCCCTCTTTGATGGGTAGGCGATGAATGACAATGTCAGTGGACAAACCCACCATGTCTTCATGAGACCATGGAAACACATCCTGGAATTCAGTTAATAGAGTAACCATGTCATTCCTTTAGTTTGGAGTGAGGTCCGTACTAATCTGGATTAGTTTAGGATTTTCTAAGGTTTTGAGGTTGAAAGAGGATGTTTGATCAAGATTTGGTTTGGGTTTTTCCTTGACCCATTCTTTGATCTCCTGAGGTATCTCATAGTCCTCTTGTACTTTCATCAAGTCTGAGTCAAACTTTACATCAAAGTTACAGTCCTTGTGGAGATTAGGCACCTCATCAGCAAGTTTAGGCACATCTAAATTTAGAGTCTTGAAACAAAAATGCTTTCACTTAATATATGAAACTGTTCAATCATACAAAGTGTTAGCATGTAATGACAAAATAACTGCTAATACTGTACAAAAAAGTAAGCAGTTATTGCTATCTACAGGGCAGACGGATTTTCTACTTTTTTACCCTTGTCGGCAAATGCATGGAATGATGATCCAATTGCCAAGGTTGAAGTCCTGTTGGACTGCAGTGATGATGGGGCTATCATCATCCTCCCTCTCCCAAATGATGACCAAGATATCTGGACAATCATCATCTGGGATGTCTCCATTCATGCCCTCAGTATGGACAATGATGCGTATGTTTGATAACCGCCTGGCGATGTCTTGTTTACGTCTCCTTTCCCTTTCTACCACTTTGGGATCTGGAATCAAAACCTCTTTTGCTTTGACCAGTATTGGTTTGGGAAATAACATAGCCATTACATGGGCATGCACCTTTACCAGAGACCGTACAGGCTCAGGATCTGTAGGTTAAGACAATCACCATGTGGCTGAAGCTGAAGGAATCTGTTTGTGCTTATAAGGATTCCTGTGACTGGAGCTAGCAGAATAGCCTAGTCCAGTTGTCCTAATTTAACTGTGAACTTGAATTGGGCGCTTAATGCCCTGATGATCTTTGCCTAACCCTTGTCCATATTGATGACCCAATGACATCATCTCTTGAGTTGCCGACATTACCTCGTCAGAAATCTTGGGTATCAGAGGTGGGGCCCAATAGGATGATAGTGAGTGTTGCTCATCTCTAGGGCATGGAAACTGACTGGTTCAACTTCTGAATTGAAGCTGATGAGTGGTATGTCACCTTGTTTAGGACATTCTAGCGCAGCATTGACAATGACTAGGTTATTGTTAATGATGTATTTGAGTTGTTAGTGAAGGGTGGAAGGAACTGCTCCAGCCATGTGAATCCACGATCTTCCCAAGAACAGGTTGTATCATGTGGCTATTTTGAGCACCTAAAAGGATACGCAGAAAGTATGTGGGCCAATCTCCACATGCAGTTCAATCTCTCCGATAACATTATGTTGAGATCCATCAAAAGCTTTAGTAACCATATGGCTGCTTTTGATCCTCTTGAGATTGATGTTCAGCTTCTCCAAAGTGGCATAAGTATAGATATTTAAAGTTGACCCTTCATCTATCAAAACTCCCACCATATATCTAGAGGACAGAACCGCTATGTGAAACGGTTTGCAATGACCAGTCCCTTCGGGAGGTATGTCATCATTAGTGAAAGATATCACATTGTTGTTGAAAATGTGATCAACCAGGTGCTGGAATTTTTTGACATCCACTGATTTCGGCAAGTGGGCTTCTTCTAAAACCTTTAGCAAGAGCTTCATGTGATCTTCGGAAGAGAAAACCAAGTCCAGTATGGAAATTTTTTGTGGAGCTTCTCTCAAGGTTAAAACCACCTTGGCTTCATTATTGTTGGGTAAAATCTAATTACGCACAACACGCAAGTATACATGGTCAACAAGTAATAAAATGAAAGTAGAGTATCATTCCCACGAGAAATTATTTAATAAAACTTACCAAGTACTAACCCGTAATCAACTCAATCTTATTTAAACGAATGAATTTAATGTTATAAATTAAATTATTTAACTAAACTAATTCTAATTACCACTAATTAAAAATTAGATTATGGAGATTTAAGATCACAACTTCACTTATTGCTTCATATAACTTAACACACTTCTCATCAATTATTTTCTATCCTGAATTGTTAATCAAGAACACTAAAGCAGATAAAACCATCTCTCGATGCATAATACCCATACTCACTAAAATCCACAATTGATAGAATTAAGCAAGACACCCTAATTAACTAATCCACTATATCTCCATGTGAATTACAATTAAAAAGGATATAAAGCACAAGTTCTCTATAAGATTACATATGGCGTAAAGGCATATCTCTATCCTAAACATGAATCATGAATTCAATCTATGCAGCAATCACAAACACATGCTATTATGATCAGATCTAAATTTAAGCTTCATCTCTCGAGTTCATATAGATTATCACGGTAATTGATGGCCAATCAATTACACAATTAAGTCCAAATCATAATAGACAGTCCTCACAATAGAATATAATAATTGATAGCAAATCATATTAAAATAAACTACACAATAAGATCCATTGTAATCTCAAACAACGAATTAGTTCATTGAATTAAAACTAAGAATCCACACTTGAATACACATTAAAAGATAAGAATAAGATTAAGGAAAAGAAGTGAATCTATTGTCGGCAAATTCGCCCTCCGTCTCGCTCTTGATCTTGATCTCCAATGGCTTCCAAGTCGCTTCAATCTCCAAATCTCATAAAAACTAGTGTTCTCCTATAAAACTCTATTATACTCTAATGGAATCATCTTTCCGTCTTCTAATCTATGTGATTCTCCTCCTTTTATATGCCTTTTTATATGTCTTTAAGTCCTCTTGGAAGTCTTTGAGTAAATCGGATCGAAACAATCCTTCTTGGACTCAAATTCGGACAAAAAATAACTTTTCTGCGCGTACCCCCACCCCGACGACGATTATAAGGCATAAAGGGCCCGCCCTAGCGAGGGTCCCTACTCTTTTGCAACTTGTACCCCCGCCCTGGCAGGGGTTTTGTGAAGAGAAAGCCCGACCCGACGGGGTTCCTTTTTCTACTCTGACGTCTTTTGGTAAAACGGCCATAACTTTTGATCCGAGAGGAGTTACGGGGCCTGCCACCTATCAAATCGAAACTATCAACGAGATCTACAACTTTAATTCTTTAAGAATTTAGAAATAACAGATGGATGAAGGTAGAAATTGGGCTGGAAGTGACTATTATGAAAATTGCCACCGAAAACAGTTAAGTTCAACGTCCGTTGGTACAAATATCATAACTCTTGCATCCGAACTCCGATTGGAATGATTCAAGATGTTCCGAAAAGATAAGAAAAAGCTCAACAATATAATCCAAGTCCCAAGCCAAGAACATGAAATAAACATGAAATCCCAAACGTTGTCCGGATTGATTTTCTTTGCAATTTCATACCAATAGTCGCTCACACAGCTCCCAAGCGTATAATCTACAAAATGAACACAAAATGCATGAAAAGTAACTAAGAAACATGAGTTTAAGCAACTAATTCAAGTAACAGATACCGGATAAGTAGGTATAAAATCTACTTATCAAATACCCCCAAACTTAAACCTTTGTTTGTCCTTAAGCAAAAACATAAAACAACAATGCTATGCAATGCAACTAATCTACATGCCTACGAATCCAGCAGTAATGACAGAAACAAGTCTATTCAACCGGCCTTAGAGAAATCAAGTAAACACGATAATACATCATATCAAAATAAATCAATAATTTCACAATTAATCATCAAATCTTAGACTGTTATCACTAATATAGTGTGTGTGTGTGCTCCACAACAATATTAACTGACATAAAATCAAATATAACACATACCAAGTCTCTTCGAAGGCATCATACAATGTGAACTCAAGAAATCCACAAATGAGCTGGATCCGACTAAAATCAAACAATTTACGAATATCGAGGGTCAACATGGGATACTTATGCTTCATTTTCCATCTATAGGGGCTTTTTTCTCTTATTTCCCGTTTTAATCATTTTTTTTCTTTTGGTTTATATACACATAGCTATGCAATGTCTTATTCCCTTAGGCTTTTCAATGTTACCTTAACGAGCTTTCGACCAACGACTCCCAGACCATTAAGACCTTAGGGCGCTAGGTGTAAAGATAATCCCCTCGGGCTTACTTACTCAAGTAACAAAGGCCACAAAACTAGACAAGCACGCCACGGTGTTATTCATACTTTTTTTTCCTTTTTTTATATAGCTTATATACCCCAAATATTCCCCCAAACTTAGGTTATTGTCTAACTTTAGTCATCACTACTTATTCTTGTCATTCTTTCATTCAAATTAACATTATCCTTTCGAGTCCCATTATGTATCAATTTAAACTCAATCAATCAACAAGTTGTTTTTACTGTGATATCCTTATTATACCAGTTTCAAACAGAAAAAAACTCAATTCATAACAAGAAATCACATCATTGGCCAAAACAAACTGTAAATATCAAGCAGTTGGACTCATGAAATTTGTACTAAATGCTATATAAACATAGTAAACTAACTACTATTTTTGAAAATTCCTAATTTTCAATTTTTTTTATTTTAAAAAACTAAATGCAAAAACTAAATGTAACTATATGAAGTACAATGTAAATAATTAACTATATGAAATACGACACTAAAAACTTGTTGGATAAAATCTAATTACGCACAACACGCAAGTATACGTGGTCAACAAGTAATAAAATGAAAGTAGAGTATCGTTCTCACGAGGAATTGTTTAATAAAAATCACCAAATACTAACCTTTAATCAACTCAATCTTATTTAAACGAATGAATTTAATGTTATAAATTAAATTATTTAACTAAACTAATTCTAATTACCACTAATTAAAAATCAGATTATGGAGATTTAAGATCACAACTTCACTTATTGCTTCATATAAGTTAACACACTTCTCATCAATTATTTTCTATCCTTAATTATTAATCAAAAATACTAAAGCAGATAAAACCACCCCTCGATGCATAATACCCATACTCACTTAAGTCCACAATTGATAGAATTAAGCAAGACACCCTAATTAACTAATTCACTATATCTCTATATGAATTACAATTAAAAAGGATTTAAAGCACAAGTTCTCTATAAGATTACATATGGCGTAAAGGCATATCTCTATCCTAAACAAGAATCATGAATTCCATCTATGTAGAAATCACAAACACATGCTATTATGATCAGATCTAAATCTAAACTTCATCTCTCGAGTTCATATAGATTATCACGGTAATTGATGGCCAATCAATTAAACAATTAAGTCCAAATCATAATAGACAATCCTCACAATAGAACATAATAATTGATAGAGAATCATATTAAAATAAACTACACATTAAGATCCATTGTAATCTCAAATAAAAAATAAGTTCATTGAATTAAAACTAAAAATCCACACTTGAATACACATTAAAAGATAAGAATAAGATTAAGGAAAAGAAGTGAATCTGTTGTCGGCAAATTCGTCCTCCGTCTCGCTCTTGATCTTGATCTCCAATGGCTTCCAAGTCTCTTCAATCTTCAAATCTCATAAAAACTAGTGTTCTCCTATTCTACTCTAATCTAATCAAATGGAATCATCTCTCCCTCTTCTAATCTATGTGATTCTCCTCCTTTAATATGCCTTTGTATATGTCTTTAAGTCCTCTTGGAAGTCCTTGAGTCAATCGGATCGAAACAATCCTTCTTGGACTCAAATTCGGACAAAAAATGACTTTTTGCATGCAGATTTGCCCGCCCAAATGGGGTCCCACTGCTTTTGTAGCCTATACCCCGCCCCAGATTGGGGTTTTGAAGAGAAAACCATACAAGCGGGGTCCTTTTCTTTCGATGTCCTTTGGTAAAACGGCGATAACCTTTGATCCAAGAGGAGTTACGTGGCCTGCCACCTATCAAATCGAAGCTATCGACGAGCTCTACATCTTTAATTTTTTAAGAATTGAGAAATAATAGACGGATGAAGGTAGAAATTGGGCAGGAAGTAACTGCTATGCAAATGGCCACCCAAAACAGTGAAGTTCAACGTCCGTTGGTACAAAGATCATAACTCTTGCATCCGAACTCCGATTGGAATGATTTAAGATGTTCCGAAAAGCTAAGAAAAAGCTCTAAAATATAATCCAAATTCCAAGCCAAGAACATGAAATAAACATAAAAGCCCAAACGATGTCCGAATTGCTTTTCTTTGCGATTTCATACCAATTCTTTGTGATTTCATACCAATAGTCACTCACACAGCTCCCAAGCGTATAATCTATAAAATGAACACAAAATGCATGAAACGTAACTAAGAAACATGAGTTTAAGCAACTAATTCAAGTAACAGATACCAGATAAGTAGGTATAAAATCAACTTATCAAATACCCCCAAACTTAAACCCTTGCTTATCTTCAAGCAAAAACATAAAACAACAATGCTATGCAATGCAACTAATCTACATGCCTACGAATCCAACAGTAATGACAAAAACAAGTCTATTCAACCGGCCTTAAAGAAATCAAGTAAAAATGATAATACATCACATCAAAACAAATCAATAATTTCCCAATTAATCATCAAATCTTAGACTGTTATCACTAATATAGTGCGTGTGTCCTCCACAACAATGTTAACAAAATAAAATTTAACACATAACAAGTCTCTTCGAAGGCATCATACAATGTAAACTCAAGAAATCCACAAATGAGCTAAATCCGACTAAAATCAAATAATTTACCAATATCGAGGGTCAACATGGGATACTTATGCTTCATTTTTCATCTACGGGGGCTTTTTGCATTTATTTCCCGTTTTAATAATTTTTTTCTTTTGGTTTATTTACACATAGCTATGCAATGTCTTATTCCCTTAGGCTTTCCAATGCTACCTTAACAAGCTTTCGACCAATGACTCCCAGACCATTAAGACCTTAGGGCGCTAGGTGTAAAGACAATCCCCTCGGGCTTACTTACTCAAGTAACAAAGGCCACAAAACTAGACAAGCACGCCACGGTGTTTATTTATACTTTTTTCTTTTTTTTTATATAGCTTATATACCCCAAATATTCCCCCAAACATAGGTTCTTGTCTAACTTTAGCCATCACTACTTATTCTTGTCATTCTTTCATTCAAACTAGCATTATCCTTTAGAGTCCCATTATGTATCAATTTAAACTAAATCAATCAACAAGTTGTTTTTACTGTGCTATCCTTATTATACCAGTTTTAAATAGAAAAAAAACTCAATTCATAACAAGAAATCACATCAAAGCTCTAATAGTCAGTACTATACTTGTCTACCCAATTCCAATCTCATCATTGGCCAAAACAAACTGTAAATATTAAACAGTTGGACTCATGCAAGATGTACTAAATGCTATATAAACATTGTAAACTAACTACTATTTTTGAAAATTTTTAATTTTTCAATTTTTTTAATTTTTTTTTATTTTAAAAAATTGAATGCAAAAACTAAATGTAACTATACGAAGTACAATGTAAATAATTAACTATATGCAATACGACACTAAAAACTTGTTGGGTAAAATCTAATTATGCACAACACGCAAGTATACGTGGTCAACAAGTAATAAAATGAAAGTAGAGTATCGTTCTCACGAGGAATTGTTTAATAAAAATCACCAAATACTAACCCGTAATCAACTCAATCTTATTTAAACGAATGAATTTAATGTTATAAATTAAATTATTTAACTAAACTAATTCTAATTACCACTAATTAAAAATCAGATTATGGAGATTTAAGATCACAACTTCACTTATTGCTTCATATAAGTTAACACACTTCTTATCAATTATTTTCTATCCTGAATTGTTAATCAATAACACTAAAGCAGATAAAATCACCTCTCGATGCATAATACTCATACTCACTTAAATCCACAATTGATAGAATTAAGCAAGACACCCTAATTAACTAATCCACTATATCTCTATATGAATTACAATTAAAAAGGATTTAAATCACAAGTTCTCTCTAAGATTACATATGGCATAAAGGCATATCTCTATCCTAAACACGAATCATGAATTCCATATATGCAAAAATCACAAACACATGCTATTATGATCAGATCTAAATCTAAACTTCATCTCTCGAGTTCATATAGATTATCACGGTAATTTATGGCCAATAAATTAAACAATTAAGTCCAAATCATAATAGACAATCCTCACAATAGAACATAATAATTGATAGCGAATCATATTAAAATAAACTACACAATAAGGTCCATTGTAATCTCAAACAAAGAATTAGTTCATTGAATTAAAACTAAGAATCCACACTTGAATACACATTAAAAGATAAGAATAGGATTAAGGAAAAGAAGTGAATATGTTGTCGGCAAATTCGGACTCTGTCTCGCTCTTGATCTTGATCTCCAATGGCTTCCAAGTCGCTTCAATCTCCAAATCTCATAAAAACTAGTGTTCTCCTATTCTACTCTAATCTAATCAAATGGAATAATCTCTCCCTTTTATTTTCCAGCTTTTACCCCCACCCCGGCGGGGGTTTTGTGAAGAGAAAGCCCGCCCCGACGGGGGTCCTTTTTCTGCTCTGATGTCCTTTGGTAAAACGGCCATAACGTTTGATCCGGGAGGAGTTACGGGGTCTGTCACCTATCAAATCGAAGCTATCAATGAGCTGTACAACTTTTATTCTTTAAGAATTGAGAAATAACAGACGGATGAAGGTATAAATTTTGCTGGAAGGGACTGCTATGCGAATGGCCACCCAAAACAGTGAAGTTCAACGTCCGTCGGTACAAAGATTATAACTCTTGCATCCGAACTCTGATTGGAATGATTCAAGATGTTTCGGAAAAGCTAAGAAAAAGCTCTACAATATAATCCAAGTTCCAAGATAAGAACATGAAATAAACATGAAAGCCCAAACGATGTCCGAATTGCTTTTCTTTGCGATTTCATACCAATTCTTTACGATTTCATACCAATAGTCTCTCACACAGCTCCCAAGCATATAATCTAAAAAATGAACACAAAATACATGAAAAGTAACTAAGAAACATGAGTTTAAGCAAATAATTCAAGTAACAGATACTGGATAAAGTAGGTATAAAATCTACTTATCAAATACCCCCAAACTTAAACCTTAGCTAATCCTCAAGCAAAAACACAAAACAATAATGCTATACAATGCAACTAATCTACATGCCTACGAATCCAACAGTAATGACAGAAACAAGTCTATTCAACCGGCCTTAGAGAAATCAAGTAAACATGATAATACATCATATCAAAATAAATCAATAATTTCCCAATTAATCATCAAATCTTAAACTGTTATCACTAATATAGTGTGTGTGTGCTCCACAACAATGTTAACTGATAAAAAATCAAATTTAACACATAACAAGTCTTTTAAAAGGCATTAGACAGTCTAAACTCAAGAAATCCACAAATAAGATAGATCCGACTAAAATCAAACAATTTACCAATATCGAGGGTCAACATGGGATACTTATGCTTCATTTTTCATCTACGGGGGCTTTTTGCTCTTATTTCCCATTTTAATGATTTTTTTCTTTTGGTTTATATACACATAGTTATGCAATGTCTTATTCCCTTAGGCTTTTTAATGCTACCCTAACGAGTTTTTGACCAACGACTCCCAGACCATTAAGACCTTAGGGCGCTAGGTGTAAAGACAATCCCCTCGGGCTTACTTACTCAAGTAACAAAGGCCACAAAAAGCACGCCACGATGTTTATTCATACTTTTTTTATATAGCTTATATACCCCAAATATTCCCCCAAACATAGGTTCTTGTCTAACTTTATCCATCACTACTTATTCTTGTCATTCTTTCATTCAAACTAGCATTATCCTTTAGAGTCCCATTATGTATCAATTTAAACTCAATCAATTAACAAGTTGTTTTTACTGTGATATCCTTATTATACCAGTTTCAAATAGAAAAAAACTCAATTCATAACAAGAAATCAGATCAAAGCTCTAATAGTCAGTACTATACTTGTCTACCCAATTCCAATCTCATCATTGGCTAAAACAAACTGTAAATATCAAACAGCTGGACTGATGCAAGATGTACTAAATGCAATATAAACATAGTAAACTAACTACTATTTTTGAAAATTTTCAAATTTTCAATTTTTTTAATTTTAAAAAACTGAATGCAAAAACTAAATGTAACTATATGAACTACAATGTAAATTATTAACTATATGCAATTCGACACTAAAAACATGTTGGATAAAATCTAATTACGCACATCACGCAAATATGCATGGTCAACAAGTAATAAAGTGAAAGTAAAGTATCGTTCTCACGAGGAATTGTTTAATAAAAATCACCAAGTATTAACCCGTAATCAACTCAATCTTATTTAAACGAATGAATTTAATGTTATAAATTAAATTATTTAACTAAACTAATTCTAATTACCACTAATTAAAAATTAGATTATGAAGATTTAAGATCACAACTTCACTTATTGCTTCATATAAGTTAACACACTTCTCATCAATTATTTTATATCCTGAATTATTAATCAAGAACACTAAAGCAGATAAAACCACCTCTCGATGCATAATACCCATACTCACTTAAATCCACAATTGATAGAATTAAGCAAGACACCCTAATTAACTAATCCACTATATCTCTATATGAATTACAATTAAAAAGGATTTAAATCACAAGTTCTCTCTAAGATTACATATGGCGTAAAGGCATATCTCTATCCTAAACACGAATCATGAATTCCATATATGCAGAAATCACAAACACATGCTATTATGATCAGATCTAAATCTAAACTTCATCTCTCGAGTTCATATAGATTATCACGGTAATTTATGGCCAATAAATTAAACAATTAAGTCCAAATCATAATAGACAATCCTCACAATAGAACATAATAATTGATAGCGAATCATATTAAAATAAACTACACAATAAGATCCATTGTAATCTCAAACAAAGAATTAGTTCATTGAATTAAAACTAAGAATCCACACTTGAATACACATTAAAAGATAAGAATAGGATTAAGGAAAAGAAGTGAATCTGTTGTCGACAAATTCGAACTCCGTCTCGCTCTTGATCTTGATCTCCAATGGCTTCCAAGTCGCTTCAATCTCCAAATCTCATAAAAACTAATGTTCTCCTATTCTACTCTAATCTAATCAAATGGAATAATCTTTCCCTCATCTAATCTATGTGATTCTCCTCCTTTTATATGCCTTTTTATATGTCTTTAAGTCCTCTTGGAAGTCCTTGAGTCAATCGGATCGAAACAATCCTTCTTGGACAAAAATTCGGACAAAAAACAACTTTTTCATACAGCATTTTACCCCATACGGGGTTATAATGCTTAAAAGGCCCGCCCCGGCGGGGGTCCCTACTGTTTTGTAGCTTGTACCCCCGCCCCAGCGGGGTTTTTGCAAAGAGAAAGCCCGCCCCAACAGGGGTCCTTTTTCTGCTCTGACGTCCTTTGGTAAAACGGCGATAACCTTTGATCCAAGAGGAGTTACGGGGCCTGCCACCTATTAAATCGAAGCTATCAAGGAGCTCTACAGCTTTCATTCTTTAAGAAGTGTGAAATAATGGACGGATGAAGGTAGAAATTGGGCTGGAAGTGACTATTATGCAAATGGCCACGCAAAACAGTGAAGTTCAACGTCCGTTGTTACAAAGATCATAACTCTTGCATCCGAACTCTGATTAGAATGATTTAAGATGTTCCGAAAAGCTAAGAAAAAGCTCTACAATATAATACAAGTTCCAAGCCAAGAACATGAAATAAACATGAAAGCGCAAACGATGTCCAGATTGCTTTTCTTTGCGATTTCATACCAATTCTTTGCGATTTCATACCAATAGTCGCTCACACAACTCCCAAGCGTATAATCTATAAAATGAACACAAAATGCATGAAAAGTAACTAAGAAACATGAGTTTAAGCAACTAATTCAAGTAACAGATACCAGATAAGTAGGTAAAAAATCTACTTATCAATTATGGCCCATAGTACGGAGGAACTTTTCAATCTTCTCAATGGGAACTTTCCACTTTGACCTAATGGTGGGCTTCATTACCCGTTGGGAAAGATACAGTGGATTTTCCTTTAACACTGCAGCAGTTATATGGGATGTGGATCCTCCAGCCTCTCTATAATTCTATGGCACTTTTTTCAGGCTGACAACAGGATACTGTGGTTGTAACGACCGAGAAATTCGGATTTATTGTAAAATAATTTTATTTATTTAAATAATGAATAAAATTAAATTATATGTTATTGTTATGTGTTAGTAAGATGTAGGTTGTTTTATAACCTAGATATGTCGGAATGTCGTAGTATTTTGACTACGTGATAGAATTAAAGTGTTTGAATTTCCAAGATAAAAATAAAAGTTTTATGAGAAATTTTTCGAAAAACACTATTCACTAATTTCCGCTCGAGAATTATTTTTGAACTTCTGAGAAATACGTAACGATAGAATATCAAGGGAAGATGGATTATGAATAATAATTTACGTATGACAAACACAGTTTTTTGCCTGCAAACTAAATTTGAGAATGTTAGGGAAAGTGAAACGTTAATGAGTAAACGATGATCGTATAATGCGTAAGTATTGTACGATATAATGAATACGAGTATGATACGAGGTATTATACGAGTATGTATGAATGATGGTATGTCGTGTATAATGTATGAGTATACGAGTTAGCATATGAGAATAATATGTAGATTATACGTTATAAGGTATTAAGCAAGTGTATTGGACTTGTAGGATTGTGTAGAAGTTGTACAAGCCCAAGGGAATGAATGTTAAAGCCCAATGTTTGTTAGTGCAAGCCTGAAGATTAAATTAAAAGTTAGTTAAACTTAAAGCCCAAATTAAGAATCGGATCCATGGATCGGTCTAATGGGTAAGAATGACCCATGGGGCAACCCATGTGGGCCCCATGATCACATGGCATGATCTTGGTGAGCAAGCAAAGGATAAGTTGTGTGATGGCCAAGGGATGAATAGTAGGAGGTGGCTTAAGGAGGTGGGATGGATTAATGTCCAAAATACCCTAACCTTTTTTTTCCTTTAAGTAAGAGGAGCTAGCTAGATCATTTGTCTTGTTATTTCACCAACAACTTATAACTTATTGAGTAGAGAGAAAAAGTAAGAAAAGCTAGACTTGCTATTACAAGTAGAAAAAAAAGAAGAACTAAGTGATCATCAAGGGTAAGAATACTAGATTATTAATCTTCCATCTCTAAACCTTAATAAGCCATGTACAAGTAATTTGTGACGACCCGAATTTTCACAAGTTATTAAAATAAGAATTTAATAATTGAAATTCTTATTACGATATGATTAATGTAATAATCCAGAATTTTAATTGTAATTATAAATATTTATTGAATTATATAAATATTTAATGGATGTATTTATTGTTGAATAAATATTTGTTTGTTGTTGAATAAATATTTGTTTAATTTGATTTGATTTGATTTGGTTAATTATTTGTTTAATAAATAATTAATGGGTTAAGTAAATTAATTGTTTTGAGATAATATTCTAATTTAATTTAATAATTAAGTTAGAGAGTTTATAATGATTAAATGATTTATTCAATAAATTGTTATTAGAATTAATTAAATTAAGTATGAAAACTTAATTAAATAAAGTGTGATAAATAACTATATTATAAAGAAGTTATTAAAATAAATTAAAGGAGTTTAAGTTAGTTTTATCCAAACAAGGCTTAAAACTATTAGGTGTTTAATTTTAAAAGGGTTTTGTCAAACGGAGCCTTATGACTTTTGGATTTCTTTTGAATTTTGAATTATAACAAAATAAAATAAATAAAATATAAATATAATATATATATTATTTTGGTAACTGATAATTTATTAGTATATTAAGTATAGCGTCGGTTTAGACGTTTTAAAAATCGTACGTTGTTTGTGTTTTTATTTTACGTATAGTGTAATTGGTTTAAGTCTAAGAAAAGAATAGAAGAAAGGTTTGTCAGAGGCTTGAGAGAGAGTTTGAGAGAGAAAAACAAGAGAAAGTTTTGAGTTCTTCAAGCTATTCTCAGAGGATTAGCAAGGATTTTCAAAGCAACAAAAGGTATTTTTCCAATAACCTTAATGTTATATTTACATATATGCATTAATATGTTTTACGACATAGTTTGAAGTCTTTGTGTTCTTGACGGTAGTATAAAGTTTTTATAAATTTTCTATAATTGTTGTGATATAACTGAACTATGGTGATTATATGGTTTCCTGATGTAAGAATAGTCTTTAAACAAGAGTTATTGTGTTAATTTCGTTTAAAAAGAAAGACAAACTGTTTCTCAGTGTATGTTCTTATACATGGATAATGACAGTAGAAAATTTGGTGGTTGAGGTGTATACTAATTGCAAAATTTAACTTTGAATTCGTTAATTGGGTAAGAAATACAAAGAACATAGTTTAAAGGCATCAAATTAGTTTATCATTAGCATTTACAATGTTCACTGTGTCAAGAAATATCAAACATGGAGTTTTGGGTTTTAAACTATGGTTTCAAGGATTTTAGTTTTCTAAAATTTTTGTTTAAGTTGTTTAAATTGGTACATATATGCTTGGTAATATTTATGTGTGCTTTACATGGATTACACATGTTTATTGGTGTTAGAAATTAAGACACGGTAGCTTGGTTTTGTTTCTGGTTTTGGGTGTTCTGTAATTGAAGAGCCCTAACGCTAAATTTTCGCTACTTCAAAGATGGAATTCGCACCACTACGGAAAAGTGGTGTGGGTCGGACAATTTTGACCTCCTGTAGTAAAATGGTCATAACATTTTCATACGAACTCAGATTGAAGTGATTCAAGATGATCCGGAACGAGGACGAATAGACCTACAACTTTTGTTCTTTAAGTCTTTCAATTTGAGGTCTTTAGGAAGGGTCAAAATGGTCATTTTTAGGACTATTATATTTTCGGGGACAATCGGAGGGCGTCAGGCATGCACGTATGCAAGTGTAGTGCTCTTGATGATAAAAGATGTTGTTCTAAGTCATAGAACATGAATATTATAAAATATAATGATGCTTAACATTAATAAATGATATATTAGATAAGTTGTATAAGTATACTAAGCACACACAAGAGAGACGAATCGGGCGTGTGACGAATGAATGTCGAAATGCCATGCCAAGTGTAAATAAACTTAAAAAGTGTTTCAATTCAATTGAAATGAATATTATAAGATATGAAATGGATTTAATATAAAACCAATAAGTAGTCCTAGCAAGACTTAAACACTTGAATGAACTTCGAATATGAAATATAGTGAGTTATAAGTCTAAAGTAAACACAATCAAATTGAACATTGTGTATTGATTAATAGGAAGAGTTATAAGATGTAGATTAAAGTTTATATTACAACTACTATGCGTTGCTATGTGACTAATAGTTGATGTGAATGATTATATAATTGTGTAGGGCACGTGAAGTGCAGATATCTGTAAGCTGTTAAACTGTTATTGGTAAACAATGATCAAGGCAAGTCTTTCAGTTCCTATTTGCTATGTGAATTTGATTGTTTTTAATCTTTATTGCAAAGAACATGATATGTTATATATATATTGAATGTATGAAATGTTAAAGTCAATTTATGACTACGTTGTTTGACTAAAGCATGCTGATTGAGTAAGGAACTCAATCTTTATAATTGTTATATGAATTATAGTATGTATGTTATGTTAGTTCGATGTTTATGAGATATATGTTGATCATATTATTATGTGCTATGTGATGCATGAAAACTGTTAGATTTTGATGGGTTGTCGAGCTCAACCTTGCAAATAACCACTTTTACAGGTTAAAGATTTAAGGTACGGATATGTGCTACGTGAATTATAGAGATCCATATTCACAAAGATTGCTTATGTTTTATGGGAAATGTATTTAATATTTTGAGTGTAACATGTTATTGAATTGTAAGTTGAGTTATCCGGTGTATATGTATATCTATTTATGATGTAAGACTTTGTATAGTCATTTTTTTGTAACGATTCACGATATAAATTTGAATCGAAGAGATGTAATGTAAAGGTTGCAATTTAGAGCAATAAAGAAGGAAATGTATAAAAGTTTTAATTATTCCGCAAATTTCAATGGTTGTATTACCGTTTAATGATGTAAAATTAGAGGTTGATTGTATTATTAACGACCGAAGTCGAGAATTAAATTGTAATGATGTAAAATTAGAGGTTGATTGTATTATTAACGACCGAAGTCGAGAATTAAATTATATGAATTTTGGGGTCGTTACATAATTCATACTTATTTAAGTTATAAACTAAGGAAGAACATTTAAGAACTTATCATGTTTATACATTAATGAAATATGTTTGGTTAGGATGTTAGTATGATGGAATGAGTCCATTTAAAACGATGTAAAAATCTCAAGTAACGAAGTTATGGCGGAATTTACGAGATTAGACGATAACCGTCGAAATCGAAAAATTCTCAAAATGAATGTCAAAAGTTATCATTGATCTCAAAAACATTTGTTTTCGATGGAGAATAGTCCAAGTTTGCATTTTAGAGTTGCGGACTCGAAAATGGTCAAATTCTGACTTAGAACGAAGAAATGAGCTGTGAACGTTCACAAACATTTATCGTTTTTGTTAAAATAAACTAATCCATGAATTTCGAGTTAAAGGATTCAAAAATGTAAAATTCTTGCATAAACACGTAGTTCATGTGATTTGTGAGCTAATGGCTTTTGAATGAGCCAATTCGGACTTAAAATGAATAATTTAGTAGTCCGGGAAGTTCGCTAAGTAAAAAAGTCATCAAAACTATCGGTGTACTGAGAGTTGGCGCCCTAACGCAAAAAACCAAGGCATCATCCTTGGCATGGCTGCGATGCGAGACTTGACCATTAGCCACTGAAGAGTGGCGCCACAGTGCGATAGTTAATAAAGGGACTCGCATCGCAGCTCTGAGTTCGGACCATAGGCATTGCTAACTCGCGTTGTAGTGCGGAACAAAGAAGAAAAGTTGGTGCCGCAGCGCCAGCACTAGGTAATGCATAGAGAAGAAAGTTTTTAAAGATAAAAAGGAAATTGGTTAATTGATGATGAACTAACACATTAAGAAACCTAAAGTAACATCATTAAGGGTGTTAAAAACCTTAAGTAATGCAACTAAAGGTTGATGAAAGAGTAATCGAATGTGAATGTAAAACATTATGACAAACCAGAACCAATGTTAAACAATCTAAGGCATTATTAGATTGAGAAGAAGGGTAAGATATAGTAGTAAACATACTTGATTATATATGACCTAATGTGGTATGTTATGTGATCATGTATTGTAGAGACCTTAAAGACTCAAAAAGAAAAGTATTTAAACAGTAGCAGACGCTAAAGGCAAGTGTTCTAACCTTTGTCTATGTTCATTCTGGATAAGCTTTGTGATTCATGTATCTTACGCATTAATTGATGTATGATGAAGTCGTAGCCAATTCCTTCGGCTAGACTTAAGATATTTCTTTGGATTTCTTATACTCTGTCAAACTGTTGTCAATTTTTGCCAAACTATGTTGGTATGGTTTTCAAATGAAGACTGAGTATGATAAACAAATGTTTTGTCATCAAATGACAGGCACGTGAGCTTGACAAAACTTAAATGTACATACGTTTAAAGAAAGTAGTGTTGTACAACATAGATTACTATAGGCTGATCACCTAGATGTTCACATAAGTAATGCCGGACTTACGGACTTGGTGTCGGGTTGTCCTTTTCAAAGAGGGTATGAAAATGCTCAAGGTCTTGGACCATAATTGATGTTTTACTGAATGTTGTTCATTATAAAACGTTTTAAGAAAAGAGAAATGCTATTTTGAATTATCGATAGTACTTCATAACTATTGTTCAGTTATAGAAGATATACAATTTGTATGTTTCAAGCATATTGTTTAAATGAAATTGTCATACTTGTTGAGCTAGTTATGCTCACTCTTGCTTTAACCATATGAATGCAGCTAAGACCGAACGGACCCAAGGATCCGATAAAGATAAAGGGAAGGCTAAGGCAAACCTATAGATTGCTTTTATTATAGTATAGGTTGAATGTTGTTATTATTTGAAATTATGACAAGAACAAATGTAATGGTTATAAAGAACCTAGGGAATGGTAATATTGTTTTAGAATATATAGAAGACATATTTGTTCTTTTGAGGCATTTTAATTGAATGTATGTGTGAACTGTAGCACCGTGTAGCACCATATTCTTGGTTGGAAGATACCCAGATTTGGGGGGGTCACAGGTTGGTATCACAGTAATAGGTTATAAAACTTAAGGGGGAAATTAGAACCTTAAGTCATAACCTTAAGAAAAGTCAAAGAAGTAAAAGATGAAGTTAACCCTAAAAATGCATTATATATGATATGTGTTTTTATTATTCTCTTGACGTGTACTAATCAAACTAAATTGTTTTGTTGTAGATGTCAGGATAAAATGAAATGTATAGGGATATACATGTAGTAAGTGAGGAGTCAGAGAATCAAGTAGAGATTCTACTAAACCCTATAGTAGAAGAGCCTGAAGTGGTGATAGTTGAGTCTGGAGACTCGAAAAACCTAGACCTTATGTTTGTGTTCGATGGCATGTCTGAAGAAGAGGTGGAGGTGGTGTCATTTAACACCATAGCACCTGAAGAAGAGATGACTTAAGGGGGGTTGATGAAATCACTATTCATGACTGTATTGGATAGAAATATCCAGTATTGTAAGGAGGTAAAGGAGCTGAAAGAGGAGATCCATGTTGTTTTAGAGGATAAGAAAAGTATGGAGACTGCGCGGGAGGAGGAGCACGATGAACGAGGTTTGGCGAAGGACATGGTCCACGAGCTAAAATAGGAGACCTTTGAGCTCAGGCAGGAGCTAAAGGTCAAGAAGCAAAAGATAGGGAGGATGTCCTATATACATAGGAGTTCTCATGCGAATTTTTAGCAGCAAGTAGCTGGTATCCGATAGAAGTTGGGCATACTCGGCATACTATCAGCCGAGATGTTATAGCCAATCTTGCCAATGCGGATTTTGAGAAGGCCATATGGAAGATGTAACCTAGTATTAGCTAGAGTAGAGTTAGATATGTAAATATGATCTATCTAGTAGTAACTTAAAACCCTCTTTTGTATATCAAAGGGTAGTCTTTTGTAAATCCCAATTTTTGGAAAGCAATTATGGGATAGTAATGTAATCAGCTTAAGTTGTGTAATGACGAATGATGTAGTATTATACTGTAAGAAGTAAATCAATATAAGCCTTTTTATGGAACATATTGTGTAATGAGTTGAATTTTTTGTTTAATCATGAATAATAACTAACTAAGAAGAAGAAAGTAATAATGATGTGTTGTTTACTTTAACAGCAAAATGCCGCCAAGAAGGAGACAACGAAATCAAGATGCTAATGTTAATCAACCGGAGGGAGGTCCGGTTAACCCGATGCAAGAGTTCGTTAACTTATTAATGGCCGCTTTTAATAGAAATGGGGCTAATATATCAGAATCCTCGCAAAGATTACACGATTTGCTACTTTTAAGGATTTTAAGAGTGTTGGTCTGCCAGAGTTCAAAGGAACTATGGACCCAATAGAAGCCCAAACTTTGGTAAAAGAAATAGAAAAGGCATTTGTTATTGAAAATGTCGACGAGGGGTAAAAGGTTTCTTTTGCTACCTATATGATGAAGAGGGAGGCCAACTTTTGGTGGGAAGCAAACTAGGCTAGGGATGGTATAGAGAACTTTATGTGGGTGCGGTTCAAAGAGATTGTCTTGGAGAACTACTTTCCCACAAGTATGCAGGGGAGGATGGAAATGCAGTTTCTAGAGTTGAAACAAAGGGAGATGACTGTTCCCTAATACCCTGCCAAGATCAATGAACTGGAGAGGTTTGCTCCACACCAAGTGGACACGGAGGTTAGGAAGGCTAAGAGGTTTGAGTAGGGCTTGAAACCCTGGCTCTATAGTTGGATATCAGTGTTCCAAAGTACTTCTTTTGGGACCATTCTGGAAAAGGCAATAATTGCCGAAGGTGGGAATGAGGTTTTAAGCCAGTACCACAAGGAGAAGAAGAATAAGGGTAAGGTAGATGGGGGAGTAAAGATCGAGGGAGCCAGCGAGATTGGCGACGGTTAAAAGAGGAAGGGTTTTAACTCTAGGAATACTGGAGTGAAGCAAGGGGATCCTAAGAGGAGGGTATAAATTATCGATAGATTTGATGGTACATGCACGTAGTTACAAGTATTATCACGATCAACGATATAAATGCTTACGTGCTGTTTGATTCGGATGCTACTTGTTCGTTTATAGCATGTGATTTTGCTAAACGGTTAGAATTACTTCCCGAAAAATTGAATTATTTCTTCGTTTGCTACCTTTGAATATCAAGGTAACAAACGAAGAAATAATTCATATTGAAGATATTCATAGGAGTTGTTGTGTGGAAATACGAGGGTATAAATTATCGATAGATTTGATACCGATAAAGTTAGGAGAATTCGATGTAATTCTCGGGATGGATTAGTTGTTTAACCATAGGGAAATTATAGATTATCAAAAGAAATGTGTAAACATTAGGACGTTAAGACAGCCTAATGTAGTATTTTACAGTAATAAATCGTCGGGGTGTTTGTGTTGTCTTACTATAACACAAACTAAGAAACTATTGAGGAAGGGATATGTAGGTTATTTGTGCCATGTTGTTGATACCCAAAGAGTGGGAGTAACGATGGAACAAATCCCTATAGTTAAAGAATCCATGGATGGATTTCCAAGTGAATTGTCGGGTCTTCCATCGAATAAGGAGATCGAATTCGTAATAGACATTGTGCCAGGAGCGGTACCAGTTTCCAGGGCACCGTATCGTATGGCACCAGTGGAAATGAAGGAGTTAATTGTTCAGTTACAAGAGCTGTTGGATAGAAAGTACATTCAACTGAGTGTTTCACTGTAGGGAGCACCGGTACTATTTGTAAAGAAGAAGGACGGATCGCTAAGACTTTGTATCGACTATCGAGAGTTGAACAAGTTAACGATAAAGAATAAATGCCCATTGCCCATGATCGATGATCTTTTTGATCAGTTGAAAGGGGCAAAGTATTTTTCTAAGATTGATTTGCGGACGTGGTATCATCAGCTAAAGGTTAGGAAGGAGGATGTACCAAAGACGACATTCAGGACTCGTTATGGTCATTATGAGTTTCTGGTGATGTCATTTGGGTTGACTAATGTACCAGCTGCATTTATGGATATGATGAATAGATTGTTCAAACAATATTTGGACAAGTTTTTCATAGTGTTTATCGATGATATTCTAGTCTATTCTAAAACGCTAGAAGATCATGCTAAACACTTAAGAATAGTGTTGGAGACACTAAGGAAGGAGAAGTTATATGGGAATTTCACTAAGTGTGAATTTTGGCTAGAAAGGGTACAATTTTTAGGTCATGTCATTGACCATGAGGGGATTTCAGTTGATCCAGTGAAGGTGAAAGCAATGATGAATTGGGAACAATCGAAAATACCGACTGAGCTACAGAGTTTCCTAGGGTTAGCGAGAGACTATCGAAGATTTATCTAAGATTTTTCAAAGATAGCTACATTGTTGACTAACTTGACAAGGAAGATGGTAAAGTACGTGTGGAATGAGAAATGTGAAGACAGTTTCCAAGAACTGAAGAACAAATTAAGTGAAGCACCTGTATTGTCATTACCTGATGATACAAGAAATTTTGTAGTTTATAGCAATGCTTCGCATAGAGGACTTGTTTGCGTGCTCATGCAGTATGGCAAGGTCATTGCGTATGCATCACGGCAGTTGAAGGATTATGAGAAAGTTTACCCTACTCATGATCGGAGGCTGTCATGTGATAGTGTTGCCTTAAAGATATGGAGACATTATCTTTACGGAGAGAAATGTGAGATATACACGAACCATAAGAGTCTAAAATATATCTTCACACAGAAGGAGTTGAATATGAGACAAAGGAGATGACTAGAGTTGATAAAGGATTACGATTGTGAAATCCTGTATCATTCGGGGAAAGCCAATATAGTGGTCGATGCCTTAAGTAGGAAGGGTCGGGAAAAGTTATCTATGTTAACGGCTCAAACTGAGTTAATAACAGAGATGGCTAGGATGGAGATAGAGGTGAAGTTGCCGAGTGAATCGGGACAGAGACTTTTTACAATGGAGATTTAATCTACCATTGTAGAGAGAGTTAATGAGGTTCAACTCAGAAACGATGAGTGTGACCAGATGAAGAAGCGGTTAGCCGATGAAAAAGATATTAAGTATACTCTTGATAACGAGGGGTTATTAAGATTTAAATGAAGAATTTGGTTTCAGAACGAGATGGAATTAAAGGAGCAAGTGTTACAAGTAGCTCATAGTTTGAGGTACTCGATTCATCCTGGTAGTACTAAGATGTATCAAGACCTTCGACAAAGTTTTTGGTGGCCGAACATAAAGAGAGAGATAGCCGAGTATATAAGTAGGTGTTTGACATGTCAAAAAGTTAAGGCCGAACATCAACGACTAAGTGGCTTGTTATAGTCATTAGAGATTCCGTAGTGGAAGTGGGAGTATATCATGATGGACTTTGTGGTGGGACTTCCAATTACTGTTGGGTAAAATCAAGTTACACAGTATACATGGTCAACAAGTAATAAAGTATAAGTAGAGTATCGTTCCCACGGGGAATTGTTTAATAAAAACCACCAAGTACTAACCCGTAACCAACTCAATCTTATTTAAACGAATGAATTTAATGTTATAAATTAAACTATTTAACTAAACTAATTCTAATTACCACAAATTAAAAATCAGATTATGGAGATTTAAGATCACAACTTCACTTATTGCTTCATTTAAGTTAACACACTTCTCATAAATTATTTTCTACCCTGAATTATTAATCAAGAACATTAAAGCAGATAGAACCACCTCTCGATGCATAATACCCATACTCAGTTAAATCCACAGATGATAGAATTAAGCAAGACACCCTAATTAACTAATCCACTATATCTCTATGTGAATTACAATTGAAAAGGATTTAAAGCACAAGTTCTGTATAAGATTACATATGGCGTAAAGGCATATCTCTATCCTAAATACGAATCATGAATTTCATCTATGCAGAAATCATAAACACATGCTATTATGATCAGATCTAAATCTAAACTTCATCTCTCGAGTTCATATAGATTATCACGGTAATTGATGGCCAATCAATTAAAAAATTAACTCCAAATCACAATAGACAATCCTCACAATAGAACTTAATAATTGATAGCGAATCATATTAAAATAAACTACACAATAAGATCCATTGTAATCTCAAACAATGAATTAGTTCATTGAATTAAAACTAAGAATCCACACGAATACACATTAAAAGATAAGAATAAGATTAAGGAAAAGAAGTGAATCTATTTTTGGCAAATTCGTCCTCCGTCTCGCTCTTGATCTGGATCTCTAATGGCTTCCAAGTGCTTCAATCTCCAAATCTCATAAGAACTAGTGTTTTCTCCTATTCTAATCTAATCTAATCTAATCTAATGGAATCCTCTCTCTCTCTCTCCCCTAATCCTTGTGATTCTCTTATTTTTATATGTCTCTATATGTCTTTAAGTCCTCTTGGAAGTCCTTGAGTCAATGGATCGAACCAATCCTTCTCGAACTCAAATTCGGACAAAAAATGACTT
Source organism: Panax ginseng (assembly GCA_020205605.1). NCBI lineage: Eukaryota > Viridiplantae > Streptophyta > Magnoliopsida > Apiales > Araliaceae > Panax > Panax ginseng. The sequence continues at coordinate 87,040,290 of CM035130.1, read as the reverse complement.
TTCTGCGCGTACCCCCACCCCGGCGGGGGGTATAAGGCTTAAAGGGCCCACCCTGGCAGGCTAGGGTTCTATTTTGTAGCTTGTACCCCCGCCTCGGTAGGCTAGGGTTCTGTTTTCTAGCTTGTACACCCGCCCTGGCGGGCATCATTTTTCTACTGCAGTATCATCTGGTAAAATGGCCATAACTTTTGATCAAGGAGGAGTTACGGGGCTTGTTACCTATCAAATCAAAGCTCTCGACGAGCTCTACAACTTTTGTTCTATGAGAATTGAATGATTCGAGCCAGAAAAAGGTCAAAATTGGACTGGAAGTAGATGCTATGTAAATTGCAAACATGAGAACTCTTAGCTTTGATCTTCGTTGATAAAAAGGCCATAACTCTCGCATCCGAAATTCGATTGGGATGATTCAAGATATTTCGGAAAGCTAAGAAGAAGCTCTACAGTATAATTCAAGTTCCCAGCCAAGAACATGCATCCAATTTTGTGTTAAAAGCCCTGCAATCTTCCCTTCTTGTATTTGCTTGCATATTTTAGTCCAAAAGATGTCCGAATTGCTTTTCCTTGATTTGTCATGGCAATGTTATGTCATGCCTATAAAATAACATAAAATGTATGATAACTAATTAAGAAACATAGGTTTAAGCAACTAATTCAAGTAAAAGATACTGGATAAGTAGGTATAAAACCTACTTATCAAATACCCCCAAACTTAAACCGTTGTTTGTCCCCAAACAACACAATATAATGCAATCTACATGCTATGAAACGAAACTAATCTATATGACTCCAAATCCAGCAATAATGATAGAAACAATTATATTCAACTGACCTCAGTGAAATCAAATAAACATGACAATACTTTATATAAAAACCAATCAACAATTTTCTAGTCCATCACCAAGTCTTAAACTGTTATTATTGGTATAGTGCGTGTGTGCTCAACATCTATGCTAACTGATATAATGCTAAATATAACACATAATAGATCTCTTTAAAGGCATCATACAGTGCAAACTCACAAAATTCATGAACAAGCTAAATCCAACAAAATTCAAACATCCACCAAGTTCAAGAGTCCAATCCGGGACACTTATGTTTTACTTTTCATTACGGGGTCTTTTTTCTCTTTTCCCGTCTTATGATTTTTCTACCATGATTGTACAATGTCTCATTCCACTAGGCTAACAGTGCTACCCCTAAGCGAGCTTTCGACCAACAACTCCTAGACCATAAAGACCTTAAGGAACTAGGTGTAAAGACAATCCCCTCGGGCGTACTTACTCAAGTAACAAAGGCCCCGAAACAAAATCAGCCACGATATTTATTCCTTTTTTTCCCATTTTTTATGAAGATTATATATCCCAAATTTTCCCCCCAAACTTAAGCTTTTGTCTAAATTTAGCCATCTCCGCTTGTTCATGTCTTTCATTCATCCAAACTAGTATTATCCTTAAGAAGTCCATATGTATCAATTCAGACTAAATCAATCCATATAGTTGATCTTATTGTTCTATCCTTATTATACCAGTTTCAAACAGAATAAGATTCGATTCATAACAAGAAATCACATCAAAGCTCTAATAGTCAGTACTATACTTATCTTCTCAATTCCAATCTCATCATTGGCCAAAATAGCCTGTAACTATCATAATAGCTGGAAACATGAAGATGAACATAGTAACTAACTTTTATTTTTGATTTTTTTATAGACATAAATAAAAACTATTTACAACTGCTCTACTATGCAAACTATTATGCACTTACACTACATGAATGCAAACATATAATAAACATAAACTAAACAAACATGATAACTTATGTAAAACTAAAGCAACTACATTAAATATGCGAAACTAAACTAATTAACTCTCCCAAACTTAACAATTATAATGTCCTCATTGTAAAATAAAGCATTAAGTGGACGAGGACTTCCCTGTAATCATTTAAGCTTATGGTGATGATGGCATGGCATAAAGACTGAAAAACTCCTCCACACCGAAAATTGAAGGAGGGTAGTGTGTTATGGGCTCAGGCTGATGGCTTCCCTTGCCATAATCTTTTGCCTATCCATTGAACCACCAATACCTGCAATGAAAAGAGACAAATGGATTAGAATAACACTTTAGATTAGAAGAGAATCTTAATAAGAAAAATAATTCCTATCTACTAAATAAACTAGTAAAACATATAAATATAAAAATTCCTGGCTTGCCTCCCACTTAGCTTTTGAATTACAGTCTTTCAGCCTGACTTTGTCTGGTCAACGCTATCTAATTCCTCTTCGATGATTGAAGAAACCTCCATCCATCAGAAATAATATAACTTTTGGTAGGTTCCCATTTGTGAAGGCTAATTCATCAAAGTCACCTAGCATGCTCTGATTTGGTATGATCTCAATCAAGAACGTCCCACTGCTAGGTGTTTCCTCCATTGTGTATGTGATCACTTTGGGGCATAGAAGCTTGTCACACACAATAGGCTCTTCGTCTATCTTCTCTTTCTCATCCCACCATGGATTCAAAATTATACTCGCTCTTATGTCATCAAGAGCTTCGCCGATGACATGACTACCAAGTGGGCATGATTTTGCAAATCTAACTGACTATTGATCTTTGGTGGAGACCCATTTAGATCTTCGTCGACCTTTATTTCATTATCACCAATTGTCTCCACACTTCCGATATCTTGTGGCTCATCCAGTCATAGATTTGGTTCGGGTTCTCCGTCAATTTTGTCATCCATGTCATAAAGCCAAGTGTTTGGAGGAAGGTTGCTTACGGCTTTGGTTATTTGCTCTATCTGATCCGCAAGATTTTGAATTGACCTTGCTTGATTACTCATGTTCTCCTCATCTGCTATGAACTTGGACAATAATTCCCCCAGCCTTGAATTTTTTATTTCAATCTCGGAAGCCATGTATTGAGGACCATTGGTTGAGGTAGTGACGAGTTGTTCCATCCGATTATTAAAATTTTGGGTTGACAGCTCTTGGCTAATCCTCATCTCCTCTAGGTCTGCTATGCCCTTCAATATTATATCCATCAGATTTGGCTTTTTTTCTTGTGGCAATGGAGGTGGACATGAAAATTTCAGTGTATATGATGGATTTGGAGCGTAATATTGGTCATCATAAATTTAGCTCCCTAAAGAATCCGGGTGATACCCCCAATCTCGGTGATAGTTAGGTTCAACATAGTTGTTGAGGTAATCACCACTATATGGTACAGGCTCAAAACTAACGGTGCATTGATGAATCGGTTGATTTCCAACACAATAATAACAAGTAACCACCACACTTTGACGACGTTGTGCTGCAAAAGCGTCCAACTTCCTCGAAAGTGTCTCATTTTCTGCTGACAATGCAAAAAATGCATTGAGTCCATCAATTCATGTATCCCTTGGTGGAGTCATATTTATGTATGGCCATTGATAATTGCATACATCCATGGTACCTGAAAAAAAGAAAAATATGGAGAGAATTAAATAAAAAGAAAAAAATGTTTAAATTAAGACTAATTTGATTGAAGCTAATATTGACAAAAAAATATTAAACTAATTCCCCGAAAACGGCGCCAAAAACTTGTTGGGTAAAATCTAGTTACGCACAACACGCAAGTATACGTGGTCAACAAGTATAAAGTGTAAGTAGAGTATCGTTCCCACGAGGAATTGTTTAATAAAAAGCACCAAGTACAAACCCGTAACCAACTCAATCTTATTTAAACGAATGAATTTAATATTATAAATTAAACTATTTAACTAAACTAATTCTAATTACCACTAATTAAAAACCAGATTATGGAGATTTAAGATCACAACTTCACTTATTGCTTCATTTAAGTTAACACACTTCTCATCAATTATTTTATATCCTGAATTGTTAATCAAGAACACTAAGCAGATAAAACCACCTCTCGATGCATAATACTTATACTCACTTAAATCCACAAATGATAGAATTAAGCAAGACACCCTAATACAATTGTACTCTTTAATAGTTGATGTATGGTATCTGGTCTAAATGATTCCTTCATAGAGCGGAGGTATATACGAACTAGCAACTCGGAACCTAGTTTGTTGGTTGTTTGTGGGAAACCACTCAGCGTACCGTATTGAAACTGTTAGAGACTTGATATGTACCAAGTATAGAAAGTGGATACGTATGATGAAAATGGGGAACTCGAATGAAATGTTGAGTAATGTAAATGAAGTTAGAAATTCTTAAAGGAAGAATTGTTATATAAACAAGAAAATTCAAAGAAGAATCTTGAAGAGATATAAAGATAAGAAATGGGAGTTACCCTAACTCCAATAGCCAAGATAATGAATAATGATAAATACACAAAGTCTGGATAATTAAAAGCATAAACGAAATCGTAAATGATGAAAAAGAGAAAGAAAGAGAATCGTAAAACAAAATGATCACGAGTTAAGAAAAGAATTTTAAGGGAGATGATTATAGAATAAGATCACGACGTGATATTTTTAAGTTATAAAGGAAAGATGGTCTGTAATATTTGAATAATTATAGCTTGATGCTATGAAGATGATGTACTATGAAATAGTACGAGATAACTCACGAGGAGTTATAGATGATGTGATACGAGGAATTCGTATTGAGCAAGTTAAGGGTAAGTTGTTAAGAGTAAGATAGAGTTAGGTGGGATTTCATTTGAGGACTCATGTGATGGCTGAGTTGTATAAACCTTTGTATGGATGAGGGTTTTGTGCTTGCACTCAGTTTATTACATTGATAATCATTGGAATGTTGGTGTTGCGCTATCAATGTATATATGGCGAAAAGGTGATTCTTTTCTCATGTGTATATTTGATATTTAGAACTATTAAGATTAGTCAGATATTATTAGGATTAGGTGCGGTTCTTTAGACTAATGAGTATGGTAAGTTCGTGACTCATAATAATATGGTATGTTTTGCATCCCTCAGCGAATGTACGCCTATGGTCTGACTAGGATAACTTCTTAAACTCATATTATTGTGGCAAGTTCCTGAACTTCCAATGTGCGGTTAGTTTGATGAACTATTTTGGGTAGAAAACGGTTATAGTATAGAGAGCATTGATGAAGTTGAAGATTGATAGAATAGTTAAGTAATGAAGTAATAAAGTAAAGATTAAAGTTGATGGATACCTGGAAATTCTAAATCTACTAACTTTGCTAGATTTTCGAAATTTATTGACTTCGTGCCGATGGTTATACTTTTGAATTTTGAAAAATGTTGGGTCACACTAGTGAACTAAAGAATTTTGAAAACAGTGCTATTATTCGCGTATCTATGCTGTTTGTTTCGGCTAGAAAAAAAAAGATTTTTTTAAAAAAATTTCAAAATATATTTTAATTATATATATCGGGTGATATGATAAACGATGGAGTCATCAATGCAATGGAACCTGGTGTTGGATGTGATCATATGATCGTCAGCCCACTATGGTGAGATGTAGTATGACAACGTCATAATCATGACTCCATAATAAGGATTTTTGAGGTTTCTTTAAGATATGAGAGTATATATATATATATGTGTGTGTGTGTGTGTGTGTGTGTGTATGTATATATCGATTGATGTTCGAATTGTTGTAGAAGTCTATGCTATTTGATTCAGCTAGACGATTATTGAAAGATGTTCTTGAAATTCAAGCGTTTATTAAAAAGTTATGCCAAACCAAATTGTTTTAGTGCAGATTCAGCTGAGGTAAACAACCCTATAAGGGGACATGTTTTCGGGGACAATAGTTCCGAGTGTAACGCATATAGTCATTACAAAACACTACGTTGCGGCCCAACGTAGTGGTACAGTAGGCTGGCCACCTAGTGTACATGTGGAGGGTGTTTTCAGTCTTTGTGATTGATAAACACTCTGGTTTGCAGTGTGAAGGATTGAGTTGAAGCATTAGTAAACCGAGAATAGAGTTCACGGTCTTGTGACCCCTCAGCATGATTTGGAATCTTTGAAATTCATGTTATTCATATCGTTTCCCAATTATTGAGCAATTGGGGAAGATTCTTATTATTCTAAAAGGTGATAGTGGAAAGGATGAGAAAATTAAGCAAAACATAATAATTTCAAGAAAGAATTAAGACTCCAGAAAGAAGAGAAATGTGAAACTCTTAGAAGGGGAAGAGGTGAGGAATATGATGATCTTAGAAAGATCCTTAGAGAAAGAATTTGGTTGTAGAACCCAATGAATGAATAAAGTATTAACGTAAAATCTATTTTGATAGATTGAATGAATAAGATTAATAGAAAAAATTTCGAGGACAAAATTCTTAGAAGAATGGGTGAATGTAATATCCCGAGTGTTTATGATAACGATCCTTAGCAAAAAAAATGAATGGGTTAAAGAGTATATAATATTAAAAATATAATTGAGTTCAAATGAAAGTTATGAAATAAAACCTAGAATTTGTTGAAGTAATGAATGTAGTAGGAAATATAAAATCTATATTAAGGTAATGTGTTGAAGATATTCAAATGATAAATTTTTGAAAAGAGATTTGGTGAAAACGAGAGTAAAGGAGATTTCTTTGATTAGGACGGAATCCTTATAAGGAGGAAGGATGTGACAACTTAGAATTCTCACAAGTTATTAAATAAGAATTTAATAATTGAAATTCTTATTACGATATGATTAATGTAACAATCCGTAATTTTAATTGTAATTATAAATATTTATTGAATTATATAAATATTTAATGAATGTATTTATTGTTGAATAAATATTTGTTTGTTGTTGAATAAATATTTGTTTAATTTGATTTGATTTGATTTGGTTAATTATTTGTTTAATAAATAATTAATGGGTTAAGGAAATTAATTGTTTTGAGATAATATTCTAATTTAATTTAATAATTAAGTTAGAGAGTTTATAATGATTAAATGATTTATTCAATAAATTGTTATTAGAATTAATTAAATTAAGTATGAAAACTTAATTAAATAAAGTATGATAAATAACTATATTATAAAGGAGTTATTAAAATAAATTAAAGGAGTTTAAGTTAGATTTATCCAAACAAGCCATAAAACTATTAGGTGTTTAATTTTAAAAGGGTTTTGTCAAACGGAGCCTTATGGCTTTTGGATTTCTTTTGAATTTTGAATTATAACAAAATAAAATAAATAAAATATAAATATAATATATATATTATTTTGGTAACTGATAATTTATTAGTATATTAAGTATAGCGTCGGTTTAGACGTTTTAAAAATCATACGTTGTTTGTGTTTTTATTTTACGTATAGTGTAATTGGTTTAAGTCTAAGAAAAGAATAGAAGAAAGGTTTGTCAGAGGCTTGAGAGAGAGTTTGAGAGAGAAAAACAAGAGAAAGTTTTGAGTTCTTCAAGCTATTCTCAGAGGATTAGCAAGGATTTTCAAAGCAACAAAAGGTATTTTTCCAATAACCTTAATGTTATATTTACATATATGCATTAATATATTTTACGACATAGTTTGAAGTCTCTGTGTTCTTGACAGTAGTATAAAGTTTTTATAAATTTTCTATAATTGTTGTGATATAACTGAACTATGGTGATTATATGGTTTCCTGATGTAAGAATAGTCTTTAAACAAGAGTTATTGTGTTAATTTCGTTTAAAAAGAAAGACAAACTATTTCTCAGTGTATGTTCTTATACATGGATAATGACAGTAGCAAATTTGGTGGTTGAGGTGTATACTAATTGCAAAATTTAACTTTGAATTCGTTAATTGGGTAAGAAATACAAAGAACATAGTTTAAAGGCATCAAATTAGTTTATCATTAGCATTTACAATGTTCACTGTGTCAAGAAATATCAAACATGGAGTTTTGGGTTTTAAACTATGGTTTCAAGGATTTTAGTTTTGGGTGTTTTGTAATTCGGAGCCCCAGCGCCAAATTTCGTGCCCCTCAACGTAAATTTGGCGCCCAAATACTAAAAAAATAGGCGGAAGGTCGTGCCCAAAGATTGTAATTCATGCCCCGACGCTAGAATTCGCGCCCCAGTGCCACCGTCTCGCACCCCAGCGCTGAAAAAGTGGTCTGGGTCGAACAGTTTTGACCTTTGTAGTAAAATGGTCATAACGTTTTCATACGAACTTCGATTAAGGTGATTCAAGATGATCCAGAACGAGGAAGAATAGAGCTACAACTTTTGTTCTTTAAGTTTTTCAATTTCAGGTCTTTAGGAAGGGTCAAAATGGTCATTTGTAGGACTGTTGTGTTCTCGGGGATAATCGGAGGGCATCGGGCATGCACGTATGCAAGTGTAGTGCTCTTGACGATAAAAGATGTTGTTCTATGTTATAGAACATGAATATTATGAAATATAATGATGCTTAACATTAATAAATGATGTATTTGATAAGTTGTATAAGCATACTAAGCACACACAAGAGAGAGGAATCGGGCGTGTGACGAATGAACGTCGAAATGCCATGCCAAGTGTAAATAAACTTAAAAAGTGTTTCAATTCAATTGAAATGAATTTTATAAGATATGGAATGGATTTAATATAAAACCAATAAGTAGTCCTAGCAAGACTTAAGCACTTGAATAAACTTCGAATATGAAATATAGTGAGTTATAAGTCTAAAGTTAACACAATCAAATTGAACATTGTGTATTGATTAATAGGAAGAGTTATAGGATATAGATTAAAGTTTACATTACAACTAATATGCGTTTCTATGTGACTAATAGTTGATGTGAATGATTATATAATTGTGTAGGGCACGTCAAGTGCAGATATCTGTAAGTTGTTAAACTGTTATTGGTAAACAACGATCAAGGCAAGTCTTTCAGTTCCTATTTGCTATGTGAATTTGATTGTTTTAAATCTTTATTGCAAAGAACATGATGTGTTATATATATTGAATGTATGAAATGTTAAAGTCAATTTATGACTACGTTGTTTGACTAAAGCATGCTGATTGAGTAAAGAACTCAATCTTTATAATTGTTATATGAATTATAACATGTATGTTATGTTAGTTCGATATTTATGAGATATATGTTGAGCATGTTATTATGTGCTATGTGATGCATGAAAACTGTTAGGTTTTGATGGGTTGTCGAGCTCAACCTTGCAAATAACCACTTTTGCAGGTTAAAGATTTAAGGTAAGGATAAGTGCTACGTGAATTATAGAGATCCATATTCACAAAGATTGCTTATGTTTTATGGGAAATATATTTAATATTTTGAGTGTAACATGTTATTGAATTGTAAGTTGAGTTATCCGGTGTATATGTATATCTATTTATGATGTAAGACTTTGTATAGTCATTTTTTTGTAACGATTCACGATATAAATTTGAATCAAAGAGATGTAATGTAAAGGTTGCAATTTAGGGCAATAAAGAAGGAAATGTATAAAAGTTTTAATTATTCCGCAAATTTCAATGGTTGTATTACCGTTTAATGATGTAAAATTAGAGGTTGATTGTATTATTAACGACCGAAGTCGAGAATTAAATTGTAATGATGTAAAATTAGAGGTTGATTGTATTATTAACGACCGAATTCAAGAATTAAATTAAATGAATTTTGGGGTCGTTACATAATTAATACTTATTTAAGTTATAAACTAAGGAAGAACATTTAAGAACTTATCATGTTTATACATTAATGAAATATGTTTGGTTAGGATGTTAGTATGATGGAATGAGTCCATTTAAAACGATGTAAAAATCTCAAGTAACGAAGTTATGGCGGAATTTACGAGATTAGACGATAACCGTCGAAATCGCAAAATTCTCAAAATGAAAGTCAAAAGTTATCATTGATCTCAAAAACATTTGTTTTCGATGGAGAATAGTCCAAGTTTACATTTTAGAGTTGCGGACTCGAAAATGGTCAAATTCTGACTTAGAATGAAGAAACAAGCTGTGAACGTTCACAAACGTTTATCGTTTTCGTTAAAATGAACTAATCCATGAATTTCGAGTTAAAGGATTCGAAAATGTAAAATTCTTACATAAACACGTAGTTCATGTGATTTGTGAGCTAATGGCTTTTGAATGAGCCAATTCGGACTTAAAATGAACAATTTAGGAGTCCGGGAAGTTCGCTAAGTAAAAAGTCTGTCAAAACTATCTGGTGCACAGAGTTGGCGCCATAGGGCAAACCAAGGCACTGTCCTTGGCGCCGCAGTGCCAGACTTGACCATCAGCCACTGAAGAGTGGCACCATAGTGCGATAGGTAATAAAGGGACTCGCGCCGCAGCTCCGAGTTCGGATCATAGGCATTGCTAACTCGCGTTGCAATGCTGAACAAAGAAGAAAAGTTGGCGCCGCAGCGCCAACACTAGGTAATGCATAGAGAAGAAAGTTTTTAAAGATAAAAACGAAATTGGTTCATTGATGATGAACTAACACATTAAGAAACCTAAAGTAACATCATTAAGGGTGTTGAAAACCTTAAGTAATGAAACTAAAGGTTGAAGAAAGAGTAATCGAACGTGAATGTAAAACATTATGACAAACCAGAACCAATGTTAAACAATCTAAGGCATGATTAGATTGAGAAGAAGGGTAAGATATAGTAGTAAACATACTTGATTATATATGACCTAATGTCGTATGTTATGTGATCATGTATTGTAGAGACCTTAAAGACTCAAACAGAAAAGTATTTAAACAGTAGCAGACGCTAAATGCAAGTGTTTTAACCCTTGTCTATATTCATTCTAGATAAGCTTTGTGATTCATGTATCTTACGCATTAATTGATGTATGATGATGTCGTAGCCAATTCCTTCTGCTAGACTTAAGATATTTCTTTGGATTTCTTATAATCTGTCGAACTGTTGTCAATTTTTGCCAAACTATGTTGGTATGGTTTTCAAATGAAGACTGAGTATGATAAACAAATGTTTTGTCGTCAAACGACAGGCACGTGAGCTTGACAAAACTTAAATGTACATACGTTTAAAGAAAGTAGTGTTGTACAACATAGATTACTATAGGCTGATCACCTAGATGTGCACGTAAGTAATGCCGGACTTACGGACTTAGTGTCGGGTTGTCCTTTTCAAAGAAAGTATGAAAATGCTAAAGGTCTTGGACCATAATTGATATTTTACTGAATGTTGTTCATTATAAAATGTTTTAAGAAAAGAGAAGTGATATTTTGAATTATCGATAGTACTTCATAACTACTGTTCAATTATAGAAGATATACAATTTGTATGTTTCAAGCATATTGTTTAAATGAAATTGTCATACTTGCTGAGCTAGTTATGCTCACTCTTGCTTGAACCATATAAATGCAGCTAAGACCGAACGGACCCAATGATCCGATAAAGATAAAGGGAAGGCTAAGGCAAACCTATAGATTGCTTTTATTATAGTATAGGTTGAATGTTGTTATTATTTAATATTATGACAAGAACAAATGTAATGGTTATAAAGAACCTAGGGAATGGTAATATTGTTTTAGAATATATAGAAGACATATTCGTTCTCCTATTCTACTCTAATCTAATCTAATGGAATCCTCTCTCTCTCCCCCCTAATCCTTGTGATTCTCTTATTTTTACATGTCTCTATATGTCTTTAAGTCCTCTTGGAAGTCTTTGTGTCAATGGACCGAACCAATCCTTCTCGAACTCAAATTCGGATAAAAAATGACTTTTCTGCGCGTACCCCCACCCCGGCGAGGGGTATAAGGCTTAAAGAGCCCGCCCCGGCGGGCTAGGATTCTGTTTTGAAGCTTGTACCCCCGCCCCAGTGGGGGTTTTGTATAGTAAAAGCACGCCCCGACGGGCATCATTTTCCTGGTGCAGTGTCATCTAGTAAAATAGCCATAACTTTTGATCGAGGAGGAGTTACGGGGCCTGTTACCTATCAAATCAAAGCTCTCGATGAGCTCTACAACTTTTGTTCTATGAGAATTGAATTATTCGAGCCATATGATGGTCGAAATTGGACTGGAAGTAGATACTATGTAAATTGCAAACATGAGAACTCTTAGCTTTGATCTTCGTTGATAAAAAGGCCATAACTCTCGCATCCGAAATCTGATTGGGATGATTCAAGATATTTTGGAAAGCTAAGAAGAAGCTCTATAGTATAATTCAAGTTCCTAGCCAAGAACATGCATCCAATTTGGTGTTAAAATCCCTGCAATCTTCCCTTCTTGTATTTGTTTGCATATTTTAGTCCAAAAGATGTCCGAATTGCTTTTCCTTGATTCATCATGCCAATGTTATGTCATAGCCTATAAAATAACATAAAATGTATGATAACTAACTAACAAACATAGGTTTAAGTAACTAATTCAAGTAATAGATACTGGATAAGTAGGTACAAAACCTACTTATCCAATACCCCCAAACTTAAACCGTTGCTTGTCCCCAAGCAACACAATATAATGCAATCTACATGCTATGAAACGAAACTAATCTATATGACTCCAAATCCAGCAATAATGACAGAAACAATTCTATTCAACCGACCTCAGTGAAATCAAATAAATATGACAATACTTTATATTAAAACCAATCAACAATTTCCTAGTCCATCATCAAGTCTTAAACTGTTATTACTAGTATAGTGCGTGTGTGCTCAACATCTATGCTAACTGATATAATGCTAAATATAACATATAATAGATCTCTTTAAAGGCATCATACAGTGCAAACTCACAAAATTCATGAACAAGCTAAATCCAACAAAATTCAAACATCCACTAAGTTCAAGAGTCCAATCCGGGACACTTATGCTTTACTTTTCATTACGGGGGCTTTTTGCTCTTTTCCCGTCTTATGGTTTTTCTACCATGATTGTGCAATGTCTCATTCCATTAGGCTAACAGTGCTACCCCTTAGCGTGCTTTCGACCAACAATTCCTAGACCATAAAGACCTTAAAGCACTAGGTGTAAAGACAATCCCCTCGGGCGTACTTGCTCAAGTAACAAAGGCCCCGAAATAAAACAAGCCATGATATTTATTCCTTTTTTTCCCATTTTTTTATAAAGATTATATATCCCGAATTTTTTCCCCAAACTTAAGCTTTTGTCTAAATTTAGCCATCTCCGCCTGTTCATGTCTTTCATTCATCCAAACTAGTATTATCCTTAAGAAGTCCATATGTATCAATTCAGACTAAATCAATCCATATAGTTGTTCTTATTGTTCTATCCTTATTATACCAGTTTCAAACAGAATAAGATTTGATTCATAACAAGAAATCTCATCAAAGCTCTAATAGTTAGTACTATACTTATCTTCTCAATTCCAATCTCATCATTGGCCAAAATAGCCTGTAACTATCTTAATAGCTGGAAACATGAAGAAGAACATAGTAACTAACTTCTATTTTTGATTTTTTTATAGACATAAATAAAAACTATTTATAACTACTCTACTATGCAAACTATTATGCACTTACACTACATGAATGCAAACATATAATAAACATAAACTAAACAAACATGATAACTTATGCAAAACTAAAGCAACTACATTAAACATGCAAAACTAAACTAATTAACTATCCCAAACTTAACAATTATAATGTCCTTATTGTAAAATAAAGCATTAAGTGGACGACGACTTCCTTGTAATCATTTAAGCTTATGGTGATGATGGCATGGCATAAAGACTGAAAAACTCCTCCGCACCGAAATTTGAAGGAGGGTAATGTGTCATGGGCTCAGGCTGATGGCTTCCCTATCTATAATCTTTTGCCTATCCATTGAACATCCAATACCTGCAATGAAGAGTGACAACATGGATTAGAATAATACTTTAGATTATAAGAGAATCTTAATAAGAAAAATAATTCCTATCTACTAAATAAACTAGTAAAACATATAAATATAAAAATTCCTGGGTTGCCTCCCAGTTAGCTCTTGAATTACAGTCTTTCAGCCTGACTTTGTCTGGTCAACGCTATCTAATTCCTCTTCGATGATTGAAGAAACCTCCATCCATCAGAAATAATATAACTTTTGGTAGGTTCCCATTTGTGAAGGCTAATGCATCCAAGTCACCTAGCATACTCTGATTTGGTATGATCTCAATCAAGAACGTCCCACAGCTAGGTGTTTCCTCCATTGTGTATGTGATCACTTTGGGGCATAGAAGCTTGTCACACACAATGGGCTCTTCGTCTATCTTCTCTTTCTCATCCCACCATGGATTCAAAATTGTACTCGCTCTTATGTCATCAAGAGCTTAGCCGATGACATGACTACCAAGTGGGCATGATTTTGCAAATCTGACTAACTATTGATATTTGGTGGAGACCCATTTAGATCTTCGTCGACCTTTATTTCATTATCACCAATTGTCTCCACACTTCCGATATCTTGTGGCTCATCCAGTCACAGATTTGGTTCGGGTTCTCCGTCAATTTTGTCATCCATGTCATAAAGCCAAGTATTTAGAGAAAGGTTGCTTACGGCTTTGGTTATTTGCTCTATCTAATCCGCAAGATTTTGAATTGACCTTGCTTGATTACTCATCTTCTCCTCATCTGCTATGAACTTGGACAATAATTCCTCCAGCCTTAAATTTTCCATTTCAGTCTCAGAAGCCATGTATTGAGGACTATTGGTTGAGGTAGTGACTAGTTGTTCCATCCGATTATTAAAGTTTTGGGTTGATAGCTCTTGGCTAATCCTCATCTCCTCTAGGTCTGCTATGCCCTTCAATATTATATCCATCGGATTTGGCTTTTCTTCTTGTGGCAATGGAGGAGGACATAAAAATTTTAGTATGTATGATGGATTTGGAGCGTAATATTGGTCATCATAAATTTAGCTCCCTGAAGAATCCGGGTGATACCCCTAATCTCGGTGATAGTTAGGCTCAACATAGTTGTTGAGGTAATCACCACTATATGGTACCGGCTCAAAACTAATGGTACATTGATGAATCGGTTGATTTCCAACACAATAATAACAAGTAACCGCCACACTTTGACGACGTTGTGCTGCAAAAGCGTCCAACTTCCTCGAAAGTGTCTCTTTTTCTGCTGACAATGCAAAAAATGCATTTAGTCCATCAATTCATGTGTCCCTTGGTGGAGTCATATTTATGTATGGCCATTGATAATTGCATCCATCCATGGTACCTGAAAAGAAAGAAAAATATGGAGAGAATTAAATAAAAAGAAAAAAATGTTTAAATTAAGACTAATTTGATTGAAGCTAATATTGACAAAAAATATTAAACTAATTCCCTGAAAATGGCGCCAAAAACTTGTTGGGTAAAATCTAGTTACGCACAACACGCAAGTATATGTGGTCAACAAGTAATAAAGTATAAGTAGAGTATCGTTCCCACAAGGAATTTTTTAATAAAAAGCACCAAGTACTAACCCATAACCAACTCAATCTTATTTAAACGAATGAATTTAATGGTATAAATTAAACTATTTAACAAAACTAATTCTAATTACCACTAATTAAAAATCAGATTATGGAGATTTAAGATCACAACTTCACTTATTGCTTCATTTAAGTTAACACACTTCTCATCAATTATTTTCTATCTTGAATTGTTAATCAAGAACATTAAAGCACATAAAACCACCTCTCGATGCATAATACCTATACTCACTTAAATCCACAGATGATAGAATTAAGCAAGACACCCTAATACAATTGTACTCTTTAATAGTTGATGTATGGTATCTGGGCTAAACGATTCCTTCATAGAGCGGAGGTATATACGAACTAGCAACTCGGAACCTAGTTTGTTGGTTGGTTGTTTGTGGAAACCACTCATTGCATCTGTATTGAAACTGTTAGAGACTCGATATGTACCAAGTATAGAAAGTGGATACGTATGATGAAAATGGGGAACTCGAATGAAATGTTGAGTAATGTAAATGAAGTTAGAAATTCTTAAAGGAAGAATTGTTATATAAACAAGAAAATTCAAAGAAGAATCTTGAAGAGATATAAAGATAAGAAATGGGAGTTACCCTAACTCTAATAGCCAAGATAACGAATAATGATAAATACACAAAGTCTGGATAATTAAAAGCATAAACGAAATCGTAAATGATGAAAAAGAGAAAGAAAGAGAATCGTAAAACAAAATGATCACGAGTTAAGAAAAGAATTTTAAGGGAGATGATTATAGAATAAGATCACGACGTGATATTTTTAAGTTATAAAGGAAAGATGGTCTGTAATATTTGAATAATTATAGCTTGATGCTATGAAGATGATGTACTATGAAATAGTACAAGATAACTCACTAAGAGTTATAGATGATGTGATACGAGGAATTCGTATTGAGCAAGTTAAGGGTAAGTTGTTAAGAGTAAGATATAGTTAGGTGGGATTTCATTTGAGGACTCATGTGATGGCTGAGTTGTACAAACTTTTGTATGGGCGAGGGTTTTGTGCTTGCACTCAGTTTATTACATTGATAATCATTGGAATGTTGGTGTCGCGCTATCAATGTATATATGGCGAAAAGGTGATTCTTTTCTCATGTGTATATTTGATAGTTAGAACTATTAAGATTTGTTAGATATTATTAGGATTAGGTGCGGTTCTTAAAACTAATGCGTATGGTAAGTTCGTGACTCATAATAATATGGTATGTTTTGAATCCCTCAGCGAATGGACGCCTATGGTCTGACTAGGATAAGTTCTTAAACTCATATTATTGTGGCAAGTTCCTGAACTTCCAATGTGCGATAAGTTTGATGAACTATTTTGGGTAGAAAATGGTTATAGTATAGAGAGCATTGATGAAGTTGAAGATTGATAGAATAGTTAAGTAATGAAGTAATGAAGTAAAGATTGAAGTTAATGGATACCTGGATATTCTAAATCTACAAGCTTTGCTAGATTTTTGAAATTTATTGACTTCGTGCCGATGGTTATACTTTTGAATTTTGAAAAATGTTGGGTCACACTAGTGAACTAAAGAATTTTGAAAACAGTGCTATTATTCGTGTATCTATGCTGTTTGTTTCGGCTAGAAAAAAAAAGATTTTTTTAAAAAAATTTCAAAATATATTTTAATTATATATATCGGGTGATATGATAAACGATGGAGTCATCAATGCAATGGAACACGGTGTTGGATGTGATCATATGATGATCACCCACTATGGTGAGATGTAGTATGACAACGTCATAATCATGACGCCATAAAAAGGATTTTTGAGGTTTCTTTAAGATATGAAAGTATATATATATATATATATATATGTATATTTCGATTGATGTTCGAATTATAGTGGAAGTCTATGTTATTTGATTCAGCTAGACGATTATTGAAAGATGTTCATGAAATTCAAGCGTTTATTGAAAAGTTATGCCAAACCAAATTATTTTGGTGCGAATTCAACTGAGGTGAACAACCCTATAAGGGGACATGTTTTCGGGGATAATGGTTCCGAGCGTAATGCATATAGTCCTTACAAAACACTACGTTGCATATTAACGTAGTAGTATAACATTTGGCCACCTAGTGTACGTGTGGATGGTGTTTTCAGTCTTTGTGATTGATAAACACTCTGGTTTGCAGTGTGAAGGATTGAGTTGAAGCACTAGTAAACCGAGAATAGATTTCACGGTCTTGTGACCCCTCAACATGATTTGGAATCTTTGAAATTCCTGTTATTCATATCGCTTCCCAATTATTGAGCAATTGTGGAAGATTCTTATTATTCTGAAAGGTGAAAGTGGAAAGGATGAGAAAATTAAGCAAAACATAATAATTTCAAGAAAGAATTGAGACTCCAGAAAGAAGAGAAATGTGAAACTCTTAGAAGAGGAAGAGGTGAGGAATATGATGATCTTAGAAAGATCCTTAGAGAAAGAATTTGGTTGTAGAACCCAGTGAATGAATAAAGTATTAACGTAAAATTTATTTTGATAGATTGAATGAATAAGATTAATAGATAAAATTTCGAGGACGAAATTCTTAGAAGAATGGGTGAATGTAATATCCCGAGTGTTTATGATAACGATCCTTAGCAAATGAATTGAATGGGTTAAAGAGTATATAATATTCAAAATATAATTGAGTTCAAATGAAAGTTATGAAATAATACCTAGAATTTGTTGAAGTAATGAATGTAGTAAGAAATATAAAATCTATATTAAGGTAATGTGTTGAAGATATTCAGCGATAAATTTTTGAAAAGAGATTTGGTGAAAACAAGAGTAAAGGAGGTTTCTTTGATTAGAGGATGGAATCCTTATAAGGAGGAAGGATGTGACAACCTAGAATTTTCACAAGTTATTAAAATAAGAATTTAATAATTGAAATTTTATTTACGATATGATTAATGTAACAATCCGTAATTTTAATTATAATTATAAATATTTATTGAATTATATAAATATTTAATGAATGTATTTATTATTGAATAAATAATTGTTTGTTGTTGAATAAATATTTGTTTAATTTTATTTGATTTGATTTGGTTAATTATTTGTTTAATAAATAATTAATGGGTTAAGAAATTAATTATTTTGAGATAATATTCTAATTTAATTTAATAATTAAGTTAGAGAGTTTATAATGATTAAATGATTTATTCAATAAATTATTATTAGAATTAATTAAATTAAGTATGAAAACTTAATTAAATAAAGTGTGATAAATAACTATATTATAAAGGAGTTATTAAAATAAATTAAAGGAGTTAAAGTTAGTTTTATCCAAACAAGCCATAAAACTATTAGGTGTTTAATTTCGTTTAAAAAGAAAGACAAACTATTTCTCAGTGTACGTTCTTATACATGGATAATGACAGTAGCAAATTTGGTGGTTGAGGTGTACACTAATTGCAAAATTTAACTTTGAATTCGTTAATTGGGTAAGAAATACAAAGAACATAGTTTAAAGGCATCAAATTAGTTTATCATTAGCATTTACAATGTTCACCGTGTCAAGAAATATCAAACATGGAGTTTTGGGTTTTAAACTATGGTTTCAAGGATTTTAGTTTTCTAAATTTTTTGTTTAAGTTGTTTAAATTGGTACATATATGCTTGGTAATATTTATGTGTGCTTTACATGGATTACACACGTTAATTGGCGTTATAAATTAAGACATGGTAGCTTGGTTTTGTTTCTGGTTTTGGGTGTTCTGTAATTCAGAGCCCCAGAGCCAAATTTCGCGCCCCAGCGCCAAATTTGGTCGGACAGTTTTGACCTTTGTAGTAAAATGGCATAACGTTTTCATACGAACTTCGATTAAGGTGATTCAAGATGATCCAGAACGAGGACGAATAGACCTACAACTTTTGTTCTTTAAGTTTTTCAATTTCAGGTCTTTAGGAAGGGTCAAAATGGTCATTTGTAGGACTGTTGTGTTTTCGGGGACAATCGGAGGGCGTCGGGCATGCACGTATGCAAGTGTAGTGCTCTTGATGATAAAAGATGTTGTTCTATGTTATAGAACATGAATATTATGAAATATAATGATGCATAACATTAATAAATGATGTATTAGATAAGTTGTATAAGCATAATAAGCACACACAAGAGAGACGAATCGAGCGTGTGACGAATGAACGTCGAAATGCCATGTCAAGTGTAAATAAACTTAAAAAGTGTTTCAATTGAATTGAAATGAATATTATAAGATATGGAATGGATTTAATATAAAAACAATAAGTAGTCCTAGCAAGACTTAAGCACTTGAATAAACTTCGAATATGAAATATAGTAAGTTATAAGTCTAAAGTTAACACAATCAAATTGAACATTGTGTATTGATTAATAGAAAGAGTTATATGATGTAGATTAAAGTTTACATTACAACTAATATGTGTTGCTATGTTACTTATAGTTGATGTGAATTATTATATAATTGTGTAGGGCACGTCAAGTGCAGATATCTGTAAGCTGTTAAACTGTTATTGGTAAACAACGATCAAGGCAAGTCTTTCAGTTCCTATTTGCTATGTGAATTTGATTGTTTTAAATCTTTATTGCAAAGAACATGATGTGTTATATATATATTGAATGTATGAAATGTTAAAGTCAATTTATGACACCGTTATTTGACTAAAGCATGTTAATTGAGTAAGGAACTCAATCTTTATAATTGTTATATTAATTGTAGCATTTATGTTATTTTAGTCCGATGTTTATGAGATATATGTTGAGCATGTTATTATGTGCTACGTGATGCATGAAAACTGTTAGATTTTGCTGGGCTATCGAGCTCAACCTTGCAAATAACCACTTTTGCAGGTTAAAGATTTAAGGTAAGGATATGTGCTATGTGAATTATAGAGATCCATATTCACAAAGATTGCTTATGTTTTATGGGAAATGTATTTAATATTTTGAATGTAACATGTTATTGAATTGTAAGTTGAGTTATCTGGTGTATATGGATACCTATTTATGATGTAAGACTTTGTATAGTCATTTTGTTGTAACGATTCATGATATAAATTTGAATCGAAGAGATGTAATGTAAAGGTTGCGATTTAGGGCAATAAAGAAGGAAATGTATAAAAGTTTTAATTATTCCGCAAATTTCAATGGTTATATTACCGTTTAATGATGTAAAATTAGAGGTGATTGTATTATTAACGACTGAAGTCGAGAATTAAATTTTAATGATGTAAAATTAGAGGTTGATTGTATTATTAACGACCGAATTCAAGAATTAAATTGTATGAATTTTGGGGTCGTTACATAATTCATACTTATTTAAGTTATGAACTAAGGAAGAACATATAAGAACTTATCATGTTTATACATTAATGAAATATGTTTGGTTAGGATGTTAGTATGATGGAATGAGTCCATTTAAAATGATGTAAAAATCTCAAGTAACGAAGTTATGGCGAAATTTAGGAGATTAGACGATAATCGTCTAAATCGAGAAATTCTCAAAATGAAAGTCAAAAGTTATAATTGATCTCGAAAACATTGGTTTTCGATGGAGAATAGTCCAAGTTTGCATTTTAGAGTTGCGGACTCAAAAATGGTCAAATTCTGACTTAGAACGAAGAAACGAGCTGTGAACGTTCATAAACGTTTATCGTTTTTGTTAAAATGAACTAATCCATGAATTTCGAGTTAAAGGACTCGAAAATGTAAAATTCTTACATAAACACGTAGTTCATGTGATTTGTGAGCTAATGGCTTTTGAATGAGCCAATTCGGACTTAAAATGAACAATTTAGGAGTCCGGGAAGTTCGCTAAGTAAAAAGTCTGTCAAAACTATCTGGTGCACAAAGTTGGTGCCACAGTGCAAACCAAGGCACTGTCCATGGCGCCGCAGTGCCAAACTTGACCATCAACCATCAAGAAGAGTGGGCGCCCACAGTCACGATAGGTAATAAAGGGACTCATGGCCAGTACATGAAGTTTGGACCATAGGCATTGCTAACTCGCGTTGCAATGTGGAACAAAGAAGAAAAGTTGGCGCCACAGCGCCAGCACTAGGTAATGCATAGAGAAGAAGGTTTTTAAAGATAAAAAGGAAATTGGTTAATTGATGATGAACTAACACATTAAGAAACCTAAAGTAACATCATTAAGGGTGTTAAAAACCTTAAGTAATACAACTAAAGGTTGAAGAAAGAGTAATCGAACGTGAATGTAAAACATTATGACAAACCAGAACCAATGTTAACCAATCTAAGGCATGATTAGATTGAGAAGAAGGGTAAGATATAGTAGTAAACATACTTGATTATATATGACCTAATGTGGTATGTTATGTGATCATGTATTATAGAGAACTTAAAGACTCGAAAAGAAAAGTATTTAAACAATAGCAGACGCTAAAGGCAAGTGTTCTAACCCTTGTCTATGTTCATTCTGGATACGCTTTGTGATTCATGTATCTTACGAATTAATTGATGTATGATGAAGTCGTAGTCAATTCCTTCGGCTAGACTTAAGATATTTCTTTGGAACTGTTGTCAATTTTTGCCAAACTATGTTGGTATGGTTTTCAAATGAAGACAGAGTATGATAAACAAATGTTTTGTCGTCAAAGGACATGCACGTGAGCTTGACAAAACTTAAATGTACATACGTTTAAAGAAAGTAGTGTTGTACAACATATATTACTATAGGCTGATCACCTAGATGTGCACGTAAGAAATGCCGAACTTACGGACTTGGTGTCGGGTTGTCCTTTTCAAAGAAAGTACGAAAATGCTCAAGGTCTTGGACCATAATTGGTGTTTTACTGAATGTTGTTCATTATAAAACGTTTTAAGAAAAGAAAAGTGCTATTTTGAATTATCGATAGTACTTCATAACTATTGTTCAGTTATAGAAGATATACAATTTGTATGTTTCAAGCATATTGTTTAAATGAAATTGTCATACTTGCTGAGCTAGTTATGCTCACTCTTGCTTGAACCATATGAATGCAACTAAGACTGAACGGACCCAAGGATCCGATAAAGATAATGGGAAGGCTAAGGCAAACCTATAGATTGCTTTTATTATAGTATAGGTTGAATGTTATTATTATTTGATATTATGACAAGAACAAATGTAATGGTTATAAAGAATCTAGGGAATGGTAATATTGTTTTAGAATATATAGAAGACATATTCGTTCTTTTGAGGCATTTTAATTGAATGTATGTGTGAACTGTAGCACCATGTAGCACCATATTCCGGGTTAGAAGATACCCGGATTTGGGGGGGTCACAGGTTGGTGTCAAAGCAATAGGTTATATAACTTAAGGGGGAAATTAGAACCTTAAGTCATAACCTTAAAAAAATTCAAAGAAGTAAAAGATGAAGTTAACCCTAAAAATGCATTATATATGATATGTGTTTTTATTATTCTACTGACGTGTACTAATCAAACTAAATTGTTTTGTTGTAGATGTCAGGATAAAATGAAATGTATAGGGATATACATGTAGTAAGTGAGGAGTCGGAGAATCAAGTAGAGATTCTACTAAACCCTATAGTAGAAGAGCCTGAAGTGGTGATAGTTGAGTCTGGAGACTCAAAAAACCTAGACCTTATGTCTGTGTTCGATGGCATGTCTGAAGAAGATGTGGAGGTGGTGTCATTTAACACCATAGCACCTGAAGAAGAGATGACTTAAGGGGAGTTAATGAAATCACTATGCATGACTGTATTGGATAGAAATATCCAGTATTGTAAGGAGTTAAAGGAGCTGAAAGAGGAGATCCATGTTGTTTTAGAGGATAAGAAAAGTATGGAGACTGCGCGGGAGGAGGAGCACGATGAACGAGGTTTGGCGAAGGACATGGTCCACGAGCTAAAATAGGAGACCTTTGAGCTCAGGCAGGAGCTAAAGGTCAAGAAGCAAAAGATAGGGAGGATGTCCTATATACATAGGAGTTCTCATGCGAATTTTTAGCAGCAAGTAGCTGGTATCCGATAGAAGTAGGGCAGACTCGGCATACTATCAGCCGAGATGTTATAGCCAGTCTTGCCAACGCGGATTTTGAGAATGCCATATGGCAGATGTAACCTAGTATTAACTAGAGTAGAGTTAGATATGTAAATATGATGTATCTAGTAGTGACTTAAAACCCTCTTTTGTATATCAAAGGGTGGTCTTTTGTAAATCCCAATTTTTGGAAAGCAATTACGGGATAGTAATGTAATCAGCTTAAGCTGTGTAATGACGAATGATGTAGTATTATACTACAAGAAGTAAATCAATATAAGCCTTTTTATGGAACATATTGTGTAATGAGTTGAATTTTTTGTTTAATCATGAATAATAACTAACTAAGAAGAAGAAAGTAATAATGATGTGTTGTTTACTTTAACAGCAAAATGCCGCCAAGAAGGAGACAACGAAATCAAGATGCTAATGTTAATCAACCGGAGGGAGGTCCGGTTAACCCGATGCAAGAGTTCGTTAACTTATTAACGGGTGCTTTTAATAGAAATGGGGCTAATATACTCGTAAATCCTGCAGTACTACGAGCTACTACTTTTAAGCATTTTAAGAGTGTTGGTCTGCCAGAGTTCAAAGGAACTATGGACCCAATAGAAGCCCAAACTTGTGTAAAAGAAATAGAAAAGGTATTTTTATTGAAAATGTCGACGAGGGGCAAAAGGTTGCTTTTGCTACTTATATGATGAAGGGGGAGGCCAACTTTTGGTGGGAGGCAAACTAGGCTAGGGATGGTATAGAGAACTTTACGTGGGTACAGTTCAAGGAGATTTTCTTCGAGAACTACTTTCCCATAAGTATGTAGAGGAGGATTGGAAATGCAGTTTCTAGAGTTGAAACAAAGGGAGATGACTGTTCCCTAATACGCTGCCAAGTTCAATGAACTGGCGAGGTTTGCTCCACACCAAGTTGACACGGAGGATAGTAAGGCTAGGAGGTTTGAGTAGGGCTTGAAACCCTGGCTCTATAGTTGGATATCAGTGTTCCAAAGTAATTCTTTTGGGACCATTCTGGAAAAGGCAATAATTGCCGAAGGTGGGAATGAGGCTTTAAGCCAGTACCACAGGAGAAGAAGAATAAGGGTAAGTGTGACGCCCCCAAAATAGGTATACATCACCCATCTTGAGTCGCCAAAAACATGGTACTAAATTCAAATACAACTTGATTATACAACAGTCGTGTAAGATACGACAAAATACATGCCGTGAGTTTTAATACAAATATTGTCATCTAGACAATATCCACACTCAATTTAGTCCTTATTACATTTATTATCACACTATTTAACAGAATAGTGAGGACTACTATGACACCATCTCGGACCATCACTCCATTCCCCGACTAGTCCCGGCTACGTTCTCATTTCCTGAAGAGAACAGTGAAAGAAAGGGTGAGCTCAACTAGCCCAGTAAGAAATATTATGACTAAGATAATGCAGAATAAATTATCGTTAGTCCTCAACAGTGTTAAACTGATAAAATACAATAGACATCAAGTTTAATCTATGATGAACATGCAATCCATTAAAAGAGTCAAGTAGAGAATAAAATCTACTATCTTTTATGATTTAAAAAGGTTTTTCATCACTTTTATCACTGAGACTAAGCTTAATAAATAATCCACATCATCCCTGCACTATGGCCAAGGATATTCATTAGGGTCACGACCACAAATTATCCATGCACTACGGGCCAAGGATATTTGTGTATTCATCAATGGTCGTGATCATGCCAACAACTATCCATCAATGTACTTTGGGCCAATGAGGACTTTTACCACAGCATTTGTAACATTACGATCATGATTACACCGAATAATCCCTGGTCATAATCGTACCAAGTCCATCTATGCACTACAGGCCACATATGACTTTAAAATAATATAAACATGAGGATGATGACAATGATATAAGAATTCAATAAAACAAG
The DNA here is from genome assembly GCA_020205605.1 of Panax ginseng. NCBI lineage: Eukaryota > Viridiplantae > Streptophyta > Magnoliopsida > Apiales > Araliaceae > Panax > Panax ginseng. The sequence goes on along the minus strand of CM035130.1, from coordinate 87,014,997 downwards.
TTCAAGAATTAATTTATTCAGGAACTAATAACGTCCAACTTGTAAACATGATACTTCTTTGTAAAGTAAAATTCAAGAATGCTCAGAAGAATATTTCCATGAAAAGATACTGGATGAAGCGCAAATATCAAGAATATTCCACTAATTTCATAGAGTGTAGAAGTCAAAACTTTAACCAACTGAGTATAATAAAGAATGGAATAACCAAAGAAATCAACATGCATGCGGTACTTTGCATAGACAGGTTATTCCATCAGAATAATAAATAACGGAACCCAGTCGGTGAATGTAATACGCGACAAACAAGATATTCAACAGAATAATAAAGAATGGAATAAAACAGAAATCACCATGCATGCGATTAAGATGCAGACGGAGTTATTCCAAACAGAATACTAAATGGCGGAACTGTGTCGTGAAATTCACACCAACAGGATGTTCCAATGCAGAATAATAAAGAAGGAACCGGTCCGTAAAAGCGCATGGACAAGATATTCCAACGAGTAATAAAAAAATGAGAACCGGTCCCGGCGTAAAATGCATGCATGTGGATATTCCAATGAGAATAATAAAGAATGAAATACTGAAGAATTTCACCAAGTATAGGGTAGCAGCGTATCTGAGTTATTCCAACGAATAATAAAGATGGAATAATAGAAGTTCTCTTCATGAATACAAAAGAAATAATACCCCTTACCGTAAAAGAAACTTGATATCGGAGTAGTGAAGTAGCAGAATACTTTTCTTCTTTTTCTCTATAGTTTTAGTGAATTCGTAAGAAATAATGAAGGAATCAGCTTCTATTTATAGAAGAATGGAATGCATAGTAACTAATTCATGAACGGTCTAGATTGATTTACTTTAATCGGACAGTCCATATTTAAAGCAAAATCTTTTAAATAAAATATAATATATTCTATTTATAATCTAATAAAACGAATAACTTTTTAAAAAGATTTTACTATGCAAACACTTTGCAGGCACTATGCAAACACTATGCATAATAAAATATAATATATTCTAATTATTGTCTAACAAAAGCAGATAACTTTATAAAAGTATTACATTTTTATATAAAAAGATTTTACTATTAGCCTAATAAAGCGAATAACTTTATAAAAGTATTACATTTTATATAAAAAGATTTTTACATTTTATTACGTTAATAATACGAATAAAACAAAACTTAAATCATCATATAAAATATCGACAATAATTGAATAAAACCGAGTGACTTCTCATATAAGCATTAATAATCAATCTGGTAGTGCTACTATGCAACCATGCGCCAGACATCGTACTTTTACTCTTGAGTAGTTCAACAAAGATCAACGGTAAAACTTCCGCCATTATTTTCATAAAAATATTTTTGTCATTTTCTCAATCCGATAATAATTCTGTTGTGGGGTCCACCAATAATTGTGTCGTCGTACAAATATTCCCTGACCAATCGAATATAATATAACAACGTGCATACTTTGCAAAATTTATAAATATTACCCACAACTATAATATTATATTAAATCCACACCATAATATTAAAAAAAATTTGAGAAAATTAAATCTTTATTGGTAAAATTTGGGATTTTACAGTAAGGTAGATGGGGGAGTAAAAATCGAGGGAGCCAGCGGGATTGGCGACGATTAAAAGAGGAAGGGATTTAACTCTGGGGATACCGAAGTGAAGCAAAGGGATCCTAAGATGAGGATGGAGGCATGCAAGACTTGTGGGAAGACTCATTTAAGAGTCTGTCTCAAGGGGAAAGTAGTATGTTACAACTGTGGACAAAGGGGCACATTTTGCCTAACTATCCAAGTCTAAAGAAGAACCATGGATGCTTCATATGAGGATCAACTGACCACATAGCAAAGAATTGCCCAAAGAAGGAGACGGACGGGAATAAGGGCGCTAATAGTGGTAAGCTAGCTATTAGTGGTCCAGCGTAGCCGGGTAGGCCGATGGCCCGCACCTTTAACATGACGGTCCAAGATGCAGTTACATCCAGGATGTAGTTACAGGTATTGTCCCGATCAACGATATAAATGCTTACGTGTTATTTGATTCGGGTGCTACTTGTTCATTTATAGCATGTGATTTTGCTAAACGGTTAGAATTACTTCCCGAAAAATTGCCTGTACCTTTGAATATCAAGGTAGCAAACGAAGAAATAATTCATATTGAAGATATTCATAGGAGTTGTTGGGTAGAAATACGAGGGTATAAATTATCGGTAGATTTGATACCGATAAATTTAGGAGAATTCGATGTAATTCTCGGGATGGATTGGTTGTTTAACCATGGGGAAATTATAGATTATCAAAAGAAATGTGTAAACATTAGGACGTTAAGACAGCCTAATGTAGTATTTTAGAGTAATAAATCGTCGGGGTGTTTGTGTTGTCTTACTATAACACAAATTAGGAAACTATTGAGGAAGGGATGTGTAGGTTATTTGTGCCATGTTGTTGATACCCAAAGAGTGGGAGTAACGATGGAACAAATCCCTATAGTTAAAGAATCCATGGATGTATTTCTAAGTGAATTGTCGGGTCTTCCATCGGATAGGGAGACCGAATTCGTAATAGACATTGTGCCAGGAGCGGAACCAGTTTCCAGGGCACCGTATCATATGGCGCCAGTGGAAATGAAGGAGTTAATTATTCAGTTACAAGAGCTGTTGGATAGAAAGTACATTCAACCGAGTGTTTCACCGTGGGGAGCACCGGTACTATTTGTAAAGAAGAAGGACGGATCGCTAAGACTTTGTATCGACTATCGAGAGTTGAACAAGTTAACGATAAAGAATAAATGCCCATTGCCCATGATCAATGATCTTTTTGATCAGTTGAAAGGGGCAAAGTATTTTTCTAAGATAGATTTGCGGACGGGGTATCATCAGCTAAAGGTTAGGAATGAGGATGTACCAAAAACGACATTCAGGACTTGTTATGGTCATTACGAGTTTCTGGTGATGTCATTTGGGTTGACTAATGCACCAACTGCATTTATGGATATGATGAACAGATTGTTCAAACAATATTTGGATAAGTTTTTCATAGTGTTTATCGATGATATTCTAGTCTATTCTAAAACACTAGAAGATCATGCTAAACACTTAAAAATAGTGTTGGAGACAATAAGGAAGGAGAAGTTATATGCGAAGTTCACTAAATGTGAATTTTGGCTAGAAAGGGTACAATTTTTAGGTCATGTCATTGACCATGAGGGGATTTCAGTAGATCTAGCGAAGGTGGAAGCAGTGATGAATTGGGAACAATCGAAAATACCGACTGAGGTGCGGAGTTTCCTAGGGTTAGCAGATACTATCGAAGATTTATCCAAGATTTTTCTAAGATAGCTACATTGTTGACTAACTTGACAAGGAAGATGGTGAAGTACGTGTGGACTGAGAAATGTGAAGACAGTTTCCAAGAACTGAAGAAAAAATGAAGTGAAGCACCTGTATTGTCATTACCTGATGATACAAGAAATTTTTTAGTTTATAGCAATGCTTCGCATAGAGGACTTGTTTGCGTGCTCATGCAGTATGGAAAGGTCATTGCGTATGCATCACGATAGTTGAAGGATTATAAGAAAGTTTACCCTACTCATGATCTGGAACTAGCCGCGGTAGTGTTTGCCTTAAAGATATGGAGACATTATCTTTATGGAGAGAAATGTGAGATATACATTAACCATAAGAGTCTAAAATATATCTTCACACAGAAGGAGTTGAATATGAGACAAAGGAGATGACTGGAGTTGATAAAGGATTACGATTGTGAAATCCTGTATCATTCGGGGAAAGTCAATATAGTGGCCGATGCCTTAAGTAGGAAGAGTCGGGAAAAGTTATCTATGTTAACGGCTCAGACTGAGTTAATAACAGAGATGGCTAGGATGGAGATAAAGGTGAAGTTGCCGAGTGAATCGGGATAGAGACTTTTTACAATGGAGATTCAATCTACCATTGTAGAGAGAGTTAATGAGGTTCAACTCAGAAACGATGAGTGTGACAAGATGAAGAAGCGGTTAGCCGATGAAAAAGATATTAAGTATAGTCTTGATAACGAGGGGTTATTAAGATTTAAATGAAGAATTTGGTTTCCGAATGAGATGGAATTAAAGGAGCAAGTGTTACAAGTAGCTCATAGTTCGAGGTAATCGATTCATCCTGGTAGTACTAAGATGTATCAAGACCTTCGACAAAGTTTTTGGTGGCCGAACATGAAGAGAGAGATAGCCGAGTATGTAAGTAGGTGCTTGACTTGTCAAAAAGTTAAGGTCGAACATCAACGACTAAGTGGCTTGTTATAATCATTAGAGATTCCGTAGTGGAAGTGGGAGTATATCATGATGGACTTTGTGGTGGGACTTCCAATTACTATTGGGTAAAATCAAGTTACACACAACATACAAGTATACATGGTCAACAAGTAATAAAGTATAAGTAGAGTATCGTTCCCATGAGGAATTGTTTAATAAAAAGCACCAAGTACTAACCCATAACCAACTCAATCTTATTTAAACGAATGAATTTAATGTTATAAATTAAACTATTTAACTAAACTAATTCTAATTACCACTAATTAAAAATCAGATTATGGAGATTTAAGATCACAACTTCACTTATTGCTTCATTTAAGTTAACACACTTCTCATAAATTATTTTCTACCCTGAATTGTTAATCAAGAACATTAAAGCAGATAAAACCACCTCTCGATGCATAATTCCCATACTCAGTTAAATCCACAGATGATAGAATTAAGCAAGACACCTTAATTAACTAATTCACTATATCTCTATGTGAATTACAATTGAAAAGGATTTAAAGCACATGTTCTCTATAAGATTACATATGGCGTAAAGGCATATCTCTATCCTAAATACGAATCATGAATTCCATCTATGCAAAAATCATAAACACATGCTATTATGATCAGATCTAAATCTAAACTTCATCTCTCGAGTTCATATAGATTATCACGGTAATTAATGGCCAATCAATTAAACAATTAAGTCCAAATCACAATAGACAATCCTCACAATAGAACATAATAATTGATAGTGAATCATATTAAAATAAACTACACAATAAGATCCACTGCAATCTCAAACAAAGAATTAGTTCGTTGAATTAAAACTAAGAATCCACACTTGAATACACATTAAAAGATAAGAATACGATTAAGGAAAAGAAGTGAATCTTTTGTTGGCAAATTCATCCTCCGTCTCGCTCTTGATTTGGATCTCCAATGGCTTCCAAGAGCTTCAATCTCCAAATCTCATAAGAACTAGTGTTTTCTCCTATTCTACTCTAATCTAATGGAATCCTCTCTCTCTCTCTCCCCTAATCCTTGTGATACTCTTATTTTTATATGTCTCTATATGTCTTTAAGTCCTCTTGGAAGTCCTTGAGTCAATGGATCGAACCAATCCTTCTCGAACTCAAATTCGAACAAAAAATGACTTTTTCAGGCGTACCCTCCCCCCCGTGGGGTATAAAACTAAAAAGGCCGCTACCACGCTAGCTAGGGTTCTATTTTGCATCTTGTACCCCCGCCCCGGCATGCTAGGGTTCTGTTTTGCAGCTTGTACCCCCGCCCCGACGGGGGTTTTGTATAGTAAAAGCCCGCCCCAGCGGGCATCATTTTTCTGCTGCAGTGTCATCTGGTAAAATGGCCATAACCTTTGATCCAGGAGGAGTTACGGGGCCTGTTACCTATCAAATCAAAGCTCTCGACGAGCTCTACAACTTTAGTTCTATGAGAATTGAATAATTCAAGCCAAATGAAGGTCGAAATTGGACTGGAAGTAGATGCTATATAAATTACAAACATGAGAACTCTTAGCTTTGATCTTCGTTGATAAAAAGGCCATAACTCTAGCATCCGAAATTCGATTGGGATAATTCAAGATATTTTGGAAAGCTAAGAAGAAGCTCTACAGTATAATTCAAGTTCCTAGCCAAGAACATGCATCCAATTTGGTGTTAAAAGACCTGCAATATTCCCTTCTTGTATTTGCTTGCATATTTTAGTTCAAAAGATGTCCGAATTGCTTTTCCTTGATTCGTCATGCCAATGTTATGTCATAGCCTATAAAATAACATAAAATGTATGATAACTAACTAAAAACATAGGTTTAAGCAACTAATTCAAATAATAGATATTGGATAAGTAGGTATAAAACCTACTTATCAAATACCCCCAAACTTAAACCGTTGCTTGTCCCCAAGCAACACAATATAATGCAATCTACATGCTATGAAATGAAACTAATCTATATGACTCCAAATCCAGCAATAATGACATAAACAATTCTATTCAACCGACCTCAGTGAAATCAAATAAACATGACAATACTTCATATCAAAACCAATCAACAATTTCCTAGTCCATCATCAAGTCTTAAACTGTTATTACTGGTATAGTGCATGTGTGCTCAATATCTATGCTAACTGATATAATGCTAAATATAACACATAATAGATCTCTTTAAAGGCATCATACAGTGCAAACTCACAAAATTCATGAACAAGTTAAATCCAACAAAATTCAAACATCCACCAAGTTCAAGAGTCCAATCCGGGACACTTATGCTTTACTTTTCATTACGGGGGCTTTTTGCCCTTTTTCCGTCTTATGGTTTTTCTACCATGATTGCGCAATGTCTCATTCCATTAGGCTAACAGTGCTACCCCTTAGCGAGCTTTCGACCAACAACTCCTAGACCATAAAGACCTTAAGGCACTAGGTGTAAAGACAATCCCCTCGGGCATATTTGCTCAAGTAACAAAGGCCCCGAAACAAAACCAGCCACGATATTTATTCCTTTTTTTCCCATTTTTTTATGAAGATTATATATCCCAAATTTTTCCTCCAAACTTAAGCTTTTGTCTAAATTTAGCCATCTCCGCCTGTTCATGTCTTTCATTTATCTAAACTAGTATTATCCTTAAGAAGTCCATTATGTATCAATTCATACTAAATCAATCCATATAGTTGTTCTTATTATTCTATCCTTATTATACCAGTTTCAAACAGAATAAGATTCGATTCATAACAAGAAATCACATCAAAGCTCTAATAGTCAGTACTATACTTATCTTCTCAATTCCAATCTCATCATTGGCCAAAATAGCATGTAACTATCTTAATAGCTAGAAACATGAAGATGAACATAGTAACTAACTTCTATTTTTGATTTTTTTATAGACATAAATAAAAACTATTTACAACTACTCTACTATGCAAACTATTATGCATATACACTACATGAATGCAAACATATAATAAACATAAACTAAACAAACATGATAACTTATGCAAAACTAAAGAAACTACATTAAACATGTGAAACTAAACTAATTAACTCTCCCAAACTTAACAATTATAATGTCCTCATTGTAAATTAAACCATTAAGTGGATGAGGACTTCCCTGTAATCATTTAAGCTTATGGTGATGATGGCATGGCATAAAGACTGAAAAACTCCTCCACACCGAAATTTAAAGGAGGGTAGTGTGTCATGGGCTCATGCTGATGGCTTCCCTTTCCATAATCTTTTGCCTATCCATTGAACCTCCAATATCTGCAATGAAGATAGACAACATGGATTAGAATAACACTTTGGATTAGAAGAGAATCTTAATAAGCAAAATAATTCCCATCTACTAAATAAACTAGTAAAACATATAAATATAAAAATTCATGGGTTGCCTTCCAGTTAGCTCTTAAATTAAAGTCTTTCAGCCTAACTTTGTCTGGTCAACGCTATCTAATTCCTCTTCGATGATTGAAGAAACCTCCATCCATCAGAAATAATTTAACTTTTGGTAGGTTCCCATTTGTGAAGGCTAATGCATCAAAGTCAACTAGCATGCTCTGATTTGGTATGATCTCAATCAAGAATGTCCCACAGCTAGGTGTTTCCTCCATTGTGTATGTGATCACTTTGGGGCATAGAAGCTTGTCACACACAATGGGCTCTTCGTCTATCTTCTCTTTCTCATCCCACCATGGATTCAAAATTATACTCGCTCTTATGTCATCAAGAGCTTCGCCGATGACATGACTACCAAGTGGGCATGATTTTGCAAATCTGACTAATTATTGATCTTTGGTGGAGACCCATTTAGATCTTCGTCGACCTTTATTTCATTATCACCAATTATCTCCACACTTCCGATATCTTGTGGCTCATCCAGTCACAGATTTGGTTCGGGTTCTCCGTCAATTTTGTCATCCATGTCATAAAGCCAAGTGTTTGGAGGAAGGTTGCTTACGGCTTTGGTTATTTTCTCTATCTAATCCGTAAGATTTTGAATTGACCTTGCTTGATTACTCATCTTCTCCTCATCTGCTATGAACTTGGACAATAATTCCCCCAGCCTTAAATTTTCTATTTCAGTCTCAGAAGCCATGTATTGAGGACCATTGGTTGAGGTAGTGACGAGTTGTTCCATCCGATTATTAAAATTTTGGGTTGACAGCTCTTGCCTAATCCTCATCTCCTCTAGGTCTGCTATGCCCTTCAATATTATATCCATCGGATTTGGCTTTTCTTCTTGTGGCAATAGAGGTGGACATGAAAATTTCAGTGTGTATGCTGGATTTGGAGCATAATATTAGTCATCATAAATTTAGCTCCCTGAAGAATCCAGGTGATACCCTTAATCTCGGTGATAGTTAGTCTCAACATAGTTGTCGAGGTAATCACCACTATATGGTACCGGCTCAAAACTAACGGTGCATTGATGAATCGGTTGATTTCCAACACAATAATAACAAGTAACCACCACACATTGACGACGTTGTGCTGCAAAAGCGTCCAACTTCCTCGAAAGTGTCTCATTTTCTGCTGATAATGCAAAAAATGCATTCAGTCCATCAATTCACGTGTCCCTTGGTGGAGTCATATTTATGTATGGCCATTGATAATTGCATCCATCCATAGTACCTGAAAAGAAAGAAAAATATAGAGAGAATTAAATAAAAAGAAAAAAAATATTTAAATTAAGACTAATTTGATTGAAGCTAATATTGACAAAAAAATATTAAACTAATTCCCTGAAAACGGTGCCAAAAACTTATTGGGTAAAATCTAGTTACGCACAACACGCAAGTATACGTGGTCAACAAGTAATAAAGTGTAAGTAGAGTATCGTTCCCACGAGGAATTGTTTAATAAAAAGCACCAAGTACTAACCCGTAACCAACTCAATCTTATTTAAACGAATGAATTTAATGTTATAAATTAAACTATTTAACTAAACTAATTCTAATTACCACTAATTAAAAATCAAATTATGGAGATTTAAGATCGCAACTTCACTTATTGCTTCATTTAAGTTAACACACTTCTCATCAATTATTTTCTATCCTGAATTGTTAATCAAGAACACTAAAGCAGATAAAACCACCTCTCGATGCATAATACCTATACTCACTTAAATCCACAGATGATAGAATTAAGCAAGACACCGTAATTAACTAATCCACTATATCTCTATGTGAATTACAATTAAAAATGATTTAAAGCATAAGTTCTCTATAAGATTACATATGGCTTAAAGGCATATCTCTATCCTAAACACGAATTATGAATTCCATCTATGCAGAAATCAGAAACACATGTTATTATGATCAGTTCTAAATCTAAACTTCATCTCTCGAGTTCATATAGATTATCACGGTAATCGGTGGCCAATCAATTAAACAAGTAAGTCCAAATCACAATAGACAATCCTCACAATAGAACATAATAATTGACAGCGAAGCATATTAAAATGAACTACACAATAAGAACTTATCATGTGTATACATTAATGAAATATGTTTGGTTAGGATGTTAGTATGATGGAATGAATCCATTTGGAATGATGTAAAAATCTCAAGTAACGAAGTTATGGCAGAATTTACGAGATTAGACAATAATGATCGAAATCGTGAAATTCTCATAATGGAAGTCAAAAGTTATCATTGAACTCAAAAATGTTTGTTTTTGATGGAGAATAGTCCAAGTTTGCATTTTAGAGTTGCAGACTCAAAAATGGTCAAATTCTGACTTAGAATGAAGAAACGAGTTATGAACGTTCACGAACTTTTATCGTTTTCGTTAAAATGAACTAATCGATGAATTCTGAGTTAATAGATTTGAAAATGTAAAATTCTTATATAAACACGTAGTTCATGTGATTTTTGAGCTAATGGCTTTTGAACGAGCCAATTCGGACTTATAATGAATAGTTTAGGAGTCCGAGAAGTTCGCTAAATAAAAAGTCTGTCAAAACTATCTGGTGCACAAAGTTAAATTGCGCAGTCAACCAACCCTTAATCGCTTAGTCTTCGCGATGTTCGACTTGACCATCAGCCACTAAAGAGTGGCACCGCAGTCATGATAAATAATAAAGGACTTCATGGCAGCGAAGGCGAATCCAGGACCATAAGCATCGCTAACTCGCTACAGAAGCGTGAAACAAAGAAGAACAATTAGTAGCAATACCAACACTAGGTAATGCATAGAGAATAAAGTTTTTAAAGATAAAAAGGAAATTGGTTAATTGATGATGAACTAACACATTAAGAAACCTAAAGTAACATCATTAAGGGTGTTAAAAACATTAAGTAATGCAACTAAAGGTTGAAGAAAGAGTACTCGAACGTGAATGTAAAACATTACAACAAACCAGAACCAATGTTAACCAATCTAAGGCATGATTAGATTGAGAAGAAGGGTAAGATATAGTAGTAAACATACTTGATTATATATGACCTAATGTGGTATGTTATGTGATCATGTATTATAGAGACCTTAAAGACTCGAAAAGAAAAGTATTTAAACAGTAGCAGATGCTAAAGGCAAGTGTTCTAACCCTTGTCTATGTTCATTCTGGATACGCTTTGTGATTCATGTATCTTACGAATTAATTGATGTATGATGAAGTCGTAGTCAATTCCTTCGGCTAGACTTAAGATATTTCTTTGGAACTGTTGTCAATTTTTGCCAAACTATGTTGGTATGGTTTTCAAATGAAGACTGAGTATGATAAACAAATGTTTTATCGTCAAACGACATGCACGTGAGCTTGACAAAACTTAAATGTACATACGTTTAAAGAAAGTAGTGTTGTACAACATAGAGTACTATAGGCTGATCACCTAGATGTGCTCGTAAGTAATGTCGGACTTACAGACTTGGTGTCGGCTTGTCCTTTTCAAAGAAAGTATGAAATGCTCAAGGTCTTGGACCGGAACTGATGTTTTACTGAATGTTGTTCATTGTAAAATGTTTTAAAAAAAGAGAAATGTTATTTTAAATTATCGATAGTACTTCATAACTATTATTCAGTTATAGAAGATATACAATTTGTATGTTTCAAGCATATTGTTTAAATGAAATTGTCATACTTGCTGAGCTAGTTATGCTCACTCTTGCTTAAACCATATGAATGCAGCTAAGACCGAACGGACCGAAGGATCTGATAAAGATAAAGGGAAAGCTAAGGCGAACCTATAGATTACTTTTGTAATAGTTTAGGTTGAATGTTGTTATTATTTGATATTACGACAAGAACAAATATAATGGTTATAAAGAACCCGGGTAATGGTAATATTGTTTTGGAATATATAGAAGGCATATTCGTTCTTTTGAGGCATTTCAATTGAATGTATGTGTGAACTGTAGCACCGTGTATCACCATATGCTGGGTTGAAAGATACCCGGATGTGGGGGCGTCATAGTGGTCTGTATGGCAATGTAATTGGCTTTAGTGCCGCCACTTTTAAAGGATTGTCAACACCTTTGAGTTGAATTGCTTGTATTATGGGTGGTCTAGCAGCCAACTCATCCTCAGCGGATATCACTACTATGACTTCCTTCTATTTTGTAGGAAATGTGTCCCCACTCTCAAGTAACATAGTTTCATTATCTGCCAACTACAGGACACCGCTGTCAATTATGTTCTGAATAAGATGGTGGAGTCCCCAGCATTCTTTAGTGCTGTGTCCGTGTGAATGGGAGTGATACTAACATACTCCATAAGAATTGAACTGTCTTAAACGGGGATTGATTGGAGGTAGCAGAGCTGTGATTCTTCCTTTATTTATCAGCATTTGAAATATCTCCTCCATCGGTTGGCCTAGATAGGTAAATTCCCTCTTGTTGGCAAAATCCTAATGGGCTTTGGCACTTGCTCTTTTTTCAATTTTATCCTCCACAGTTTCACTTTCTGGAGTCAATGATGGAGTATTCATAACCAAAGGAAGGAGACTAGCATGCTCCTAGCTGAGTAATTGGCGTGTGACTTGGTGTAGATGGATCACTAGTTCTGTGAATTGATTAACTTGCTCACACAGAGCCTTCATTTTTCGTTCCATCATAAACGGAACTGTGCATAATCCCATTTATCAGCACCATCCTTACTGCTTTGGGAGGATTCACCACCGTAATTGGAACTCTGCCCACTACTCCAATTAATCATATTAACCTCTTCTTCTTTGTGTTGAGGAAGAGGGTTGTCTTGCACATGAGGTTGGTTGGGTTTGGTCACCACGATCTCACTGTTATTAATTAAATCCTAGATCTTATGTTTCAAGGCCCAGCAATCCTGAGTATCATGTCCTGGAGATCCAGCATGATAGGCACACTTCTGGGTACCATTAAAACCCTTCCCATTCGGGTTGGCTGGTGGAAGAATATGGGTAATTTTCTTCTGAGTAGTCAGAAGATTGAGAATATTCTCGAGTAGGTCCCCTAGGGGTGTGAACACTCAAGTGCGTCAGACTTCTCCACTCTTTGGCAATGGACGGTTTGAAGATTGTGCTCAAAAAGAAGAGTAGTTCTTCCTTTGGATAGGCATGTTCTGACTGCCTTTCTGGCCTTGTAATATCAAGGAAATATCCTTATGGACCCTCCTGGAGTTGTTTCCATAATTTCTAGACTGGATGTGCTCAACAACATCTTTCAAAGTGGTTAGGTCTTGAATCTTTCCTAACTTTAATCCTATCTCAGCCATCTCTCTATGTTTAACCATTTCAGAAAATGGCTTGCCAATGCACGCTAAGACTCTCTCATAGAAGGGAACTTCTTGTATGTCTATGAAGGTCATCATCATTTCAGACTCAGTTATAGAGGGAATAACTTGAGCAGTAAGGCGCCTCTACCTTTGAGCATACTCTCTGAAGGACTCATTGGCTTGTTTCTTGACCTTGGTAATTTGGTACCGATCAGGATCCATCTGAGACTGGAAACTTTACTGACTGAGGAAGGTATGAGCCAACTCTTCCCAACTATGAATCTTGGAATTGTCTAATTTGGTATACCACGATCGGGCTTCTCCAGTAAGACTTTTCTGGAACAGCTGCATTCTGAGCTTCTCATCCTCAGCATAAGATCCGAGTTCTCCAATGAATACCTTCAATGTGTGTAAGGACCTCCCAACCCATCATACTTTTCAAAGTCAGGAGTTTTGAACTTCTCTAGATAATAAACACCAGGGAATATACAAAGGTCAACATATGAAACACTCCCATGTGCTCCAATCCCTTTGATAGACCGAGTGGTCTCTGTCATTTGAAGGACTTTCTTCCTAATATCACCGGTATTGGGATCTTCTCTGAGTGGTCTCTTGAATATTGTTGGTTTTGTCCAACTAAGACTTAGGTGTTGTAGTTTCTTTGTCCGGACCCTGAGTTCCTCCATGTGCAAAGGATTCTATATGTATGGGTATTCGTGGACCTTGAGTAGACTGGTGTAGTTCTTTAAGTAGAACAGTCAAATCTGTAATTTGTTTACTTAATCCTTCAAAATCCTCATGAGAGACATGAGTAGGATTAGACTGGTCAGATGAAGATATAATGCCCAATTGTTTCCCTACAAAAAACTTACGTAGTTTAGTCATAGGGAATGTATAAATGTTACATGCTATATGATGTGTCCGCTTTAGGAGTATTATCCTGCAAAACGGATGTTAGCTGTTTATAAGATAGCATGGCAAAAAGGGAATGCATGTACATATTTTCCTTCATACTTTCCATTACATAGAGATTGACATGGAATGAAATTACAAGTAAATGAATTTACTAGCAATTGAAATGGGAAAGTATAAAGAAACTTCCCTCCGCGTTTAATTTATCAGAGGCTGACCTATCTTAGGTTATTCTCGCGATTTTTTGGCATGAAGGTTCCCCAGATCATCGTAATTTACTCGACGAGAAGTTAATCTGGTCTTTCAACTGGAACGAATATGGGTGGTGCCTTTCCTGAGCCTCGTTGGAATTAGTCTCCCTACGAGTCCAGTAAACAAACTCTGATAGGATATCCTCCTGGTGGAGGGACCACACAACATACATTCATATACAACGTGTCTCACCGTTTATGGAAATGATGACATGTGTGAAGAACTTTAATATCACAAGTAGATATAGTGCGAAGCACTAAGTGCAGTAAGTAAATGAATTCATACACATTCATTCAAATGTAAATGCAACATCCATACATAAGCATATAACAGTTTGAAAAGTTTGTAGCATCGGCTTAAGCCCTCTTACTGAATGTCCCCAGCAGAGTCGCCACCTGTCGACTTCAGAATTTTTACTGTCCCTTTTCTGTTCTTGGCTTTTGGTGTTCTCATGTTAGATGAGATTTTTTTGAAAAAACAAGTTATGAAAAGGTCCAACATGTATATGTAGACAATTGGACTGTAAGAGTCGCCAGTTGGTATTTTTAAATGGTTGCACCAATTCAACCGAGAAAAGGTTTGCACATTGACCCAGGGATGTGACACTATTTAACAAGTCTGTGAAACAGAGATTCGTTAGGGTCCGAGGGCTTCATTATGAGGAGGGAAGGTGTTAGGCACCCCCCGACATCCGTGTTACCACGGTGACTGCCACTTTTCAATTAAACTATTATATGAATATGTGTGTGTGGGTCAATGTGCAGTTATCTGGAAGTAGTGCTATGCCTCGTTTGCACCTATATACAAAGGTTTTGAATTTTGTATAAAAGTTCAGTTTTAACAGGATATAGCAATGATGTTTTGTAAAAGAGGTTTTTCAAACCCTTATGCTCAATACTAATTGAGGCCTTTGATACTTCCATTTTATTCTATGTTCAGCTTAATTGCTTTTATTTTTGAGATGCGAGGCATCTTCGAGAAAATAATATACATAGCAGTGTCGAACTCCTTGTCGGCATTAGAGCCATCTAAAGAAATTCAAACACCGTGAATAATGTATAAGCTGATTACAACCAAAAATGTCCATCACGGGAACCGAATCTAGATTCAGGAGACTGAATCTGTGATCACATAATTCCCAGGCTCACATGATGTTGCAGCTTATATAAAAGCTGTAAGCAGTTATATATATAAAAGCTGTAAATATATATATATATATATATATATATATATATATATAAACGATCAACCACCATGGAGTAACTCCATGAGGGATTTGAAATGTAGATATATAAAAGCTGTAAATATATATATATATAAAAACGACTAACCGCCATGAAGTAAACCCCAGGGGAGACGAAATTTAAAGAAAGAGGTAAATGGCAACGAAGTAAACTCCAGGCCTGACATAAATGTTAATATATATATATAATAAGTATTTATATATATAAAAGTAGTAAACGCTCAGGATATAAATCTAGGCTCATCGAATGAGTTTGACAACAGTTTATATATAGTATATATATATATATATATATATATATATATATATATATATATATATATATATATATATATATATATGCAATAAATGCTTAGGACATGAGTTCAGGCTCAATCGAGGCATAACTCGATAATGTTAGTACAATATATATATATATATATATATATATATATATATATATATATAAGATATAAAAAGCCACGGATCGAAGTCCGGGCATACGCACACAACACGACTCTCAACGTGAATAACTGTGTGTGAAAAAAGTAGAGAAAGGCTTTAAGAAATGTAAGAAGCCTTACAGTGGGCTGCCAAGAAAACTTCAAATGGCTGTAATTGAATGAACACTCGGTTTCCACCAGTAAAATATAGCACATTATAAGCTCATGTGTTTAAAATGAGAAAGCACTTAGTTTATAGTGTGTACATGGCAAATTGGACAGGGTTTCACTCTATGCAAAATGGCCACCCCAAGTTCTCTATTTATAGAGGGGGAGCCACAGTGTACTGCCATCTGCAGATGCACACTGGCACGCCCGGGCGCCCGAGTTCCATGAGTCCCCGCTGATCTCGAAGTACATGCACGCATGCAATGCGATGTCTGCTTCAACTTTCAGAACCCCAATCCGGGCATCCGATTGAGGTGTATAAGACCTTTTTCGGAATGCTATTTTTGAAAGCTGCACAATGACATGGGACAGGAGGTTGTACGAAGTCGGGAAGATAGGACCATGCCTAGATCTTTGGGTCTTCAAATTCCATCTACTGTGCTGTCTTGTGTAGTAGTCACTCAAGATTGGAGCTATGGTTCTTGTAAGACACTTCTGTGTGTAGTGTATGTTAAAATGTTGTTGAGACGACGCAATATGTGATCAAGGTGGAAAAATGATGATTTTGCCCCTCACCGGGGTTATCTCCGATTTGGGCTGATGTAGCAGTCGTTGCTCAAGGTTATCTCTGCGATTGGGCTGTTGTGAGTACTAAAGGTCCTTAGGGTTGTCTCTGTGGTGTGCCTGACCTCTCGGGGTTGTCTCCGGAGTTAGAACTAAGTGCCTCGGGGTTATCTTCGAGGTTGAAGCTGATTATAAGGGGTTGAAATGAGCATTTCTGGGGTTATCTCTGGAACTACAAATGCACTTCTCGGGGTTGTCTTCGAGGTTGGAACTGGAACTCCCGGGGTTGTCTCCAGGACTAAGTATCTCGGGGTTGTCTCTGAGGTTGAAACTAAAAATCCTAGGGTTGTCTCCGGAACTAGAACTGGTTATCTCGGGGTTGTCTCCAAGATGGTAAGACTGATAATTCTAGGGTTGTCTCTAGAATTGGAGCTTCTTTGTCCTCCAAGGTTATCTTTAAAAGACGATTCTGCCCTCCTACAATGTTAGTAATAGGAATGCAAAATTTTGAGTGTCTACACCAGACCCTTAATTCGGAGTATCAGAAGATTGTCCACTCCTGGGGCTTTCAGGATTTCTTTTATATTCCTCCATGTTACTGCCCCTGGGGTTATCTGTGGGCTTTATCTGTGTGTTTGTTTTACCAGACTCAGTCGCTTCATTTACTGGACTGCGAGGTAATGATGACATTGATGGACTGGCGGTTCATCACTGGATTGGAGTTTATAGGGGAGTCGATGCCTTTAGTGGCTAACATTTCACCAGCTATAATTTGATCCCTATTAGGAGTTCCTCCTTCAGTCATCAAGGGACAGGGTATTCATTCTGGCCCTTTAAGCATTGATGCTTCGAGTGAAGCTTTGTCCGAGCCTTTGCCTGCTGATCGGAGGGATAAAGATCACATTCTTTGGCGATTATTTTTTATCATCATTAGGGGTTGTTTCCTAGCGGATAACTCTTCAATGGTATCATTTGCTCTTGTTAGCGCTACTCGTGATGTGGATCACATCAGAGACTTTAACTGGGGCTCATTCACCTTCGCCTATTTCCTCGAGGGATGCATCTACGTTCAGAGGGCATGACATATGCTTGGCTAGGCTTTTACTCATTTTTGTTGGTGAGTAATTTCCCTTATCTTTTAATTCCCCCCTTTCGGGTTGTCAGTCATCATAACTGATGACATTTAATCTTTTAGTTTTGGGCAAATGAGAGGCTCCCTTGCCTATGCCCAGTTACTACTTTAGGTTTAGAGACCTATCCACGGGGACATCGCTGGCATTATTCCACTTTGGTAGAGGTCACTATGGCGGAAGGGTTTACTTATTCTCATTTATAGTTGGAGTTGTTGACTGCCAATTTATCACATGGTTTCCTTACACCATGGATCATCTGATAATTGGTTTTGAGGACGGTTTTCTGACCTGGGCAGAGTATGCATTATCCACTCGTTGGATCCCTTCTTGACCGAGGGAGGCTGAGAGCTCTACTTAGGAGAGTGTGCTATCTGGAGCACTACAAGGGAGATTCGTATTCCATATCTTCCTCTTGCTAGATGCCATTGGTCTTTATCTCAGCCGGTCATAGAGATTCCCCTAATTGGCTTAGATGTCTTTATTTTATTAGAGGGTCCTTTCACTTAGGATATTTTTTATCGCTGGTGAACTCCTTGCACCATTGGGGCTCAGATCTGTGCAACTCAGTTCCTAGAGGACATGGTTCCCGGGTCCGTGATGATGACAGACTAGATTGCCTGCGTTAGATAGCCTACCCATTTGAAGCAGTTGCTAGCTTGACCTAGAGGTTGGTCCGGACACATTTTTTCATAAGGTATCTGGGCCGAGATCCATCAGAGGTAGATTCTTTTAATCCATCTAGCTCTGGCGCTGGTCTCTCAAGTGGCCCATATTATCACAGTTTCACTGGAGTAGATCTATGACGCCCCCAAATTTGGGTCCCTTCGAACCTTGGATCCAGTCCGCCATGATACTACTATCGTCAAACTATTTATATCTTTTATTCATAACTTAATGAATATAACTTTGCTTATTATAATTTAGAATATAAATTCTTTCCATTTCCAGGATCTGTATAATGACCCCAAACTTTTATAAGTTTCAAATCTTGGTTATTTACCATTCCTGTCTTACATCATATTCGATGTTATATAAATATGCGAAATAATTTAAACTTTTTCAATTACATATCCTTGAATCAATTTATGTTATGATTCATTCTATTTGAATTACTGTATAAATTTTTACATCTCAATTTGAATTCCTCTATGTATCACATAGTACAACTTAACATGTATTACACATCGTAACTACTATCATGTATGTAACGATCCGAAAATTTCAAATTGTAACCTAAATATTTATTGAGTTATATAAATATTTATTTGAGGTGTCTATTGTGAATTGATAAAATAAATATTTTATTGATGTGATGGTTGAGAATTTAAATGAAATTTATTAGAAAAATTTCTAAATTAAATTAATTTATAATTTAGATATTTGTGGTATAACATGAAATGTTATATTATTGTTTTGATTTAATAATTTAGATGGCATATTAAATTATTAAATAAATTATAATGGAAATTATAATTTTGTGATATTTGCAAAAAGGCTATATTTAATTAAAATATAGTATGTGGTTAATTTAATGGGTTAATGTTGGATATGAAAATAATAAGTGATTATAATTTATAAACTAAGGTGTTTATTAAAATAAATTAAAAAGGATTTAAATTGGTTTTTGTCAAACAAGGTTTAAGTATTTTAATTCTTTAAAATTTATATGGGTTGCCAAACAAGCCTTATGGCTTTTGATATTTCTAATTTTTGAAATTTAAATTTAATAATATAAATAAAATAAAATAATTAATAATATATATATATATATATATATATATATATACGTTATTGGTTGTAACTGATGAGGCTTATTATGGCCATATCCGTTTTATATCTTTGTTATTACGCACACTAATTGGATATTAGTCTAGCTTTTGTTTTCACGCATTCTATTTTCCAAGCTTGAGAGTTCAGAGAATTGAGAGTTGAGAGAAATTGAGAGAAAGATTAGGATTTTCAAGCGATTCCAGTGGGTTAGCAAGAGTTACACGCTAATTGAAAGGTATATTCATAACTGTGATAATGTATATGTGTATATGTATTTCACGGCAAGAATTTTTTTGTATTCTGTAAAATCAATTGTTGAATTATGGACATATATAGCTGATAATTGTGATTATACATGTTTGTAATGCTGGAGTAATGTTCAAACAAGGAAATTGCATTCTAAATTGTTCGACAGTAGGAAAAATATGATGTTAGTGTTTATGTTCTTCATATAGTCTGAGTAAGTATCAATTTTATTGGCCAATTCGTATGGGAAATTATAAATTGAAGCTTATATATGTTAGTTCATTGAGATACGAACATAATATAATTTGAATGAGATGATTTGAGCATGTAATGAAATCACAGTGTTAATTTTTTGATGAATATCAAAAATATTGAGTTTTATATGAAAAAACATGAAATTTGAGAAATTACAGTAGTATAATTGTTGTTAAGTTGTTCTATATTGATATATAAGTGAGGAAACAAGTTGTAATGGTGTTGTATCATTTGTATGTGTTAATTTCACTATTTGATGAGTGAAATTCGTGTTAGTTGGCTTATGAAAAGTGTCGTGGCTCTGTTTTACATATCTGGGTTCTGCAAGTCATAGCAAGGCTATTTCTTTAGGCTTTCAAGCGCAGTATCTATCAGCATGCGGCTCGCGATTTCCCCATATAAAACTCGCACGATCACGCAAGTGGCCATTTTCAGACACTAAAGTCTATTTATTCTACAGACTTTGGTGGTTCGTTGTAGCTTAGCTTAAGATTATGGAATGTGAGAATCATGTAATAATAAGGTGAATTAGAGTCATGTTATGTGGATTATGAATTTAAAATTTTAAAAGTGATTAGTAAATCGAGAATGCGTTATGTGATAATGTGGTATACATAATGAACGTTGGACAAGTATTGCGAAGTAAAACACTTAGAGTTTCTGTAATGTAAATGGTAATGATCATGTTATGGTATGTTAACATATCTAATAGGTATTTTGGTTCTAAAATTATGTGTAGGTGATCGTGAGTTTAATTTTATAGCTTACGCTCAAGGCAAGTTTTCTAAACCCTATCTATTTACATTGAGCAAGTTTTCTAACTCTACTCTTTCGTTGAGTTAGTTCTATTATTACATTGTGTAACTTTATTCTTTTGATTGAGCGAGTTATGTTATCTTATCTGTTATTGAATAAGTCAATTGTTCCTAAAATTCATTCGAGAAAACTTTAACTCTAATGTTATTTGAAATTCTCATTTGATTGATTCATTCTAACTTGTTTATAGTTAAGCAAGTTTCTCAAGTTCTATTCTTGTATAATGAATGTAGATTTAAACTCTCATCCTTATTATTAAACTGTTTTAATTCTTTGCATAAGTTAATACCTTGTTGGGCAAGTTCTAGTTTCCAGCTTGCTATCAGTTAATGTACGTTCAATAATTTCATTTCTAATATTATAAAACTCTAACCTTAGCTTATTGATTGTTTAAAGCAAAGGTTTGCCATTTTACTCATTTTGTTGAATACTTATGCTCTATAGTTATTTCTAGCTTGCGTTTAATATGTATAATCAGTTCATTTATGTTACTCAATCGTTATATGTTGTATTAAAACATCTGTTGTGATTATCAAACACTATTAATTCAACTAGTCCTCTAGTTGATGTTCGTTAAACTTCAAATTACCCTTGAAAGCTTATCCAAACCAAACATTCTTTGGGGCGGACTTGTACTCTAAATACTGAGATGAACAACCCTATTATTATTAGGGGATAACTTACGCGTAGCGTTAAATGTTTGTGCACAATACATGGTACGAAAGGTTGATCCCCCTAAGTACGAGGAGTCCATATAGTCTTATGACTGTTAAAGTTGGAGTTGAAAGATTACTCACAACTGTGGACATAGTTCATGGTCTTATGACCCTTAGTTAGATATATTCCATATTTTGGATTCCAGTTTTTGATTGTCATCGTTAAAGTACTATTCAGTTTTGATGAGCCTTTTGTTGGCAGTTATTATTATTATTCTCTTATTGATTCATTGTTATATCAAGTGAGCAATTATTTTGCTCACTCTTACATATTTATTAACTCATTGCAGCTAAAGTGGAGTTGTACAAGAAAGGGAAAATTGTACAAGTGATGCTGATTTGTACTTTTATTTATTATGATGATCTTAGACTTTATTTTAATGATGTTATGTAATAATTTAATTCTGCATTTGAATGACGTTTAAAGGTTAGATAACCTGGGATGTTTTGAGTTTAATTATGTAACCCTATTTAAAGGGAGGATTTTATGGTTTAAATATCATTTTATTTGGGTAGATAGTATGAATGTTTGAATAGTGAGCACCAAATCTTGTGGAATGAAGTACCTAAATTTGTTGGTGTCACAATGTACATCTCCTAGAACTTAAATATGGTTCAAGAGTATATATTTAAATAAATGAATCAATCTCCTCTGGTACTATTGAACTCTATCAATCAAGTAGCACGTAATCTTTACCGTGAGTCTGTAACTTGCAAAAGTGGTTATTTGCAAGGGTGAGCTCGACAGCCCAACAATTCCAACAGTTTTCATGCAGCACATAACATATAATAGCATACTCAGCTCATGCATTCATAATCCATTAATATTTACTACACATGTTATTTCTCATATAATAGGCATATAGGTTTACCTCACAAGCATATCATCAAAGATCAACTCTCAATTTCATACATATCTCATATGCATTTCATATATATACATCAACATTCTCATAGCATAATATAGCTCAACTAACAGTTATAGAATTCATATATCAAATAGGAACTGAAAGACTTGCCTAATTCGTAGTTTATCAGCTATGACTTAAAGCTTATTTGCACTGCATGTGTTCCTACACAGTTATATAATCATGGATTCATACCCATCAGTCATACATTTCATGCTCTTAATATAAGAACAAATATTGTTTCCTAACTTGGTTTCATTTTTACTTGAACTTGGGATAACCATGAGACTAACTCATTCTACTATCATATTTATCTAAACAATCTTGTTTCATATCTTGTAGTCCTTAAAGACAACATATAACCATAACTTAAGACCATTCAGTTAACAAACTGCTCTTGGTCACTCTGCAGAACGGCGCGGTCGCGCTACATTTAAGCTTGGGAGTGGCGCGGTCGCGCTACTCCCTACCAAAACTAGACTTGAGCTTTTTATTATTCAACCTAGTCCTAACATACTATGCATTCTGATACATACTATAAACATACATTGAGTAGGTTCTGATAGTTCTTCAAGTTCACATTTCAAATCATTTAGTTTTGAATTTCGCAGCGCTATGTTGAATTATTCACATCAACAAGGCTTAACAACTTCTTTTAACAAAGGTTCAATGTTTATAAGCTTTTAAACCTTATATTGGTACTAAAAAGCCTTTGATACGCATGTTCACATGTATCTATCTTATTTACATAGACATAACATAGCTCATTACTTGAAAATGTAATTTATACTACACTTGAAAGGTCCAATTCATGTTTAGCTAATTGATGAACATATTCATCTTGTCTAGAGGCATAAGGCATTCAAGTTCACTTTTAAAAGTCATTCTAGGCCAAGTTAAAGAAACTAGGTGAACCTATAAATCTCATTTCATAGCTAACTAAGCCATGTATGTATGTTACCACGTTTAGAACTTTAAATACACAAGTTACTTTAAGTTCGTTCTCAAAGTTTCAACTTTTCTTTAGAAATCATTTTCAGCTAAGCTATTGTAAGTTGATAATAAGTAAAGCAACTTTAACTAACTTCTCATGCTTAGGTATACTCATAACTCACAACATATATGTGTTAAAATATCATAACATCAAAGACTTAAGGTTCGTCAATATTCATTTTAAAAACTCTATGTTTCTTTTCAAAACACACACTAAATCATGCTAAAGCATTCCATTATGAGTAAAGTAATCTTAGCCATATGACATATCTATTATCATGAATATTCATGTTTTATCACTTTGAATAACATATTCCATCGTCGGGAGCACTACA
This sequence comes from Panax ginseng, assembly GCA_020205605.1. Taxonomy (NCBI): domain Eukaryota; kingdom Viridiplantae; phylum Streptophyta; class Magnoliopsida; order Apiales; family Araliaceae; genus Panax; species Panax ginseng. The sequence goes on along the minus strand of CM035130.1, from coordinate 86,991,244 downwards.
CTTGCGTATGTGCATGTCCGACGCCATCTAATTGCCTTCGAATACTTAACATTCACAAAGATGACTATTTTTACCCCTTATGACGACCTCAAATTGAAAACCTTAAAGAACAAAAGTTGTATGCCTATTCATCCTCGATCCGGATCATCTTGAATCGCCTCAATCGGAGTCCATATGTAAACGTTATGGCCATTTTACCAAAATAGGTCAAAGTAGTCACAGTTAGCACACGTTGGGCATGGCCGCGCCCATTACTCTCACCATTCTAGTGTGCCCGCACCATTTTCCAAAGACCAACAAGGCTCCCATCGCAAGATGGGTGGTGCGCTTCAACTTCGCATTAAATTACGCTTTTGCCATAACTTCCTCATTTTAAGTCCGAATTAGTTGGTTTTCAATTCATTGAACTCGTTAAAATCTTAGCTATTCATCTACAGAATATTTATAACAATTCAAAAACATTAACAAAACCTTTTAAGGGTTCCAATTTAGTTTTCAGACTATATTTTTATGTTTTAAACACATTTAGCGAATTCATTCACTACGAATTCATTTCTCAATCAAATTGGTCCGTTTAACTTTCGTTGTTTTCATATTTGACTATATTATAAGTATGTAACAACAACTTATGGATTATAACAACCCTTAGCCATCTATTTTTAGACTTACTTAGCAAGTATATCTTGTTATTTCTAAGATATTTTAAAACTTAAGAATCAAGAGCATTTGTGATAGTGTTATTACCTCTTTGAAGCTTAATTGAATTCCCTCAACATAATGATTATGCTCCCTCAATTCTCAGCAACTCAATTCTCTAATGAAACTTATCAGATAATTCTTAAGAAACAGAGAATGGGAAGAAGGAGAGCTTCCATTTATAGAGAAAGGATTATCCAGTTCATGGTCTTGCACCATGGTTTAATTTAGTGGATAATGGTAGGAAACAATGGTTATAAAGGAGTTGACCAACCACTAATTCATAGCCATCATAAGCTCTCTCTAGCCATTATCATCATCACCGAGTTTAAGCAACATAAAGGAGTAGGATAGGCCAATGGCCTATTCATGTGAGAAGGAAAAATGACTGAGAAATTGGGACAAGGCTACAATACTCTCTTATGTATCGTTAGAATGGATCTCAAATACTAAGGTTAATTCCTTTTAGGCTCATTAAATCAATTATAATGATTTAACATTACTACATTAAATTAATCTAAGGGCACATATATACACATATATATGTACCTACCCATATATAGAAAGTACACTTATATTTTAAATATATACCAATATATAATCTTATTTCCCATGTATATTGGGCTAGTCCAAATAATATTTTAATTGGGCTAAATATAATTTAGTTGAGTACTTTCAACTCATTATTCATTTCACACATAAATATCACAATAAATATTATCAATCATCTATTATCTTTCCATTAATTCTCTTTTAATAATTCCAGTTAAACCTTTAGTCTGATTTAACTTTAATACTTATGCCCCTTTATTTAAGATAACCATTTTCCTTCAAATAATTAATACGTACAATACTAATTATTATACTATAATTCTTCAATTCATTTTCTTCCACAAATTGTCCATGTTAGTTCCCGAAAGCACATTAGTTATCTAGAAGGGGGGGTTGAATAGATATTAAAAAAATTTCTTTGTTTAAAGAATGTTTTGATAAATCCTTTAAGCACAGCGGAATTATTGATTCTTTGAAAAACCTTTTTGATAACAGATTAAGGAGAGAAAGGCAATTATTGCAGTTATAGCAGTTATAAAGACATAGTTGTTTTTAAGTGGTTCGGAGCACTCAAAGCTCCTAGTCCACTCTTCTACTCCTTGAGTAGGAAATCCACTAAGGATATCTTTTACACTTCTGAATCTCACAGATTCCTTCTAGACCAGCAGTCTAGGCACTTCTAAGTTCACTCTTGAACTCTTCAAGTCTAGCAGACTTGAGTTCACTTAGAACTCTTCAAGTCCTTCTAACTTGGAACTTCACACTTTAGTAGATTGATAGTTGTTGAGTTGTGATTGAGGCTACTCAGTTGCAGTTAAGCACTTGTTCGAAAGAACTGAGTAGCTGAGCAAGCTTTTTCCTTTTTCTCAGATCGTAGAGTTCTGTGTTTTGTGTTCTTGTGAGTTTTGTTCAATACTTTCTTGCTTCTCTTATGTGTCTGTATTCTGTATATATGAGATCCTTAAAATCTATCCATTGAAGTCATCTGATGAAGCATTAAATGCGTTTGACATTTTTGAGCTCTGATGGAGACATTTCTGCATATCTTCTGAATTGCATTATGGCCCACTGACACGGCAGACTACTTTCTCACCTAACACCTGAAAAGGTCTTTTCCTTTGCTCAATGGTCCTTTTCTTAGCTTCTTGACTACATTTCTTTTGATCAATACTAAGGATATCTTTTGTACCGTTAGGACTGGTGAGAGCTTCAATGTTTAAAACCCATTCCTCATTTGTTGGAATAAATCTTCAAACAGAAGATAGATCTCTATCCTTCTGACATAAGAGAGATGACACTCTACGATCTATATCGTGGTGTCTTGTTATACTTCGAATAGAACACTACGATTTCTTTCAAGACTTTCCACACTACGATCAGTACTTGTTTGTCTTGCAGACTCTGTGTTTTCGAGAGCACACTACGATCTTTGAGTTATCTCGGCAAACGTCTGGACCACTCTACGATTCCTGGAGAGGCTCTTGAAGGCAGATACACTATGATCATTTCAGCTCTGTGATCCTGCCTTAGCTTCTGCATTTTGTTGAACAGATGGATAGACTACTAGCCTATTTATTCCTTTCCAGCCATAGATCAACCTAATAGATTTGATCTCTTTATCTATAAGTAAACATTTAAAGGCTAAGATCAACTTAACTATTTTGATCTATCACTAAGTCCTTGTACATATATTCTTTGAAGGACTTTACATAATCATGATATTTTTCATAAAACATCAAATCACAATATGCATTCTTCCAACAATCTCCCCCTATTTGATGTTGACATAACCAAGGAGATTTGTTGTCATGATTATAAAGTTTTATATGCAGTTTGCAGAAAAGTAAACATGACTTAGTATTTTAGTGAGCAGCTAAAATTTGTAGAGAATAAGCATGAATTTATTGATGTATGGAGACAAATATTACATATAAGATAGACTACATCAATACAATTTGAAGTTCAACTTATCTCTATTTCTTTGGCCTTTTTCTTCTTGGAGGATTTGCATATTCCTCAGCTCTCCTCTTTCTGCTTACTTCATCTCTTCTGGCCAGGTCTTCCAGCTCACTTGGGCTTAGTCTTGGGTTCTGATCATGCCTATTCATGAATGTAGGATCTCCAGTTGGCATTCTTAGGCCCGTTATTGTCACCACTTGAAAGCTGGTAGTTGGCCCTTGACTCCTTAATGGCTGATCCATTAAAACTTCCTGCTGATCAGATCGTTGAGTCTGATGGCTGGATCGTGAAGTCTGAGTCGGCTAAGTGTGGCTAGATCGTGGAGTTTGAGTGATTTTCCTTGGCCTTAATTGGAAGTTTCCTTTCCCTCTGCCCTTGCCTCCCTGATCTCCTTGCCCTTTATTCTCCCCCTTTATGCCAGCGTCAAGGGTTCGAATGTCTTCTGAGAGGCGAGTGACTCTTTGGACAAGCTCATTGAGTTGACTCTGAGGTTGGACAATGTCCTCATGATTCTCTTGGATCAAAGCATCAGAACGAGTTTCTCGTCGTTAAATAATGTTGAGGACAGTCTCAGTCTACTTCATTTGGCCCATGGAGAAATCTTGAAACTCTTTGACTGCAGTTTGAAGACTTTTGATGCTCTGAATCATCAGATTGTTCTGAGATTCTTGGGTTTGCTGTAATATCAAGGTAGCATCCCGATGCCTTTTAGCTACAAGACAGTGAATATCGTCCCTGTCTTTTATACTTTGTAGCATTTCTTTGATGATCTCTTTGAGGGTTTTAGACAGTTCGTAGCTTAGGGAGCTTAGAAGATTGTTTGCAGCATTGATCATGGATGTCAATCTCAGCTGTATCAGTGTAGTATAATCTTCAAGACTCTCTTCTAGTTCTTTGATCACTTTCTTAGAATAGCTGACAAATCAGCCTTAGTGGATAGTTCTGACAGGATTGCATCTAGATTTGGAATGTGTGATGGAGGTGACGTGCTTCTGAATTTATCTTGCAGTGAGTAGAGAGCAAGTTCAAGATTGAAACATTCATTTCTAGATGAGGAAGGAAGATCTGAAGGAGGGGCCTATGTTTGGATGTTGGAGCTTAGTAACTCTACGATTTGTGGTGGATACTCTACCAAGGGGCTAGAGTCAGGGATCGTAGTGGTGGTAGGCTGAGTGAGCATTAAGGAGTTGGTCTTAGTTCGTTCCTCAGGTATAGAATTTTGAGATTCTATAACTAGAAATTGATTCAATGGATGAAGAATCACTTCCAACCATTATGGGAATTCATAGAATTGATTAAATGAGGGTGGTGGCATGTGATTAACTCTGTAAACAGTGGGGATAGATAATACCTCAAGTGTGTTATCTGAGGAAGGGCTGTTGGTGAGAAACTTCTTAGCAAAATTGAATTTTCATGGGAATCCATTTGCAAGTACTGAGATAGCTGGATACTCCTTGAAATTCCAGAACATATGATCCCAAGAGTTCAGAATTTGAGCTCGGTGGAAGGGCATCATAGGAAGATATACAAATAGATGTTCATAATTTGCTCTTCTGTGTCCATCAATGCCTACAGCTATGATCTCAATCTCATCATCTTCTTCTCTATTTTCACTAGAGGATTCCATTATGTCAATGGCTTCATAGTGTTCTTGTACTTGTTCTTCATTAACTTCTCCAGTAGTTTCTTTTTCTGCTATGGAGGTGTCATGATCCTCCCCCTTAGCTGGAGCATCTTCTTGCCGGAGATCTTCAGGTTTCTCCCCCTCAGTAGGAGTATCTACTAACATCTGATCTTTTGGTGTTTCCCCCGTATCTGGTTCCTCTTCTACAGACAGGTCTTTTTCTTCCCTCTTTAGAGCTTTCTCATTGACAAGAATATATTTCTTGACCAATTTCCTTCTTCGCTTTTTAGGTCGTGCCATAGCCCCAGGACTCTCTTCAGTTGTATCCTTCAAACTAGCCAAGATATTTGATGCAGCTGTTTCCTTGTTTGGTCTATGCTCTACGATCGGAGGAGACTCGACGATCGAAGAGGCTGATAACTTTTTGCTCTTGTGGCTGATCTTACTCATCTTCAGCAGCTGTGATATGGTTGCTCTATCTTCTTCAACCTCAGCTTGTTATTCCTTTCTTCTTAGGATCCTGAGAGTCTCAATATCTGAGGACTCTACAGGTTTGTTGGTGGTGGATCCTTGAGGTTCTTCTATTGTGTTGGCTTTCCTTTTCCCTTTGCTTTTTCTGATTAAAGCAATGGGCTCTCCCTAGTTGGTTTCTTCTTCTTCTTCCTCAGTTTCTTTGACAACAGACATATTTCCTACAGTTCCTATTCCCTTTATCTCACCAGTTCGACCACTGGATTGAGATGCCATCTTCACATTTTTAGCTGGATTTCTTTTCCAGTTTTCAAACAGTTGCTGGGTCATTCGTCGATTAAGATTTATGGCTTCTCCTTCATCATCTTCAATTAGGTCACCAAGAGCAGCCTGTAGGATAATGCTGATGAATCGTCCGTAGAGCATCTTTTGTGAGCTCTTGGTTTTCTTTGAGTTGCTCAGCCATTTCCCAATCCATTCAAGTAATATAGCCCCATAGTTTAGTTGTATTTTATAGCATATGGCAGTCATGAGTTTTAGTTGTACCTCATTTACAGAGTCATGACCTGAGCTTTTACAACATATGCACTTTCCAACAATATCGGCCAGAAACTCATACCTCTGTGGAAACTCCTCCTTTTTGTATCCTTTGACAGAGGCTAATTTCTTGTGATGCATTTTCTTGAGACCTTTATGGAAGTCTATTTCGTCTAAGGACGGATACCCTTCAGACTTGAGACCTAAGGCTAGATTGATGTCTTCAGCTTTTAGTCTGATTTGGACGCTCCTTACTTTCACAGTAATGGTGTTATTTTCAAACACCCCGTTGTTGTAGAACTCTTTCACCAATTTTGGGTAGATTAATGTGTCAGTACCTAAGGCTTCTTCGAGACCTGCAATCTTCAGTAGTGATAATGTCTTGTGAAATTGAGGTTCAATTTATTTTAAACTCTCAAAAAGCAGTCTCATGATCAGGAGACAACACCGAAGTCGCCATTGATTTCTTTGTAGAAAATAAGATGAACTGAACTTGCTATTGATTCTAGGGTTTCCTTTTGAGAGAGAGAGAGAGAGATGGTCTTTTGAACTTCCAGATTTCAAATAGACTATTTTAATTTGTACTTGAAACTTCTCTCTCTCTATTTTGCTTAGTGGGACAGGTGTCGAGTTTTGCTTGGTTCTACGAATTTTGACAGAGAGGGATTGTACTGACTTGCCCTTAACTCCTTCTGGGATGATGTATTCTTAAGTGACTACGATCGTTGAGATGGTCTTTGGAGTCGTCGAGTCTGTTCTACCATTGTTGAGTCTGTGTAGTAGTCGTCGTGTCTGAGCTATAAACGTAGAGTCTGAACAAGTCCTTGTGATGAATCTTTTTGCCTTAGCATTCTTCTTAAATTAAGGTAGCTCAGGAAGGGCCAACCTCTTGAATGAAACAAGGGTTAGGTTTGTCCCTGAGTCGCCTATCAGAGAGAATACTTTGATTTATGCTTGATCATCATAGAGTGCTCCTTTTGTTTTGTTGATGTAGTTCTGTTATTGTTGAGTCTGCACTACGATCGTTGATTCTTTTCAGCGTTCATTGAGTTTGGCTCTACGATCGTGGACTTCCTTTGATCATGTCTTTGATTTCAAACAAAGTCTTTAAATCTGTATGGTTAGCACATGCTAGAGCACAATATTCATGTTTGCAAAATAAGCATGCCTAGCTCACTTATCAATTTGTTGAATCTGGATTCATCTAGAGGTTTTGTAAAAACATCAGCAAGTTGATTTTCAGTAGGGATATACTGTAAAGATATTGTTCCATTTTGTACATGATCCCTAATGAAGTGATACCTTATTTCTATATGCTTAGTCCTAGAATGCATGATAGGATTATGAGTTATAGCAATTGCACTTGTGTTATCACAATGAATAGGTATTGACTTAAGTTCAAACCCATAATCTGCTAGCTGATTTTTCATCCATAGGATTCGCACACAAAGAATCGCAAAGCAAAGAATGTATTAAACCTGCAGGTTGAGGTAGGTACTGAGTTTTGCTTCTTGCTAAACTAGGATACAAGTCTGTTACCTAGTAGTTGACAAGTGCCACTAGTACTTTTTCTATCTATTTTGCAGCCTGCAAAATCAGCATCTGTGTATCTTATTAGCTCAAACGAGGATTCCTTGGGATACCAAAGCCCCAAGTGGGGTGTACCTTTAAGGTACCTGAAAATCCTCTTTACAGCAATTAAATGAGATTCTTTAGGACAAGCCTGAAATCTAGCACAAATGCATGCTGTAAACATTATATCCGTCTCATCGGGCAAGAAGATATAACAGTGAGCCTATCATACCTCTGTATTGAGTTATATCAATACTTTTACCCTTTTCATCTTTGTCAAGCTTGGTTGCAGGAGCAATTGGGGTTTTCATGGGAGAGGATGATTCCATGCCATACTTCTTGAGTAAGTCTTTAATATATTTGGCTTGGTTTATGAAAATTCCTTCATCAGTCTATTTTACTTGCAGTCCAAGAAAGAAGTTCAGCTCACCCATCATGCTCATTTCAAATTTGCTCTGCATAAGCTTAGAGAATCTTTTGCATAAATTTTCATCAGTAGAACCAAAGATAATATCATCAACATATATTTGAACTAATAGGACCTTATCTTTATGCTTTCTAAGAAATAGTGTAGTATCTACTCTACCTCTAGTAAATCCGTTTTCAATAAGAAAGTTAGTCAGTGTTTCATACCATGCTCTAGGTGCTTGTTTAAGACCATATAAGGCTTTGTCTAATCTGAAGACATAATTAGAAAGAGATGGATTGATGAAACCTGGAGGCTGCTCTATCTAGACTTCTTCTTGAAGTTCACCATTCAAGAATGCACTTTTAACATCCATTTGGAAGACTTTGAACTTCATGTGAGCAGCAAAGGCAAGGAATATTCTGATGGCCTCTAGTCTTGCAACAGGTGCAAATGTCTTATCATAGTCAATGCCTTCTTCCTGAGAGTAACCCTTAGCCACTATTCTTGCTTTATTTCTAGTGATTACTCCATGTTCATCCATCTTATTTCTGAATACCCATTTGGTTCTAATGACAGGATGGTTCTTTGGTCTTGGTACCAATCTCCATACTTTGTTTCTCTCGAACTGATTGAGTTCTTCCTGCATGGCCTCTATCCAGCTGGAATCTTCCATAGCATCCTCTATCTTCTTTGGTTCTATTTGAGATACGAAGCTTAGATAGAAGCATTCATTTTGAGTAGCAGCTTTTGTTTTGACTCTTGCATTTGGATCTCCAATGATTAGATCTTGAGTGTGATCTCTTGTCCATCTGCTTCCTGTTGGAACATCAGTTCTTATGCCTTCTTGTCTTAGATCTTCAAGATCTATTTCTTCTTCTTGTCATGGAGTTTCATTGTCTGTCATAGGCCTCTCTACGATCTCATTCTCTTGCTCAACGATTTCATTATCAGGCACTACGATCGTAGTATTAGGCTAAACGACTTCATTCGTAGTGTCTGAGCTATTAGTCGCAGTGTCTTGAGACATTTCTTTGTATAAGTCTGTTTCATTGAAGATGATATGAATAGAGACTTCAACACTTAGTGTCTTCTTATTGAACACTCTGTAGGCCTTACTGTCTGTGGCATATCCAAGGAAGATTCCTTCATCTGATTTTGGTTAAAACTTTGTCAGGTATTGCTTTCCATTGTTGAGAATGTAGCATGTACACCCAAAGATGTGGAAATAGCTGACATTAGGTTTTCTTCCTTTCCATAGTTCATAGGGAGTCTTCTTAATCGTAGAGTGTATGAGTGATCTGTTTTGAGTATAGCAAGCAGTGTTGACTGCTTCTGCCCAAAAGTACTCTAGCAGATGAGCTGCTGCTAGTAGAGTCCTTCCAGCCTCGATTAATGTTTTGTTCTTTCTTTCAGCAACTCCGTTTTGTTGAGGAGTTCGTGGAGCTGAGAAGTTGTGACTAATGCCATTGTCAGAACAGAACTGGTCCATCTCTGAGAAGTCAAATTCTCTACCATGATCACTCCTTATAGCCTTGATCTTCTCTCCTTTCTCGTTCATCACAAGCTTGAACATTTTGATCAGCTGGGAGCTTATCTCATCTTTTGAGGTTAGAAAGAACACCCAAGTAAATCTGGTGAAGTTATCGACTACGACCAGAGAATATCTCTTTCCCCCAAGGCTTGTTGTTGGAATTGGCCCAAAAAGATCCATGTTTAGCAGCTGCAAAGGCTTGTCAATTGATTTGATAGTTTTTCTCTTGAATTTGCTTCTAGTCTGCTTCACAAGTTGACAGGCATTGCAAGGCCTTTCTTTAAAGAAGTTGAACTTTGGTAGCCCTTTAACTAGATCTTTTGATGCCAATTTGGATATACTTTTGAAGTTGAGATGAGATAATCTTCGATGCCATAGCTTGACTCATTTCTTGGATGCTTTAGCTGTAGAGAAAGCATATTGTCTCGTCTGAGCTTAGTTGACCAAGATTTACTGTGTATACATTTCCTTCTCTTGTCCCGGTTTTCTTTACTGCAGATGTCTTCAGGTCTCGGACTTGGCATTGGTTGTTGAGGAAAGTTACTTGATGACCCTTATCACAGAGTTGGCTAATGCTTAGAAGGTTATGTTGTAGTCCTTCCACATAGGCCACTTTGCTAAAGGATACTGCACCATTTCCTGCTGAGCCGTAGCCTCTTGTCTTTCCACAGCTATTATCTCCAAAGATGACTGAGGGACCCTCCTTCTCTATGTAATTTGACAGAAGGGCTTTGTTTCCTGTCATATGCCTTGAGCATCCACTGTCCAAGTACCAGGTTGTGATTTTGGAGTTCTTTTCCTGCAAAAATGGTAAGCCTTCATTTTGGTACCCATACTTGCATGGGTCCTACATTGTTAGTGCCTTTGGGGACCCAAATCTGCTTGATTTTGGGTATCATATGCATGGAATTGTAATAACATTAGGCAACCTTGTGACCAGTAGTGTAGCACACAAATCTTTTGATATGATGCATGTTTGTGTGTGTGTGAAAATTCTTCCTCCATTTGCACTCGTGTGGGATATTGGTTATCCTTCTGTTGGGCTGGTATTCCTTCTTCCATGTGTTCTTATGTTTCATTATTTGTGAAGAGTATGTCTTACTTCTACTGTACCTTCCAGGTTGGTTCATCGAGTTAATCTCATTGAACTCTATGATCCTTCGAGCTTGGTGAGTAGGAGCTAGATTAATATTTTCTTTTCTAAAACCTAGACCAGCATGAGATCCCTTGCTCCTAGGAATATGGATTGAATCTGATGAGCAGGGTTTGACAGGCTCATCCCTCTGTGAAGATTTCACAAATATAATGCCTTTACTAAAACCTGAGGCATTACTAGTGTTAACATCCTTTTCTTTTACCACACATAACTCTGAGGTAAGTTCCCAAAAGCCTAGCCCTGTTCTATCAGAGGCACTTCTCTGATTGGAGATTAAAGAGTCCATGGATGAAGAGGATTTATTCTATGTAGAGATAGTCTTTTCTAGATCCTCAATTTTTGAGATTAGACTAGACTCTCTTTTTGCATTGAGCTCATTTGTTTGTCTCAAGAGCTTATTCTCAGCTTCAAGCTCAGAGAAAAAATTAGTACTGAGAAGAGCAGTTTCTAGTTCTTCTTGAACCCTTTCTTTCTCCTTTAGAAGAAGTGAATAATCCTTAGACAGAACTCTGAACCACTTCATGTATTGGTGTAGATCTGATGTTTTTCCATGTAATGCAGTTCTAAGATCATCAATATCTACATCAGGAGAGTTAAAGTCAAATACCTCGTCGATACTTACTTTATGTATGTTGGAGTTCTTGTCCCTTGCACTTTTGGCCATTAGGTAGAGGTTATCCATGGGTCGGATACCCCTTCTCATAATCTTTCAGTTGTCGCGATGCATACGCAATGACTTTGCCATTCTGCATAAGCACACAGCCAAGTCCTTTATGCGATGCATCACTATAAACCACAAAATTTCATGTGTCATTTGGAAGAGATAACACAGGTGTTGTACCCAACCTCTTCTTTAATTCCTGAAAATTTTCCTCACACTTCTCCGTCCAAACGAATTTCACCGATTTCCTAGTCAAATTCACAATGAGTTGCGATCTTAGAAAATCCTCGAATGAATCTTCTATAATAAATTGCCAATCCAAGAAAAACTTACTTCGATGGCGTCTTCATTGATCCCGATTAATCACAACCCGACTTTGGAGGATCCAATCAAATTCCGTCTCTATCAATCACATGTCCAAGAAATTGTACTCTTTCAATCCAGAATTCGCATTTTGAAAACTTAGCATACAACTTCTCTCTTCTCAATGTCTCTAATGTCAACCTCAAATGCTCTTCGTGTTCTTCCTTGGTTTTCGAATATACCAAAATGTCATCTATAAATACCACTATGAATTTGTCCAAAAATGGCTTGAACACTCCATTCATTAAGCCCATAAATGCTGCAGGAGCATTCGTTAGACCAAATGACATTACCAAAAATTCGTAGTGACCGTATCGTGTTCTAAACGTTGTCTTTGGTACATCCTCTGGTCTCACCTTCAGTTGATGATAACCACTTCTCAAATCTATCTTTGAAAAGTATCTTGCTCCTTTTAACTGATCGAACAAGTCCTCGATTCGCGGTAATGGATACCTATTCTTAATCGTGACCTTATTCAGTTCTCTGTAGTCTATGTAGAGTCGCATTGTTCCATCCTTCTTCTTCACAAATAAAATCGGCGCTCCCCACGGTGATACGCTTGATTGAATATACTTCTTGTCCAGTAATTCTTGTAGTTGGACCATCAATTCTTTCATTTCTACCGGTGCCATTCGATACGGTGCCTTCGATATTGGAGCCGTTCCTGGAGCCAAATCGATCACGAATTCAACTGCTCTATCTGGAGGAAGTCCCGGCAAATCGTCCGGAAATACATCTGCGAAATCTCTCACTACCGGAATCTCATCTATTTTTGGATTCTCTTTACGACTATCGACTATGTAAGCTAAATATCCTACACAGCCTTGCCTTAACAATCTTCTGGCCTGCATCATCGTCAGACAACTCACTTGTCTAGGCGACTTGCTACCATAAAACATAACTCGCAACACCTTTGTCTTTCTTTCTTCCTTCAGACAATGTTTCTGCTCGTTGTGTCAGCTCCAGCTCGTACGTGAGGAGGTTGCCATATAACTGTTGAACAGTTATCTCATGCAGATTCTCTGATTATCTAATGGCTGTGGTTTTGGCATCCCACTTTCTTGGCAAAGCTCTCATAAACTTTATGATCAGATCCTTGTTTGGATAGATCTTTCCATACGCTCGTAGAGAGTTGAGCAGAATGTTGAATCTCTCGTATGTGGCAATGACATTCTCTCCTTGAACATGAGCAAACATCTCATATTATTGAGTCAAGAGAGATTGCTTATTTTCTCTGACTTCTTCTGTTCCTTCATGCATAATAAGTAGTGCTTTCCAAACCTCCTTTGCTATCTTGCAGTTGACCACGTTTTCAAATAGATCATCTTCTAATGATTGAAATAAGATGTTCTTGGCCTTTTTATTAAGCTGGACAGCTCTCTTTTCATTCTTTGTCCACTCTCTTTTGACTTTGATCTGTACTCTATTTGGATTATCTGTAGTTGGTGCAAGCTTTGTAGGAACGTAGGGCCCATTTTGAACAATGTCAAATAGATCTTCATCTATTGAATCCATGTAAGCTTGCATCCTAACCTTCCAGTTAGCAAATTTATCTTTGTTGCACATGGGTGGCTTCTTTTCCTCCCTGCCTCTTTGATTCGCTTGGTAAGTGTGCCATTGGATCTACTCAAGCATTGTAGGCTATATTATAGAACCTACTCTGATACCAATTTTTAGTTCCCGAAAGCACAATAGTTATCTAGAAGGGGGGGGGGGGGTTGAATAGATATTAAAAACTTTTCTTTGTTTAAAGAATGTTTTGATAAATCCTTTAAGTTGATATTAATTCAACTAGTCCTCTAGTTGATGTTCGTTAAACTTCAAATTACCCTTGAAAGCTTATCCAAACCAAACATTATTTGGGGCGGACTTGTACTCTAAATACTGAGATGAACAACCCTATTATTATTAGGGGATAACTTACGCGTAGCGTTAAATGTTTGTGCACAATATATGGTACGAAGGGCTGATCCCCTAAGTACGAGGAGTCCATATAGTCTTATGACTGTTAAAGTTGGAGTTGAAAGATTACTCACAACTGTGGACATAGTTCATGGTCTTATGACCCTCAGTTAGATATATTCCATATTTTAGATTCCAGTTTTTGATTGTCATCGTTAGAGTACTATTCGGTTTTGATGAGCCTTTTGTTGGCAGTTATTATTATTATTCTCTTATTGATTCATTGTTATATCCAGTGAGCAATTGTTTTGTTCACTCTTGCATATTTATTAACTCATTGCAGCTAAAGTGGAGTTGTACAAGAAAGGGAAAATTGTACAAGTGATGCTGATTTGTACTTTTATTTATTATGATGATCTTAGACTTTATTTTAATGATGTTATGTAATAATTTAATTCTGCATTTGAATGACGTTTAAAGGTTAGATAACCTGGGATGTTTTGAGTTTAATTATGTAACCCTATTTAAAGGGAGGATTTTATGGTTTAAATATCATTTTATTTGGGTAGATAGTATGAATGTTTGAATAGTGAACACCAAATCTTGTGGGAATGAAGTACCTAAATTTGGAGGTGTTACAATGTACATCTCTTAGAACTTAAATATGGTTCAAGAGTATATATTTAAATAAATGAATCAATCTCCTCTGGTACTATTGAACTCTATCAATCAAGTAGCACGTAATCTTTTTACAGTGAGTCCAGAATTTGCAAAAGTGGTTATTTGCAAAGGTGAGCTAAATGTTGACCCAACAATTCCAACAGTTTTCATGCAAAGACATAACATATAATAGCATACTCAGCTCATGCATTCATAATCCATTAATATTTACTACACATGTTATTTCTCATATAATAGGCATATAAGTTTACCTCACAAGCATATCATCAAAGATTAACTTTCAATTTCATACATATCTCATATGCATTTCATATATATACATCAACATTCTCATAGCATAATATAGCTCAACTAACAGTTATAGAATTCATATATCAAATAGGAACTGAAAGACTTGCCTAATTCGTAGTTTATCAGCTATGACTTAAAGCTTATCTGCACTGCATGTGTTCCTACACAGTTATATAATCATGGATTCATACCCATCAGTCATACATTTCATGCTCTTAATATAAGAACAAATATTGTTTCCTAACTTGGTTTCATTTTTACTTGAACTTGGGATAACCATGAGACTAACTCATTCTACTATCATATTTATCTAAACAATCTTGTTTTATATCTTGTAGTCCTTATAGACAACATATAACCATAACTTAAGACCATGCTCGTGGTCACTCTGCAGAACGGCGCGGTCGCGCTACATTTAAGCTTGGGAGTGGCGCGGTCGCGCTACTCCCTGCCAAAACTAGACTTGAGCTTTTCATTATTCAACCTAGTCCTAACATACTATGCATTCTGATACATACTATAAACATACATCGAGTAGGTTCTGATAGTTCTTCAAGTTCACATTTCAAATCATTTAGTTTTGAATTTCGCAGCGCTATGTTGAATTATTCACATCAACAAGGCTTAACAACTTCTTTTAACAAAGGTTCAATATTTATAAGCTTTTAAACCTTATATTGGTACTAAAAAGCCTTTGATATGCATGTTCACATGTATCTATCTTATTTACATAGACATAACATAGCTCATTACTTTAAAATGTAATTTACACTACACTTGAAAGGTCCAATTCATGTTTAGTTAATTGATGAACATATTCGTCTTGTCTAGAGGCATAAGGCATTCAAGTTCACTTTTAAAAGTCATTCTAGGCCAAGTTAAAGAAACTAGGTGAACCTATAAATCTCATTTCATAGCTAACTAAGCCATGTATGTATGTTACCACGTTTAGAACTTTAAATACACAAGTTACTTTAAGTTCATTCTCAAAGTTTCAACTTTTCTTTAGAAATCATTTTCAGCTAAGCTATTGTAAGTTGATAATAAGTAAAGCAACTTTAACTCACTTCTCATGATTAGGTATACTCATAACTCACAACATATATGTGTTAAAATATCATAACTTCAAAGACTTAAGGTTCGTCAATATTCATTTTAAAAACTCTAAGTTTCTTTTCAAAACACATACTAAATCATGCTAAAGCATTCCATTATGAGTAAAGTAATCTTAGCCATATGACATATCTATTATCATGAATATTCATGTTTTATCACTTTGAATAACATATTCCATCGTCGGGAGCACTACACTTGCGTATGTGCATGTCCGACGCCATCTAATTGCCTTCGAATACGTAACATTCACAAAGATGACTATTTTTACCCCTTATAACGACCTCAAATTGAAAACCTTAAAGAACAAAAGTTGTATGCCTATTCATCCTCGATCTGAATCATCTTGAATCGCCTCAATCGAAGTCCGTATGTAAACGTTATGGCCATTTTACCAAAATAGGTCAAAGTAGTCACAGTTAGCACACGTTGGGCATTGCCGCGCCCATTACTCTCACCATTCTAGTGTGCCCACACCATTTTCCAAATACCAAATTACGCTCCCTGTGCATGCAATGATGAATGCGCTCAATTGCTTCGCACAAATTACAATTTTTGCCATAACTTCCTCATTTTAAGTCCGAATTAGTTGGTTTTCAATTCATTGAACTCGTTAAACTCTTAGCTACTCATCTACAGAATATTTATAACACTTCAAAAACATTAACAAAACCTTTTAAGTGTTCCAATTTAGTTTTCAGACTATATTTTTATGTTTTAAACACATTTAGCAAATTCATTCACTACGAATTCATTTCTCAATCAAATTGGTCCGTTTAACTTTTGTTGTTTTCACATTTGACTATATTATAAGTATCTAACAACAACTTATGGATTATAACAACCCTTAGCCATCTATTTTTAGACTTACTTAGCAAGTATATCTTGTTATTTCTAAGATATTTCAAAACTTAAGAATCAAGAGCATTTGTGATAGTTTTATTACCTCTTTGAAGCTTAATTGAATTCCCTCAACACAATGATTATGCTCCCTCAATTCTCAGCAACTCAATTCTCTAATGAAACTTATCAGATAATTCTTAAGAAACAGAGAATGGGAAGAAGGAGAGCTTCCATTTATAGAGAAAGGATTATCCAGTTTATGGTCTTGCACCATGGTTTAATTTAGTGGATAATGGAAGGAAACAATGGTTATAAAGGAGTTGACCAACCACTAATTCATAGCCATCATAAGCTCTCTCTAGCCATTATCATCATCACCGAGTTTAAGCAACATAGAGGAGTAGGATAGGCCAATGACCTATTCATGTGAGAAGGAAAAATGACTGAGAAATTGGGACAAGGCTACAATACTCTCTTATGTATCAGTAGAATGGATCTCAAATACTAAGGTTAATTCCTTTTTAGGCTCATTAAATCAATTATAATGATTTAACATTACTACATTAAATTAATCTAAGGGCACATATATACACATATATATGTACCTACCCATATATAGGAATTACACTTATATTTTAAATATATACCAATATATAATCTTATTTCCCATGTATATTGGGCTAGTCCAAATAATATTTTAATTGAGCTAAATATAATTTAGTTGAGTACTTTCAACCCATTATTCATTTCACACATAAATATCACAATGAATATTATCAATCATCTATTATCTTTCCATTAATTCTCTTTTAATAATTCCAGTTAAACCTTTAGTCTGATTTAACTTTAATACTTATGCCCCTTTATTTAAGATAACCATTTTCCTTCAAATAATTAATACGTACAATATCAATTATTATACTATAATTCTTCAATTCCTTTTCTTCCACAAATTGTCCATGTTAGTTCCCGAAAGCACATTAGTTATCTAAAAGGGGGGTTGAATAGATATTAAAAACTTTTCTTTGTTTAAAGAATGTTTTGATAAATCCTTTAAGCACAGCAGAATTATTGATTCTTTGAAAAACCTTTTTGATAACAGATTAAGGAGAGAAAGGCAGTTATTGCAGTTATAGCAGTTATAAAGACACAGTTGTTTTTAAGTGGTTCGGGGCACTCAAAGCTCCTAGTCCACCCTTCTACTCCTTTAGTAGGAAATCCACTAAGGATGTCTTTTACACTTCTGAATCTCACAGATTCCTTCTAGACCAGCAGTCTAGGCACTTCTAAGTTCACTCTTGAACTCTTCAAGTCTAGGAGACTTGAGTTCACTTAGAACTCTTCAAGTCCTTCTGACTTGGAACTTCACACTTTAGTAGATTGATAGTTGTTGAGTTGTGATTGAGGCTACTCAGTTGCAGTTAAGCACTTGTTCGAAAGAACTGAGTAGATGAGCAAGCTTTTTCCTTTTTCTCAGATCATAGAGTTCTGCATTTTGTGTTCTTGTGCATTTTGTTCAATACTTGCTTGCTTCTCTTATGTGTTTGTATTCTGTATATATGAGATCCTTAAAATCTATCCGTTGAAGTCATCTGATGAAGCATTAAATGCGTTTGACATTTCTGAGCTCTGATGGAGACATTTCTGCATATCTTCTGAATTGCATTCTGGCCCACTGACACGGCAGACTGCTTTCTCACCTAACACCTGAAAAGGTGTTTTCCTCTGCCCATTGGTCCTTTTCTTAGCTTCTTGACTACGTTTCTTTTGATCAATACTAAGGATATCTTTTGTACCGTTGGGACTGGTGAGAGCTTTAATGTTTAAAACCCATTCCTCATTTATTGGAATAAATCTTCAAACAGAAGATAGATCTCGATCCTTCTAACATAAGAGAGATGACACTCTATGATCCATATCGTGGTGTCTTGTCATACTTCGAATAGAACACTACGATTTCTTTCAAGACTTTCCACACTACGATCCATTAACACTACGATCAGTACTTGCTCGTCTTGCATACTCTGCATTTCCGAGAGCACACTACGATCTTTGAGTTAGCTCGGCAAACGTCTGGACCACTCTACGATTCCTGGAGAGGCCCTTGAAGGCAGATACACTACGATCATTTCAGCTCTGCGATCCCGCGCCTTAGCTTCTCGATTACATTGAAATGGATGGATAGACTACTAGCCTATTTATTCCTTTCCAGCCATAGATCAACCTAACAGATTTGATCTCTTTATCTATAAGTAAACATTTAAAGGCTAAGATCAACCTAACAATTTTGATCTATCACTAAGTCCTTGTACATATATTCTTTGAAGGACTTTACATAATCATGAGCTTTTTCATAAAACATCAAATCACAATATGCATTCTTCCAACAGTCCCAACACATTTCAGTTTGCCATAATTTAATTATTAACTTAATGCACAAATCACCAACCAATATCTATTTATAATTATATTGGTTTTCTTCTATTATCCTTTACTTATTTTCCATTATTATCTTTCAAATACTAAATCCTTTCATATATTATCATATTACGTAATATACAAAAATAATAATTAACATAATCATTTCATTTTCTTCATGTAAAGCACATATATTAATTCACCATTTTACTTACGTGAATTACTCTTTTCATTCAATTTACTATCACGCCACTGCCACACAAAGCTTGAATACTCAAATTATATTATTCCATAATATAATTTTAGTTAATCAATATTTATTCTTGTTTAGTTAATTTCCATAACTAACTCTAATTAAATTCATGCTTTGCTATCTCAAACCATTCATGGACACTATAAATATCAAATATGACCCATATGATAACATATTAGCAACTAATATACAATTCCTATAGTTCAGATTACACAACTCACCAGATTACATAAACTCATCATGAATTGTTCTATGAATAGGCAGTACCAAGACTCGTCTTAAAGCTTGAGAGTGGCGCGATCGCCGCGCCACCTTAAGTTAGACTTGTATATGTTATGCTTCAACAAAAACAAAACTTAACTCATAAATCCTTTAAAATGCTCCTTACATGCTGTGTCATTATACTAACCAAAATAAATCTCTAATGACTACATTCTTCAATAATTTAGAGATTAAACTTCAAGTTCAACTCTTCCTTCTTTAATCTATACATTTAACCATATCCCAATATTAGTCAATAAATCTCTAAAAAATATTTATCTAAAGATATATCAATTTTCTTCTCTCGTCAACAACGTACAGATATACAAGTCCAAACCTAGCACACATCGAGTCTTTAATGATATTCAATATAGTACACTGAGTGGTTTCCCACAAACAACCAACAAATTAGTTTTCGTCTCGTCTACACTATTTTCACAGTGAGTTAGATTGGTTACTAATTCGTATATACCTTCGCTCTCTGAAGGAATCATTTAGCCCAGCTCCTATACATCAACCATTAAAGGGTACGGTTGCACTGCCTTAGACTTGATACTTACTCGTACATATACTCAAGAAATTGGTGATTATCAAAGATATTCAATGTCACCAACTTAATATGATAAAATTATTTAATATCGATGGATAAATTTATATCCATCTTCTTTACTTCAAATAACTCGACTCTTCAATAAATAACAAATATATAATAATAATATATTTAGTAAACACAAAAATCACTTATTGCATAGTTTATATTACCCTATGCAACACCATACCACATACCTCACAACGCATATATATATTCTTATTCGAACCCTTCTCATGCCTTAAGAATTTTATTTACTAAATTCTTATTTTAATAATTCTAAAAATTCGGGTTCTTACAAGATCCCCCTCTATATCGACCCCATATTCCCTCTGGCAGAGACACGGTTACAGCAGATTGATCGGCTGGATGATGTAGACATCATAGATTTCTTTTGATAGGCTCTCATTATCTCTTTTGATAGGCTTCTGTTAGCTATTGGGTGGATGTGCCCCCATTTTCCTGTACTTTTTACTTTTAGTTGTAGACAAAGATGATGTATTTAATCTTTATTAAATGATGTATTTTGAAATGTATGTATAATGCTTTCTATTTATTGCATCATATTATCATTTATTGTTATCATTTATCATAATGCATGCACTATATGTCATGGATATGCATGTATATTGTTGAGTTTAACGTTAACCCCTGGATGGTCTCATGATACGATTCTACAGATGTCTTCATCCATTGTTACCTGTATTGAGCATAGCCCGCCCATCTTGATAGCCTCATCTTTGAGGTCTTGGTATTAAGGTTTTCCTCATTTAGATTGGATGACAATTGATCATATGTTGAGACAATCTATATCCTTCCTGACCTTCTAGGTTTCGCTGTGTTTTGTAGAGGGGATTCTATCTTGCTGGATTCCCAAAAGGCAGGTCTTCAGATTCGAGACCCATGAGTTGACTCCTACATTGGAGGAGTATGAGCGTATTACGAATTTTCCTTTGGACATACCCTATGCTAGATTTTCTATTGGTGAGTTTAGATGACAATTTATGACATTGACAAGTTTACGTCGTACAGTTGTCTTAGACGAGATCGCCTCAGGACATATTGTGTCCCTGAATTTCTTAATTGATCATTTCAGTTTAACATACATCTATTATGTATACTCAAGATATTTCACCATTTTTAAGGATGAGTGGTGGGTTGACCAAGTAGATACTTTCTTGATGTGCGTTGTAGCCTATCTGTACATGCCACTCTACATGGATCACATGGACATTGGCTTGATCACTGTGGTGAGTGCTCTGAGGGATGGCCGTACCATCCTTCCTATGATTCTAACAGAGACTTTGATGTCGACCACATTCTGCCGTACCTATCCTACAGGGTTTTTTAGAGGTAGTGTCATATTATTATACGTCTAGTTTATGATGCATCTGAGACCGATTGACACTTTCAGACACCACATGTACTGCTTTACACACGAGAAAGCCATGACTTACTCCTTCCGACCGACTTATTATATAGATGCAGTATCTTGGTTTATTTTATTGACTATGATTGAGGATCCTTTTGCCATCCTGCCTTGTTCAGGATTCAGCTACCCTTACAGTTTGATCACTCATGTCGTGGGTATGAATGTCTTGCCTTTGGCTGGTTTAAGAGGGGTGACTACATATCATCCACTAGTTGTCATGGGATAGTTTGATTAATTCTAGGATGTTCATCCTTTTGATGGAGCTTCAGGTCAGCAATCATTAGCCTTGTCTTGTCAGAGGATGATTTAGCCAAAGTTTATGATTATTAGACTCATCGAGAGAGAGCTGACTTTTCAGAGAGTCACCTGGGTCGCTCCTCAGAGTATTCTGCATGGCTGGAGGCAAACATTACATCGACTATGGTTGGTTATTTAGAGCCTAGTAGTGATTTGGATGATGAGGAGCCTATGGATTATCCTGTTTCTCCCATAGAGGATGAGTTGTTTGCTAGTTTGAAAATAGCTCTAGTCAATGACATTCCTAGCTCTTCAGCTATTGTTGCCCCACCTTCTGTAGAGTCTTTAGAGCAGATGATATAGTTTTTGACCTTTGGGAGGGATTAGGCTAGGGCATTGGTGCTTCTATTACTAATATTACTGCTCTCAGATCCTATACGGAGGGCATTGTCGCAGATATGAGTGCATTTATGGATGATCATGGTAGTACTCTATAGACTACTGTAGATCTTTTAGGTCGCATTGAGACCGTAGGACAGGAGCTCAGAGATGCACCTCCATCTTCAAAGAGGGATGCGATATTAGATTTGTTATCCTGTTTGACTGCGGGTATATAGACTAGCTTTTATTTTCCTGCATAGTCTAGATTAGCCATTTTTTTCATGTACAAGACACATTTTATATATTAAACAATATTATATGGCAAGGAAATATATTTTTATTCACTTCCTTTGGCATATGTTTTGATCTTTTCTCTATGACTGCCACTTTCTTTGCGACTTGTTGTCTTGATGTATCACAAGCTCTTTCTTGATGGACTGATATTGAGATGTCGGAGGCTCCCTTAGAATGGTTCGTTGATCCTGAAGGCTTTATAGGATTTGGATTTATATATAGTTTGGTGTCTTGAGATTGGTATTTAATTGAATATTTTATAGGTAAAGTGTTTGGGGAGATCAGGTCTTCCGTACTTCAGGCTTGGCCTGAAAAGTTTGAAAAGTGTTTATTTGGGTTTGAGTATGTGTTTTAGGTTTTTATTTGGTTTGACCGCACCATAAATGGTTGCCTACGTGCTCCCGTTGATGGAGAGAGATTAGTTCTTTCGTAGTTTAGGCTTAGCAGTAAAGACCTGAATTGCTTTGATCTGATTTTTTTCTTAATTTTTTTACAGGACCAGGATGACGGTTTGTAGGTGATTTACACATAGTACCTTTTCAAGGTGTCTGAATTGATGAGCTTGGCGAATTCTTCCCCATCCATTTCTTGTAATCGGATAGCTCCTCCTGTCAACACTTCCTTGACAATGAACGTACCTTCCTAGTTTCGGGAGAATTTTCCTTTGGCCTCATATTGATCAGAGAGGATCTTCTTCAGCACCAAGTTATTTTCTTTGAATTACCTAATTAAGACCTTCTTATTATAGGACCTAATAATCCTCTGCTGATATAACTGACCACGGAAGATGACTAACACCCTTTTCTCATATATGAGAGATAATTAGTGATACCGCTCTTGCATCCATTGGTCTTCTTCCATTTGAGCATCTATCAAAACTCTTAATTATTCCATTTCCACTTCTATGGGGAGTACTGCTTCCATGCCTCAGAGCAATGAGTAAGGGGTAGCCCCAATAGAAGTGCACATTGACATTTTGTAGGATAACATAGTTAGAAGTAATAAGTCGGGGGATTTTATTTGTCCCTTTTTGTTTCTTGTTCTTTTGGTGTTCTCATGTTATGTGAGATTTGTTTGAAAAAACAAGTGAAAAAGGTCCGAACATGTATCATGTCGATGATTTATTTGTAAAAGTAGCCGGTTGGTGTTTTTTTTTGGTTGCACCAACCATAGCAGAGAAAAGGTTTGCACATTGACCCGGTGATGTGACAACTTTGCTAAGCGGGTCTGTGAAGCAGAGATTCATTTAGGTTGAGGGGTTTGATTATGTGGAGGGAAGGTGTTAGGCACCCAGACATCCGTGTTACCCACGGTGACCACCACTTTTCAAGAAACTATTATATGAATGTGTGTGTGTGTGTGTGGATCAATGTGCAATTTATTTGGAAGTAGTGTGAGGCCTCGTTCGCACTATATACAAAAGGTTTGAATTTATAGAAAAATTGAGTTTTAAACATGATATAGCGGTGAAGTTTTTTGTAAAAGAGTTTTTCAAACCACATGCTCAATAGTAATTGAGACCTTTTCATACTTCCATTTTATTATTAAATGTTTGGCTTGTTTGCTTTTATTTTTGAGATGCGAGGCATCTTGAGAAAATAATATCTAGCGATCTGCCGAACTCCTCATAGGCATGAAAGCCATCTAAGGAAATTCAAACATAGTAAATAATGTACAAAGTTTGCTTATATTTGAAAATGTCCATCACGAGGAACCGAATCTAGATTGATGGGTGAATCTGTGATCACATGATTCCTAGGCTCACATGATGCATGATTTTATAAGCGAAGCGATGCGATATATATATATATAAATATATATATATATATATATCTGAGACATGATCAACCACCACGAAGCACCTCCATGGGGATCGAAAATGTAAAATATAAAATAAATATATATATATATATATATATATATATATATATATATATGGGGATGAAAAAATGATAAACCACCAGTGAAGCACCTCCATGGGGGATGAAAAGTAAATAAAATAAAGTAGTAAAGGCGATCAACCGCCACGAAGTAAACTCAAAGAGGACTAAATATAAATAAAAGCGGTAAAAGGCCTGAAGTAAACTCAGGAGGATAAATGTAAAATATATATATATATATATATATATATATATATAAAATCAGGCTCGGTTTATATATATATATATATATATATATATATATATAAAGCGATAAAGCTCAGGATATAAAATATAGGGCTCATCGAGCGAGTTAAACAATATTCATATATATATATATATATATATATATATATAAAATAATATAGGATGTAAAATCCGGGCTCATATATAGAGTATATATATATATATATATATATATATATATATATATATATATATATATATATATATAAATAAAAAGCGCTCGGACATAAGTCTAGGCTCAATCGAGGCATAACTTCGATAATGTTAGTCCATATATATAAATATATATATATATATATATATATATATCTGAGATAGAAATGAAAACCACGGACCGAAAGTCAGGCATACACACACAACACGACTCTCGATGTGAAGAATAGTGTGTGCAAAGATGAAAGAAAGGCTTTATAGAGTGTGAGAAGGCTTACGTTGGGTTTTTGAAAGCGGGCTTCTATGACTCTAGATGGATAAACACTCGACTCCCTTTGGTAAAATATAGCTATATGTGAGCTAACTTGGTGTTTAAAATGAGAAAGCACTCATATATGGGGTGTGTGCAGAGCAAATTGGATGAGGGCTTCCTCGCCTTTTTTTCTCTTAAAATGGCCACCCCAAGCTCTATATTTATAGAGGGGAGCCATGAGTGTACTGCTGACTGGTAGCCCATGATACTACTGTGGTGCCCGGGGTGCCCCGGGCTCTCAGTGGGTCCGTCGTCTCAAAATCGTGCACTCGTGCCTTTGTGATGTCGCTCGAACTTATAGAACTTCAATCAGAGCATCCGAGCGAGGTGTACAAGACCTTTTTGATTTGCTTTTTGTCGAGAGTTATGCAATGACATGGGATTAGAGGTTGTATGAAGTCGGGAAGAGGGACCATGCCCATGGTCTTCAAGCTTCAAATTCTATCCGGTGTCTTTGCCGCAGCGTAATAGTCACTCGGGATTGGAACTCCTTGGCTCTTGTGGGACATTGTTGTGTAGAAATGTATGTATGAAATGTTGAGGCGGTGCTTGGGGTTGAGGTGGCAAGATGATGATTTTGACCCTCAGGGGTTATCTCGGTTTGGGATGATGAGGCGTTGCTCGAGGTTACATCGAGATTGGATGCTTTGCAAGTGTTTGAATTCCGCAAGGTCATCTTTAAGTGTGCTGTCTTCCGGTGTTATCTCGGGTCTTTGGAATGAGTGCCTCGGCGGGAGAGTGCGAGATTGAAGATGATTGCATGCATTTGAAACAAGCATTTCGGAGTTATCATGGGAAGCTGCAACAACATTCCTTGGGGTTATCTCAAGGATGAAACTTCGGGGTTATCTCGAGAGGTTGGAATTGATACTCCGGTGTGTGTTCGGGGTTGAGGCTGAACTTTCGGTAGTATCGGAATGGATGTGAGTTATCTTCGGGGTTATCTCAGAAAAAGCGAATCGCCCTCTGCAATGATGTTAATAAGGGTGTGCGAGAAAATTTTGAGTGTGTCTGAGATGCCCTCTTTATCATATTCATGCAATGCAAGGCATGGATAGGATAAAGAATCCTAGACACTTGAAATGCAACAAGATAAACATGATGTTATATGCGAAACATGACAAATTCATGATGTGTATGTTGTTGGATTGTTTCCCAACATGAATGATGATTGTCGGTTCCTGTTAATCTATAGGGGGATGACAATCGGTGATGTCTTGGACATGCGATCCAAGTCTTCAAGGATGTTGGCGTTGGGGTTATCACCAAAGTCTTGGATCCTTGATCTGAGACTTTTACTCCGAAGATGTGCCTCGTGTGTAAAGAGATGCTGTGGGGATAAAGCTTTATGCATTTGAGGATGTGTATAACATATTCCATCATCGGTCCTCTCCAGGATGAGGATGGTCTTCTACGGTTTGTGTCACGGTATATACCATATATCATGATCTTATAGAGATTCTTGCCGATAGTATGTATTATCGAAATTTGCGACCTTGACCTTGATGTGTGTATCACCGGATAGATCCTGTTGGGCAAAGCTATCAAAGTTGCTTGGCGTTCATTGATGTATATATATCAATGGTTGCATTGCGTTGTGACCCTTTTGGGGAGTATGTCAAAGTTACTTGACCTTCATTGATCGTATATCAATGGTTGAATTGTGTTGTAACCCCCCATTGGGAAGGTTGTGGATAAGTGCATTGATGGATGAGATCATCGAATGGCCTCTCCGATGCTTGATGGGTTTACTTGCCATCGGTTGAAATGACGTCAAGGTTGCTTGACCTTGACCTTCATTGACACATACATCGATGGATGGTTGATAATTGCGTTGTAACCCCCTTTATTGGGGATTTATTTATGGATGAATAATGTATTGTAACCCCCGCTGGGGATACGTGGATGATTGAAAGTCTACGTTGTGACCCCCGCTGGGGATACTTTATCAATGTTTGAACTCGGCGTTGTGACCCCGTTTGGGGAACTTTATCGATGTTTGACTTGACGTTGTGATGGGGAACTTTATCAATATTTTTAGAACACTTTCTTTAGGGTTACGATCTTGTGTTTGGTGGCATCGGACCTGTGTGAGGTATTGCCGAGCATGATTTGCAAAAGCTAATCTCATCGGTATAGTATACCTTGCATTCAGGCGAATACCAATGAGTGATATCTTGGAGCGAGTTTGGCCGTGAAAACAAGAGATTCAGGCTATTTAGCTCGATCGCGTAGCATTTTTTATTCTGATTTGGCCTTTTTCGACATGAGACCTCCTTTGCAACTCAAGCTGGGTGAAGTGGGAGGTGTGGGACCCATGTAGGGGGTGTGGCATGTAGGTACACTGCTGGTGTGACTGAAGTGGTGGACTACTGACCAATAAGTGGGTATGTAATGCTGCGGGTTGCTTTTATAAGTCACTTTCAAGTTGCACCATGAAGGAAATCAGAGAGCTCTTCTTGGATCTCTTTGAGTTTGGGCGACTTTTCGCAAATTTTGCCACTTAGTACAAGTGTTCTTCTTTATCACAGTAACATATGCATGTATTCTTTTCTAGTTTCTATCAGTTGGAAAATGACTTATCACATGAAATGCATTTAGACACATAGTAGTGAATATGCATCTTGATATGACTTGATAAAAAATATTCAACATAGTAAATGTTAGTATTAAACCATCTTTGAACATAATGATGTGAAAAAATTTGACTTTTGAAAGCAGTCAAATTGGCACCTTTTACTTATCATTTCTTATCTATTTGAGGACAAATGAGTAAAGGTAGAAAAGCAAAATAATCACAGTAATTAGACTACACTATGGATTTTTTCTTTATGATGTATTAATGCATGTAGGATGTATATATTTGTGGGTAGGTGTGTCTCTTGAATGGCCACCTAGTCATGCCTATATGTGTATGTGGATAGTCCTATTTACAAAGGGACTATGCAAAAAATTTTTTCAAAATGTAGGCATTGGGTAGTCATGCATTTTTAACTCTCTCTTGTAGGCGTATGTTAAAATAATGCATGCATGCATGTAGTCATAAAATGCATTTTGAAAAGCTCGGGTTAAACATTACCACACCCTTTACGAGGTGATTTGGAGACTTGTTGTCCGGATATTATGGATCCGGATCGGTGAGAGTAGTTCCATGGGACCACTTACGGTGTGCGGAGAGAAGGGCTTACGAAGTGCCTCGACCCAGATTACATTAGAACTGACCTCGTCGTTTGGTGGAGGCGGTGATACGTCTATCCGGGTTGAAGTGCGGACGTCGAGGGAGGAGGAGGAGGATGTACCGGTTGGGGACTGCTCTGCTTGCACGTGTTCCCCGTAGGGATTTGCGAGGCATTCAAGTGGTGAACCCGAGCTTTGGGTGACTTGAGTCGACACCCTTGGTTTTTACTGCATGCAAAGCGAGGTATAAAGTTAGATCTTAATCTTCCTTTTTCTATTGATGAGGAGTAAAGGGTTACGATGTTGATCTGCATTTGATGTAGGTTCCGACTTTTACGACCTCGAGGGAATTGGTTGACATCCACTCTATGTATCGGGCTTTGCATGATGACTATATAGCGATTGTACATGGCTAGGGATTGGGACGTTCTTTTCCATTCTTCCCGTCGTTGTCCACAGGGTTACCTCGGGGCATTGTGCAGACCTTTGGTTTCACGGACTTCAGTCACTCCATTCTTTGGGTGTGAGGTGATGATGATGCCGATGGATTGGCGGTTTATCACAGGTATGGAGTTTGGAGGGGAGCCGGTGCCTTGTATGGCGGATATCACCCCTACTGCCGTCAGATCCTTGTTAGGAGTTCCAGGCGGGGCGCTCAAGGGCAGGACTATTCGTACAGGTCCTTTGAGCGTAGATGCTATGAGCGGGCTATTGAGTGAGCCCATGCGATGATGTGAGAGTCGGGGATCGCATTCTTGGCGATTGTTTCTGATGATCATTAGGATTTGCTTCATAGCGAGATAACTCTTCTCTGGTGTCCTTCGCTTTGATCGGCGCCACTCGACACGTGGACCAGTATAGGAGATTATGATTGGGGTTCTACACCTTCGCCTACTTCCTCGGGGGGAATGCGCATGCGATCATGAGGGCTTGGCCAGAGGCTTGGTTAGGATTCTCTACCGTTTTCTTTGGTGAGTATTTCTCTTGTCTTTTCCATGTATAGGTTAAGAGTGTTGTTGACGGCGAGATGTTTGCCTTTGTGTTGGCGAGTTTTGGGCCTATGAGAGGCTTCCATGTTTTGCGTCTGTGAGTGTGTTAGGTTTAGACACCTATCCACGAGGGCGGAGATGGCATCATTCCATCTTGGCGGAGAGGTCCTTATTCTTTGAGGTTTTACTCATTGTACGCCTCAATTTGGAGTTGTTGACGTGGATGTCATCACGTGGGTTCCCTACTGCAGGGGAGCATTTGAGCATTGGATTTGAGGATGGGTACCCGGTGGTGTCGACACGTGATTTCCACCGTAGGATTCCTCTCTTCACAGATGGAGGATGGGAGCTCTACTTAGGAGGCGTCTATCAGAAAGCACTACTAGGAGAGATTCGCATCTTGATCTTGCCTCTCCTCCCGAGCGTTATTGGCCTATTTTTCGCGATCACCGTCATTGATATCCCATTGTTGGGGATTAGCGGTTTCACATTATCGAGAGGTCCCCACACTTTCGGGAGATTTCGGCATTGGTGGTTCCTCGTACCATTGGAGCCCAGACCCGCGCCACTCAGTTCATGGGGATATGGTTCCAGGATCCGTGATGATGATGGATTGGCTAGCTTTATGTCGAGAGATCGACTCATGTGACCACAGATTGATGATTTGACCCGGCGGTTGGATAGGGCACATTTCTTTATCCGGCACTTGGGTAGAGATCCTTCAGAGGCAGATACTTTTGATCCTTCCAGCTCTGGTGCTGGCCCCTCAGGTGACCCATATGGTTTTTCCGGTGCAGATCCTCCCTTGTATAGGCCTGACATCCCTGTGGATAGAGATCCAGTGACTCAGGAGGAGTTACATCAGGTGGACAGGATTGATGATGTAGACATTGACACCATTGTCTTCTTCTGATGTATATTTCGTTATCTCTTTTGATAGGCCCTCTGTTAGACATTGGGTAACCGCCCCATTCTCATTTATATCTTTTGATAGGCCTACATTAGATGTAGGCAATTTTGCCCCATTTCCTATATTTTAGTTTATGAGAGATGTATTAGATGATGATATACTTAGGAATGTATATATACAGTTTTCCATTCCTATATCATATTGCCATCTATTATATCATGCATGTTATTATGTTATGCATATGTATGTATGTCAGAGATATTCGGCATTGACCCTGGATGGTCTTATGACACGGCCCGTCTGAGATGTCTTCTTGACGAGTTAGCCGTATTGATCATACCCCACCATTTTTGGTGGCATACGGTATCACGATCGTGGTATGATAGCATGTCACCATCGGACAGGGTATTTGTAGATCATCTGTTTGACATACTATGACCACATTGATGTTTTAGGTTCCCACGAGTTTCGTGGAGGGCATCTTTGGAGCCTTTGGGTATCGGAGAGGCGGGTTTTCGATTTGGGACCCGGAGTTGACTCTACTTTGGAGGAGTATGCACGTTTGATGATCTTTGCCATTGGGCGGACCTTGCGTGCATATGGCGATTGGAGACATGAGTAGGCGATTCATGACCCTCTTTGGATTGAGGCGTAGGGTGGTGCGGGATGAGCTCACATCGGCCACGTTATATCCGGCATTTTCTATTTGATAGATTTGGCTCTCGAGGATAGTTATACACGACATTAGGGGATTTCACCACCTTTGGAGGATCATTGGCGTTTGGCGGAGTGGATGTCTTTGCTATTGTGCGTCTTGTCGTATGTCTACATGCCACGATACATGGATGAGTTGGACATAGGAGTCATTATGGCGGTGAGAGCTCTCGGGGAGGTCACACCATCATCTGATGATGATCATAGAGAGACTACGAGGTCGACTACATCTTCTTTGCACTTATCTGGATGGGAGTGTTTTGAGCTGATTTCGGTCATCTTTATACGTGTGGTTTATGTCACACTTGAGCCCGATTGGCACTTTTAGATGGCATGGGTATTGTTTCACCCATGATATAGCCATATCATACTCCTTTCGACGACTGCTGAGTGTATGAGATCTTTGCATCTTGGTGACTTTCTGGCGGGGATCGGAGATCCATTTGCTATATTATTGCCGTGTATGGGGCTTAGCTCACCCTCTGACTTCATCACTCATGCTCTCGGGCATGGATTTATCTCTCCTCTGGTTGGTTTGAGAGGCATGATTACTTACCACCTTTGGCCGTGATGTGTCGGTTTGACCGGTTCAGGACTTCCATCCTTTTGAGGGGCATCGAGTCGGCGCTTTGCTTCTCGCCACTTATCGGAGAGGATAGATCCGGGTTGTATGCTGTTGGGATCGGTGAGAGCTATTTGAGTTTTTTCCATCGACCATCGGGTTTTCTGCGAGTATTTCGCATGGATGGAGACAGAGAGGCGCATCGATTTGTGGTAGTATCCACGGTGCGAGGGATTGATTTAGCGATGAGAGCCTATGGAGGAGGTGATATTCCCCGAGGAGGATTTGACTCTTTGGGTTGCCGGCATTTGTGATGGATTCTCCCCCACTTCTGAGTGCTCTTGTGATTGACATTCAAACCTGATATTTGGAGCGAGTCTACATCGATGACCTTTGAGAGAGATCGGGCTAGGGCCTTGATGTTGTGACTCTTGATGGGAGAGATGACTCTATTAGAGAGAGAGATGAGGCTAGATCGGCCGAGAGATGCATTGATTGTAAGCGGGATCTTGCCCTATCTTGCCGGGATGTGGCCATCATGAGACGAGTACTTGATGAGATCCCCTACGGTGGCATCCTTGCCGATATGAGTGCATATATTGATGAGCATCATGCCACCATGCAGTTAGCCTCGATCTGCTAGCTCGTGTAGATACCATTGGGCGGGGAGCTTGCGGCGTTACCTCCTTCTTGAGAGAGGGATGCTATGTTAGATCGATAGTCGTATACACAGATCCAAGTAGATAGACTTGTATTTTTCTACATAGACTAAGCTTAGCCATTTTGTCATATACAACACATATTGTATATATCAAGCGATATTATATATGGAGAGAAATATATTTTGATTTACTTCCCTTTCGGTTGTGCCTTGATACTTGCTTGATATTTTGCTGTTTCTTGAGGGCTTGTGATCTTGATGCATTTTGAACTCATCCTTGATGTGTGGACATTGAGGCGTCGAGGATCTTTTCGAGAATGGATCATTGATCTGTGTGTATCCCTACCATCTTTGGTGTCTTGGGATTTGGTTTACGTATGGAAATGTGGAGAGAGTGTGGCTTTTCCTCTCTGAGATTGACCGCACCCACGAGATGGTGTGATACTCCTATTTGTGAGAAGCCTAGTTAATTCCATCTCTTATGGATTTGGTGTTGCTCTTTGAGGCACAACCATGACTTAGATGGTCATTTGAATCTCTATTTGTGAGGAGAGGTTAGGTAGTTCCATCCCTTTAGTGCAAAAAGCCGATGAAATGTGGTGGATTGAAGTTTGATCCCGATCTTAGTGTGACAAGTATTTTTTTTGTTACGGTAGGGGTTAGGCCAAGAACCATAAAATGGTTGCCTACGTACTCTATTGAAGAGGAGATCGGTCTGCGTAGTTTGAACTTGGTGTAAGAGGTTCAATATTTGAATGTGAAAAGCGAGATGGGTGTAGAAGCTTTATTGATGAAGAAGGGTGTAGAAGTGTTTTTGTGGTTTTGTTTTTGTAGAAAAAAGGGTAGAAATGTTTTTTTTTTTTTTTTTATTGCGATTAGGGCCATATAGAATATGGTTGCCTACGTACTCCGGGTATCGGGGAGATCGGTCGGCGTAGTTAGCCCCTCGGGATGAATGCGACGAAAGAAGTATGAATCCCATATGCGGGCTATCTTTGCGGGGAGAAGAAAGTTTGATCCATGATTGGGACAAAGCTGCGGAGGTGTGAAAAAGTTTGATCCGTCTTTGGGACAAAGCGCAAGCGTAGAAAAGTTTAATCCGTCTTGAGGATAAAGCTGCGGTGTGAAAGGTTCGATCCATCGGGGGGATATACCGAAATTGTGTGAAAGGTTTGAAATGAGGTGAAACCGAATTTCTTTGGTTTGAAGTGTATGTTTTCCACGAGGCGAGAAGAGTATGTAAAAGGGTTAGAAAACGGAATGGTGGTGATTTGATGATAAAAAACCAGGATGTTTGCTTGATGATAACCTCGGACATAGTACCATCGTTTCACGGTTATGCGAGTTGATAAGTTTTGTGGAAATTCATCGCCATCCATTTCACTGTAGTGCGAGGCGCCTCTGTCGATACCTCCTTGACAACAAGCGGGCCTTCCGAGTTAGGGGCGAATTTTCCCTTAGATTGATCTTGGTTGTCAATGATCTTCTTCAAAAACCAAGTCGTGTTGTTTAAAATTTTCGTGGCCGGACTTTTCTGTTGTAGGATCTTGCGATCCTTTCTTTGATATATAATGACCATGGAAGATAGCGCGGTTCGCCTTTAAATCTATTAGAGACAATTGGTGATACTATCTTGTACCCATTGGTCTTCATCATTGAGCATCCATCAACACTCTGAGGATTCCATTTCCACCTCTATGGGAGAACCTTGCTTCCATCCATAGGCTAATAGTGAGGGGTTGCCCCGGTGGAAATGCGCATTGAAGTTCTGTAGGCTAATAAAAAGTCGGAGGCAAGAGGTCGGGCCATCCTTTGTGATTGGCGGACATTTTTACGCATGATCTTCTTGATGTTTTTTTATTAGCCGCTTCAACAACACCATTCATCTTTGGATGGTAGAATGATGAGTTAAGGTGTTTGATGTGGAATTTCTTGCATAACTCCTCCATCATTTTTGTTGTTGAGGTTCTTAGCATTATCGACACAATGACCTCTGGTTGTCCATATCGATGAGCGATATTGTTTTACGATGAAAGCAATGATGACTTCTTTGGTAACCACAGGGAAGGAGGTTGCTTCTACCCATTTGGTGAAGTAGTCGATCATGGTGAATATGAATCGATGTCCATTTCTTGGCTTTG
This sequence comes from Panax ginseng, assembly GCA_020205605.1. Classification (NCBI taxonomy): domain Eukaryota; kingdom Viridiplantae; phylum Streptophyta; class Magnoliopsida; order Apiales; family Araliaceae; genus Panax; species Panax ginseng. The sequence goes on along the minus strand of CM035130.1, from coordinate 86,957,233 downwards.
GGCTCGATGGGCCGATCACGTCCATTCCCCACATTGAGAAGGGCCGTGGCGAACTCATATTGTGGAGTTCCCTTGGAGGCGTGGATAGCATTCCCATGAATTTGGCATTGATAGCACCTCTTGGCGTGATCATCACGATCGACTTTGGCGTAAAGCCGATAATGCCTGTTTACGAGGATCTTCTTAACAAGTAGGGGTCGCTCGTGTGTGGGCCACATACTCCACCATGGATCTCATCCATGAGCCTCTACGAGCTTGGTCTTTGTCCGGACATCGAGGAGACCTAATCTGCATCTCTTTTGTAGAGTGCATCTCGCTCAGTAGAATTTCATAGCAAGTCGATGGATCCGCCTCTTTTTCGTCGAGGCTCGCCTCGGTGGGTGTAGATCCATCTCGAGATACTCCTTGATATGTTGATACCAAGGGTTGTGGATGGGAGGTAGCTCATCGATACTTCTCAACATAGTTCCCATATTTTGGGGCCTTTTGCGAGGGCAAATGTGATGCTTGGCATGTTTTTCCTTGTCGGTATGTGAATCGAGGAGGCCAATGTTGCTAGTGCATCGCAAAATCATTCCTATTATGAGGAATGTGTAGAAAGGAGATTTCTTGAACTCAAAAGCCATCTGTAAAACTTGTCGATGGTAAGGCGACAAATGTAGTTCTTTGGTTTGATAGATTCATGTGGATTGTTTGATTACCAACTCTGAATCCCAAAAAAGCGAGTTAACACTTTGATGCCCATTGAGCGGGCAAGTTTTAGCCCCATGATATGACCTTCATACTCAATTTGTGTTGTTGGTCTTTGACAAAGCGCAATTTGTGGTGACGGGATCTTGCTCCCCCGTCTGGGATACTAGAAGCTGCTCGACTCAGAACCTTACGTATTATGAGCTCCATCAAAATACATTTTCCATGTGTGGCATGCATCGTCTTCTTGATGGTGTTCTTGAATTGCCATTACCCCTTCATCGGGGAAATATGTTTTCAAGGGTTTGTAATCCCCCCTGCGGTGCGGTGGCGGTTGATCCGCAATTCCTTGACCTTTGATAGACTTTTTTGCGTCACGTAGCGATGTCAAATTGTTGTAGGATCAAGCGCCATCTGGACGGCCGACAATTTAGTATGGGCTTCTTGAACACATACTTGAGAGGATCCCGCGGGATATGAGATGGGTTGTGTGACCATGGAGGTAATGTTGTAACCTCATGGAAGCCCATGCTAAAGCACAACAAGTCTTCTCAATCGAGTGTGTACTTGTTGTTCTTTTCTTCTTTGAATCTTTTCTTTGAGGTAATAGATAGCTCGTTCTTGGCCTCTATCGTTTTTTTTGCCCCGACATACAACCCATAGCATTGTCATTAATGGGCGAGGTACATGAAGCAGGGAACATCATCCCTGGGAGGTACAAAAAAAGAGGGCGTTAACAATTTTGCTCTTTGATTGTAAGGAAGGCTTTACGACACTCATCGTTCCATTTCATGGAGGAGTTCTTCCTTAACAATTTGAAAATGGGCTCACGAGTTCTTTGTGAGTTGAGAAATAAACACCTGCTAATGAAGTTGATTCTTCCCAAAAATCCCGTATTTCCTTCTCTATCTGAGGAATGGGCATTTCCTTGATGGCCTGGATTTTGGTGGGATCCAGCTCAATCCCTTTGTGGCTGACTAGGAAACCTAGCAATTTGCACGATTTAACGCCAAAGGCGCACTTGCATTTGGATTCAACTTCAAGTTGTACTTACATGACTTTGTTGAAGAGCTTTTTGAGATGGTCTAAGTGGTCTTCTTCCCTTTGGACTTGACAATGATGTCATCCACATAGATCTCTATCTCTTTATGCATTAAATCATGGAAAAAAGAGCCATCATGGCTCGTTGATAGGTTGCCCGGCATTGATGAGGCGAATGACAGCAAATCTATAGCGAGAAGGTTCCCCAAGGCGTGATGAAAGCGGTTTTCTCACGATCTCCTCCTCAGTGACCATAATCGATGATACCCCATGAAAGCAATCGAAAAAGGAGTACATGTCGTATTGCGCGTATTGTCAATAAGAATGTGGATAAAGGGACGCGGAAAGCTATCTTTAAGGCAAGCTTTGTTGGATCCGATAATCCATGCAAACTTCGCACCTTTCCTCTGGTTTAGGCACGGGAACAATGTTGGATATCCATTCTTCGGATATGTAGACACCATGATAATGCCGACTTGAAATTGTTTCACAATTTCTTCTTTTCACCTTTAAACTCCACTCGGGTTTCAATCGCTTTGAGCTTACACTGTTGGCTTAAATCCCTCCTTAATGGGAAGGCGATGAAGGACAATGTCGGTGGACAAACCCACCATGTCTTGTGAGACCATGCAAACACATCACTGGAATTGGGTTAATAAGCGCAACCATGTCATTCAGTTGGTTTGGGGTTAGAGTGCGAACCAATCTGGATTAGCTTAGGGCTTTCTAAGGTTCCAAGATTGAAAAAGTGGTTTGATCGAGGTTGGGTTTAGGTTTGTCTTGACCCATTCCTTAATCTCTGAGGTGTCTCAATGTCCTCTTGGATTTCCATCAAGTTTGAGTCAACTTTTCATCAAAAATTCTGATCCTTGTGGAGAAAAGGCACCTCATCGGCAAATACAAGCACATCTAAATTGAGTCACTGAAACAAAATATGCTTTCACTTAATATATGAAAGCTATTTAATCATACAAAAGTGTTAGCATGTCTTGATAAAATAACTTGCTATCTTTTGTATATAAAAAGTAAGCAATTAAAGTTATCTCTCTGAGGGAGAGGATTTACGCTTGGTTTTACCTAAATCGACCCGATGCATGGAGTCTTTGCTCAATTATCGAGGTAAAGTCTGATAATTTGCGATGATGGAGGGTTATCATCGTCCTCCTTTTCCCGAATGATGACCATAACATCAGGCAATCATAAATGCAGGGTATATATGTTTTGTATGTTCATCATGGACAATGATCGTATACTGACATCATCAGGCGATGTCATGTTTTTACGTTTTCGTTCCCTTTCTTCCACTTTGGGATTAGGAATCGGGACCTCTTTTGCTTTGAATGGTCTTGGTTTGGGAAGCAACATAGCCATAACATGGGGTGGCACCTTTCTACGGAGGCTATATCATCTCATGAGGTGTAGGTGGAGAAAAATGTCGTGTGGCGGAAGCTTGAGGAATCTGCTTGTGCTTATGAGGATTCTGTATTTGGGCTGGAAGAATAGCCTAGTCAGGATGTCCTAGTTTATTTGGACACTTGAATTGGGTGCTTAATACCACACCTTGATCTTTACAAAGCCCTTGTCGGTGATGACCCGATGACATCATTTCTTGAGTGGTGACATAACCTAACCTCGTAGAAATCTTGGAGGTATGGGAAGTGGTGCTCCAATAGGATGGTATTGCGTGTTACTCACTTCAAAGTATGAAAAGCTGGTGGCTCAACTTACGAATTGAAGGCGATGAGTGGTAGATCTCCTTGTTCGAGGACATTCGGCTCGGCGTTGGTGGTGACTAGGCTATTGTTGACAATGTATTTGAGTTGTTGATGTAGTGTAGAAGGATGGCTCGACCATGTGGATCCATGGTCTCCCCAATAGCGAGGTTGTATCTGAATCTATCTTGAGGGCGTGAAAGGATACATTGAATGTATTTGGACCAATCTCAATTGGCGGCTCAATCTCTCGAGCGAAATTTCATTGGGATCCATCAAAAAGCTTTGATAAGCCGTATGGCTGCCGGATCCGTTTGAGATTGATGTTCATCTTCACCAAAAGTGGCATAAGGACGAGATATTGAGAGGCGAACCTCCATCTATCAAAACTCCGACTAACATATATACGGAGGACAAAAGCTGCGATGTGTGATGGCTTGCGATGGCCCCGGTCCCTTTGGGCGGTATAAATCATCGATGAAGGATATCACATTGTTGTTAAAAATGTGATCAACCAGATGTTGAAATTTTTCCACATCCTTTGATTTTTGGCAAGTAGGCTTCTTCCAAAACCTTTAATAAGATCTTCTGTGATCCTCGGAAGAAAACCAAGTCGATATTGAGATCTGATGTGGAGCTTCTCTTAAGCTTAGAACCACCTTGGCTTCATTATGGCCCATAGTAGTGCGGAGGAATTTTCAATTTTCTCCATGGGAATCTTTCCCTTTGCTTTTATGGTGGGCTTCATCACCCTCGAGGAAGATACGGTGGATTTTCTTGACCTTTATAGCGATAGTAGTATGAGATGTGGATCCTTCAGCTTCTCCATAATTCCATGGGACTTTGTGTAAGCTGACAACAGGATATTGTGGTCTGAAGGGTAAAGAAATTGGCTCTGGTGCAACCACTTTCAAAGGATTGTCAGCTCCTTTGAGTTGAATTGCTTGTATGGGAAATGGTTTGACAGTCTCATCAGCCTCAGCGGATATAACTGCTACTAGCCCCTTCCATTTGGTAGGACAGGTATTCCCACTCTCGAGTATCACACAGTGTCATAAATACGCGATTTACGAGGAGGACACGCATTATCAATTAGATTACGAATAAGGTGGCGGAGTGCCCGACATTCTTCTTGTGTTGTGATGGCGAGAATGTGAATGATATTGACATACTCCATCGAGTTGAAGCCGTCTTGAACGAGGATTGATTGGAGGTAGAAGGGAGGTAATTCTTCCTTCGTTGATTAGCATCTGAAATATCTCCTCCATAGGTTGGCCCAGGTATGTAAATTCCCTTTGATTGGAAAAATCCCGACGGGCTTTAGCATTTGCTCTCTTTGCAACCTTATCCTCCATAGCTTCGCTTTCTGAAGGTGATGGTGGAGCATTCATAACAAAAGGAAGGAGATAGGCATGCTCCTGGCTGACTAACTGGCGTGTGACTTGATGTTGATGGGTCACCAATTCTGCCAATTATTCAATTTGCTTACAAAGAGCTTTCATCTTTCGTTCCATAGCAAATTGGAACTTTGTGTAATCCCATCTATCAACACCGTCTTTGATTGCTTGGGATGATTCACCATTAAAATTGGAACTCTGCCCAGCGCTCCAACTAATCATGTTGACCTCTTCTTCTTTGTGTTGAGGAAGAGGGTTGTCTTGCACATGAGGTTGATTTGGTTTGGTAACCACGATCTCATCATTGTCTATTAAATCTTGGATCTTGTGTTTCAAGGCCCAACAATCTTGAGTATCATGTCCAGGTGCTCTGGCATGATAAGCACACTTCTGAGTAGCATTGAAACCCCTCTCATTAGGGTTGGCTGGTGGAAGAAGATGCGTGATTTTCTTACGAGTAGTCGGAAGAGCAAGAATATTCGGCGAGTCCCCTAAAGGGTGTGAAGCGTTCGAGAGGCGCTTTGCATCTCCACCTTTAGGCAATGGAGGTTTGAAGATTGTGCTTGGAAGGGGAGTAGTTTCTCCTCTGTATAGGCATGTTACATTGCCTTTTTGACCTTGTAGTATCAAGGAAACATCCTCCTCTTTCTTTTTATGGACCCTCTGGGGGTTGTTTCCATAAGATCCGGATTGGATGTGCTCGACAAGCTTGCTTAAAGGCGGCTAGGTCTTGAATCTTTCGACTTCAATCCCATCTTAGCCATCTCTCTCTCGTGCTTGATCATTTAGAGAAAATGGTTTGCCAATACCAGCTAAGACTCTTTCATAGAAAGGAGCTTCTTGTATGTCTATGAAAGTCATGACCATTTCTGACTCTGTCATGGAAGGAATAACTTGATCAACAAAGGCGCCTCCACCTTTGAGCGTACTCTCTGAAAGACTCATTAGATTATTTCTTGACCTTGGTAATCTGGTGCGGTCAGGGAGCCATCGAGATTGAAAACTATATTGAGTGAGGAAGGCGTGAGCTAGCTCTTCCCGACTATGGATCTTTGAGTTGTCTAATCTGGTATACCATGAGCGCAGGCTTCTCGGTCGGACTCTTGGAGCATTTGCATTACGAGCTTCTCATTTTCCGCATAAGATCAAGTTCTCAATGAACACCTTCAAATGTGTGTAAGGATCCCCTAATCCATCATACTTTTCAAAGTCGGGGTTTTGAATTTCTCTGGATAATGAACACGGGGAATATGCAAAGGTCGACATATGAAACACTTCCATGTGTTCCAATCCCTTTGAGAGAACGGATAGTTTCTTCCATTTGAAGGACCTTCTTCACGATATCACCGATGTCTGGATCTCTCCTTTGAGATGGGTGTTTTCGGGGTCTTTGTTGGTGTATCCAAGCTGAGGTTACGGATTTGTTTTATCAAACCTTGTGTTCCTCCTTGTGTAGAGGATTACGTATGTGTAGGCATTTTGAGCCTGAGTAGGGTGATGCAATTCTTTAAGTGAGAACGACCAAATCGTAATTTGTTTACTTAATCCAGTCAAATTCTTCTCGAAAAAGCGGCATTAGATTAGTGAGAAGAAGACATGATTGGTTGTAGGCTCGTGGCCTTTTTGGATTTTAGCGGGTATGAGCCCAATTGTTTCCCTACAAAAGACTTATGTAGTTTAGTCTTAGGGATAATGTAAATGTTTATCTATAATGTGTCCATTTTAGGAATATTATCCTGCAAAAATGGGTGTTATTTGATAGCATGTCATGTATTCACAAATATTCTTCATATTTTCCATTACATAAAGATGAACATGGAATAAAATTACAAGTAAATGCTTTTACAAGTAATTGAAAATGGAAAGCATGAAGAGACTTTCCCTCGCGTTTGGTTTATTAGAGGTTGACCTATCTTAGGGTTACTCTCGTGACTTTTTTTGGCATGAAGGTCCCAGATCATCGCAATCTACTTGGCGGGAAGTTAATCGGTCTTTCAAGCTGGAGCGAATCTGGGTGGTGCCTTTCACGAGCCTCGTTGGAATTAGTCTCCCTACTGAGTCCGATAATCAAACACCAGCAGGATAGCCTCTGGTGGAGGAACCACACAACATACATTCACATACAGCGTGTCTCATAGTTTATGAAAATGATGACATGTCTGAAGCACTAATATCTGAGATAGATATATATTGCGGTGCGATAAGTAAAATGCATTTGTACACATTCATCATAAATGTAAATGCAACATTCACACACAAGCATATAATGATTTTTAAAAAGCTTGTAGTAGCGGCTTAAACCCTCTTCTTTGGAGTCCCAGTGAGTCGCCACTGTCGGCGTCGGGATTTTTATTTGTCCCTTTTCGTTTCTTGTTCTTTGGTGTTCTCATGTTATGTGAGATTTGTTTGAAAAAACAAGTGAAAAAGGTCCGACATGTATAATGTCGACGATTTATTTATAAAAGTCGCTTGGTTGGTGTTTTTAAGCTGGTTGCACCAACACAACCAGAGAAAAGGTTTGCACATTGACCCAGTGATGTGACACTGCTAAACGGGTCTGTGAAACCGAGATTCATTTAGGTTCGGGGGTTTGATTATGCGGAGGGAAGGTGTTAGGCACCCCCCGACATCCGTGTTGCCACGGTGACCGCCACTTTTCAAGAAACTATTATATGAATGTGTGTGTGTGTGTGTGTGTGGATCAATGTGCAATTTATTTGGAAGTAGTGCGAGGCCTCGTTCGCACCTATATACAAAAGGTTTGAATTTATAGAAAAATTATGTTTTAAACATGATATAGCGATGAAAGTTTTGTAAAGAGGTTTTTCAAACCTGTGCTCAATAGTAATTGAGACCTTTTCATACTTCCATTTTATTATTAAATGTTAGAAACTTGTTTGCTTTTATTTTTGAGATCTGAGGCATCTTGAGAAAATAATATCTGATGATCTTAGAACTCCTCATAGGCATGAAAAGCCATCTAAGGAAATTGAAACTAAGTAAATAATGTACAAGCTGCTTTACAATTGAAAATGTCCATCACAGGGCGAATCTAGATTGATGGACTGAATCTGTGATCACATGATTCCTAGGCTCACATGATCATGCATGATTTATATATAAAAGCGATAGCGATTATATATATAAAAGTAAATATATATATATATATATATATATATATATATACATGATCAACCACCACCACGAAGCACCTCCATGGGGATCGGAAATGTAAATATATAAAAGCGGTAAATATATATATATATATATGGACATGATCAACCACCACGAAGCACCTCCATGGGGATCGAGAAATGTAAATAAAAGCGATAATCGATCGATCAATATAGAAGTAAACTCAAGGCGGGACTAAATGTAAAGAAAGTAGTAAAAGCGATCAACCATAGCAAGTAAACTCAGGCGGGACGAAATGTAAAAAAAATAAAAGCGATAAAACCGCCACGAAGTAAACTCAAAGGATGAAATGTAAAAAAGCGGTAGATATATATATAAATATATATATATATATATATATATATATATATATATATATAAGAGGAAAACACAGGATATGAAACCGGGCTCATCGAACAAAAGTTTCGATAGCAGATTCATATATATATATATATATATATATATAAAGCAATAAACACTCAGAATGTAAAATCAGGCTTATATTTATCGACAACGATTTATATATATATATATATATATATATAAGCAATTAAGCGCTCGCTCGGATGTAAAATGCGGGCTCATCGGATAGAGTCGACAACAATAATTTATATATATATATATATATATATATATATATATATATATATATATATATATATAAAAGCAAGTAAACGCTCAAACATAAGTCTAGGCTCAATCGAGGCATAACTTCGATAATGTTAGTCCATATATAAAATATATATATATATAAGTATATATATACAGAGAGAAATGAAAACCATGGTAGAAATTAGGGCATACACACATACACACGACTCTCGATGTGAAGAATAGTGTGTGCAAAGATGAAGAAAAAGGCTTTATAGAGTGTGAGAAGGCTTACGGTGAAATGCCAAGGCGAGGCTTATATGACTCTAGATGGATAAACACTCGGCTCCCTGTAGGTAAAATATAGCTATATGTGAGCTAACAGTGTTTAAAATGAAAGCACTCAATATGGGGTGTGTACAGAGCAAATTGGGCGGGGCTTCCTCGCCTCTTTTTCTCTTACAAATGGCCACCCCAAGCTCTATATTTATAGAAATTTGGGGAGCAGCATGGTGTGTACTGCTGTGGCGACCCAGCAGAATGCACTGCTGCTTAGGAGGAAACCCCGGGCTCCACAGGTCTCATCGTCTCGAAGTACGTGCACTCGTGCCTTTGTGATGTCGCTTTCGAATTTGCAGAACTTCAATCTGAGCATCCGAACAAGGTGTACAAGACCTTTTTCGGACCGCTTTTGTCGAGAGTTACGCAATGACATGGGATTAGAGGTTGTACGAAGTCAGGAAGAGGGGACCATGCCCATGGTCTTCAAGCTTCAAATTTTATCCGGTGTGCTGCCATGGGTAATAGTCACTCGGGATTAGAACTCCTTGGCTCTTATGGGACATTGTTGTGTTGAAATGTATGTATAAAATGTTGAGACAGCGCGCTGGGATTGAGGTGGCAAGATGGCAATTTTACCCCTCACCAAGGTTATCTCTGGTTTGGGCTGATAGCAGACGTTGCTCATGGTTACATCTTAGATTGTACTGCTGCAAGTGTTTGAATTCCACAGGGTCATCTTTTAGTGTGCATGTCTTCCTAATGTTAGCTTCGGGTCTTTGGAATGAGTGCCTCGGCAGGTGGTCTGAGATTGAAGCTGATTGCATGCATTTAAAACAAGCATTTCTGGAGTTATCGCCAGAACTACAACGACATTCCTTGGGGTTATCTCCAAGGATGAAACTCGGGGTTATCTCCGAGGTTGGAATTGATACTCCCGGTGTGTGTTCTGGGGTTAGACTAAACTTCCGGTACTATCCGGAATGGATGTGAGCTGTCTTCCAAGGTTATCTCTGAAAGACGAATCCGCCCTCCTACAATGTTAGTAACAGGTGTGTAGAAAATTTCGACTGTCTACAAGTATGGATGGCATTTTCATGGACTTGGAATGTCTACAAGTATCAACTGTCTACGTGATCATCATAATCTGGTTTGAGTGAGATCCAGTAATGTCCCGTTCTCAATATCTTTTTGGCAAGTAGAGGACTGCTCATATGTGGAGCACATACTCCACCATGGATTTTATCCATAAGTCTTTGGGATTGATCTTTGACTAGGAACCTTAAAAGGCTTATTCCAGCTTCCTTTTGTAAAGTGCATCTCCACTTACATAGAATTTTATAGCCATTTTATGGATTTGCTTTATTTTAGCTTGGCTCGCCCCATCGGGCATAAATCTGTCCCAAAGATATTCTTTGATATCTTGGTACCAAGGCTGTTTGACAGGAGGTATTTCATCAGATACTTCTCCAATGTAATTTCTATAGGCTAGTGCCATCGTGCTTGTAAATTTGATATCTGAGATTCCTTTCCTTGTAGACATGTTAATTAAGGAAGCCAGGGTTGTTAGTGTATTTGCAAAATTATTTTAATTTCGAGGAATGTGGATGAAGGTTATTTCTTTAAATTTCATAGCCATCTTGAGAACTTGTTGATGATAGGGCAACAAATGCAATTCTTTGGTATGATATGCCCTAGTGGCTTGTTTGATAACCTTCAGAATCTCCAAAGACCACTAACCGCTTAATACCCATTGATTGTGCTAGGTTCAATCCCATTATACATCCTTCATACTCGGTTATGTTGTTGGTGTTAAAAAGTATAGTTTGATGGCCATGGGACACCGTTCTCCTATAATAGCTATAAGAACAGCCCTTACACCTTCCATGTTTACAGCCCCGTCAAAGTACAATTTCTAGAATTGGTCTGTATATTCTCGATGGTTTTACTGAATTGTCATTATCGCATCATCTGGGAAATAAGTTTCCAAGGGTTTGAAATTCCCTGATGGTGTTTCGGCCTATTGATCTATAATTTTTTGACCTTTGATGGAATTTTGACTCACGTAGATGATATCAAATTGCTGGAGGAGGATTAATTCCCATTCGGACAATCAACAATTTAACATGGACTTGCTGAATATGTACTTCAGAGGATCCATATGAGATATAAGATAAGTTGTGTGACCATGGAGATAATTTTATAACTTCATGTAGCCCATGCTAAAACATAACAAGTCTTTTCAATCAAAGTGTATTTCTACTCACAACTGCTGAATCTTTTATTAAGGTAATAGATAGCTCTTTCCTTGCCTCTATCATCTTTTTGCCCCAGCATACATCCCATAGCATTGGAATTGACTGAGATATACATGAAAAGTGGAACTTTGTCCTACGGAGGTACCAAAACAGGAGCTTCAATCAATTGCTTCTTGATGGAGAGGAAGGCTTTTTGATAGTCTTCATTCCATTTTCTGGAGTAATTTTTCTTCAACAACTTAAAGATATTTTCAGAAGTTGTAGTGAGTTGAGATATGAATCTACTTATGAAATTGATTCTCCAAAGAAAATAGCTTATCTCCTTTTCTGTTTGGGGTACAAACACCTTAGTGATGACTTTAATCTTGGCGGGATTTAGCTCAATGCCTCTGTTGCTTACCAGAAATCCCAATAATTTACCGAATTTGATACTGAAAGCACACTTGGTTAGGTTCAGCTTCAAGTTGTATTTGCGGAGTCGATTGAATAATTTTATGAGACGGTTGGCGTGGTCATCCTCCTTTCTAGATTTGACAATGATATCATCCACGTATACTTCTATCTCTTTGTGCATCATGTCATGAAAAAGGGTTGTCATAGCTCGTTGATATGTGGCACCAGCATTGATAAGGCTGAAAGATAATTGCCTATAGGAAAAGGTTCTCCAGGGGGGTGATAAAGGCTGCTTTCTCCCTATCGTCTTCGACAGACATGATTTGATGATATCTGGTGAAGTAGTCCACAAATGAGTACATGCCATATTGCATCGTGTTGTCTATTAATATGTGGATGAAAGGTACTGGGAAGTCATCTTTGAGACAGTCTTTGTTTAAGTCCTTGTAATCCACACATACTCGTACCTTTCCTCTGGGCTTAGGCACATGAACTATATTGGACAACCATTCAGGGTATGTTGATACCATGATAATGCCTACTTTGAATTGCTTGACATTTTCGTCTTTAACCTTCAGGCTCCACTCAAGTTTCAGTCTACAAAGTTTCTATTTGTCTGGTTTGAACCCTTCTTTAATGGGCAGTTGATAAATGACAATATCAGTAGACAAACTGATCATATCTTAATGTGACCATCCAAACACATCCTTGAACTTAGTTATGAGGTAAATCATGTCTTTTATTTGGTTTGGGGTAAAGTCAATGCCTGTTTGGATTTTTTTAGGTTTTTCTAAGGTTCCGATATTAAACAATGGTGATTTGATCGAGGTTTAGTTTGCATTTGTCTTTGACCCATTCTTTGATCTCCTCAGGCACCTCATATTTATCTATCTCCTCTTGAGCAATCCCCATCAAGTTAAAGTCCATCTCTACATCAAAGTCGTAGTCACTGCTGAGACTTGGCAATTCATCAGCAAGGATAAACAAATCCAAACTTGGAGTTCTAAAAATAAAATGCTTTCACTTAATATATGAAACTGTTTAATCATACAAAGCATTAGTAAAAGCATGACAAAAGTAACTGCTAGCACTACGCAACAAAAGCAAGTAGTAAATAATATCTACAGTTTAGGGAAAATGGACTTTCTGCCCTTTTACTTTTTATGACTGATGCAAGGAGTCTTTGCTCCATTTGTCCAGGTCAGTCTTTGTTGATGACTCTTTGATGATGATGACCGGAATCGAATTCACATAAGGTCGATTACTTTTCTTTGAAACATTCTCCTTAGCCCTATTTATGCGAGGGATCATGAGTTGATCTTTTGAATAGTCATCATTTGGTACATCATCGTTCATACCCTTAGTATGTGCCAGAAAATACATTTCTGCAAATCCGTCTTGCACTTCTTGTAAGAACATTTCATTCCTTTCCTTGTTTTCCTTAACAGGAATCTAGATTTTGTTCTCACTGACCGACTTAACCTTAGGAATTAGCATACCTGACATAGAAGCATGGACTTTCCTCATTGGTTTCACGAATTTGGCTGATGCTTATGCGGGTTCTTATGATTTGATCCATAGGAATAGCCTAATTCTGCCTTTCCTATCTGACTAGGTATCTGAATTGGATTTCTGATTCCTTGTTGACTTTTCCCTAGCCCTTTGCCGGGACAGAAACCCAAGGATATCATTTTTTGATCGATAGACATTACTTCCGAAGAAATTCTTGGCTTTAAGGCTGGGACCCCAATAGGTAGATAGTGAATGTTGCTCACTTTAAAGGCTTAAAAATTGGCAGGCTCAACTCCTTCATTGAGGCTGATCAAAGGCATATCCATAGACAAGATATTCTGCCTCGGCATTAACAATTACCAGATTTCCATTGATGATGTACTTGACCTATTAATGAAGAGTGGGCAAAACTTCTCCTACTATATGGATCCACAGTCTTCCCAACAACAAATTTTATCCCATGGCGATGTTCAGCACTTGGAAAGATATATAGAAAGTATATGGACCAATCTCTACTGGAAGTTCGATTTCTCCTACAACATCTCGTCGAGAACCATCGAAGGCTCTTATAATTATATGACTGCTCCGAATTTGATTTGGATTGATCTTCATTCTTTCCAATGTGTCATAGGGATAGATGTTCAGGGAAGATCCTCCATCATCAACACACCTATTATCACATATCCAAAGGATATTACTACTATATGAAATGAATTGTAATGACCAGTCCCCTCTACTGGTATGTCATCATCAGTGAAAGATATCACATTGCTGTTGAAAATGTGATCTATCAAGTGATAGAACTTTTCTGTATCCACTGCCTTTGGCAAATACGCTTCTTTTAATACTTTCATTGAGATCTTGTGATAATCTTCCAAGGATAATACCAAATCTTGAATGGATATCTTTCGGGGTGCCTCTTTTAATCATTGCACTACCTTGGCTTGATTATGCCCCCATTTTGCTGAAGAATTCTTTAATTTTCTCCTCGGGCACTCTACCCTTGGTTTTAGTGACTGGCCTTATTACTCACTGAGGTAGATATAACGAATTTTCTTTTGATATAGGAACAATGTTATTTGATGTTAATCCCTCATCTCCTCATAATTCCATGGGTCTTTTCCCAAGCTGATTAAGCGATATTGCGCTCTAAATGGCAACATCAGTGGTTTTGGTGCAGCCACTTTCACAGGATTCTTTCTTTGTTTATCCCCCCTCCTAGAATTGTCAGGGTATTATAACTGTTTCCTTCTTATAGGAAATGACTGCTACAACTTCATTCAGACTCCATGCCATTGTCTTGACTTGCTTTTAGCAGCTCGCTGTGTTCAATCAGGTTTTGAATTAGATGATGAAGTCACTAACATTCTTCTGTGTCATTACCTGGAGTGTTGGAATGATATTGACATATTTTAGAAGAGTTAAACTTCCTTGAACGAGGGTCCAGTGGGGGTAATAGCTCTGTGACTCTTCCCTCGTTGATTAACATTTGGAGAATTTCTTCCATAGGCTGATTCAAAGAAGTGAACTTTCTTTTGAAGGCAAACTCTCTGTGTGCTCAGAATCTTTCTTCCCTAGATGTTTGCCTAGGTTTCATGTTTACGGAACCAATAGTGATCTTTCCTTGCATTTGGAAGAATTTTAGGCGCATAAGGATTTGTTCTCTGCTGGCTGACTTGAGGTATCAACTACCGCGTCACTTGGTGTTGATATACCATCAGTTCTTCCAGTTGACCAATCTGTTCCTTGATAGACTTCATTTCTCGTTCTATCAAAAACTGACATTTTAAATACTCCCATTTATTACAATTATCCTCGCTTTTATGGGGAGAGTCCCCTACATACTTGAGGTACTTCGAACCTTCTCCACTCCCCATACTGATCATGTGGACTCCCTCTTCATTGTGTTGAGGAAAAGGGTTATCTTGAACATGTTACTGCTCTAGTGTTGTTACCACAATCTCACCACTGTCTATCATATCTTGGATCTTATGCTTTAGAGACAAACATTCTTGGGTATCATGGCCAAGAGCCCTAGAATGGTAAGCACATTTCTTGCTTGGGTCAAAATTCTTCCCACTTAGATTGATTGGGGGAAGTAGCTGAGAAATTTTCTTTTATGCCATCAGAAGCTTAGTATTTCTAAGTGTGTCCCCTAAGGGTGTAAATTTTCTTTGACGTTTAACCTCTCCGGCTTTTTGGTATAGAGGATTTGAAGGTTGTATAGATGTTTGGAAAGGGGAATAATTATTTCTTTGAATGGACAACTTTTGATTACCTCTCTGAGTTTGACCTTAGAGTATCAAGGATAAATCTTCTTCCTTCTTATTATGAACTCTCCGAGGATTATTCCTATAACTTTCGGTCTGAATATGCTCAGCCACAACTTCTAAAGCAGTGAGATCTTTAATCTTTCAAGACCTTAATCCCATCTCAGCCATTTCTCCATGTTTAATCATTTTTGAGAATGGTTTTCCTATGCCTGCTAGGACTCTTTCATAGAATAGAGCTTCCTGTATATCAATAAATGTCATTACCATCTCAGTTTCTGTCATTGATGGAATGACTTGCGCTGCCAGACGTCTTCATCTTTAGGCATATTCACGAAAAGATTCAATGTTCTTCTTTTTAACTTTGGTAATTTGATATTTGTTTGGAGCCATTTGTGACTAGAAGATGTATTGATTTAAAAAGGCATGGGCTAGCTCTTCCCAGCTATAAATTTTGGAGTTGTCCAGTCAAGCATACTAGGCTCTGGCCTCTCCGATCAGACTTTTTTGAAACAACTGCATTCTTAACTTTTCATCCTCTGCATAGGATCCGAGTTCTCCAATGAATACATTCAAATGAGTGTAAGGATCTCCCTATCCATCATATTTTTCAAACTCCAGAATCTGGAACTTGTCTGGATAACGAGTCCCTAAAAGATGCAGAGGTCTGAGTAATTTACACTCACATATGTTCCAGTCCCTTTGATAGACCAGATGGTTTCTTCCATTTATCGGACTTTCCTTCTGATGTCACCAGTTTCTTGATCTTCTTTGAGATTGGTGATTTTAGGGGTTTTGTTGGCTTTTTCATTGGATTGAGGTTGGGTATCTGTGATTCCTTTTTCTTGTTAGTACCCTGGCTGCCACCTTGTGTGAAGGACTTTGGTTGAGTGGGTATTTGTTGACCTTGAGTACTTTTACTTTGCTCTTTTAGGAAGGCAGCTAATTCAGCTATCTGACTTCTAAGTCCCTCGAATTCTTCTCGAGACATAAAACCTGACCCATGTTGGGTACTTTCCTCTATGTTAACGGGTAGGCTTTGCGCCTTCTTAGATTTGGATCTAGTAATGGGACCAATCTTTCCTATAATAAAAGTAGGTAGTACAGTCTTGATAAACCCGAACAATATGCATGCTTATGCAATGTGTTAATTTTTAGGGTTTTTTTAATGTTTTCTTGGAAAACAAATGTCAGTTGTTTTGATGACAGGATAACATGACATGATTTGATATTTTTTGGGAAAGAATTAACATTAACAATATTTAATAATATTTGACATTTAATATTTGAAAAGATTTACATAGGACATGTATTGACAGAGGGAAGGAATGCATAGACTTCCTTCGCGTTTGGTTTATCAGAGGCTGACCTATCTTAGGTTTACTTTCATGGGATTTTTGACATGAAGGTTCCCAGATCATCAGAACCTACTAGATGGGAAGTTAATCCAATCTTTCAACTGGAGCGGATCTTAGTGGCGCCTTTCCTGAGCCTCGCGAGATTATTCTTCTCTGAGTCCAGTAATCAGCCACCAACGGGATTACCTTCTAATGGAGGGACCACAAAACATACATTCATCACGTCTCACTGTTATGTATGATGACATTTGTTGCGCTTGTTTCGGGTTAACAAAATAGACACTAACATGTGCAAGTATACACGGTCAACAGGTAGTATAGTGTAAGTTAAGTATCATTCCCACAGAGGAAGGTGATTATTTCTAAACTAGAATGCAACAACCTTATAGCTATTTTTGGCTGCTTAAACGATCGATTAACAGGTAAATTAAAATCTAAAATAATATTCAACACAAAATTACTAATTACTAAATTAAGACATTCAAAGTGGAAAGATATGGGATCCTAATGTCATTTAATGTTTTATCCAAAATGTACACCTCTTGTTAAGCTTGATTGATTATTATGGACTGCTAGTCGAGAGCACGAAAGTGTAACATGGCTATCTTTCAATACACCATGTCCATATCACACAAAATCCACAAAGAGATAGAATTCATATGAACATCCATATTACCTAACCCACTATATGTCTATGTGAATTACAAGCAATATCGATTTAAGCACAAACTCTCCCAACGACTACACATGGCAAACCATTATATGTCTATCCGGGTTACGAATCACGAAATCTAACACATGTAAATCTCATGAACACATTTTAACATTGTCACTGCACAATATTTCCCATTATAAGATCAATAATTCATATTATTTGAATAATATTATTAGATAGCATTATTGGCAATGTCTAGAAAGTTCTGTCAAGGAGAGATTTGGTCACCTAATTACATGATGAGGAGAAATCCTTATTGGAAAGCCCCTCTTTCGAACCGCTATGCAGTTGTCATTATTGTGATTACGTAATATTATTTGTGAATAATTAATTATTAATTTATATGATAAGGAAATATTTATTTGATGCAGATATAAATGATGGATTTATTTATGTGGTTATAATGAAGGAATTAATGTTGCGATGTTTTATCAAGATTTTGTCGGATTGCGGTATTAAAAGATCAAATCGATTGTTCTTAAAGCTCTATTGCGTGAGTTATAATTTTAATCCAAACCGTTGGATCGTTGTGATTTTTGGATATGTTATACATATATAAGTTGAGTATATGTCCACAAATTTTGAACCGTTAAAAATTAACGTATGATTTGTTATGAATTTTAAAAGGTGTTAAAAATTATTCGTTTGTAGATTTCGGATATTTTCTGTCTGGAATTTGGAAAAACTTAAAGCTACAAAGTTGTAGAGAATTCGATTTCGTGTGGAATGGACATAAAATTTGTATTTTTCTGATAAAAGGGCTATTTTTTATGAATTACTGAAGTTTCAGAAAATAAAATATTTTTTATTAAAATTAGGTGGGACCCACTTTTGGTTGGTGTTGAATACATGTGCTGATTTTGGGTGGGCCCCATTGTGGTGGATGATGAATTTTCAAGAGTGGCTGCGTAGGAGAAAAGAAAAAATAAAATATTATTTTATTAATTTAGTCTCCTTTGGCGTTCTAGCATTTTCCTATAAATAGGCGCTTAAGTTAGAATTGAAAATCACACAAGAAACATAAGTTTTCTCTCTCTATATTATCGAGCGTATTTTTGTGAGTATTTAGATACTTTGAGAGTTTTTATTCAGTGCAAGTTTTCTTCAGCTTTTTATCCGATATTCTAGTCAGAAATACTGCTCTTTTGAGGTAAGGGATTTTAAGGGTTATTATGTGTTTCAGTTTCTTAATTTTTTCGACCATCAAAAATTCTGTAAAAATTTAAAATGATAATTTGATGAGTTTTCTTGATTGTGTCCAAAAATGGTGATTTTTAGATTTATAGATTAAGAGTTATGAATTTTATGGGAAAAGACTATTTTAAAACAAGAAGGTGCTATTTCAGAAGCAAGAATAGATGAAGAAGGAATACTTTGAGTCAACTCCAGACTTTGTGTTCCTAACGATTCTGACTTGAAGTATAAAATCATGATGGAGGCGCACAACACAATTTTACGATCAATCCATCTCGAGAGTACAAAATGTATCATGATCTTGACATACATTTTGGTGGAGCAATATATGAAGAGAGAGATAGCGAGGTTTATCTCAAAGTGTCTAACTTGTTAACGAGTCAAGGTAGAGCATCAAGTGCCAAAAGGTCCATTGCAACCACTTGAAATTCTAGAATAGAAGTGGGAGCACATTACCATGGATTTCAAGCATTTGGTCTTCCCAAGGTTTCTCAAGGTATAGATGCGATTTGGGTCATTGTTGATAGATTGACCAAGAATGCGCTCATTTCTTCTTGATCGAGAAACTTATACACTTAAACGTCTTGCTAGTATGTACATAAACGAGATTATAAGATTGCATGGTATGCCAGTATCCATAGTTTCTGATCGAGACCCAAGATTCACTTCACAATTTTGGGTTAGTTTGCAAAAAGCTATGGGCACTGATTTACGATTTATTTCGGCATATCATCCTCAAACAGATGGGCAGTCAGAAAGAACTATTCAAACTCTTGAAGATTTATTAAGACTCTGTGTCCTTGACTTTAAGGGAATTTGGGACAAGTTCTTACCATTGGTGGAGTTTTCCTATAACAATAGTTATCAAGCAAGTATTGGAATGGCTCCATTTGAGGCGTTGTATGGAAGAAAGTGTCGTTCTCTAATATACTGGGATGAGGTGGGTGAAGCAATGTTGTTGGGACCGGATTTGGTACGTATGACTACAAAAAAGATTCAAACAATCCGACAACGTATAAAAACCTCACAAGATCGACGAACGAGTTATGCTGATCTTCATCGAAAGGACGTGGAATTCGATATTAGAGATCATGTGTTGTTACGTGTTGCTCTATGGAAATGAGTTACGAGATTTGGAAAGAGAGGAAAGCTAAATCCTCGATTCATTGACCCATTTTTAATCCTCGAACGAGTAGGAACTGTGGCCTATAAACTCGCTTTACTGTCAAGTATGTCTCGTGTTCATAATGTTTTTCACATATCTATGTTACGTAAATATGTGAAAGATCCGAACCACATTATTGAGTTAGAACCGGATGAAATAGCGGAAGATTTAACGTATGAAGAGGTTCCTATTAAAATCTTGGATGAGAAGGATCATATTCTACGCTCCAAGGTTATACCTCAAGTTAAAGTTTTTGTGGAGAAAGCACGATGTGGAGGAAATGACCTGGGAGTTAGAATCTGAGATGAAGTCAAGATATCCTCACCTCTTCAATATATCAGGTACGTACCCTAATTTCGAGGACGAAATTTCATAAGAAGGGGAGGTTGTAAGACCCCAACTTTTATGAATAAAGAATATTTTCTCGAAATATATTTTTGAATATTATTGTGTGGATTTGATATAATGTTATAGTTGTGGGTAATATTTACAAATTTTGCAAAGTAAGCAAGTGGTTATATAATATTCGATTGGTCAGGGAATTTTCGTTTTAATAGGGATATTAGATGCGATTTACACAATCATTAGTGGACCCCACAACGGAAGTATTGTCGTAGTTAGAAAAAGAGGTAATTATCTTTTATAAAAATAACGGTGAAAAGTTTTTACTGTTAAAAGCTGTTGAACTACGGTGAGTAGTAAAAGTACGATGTCTGGCGTGGTTGCATAGTAACACATTGTATTGGTTATTGATGCTTACGTGAGAAGTCACTCAATTATTGCTACAGTAATTATTGCAACATATCTCTCATATTATTCATTCAATTATTGTCACAGTATCATCTGCATTTTATATTATTAAATCAATAATTGAGACGACAAAGTTATTCATATTATTAAATTGCAATATTTACAATGTCTAAAAGTTCTGTCAAGGAGAGGTTTGGTCATCTAATTATACGCCAATAAGGAGAAATCCTTATCGGAAAGCCCCCTCTTTCACAGGAACAACTTTGGTTGTTAAATATTGTGAGTTATAATATTAATGATGAATAAGTTCGTGTTGATTAAAGATGAAATTGATAGTTCCATTGTGTTGGAATTATTAGTGTTAGTGGAAATCGACATTTATTTCGGTATTAATGGATGTCTGGAAGTTATACTGACCAGTCGGGTAATTAATCGGATAAATGAATAATTAATTGCTATTAATTCACATGATTATAACTATTTGTTCGCATGTGTGTACTATTGATTCACATTCTTGTTACTATTAAGGGAGTTGGTGCAAGATTGATAATACTTGCATGACTAAGTTAAAATAGAGTTATAGATGGAGGTACTATACTGTAATTCGTATTTTCACATGTCTAGAACTATTAATTCACATGATTTGCTATTGATTCACATGATTTACTATTAGGGGAGGTGGTGCAAGTTTGATAATACTTGCAGGACTAAATTAAAAATAATGGAAAAGAGGAAGGTATTATACTGTAATATTCTGAGCCCCAAAATGTGCAATTATCGAAACTATATTTTCCTATAAATAGAAGCTCATTTCTTCATTATTCTTCACCAATTCACTCAAGCTATAGAGCATTTATTATAGAGAGAAATTATAGAGAGAAAGAAGAAGAGAAGTCTGCTACCTCACTATTCCAGTATCCAGTTTTTCTAAGGTAAGGGGTATTATTTCTTTCGTATTCATGAAGAGAGCTATTGTTATTCCATTCCTTATTATTCATTGGATAACTCGTGATATGGCAATACCGCATACATGGTGAAATTCTTACATTATTCCATTCTTAGTTATTATGTTGG
Source organism: Panax ginseng (assembly GCA_020205605.1). Taxonomy (NCBI): domain Eukaryota; kingdom Viridiplantae; phylum Streptophyta; class Magnoliopsida; order Apiales; family Araliaceae; genus Panax; species Panax ginseng. The sequence goes on along the minus strand of CM035130.1, from coordinate 86,935,660 downwards.
AATAACTTGTTTATGCAAGTACTGGCATACATGGTAAAATTTTTACATTATTCCATTCTTTATTATTCGTTAGAATATCACATGCGTATACGTTACGCATGACCGGTTCCATTATTTATTATTACGTTGGAATATCCTCACGCGTATGCGTTTACGCATGACCGGTTCCATTATTTATTATTTTGTTGGAATAACACGTGCATGCATGCTATCTATCGCATGCCTAGTTAATTCTTTTGTTATTCTATTCTTTATTATACTCAGTTGGTTAAAGTTTTGGCTTCTATACTCCATGAAATTAGTGAAATATCCTTGATATTTGCGCTTTATCTAGTATCTTTTCATGGAAATATTCTTCTGAGCATTCTTGAATTTTACTCTACAAAGAAGTATTATGTTGACAATTTGGACATTATTGATTTCTGGATAAATTAGATTATAAATCTTTAAAAATTTATTCTTGAACTTGTTTTATTGAATTCCTATATCATTATCATCATCCTCGTGTTTATATTCTGTTGAAAGTCATCTGTGGCTTGTAGTGCATAGATGGACTTGGTATGATTATGACCAGGGATCATTCGGTATAATCATGACCGTAACGTTACAAATGATGTGGTAAAAGTCCTCATTGACCCGTAGTGCATTGATGGACAGTTGTTGGCATGATAATGACCATTAATGAATACACAAATATCCTTGGCCCGTGAGTGCATGGATAATTTGTGGTCGTGATACTAAAGAATATCCTTGGCCCACGGCAGTGTAAGGGTGATTCGATGAAGTGGATTATTTATTGTCGAGTCTCAAATGATAAAAGTGATGAAAAAACCTTTTAAATCATAGAAGATCATAGATTTTATTCTCTACTTGACTCTTTTAATGGATTGCTTGTTCACCGCAGATTAAACTTGATGTTTGTTATATTGTATCGGTTTAACATCATTTGAGGCTAACGATAATTTATTCGCATTATCTTGGTCATAGTATTTCTTCTTTGGGCTAGTTGAGCTCATCCTTTTACTTTCATTGTTCTCTTCAAGAAATGAGAACGTAATAGGGACTAGTCTCAGGAGCGAGTGTGCGGTCCAGATGATAGCATTAGTAGTCCTCATTATTTTGTTAAATAGTGTGACAATAAATGTAATGAGGACTCCATTGAGTGTGGATATTGTCTAGATGACAATATTCTTATTAAAACTCTTAGATTATGTTTTGTCATATTTTACACGACTGTTGTATAATTAAGTTATATTTGAATTTTTTACCATGTATGTGGCGACTCAAGATGGGTGATGTATACCTATTTTGGGGGCGTCACACTAACCATTGGAAAGATAATGATAGTAATCTTCTCATTTTTCTTTGGGGTCTATTGGGTCAACCAAGGATAATTCTGTGAGCATATGATATCTATCATAATCTAAACGCATGGCCTCCCATGTACGAAGGTTTTCTTGAGCATTTCCCAAAGATTTTAATTTCTAAAACAGTTATTGACTGTACCTTTATGTAAGGTGCCATTGTGACGTGCTATCCAAGTTAGTGTCCAGAGTCACAGTTGGTATATATTTGTATCAAAACTCACAACATATGTGTTGTTGTATTTTGCACGACAATTATAGTGATAAAGTTGTAGTTGTTCTCTGTACCATGTATTTGGTGACTCAGAATAGGTTGGATGGATTGGACCTTTTTTGGGAGCGTCACAGTTGGTATCAGAGCTTAGGGATATGATCTCTGGCGGAGATCCGAGATTAGAACTAGGAAGGGAGAGACGAGTAATATCCTTCGCTAGTGTGTATCCTACCTAAGCTGAATTTTCTTACTTAAGTTGACAAATTGTGATATGTCAATTAACCTTTATTTTAAAGTTGTATTCTAGAATGATATCTGAAATACAGGAGATGAGCAATGGAGAAATCATGATGACAGGGAAGATGGAATCTGAAATGAAAGCAAGGTATTCTCAACTCTTTGAAATACCAGGTATATAAATTTCGGGGACGAAATTTCATAAGGAGGGGAGATTGTAAGACCCCAAATTTTATGAAATAAAAGTATTCAATTTTTTTTATAATTATTATTCAGTAAACGGTTAAATTGATAAAAAGTTAAAGTTAAGGGTAATATATGAAATTTTTCAAAATAAGCAAGTGGCTACAAAATACTCATTGTTGTTAGGGATTATTCGTTTGGAAGTGGAATATTCTTGTTATCGGGGAATATTCGTACGACAGCGCAGCCAGTTGTGGCCCCATAATAGAATAACTGTCAGGTGAAGAAAATGATAAGTTTGAGTTTTTATAAATAACGGCATAATCATTACCGTTAACACTATTGGAATACCCGATGGTTAAAATACAGTAATACGCGTGGTTGTACAGTAGCACACGGTATTACATAGTATTTTTGAAATTATTGATTCTTACATAAGAAGGAACTACTCAATAATTGTTACAGTAGTTACTGTTCAATATTTTATTTTATTGATTCAATAATTGCTGCCCCCAAAAGGGCTAAATTCAAGATTTCAGAGGTCCCAATCCCATCGTATGGAGCCACCTATCGAGTACCGCTTTGAACAGAAGGTCCCCCTGGCCCCTCCTGTTCCTTTATTGTTGTTTCAATAATTGTCACTGCATAGTATTTTCCATTATCAGATCAATAATTCATATTAATTGAATAATATTATTAGATAGCATTATTGGCAATGTCTAGAAAGTTCTGTCAAGGAGAGGTTTGGTCACCTAATTGCGCGTCAGTATGGAGAAATTCTTATTGAAAAGCCCCCTCTTTCCTGGGAACTGCCTGGTTGTCATTATTGTGATTCTGTAATATTATTTGTGAATAATTAATTATTAATTTATATGATAAGGAATATTTATTTGATGGAGATATAAATGATGGATTTATTTATGTGGTTATAATGAAGGAATTAATGTTGAGGTGTTTTATCAGTATTTTGTCGGATTGGAGGTATTAAAAGATCAAATCGGTGTTCTTAAAGCTCTATTGCGTGAGTTATAATTTTAATCCGACCGTTGGATCGTTATGATTTTTGGATTTGTTATACATATATAAGTTGAGTATATGTCCACAAATTTTGAACCGTTAAAAATTAACGTATGATTTGTTATGAATTTTAAAAGGTGTTAAAAATCATCCGTTTATGGATTTCGGATATTTTCTATCTGGAATTTGGAAAAACTTAAAGCAACAAAGTTGTAGAGAATTCGATTTCGTGTGGAATGGACATAAAATTCGCATTTTTCCGATAAAGGGCTATTTATTATGAATTACTGAAGTTTCGGAAAATAAAATAATTTTTATTAAAATTAGGTGAGACCCACTTTTGGTTGGTGTTGAATACATGTGCTGATTTTGGGTGGGCCCCACTGTGGTGGATGATGAATTCTCAAGAGTGGCTGCGTAGGAGAAAAGAATAAATAAAATATTATTTTATTAATTTAGTCTCCTTTGGCGTTCTAGCATTTTCTTATAAATAGGCGTTTAAGTTAGAATTGAAAGTCACACCAAAAACATAAGTTTTCTCTCTCTATATTATCGAGCGTATTTTTGTGAGTATTTAGATACTTTGAGAGTTGCTATTCAGTGCAAGTTTCCTTCGGCTTTTCATCCGATATTCCAGTCAGAAATACTGCTCTTTTGAGGTAAGGGATTTTAAGGGTTATTATGTTTTTCAGTTTCGTAATTTTTCCGACCATCAAAATTCCGAAAAAAATTGAAATGATAATTTGATGAGTTTTCTTGATTGTGTCCAAAAATGGTGATTTTTTGATGTATAGATTAAGAGTTATGAATTTTATGGGAAAAGACTATTTTAAAACTAAACTCTTATAACTCCTCGTGGTTAACTCCAAAATTGGTAAAATTTTTATTGGGAGTACATGTTTATAACAGAAGTATATTCTGTAAATTTTGGAATTTTTGGATAAAAATACAGTTTATGATAAATATCTAAATATTCAACTGTTTTGGCCATATGAAAAATAGTAAATGAATTTTAAAAATTCTGAGAAAAATATATGTTCAATATGGGACTATATTCTGCTAAATCCCAGAAAAGAAATTTTGTTTGTACTGTTTTGGTATTTTTCATGAAAATGGTCTAGTTATGAGTAAATGAATTAAATATGTTATGTGAATTAAGAAAATTGGAAAATAGGATTTTGTGGCTTGAGAATCCTATATAAGGTATATGCAGATTTTTGATGAGGATTTTGGTTATTGGTGATGAAATCTTATGAGTTTGGCATTTTAGGATGATTAAATGCATTAATTAGTAAAGTGTAAACAATTAAAATAAATTGTTTATAAGTTTAAGAAATGATTAAAATATTATTGTAATATTAATAATATTAGATTATGAGATTATTAAGTGATTTATAACATTTGGATTAAGGTGTTATAAATATTGATATGGATTTTATTGTGAAACTTTATCTTTTCGTGTCGGGGTTACTATTCATGGGGTACTATTCACGACAAAATTGGTTTCTTTTTCTGACCAAATTATCGTTGATTTATGAATCTTACTCTTGAAATTAAATCCATGTTTTGATAATATTGTTTTTATTATCATATATAACATTTTTATAATCCTAGTGAAGAAATTTCTCTTTGACTTAAGTGTAAAGATGGGTATATTATTGGTATGATCGTGACTATGGGTTCTCTTTGGCCAGTAGTGCAAAGTTGAATTGTTGACTGGTATGATCATGACCATTAAATTTACAATTGAATATTTTTAGCTTAACTGCAAAAGTGAATTGATCAACATGGTTATAATTATGGTTTATATAAATTCTGAAATGATTATATATTTTTTTTGAGATATTAATATCTTTGGCCTATAGTGCAAAGATGACATGTTGTTGAATATCTTTGGCCCGTAGTGCAAAGATGACCTGTTGTTGAATATCTTTGGCCTGTAAGTGCAAAGATGACCTGTTGTTGAACATCTTTGGCCTGTAAGTGCAAAGATGACCTGTTGTTGAATATCTTTGGCCTGTAGTGCAAAGATGAACTATTAATGAATATCTTTGGCTCGTAGTGCAAAGATGAATTTATTAGTATGATTATGAACAAGAACTATGATTTGGTATAACCATGATCTTTGATGTTTCAGGTAAAGACATGTGATGAAAATTATCTTCGTCCTGGATGAGAAAAGAAATTTGGAACCACAAATATGATTATGAGTTATTCATACGATTGTGGACAGGAATTGTTGTTTGATGTTACAGGGATAAACATTGTTGGTGGACTTTTAACATAGAGAAGATAATGGAGATTATGGTCTATTTGACTCTTTTAATGGATTATTTGTTCCGCTACAACTATGGTTGAAAAGTTTTATCATCTACCATATGTTCTAAATCTCTGATTCATTACTGATGAAGGTTATTGATAAATTATTTATCTTAGTCATGATATTCTTTACTGGGCTAGTTGTGCTCACCCTTTTGCTTCACAATTCCTTTCAGGTAACAAGAGTGTAGCTGGGTCGAGCGGGGGTAAATGGGGAATAGAACGGTGGTTTACAGCTGTTGAGGTTCTCCCTAAATAGTATGAAAATAATTTTATTGAGAACTTTAGATAAGTGTGTCATATTGTATACGTCATTTGATATTTAATTTTGGTGAATCGAATAGGGTGAGGTGAACCCAACTTTGGAAGGGTGTTTTGCCACTATCATACAAGATGTCTAATAACATACAACCTCATGTTATTATAAGACAGGGTTGTGCACATCCACTTGCTGAGTATATCTACGAGCACTACCTATATAACTTTGGAGTTTGGTTGAAATTTAATACTCAACTGGAGACAATGGAGATAGTTATATGTCAATAGAAGACTCACCAATGGAAAGAACATGATAGTAATCTTCTCGTTTTTATTTGGGGTCTATTGGGTCAACCAGGGATAATTTTGTGGGCATATGATATCTATCATAACCTAGACGCTTGGCCTAAGGTTTTCTTGAGCATTTCCCAAATATTTTAATTTCTAAAACAGTTATTGATTGTACCTTTATGTAAGGTGCCATTGTGACGTGCTATCCAAGTTGGTGTCCAGAGTCACAGTTGGTATATATTTGTATCAAAACTCACAATATATGTGTTGTTGTATTTTGCACGACAATTGTAGTAATAAAGTTGTAGTTGTTTTCTGTACCATGTATTTGGCGACTCAGAATAGGTTGGATGGATTGGACCTATTTTGGGGCGCCATGTAACGTGTCTGAATGCATTTTACTTATCGTGACCGCAATATATCTATCTGTGATATTAGTGCTTCGCAGATGTCATCATTTTCATAAATGGTGAGACACGTTGTATGTGAATGTATGTTGTGTGGTTCCTCCACCAGGAGGCTATCCTGTTGGTGTTTGATTACTGGACTCGTAGGAAGACTAATTCCAACGAGACTCAGGAAATGCACCACCCAGATTCGCTCCAGTTGAAAGACCGGATTAACTTCTCGTCAAGTAGATTGCGATGATCTGGGAACCTTCATACCAAAAAGCCGTGAGAGTAACCTAAGATAGGTCAGCCTCTAATAAACCAAACGCGGAGGAAAGTCTCTTCATGCTTTCCATTTTCTATTACTTGTAAAAGCATTTACTTGCAATTTCATTCCATGTTCATCTCTATGTAATGGAAAATATGAAGAATATTTGCACATGCATGACATGCTATCAAATGACACCCGTTTTTGCAGGATAATATTCCTAAAATGGACACATTATGATAGCATATAAATATTTACATTATCCCTAAGACTAAAATACATAAGTTTTTGTAGGGAAACAATTGGGCCTATTACCCACTCAAAATCCAAAAAGGCCACGAGCCTACAGCCAATCATGTCTTCTTTTGACCAGTCTAATCCCGTTTCTCAAGAAGAATTTGACAGATTAAGTAAACAAATTACAGATTTAGCTGTTCTGCTTAAAGAATTTCATCAGTCTACTCAGGGCCCAAAGATGCCTACACATACAGAATCCTCTGCGCAAGGAGAAACTTAAGGTTTGGATAAAACAAATCCGGAACCTCAGTTAGATACGACCAACAAAGACCCTGAAAACACCCATGTCAAAGGAGATCCAGACACTGGTGATATCAGGAAGAAGGTCCTTCAAATGTAGGAAACCATCCGTTCTATCAAAGGGATTAGAACACATGGGAGTGTTTCATATGCTGACCTTTGCATATTCCCTTGTGTTCATTATCCAGATAAATTCAAAACCCCTGACTTTGAAAAGTATGACGAATTAGGGGATCCTTACACACATTTGAAGGTGTTCATTGGAGAAGTTTCAGAATGCAGCTGTTCCAGAAGAGTCTGACTGGAGAAGCCCGTTCATGGTATACCAGATTAGATAACTCAAAGATCCATAGCTGGAAAGAGCTAGCTCACGCCTTCCTCACTTAGTACAGCTTCCAGTCTCAGATGGCTCCTGACCGGTATCAAATTACCAAGGTCGAGAAACAGTCCTACGAGTTTTAGAGAGTATGCTCAAAGGTGGAGGCGCCTTGCTGCTCAAGTTATTCCTTCTATGACAGAATCAGAAATGGTCATGACCTTCATAGACATACAAGAAGCTCTTTCCTAATAGAGAGTCTTAGCTGGTATTGGCAAACCATTTTCTGAAATGATCAAACACAGAGAGATGGCTGAGATGGGGTTGAAGTCAGGAAAGATTCAAGACCTAGCCGCTCTTAAAGCAGTTGCTGAGCACATCCAGTCCGGGACTTATGGAAACAACCCAAGGAAGGTCCATAAAAAGAAAGAGGAAGATGTTTTCTTGATACTACAAGGTCAAAAAAGAAATCAGAATATGCCTATACAGAGGAGAAACTACTCCCTTTTTCAAGCATAATCTTCAAACCCTCCATTTCCTAAAGGTGGAGAAACAAAGTGCCCTCAAATGTTCACACCCTTAGGGGACTCGCTCGAGAATATTCTTACTCTTCTGACTACTCAGAAGAAAATCACGCATCTTCTTCCACCAGCCAACCCTAATGGGAGGGATTTTAATGCTACTCGGAAGTGTGCTTATCATTCCGGGGCACCTGGACATGATACTCAAGATTGTTGGGCCTTGAAACACAAGATCCAAGATTTAATAGACAACGGTGAGATCGTGGTTACCAAACAAGATCAACCTTATGTGCAAGACAACCCTCTTCCTCAACACAAAGAAGAAGAGGTCAATATGATTAGTTGGAGCAGTGGATAGAGTTCCAATTTTAATGATAAATCATCCCAGACCATTAAAAACGGTGTTGACAGATGGGATTACGCAAAGTTCCAATTTGCTATTGAACGAAAGATTAAAGCTCTTTGTAAGCATGTTGAACAATTGACAGAACTGGTGATCCATCAGCATCAAGTCACACACCAGTTAGTCAGCCACGAGCATGCCTATCTCCTTCCTTTTGTTATGAATGCTCCATCATCACCTTCAGAAAGTGAAGCACTAGAGGACAAGGTTGCAAAGAGATCAAGTGCTAAAGCCCGTCGAGATTTTGCCAATAGAAGGGAATTTACATACCTGGGCCAACCTATGGAGGAGATATTTCATATGCTAATCAACGAAGGAAGAATCACCTCCCTTCTACCTCCAATTAATCCCCGTTCAAGACGGTTCAACTCTGATGGAGTATGTCAATATCATTCACATTCTCGCGGTCACAGCATAGAAGAATGTTGGGCACTCTGCCACCTTATTCAGAATCTAATTGACAGTGGTGTTTTGCAGTTGGTAGATGATGACATTATGCTACTCGAGAGTGGGAATATCTGTCCTACTAAGTGGAAGAGGCTAGTAGGAGTTCTATCCTCTGAGACTGATGAGACTGTCGGGCCATTTCTCATACAAGCAATTCAACTCAAAGGTGGTGATAATCCATTGAAAGTGGCTGCACCAAAGCCAATTAACTTACCATTCAGACTGCATTTTCCTGTTGTCAGCTTACAAAAAGTCCCATGGAATTATGGAGAAGCTGAAGGATCCACATCACATACTATAACTACAGTGTCGAAGGAAAATCCATTGTACCTTCCTTAGAGTGTGATGAAGCCTATCGTAAAAGCAAAGGGGAAGATTCCCATGGAAAAGATTGAGAAATTCCTCCGCACTATGGGTCATAATGAATCCAAGGTGGTTCTAAGCTTAAGAGAAGCTCCACATCAAATCTCAATACTGGACTTGGTTTTCTCTTTCGAGAATCACAGGAAGATCTTATTGAAGGTTTTAGAAGAAGCCTACTTACCGAAATCAATGGATGTGGAAAAATTTCAACATCTGGTTGATCACATTTTTAATAACAATGTGATATCTTTCACCGATGATGACATACCGCCCGAAGGGACCGGTCATTGCAAGCTATTGCACATTGCAGTTTTATCCTCCGGGTATATGTTAGCTGGAGTTTTGATAGATGGAGGTTGTTCTATGAATATCTATCCTTAATGCTACCTTGGAGAAGATGAACGTCAATCTCAAACGGATTTGAAGTAGCCATACGGTTATCAAAGCTTTTGATGGATCCCGACGAAATTCTGTCGGAGAGATTGAGCTGCCAATTGAGATTGGTCCAAATACATTCAATGTATCCTTTCATGTCCTTAAGATAGATTAAGGATAAAACCTGCTATTGGGGAGACCATGGATCCACATGGCTGGAGTCGTCCTGTCTACACTTCATCAACAACTTAAGTACATTATCAACAATAGCCTAATCACTGTCAACGCTGAGCCTGAATATCCTGAACAAGGAGACCTACCACTCATCAGCTTTAATTCAGAAGTTGAGCCGGCCAGTTTTCATACTTTAGAAGTGAGCAACACGCAATACCATCCTATTGGAGAGCCACTTTCGGTACCCAAGATTTCTACCGAAGTGATGGCAGCTACACAAGAAATGATGTCATTGGGCTATCAGCCTGGACAAGGGCTGGGTAAAAATCAGCAGGGTATTAAGTAACCAATTCAAATGTCTAGTTAAATCGGGACAGCCGGACTAGGCTATTCTGCCAGTTTCAGTCATAGGAATCCTCATAAGCACAAGCAGATTCCTCAAGCCTCCGCCACACGATGATTTTCTCCACCTATAACTCCGAAGCTTGTACAATCTCCGGTAAAGGTGCCAGACCATGTTATGGCTATGTTATTTCCCAAACCAGTATCGGTTAAAGCAAAAGAGGTTCTGATTCCTGATCCCAAAGTGGAAGAGGGGGAGCGAAAACGTCAACATAACATCGCCCTAATGATGTTAGGCATACGCATCATTGTCTATGATTAGCATACAAATAGATACACCCCAGACGATTATTGCCCAGATGTTATGGTCATCATTCAGGAGAAGGAGGACGATGACTGCCCCTCCATCACTGCAGAACCTTAGAAAGCCCTAAGTTAATCCAAATTGGTTCTGACCTCACCCCAAACCAACGGAATGACATGGTTGCGCTACTAACCTAATTCCAGGATGTCTTTGCATGGTCTCATGAAGACATGGTGGGTTTGTCCACTGACATTGTCCTTCATCGCCTTCCCATTAAAGAGGGATTCAAGCCAGTTAGGCAGAAGCTCAAGCGATTGAAACCTGAGTGGAGTTTAAAGGTGAAAGAAGAAATTATGAAATAATTTCAAGTTGGCATTATCATGGTGTCTACATATCCTGAATGGATATCCAACATAGTTCCCATGCCTAAACCAGGAGGAAAGGTGCAAGTTTGCGTGGATTACCGGGATCTGAACAAAGCTTTCCTTAAAGATAGCTTTCTCGTGCCCTTTATCCACATTCTCATTAACAATACTGCTCAGTATGACATGTACTCCTTTGCGGATTGCTTTGCGGGGGTATCATCAGATTATGGTCGCTGAGGATGATCGTGAGAAAACTGCTTTCATCACACCTTGGGGAACCTTTTGTTATAGACAATTGTCATTCGGCCTCATCAATACCGGAGCAACCTATCAGCGTGCTATGATGGCTCTTTTTCGCAATTTAATGCACAAAGAGATAGAGATCTACGTGGATGACATCATTGTCAAGTCCCGAAGGGAGGAAGACCACCTAGACCATCTCAGAACTCTTTTCAATAGGTTACGTAAGTAAAACTTGAAGTTGAATCCAGCCAAATGCGCATTTGGCGTTAAATCAGGCAAATTGCTAGGTTTCCTAGTCAGCCACAAAGGGATTGAGCTAGATCCCACCAAAATCCAGGCCATCAAGGAAATGCCCATTCCTCAGACAGAGAAGGAAATACGGGGATTCTTGGGAAGAATCAACTTCATTAGCAGGTTTATTTCTCAACTCACAGCAACCTGTGAACCCATCTTCAAGCTGTTAAGGAAGAACTTCTTCATGAAATGGAATGATGAGTGTCAGAAAGCATTCCTTACAATCAATGAGCAGCTGGTTACTGCTCCTGTTTTGGTACCTCTCAGAGATGATGTTCCCTTGTTCATGTACCTGTCCATTAATGATAATGCCATGGGCTGCATGCTAGGACAAAAAGATGATAGAGGCCAAAAATGAGCTATCTATTACCTCAATAAAAGATTCAGCAGCAGTGAACACAAGTACACTCTGATTAAGAAGACTTGTTGTGCTTTACCATGGGCTTCCATGAGGTTACAACATTACATCCATGGTCACACAACCCATCTCATATCCCACATGGATCCTCTCAAGTATGTGTTTAGTAAGCCCATACTGAATTGTCGGTTGTCCAGATGGCAGTTGATTCTTCAATAATTTGACATCGTCTACGTGATGCAAAAGTCTATCAAAGGTCAAGGAATTGTGGATCAACTGGCCACTGCACCTGCAGGGGACTTCAAACCCTAGGAAACATACTTCCCCGATGAACGGGTAATAGCAGTTAAGCAACACCATCAGTACGATACATGTCATACGTGGAAAATGTATTTTGATGGAGCTGTTAACATAGAAGGCTCTGGAGCTGGAGTAGTTCTAGTGTCCGGTACGGGGAGCAGTATCCCGTCACCATCAGATTACAGTTTGTCAGCACCAACAACACAGTTGAGTATGAAGGCTGTATCATGGGGCTAAAACTTGCTCACTCAATGGGCATCAGACGGTTAACTATCTTTGGGGATTCGGAGTTGGTAATCAAACAATCCACGGGGATCTATTAAACCAAGGAAGTACATTTGCTGTCTTACCATCAGCAAGTTTTACAGATGGCTTTGGAGTTCAAAGAAATCTCCTTTCTACACATTCCTCGTAATAGGAATGATTTCGCAGATGCGCTAGCAACATTGGCCTCCTTGATTCAAATACCTGACAAGGAAAACATGCCAAGCATCACATTTGCCCTGCAAAAGGCCCCAGCTTATGGGAACTATGTTGGAGAAGTATCGGATGAGCTACCTCCCATCCACAACCCTTGGTATCATCATATCAAGGAGTACTTATGAGATGGATCTACACCCGCTGAGGCGAGGCTGACTGAAAAGAGGCGGATCCATCGAATGGCTATGAAATTCTACCTAAACGGAGATGCACTCTACATGAGAGATGCATGATTAGGACTCCTTAGATATCTGGACAAGGACCAAGCTTAGAGGCTCATGGATGAAATCCATGGTGGAGTATGTGGCCCACACATGAGCGGACCCCTACTTGTTAAGAAGGTCCTCAGAACAGGGCATTACTGGCTTACGCTCAAAGCTGACTGTGATGATCATGTCAAGAGGTGCTATCAATGCCAAATGAATGGAAATGTTATCCACACCCCTCCAAGGTAACTCCACAACATGAGTTCACCCTAGCCCTTCTCAATGTGGGGAATGGACATGATCGGGCCCATCGAGCCCAAAGCAAGTAATGGGCATCGGTTTATCTTCACCATGATCGACTACTTCACTAAATGGGTAGAAGCAACTTCCTTCCCCAGGGTTACCAAAGAAGTCATTATTTCTTTCATTAAAAACAATATCATTTGTCAATATTGACAACCAGAGGTAATTGTGTCAGACAATGCTAAGAACCTTAATAACAAAATGATGGAGGAGTTATGCAGTAAATTCCACATCAAATACCTTAACTCCATCATCTACCGTCCCAAGATGAATGGTGTTGTAGAAGCGGCTAATAAAAACATAAAGAAGATCATGCAGAAGATGTCCGCCAATCACAAAGGATGGCCTGACCTTTTGCCTCTAACTTTATTAGCCTACAAAACTTCAATCGTACTTCCACTTGGGCAACCCCCTACTCATTAACCTATGGGATGGAAGCAGTACTTCCCATAGAGGTGGAAATGGAATCCCTCAGATTGTTGATAGATGCTCAGCTGGATGAAGACCAATGGGTACAAGACAGGTATCACCAATTGTCTCTAATAGACAAAAGGCGAACTGCAGCTATCTTCCATGGTCAATTATATCAACAAAGGATCGCCAGATCCTACAATAAAAAAGTCCAGCTACGGCATTTTAAATAGCATGACTTGGTTTTGAAGAAGATCATTGACAACCAAGATCAATCCAAGGGAAAATTCACTCCTAACTGGGAAGGCCCGTTTGTTGTCAAGGAGGTATTTATAGGAGGCGCTCTCAGATTGCAGGAAATGGACGACGATGAATTTCCATAGCTTATCAACTCGGACACCGTGAAACGGTATTATGTCTGAGGTTACCATCAAGCAAACATCCTGGTTTTGGATCATCGAATCACCAGTTATTCCGGTTTTCTAACCCTTTTTACATACTCTTCTGCCCCTCAGGGAAACATATAATTCAAACCAGCAGCCTGGTTTCACCTCATTTTAAACCTTTCATACAATTTCGGTTATCCCATCAGGGATTGAACCTTTCATACCTGCAGTTTATCCTGAAGACGGGATTAAACTTTTCACACCTGCAGTATATCCTTAAAACGGGATTAAATTTTTTCACACCTGCAGTTTGTCCTAAGCATGGGATCAAACTTTCTTTCCCTGCAGTATAGCCTGCACATGGGATTCAGACTTCTCTTCAGCTGCAAATCGTCTTGAGGGGCAAAATACGTCGACCTGATCTCCCTGATACCCGGGAGTATGTAGGCAACCATATTCTATATGACCCGGTCGCAATAAAAAAACAAAAATATTTCTACCCATTCTCTACAAAAACAAAAAATAACAAAAACATTCCTACACCCTTTCACATTCAGCGTTGAACCTCTTACTCCAGGTTCAAACTACGCAGACCTGATCTCCTCTTCAATAGGAGTACGTAGGCAGCCATTTATGGTTCGGTCTAACCCCCTACCGAAACATAAAAACTTGTCATCTGGTACTGGGATCAAACTTCAATCCACCACATTTCATCGGCTTCAGACCAAGAGGATTGAACTACCTAACATCTCCTCACAAATAAGAGATTCGGCGACCATCTAAACTGCGGTTGTGCCTCAAAGAGCAACACCAATCCATAAGAGATGGAATTAACTAGACTCCTCACAAATAAGAGTACTGGAGACCATCTATGGTGCGGTTAATCTCAAAGAGGAAAAGCCACACTCCTCTCCACATCTACATATAGAAACCAGTCCCAAGACACCAAAGATGGTAGGGATACAAACAGATCAATGATTCGTTCTGAAAGATCCTATGATGTCTCAATGTCCACAGATCAAGGATGAGTTCAGAATGCATCAAGATCACAAGCCCTGAAGAAATAGGCAAATATCAAGCAAGTATTGACGCACAACTGAAAAGGAAGTGAATCAAAATATATTTCCCTGCTATATATAATACTGTTTGATATATACAATATGTGTTGTACATGACAAAATGGCTAAGCTAGTCTGTGCAGGAAAATACAAGTCTATCTATAGATCTGTGTGTATGCGGACTATCAGATCTAATATAGCATCCCTCTCCGAAGAAGAAGGTAACGATGCAAGCTCCTGCCCAATGATATCTATACGAGCTAGCAGATCCAAGGCTAACTGCATGGTGGAATGATGCTCATCAATGTATGCACTCATATCGATAAGGATGCCAATCGTAAGGGATTTCACCGAAGTACTATCCGTGACGGCCATATCCCAAGCAGATAGGGCAGCATCCCGCTATACAATCAATGCATCTCTGGTTGATCTGGCCTCATCTCTCTCTAATAGAGTTGCGTCTCTCCCATCATGAGTTGTCAACATCAAGGCCCTAGCCTGATCTCTCTCAAAGGTCATCAGATGTAGACTCTGCTCCAGATATTGTGCTGAATGCTGAATCACAGTAGCACTCATAGTGGGAGAATCCATTACAACTACTGGCAACCTAGTAGTCAAATCCTCCTCAATGGGAAAATCAGTCTCCCCCATAGGCTCCTCGTCGTCGGAATCAGTCCCCTGCATTGTGGATACTACCATAGCCGATGCAGTCTCTATCTCCATCTATGAGGAATACTCTGTAGAACAACTCGAATGGCTGATGAAAAACTCAGCTAGCTCATGCTGATCCCAACAGGCATGAAACTTGGATCTATCCTCTGCTAATAAGTGGCGAAAAGCGAAGCGCTGACTCAATGCCCCCTCAAAAGGATGAAAATCTTGGAACTGGTCAAATTGACACATCATGATCAGTGGGTGGTAAGTAATCATGCCTCTCAAACCAGCTAAAGGGAGATAATTCATGCCCGGAGCATGAGTGATGAAGCTGTAGGGTGAGCTAAGACCTATACACGGTAATATATCAAACGGATCTCTTATCCCTGCCAGGAAAGCTGACCAAGATGCAGCATCTATACACTCTGCAGGCTAAAAATAGTATGACATGGCTATATTATGGGTGAAACAATACCCATGCCATTAAAAAGTGCATATCGGTCTCAAGTGTGACATAAACCACACATACAGCATGACCGAGCTGCCTGTAAACACTCCCGTCGGATAAGTGTAGCAGTATGTGGCCGACCTTAGAGTCTCTACTATAATCATCGGTACAATGGTGTGACCCTCCCTGAGTGCTCTCACTACCATGATAACTACTATATCCAACTCATCCATGTACCGTGACATGTAAACATATGATAGTATGCACAATAGTAGTACATCCACTCTGGCCAAATGCTAATGATCCTCCGGTGTGGTGAAATCCCCAGAATGTCGTGTATAACTATCCTCAGAGCCAAATCTGTCAAATAGAAAATGCAGGGATATCACGTGGCCGGATGTGAGCTCATCCAACACCACCCTACGCCTCAATCTAGTAAGGGTCATGAACTACCTACTCATGTCTCCAATCGCCATATGCACGCAAGGTCTGTCCAGTGGCAGCATCAACAAACGTGCATACACCTCCAGAGTAGGAGTCAACTCCTGGGTCCCAAATCGAAAAATCTGCCTCGCCGATACCCAGCGCTCCAGCATGCCCTCTACGAATCTTGCGGGAACCTAAAATATCAAGAGGGTCATAGTATGCTTCAATAGCTGATCTACAGTCACCCTGTCTAATGGTGACATACTATCATACCACAATCGCATACCAGTTACCACCAATAATGGTGGGGTATGATCAATGTGGCTAACAATCAAAGAAGACATCTGTACCAGCCGTGTCATAAGACCATCCAGGGGTCAATGCTGAATATCTCTTGACATATATACATATGCATAACATAATAACATGCATGATATAATAGATGGCAATGTGATATAGGGAATGAAAAACTATACATACATTCCTAAGTATATCATCATCTAATACATCTCTATACAGCTAAAATACAGGGAAATGGGGCAAAACTTCCCTACATCTAACAGAGGCCTATCAAAAGATATAGCGAGAATGGGGCGAAGCTACCCAATGTCTAATAGAGGCCGATCAAAAGAGATAACGAGAATATACATCAGAAGAAGACAGTGGTGTCAATGTCTACATCATCAATCATGTCCACCTGATGTAACTCCTCCTGAGTCACTTGATCTCTATCCACAGGGATGCCATGCCTATACAAGGGAGGATCTGCACCGACAAAACCATATGGGTCACCTGAGGGGCCAGCGCCAGAGCTGGAAGGATCAAAAGTATCTGCCTCTGAAGGATCGCTGCCCAAGTACCGAATAAAGAAATGTGCCCGGTCCAACTATCGGGTCAAACTGTCAATCTTTGTTAAATGAGTCGGATCTCGGACACAGGCTAACCAATCCGTCATCATCACGAATCCTGGAACCATATCCCCCATGAACTGAGTGGCGCAAGTCTGGGCTCCAATGGTACGAAGGAACCACCAATGCTGGAACGTCTCTTGAGTGCAGGGACCCTCTGATAATGTAAAACCATCAATACCCAACAATGGGATATCAATGATGGGTGACTGCGAAATAGGCCAGTAACGTCTGGCAGGAGGCAAGATCGGTATACGAATCTCTCCTGTGGTGCTCCTGATAGCACGATCTCCTAAGTAGAGCTCCCATCCTTCATCTGTGAATAGAGGAATCCTACGGGTGGAAATCACGTGCTCAACTCCAGTCGGATACCAATCCTGAAATCCAATGCTCAAGTGCTCCCTAGAGTAGGGAATCCACGTGATGACATCCGCTATCAACAACTCCAACTATAGGAGACAATGAGTAAAACCCTCCGCAACATGGACCTCCATCAATATGGAATGACTCTATCTCTGTCCTCATGGATAGGTATCTAAGCTTAACACACTCACAGGACGCAAACATGGGAGCCTCTCATAGGCCCAGAACTGCCAACAAAAAGACAACACTCTTAACTTGTACATGGGAAAAGACAAGAGAAATACTCACCAACAGAAATGGGTAGAATCCTAGCTAAGCCTCGGTCAAGCCCTGCGAATGCATGCACAATCCCCTGAGGAAGTAGGCAATGGTGTAGGAACCCCAATTGTACTCTCCAATGCGGTCCACGTGTCGAGTGGCGCTGATCAAAGTGAAGGACACCGTAGAAGAGTTATCTACGATGAAGCAGCCCCTAATGATCATTAGGAATAATCGCCGAAAAATGCCATCTATGACTCTCACATCATCAGGTATGGGCTCACTTAATAGCCCGCTCATAGCATCAATTCTCAAAGGACATGTACGAATAGTCCTGCCCTTGAGCGCCTCCCTCGGAACTCCTAGCAAGGATCTGACGGCAGTCGGGGTAATATTCGCCGTACAAGGCACTGGTGCCCCTCCAAACTCCATGCCTGTGAGAAACCGCCAATCCATCGGCATCATCATCACCTCACAATCCAAAGAAATGGAGGATCGAGTATGGTGAAACCGGTATTCGAGCAATTCCACGAGGTAACCCACAGGACAATGGTGGGGAAGAATGGAAAAGAACGTCTCAAATCCCCAGTCATGAATAATCGCTCTATAGTCATCATGCAAAGTCTGATACATAGAGTGGATGCTGAACCAGTTCCCTCGAGGCTATGTAAAGCCAAGAACCTACATCAAATGCAGATCAACATAAAAATCCTTTACTCCTCATCAATAGGAAAGAAGGAAGATTAAGATCTAACTTTATACCACGTTTGCGTGCTGGTAAACTGAAGGGTGTTGACTCAAATCGCCCAGAAGCTTTGGGTTTGCCACTTGAATGCCTGGCAAATTCCTACAAGGAACAGATGTCGCAGGAGTAGGAGCCTCAACCGGTACATCCTCCTCTTCGTCCTCGACGTCCTGCACATCAACCTGGACTAGACGTATCATCGCCTCCACCAAACGACGAGGCTATCAAACAGAACGGGGTCGAGGCACTTCAGAAGCCCTTCTCCGTACACCAGAAGTGGTCCTGCGGGAACTACTTGGCTGATCCAGATCCATATATCTGGACAACAAGTCTCCAAATCACCTCAGAAAGGGTGTGGTAAATTCTTATCTGGAGCTTTTCAAAATTCATCTTATGACTACATGCATGCATGCATTATTTTAACATACATCTACAGTAGAGTTAAAAATGCATGACTACCCAATGCCTACATTTTGGAAAATTTTTGTCGTAGTCCCTTTGTAAATAGGACTATCCACATGCACATAGGCATGACTAGGTGGCCATTCAGTAGCACACCTACCCACAGTCATATACATCCTACATGCATTAATACATCATAGTAAAAAATTCGTAAGTGTAGTCTAATTACCAAGATTATTTTTCTTTTCCACCTTTACTCATTTGTCCTCAAATAGGATTAAGAAATGACAGTAAAAGGTACCAATTTGACTGTTTCAAAAGTCAAATTTTTTTACATCATTATGTTCAGCATGGTTTAATACTAACATTTACTATGTTGAATATTTTTTATAAAGTCATATCAGCATGCATATTCACTACTATGTGTTCAGATGCATTTCATGTGATAAGTCATTTTCCGACGGATAGAAACTGGAAAAGAATACATTTCTTCAGTTAAGTCAGTTCAGCTGGGCCTATTTGTATAGCAAAGAGCTCCTTCTGTTACTCTTCTTTGTTGAATGGAAACCTCGGGAAGCTTCGCAGAAAAAGAAAGAGCCGTATCTAGCTAAGGGAAGAAGCTCTCTATATTCAAGGGACAGAGAAGACAGGCTATTGCAAGTGGCGGCCATATCGTTACTAGGAAAGTGTAGAACACTTGTACAAAGAGATGGCAACTTCTGTAAAGTCGCCCAAACTCAGCAGATCTGAAGAAGAGCTCTCGGATTTCCTTAGCGGCGCAACTTGAAAGTGACTTATGAAAGCAACCTGCAGGCTTTACTGACTCACAGTTGGCCATAGGTCCACATGCGGCTGTCGTAGGTGTACCTGCGGCACCCCTACATAGGTCCCACCCCTCTGGCTCAGTCCAGTTTGAGTTTCAAATGAGGTCTCACAAGCTAAAAAGGCCAAATCAGGAATAAAAACGCTACGCGACTGAGCGGAATAGCCTAGAATCCTGGTTGTCACAAGTCAAATCATGGCTTTACATGTCACTCATTGGTATTTGCCTAAATACAAGGTACACTATACCGATGAGCTCAGCTTTTGCAAATCATACTCGACAATACCTCACACAGGTCTGATGCCGCCAAATACATGGTCGTAACCCTAAATGTATCCCCGGTGGGGGTCACAACGCAGATTTCATATCCACGTATCCACGGCGGGGGTCACAATGCAGATTCCATATCCATGTATCCCCAGCGGGGGTCACAACACAGATTTCATATCCACGTATCCCCAGTGGGGGTTACAACGCATTCTTCGTCCATAAACGAATCCCCGGCGGGGGTTACAACGCAATTCAACCATTGATATACGCTTCAATGAAGGTCAAGCAGCCTTGACATGTTTCCCAGTGGGGGTTACAACGCAATTCAACCGTTGATACACACATCAATGAAGGTCAAGCAGCCTTGACAATTCACCTAACAGGGATCTACCCGGCGATACACACATCAGCAAAGGTTAGGCAACCCTGATAATACATACTGTTGGCAGTAACTCCAACAGAACTGTGGTATATGCTGGTGACACAAACCAGAGAAGACCATCCTCATTGGAGAGGAATGATGATGGAATATGTTATACACATCCTCAAACAGACAAAGTTTTATCCCCACAGATCTCTTGCACACAAGAGGCACATTTTTAAAGTAAGTTTGTATCAAGGATTCAAGAATTTGGTGATAACCCCAACGTCAATATCCTGGAAGACTTGGATTGCACGTCCAAGACATCACTGATTGTCATCCCCGGCAGGATTAACAGGGAACGGACAATCATCCCATCATGTTGGAAAATAATCCAACAAAACACATGCATCATGCATTTGCATCATTTTTCTGCACATGGCATCATGTTTATCTTGTTGCATTTTGAGTGTCTAGGATTCTTTATCATATCCATGCCTTGCATTGCATGAATATGATAAAGAGGGGCATCTGTAAACACTCGAAATTTTTTATATACATGTTATTAACATTGCAGGAGGGCAAATTTATCTTTCAGAGATAACCCTAAAAGACAGCTCATATACATTCCGGATACTACCGGAAGTTCAGTCTCAACCCCAGAACACACACCAGGAGTATCAGTTCCAACCTCGGAGATAACCCCGAAATTTGTCCTTGGATATAACCCCAAGGAATGCCATTGTAGTTCCGCCAATAACCCCAAAAATACTTGTTTCAAATGCATGCAATCAGCTTCATCCTCGGAACTCCCACCGAGGCACTCATTCCAAAGACCCGGAGATAACACTGGGAAGACAGGCACACTTAAAGATGACCCTGAGGAATTCAAACACTTACAAAGTAAATTCAATCTCGAGAGATAACCACGAGCAACATCTCGCTTATCATTCAAAACAGAGATAACCCTGGTGAGGGGAAAAATCATTATCTTCCCACCTCAACCCCACATCGCGTCGTCTCAACATTTCAAACATACATTTCTACGCAACAATGTCCCATAAGAGCCAAGGAGTTCTAATCCCGAGTGACTATTACGCATGGCAAAGACACTACATCATTTCTATACTACCTTTTATCGGAAGATATAAACATAAATTATGGATATATTATACATAAATTTTTTTTACACATCATTCCCAAGGTCTACAACCTTAACTTAATACATACCTTCAATATCTAAAAAGGTTTACAATGCTATTTTCATCGTAAAATTTAATAGATCTAATCGCACCATAAATTAATCTTGCACTTTGCCTTTTTGCTCTTCTTCTTTATTCAAGCTTTCATCTTAATATGAAAATTTTATCATGATATAGCAAAAGGTGAGCAACAAATTTGCCCAAACAAGTTTTAAATACAATGGAGATATATCATGATTGAAAAGAATGAATAAGCTTTCAAAGTTTTCAACAATATAATGATTGTGAAATAACATGAATCAAGTTTCAATAATTGAATGACTGAATTAATAATATTTGATGTTAACAATTAACATGAACAATTTAATTGAACCTTATGGTAATGAAGGTGATCACCTTTCATACCGATGAACATATGCAACATGCACTAAGTGCTAATCAATAATCAAGATAGGCGTGAATAATCAACAACAATTATTCACTAACATGTTTTAATATACAACTCCAGTTTGAGTTAAGGAAACTTACTGAACATATTGATTCGCTACACAATTTAATTTATTCTCTTTATTGAAAAGACCTATCGATATAAGATTGATCTTTCAATTAGCATATATCATACTTATTCCATAATACTATCTAACACTTAATCACATAGTCAAATATTAGATAATCTTAGCACCATATTCATTTACTTACTTATAATCTCATCATCTTATATTAACTTGTCTAACCTTCACTCACAAAGTTAAGTATTAGATATTACACCTTAGTCTTAGTATTATCATTATACTTTGATAATCTTTTTTCATCACTAATAACTTATACTTATAAGTTTTCCTTTATATGTTATCTTAGTAAGCTAGATAACCTTTCACTAAATCGAAATATCATTTTCGAGAAACCGGATTACATTTCAAAGATCCTAAAATTACTATTTCAAAAGAGACCACCAAATAATATTTCAACAGATTGAAACCATTTCAAAGAAATCAAAATCCAATTCAAAGACCTCAATTCTCATTTTAGTCTATTACAAGCATAATATAGTTCATTGAATACCAAATTCAACAATTATATTGAAAAATAACATAAATCTCTTTATTTTAATCTCCGTCGAATATTATTAATTATGTAATAATATTTTACGCTAAGGTTATTAACCTTTTAATAACATTCCAGTCAAATACTACTAATAATATCTTAATCCAATATTATTAGTCATATAAAAATAATTTAAGTCATTAATCACATTAATAAACAATTGCTTTCAATTGTTTTCCTTTTATTAATTAACTGTTTAAACATTCTAAAATGCCATAAACATCATAACACTTCACACCCACCCAAAAACTTCATCAAAAATCACATAAATCATGCTCAAGGGTCTCAAGTCATAAATCATATTTTTCATATTTTTGGACATCATATATTTAATTAAATCCATTTATCCATTTATCATCATTTAGATGAAAAATACCAAATCAGTCCCAAAAAAATTTTTTTTTCGGGATTTTGCGTAATATAGTTCCATATTGAACATATATTTTTTTCAAAATTTTTAAAATTGATTTACTATATTTAAATAGTCCATAATAGCCAAATATTCTCCGATTTTTCATAAATCGAGATTAACTCCAAAATTTCTGAAATTTCTTCAGTATGTTCTTATGATATACATGTACTTCCAGCAAATATTTTGTACTTTTTGGACTTATACACAGAGAGTTATTTGGGTGGCTTCATAAAAGTAGCCCTTCACCGTAAAATCTATATCTCTCAAACTGTATGACCAAAAATTCTCAAACTTTTCCACAACCTTCATATCTTCTGATATTATCACTCCCAATTTTTCCAAAATTTTGAAAGCAAAACAGTGGATGAAATTACCCTCATTTCAGACTGATCAAAAATAGTTTTAAGAAAACGGGATTGTTTTCACCAAAATCAACACCACGACTTTTAGAAACGTGATTTTTGAGTTCTACCACTTGGGTTTACCAATCAACCAATATATCTAGCACCTCTCTTTGACGGATCGAGAAACGAATGCATAGATCAAAAACGGTAAACATTCAAAGCACCTAAAAGTTAGGGTTTTCAAAACTAGAAAAAAATTATTTTTCTTTCCTTTTGATTCCAACCAAATCAATACCCAATATGGGTAGATCCATACTTGAATCCATGAAAAACATATAGATTATAGTGGTTTGAACTTCCAAATCAAAAACCCCATTAATCAAATTACAAAAAAGAAATTAGAGGAATTATACCTTTTTACTTTTCTTCTTCTTCTTCTTCTTCTTCATGGAAATTTCTCCTCCTTCTTTCCTTCCTATGATTGTTGCCCCTCTCTTCCCTTCTCTCCCTTTTTCTCTCCTTCTCTCTCTTTTTTCTTTCTCTCTCTCTCTCTTTTTCTTTTTTTTCTTTTTTTTCTCTTCTTCTTCTTCTTATCTCTTCTTCTTCTTCTCTTTCTTTTGCCTTATTCTTTTTCTTCTTCTATTTTACCACATGTGGCCTTCTATGCCAAAATATCTTCTTCTTTTTTTTAATGCTTTTTAACATAAATGTCCAAAATGCCCTCAATAATTGGTTTTAAAATTTTGGCCACTTATATAATCTTTTGGGCTTTCAATTAATCCTTTGGGCCATGTAATATTTGCATAGTCCAATCATTTTCATATTATCTCACTCTAAATATTTAATTAGGGTATTCATTCCAAATATTTAGAATTTAAATCATCACTCTTGTACATTAAATTATATAACCCAATTAAACTTGTTTTAATTAAGTTATAAAATTAATATCTTGAGATAATAAAAATATATCTCTTAACTTAATATAATTTTTAATATTATTATTCTCCCACAAGTGGGCTTAGTTTGGGCCCTTAATTAATTCCATTGAGCTAGCCATTTTTACTTGTGTTATTTACTAACAAAAATTAACTTGGGCTTTCAACCCTAAATAGATTAGGTCATTATAATACTTGTCCCATACATAATATATTGGGCTAGATTAAATAATTTAATTGCCCTTAATCATTTTATCTACAAGTCTCATGCTTAATTAATTAATTGGGCTTATTTAAATAATATAACTTCCTTAGTCCATTAAATTTTAATTCACTTGAATTAATTATATGACCACTAAATAAAAGTAACCCTTTCGGTCATTTATATCTCATACCATATTTAAATAACTTATTTAAATTATACAATTTATATTGTATAATTAAATTTAATTTCCTCTTCCTCTTCATAAATTGTTTTCAAACAATTTATTTATATATTAAATATATAATTTAATATATTCAATCATTTATTCAAATATGAATTTAATTTACTAACTACTTTGATACCAATATACATATTTACATATTGGATCTCATCTCATATTTTTTTTACTTTTACCTCCTTTGGTATAATATTAAATATTATACCATTATCCATATAACATACTTTCACTTCTCACACTAATTTTGACTTTTCTCCATAAAAAGTCAACTGTTAACTTTGACCAAAAGTCAACCTTTACACATTTTGTGTTTATTGTCCATTCTGACTAAACTTGATGTTTTGGATTTAATCGAAAGCAACTCCATGCTTCAAAATTTTATCTCTAACTCAAATTTTGAGTTTTAAATTACTCACTTCTTATTGCTAATCGTATTAACTAACGACTTTATACTTATTCAAATTCTTATTTGCCAATCAAGGACAACGTTCAAGCTATGTTAATTACTAACATAGTTTTATCTTGATCCTTATATCATTAACTTAATTCATCATTCCTCTTGCTAAAATATATATAGCACCTTACTAAGTATATATATATATATATATATATATATATATATATATATACTCATCTTCGTTTAACCTCATAGCATCTCTTCATGTGAAATCTTATCTTCTTAAGAAAATTTCCATATGTACTTATATAACATTTCTTAGACTATTCAGTTCACATCGAATTTACAGGTATCGTAATACCTTATTCTTGATATTCCTTCAAGTACATATTAATTCATTTCTAGGGTTTTGGAATTTTGTAACCCATATTTTCTCTATTCTCATTCGAATAGCAAACCATATAGGTTTTACTTGAAAATTTTAAATAAATCCTCAAATTCTCATCTAGGTTTTATTCTTTAACCTTTATTCTAATCATTCAAGATTTTAGGAATTTTTGGGTTATCACATTCACCCCTTCTTCTAAGAATTTCATCCTAAAAATTAAAGCATACTAATCTCTGCTTATTCTTTTGATCAAAACTAGGTTTTTAACTTAACCTTTACAATTCCTCCTTTGAGGATTTCTCATCTATTATCACATTTCACCATAACTACTCACTAGAAGTTTACATCTTTTAAACATTCATCAAAACTAGGTTGTCATAATAACCTTTATTCAATCATCACAGATTCTACTCGTATACAACGAGTTCACACTATTTCATATCCATCATCACATACTACCACAACATTACTCTGAAGAGTTTAATAACTTTTTCATATCTGTCCGAGGGATCATAAAAACTATGAACTTTGAGGTTTAGGGGTATTTCTACCTGCTACCTCTTTCAATTACGAAAGAAAGGTATTCTACCCCTAAAACATTTCTTTAATAGGTATGTTTACAATCACTAAGAAGGTAAACTACCGGTAAGATGCGGTACTTTAGATGATCAGTCTATTGTACCTTAGTAATCGGAACGACTATATGCGTTCTTAGATTGGAATATTTTATCCAATTAGTATATCCCCATTTTCGTAGGGTTGTTCACCTCAAGACTTATCATAAGATTCCTCACCAAAATAATTTGGTTCTAAGATAAGCTTTCAAAGAATACTTTGAATTTTATAAACATTTGTCTAGTGAATCAAATAGCTTAGACGATATCAATAATTGAATTTCAATTAAAACATTTTTAGCCAAATCAAGGTTGGCAATAAATTATCTTTAAAATTCTTAAAATCATTTTTGACGTTATGATACCGCATCTGTATATACAAATTCGCGTTTGAGGATTTTGTCATTTTGTGACTTTGTCATACTACATCATATTATAGTGGGTTGACGATCTTTAGATCATATCCGACACTAAGTAATTCTACATTAATAGCTCCATTAATTTTATCATCTCTGCACCAGGTTTTATGATACATTAATGATATAAAAATAAATTTTGATTGTTCAAATCATTTTCGTCTAGTCGAATCAATTAGCATAGACTCTTCTTTAAACCGTTCAAAAACCTTTGAAAATAATCTTTTGTGTCATCATGCCACAACAGGTAACGATGTGTTAGTGGCCTGAAGTCCACACCTACACATTTGTCACCATGTGTTGAGGATAATAAAATTCATTTTTAAAGGCACATCAATGCGAATTTAGCTTGATGTCAAAAACTTTGAAGTCTAGCATAGCTAGAAGATTTGGAATACCTATGCTTCCATCATCAACTTCACTTTCTCTAATGATCCATTGCTTAATAAATTTATCTATTCTTATAATCCTTAATGCTCCATTCATAACTTTCTTATACCCAGTTCATCAAACTTACCACACATTATGAGTTTAGTAACTTGCCACAATCATATGGGTTTAAGAACTTATCCTAGTCAGACTATAGGCGTCCATTCGCTGAGGGGTTCAAAACATACCATATGATTATGAGTCATGAACTTACCATAAGTATGAGTTTTAAGAACTCGCAATTAACCTTATATTCTCTACCTATTCGTTATATACATAAGAAAAGAATCACCTTCTCAACATGTTATATAGCAATAAATAGCGACATTACGTTCCAATGATTATCAATGTAAGAAACTAAGTGGTTGTCAAACCAAACTCGGCCACTAATAAATATAGGAAGCTAAGCAGACAATTCCCCGCCCATACCAAGAATTTGTCAACCTAACCACTATATCGACCAGGAAGCTAAGTGATTCTAAAAACAAGTACAAATTCCCCGCCCATATAAGGAATCATACAACTCAGCTGCAAACATGAGTCTTCGATTGAAATCCCACACTATTCTTACTTTCTCTTTTCTTAATACGAATTTTCTTTAATCTGTATCTTAACATTTACCACTCTTTTCTGAGTTTATATTGTACCATTTCATAGTACCTTCTATGTATAGCATCAAGCTATATCATTCCAATCACTTAACATATCATATGTTATTCAACAATTTAATCTGATCACATCGTGATCTTATTTTGTAATCATTTCTCCTTATACTTACGATCGTTTTTATATTACGATCTTTTTATTCTTCTCTTTAATCATATTATATTATGATTTTATTTGCACTTTTCATCTTATAGACATCGCTCATTTAGTATCAATTTTCATCTCTATTCTTGGAGTCGGTAACTTTGGATTCTTATCCTTATAGCTCTTCAAGATTCTTCTTTGAATCTTATTTATCTTTCTCTTTACTTTAATGATGAATTTCTTAAATTCATCTTTTATCCCTTTAACTCGATCTGAGTTTATTCCTTATTATCATCTCCACGGTTATAGCCTAAGGTACCCCTATCTAAGGTTTATAACCTACGGCTTTGATACCAATCTCATGACGCGCCCCAAATCCAAGTACTTTTTACCTTTGGACTGGTACATTATGGTACATCATTTCTATAACTATTGCGGAAGATATATAAACATAAATTGTTTATACATTAAACATTTACACATCATTCCCAAGGTCTACAACCTTAACTTAATACATACCTTCAA
Source organism: Panax ginseng (assembly GCA_020205605.1). NCBI lineage: Eukaryota > Viridiplantae > Streptophyta > Magnoliopsida > Apiales > Araliaceae > Panax > Panax ginseng. The sequence goes on along the minus strand of CM035130.1, from coordinate 86,907,317 downwards.
TATCTAAAAAGGTTTACAATGCTATTTTCATCAGAAAATTTAATAGATCTAACCGCACCATAATTTAATCTTGCACTTTGACTTTTGCTTCTGTCTTTATTCAAGCTTTCATCTTAATCAAAATTTTATCATGATATAGCAAGGGTGAGCAACAAATTTGCCCAAAGAAGTTTTAAATACAATGAAGATATATCATGATTGAAAAGAATGAATAAGCTTTCAAGTTTTCAACAATATAATAATTGTGAAATAACATGAATCAAGTTTCAATAATTTCATGACTAAATCAATAATGTTTGAAGGTCAACAATGAACATGAACAATTTAATGAAACTTATGGTAATGAAGGTGATCACCTTTCATACCGATGAAACATATGCAACATGCACTAAGTGCGAATCAATAATTAGTATAGACATGAATAATCATTCATTATCATGCTTTGTAATATAACTCGAGTTTAAGTTAAGGAAACTTGCCTGAACCGTTGATTATTGCTACGCAATCTAATTTATTCTCTTTATTGAAAAGACCTATCAGATATAAGATTGATCTTTCAATTAGCATATCATACTTATTCCATAATACTATCTAACACTTAATCACATAGTCAAATATTAGATAATCTTAGCACCATATTCATTTACTTACTTATAATCTCATCATCTTATATTAACTTGTCTAACCTTCACTCACAAAGTTAAGTATTAGACATTACACCTTAGTCTTAGTATTAACATTATACTTTGATAATCTTTTCATCATGTCATAACTTATACTTATAAGTTTTCCCTTTTATATGTTATCTTAGTAAGCTAGATAACCTTTCAGTAGACTGAAATATCATTTCAGTAAACCGGATTACATTTCAGCATCCTGAAATTACTATTTCAGCAGACCACAAAATATTTCAATAGACTAAAACCATTTCAGCAATTCAAAATCCAATTCAGCACCCTGAATTCTCATTTTAGTCTATTATAAGCATAACATAGTTCATTGAATACCAAATTCAACAATTATATTGATAAATAACATAAATCTCTTATTTTAATCTCCCGTCGAATATTATTAATTATGTAATAATATTTTACAATAAGGTTATTAACCTTTTAATAACATTCCAGTCAAATACTGCTAATAATATCTTAATCCAATACTATTAGTCATATAAAAATAATTTAAGTCATTAATCACATTAATAAACAATTTATTTCAATTGTTTTCCTTTATTAATTAACTTGTTTAAACATTCTAAAATGCCATAAACTTCATAACACTTCACAACCAGACCCAAAACTTCACCAAAAATTTGCATAAGCCATGCTCAAGGGTCTCAAGTCATAAATCATATTTTTCATATTTTGGACATCATATATTTAATTAAATTCATTTATCCATTTATCATCATTTAGATGAAAATACCAAATCGATCCAAAAAATTTTTTTTTTAAGGTATTTAGCATAATATAGTCCCACATTGAACATATATCTTTCCCGGAATTTTCAAAATTGATTTACTATATTTAAATAGTCCATAATAGCCAAATATTCTCTGATTTTTCATAAATCGAGAATAACTCCAAAAATTCTGAAATTTCTTCAGTATGTTCCTGTGATACACATGTACTTCCAGTAAATATTTTGTAATTTTTGGACTTATACACAAAGAGTTATTTGGGTGGCTTCATAAAAGTAGCCCTTCACCGTAAAATCCATATCTCCCAAACCGTATGGCCAAATATTCTCAAATTTTTACACAACCTTCATATCTTCTGATATTATCACTCCCAATTTTTCCCAGAACTTGTAAAGCACAAACAGTGGACGAAATTACCCCCGTTTCAGACTGATCCAAAACTGTTTTAAGAAAACGGGACTGCTTTCACCAAAATCAACACCACGACTTTTAGAAACGTGATTTTTGAGTTCTACCACTTGGGTTTACCAATCAAAACATATATCTAGCACCTCTCTTCGACGGATATAGAAAAGAATGAATAGATCAAAAACGGTAAACATTCAAAGCACCTAAAAGTTAGGGTTTTCAAAACTAGAAAAAAAATTATTTTTCTTTCCTTTTGATTCCAACCAAATCAATACCCAATATGGGTAGATCCATACTTGAATCCATGGAAAACATATAGATTATAGAGGTTTGAACTTCCAAATCAAAAACCCCCTTAATCAAATTATAAAAAAAATTAGAGGGATTATACCTTTGTTTTTCTTCTTCTTCTTCTTCTTCTTCTTGGAGAATTTCTCCTCTTCTTCTTCTTCTGGTTTCTACCCACTCTTCCTTTCTTCTCCTCTTTCTCCCCTTCTATTTTTGCTTTTCTTTCTCTCTCTTTCTTCTTTTCTTCCTTTTTTCTTTCTTTCTTATCTCTTATCTCTTCTTTTCTTCTTATCTCTATTTGACGTCTTTCTTCTTCTTCTTCTATTTCCACACATATTCTTATTATCTCCTCATATATTTTTATTTAATTGCTTTATTAAATGTCAATGCCCTCAATAATTGGGTTAAAAAATTGGGTCACTTATTTAATGTTTTGGGCTTTCAATTAATCCTTTGGGCTATGTAGTTCATAGTCCAATTTTTCATCTCTTATCTCACCCTAAATATTTAATTAGGATATTCATTCCAAATATTTAGAATTTAAATCATCACTTTAGTACATTAAATTCTATAACCCAATTAAACTTATTTTAATTAAGTTATAAAATTAATAACTTGAGATAATAAAATAATATATCTCTTAACTTAATAATTTATTATTCTCCCACAAGTGGGCTTAGATTGAGCCCTTAATTAATTCCATTGAGCTAGTAATTTTATTTGTTTTAATTACTAACAAAACTAACTTAGGATTTCAACCCTAATTAAATTGGGTCATTATAATACTTGTCTCATACATAATATATTGGGCTAGATTAAATAATTTAATTGCCCTTAATCACTTTATCTACAAGTCTCATGCTTAATTACTTAATTGGGCTTGTTTAAATAATATACTTCCTTAGTCCATTAAATTTTAATTCACTTGAATTAATTCTATGACCACTAAATAAAAGTAACCCTTTAGGTCATTTAAATCTCATACCATATTTAAATAACTTATTTAATTTATATTTATATTATAATTAAATTTAATTTCCTCTTCCTCTTCATAAATAGTTTTCAAACAATTTATATTATATATATATAATATATATATTTAAAATATATTTAATCATTTATTCAAATATGAATTTAATTTACTAACTAGTTGATACCAATATACATATTTACATATTGGATCTCATCTCATATATTTACTTTACCTCCTTTGGTATAATATTAAATATTATACCATTATCCATATAACATACTTTCACTTCTCACACTAATTTTGACTTTTCTTCATAAAAAGTCAGCTGTTAACTTTGATCAAAAGTCAACCTTTACACATTTTGTATTTACTGTCCATTCTGACTAAACTTGATGTTCTGGATGCAACCGAGCAGTCCATGCTTCAAAATTCTATCTCTAACTCAAATTTTGAGTTTTAAATTACTCTCTTCTTATTGCTAATCGTATTAGCTAACGACTTTATACTTATTCAAATTCTTATTTGCCAGTCAAGGCCAACGTTCAAGCTATGTTAATTACTAACATAGTTTTATCTTGATCCTTATATCATTAACTTAATTCATCATTCCTCTTGCTAAAATATATATAACACCTTCCTAAGTATATATATATACTCATCTTCGTTTAACCTCAAAGCATCTCTTCATGTGAAATCTTATCTCCTTAAGAAAAATTTCATATGTACTTATATAACATCTCTTAGACTATTCAGTTCACATTGAATTTACAGGTATCGTAATACCTTATTCTTGATATTCCTTCAAGTACGTATTAATTCATTTCTAGAGTTTTGGAATTTTGTAACCCATATTTTCTCTATTCTCATTCGAATAGCAAACCATATAGGTTTTACTTGAAAATTTTAAATAAATCCTCAAATTTTCATCTAGCTTTTATTCTTTAACCTTTATTCTAATCATTCAAGATTTTATGAATTTTCGGGTTATCACAGAAAATTTTTGTTGCTATATTTTGTTGCCTAATATGGACCACATTCATTTGCAACAATTTTATCTTCGTTGCATATTTTATAAAACCTTTTGTAACGACTATTAAAATGTTGCCTTAAATTAAGATAATAATAATAATAATAATAATAATAATAATAATAATAATAATAATAATAATAGTACTAATAATAATAATAATAACAATAATAATAATAATAATAATAATAATAATAATAATAATAATAATAATAATAATAATAATAATAATAATAATAATAATAATAATAATAATAATAGTACTTGTGACAACCCCAAAATAGGTCCATTCAATCCAACCCATTCTGAGTCGCCAAATACATGGTATAGAATACAACTACAACTTTATTACAACAATTGTCGTGCAAAATACAACAACACATATGTTGTGAGTTTGGATACAAATATACACCAAATGTGACACATGTCCTAACCGTGGACAGCACCTCACAGTGACACCTTACATAAAGGTATAGTAAAAAATTGTTTTAGAAACTAAAATATTTGGGAAGTGCTCAAGGAAACCTTCGTACATGGGAGGCCATGCGTCTAGGTTATGATAGATATCATATGTCCAGAGAATTATCCTTGGTTGACCTAATAGACCCCAAAGAAAAACGAGATGATTACTATCATATTCTTCCCAATGGTGAGTCTTCTCTTGACATATCATTATCTCCACTATCTCTACTATCTCTAATTGAGAATTATACTTCAAACAAACACCAAGATTATATAGGTAGTGCTCAGATATATATACTCAAAGAAGTGGATGAGTACATCCTGTCTTATGATGATACGAGGTTGTATGTCATTAGACATCTTGTATGATAGTGACAAAACACCCTTCCAACGTTGGGTTTGCCTCACCTCAACAAATTATATGTATCACCAATTCTATTCCTCGTTATCCCCACTCGACCCGACTACACTTTTATTACACGAAAGGAATTGTGAAGCAAAAGGGTGAGCACAACTAGCTCAATAAAGAATATTATGACTAAAGATAAATAAATTATCAATAGTCTTCATCAAGAATAAATCGTAGATTTAGAACATATGGTAGATGATAAAACTTTTCAACCATAGTTGCAATTGAATGAGCAATCCATTAGAAGAGTCAAATAGACTATAAAGTCTATTATCTTCTTCATGTTAAAAGTCCACCAACAATGTTTTATTCTGTAACATCAATCAATAATTCTCATCCACAATCATATGAATAACTCATAATTGTAATTGTTGTTCTAAATTCCTTTTCTCATCGAGACAAAGATAATTTTCATCACCGAAACATCAAAGATCATGGTTATACCAAATCACGAGTTCATGTTCATAATCAAACTAATGAATTCATCTTTTGCACTACGGGCCAAAGATATTCATCAACGATTCATCTTTGCACTATGAGGCCAAAGATATTCATCAACAGTTCATCTTTGCACTACATGCCAAAGATATTCAACAACAAGTCATCTTTGCATTACATGGGCCAAATATATTAATATCTCAAAGAAATATATAATCATTTTGAATTTATATAAACAATAATTATAACCATGTTGATTAATTCACCTTTGCACTTAAGCTAAAGATATTCAATTATAAATTCAATGGTCATGATCATACCGGTCATAATTCAACTTTTCACCTCTCGCCAAAGAGAACCCTAGTCATGATCATACCAATAATCTATCCATCTTTACACTCCAAAGGAAAGAGAATTTCAACATCGAGGTTATAAAAATATTATATATGATAATAAAATCAATATAATCAATATATAGTTTTAATCTCCAGAGTAATATTCATAAATCAACTATAATTTGGTTAGAAAAAGAAACCAATTTTGTCATGAATAATAACTCATGAATAGTAACTCGTGAATAGTATCTCATGAATAGTAAACCCGACTCAAAAAGGTAGAAATTCCACAATAAAATCTATACCAATATTTCGGTATAATGATATTGAAAGAATAATATTTTTTTTTTAAGCTTATAAATAATTTATTTTAATTGTTTACACTTTACTAAATAATGCATTTAATCATTCTAAAATGCCAAACTCATAAGATTTCATCACCAATAACCAAAATCCTCATCAAAAATCTGCATATACCTCATGTAGGATTCTCAAGCTATAAAATCCTATTTTCTAATTTTCTTACCTCACATAACATATTTAATTCATTTACTCATAACTAGTCCATTTTCATGAAAAATAACAAATCAGTTCCAAAAATATTCCTTTTCTGAGATTTAGCAGAATATAGTCTCATATTGAACATATATTTTTCTCAGAATTTTTAAAATTCATTTACTATTTTTCATATGGCCAAAACCGCCGAATATTAAAACATTTATCATAAATTGTACTTTTATCCAAAAATTCTGAAATTTACAGAATATACTCATGTTATATATATGTACTTCCAATAAAAATTTCATCAATTTTAGAGTTAACCACAAGGAGTTATAAGCGGTTACTTTTAAAATAGTCTTTTCCGTAAAAATTCATAACTCTTAATCTATACATCCAAAATTGCCATTTTTGGACACAATCAACAAAACTCATCAAATTATCATTCAAATTTTTCAGAATTTTTGAAGGTCCGAAAAGTTCTGAAACATGAAAAACATAACAACCCTTAAAAACCCTTACCTCGAAAGAAGCGGTATTTCACATTGGAATAATATTTGAAACGAACTTGCACCGTATAGCAACACTCAAGATACAAGATTATACTTGATAATATAGAGAGACAAATAGAGAGAAAACTTCAGTTTCTGGTGTGTTTTTCAATTCTAACTTAGCACTCTATTTATAAGAAAATGCTAGAGCATAAAGGAGACTAAAATAATAAAATATATTATTTATTTTTCTTATTCCACACCAACCTTCACCAACCAATTTTGAAGGCCATCAGCCATCTTTGAACAAAAAAAACATCAGCCACCCATGTGCCAACAACCACAAAAACGTTTTTCTTAAATAAAATAATTAAAACTTTCAAAAATTAATTATTTCGGAACTCTGGAACTTCAATAATTCACAATAAATAGTCCTTTTATCAGAAAATTCGAATCTCGCGACTTTCCATGGAAAATTCCATTCTCTACAACTTTACAGAAGAAAATTTTTCCAAATTCCAAACAGAAATTGACCGAAATCAACAAACGAGCGATTTTACAGTCTATAATCAATTTTCGGTCAAGAATTGTGTCCACCGACACCCAAAACATATGTTAAATATTTAATGCCACAAAATACTCTTCCTCCTCATATACTCATATATCCTACATTCATTAAAATAATATATTTAAATGAATTATTTTATCGAAAAAGATAAAATATTAATTTTCAATAGTTGTCACATTAAAATTTTCTCCATCTATATCCACAATAAATATTTTCTTTATCATAATAATCAATAATTAATTATTCACAAATAATATTATGAGACCCACACGAGATCGACAACCGGTGCCGTTCCTCAGATAGAGGGGCTTTCAATAAGGATTTTCTCCTTCTTGGCGGCCTTGATTAGGTGACCAAACCTCTCCTTGGATGAACTTTCTAGACATTGCCAATAATGTTATCTCGATAATATTATTCAAATAATTTGAATTATTGATCCGATAATAGAAAATCTTGTGCAAGTGTGACAATTATTGAAACAATAATATATATAATATAAAAGCGCAGCAATTATTGAATCAATAAAATAAAATATTGAATAAGTAATTATCGTAACAATTATCGAAGTAGTGCCTTCTTACGTAAGAATCAATAATTCAAAAAATCTTATGTAATACCGCTGGTGCTACTATGCAACAACGCGTATTACTTTATTTTACCAATAGGGTATTCCAGCAGTGTTAATTGATTAACGATTACTGTACGTTATTTATAAAAACTTAATTTTGTCGTTTTTTTCATCCAAGCGGTTATTACATTATGGGGCCCCCACAAAATGATCTGCTTGGTAAGACGGATATTCCCGACAAAAAAGAATATTCCACGACCAAACGAATATTCTCCAAACAACAATGAATATTTTATAGCCATTTTGTGTGTTTTGTAAAATTTGCATATTTCACTCATAACTTTAAACTTTTATCAATTTTAACATTTCTTGAATAATAATTATAAGAAAAATTGAATAATTTTATTTCATAAAATTGGTCTTACAATCTCCCTCCTTATGAAATTTCGTCCCAGAAATTTACGTACACTGTATTTCAAAGAGTTGAGAATACCTTGCTTTCATTTCAGAGTCCATCTTTCTTGTCCTCATGATTTCTCCATTGTTCATCTCCGTATTTGGATATCATTCTAGAATACGACTTCAAAACAAGGGTTAATTGAACAAATTAACATATCACATAATATCCCGATATTATGACTAACCAACAAATAAGCTTAGGTAGGACACACTAGCGAAGGATTTACTCATCTCTCCCTCCTAGTTCTATTCTCGATCTCCATGGAGATCATATCCTAAGCTCGATACCAACCGTGACAACCCCAAAATAGGTCCATTCAATCCAACCCATTCGAGTCGCCAAATACATGGTACGAACACAACTACAACTTTATTACAACAATTGTCGTGCAAAATACAACAACACATATCTTTGTGAGTTTGGATACAAATATACACCAAATGTGACACATGTCCCAATAGTGAATGAGACCTCACATGATGACACCTTACATAAAGGTATAGTCAAAAATTGTTTTAGAAACTAAAATATTTGGGAAGTGCTCAAGGAAACCTTCGTACATGGGAGGCCATGCGTCTAGGTTATGATAGATATCATATGTCCAGAGAATTATCCTTGGTTGACCTAATAGACCCCAAAGAAAAACGAGATGATTACTATCATATTCTTCCCAATGGTGAGTCTTCTCTTGACATATCATTATCTCCACTATCTCTACTATCTCTAATTGAGAATTATACTTCAAACAAACACCAAGATTATATAGGTAGTGCTCGTATATATACTCAGCAAGTGGATGAGCACATCCCTGTCTTATGATGATACGAGGTTATATGTCATTAGACATCTTGTATGATAGTGACAAAACACCCTTCCAACGTTGGGTTTGCCTCACCCTCAACAGCTATAGACCACCGTTCTATTCCCCTGTTATCCCCCACTCGACTCAGCTACACTTTTATTACCTTAAAGGAATTGTGAAGCAAAAGGGTGAGCACAACTAGCTCAGTAAAGAATATTATGACTAAAGATAAATATATTATCAATAGTCTTCATCAGTAATAAATCAGAGATTTAGAACATATGGTAGATGATAAAACTTTTCAACCATAGTTGCAGCGGAATGAAGCAATCCAATAGAAGAGTCAAATAGACTATAAAGTCTATTATCTTCTTCATGTTAAAAGTCCACCAACAATGTTTTATTCACCTGTAACATCAATCAACAATTCACATCACAATCATATGAATAACTCATAATTGTAATTGTTGTTCTAAATTCCTTTTCTCATCCAGGACAAAGATAATTTTTCATCACTGAAACATCAAAGATCATGGTTATACCAAATCACAGTTCATGTTCATAATCAAACTAATGAATTCATCTTTGCACTACGGCCAAAGATATTCATCAACAGATTCATCTTTGCACTCTGAGCCAAAGATATTCATCAACAGATTCATCTTTGCACTACATGCCAAAGATATTCAACAACAAGTCATCTTTGCATTACTGGATCAAATATATTAATATCTCAAAGAAATATATAATCATTTGAATTTATATAAACAATAATTATAACCATGTTGATTAATTCACCTTTGCACTTAAGCTAAAGATATTCAATTATAAATTCAATGGTCATGATCATACCGGTCACAATTCAACTTTTCACTCATCGCCAAAGAGAACCCTAATGTCATGATCATACCAATAATCTATCCATCTTTACACTCCGGTGAAAGAGAATTTCAACATCGAGGGTTATAAAATGTTATATATGATAATAAAATCAATATAATCAATATATAGTTTTAATCTCCGGAGTAATATTCATAAATCAACTATAATTTGGTTAGAAAAAAAACCAATTTTTGTCATGAATAGTAACTCATGAATAGTAACTCGTGAATAGTATCTCATGAATAGTAAAACCAAACTCAAAAGGTAGAAATTCCACAATAAAATCTATACCAATATTTGGGATAATGATATTGAAAGAATAATATTTTTTTTTAAGCTTATAAACAATTTATTTTAATTGTTTACACTTTACTAAATAATGCATTTAATCATTCTAAAATGCCAAACTCATAAGATTTCATCACCAATAACCAAAATCCTCATCAAAAATTTGCATATACCTCATGTAGGATTCTCAAGCTATAAAATCCTATTTTCTAATTTTCTTACCTCACATAACATATTTAATTCAATTACTCATAACTAGTCCATTTTTATGAAAAATAACAAATCAGATCCAAAAATATTTCTTTTCTGAGATTTAGCAGAATATAGTCTCATATTGAACATATATTTTTCTCATAATTTTTAAAATTCATTTACTATTTTTCATATGGCCAAAACCGCCGAATATTAAAACATTTATCATAAATTGTACTTTTATCCAAAAATTCTGATATTTACAGAATATACTCATGTTATATATATGTACTTCCAATAAAAATTTCATCAATTTTAGAGTTAACCACAATGAGTTATAAGCGGTTACTTTTAAAATAGTCTTTTCCCGTAAAATTCATAACTCTTAATCTATACATCCAAAAATTGCCATTTTTAGACACAATCAACAAAACTCATCAAATTATCATTTCAAATTTTTCCAGAATTTTTGAAGGTCTGAAAAGTTACGAAACATGAAAAACATAACAACCCTTAAAATCCCTCACCTCGAAAGAGCAGTATTTCAAAAATTAATTATTTCGGAACTCCGGAACTTCAATAATTCACAATAAATAGTCCTTTTATCAGAAAATTCGAATCTCGCGACTTTCCATGGAAAATTCCATTCTCTACAACTTTACAGAAGAAAATCTTTCCAAATTCCAAACAGAAATTGACCGAAATCAACAAACGAGCGATTTTACAGTCTATAATCAATTTTCGGTCAAGAATTGTGTCCACCGACACCCAAAACATATGTTAAATATTTAATGCCACAAAAATACTCTTCCTCCTCATATACTCATATATCCTACATTCATTAAAATAATATATTTAAATGAATTATTTTATCAGAAAAAGATAAAATATTAATTTTCAATAGTTGTCACATTAAAAATTTTCTCCATCTATATCCACAATAAATATTTTCTTTATCATAATAATCAATAATTAATTATTCACAAATAATATTACAGACTCCACAAAGATCGCGACAACCGGTAGTTCCCGGGATAGAGGGGCTTTCAATAAGGATTTCTCCTTACTGGTAGCAGTGATTAGGTGACCAAACCTCTCCTTAGAGCGAACTTTCTAGACATTGCCAATAATGTTATCGATAATATTATTCAAATAATTTGAATTATTGATCCGATAATAGAAAATATCGTAAAGATGACAATTATTGAAACAATAATAATATATAATATCAACATTGACAATTATTGAATCAATAAAATAAAATATTGAGCGGTAATTACATGTAACAATTATTGAGTAGTGCCTTCTTCACGTAAGAATCAATAATTCAAAAATCTTGTGTATATACCGTGTCTTCTTCTTTGTGCAACAACGCCAGATTACTTTATTTTACCAATTTGGGTATTCAACGGTGTTAATGGTAACGATTACATTTGTTATTTATAAAAACTTAATTTTGTCGTTTTCTTCATCAAGCAGTTATTATTACATTATGGGGCCCCAAATGATCATGGCATGGTCGTCGACGGATATTCCCGACAAAAAAGAATATTCCACGACCAAACGAATATTCTCCGACAACAATGAATATTTTATAGCCATTTGTGTGTTTTGTAAAATTTGCATATTTCACCCATAACTTTAAACTTTTATCAATTTTAACATTCTTGAATAATAATTATAAGAAAAATTGAATAATTTTATTTCATAAAATTCGGGTCTTAAAGTACTAATAAAAAAATAATAATAATAATAACAATAGCATTAATAATAATAATTGTACTACTACTACTACTACTACTACTACTACTACTACTACTACTACTACTACTACTACTAATAATAATAATAATAATAATAGTACTAATAATAATAATAATAATAATAATAATAATAATAATAATAGTAGTAGTACTAATAATAATAGTAGTAGTAGTAGTAGTAGTAGTAATAATAATAATAATAATAATAATAATAATAATAGTAGTAGTAGTAGTAGTAATAATAATAATAATAATAATAATAATAATAATTTTTTATTTTAAAAATATGTTGATGCACAGATTTAAACCCAAGACCTCTAATTTGGAATATTTATCTAATGACCACCCAAGCATATGGGCCTAGTTACTATTATTTTGCAAGAAATATCATTTATAAAAAAAACATTTCCCCCAAATTAAAACAGACCCTCTTTCCTTAGATAGATTTGTTACGTACATACATAAATGTACATAACTAATTGTGTGATAATAATAATAACAGTCATATTAATAATAACAATAATAATAATAATAATAATAATAATAATAGTACTAATAATAATAATAATAGTAATAATAATAATAATAATTAATAATAATAATAATATAATAACAATAATATAAATAATAATAATAATAACAGTAATAATGATAATTATTATTATTATTATTATTAGTACTACTATTATTATTATTATTATTATAATTATTATTATTATTATTATTATTATTATTATTATTATTATTATTATTATTATTATTATTATTATTAGTAGTAGTACTATTATTATTATTATTATTATTATTATTATTATTATTATTATTATTATTATTATTATTATTATTATTATTACTATTATTATTATTATTATTATTATTATTATTATTAGTACTATTATTATTATGTCTATTATTATTATTATTGTTGTTATTTATTATTATTATTATTATTATTATTATTAGTATTATTATTATATAATTATTATATGCTATTATTATTATTATTATGATGTATTATTATTATTATTATTATTATTATTAAAAAAAAGGATTTCAACGTCAGTTATAGTGATGTTATATCTTACTCTTATTTTTTACAAATTTTCTTTATAAAAAAATTTTAAAAAAGCTACAATGTCGGTTAATTTGGCATTGGATCACATTTTTATTTTTTTAAAATTTATTTTAAAAAATAAAATCGTTTTAAAAAAATTAAGATAATTTTTTTAAAATTCATTTTTTAAAAAAATATTTTTTAAAGTGGCGTTGGTTGCCCTTCTGATTTTTAGCCAAAAAAAAAATCCAAAAATTCAATATAAAATGGCGTTCAGTAGTTTTTTCTAAATTAGATGTGTGAGTCTTTACTCCCAACGACAGTCGTTTCAAGTTTATAATAATATAAACTATGAATAATATACTAGTAATGTCCAGTTTCATGATTTAAAAATTTTAATTATTTATTTAAAAATAATAAATTTGACCACTAAAATTATACTAGAACGTTTATTATGTGACAAATGAGAAAGTATTATTTTATTTATTTATGTAACATCGAACACTTAAGAAACTGTTATTCATATTATTCTACTTTCAATTTTATTTTATCAATATTTAAGATATGTTCGATTATTTATTAATATTTAGAACATTTACAACTATAAGCATTTGATACATTTAAAAATCTAAACATATCACATTATTCAGAGACATAACACATACTCTATCCGCCGAGCCTCGTGACACCGCTTTACGAGATCTTCGTCGTGCGCCGCTGCCAGTACATCCTCCGTCCAAATTTCTCACATACATTCCGAAGCTTGGCGTCGATGGTGAGTCTCCATCTCCGTTGTCGCCATCGCATCATTATCGAGCTCGCCATCGAGGCAAAGACCGATCCATCACTTCTACTGCCGCTTCGAAAATGAAAAAGGCGTTAGGGCTTCGATCATGGTTATACCAAATCACAGTTCATGTTCATAATCAAACTAATGAATTCATCTTTGCACTACGGGCCAAAGATATTCATCAACAGTTCATCTTTGCACTACGGCCAAAGATATTCATCAATCAGATTCATCTTTGCACTACATGCCAAAGATATTCAACAACAAGTCATCTTTTGCATTATGAAGCCAAATATATTAATATCTCAAAGAAATATATAATCATTTCGAATTTATATAAACAATAATTATAACCATGTTGATTAATTCACCTTTGCACTTAAGCTAAAGATATTCAATTATAAATTCAATGGTCATGATCATACCAGTCACAATTCAACTTTTCACTACTGGCCAAAGAGAACCCTAGTCATGATCATACCAATAATCTATCCATCTTTACACTCCAGTGAAAGAGAATTTCAACATCAGGGTTATAAAAATGTTATATATGATAATAAAATCAATATAATCAATATATAGTTTTAATCTCCAGAGTAATATTCATAAATCAACTATAATTTAGTTAGAAAAAGAAACCAATTTTGTCATGAATAGTAACTCGTGAATAGTATCTCATGAATAGTAAACCCGACTCAAAAAGGTAGAAATTCCACAATAAAATCTATACCAATATTTCGGTATAATGATATTGAAAGAATAATATTTTTTTTAAGCTTATAAACAATTTATTTTAATTGTTTACACTTTACTAAATAATGCATTTAATCATTCTAAAATGCCAAACTCATAAGATTTCATCACCAATAACCAAAATCCTCATCAAAAATCTGCATATACCTCATGTAGGATTCTCAAGCTATAAAATCCTATTTTCTAATTTTCTTACCTCACATAACATATTTAATTCATTTACTCATAACTAGTCCATTTTCATGAAAAATAACAAATCAGTTCCAAAAATATTTCTTTTCTGAGATTTAGCAGAATATAGTCTCGTATTGAACATATATTTTTCTCAGAATTTTTAAAATTCATTTACTATTTTCATATGGCCAAACCACTTGAATATTAAAACATTTATCATAAATTTTACTTTTATCCAAAAATTCTGAAATTTACAGAATATACTCATGTTATATATATGTACTTCCAATAAAAATTTCATCAATTTTAGAGTTAACCACAAGGAGTTATAAGCGGTTACTTTTAAAATAGTCTTTTCCCGTAAAATTCATAACTCTTAATCTATACATCCAAAAATTTCCATTTTTGGACACAATCAACAAAACTCATCAAATTATCATTTCAAATTTTTCCAGAATTTTGAAGGTCTGAAAAGTTACGAAACATGAAAAACATAACAACCCTTAAAATCCTCACCTCTCGAAAGAAGCGGTATTTACGATTTGGAATAACTTATTAAACGAACTTACACACCGTATAGCAACACTCAAGATACAAGAATATACTTGATAATATAGAGAGACAAATAGAGATAAAATTTCAGTTTCTGGTGTGTTTTTCAATTCTAACTTAGCCCTCTATTTATAAGAAAATGCTAGAACGCCAAAGGAGACTAAAATAATAAAATATAATATTTATTTTTCTTATTCCACACCAACCTTCACCAACCAATTTTGAAGGCCATCTGCCATCTTTGAACAAAAAAACATCAGCCACCCATGTGCCAACAACCACAAAAATGTTTTTTTTAAATAAAATAATTAAAACTTTCAAAAATTAATTATTTCGGAACTCCGGAACTTCAATAATTCACAATAAATAGTCCTTTTATCAGAAAATTCGAATCTCGCGACTTTCCATGGAAAATTCCATTCTCTACAACTTTACAGAAGAAAATTTTTCCAAATTCCAAACAGAAATTGACCGAAATCAACAAACGAGCGATTTTACGATCATAATCAATTTTGGTCAAGAATTGTGTCCACCACACACCCAAAACATATGTTAAATATTTAATGCCACAAAAATACTCTTCCTCCTCATATACTCATATATCCTACATTCATTAAAATAATATATTTAAATGAATTATTTTATCAGAAAAAGATAAAATATTAATTTTCAATAGTTGTCACATTAAAAATTTTCTCCATCTATATCCACAATAAATATTTTCTTTATCATAATAATCAATAATTAATTATTCACAAATAATATTATGCACTCCACAAAGATCGACAACCGGTAGTTCCTGGGATAGAGGGGCTTTCAATAAGGATTTCTCTCACTTCTTTGGCAATTGATTAGGTGACCAAACCTCTCCTTGAGGCAGAACTTTCTAGACATTGCCAATAATGTTATCTCGATAATATTATTCAAATAATTTGAATTATTGATCCGATAATAGAAAATCTTGTCGTGTTGACAATTATTGAAACAATAATAATATATAATATCAACGCAGCAATTATTGAATCAATAAAATAAAATATTGAATAGTAATTACTGTAACAATTATTGAGTAGTGCCTTCTTACGTAAGAATCAATAATTCAAAAAATTGTGTAATACTGTAGTGCTCTTCTTTGTGCAACAACGCAGCGTATTACTTTATTTTACCATTTGGGTATTCCAACGGTGTTAATGGTAACGATTATTACGTTATTTATAAAACTTAATTTTGTCGTTTTTTTCATCCGACGGTTATTACATTATGGGGCCCCTAAATGACTTGGCAGGTAAAGACGCGGATATTCGAAACAAAGAGAATATTCCACGACCAAACGAATATTCTCTAAACAACAATGAATATTTTATAGCCATTTGTGTGTTTTGTAAAATTTGCATATTTCACCCATAACTTTAAACTTTTATCAATTTTAACATTTCTTGAATAATAATTATAAGAAAATTGAATAATTTTATTTCATAAAATTCGAGGTCTTAAAGTACTAATAAATAATAATAATAATAATAATAATAAAGAATAATAATAATAATTGTACTACTACTACTACTACTACTACTACTACTACTACTACTACTACTACTACTACTACTACTACTAATAATAATAATAATAATATAATAGTACTAATAATAATAATAATAATAATAATAATAATAATAATAATAATAGTAGTAGTACTAATAATAATAATAGTAGTAGTAGTAGTAGTAGTAATAATAATAATAATAATAATAATAATAATAATAATAATAGTAGTAGTAGTAGTAATAATAATAATAATAATAATAATAATAATAATTTTTATTTTAAAAATATGTTGATGCATGATTTAAACCCAAGACCTCTAATTTGGAATATTTATCTAATGACCACCCAAGCATATGGGCCTAGTTACTATTATTTTGCAAGAAATATCATTTATAAAAAAAACATTTCCCCCAAATTAAAACAGACCCTCTTTCCTTAGATAGATTTGTTAGGTACATACATAAATGTACATAACTAATTGTGTGATAATAATAATAACAGTCATATTAATAATAACAACAACAACAACAACAATAATAATAATAATAATAATAATAATAATAATAATAATAATAATAATAATAATAATAATAATAATAATAGTACTAATAATAATAATAATAGTAATAATAATAACAATAATAATAATAATAATAATAATAATAATAATAATAATAATAATAATAATAATAATAATAATTATGATAATTATTATTATTATTATTATTAATCTACTATTATTATTATTTATTATTATTATTATTATTATTATTATTATTATTATTATTATTATGACTATTATTATTATTATTTATTATTATTATTATTATTATTATTATTATTAGTACTATTATTATTATTATTATTATTATTATTATTATTATTATTATTACTATTATTATTATTATTATTATTAGTACTATTATTATTATGTACATTATTATTATTATTATTGTTATTTATTATTATTATTATTATTTATTATTATTATTATTATTAGTATTATTATTATATAATTATTATATGCTATTATTATTATTATTATTATGATGACTATTATTATTATTATTATTATTATTATTATTATTATAAAAAAAAGGATTTCAACGTCAGTTATAGTGATGTTATATCTTACTCTTATTTTTTACAAATTTTCTTTATAAAAAAATTTTAAAAAAGCTACAATGTCGGTTAATTTGGCATTGGATCACATTTTTATTTTTTAAAATTTATTTTAAAAAATAAAATCGTTTTAAAAAATTAAGATATTTTTTAAAAAATATTTTTAAAGTGGCGTTGGTTGCCCTTTCCGATTTTAATAAAAAAAAATCCAAAAATTCAATATAAAATGGCGTTGAGTAGTTTTTCTAAATTAGATGTGTGAAGTCTTTCTTTCCTAACGACAAATCGTTAAAGTTTATAATAATATAAACTATGAATAATATACTAGTAATGTCCAATTTCATGATTTAAAAATTTTAATTATTTATTTAAAATAATAAATTTGACCACTAAAATTATACTAGAACGTTTATTATGTGATAAATGAGAAAGTATTATTTTATTTATTTATGTAACATCGAACACTTAAGAAACTGTTATTCATATTATTCTACTTTCAATTTTATTTTATCAATATTTAAGATATGTTCGATTATTTATTAATATTTAGAACATTTACAACTATAGCATCTGATACATTTAAAAATCTAAACATATCACATTATTCAGAGACATAACACATACTCTATCCGCCGCCGACCTCCGTGACACCGCCTACGAGATCTTCGTCGCCGCCTGCCGTACATCCTCCGGCCAGCCCCTCACATACATTCCCAGAAACAGCGTCGACCGTGAGTCTCCATCTCCGTTGCCGTCATCGCTATCGAGCTCGCCATCGGTGCAGCACCGATCCATCACTTCTACTGCCGCTTCGAAAATGAAAAAGGCGTTAGGGCTTCGATCTAGCTCCAGTTCGGGTTTGAGTCCGGGTTCTGGGGGGTAGTCCGTCCCCGGGGAAGGGGAAGAGGCCATTGACTGTTGGGGAGCTAATGAGGGCTCAAATGGGGGTTTATGAAAATAATGACTCCCGGATTAGGAGAGCTTTATTGCGAGTTGCTGCTGGACAGGTATATATTTATAGTGTATCTTGAAACGTTTTTAATTCTAATTGGTTTGCTGAGATTTGTTTCTTTCTAATATTTTACTTATAATTTGATCTAATGTTGCTGTAAAAGTATTGAATTTGAGTGTTTCTTTTGGTGAGAAATGGTATTTTGTTTTGATTTTTATAATATGTTTCAAAATTTCTCATTTATTTGATTTGTGGTGTTTTTTCCTTTGTTTTCATCTGTGAGTATATAATAATTGGGTTGGAGGTTTTAATTATTGAATCTGATGATTTATTAGTTAATACGGTGTGGTTTTGCCTCTAAATGTAGATGGATCAGTATATGTATATGTATATTCAATTCTTAGATATTTTAATTTGAAATTTGTATATGCAAATTTCTTTGGGCATTGAAGTTTTATTCTTTTGAGGTTGTGAGAACAATTAACTCTTTATTGTAGAAGTTCTTAATAATGTTTTCATGGATATGGTGTATCCCCCTTTGATGGCTTGCCAATTGCCCCTGGACCTAACTGTTCTGGTTTTAAACACACATAAAAGAATTGATCGATCAAATTTTCATACGTTGTGATCCTGGAAAAGATTATTTGCAATGTTTTGAGTTGCATAATTTTTACTAAGAAATATATGCAATCATGACAATCTGAAGTCCCTATCATTTTGTGATGAAGTGTATTTCTTTTCTGATGCAGTAATGTTGCTGGGTTCGTCTATGTGACAGACATTGACACCCAAAGGTTTGAAACTTTGCATCTGCTATTTAAATTCTGGTTTTATGTATCCTTTTTGTAATTATTGTTTTCAGGAATAAAATCACATACCTTGCACCATCAGCTAGAGAACTCCCAAGCAAATTTCTAATTGTGGGATTCTTGACTTGGATTGAGAATTGAAATATGGTTAACAATTCAAGTTCTGTCTTGTTTGTGATAGAAGCCCCTCATAGGAATTGACTTGCTTCATTTTCTTTTTCTATTTCCCTTTTCCGTAAGTGTAATGGATGGGTTATAGATGTATAGTACTTTGTACCGGCTAGCATATGGAGTTTCAATGTAGATTTTCTTGGTCTGTTTAATGAAATCCTCATCTTTCATCAAATTAGGACCTGCAATTCTAAAGTTCTCACGACTCTTATGATGTGTTTTTGCAAATGTTGCTCTAGTGTCATGATACAACAGCTGGAGTTCTTGTCAACAAATTGTTGTATCCTACATGCATATTAAAGATTGTGGTATATGGATTTGGTCAGGGTAAATGGGGGGGTGGTGGTGGTGTATTAAAGATTGTGCTCTTGTTCGGGCTTATGATGGTTGGAATGATGCTGAGAAACGTCAAGCTGGTTATGAATACTGTTGGAGAAACTTCCTTTCTGCACAACTCTAAGAGAAATAGATTCTCTTCGGAAGCAGTTCTTTTATTTACTCAAGGACACTGGTCTGGTTAATAATGTAGAAAGTTGCAACACATGGAGCCATGATGAGCATCTCATCTGAGATATTACCTGTGCAGGTCTATTCCCTGGAATATGCTCTGTTGTGGTGAGTCGCAAAATTGTTTTAACTTCTCTTATTCTTTTAATTCCTATATTATTTGGTTATTGGGATTAAAACTTGTTATGTTCTATTTACCTCGCAGCTAATTGGTTGCATTTTAATAATCAAACAATTATTAAACAATGTTCGTCTTCTCTTATATTGTTCTATTTGTTCGGTGACCTTGTTGCAACATGATTCCATTTCGTAGCTGTTGTTAATGATATGAGATCTTGTTGGATAGATATATGCCAATTTTATAGTTCAAGCAGTGAATGGCCACGTTAGAAAAATTATAGTTTGGAAGATTATCTAGAGTAAAGATTTTGTCAGGAAGATTCATTTTCAGTGTACTTGCATTTCTGTGTTATTTAGAATGTGCAATGTAACCAATGTGTCTTCTCACTTAGCTTCCTGATAATGTGATCCGTGGTCTGTGACTTATATACTTGAATGAGAATTATTCCTTCTGCAGATTCAGGAACTATATGACGAAGCTGGATTATGGGGATTCTGGAAAGGTGTTTTACCAACATTGATAAAGGTAGGTGGAAAGTGACACTAATACATGCTGCAGAGTGGTCACTGAGTGCTCTCACTGTTACCTGCAGGTAAGCAATCCTTCCTTGCAATTCATGTTGTACGAGACGTTATTGAAGAAGCTGAAGCAAAAACGGGCTTCGAGTAAAAACATTAACAAAGGAGTAACTGCTTTGGAGGCAAGTAATATCTAGTTTATGAAGTTTTAGGAGCACCCTCTCTTGGATATATTTTGGACATTTCCTCATTCCATATTGCTATACCAATTCCACCATTTTTAACTTGACTGCAAGTACTGAACACATTGCTTGTTATATTGCTAGATATTTCTTCTTGGTGCTTTGGCTAAACTTGGAGCTACAGTCGTCACATATCCTCTTCTAGTTGTAAAGGTTAGTGGCTTAAGTATATATAAACAAAATTTATTGTTTCTTGCAAGAGTGCTCTAGAAAACTTTATTAGACCAAAAGCTCCATGGAAGAACAAAGTGTCTTTTCTCGACTACTGTCCATATTTTACTCGAAATATTTCAAGTGCAAGTTCAGCACTTCTTTGTTGTCCGTTCACCTTACGCCTGTCGCTCGACTTGACCAACACGTCTTGGTATGTGGAACGCTTTTGAGAATCAATTTAGGGTTGGGGTGGGGACGAAGAAAGGGACTGCAGTTCAGGTTTATCATATTACCATCAGTTCTATTCTAGAAAGGGCCCGGACTAATAGATTACTTTTATCAAGTTTATGAGATCATATTTCAATGGGTATGCGACAGTATTCTGAGTAGAAATGCAGTTCTTTCTATTTAATAGTTTTGGATTATCTTGATTGTAGCAACATTCCATTCTGACTCGAGAATTTGCAGCTTTCTGTTGAAAGACTAAGTTCTATGAAGAAACATGTTTAGTTCATTTTTAGTTCGTTCATTTGTGGGAGCACTATGCTTGCAAGCACCTCTTCTCTGCGACCTTGTTAGTATTCTCTGGGGATACCTTGCCTGGATAGTAGTATCCAGGTCTCTCCTCAGCTTAACAATAGCTATTATAATCCTCATTCATTGCTTACTTTGTAAGCCTACCGTGGCACATGGCTCTATGCCTCTTTATTGATTTTACGGTTTATTGGCTTCAATGTAGGAGAATGAGAAGTGTTTCTTCATTTCGCCACGACCCAAACTGCCAAATGAAAATCCTATGAGCAGGAGTCTTCTACATATTTGTGAAACATATTAGGCTGCAACTCCCTATACGCCATTGCTTTTTGATTATCTTAAAAGCAATCTCAAGTTCGCTTCATTTAGATTGCCTCGTGTAATTTCTTGTAAGAAGCCCCATGTAACAATTTGAATATGATTTTGGCAGGTTTCTGTTGGGTACTTCCTTTCGGACCTTGGGATGATATGCTGGCTATATCCTGCTTTGGGTGGAATAGAGTATGTAAGTATATTGTCAAGGATGTTAATCAACTTTAGCTTATGTTATTTTCTTCAATGAATGGTGATTCAGACACTCGTTTTGAATATAATTTTAGAAATGCATATCTACCACTGGTTTCTTTCCTTTCTGTGGCTACACAAGGAATTGAATGTTTACCATTTTCGTCCGGACATGCTCGTCAGCCTCAGATCAGTAAGTATGCTGCTTACCTCTGATTATGAACATGGTGGCACATCAAATTCTGGATTTTGAGAAGATCTTACAATACTTATCTTGCCAACAGCAGTAGGTCAAAGCATCATTTCAATGTCAACAAAAATTCTGAATATTATGATGCTGAGGCAATATTAACAGCACATTTACTCCAAAACAAAACTTCTGTACCAAAAGAAGAAAGATCACTAACATTGTGTGTTGTTAGACTGGGTGGGTATTTGAAAGAGATCTGGTCTATTTCAGGAACAGGGATCAGTTTATGCATACAATTTAACACATAGCAGCCATATTATGGGCATGTTAGCATGTCACTATGACTGTGATTGTGGTGTTGCTTTCAGGTTGTTCATCACTCTCTTTCTGTTGCTCAGGTGAGTGAGATCATCACTTCCCAAACACTATCCTTTTTGTGTGGCCTTGTCAAAGAACATTTTATGGAGTTGATGCACCATTTTCCTAATTAAAGTTTTAACGTGCATAACACAGGTCTTGGCCACAGCAGTAGTGGTTGGTTTGGCTGCTCATTTTGTTTCTGGACAGGCAGGTCCTGCTGCCCTTGTCATTGGGAATGGTTTGGCATTATCTTCTACTGCTGTTGTCCTTCAGGTACTTATCAACATCATATGGCTAACCATATGTAACTTTTTATTTTCAAATTTCCCTTCCATACTAAATATTCTTGGTCCTCCCTCTAATTCGAAAAGGGTGCCATCCGACTTTTATATATTTTATTCATTGCATATTGAAATTTGTTTAGGATGAGCACAACTTTTTCCATATTTTTTTTAATTCCATGTTCTAATCTTAAAAATTTAATATCGAAGAAATCATATAAAGTTTATGTTTAAATACGTCTATTACAAACCTTAATGAGTGAAATAAAGTTACAAGTCAAATGGGATTCTCATTTCTGCAGTGAGGAGTATTCTTGAGGATGATTATGATATATCTGTAAACTGAATATTTGTACCTACGGCTGACCTCAAGGGGACATACATAACACAAGTGGAAGTATTGGCTATGGCTTTTTCTGTTTCATTGATTTCTCGGTAATGACACTATTGTTTTGAGACATGAAGTATTGAAGTGAGTCCCCTTCCTCCTTCAATATCGAGTCACAACGAAACATGAGTATCATTTACAAACCATTCACTTCCCGAAAAGCCCAGAAATATTATTTATAGTTTCGGATTATCTTGATTGTAGCAACATTCCATTCTGACTCGAGAAGAGTGCCATATTATTTATAGTTGTAATCTTATACATGCACATTGCACATGGTACCTTCTTGTGTATGTTTGTAAAACTAGTATGTACTTCATGTTATCTTGTTTAAGGCATTTTATTTAGTCAGTTGAAGGAGTCTGAAATCTTTCTATATGCTCAATCATTTAATAAATATTGTGGGTTGTCTGTTGGTTTAATAATATTAGTACCACGTAGCAACTCTATTGTCTTTGTGTATTGATTTTGGTATTAAGTGCCTCTGGTGACCTATTTGCTTCATTTTTCTAACTTGCTATTATTTTTAAATGTGCAGGAAGACTGCTTCTACGACCTGCCTTACAATATTGGGTATCAAACTTCCGTGCTACGTTTACGGAAGACAAGGGACGAAGTTATGAAGTGTACTCTCTCTATATATGTAGATATATACTTTGATTGAAGAACTGTGGTAGCTTTAGATGGTTAATTGTAAAGATAAGGAATGATTATGTAGTGGATGATTTTATTAAGTTAATAATATTTTAGTTTTTTGTATTTTTGTCATTATTTGCTATGGGGACATTGAGCCAGCCAGGTACACAAAAAGAATGTCAAATTTTGATTTGGCAACAATATAATTCGTTACCAAAGCATTGAACAAGTTTTAATATAGCAAATTTTTTTTTATACATTTAGCAACAAATTTTCGTTGCTAATGGCATTAAAAATATAATATTTGGCAACAAAAAATTAACTTAATAACAACAGAGAGGATATTGTTGCTAATACTAACATAAAAGGTAACATTTTTTATCGTTGCAAATCATATCAACTTCCGTTGCACATATAAAGAAACGACAACATATAATGTCGTTGCTAATCGACGACTTTTGTTGCTATTGAAAAATAACCAAAGAACAAACATTTTTGTTCTCGATTCGAAGATATAATGTAAGTTGCTAAGCTTGCTTGCTTTCGTTGCTAAAAAGTTTACATTCGCAACGAAAAGCAAGCTTTAGGCAACAATTTTCATAATTTATCGCAGCGAAAAAATGTCGTTTGCAAAATGGTGTCAATTGCAACGAAAATGCATGGTCGCTAAAAAAAAGAGTTCATTTCGTTGCCAATTAGTAGGCTTTTGCAACGAAATGTTGTTTTTAGCAACGAAATTTTAATTATTTTACAACAATACATTTTATTGCTAAAGGATCGATGTCTCTGTACGAAAATCAAATTTTGTTACAAAATGTATTATTTTTGGCAACAAAAAAAAAACATTCGTTGCGAAACAATTAGCAATGCTCATTGCGCAACGAAAGACGCAACGACATTAAAGTCGTTGCCAAAACCCTTTTGCAACGAAATTTGGCACCTTTAGCAACGAAAATTGGTTGTTGCTGAAACCCCATTTTTTTGTAGTGGTATATGGTTTAAACGTTATTAATGATAACCTAATTAGGGATAACACTAAATTGATTTAGAAAATCCTAATTTTTGGTTTAGAAACCCTAATTTATAATTAAGGAAAACCTGATTGTTATTGTAATAATTTTACTGTTAATTAGGAAACATCAATCTTAATTTTCAAGTTATAAGTAATTAGAAAACCCTAATCTAATTAGGAAATCTAATTTTTAAATTAGAGAGATTATTTTTATATTTAAAATCCTAATTCTTGGGTTATAAATCATAATGTACAATTTCCACCCTAATTGCTAAATTAGCAATTCTAATTAGGAAATAATAATCCTAATTAGTAAGATTGAATTTCATGATTAGGAAATCTTAATATATTTTTAGAATCCTAATTATAATTTAGAAATCATAATTTTCTAATTTAAAATCTAATTAGAAAATTCTAGAAAATGAATTTTTAAGACCTTAGGTTTTAACCCTAAGGATTTGTATATGTTACAAATTTGCCATTAAAATGTTGGACAAAATTATTATAATGCCCTTTTTACAATTCTGTAATGAGTTGGTTTGTAGGTTTTGACCTTAGGCGAGTTGTTCACCAACCCTAGCCCTAGCATGTTCTACAAATCTCAGCAATCAGCCCATATATCATCCTTATACATTGCATCAAAGCTTAGAAATTAAAAAGTAAGAAAATCTCTTACTTTATTTAGCAAAGCAACCAAGACCCTACTCTCTCTAAAAATTTGAAATTTTAGAGTGAGAGAGAGAGAGAGAGTGAACCAAAGCTAATATCATGTCTTAGCAAGCCTTGATCAGCAACCAAGAATCAAAAATCAGAATCAAACTTTTAAAAGTATAAAAACCCTAAATTTTGAAATCCATGTGTTCTATGTTAGATGTTGTAATTTGTTGTTATAAGTCATGTTAGAGGGTGTCATTTGATGATATGGATTGCTAAAACTTAGATCCATATCCTTTTGATGCTCGAAATTAAAGTTTTTAGAACTGATCTATGAACCCTAAATTTTGGTCTGACAACCGAATGTTAGGGTTCATAGATCTCTTTGTGTTAGGTGTTAGTGGTGTTTTATGTTATAGATCTGTTCTTTGTAATAAGGGCTTTAATTTGGAACTTGAAGCAAGCCCATATCATGTTTATAATGAGAGATATGATCGGTCAAAGTGCGTTGACCGAGCACGAAAATTTGAATCTGGGCAACCCAAAATTTTTCAAGGTGGTCTGACAAGATTTTTAAAGCCCCTGATCTTGCTTTATGTTAATGTTTTAGCCAAGTTATTGTGTTGTTGTTGTAGCCTGACATGAAGACTACATGTTAAATGCTTTAGATCACTCAGATTCGTAACCGAATCGTATAAATTTGTGGTCAAACAACCGTTGACCAAACTGCTCAAGAACATTTCTAGAAAACCCAGAAATGTTCAAGAATGGTTTTCTGGCCTACTTTGACCAGCTCAAATCTTACTTTAATGTTGTTGTTATACTGATATGATGATATATTATGGTGCCCTGCATCAGTACTACATGTTTAAACCTTCAGAACATTTAACTAATGACCAGAACCCTAAGATATTTGAGCCACATAGTGAGCACTCGAACCTGTCTGGGTTTTTAGGTAACCCAGAAGACCCAGCAGGCCTCTGACAGTAGGTTTGAGAGCCTAGAATTTCATGACATGATGTTATATGACTGGGTTGATGATTGTTAATTGTAGTGTTGCAAACCTACTACACGATAAACATTTAAACAGGCTCAAAACATGTATGTAATGAGAATTATTGGTGGTCAAACCCAAAGACTGAACATCGATTTTTATCGTTGTTCTTGAGACAAGAACACCAACAACGATGCATTTGTCGCCTAAAGCCCTAATAAGCGACACTTAATTTCTCAAAATAATTATTTTAATAAATAATTAGAGAAAAATAGTTTTAAATTATTAAAAATACATAATAAATTATAAAAATTATTTTAAAGCCCGAAAATTAGTTTTAATTATTTAGAGTATATTTCATAAATATTTAATATTTTGAAATATAAATGGTATTTAATTTATTTAATTATAATATTAAATAAATTATTTAAAAATGATTTTAATACTTTAAAAATCATAAAAAATTATATTATGGTATAAGAAAATATTTTAAGTTATTTTTAATAACTTTTGATATTTTGTGATGAAATTCATTAATAAATTAATATTAATGGTAATTAGTTTATTTAGTAAATATATTAAATAAATTATGGAAAAATAGAATTAATGATTCAAAAATCATATAAAAATGATTTAAGTGTTAGAAAAAATATTTTAAGTTGTAAAATATAACTTTTGATATTTTTTCATGAAAATATTAATATTTTAATATTAAAAGAAATTATCGGATAATGGATTTAAGTGTTTAAAATCATATAAATATGATTTTAAAGTATTAAAAATACTTTGATATAATATAAATATATTATAATATTATGTTATGATTTTCATTAATATTTGATATTAAATAAATATTAATGATAAAGAGAATAATGTGGTATTTATATTAATAACAGTTATTGAATAATGTTTTCAATTACTTTAAAAACATTTAAAGGAAATAATAAAGTATTAAAAATACTATGAGATATTATAAATATATTATAATATTTTGGCATGTATTTCATTAATATTTAATATTAAATAAATATTAATGATATTAGAATATTGTGGTATTTAAATTAGATAAATACGATATTAATGATTGGAAAATCATTTTAAATGATAATTATTAATTGAAAATTATTATGAGACTTGGAAAATTATTTTGATTAATAATATGATTATCTAAGATAATTGTTAAGTGTTAAGGCAGAGTTTAATTGAACTTAAACTCGTGAATTGTCCGACTAGACCGTCGGGATGTTAGAATTGTGTCAGATTCAAGTCAGACTGAAATAGTTTGATTTGATACTAGGTCTTATGTGCTATATAGACTAATAGGATTGTGTGTTAATGTGTTTAGGTTATTTTAAATATTATGATGATATTATTCTAACATGTATGTAATGAGAATTATCTAAAAGGAAATTCAAACACCATGAATAATTTGGTGGCAGCAAAGATAAATCGCTCATATATATATATATTTCAGCGATTTGTCTTTGTGGATATCGACACCATGTCGATATATATATATATATTTCAGCGATTTGTCTTTGCGATCATTCATGGCAGCACCCCCAAACTGAACCGAGTTCTGCACCATCTGAATAGTTCCCGGTTTAATCTCAAAGGTGTTGTTGGTCGCTATCCTTGGAATGCGACTATGCTAGACTGTAGCCCATTTATATTCAGCATGGAATATTCTCGTAGAGCCCAATGCTCTTCTCTTTGCTCAATCCTTTGTTCTTCTGCCATGCTAAATGTTGTACTTTCTAACCGAGCTTGTAAATTTCTCCGCACACTTGCTTTCCAACCTCTCTCGTTAATGTTATCCTGCGCTGGTTTTAATTCTGAATTGGAAGATCTCGTGTGCATAAAAATCTACAAGTACCTGAAATCACAAATAAAACAAAAATAGAAATGAGATAAGAATAGCTATGTCTAAGTCATACAAAGCAGCTTAAAATTGATGATAATTATTTAAACTAACGCGCTAAGAAGAAGCGGCGCCTAAAAACTTGTTGCCTCTTTTTTCGATTCATTGACAAAAAAGTGCTCTAACTCATGCAAGCATACATGCGTCAACAAGTAATACAGAGTAAGTAAAGTATCGATCCCACAGAAAAAGTTGTCAAATTTAAACTACTATGCATCAATTAAATCACTATATTCATATGCTTAGACTAACGACTATAATTAGTGAATTAAACTAATTGCAAATAACAACTAAAATAAGAATATTAATGAAATAAATCAAATCTAAAAATAATGGGATCCTAAATTCATTTAATATTTCATCTAATCACCACTATCATGCAAGAAGTGTTCACATATCACAGGCAAATAGCCAAGAGCACTAGTAGAGTCATAGCCATTTTTCAATGCACTAGGACCTACTTACACATCATCCACAGATGATAGATTCTATGTAATCAACACTATGACCAAAATCACTATATGTCTATGTGAAATTACAATCATACTGAATTAAAGCACAAGCCCTTATTCTAGCTCATACGGTGAATAAGTATATGTCTATCTCATTCACAAAATATGCAAGCCATATACAAAAACCCCATATACGTATGCTATTATGACTACAATCCATACTCGCATGTTCATTGTCAATTCCATGCAAATACTGAAATGAATGGTGATCAAGCATTCATACATGTAAAACAACCATAATAGAATTCCCATATGATATGTAAAATAACCCTAGCAATCAAGCATGCAACCAAACTACATATTAAAATCCGTTAGAATCCTATAATGGAGTTTTGTTCATGACTGAACCAAAAGCCATTATGGGATCAACGCTAAACATGATTATCAAACAAATAATTGAAAGATGAAAGATAGAACGATCAAACCCAATTGTAGATTGCAAACCAATGTCTACGTTCAAATCCTTATATAAAACCAGAAAAAACAATATTAATAATCCACAATGATGGAGAATCCCAAGAAGAAATAGAGAAGATGGAGTTTTGGCTTCGTTCTTCGTTGGAATCTCTCTCACGTGTAAACCCTAGTTACTACGATGAAAATACGTCAAAAATTATCCAAGTGTACCGAAAGTTATGTCTGACACCAATCAGATATCGTTTTAAAACCCATTACAATCATTTTAATTAAAAATTAAAATAAAACAAATCAATGACTCAGTAGCGGTAGCATGACTTACTGATTAGTGAATTCGGTTCTGCGCCTCCTTAGTTTGGTTCTGCATTGTTGTTGCTGCTACTGAAGTGTCCTATGTCCACCCATGCTTGTCCATCTATGCTCCACTTAATCCTCAACCATGTATATTCCATCTTTTGCCTTGCCTCATGCGTCCATTAACTTCGTGCCTTCTAGTACCACCAAATTAGGCCGATTCCTGCACTTATTCACCAAAAGGAGTTTTAAGTAAATACAATGCAAAATAACACGAAATGCAACTAAAACACAATAAGATGTACTTGAGATGGACATAGTTCGCATGAATTGGTATTCAATAAGTAGGTATAAATACCACTTATCAGTAAGCCATAGCTATTCGATGATTCACCCCATATTTAGCCAACAATGTTGTAAACTGGCGATTACAAAAATGGCTACCTTCATCGCATATGATCGCCCTAGGAGTCCCAAATCTTGTGAATATGTTCTTTTGAAGAAACCTTAGAACCACCCTAGCGTCATTTGTCGGTAGAGCTGCCACTTCCACCCATTTGGACATGTAATCAACTGCCAAAAGGATGTACAAGTTTCCATATGATGAAATAAAAGGCCCCATAAATTTGATCCCCCAGATATCGAAGATCTCCAGCTCAAGGATTGTAATCAAAAGCATTTTATTTTGTTTTGATATGTTTCCTACCCTCTAACATCTATCACATCTTTGCACAAAGCTATAAGCATCTTTGAAGAGAGTCGGCCAGTAAAAACCTGCTTGTAAAACCTTGGGCGCAGTTCTTTCTCCCCCGTAATGACCCCCATAAACTGATGCGTGGCAATCCTGCAATATACTCTTCATCTCACTATATGGAATGCACCTTCTAATCTTTCGATCAGCATATTGCTTGAACAAGTAAGGTTCATCCCAAATAAAACATTTCACATCGTGGAAGAACTTCTTCTTTTGTTGTCCAGTCAACTTAGAGGGAATGATGTTTCTCACCAGGAAGTTTATATAATCTGCGAACCATTGCACTTCGCCTTTCACCAAAAACAATTGTTCATCTGTGAAGGATTCATTGATCATAACTTTGTTATTTGTATCCGTTATTGTATTCTCCAATCGAGATACGTGGTCTGCCAACTTGGTTCTCAGTCCCTTTTTTGTCTTTGATCTCTAAGTCAAATTCCTGTAGAAGAAGAAACCACTTGATCAGACGGGGTTTGTCATCATTCTTAGCTATCAAGTATCGGATCGCTGCATGGTCAGTGTATACAATCACTTTTGTTCCAATCAAATAAGCATGAAATTTATCAAATGCGTATACTATCGCTAGAAGATCTTTTTCTGTAGTAGTGTAGTTCAACTGGGCATCAATAAGGGTCTTACTAGCATAATAGATAACATGAAAGACCTTGTCTCTATGCTGGCCCAATACAGTTCCCACAGCAAAATCATTTACATCACATATCAACTCGAATGGAAGATCCCAATTTGGAGCTGTAATCACTGGTGCCGTAGTCACCTTGTTTTTTAAATGCTCAAAAGTAGTCATGCATTCCTCATCGAATCTAATCTGGACATCTTTTTCTAACAAACTGCAAAGTGGCTTGGTAATCTTTGAGAAGTCCTGAGAAACCGACAGTAAAAACCTGCATGCCCCAAAAAGCTACGGGCGCCTTTTACAGAAGTAAGTGGAGGTAAGTTCTCAATAGTTTCTAATTTAGCCCTGTCCACCTCTAATCCTTTCCTCGATACCTTATGTCCCAAAATAATACCTTTTGTACCATAAAATGGCACTTTTCCCAGTTTAAAATGAGATTTATCTCAACACACCTTTTCAGCACCATTACAAAATTCTCCAAACACAGGTCAAAAGAATCTCCAAAAACTGAGAAATCGTCCATGAAGACTTTAACATTACAATCAACCATATAAGAGAAAATGACCATCATGGACCTTTGGAATTTAGCCGGGGCATTGCATAAACCAAAAGACTTCCTTCTAAAAGAAAATGTACCATACAGATAAGTGAAGGTAGTTTTTTCTTGGTCTTCCAGGGCTATCACTATTTGGTTATTTCTAGAGTAACCGTCCAGAAGGCAGTAGTATTCATGACCTGCTAACCTATCCAGCATTTGATAAATAAACGGGAGAGGAAAATGATCTTTCCTTTTAGCCTTGTTCAGTTTGCGGTAGTCCATGCAGACCCTCCAACCCGTAACTGTCTTGGTAGGTATTAACTCATTATTGTCATTAGATACCACTATCATACCCCTTTTCTTTGGCACACACTACACCGGGCTCACCCAAGAGCTGTCTGAAATAGGATAGATGTAACGCCCCGAAATTCGGTCTATCTTCATACCTGGATTCCGTACGTCACGGTCCCACTTCTTTCCAAACATACATCATTAGATAATGAAATATAACAACATATATTCTCAATTCCCAGGTTCTAATACCTTATAACCTCTTTCAATACAAATAATGTTAATTACATTATTCTTTTCATCTTACACGAGTGGCTTTCATCCGCCACCAAGGAAACATAACTGTTCATTAAACTATTCTATAATTTAATTACATTATTATACATTACAAGTCTTCCCTTGATCTTCACGCGCATTCATCTAATGAATGGCATTTCGTCTGGATACCGATCGGCTTAATCTTTACGGGATCCTTAAGTTCTTTTACTCATACGCTGAAAATATTTTTCATTTAAAGCAAGTGTGAGCATTCACTTGCTCAGCAAGTCATAACAGTTGAATAAACAACTTTAAGAATTCAAACAATCCTTTATAACTTCGATAACCGAAAAAAGGTTATGAAATAGCTTGAATAATAGGAATAATCTCGATTCCTATCATTTTAAAACATTATTCACATTTACTTTGAAATACGTTCATCCTTCTACCTTTTCCCTACACATCATGTCTGGCTAGAATCAATAGCATAGACTTAACAATAACGATTCATGTATAAACAAAACATTCTCTTATTGAACAGTTCAATCACAGAATAGTTCATCTCATAAAAACACCGAAGTGTTCACATTGTGGCACAAGGCCTCATACGTTCTACTACCTTGTACAAATATCACACATTTTCATATAGACAAAACTTTTCAAGTTCAACATCGAAGAAGTTTTAGAAACTAGCATTCATTTAGAATATGAATGAAGTTAGGAAACTTGCCTGACACACGGCTATAACTTACGCTGAACTGCTCATTCCAATCCCTATAACACATAAGGAAATAACACATACACCAATTAGTCATATACTTAACTTACGCATTAGTTTATTTAACTTTAGTTCTTAGGGTTCGCGTTCTTCCAAACTAAGTTTACGCGAACAACTTTCATTACCAGTTTACGGCTTCATGACATACGGAGATGTCTGACTCATACGTTCATCATCTTTGATGATTTTCATTCTTATCTTCTTCTTATAACTCTTCTAGGACTTAGCACACATCGCTTCTTTGCTAGTAGTCCATATGGTACTCTGAGTGGTTTCCCGCAAATAACCAACAAACAAGCTCTCGTCTTATCTCCACTGCCATCATAGTGAGTTAGATTGATCGCCAGTTTCGTATATACCTTCACTCTCTGAAGGAATTGTTTAGTCCAGCTCCCATATGTCAACCATCAAAGGTTACGATTGCACCATAACCTAACTTATTTTAACTTATCCAAACTATTAAATTATAAGGTTCGTTACGTCAATTTCTTATTCCTTATGGCTTTCTGGCAACTAAATGCCATACCTCAGGATTCATGCTTTATCGTCTAAGTCATACAGTCTTTTGTATACTCAGAACGATCGACTTCTTTATGTTAAACATCATTATTT
Source organism: Panax ginseng (assembly GCA_020205605.1). NCBI lineage: Eukaryota > Viridiplantae > Streptophyta > Magnoliopsida > Apiales > Araliaceae > Panax > Panax ginseng. The sequence goes on along the minus strand of CM035130.1, from coordinate 86,873,020 downwards.
TCAATTCAGCTTCTTCACCGTTCACGGTTTACTCAGTGGTCTTCATTATCTTACGGTCAAACCATACACGGGGTGTAGGTTCTATCCGTTTAGTATTTGCGTACACTCAACCTTCACGTCGGTTAAAGTGTTTAACGCTTACATTTCATTCTAACATTCTCCATCTGAATCACGATCGGCTTCCATTAATCTTATTATCATTTATTACGGCTTTCTTGATACCATTCGTTATTCTTCTTTATTGTCGAAGACATATGGTTCGTTCTATGCTAAGACCGATCGTTCATCGCAACAACGTTGCGTTTACAGCTTCTATACGCTTTACACTCATCTCTCATTACCACGACATAACATCAAAATGTTATTCATTACCCTCATCACTCAACGTCTAAGGAATCACAAGCATAGCAATCCCCCACGTTTGTTTATCGCGACTACGGTCCCCGAATATCGATTCCGTAATCTATCGCTAAAATTCTCTGTCTTTTAAGCCCGATCAATCTTTCCATTCAACCTTCAATAAAAGTTTAAATCACATTATTAAGTGTTACATTTGATAAACTATATGCTCATTAGCTTTCGTTACACATCCCCGTGTTTTGAAAGCGTTAAAAGCTCATTCTTGGACTTTTTTGCTCTGAACCGGCATTTGCATACTGGTTCCTTCCATTCTCTCTCATTTCAGCCCTTCATTGGCGTTAATGGGCGTTACTTCTCAATGTTATAACTCAGCCATATTGGCCATGAAGTTTCAGATTCTCGACTCTCTGTGTCCGCACTTCAAAGGTGCCACCTATAAGAATGGGTGGCCATGTGCCGCCAAGCCCTAACCCATGAATTTTTTTTCTAAGTCATAAATTGTTTTGAGACGCTTACTTCCCGATCTCATAACTTCTTCGTTATAACTTGGAACGAGGTTGTTCTAAAGTTATTCTCTTCCTTATCTTACGTAATTCAATCCTATTCACACCGAACTTTGTTCTGAATCCATTAACATGCCTTTCGATTGGCTTAATCTTTGTCCTTTGTTCGTTTTACGTTTTTAACGTTCTTCGTTTGTTCGTTGGTAATTCGGTCATCCGTACTCAGAATTCATTCGTTCTTGAGTCCACGACTCACGTTCTCTATATTCTCTTACATTCTTATGAAACCCTATATGTTCGGGTTCATTTATTAACTTTCTAATTCTCGTTTATCTTGAACAAAATTTTTTCCATAACTTCGTTATAGCTCAATTTTAATCCGTTCTTCATGAATGTTTCTACCATTCCTAACCAAGCAATAAGCAACTAACTTATACGCTCTGGTTTTAAACTTGTCCATCAAAAATATTTACACTACGATGGTTTTAAATTTGTCCATCAACAACGTTCTTCGCGTGTTCTTCGTGTTCTTCGTTCGATCTTCATTTTTAATCGATATTTTGATTAAAATTTCACTTTTTCTTGGAATTTGATGTTATAGAACACCATTCCTTACTTATTTCATAGAATCATTCATATTATCCATTCAGATCTTCAAACTTATTACGAATCTCATACTTCCTTAAGAAATTTATAATATAAATTTATAATTCTTATTTCTTCTTTTCTCAATGATTTCAACCATATGAAATCATTCCTAACACCATTTACTTCTTATCCTCATTAAGCTATGTTTTAACCATATAAAACTTAAAGAAAATTAATTCAAAAGTTAGGTTTTCGATACCTTTCTTCTTTAATATCCTTATGTCAGACAAAGTTTACTCACGAGCAAGCTTTTCCTCTTCATTTCCTCTTCTTCCTCATCCGAAAACTCTCTCTCTCTCTCTCTCTCTCTGTCTCAAATGTTGTAGGATTTTCAAACTCCTGAACAAATGAAATTAAGCTTCCTATTTATAGATTTTCCAAGCTAGGGGCAAAATAGTCATTTCGCCCCTCTAGTTACTATTCACACCTCCTTACTATTCCACTTCCTTACTATTCACAAAACTTCCCTTGGAAGTTTCGTGGTTCCGTCTTGCAAAATTCGTCCGATAGTTTTAAAAACTGCGAGTCTCGGAATCCAAATATTTTTGGATATTTCGTCTTTCCTTTACCGATTAAATTTTACACATTCTTTGAAACTCCGAAAAACTAAAAAATACTTTTCGACGCTAATCATTTTCCTTCACATTTTTGCCTAACGTAGTTAAACGAATGAAAAGTAAATAACTGTACTTTTCGTCGTTTTTATTTTGTCTGATTCCTGCATGTTTTTCGAGAAAAACTTTTATCAGCTTACTTAACTTTTCAAGATATATTATCATCAAATCTTTCAATGGAATGTCATTTCGACATACCGAACTCGGAAAGGCTTAGGTTATTCAAACCATAACCCTTAGGGTTTTGTCGGATGAATAATGTCTATTTCGTCCTTTTCCTCGGAAATATTTTATTCCTGGAAATTTTTTATTTTTGTCTTGAAAATTCTTACTCATTTAGTCTAGCTCGTAGCCATAATCCTCCCGATTTATAATCATCCTAGGTTCTAGAATGATTAATAAACACATACCATAGAATATTTTTAATAAAAATTTATTTTATTAATAACTAATTCTTTAAATCTAAAATTCTGGACAATCCGATTTTTTGGGTTTTCACATTCTTCCTCCCTTATAAAAATTCCATCCTCGGAATTTCTAAAACCACACTCATTCCTGGGTCATCACATTCACCCTTCTTTACATAATTTCATCCTCGAAATTTTAACCTACCCTTCTTCTCAACTTCTCTTCAAAGAAGTTCTTATCTTTCAAACATTCTCTTATCTTCATAACTTAACAAGAATTATGAAGTAGAATGAATAACGAGAAATATAAGAATTCCTTTAAAACATTTCATACTTTTGCTGAGGGGTCAAATTGACCATGAACTCTTACTAGGTTTAACAGCATGACGCTATAAACCTTCTTCCACGATTAGTTTACAATCACACAAAAAGTAAACTACATCTTTCATATGTAGGGGATCAACCCATTGTATAACCCCATTTCGAGGTGTGTTCACCTCAGACTTAATCATTAGATTCCGTACCAAAGTAATTTGGTTTGGCACAACTTCTTCAAAGAAAGCTTGATTTTCTTTTAATCATAACATACCATTTGTCTTAGCCAAATCAAGTAGCTTAGACCATACCAATAAATTGGATATTAACTTGAAACATTTGTCTAGTCAAATTAATTGACATCGACTACTTCTTTTAATTATTTCGCAATACATGAAAAAATTTTATGACGTCATGATACCGTACTTTTCATAGTACGTTGAGGACGTTGTCAGTTTATGACTTCGTCATTATACATCATATCATAGTGGGTTGTTGATCCTAAGATCACATCCAACACCAGGTTCAATTGCATTAATAACTCCATCCTTTTACCATCGTGGCATCAAATGCACTGATGTTATAAAATTCATTTTGATATTTCAAATCAATTCATGTCTAGCCAAAACAATTAGCATAGATATACCAAGAATAGTTCTTTTAAAATCCATTGGTTCCAAAAGTTGAACAAATTCTTTCATTTTCAAAACGCGCACACATAAGCACGATTTTAATAAACTTCGAAATCTAGCATAGCTAGATGACTTTCAATATCCTATTCTCCATCTTCCTTCATCGTCTTACTTGCGACAATACCTAATCTTCTCTAGCACCTTCAATGCTAATTCTACTGAAAATAACTCATTTTTAGTCTAACCATCCCTATACCTTAGTACAGTCCATCAACTTACCACACATTATGAGTTAAAGAACTTTCCACAATAAAATGAGTTTAAGAACTATCACAGTCAGACCATAGGCGTCCATTCGCTGAGAAGTTCAAAAACATACCATATTCTTATGAGTCACGAACCTACCATAAGTATGAGTTTCAAGAACTCGAACCTACCTTATCGTTCTCTACCTATCAAATATATACATGAGAAAAGATTCACCTTCTCGTTATATACATATTGATAGTGCAACCAATTCCAATGATTATCACTGTAATAAACTGAGCAGTTGTTACACCAAGCACAAACCTTCAGTCCATAACAGAGATTCATACAACTCAACTATCACATGAGTCCTCAATTAAAATTTTATAATTCTAATTTTCTCTTTCCTTAATACGAATTTTCTTTAATTCGTATGCTATCCTTACATCTCAATCTGAGTTCTTCATCCCGTACTACTTTGTAGTTCCATTCATTAATAGCATTAGCTATAAATCATTCATCGTTTAACAGATCATCTGTTATTACGATTTACTATGATCACGTGGTGATCTTCTTCCTTAATCGTTTAACTCAACAATCTTCTTATCCTTCTCTCTACGATTATAGCCTTAGGTACTCATACCTAAGGTTTATAATCTATCAGCTTTGATACCACTCTGTAACGCCCCAAAATCCGGTCTATCTTCATACCTGAATTCCGTACGTCACGGTCCCACTTCTTTCCAAACATACATCATTATATAATGAAATATAACAACATATATTCTCAATTCCCAAGTTCTAATACCTTATAACCTCTTTCATTACAAATATAGTTAATTACATTATTCTTTTCATCTTACACGAGTGACTTTCATCCGCCACCAAGGATACATAACTGTTCATTAAACTATTCTATAGTTTAATTATATTATTCTGTATTACAAGTCTTCGCTTGATCTTTACGCTCATTCATCTAATGAATGACATTCTATCTGGATACCGATCAGTTTGATCTTTACGGGATTCTTAAGTTCTTCTACTCGTACGCTAAACATGTTTTTCATTTAAAGCAAGTGTGAGCATTCAATTGCTCAGCAAGTCATAGCAGTTGAATAAATAACTTTAAGAATTCAAACATTCCTTTATAACTTCGATAACTGAGCAAAGGTTATGAAGCAGCTTGAATAATAGGAATAATCTCGATTCCTACCATTTTAAAATATTATTCACATTCACTTTGAAATACGTTCATCCTTCTACCTTTTCCATACATATCATGTCTAGCTAGAATCAATAGCACAGACTTAACAATAATGGTTCATGTATAAACAGAACATTCTCTTATTGAACAGTTCAATCACAGAATAGTTCATCTCATAGAAACACCGAAGTGTTCACATTATGGCGCAAGGCCTCATACGTTCTATCACCTTGTACAAATATCACACATTTGCATATAGACAGAACTTCTCAAGTTTAACATCTGAGAAGTTTTAGAAACTAGCATTCATTTAGAATATGAATGAAGTTAGCAAACTTGCCTTACACACAACTATAACTTACGCTGAACTGCTCATTCCAATCCCTATAACATATAAGGAAATAACACATACACCAATTAGATATATACTTGACTTACGCATTGGTTTACTTAACTTTACTTCTTAGGGTTTGCGTTCTTCCAAAAACTAAGTTTACGCGACCAACTTTCATTATCGGTTTCCGACTTTATGACATACGGAGAAGTCTTACTCATACGTTCATCATCTTTGATGATTTACATTCTTATCTTCTTCTTATAACTCTTCTAGGACTCAGCACACATCTCTTCTCTACTAGTAGTCCATATGGTACTCTGAATGGTTTCCCATAAATAACCAACAAACAAGTTCCCGTCTCATCTACACTGCCATCACAGTGAGTTACATCGGTTGCCAGTTTTGTATATACCTTCTCTCTCTGAAGGAATTGTTTAGCCCAGCTCCCATATGTCAACTATCAAAGGTTATGATTGCACCACAACTTAACTTATTTTAACTTATTCGAACTATTAAATGATAAGGTTCATTAAGTCAATTTCTTATTCCTTATGGCTTTCTGGCAACTAAATGTCATACCTCAGGATTCATGCTTTATCGTCTAAGTCATACAGTCTTTTGTATACTCAAAACGATCGACTTCTTTATGTTAAACGTCATTGTATTTAATTCAGCTTCTTCACCGTTCAAATTTAAGTAGGCACACTTAGAAGGGGGGGGGGGGTTGGATAAGTGTGGGAACAAACGGTGTCAAACTTTTAATTCAATAAAATTCTTTTGGATATTCAATGCAGGAAGTTGGATTCTAAATCCTTATAGATTAAAAAGTTAAGATAAGATGTTGAGTTGATGTAAGACTTTCTAAAATACTTACTTTAGAGACTTAGCCTTTTTTCAGAATGTGATTATGTGAAAACAATTTGCTAAATTAGTTTTGTAAATTTATAGATATAGAATGCAAATTTCACTTTGGATAGATAGTAGAATGATGAGATAATTTAGCACAATAAGCAATCACATGAAAAATAAAGAATTTTTACGTGGTTCAAATTTCTATCCTCTATTTTAGTGGTTTAATCCACGTCCAATACAAACTAGTATGGAGACTCTCTTTATTAATTAACTTTGTTTACAATTAAATCCCTTTACAAGACAAGTTTCAAAACCTTTGAGTACTTATACTTCCCGAGCACCTTTGCTCCCTAGCACCTTTGTTCCCCGTGCACCTATGCACCCTTAAGCACCTATGCTTCCTTGAACTTGCTTGCAAAACCTCTAATCCAACCCAGATTAGAAACCTTAGACTAACAACTTAGTCTACCACATATTTAGAGAATTGATCAAATATATGACAACAAAATAATCTATGCTCAAAGAAATAATTATATCAATAATTCAAGGCTCAACTAGAATGCAATGATCAAAGTATGAAAGATATCACCAAGTTAAATAGCCGTCTCTAAAATCTGGAATATAATTCGTGTAGCACAACAACCTTTTTAAATCTTCACAATTGAAAAACTTGAATAACGTTTATGAGTTTGTATGTGAAGAAAAGGATCGATGTATCAGAAAGGAACTTTTTAGTATACTGCTTGGTGTTTTTCACTGTACTTCAAACCCACGGCTAAAGCATATATATAGATAGGAAAACTTTTTGCCCGTTGCTAATTTTAGCCGTTACCCATTAAGAATTAATTCCAAGATAGATTTTATATATATATATATATATATATATATATATATATATATATATATATATAGGCGTTAATAATTGATTTCAGTAAATCTCCATATATGTGTCCGTTCAAATTAAGCACATGGTATATTAGTTGGAGATATAACCAATTAAGGAGCATGTGAGTCAATCAACTTAATAGTTGATTAAATTAAATATTCGTTTGCTTTAATTTTGCTTCCTTTGACTCAAGATAGAATCATGTTAACTAAAGTATGTTCATTAATTTAGTTAACAATAAAAATTCACTTAACTAAATTATGAGCTTCTTTAATAAGAAAGTAAATCAATTGTTAACTCCTTTTATCCAACAGATGTACTGTTCATTTAGAAATCAATGAAAGATTTTATAGATTATTCAAATCTTATTTCCAAACATCTTCCTATTAAAGTGATGAGATCACGTTGCTTAATTTAAGGAAGGAAATTTTAGAATATCCTTAATTATGGAATCTAAATAAGCAACCTTAATTATGGAATCAATTAAATCAATTTAGAAGCTTTAATTATGGAATCAATTTAATCACCTTTAAATATGAAATAAATATATCAATTAGATTTACATTTACTAAATGGACTTCCATATTAATTTCATGCAATTCAAAAATATTTCTATATTCATTTTGAAACTCCAATTAATTTGTTCCATAATTAATTATTTTCATGATTATGGCAAACCCAATAATAAAACACCATATCCCATTATTTATGGAGATAATATTGGTTAGAGATATGAAAGATAATGATCTTTTTAAAACTTATTTACTAATCAACTCCATCAATTATGAGAAGTATCAATATTTAAAAAATATTTTCATATTTATTTTGAAATCCCAATCTATTTAGATTTGCCCTCACTAATTAGCTTTCCAAAAATTACTCTAATTAATTGATCCATGCTAATTGATTCTAAAGATATGAATATTTATTTTCTTAATCAATTTTAAGGAAAGTTCAATCAATTAATAAATCATGGAAAAAATAATGAATAGCTCAATCCCAAGATATATGGTATAGATTTATATAAAGAATCAAAATCTATTTTAAATTAATTCCTTTAATTATGGGAATGTTTCAAAATTAGCTTTTCAAAAATTACTCCAATTTAATTAATATTTGATCCTTATTAATTTTGAAAGCTTAATTAAATATTTTCATAATTAATCTTTAATTAATTAATCATTTTAATTTATTTCACAATTAATTAATGATGCAATGCAATGCAAATCCTAGAGCCTTGATTGAGAAATAATTAAAGCTAGGATCTTACATTTATTTCCTAATGACTCAAGCAATTCTTCAAGCCTTCATGTCTTCAATCCTTTAATAAATCAAAACAACAAGAATTCTTTTAATATCCTGTAAATGCATGAGTAAACATTTTAGTACAATAGGAAAGTCATCATCAAAACCTAAGGTTGGAATATGACCAAGTCAACAACCGTTCACGGTTTAATCATTGGTCTTCATTATCTTACTGTCAAACCATACACGGGATGTAGGTTCTATCCGTTTAGTATTTGCATACACTCAACCTTCACGTCGGTTAAAGTGTTTAACGCTTACATTTCATTCTAACATTCTCCATTCGAATCACGACCGGCTTCCATTAATCTTATTACCGTTCATTACGACTTTCTTGATACCATTCATTATTCTTCCTTAATGTCGAAGCCATATGGTTCATTGTATGCTAAGACCGATCGTTCATCGCAACAACGTTGCATTTACAGCGTCTATACGCTTTATACTCATCTCTCATTACCTCGACATAACATCAAAATGTTATTCATTACCCTCGTCACTCAACGTCTAAGGAATCAGAATCATAGCAATCCCCCATGTTTGTTTATCGCGACTACGGTCCCCGAATATCGGTTCCGTAATCTATCGCTAAAATTCTCTATCTTTTAACTCGATCAATCTTTCCATTCAACATTCAATAAAGGTTTAAATCAATTTATTAAGTGTTACTTTTGATGAACTATATGTTAATTAGCTTTCGTTACACATCCCCCAGGTTTTGAGCAGTTAAAAGCTCATTACTGGGCTTTGCCTACGCACCGTGACTGTGACCTGGGTTCCCTTCCCTTTTTTCTCTCGCTGCTTATCATCGCGCCAAGCGTTGTCACTCCCTGTGCTATAACTCATGTTGCGGTGTGAGTTTCCAGTATTCAGCTCTCCCGGACTGGCGCTGGAACTCCACCTTACAAGGCATGGCTGGCGCTACGATGCCAAGCCCTAACCCATGAAAATATTTTCTAAGTCATAAATTGTTCTGAGACGCTTACTTCCCGATTTCATAACTTCTTCGTTATAACTCGGAACGAGGCCGTTCCAAAGTCATTATCTTCTTTATCCTACTTACTTTAATCCCCCTTGGACCAAACTTTGTTTTGAATCCGTTAACATGCCTTTCAATTGGCTTAATCTTTGTCCTTCATTCATTTTACGTTTTTAACGTTCTTCGTTCGTTCGTCCGTAATTCGGTCATCTGAACTAAAAATTCGTTCATTCTTAAGTCCACGACTCATGTTATCTACGTTCTCTTACATTCTTATGAAACCCTACACGTTTGGGTTCATTTACTAACTTTCTAATTCTCGTTCGTCTTTTACAAAATTTTTGCTATAACTTCGTTATAGCTCAGTTTTAATCCATTCTTCATGAATGTTTCTACCATTCCTAACCAAGAAATAAGCAACTAACTTATACACGATGGTTTTAAACTTGTCCATCAACAAAAATTACACTACAATGGTTTTAAATTTGTCCATCAACAACGTTCTTCGCGTTCTTCGTTCGTTCTTCATTTTTTTTATCTATATTTTGATTACGATTTCACTTTTTCTTGGAATTTGATGCTATAGAATACCATTCCTTACTTACTTCACCGAATCATTTATATGATTCATTCGAATCATTCAAATTCATTACGAATCTTATACTTCCTTAAGAAATTTATAAAATAAAATTTTAATTCTTATTTCTTCTTTTCTCAATGATTTCAACCATATGAAATCATTCATAACATCATTTACTTCTTATTATCATTAAGCTATGTTTTAAACATATAAAACTTAAAGAAAATTAATTCGAAAGTTAGGTTTTCGATACCTTTCTTCTTTAATCTCCTTTCGTCGGACAAAGTTTGTTCATGAGCAAGCTTTTCCTCTTCCTTTCCTCTTTTTCCTCATCCGAAAACTCTCTCTCTCTCTCTCTCTCTCTCTCTCTCTTTCTCAAATGTTGTAGGATTTTCAAAATCCTAAACAAATAAAATTAAAGCTTCCTATTTATAGATTTTCCAAGATAGGGGCAAAATAGTCATTTCTCCCCTCTGGTTACTATTCACACCTCCTTACTATTCCACCTCCTTAATATTCATGATGAGTGGGATTTATACCCGCGAATCGAATACTTTATGACTTAAATAATTGCTTGAATTCGTAGATATTATATAGTTTTATATGAGTATAGTGTTATTGCACTTAACTGATGCAATGAAGGGCTTTACAAGACTTTCCTAGCTTTAAGGGGGCAAAACGGTCAAATTTTATACTGCTTGGTATGCTTGTGGCCAATGCAAAAGGCTTTCTCTCACGGCCATGGCTTGCGCTTCACAGTCTTCTTTGCGTCACCATATGGCAAATGCATTTCTCGACCCTTCTTGAACTTCGTCTTTGCGTTACAAGCTCCGGTCTTTCATACTAATGTGGTATTTGCATCGCCAATCACAGGTTATTTATCTATGCCACGGCGCCACCTCTAGTGCCCAGGTAGAGAAGACCTTGGTTTGACCTAGCGAATACCGGAGACGGATATAAAAAGGAAGGGCAAGCCTCTGCATAAGATATCTCTGATAGATCTCATCTAATAACAGAGATCAGAGAATAATATAGGATATCTCAGTTTAGTTTTCTTCTTCTGTATTTTCTCTTTCTAGCTCGTAGTTAATATCTGTAAATTTAGATTAGGGAGAAGTGTGGGTTTTCCTTGGAGCAACACGAGCAGTGAGCGACACGGATTGGAAAGCTTGATTTGAATGGAATGCTTAGAGATTGAAGGGCTTTGACAGAGTTTCTTCTTATCTATTTATTGTCTCTGATTTTGTAATCCATAAATGTTATCTTTATTGCTACTTATATTTTGTTCAATTTCTATGAACTGAGTATTTGCTTTAAGGTTATAATGGAACCCTTTGTTATTTAAATTGACTGTCTTATCTCTTTGGTTGGCACCATATGATTTGGTTCGATATATTTATGCTTAATGATTCTCGCTAAGACATTAGTGATGATTTTGGTAATTTACATGATATCGACAGAAGGATTATAGATTTACACTGTAATATATTGGCATATGATTATGGGTTTCGACTGCATAAGGTGTGCGTAGAATAGGCATATATCTGTACGCCAAGTGTGACCTATTTGAGAACTTATGCTTAAATCCTTGTTATGATTAATTCGCATAGACATATGTAGGATTGTATCTAGCTTGGACGTTCTTTTCTGATCTATTCCCTATCGGGTGGATCTGGAAATGATATGTTTGTGCATACATCAACAGAGGTGTATGAGCACTTGTGTGTTCTCGGTCGACAAATTATCGTGACCATTAAGACTAGAGAGAGAAGGGTAGGTAGTTTGATGAAACATAACACGCCAGGTGTTCGACAGAATGCCTGAGTGGGGTGAAGTTGTAACCTTAGCTTGTAATTCCTTCATTTTCCATTCGTTATCCATTTACTTGCTTTAATAATTAGTTATACTTAGGTTAAACACACTTCCATTTATTGATGTTCGAATAACATTTTAGTGATACAAAGTCGGTACTTGGTAAATATTAGTGATAGTTCCTCGTGGGTTCGACACTTTTCTTATCATTATATTACTTATTGACCGTGTATACTTGCGCGTGTTTAGTGATCATTTTTCTGACCGACAATTCATGAAACTTCCCTTTCCGTCTTGCGGAATTCGTCCGACAGTTTTAAAAACTGCGATTCTCGGAATCCAAATATTTTTGGATATTTCGTCTTTCCTTTACTGATTAACTTTTACGCATTGTTCAGATATCTGAAAAACTAAAAAACACTTTTCGATGCTAAGTGTTTTCCTTCAAGTTTTCCCCTAACGTAGTTAAACAAATGAAAAGTACATAACAATACTTTTCGTCATTTTTATTTCATCCGATTCTTGCACGTTTTTCGAGAAAAACTTTTATCGGCTTACTTAACTTTTCACAATATATTATTGTCAAATCTTTTGACGAAATGTCATTTCGATATACCGAACTCTCGAAAAGGCTTAGGTTATTCAAACCCTAACCCTTAGGGTTTCGTAGGGTGAATATTGCCTATTTCGTCTTTTTCCCTAGAAATATTTTCTTCCCGAAATTTTTTTATTTTCATTTTGAAAATTCTTACTCGTTCAGTCTAGCTCGTAGCCAGAATCCTCCCGATTTATAATCATCCTAGGTTGTAGAATGATTAATAAACACATAACACAAAATAGTATTAATAAAAATTCATTTTATTAATAACTAATTCTTTAAATCTTAAATTCTGTACAATCTGATTTTTCGGGTTGTCACAATAGATAATCAATGTATCTAACCACTTCAAGATCTCCTTCTTAACCACTTCTTTTATGATAGGGTTCAATCTTCTTTGTTGCTCTATTGATGGCTTACTATCATCTTCCAGAAGGATTTTGTGCATACAAAATGAAGGGCTGATCCCTTTTATGTCTTCTATAGTCCATCAAATTTCTGATTTAAACTCTCGCAGTACTCGTAGCAAATTATCTTCCTGGAAAGATGTTAGTGCAACAGCAATTATAATAGGAAACTTTGAAGATTCACTTAAAAATGCATACCTTAAATGATCTGGAAGGATTTTATGGTCAAGATCGGGAGGCATCTCAAGAGAAGGCTTGAGTCGTTCGTATGTCTTCGCATAAAGTTTGAGTGGTTCAATGGGAATCTTAAATCTTTGCATCTGTGGTGTTGTGTCAAGAATTTGCACATACTCTACAATCTCAGTATCTTCCATATTCAAATCTCCCAGGATAGCACTCTCCAATGGCTCAATGCCAATCAAATTACTAGCCCCTTCATTCAAAACTTTGTCGACAGCATCAATTCGGAAGCACTCTTCCTCGTCAGTGGGGAACTTCATAGCCTTAAAGACATTGAACTTGACCTCTTGATCTTGTACCCTCATGGTCAGTTCTCCTTTTTGGACATCTATAAGAGTTCGCCCCGTGGCTAGAAAAGGTTTCCCAAGGATGATTGGTATGTCTTTATCTTCTTCATAGTCCAAAATGATGAAGTTAGCCGGGAAGATAAACTTGTCTACTTTGACCAACACATCTTCTACAATACCTCTTGGGTATGTGATGGATCTATCGGCAAGTTATAATGTTATATTTGTCGGCTTTGGAGCCGGTAATCCAAATTGATTGAATACCGATAGAGGAATCAAGTTTATGCTTGCCCCCAAGTCACATAAGCATTTGTTGAAGGCTAGCTTTCCAATAAAGCATGGTGTTAGTTTCCAGAGGCACAATAATTATCTAGAAAGGGGGTTGAATATATATTTTTAAAAATTCTTTTACAAAATACTTGTCAGATTTGATAATAATTTAATCACAACGGAATTTGAGATTTGTTTGTTTTCCCTTCAAGATAAAGCGAGTTGATACGATATAAGCAGTTATGGCATGAATATAAGAGACACATTATTTTTAAGTGGTTTAGAGCACTCAAGGCTCCTAGTCCACTCTTTTACTCCTTGAGTAGGAAATCCACTAAGGATATATTTATAATATTTGAATCTCACAGATTCCTTCAAGACCAGCAGTCTTGGAACTTCTTAGTTCACTTTAGAACTCTTCAAGTCCAGAAGACTTGGTACTTGTCGGTTCACTTAGAACTCTTCAAGTCCTTCTGACTTGGGACTTCTTACTTCATTTAAAGATAGTTGAGTTCTTGAATCATGTTACTCAGTTGTCGTTAAGCTTGTGTTCGAAAGAATTGAGTAAGAACTGAGTAGCTAAGTAAGCTTTCTTTTCAGATCGTAGAGTTGAGCTTTTTAGTGTTCTTCAGCGTTTTGTTGTATGCTTGCTTATTTTCTTGCATCAGCTTCTGTTTTGCATATACGGTTCCTTTGAAATGTATCCGTTTGAAGACATCTGTTTAAGCATTAATTGTATTTGACAATTTTGAGCACTGATGGTGACTTTCTGGAAATCTTATGTCTAGCTGTCTGACCCACTGACACTGCAGACTGCTATCTCACCTAACACCTGAAAAGGTGTTTTCAGCTGACATGTAGTACTTTCCTTAGCTTCTTCAATACGTTTCTTCTTTCTATACTAAGGATGCGTTTTATGTCATTGGGATTCCCGATAGTCTCAACGTCTATAATCCATTCCACATTTGATGACTTTTATTCTTAAACAAAAGAACAAGACTCGATACTTCTGATGCAGACATATGATGCTCTACGATCATGATCGTGGTGTCTTGCCACCTTGGTGCTTGATCTGGTACTGATGGAAGAGAACACTACGATTTCCCTTAAGCACCGGTAGACTACGATCTTTTCTTACTTGATTTGCAGACTCTATGCTTTCGAGATCACACTACGATCTTTGAGTTGGCTCGACAGACGTTTTGATCTCTCTACAATTTTGAGAGAGGCCTTCCAAAGTAGATAGTGTAAGACCCCAACTTATAATAAATGAAATAAAATTTTTTCTATTTATTATTTTGAAATAGTAAGGGTTGATTTGATTAATGTGGTTAGTTACGGGTAAAATGAGTAAATATTTCAAATAAGGAAGTGGTTATAAAATATTCATTGTTGTCGGGAAATATTCGTTTGGTCGTGGAATATTCTTACTGTCGGGGAATATTCCTACGATGGCGCAGCCTTGTGTGGGCCCAATAACATAAAGTGATTGGATGAAGAAAAGGACAAGTATAAGTTATTTATAAAAAATGGCGTAGTTATTCTGAATTATCTTTCATTGGAATACCCGTTGGTTAAAACACAAGAGTTATAGCACTGCAGATTGCACCAATTATTGATTCTTACGTAAGAAGGCACTACTCAATAATTGTTATAGTAATTACTGTTCGATATTTTATTTTATTGATTCAATAATTGCTATATTGATATTTTATATTATTATTGTTTCAATAATTGTCACTGCACAATATTTTCCTTTATCAAATCAATAATTCATATTATTTAAATAATATTATTAGATAGCATTATTGGCAATGTCTAAAAAGTTCTGTCTAAGGAGAAGTTTGGTCACCTAATTGCGCGCCAATAAGGAGAAATCCTTATTGGAAAGCCCCCTCTTTCCTGGGAACGACCTAGTTGTCAGTATTGTGATTCTGTAATATTATTTATGAATAATTAATTATTGATTATTATGATAAGGAAAATATTCATTTTATGTGGATATAGATGGAGAAAATTTTTCTAATGTGGCAATTGTTGAAATTGATATTTTATCTTTTTCGATAAAATAATTCATTTAATATATTATTATATTTTAATAATATAATAATGGTGATATTTTACAATGAATGTGGGATATATGAATAAATGAGGAGGAAGTGTTTTTTTGTTACTAAAAATATTTAAAACATGTTTTTCATGTTTGTGGACCCCATTTCTTGACTGAAAATTGATTATAGCCTGTAAAATCGTCCGTATGTGGATTTCAGTTAATTTCTGTTTGGAATTTGGAAAAACTTAAACTTACAAAGTTGTAGAGAATTGAATTTTCTATGGAATGGACATAAGATTTGAATTTTTCTGATAAAAGGGCTATTTATTGTGAATTATTGAAGTTCCGGTTTATTGGGTCTGAATTGATTTTTGGAGTTTTAAATAATTTTATTAACAAAAACGTTTTTTGTTATTTTGGTGGGTTGGTGGCTGGTGTTTTTGACCAAAAAAGTGGGCTAAGGAAATTTATATAAATAAATTAATATTTTATTAAATTTTCTGCTTTTGTGTTCTAAGCATTTTTCTATAAATAGGGTGCTTAGGTTAGAATTGAAAATCACACCAGAAACAAGTTTTCCCTCTCTTTCTCTCTCTATATTATCGAGCGTATTCTTTTGAGTATTTTGAGACTTTGAGTGTTAATATACGGTACAAGTTTCATTCAACACTATATCCAGTATTCCAGTCAGAAGTACTGTCTTTTCAAGATAAGGGATGTTATTTTTTTTTAAAATGATATTACTTCTTCTAATATCATTATGCCGGAGTATTGGTAAGATTTTTCTTGTGAAATTCTTATCTTTTAGTGTCGGGGATACTATTCACGTATACGGTACTATTCACGTATACATCACTATTCACGTATACGGCACTATTCACAGAAAAATTAAATTTTTATTTTTTGTCCAAAATATCTATTATGGATACTAGCTTTGATTGTATCCATATTTTGATCATTCTTGAATTTTACTCCACTATGATTATTTATGAAGTATTTTTGAACTCGGATTGTATAAAGTACGAATCCTTAATATTTGTTCTTTTGTTTCACTGGATTCGTTGTCTTTAAAATATTTTTCATCATCCTTAGTCCTAAATGATGATATTACTGAATATTTTTGGCCTGTAGTGCAAAAATGGTTGATTTTCTTATGAATATCTTTGGCCTGTAGTGCAAAGATGTACAGGTGTTGAGATGAACATGACCAACTGATGAATATCTTTGGCTTGTAGTGCAAAGATGAATATTTGACTTAAGATGTATATTGATTGATGTTATAGGGATAAAATATTGATGATGGACTTTTAAATTCATAGATAATAGTAGATTTCATTCTCTACGTAACTCTTCTATGAATTATTATTTCCGCTGCGAATGTTGATTTAAAACTTGTTGTCTATTGTATTCTATCAGATTTTTCCCTGTTGAAGACTAACGATAATTTGTTCTATATTATCTTAGTCATAATATTCTTTACTGGGCTAGTTGAGCTCACCCTTTTCCTTTTTGTTCCATTTTTCTTCTCAGGAGGTGAGAATGTAGCGAGTACTAGTCGGGATATTGTCTAGATGATAATATTTGTATTTAAACACATAGTTTATGTGTTGTCGTATTTTGCGCGACAATTGTATTAATAAAGTTGTAGTTGTTTCTGTACCATGTATCTGGCGACTCAGAATGAGTGTTGTATACCTATTTTGGGGGCATCACAGTTGGTATCAGAGCCTAGGGATATGATCTCTGGCGGAGATCAGGGAATAAAACTAGGAGGGGAGAGTCGAGTAAATCCTTCGTTAGTGTGTCCTACCTAAGCTTATTTATTGGTTGTTCAGTATATAGGGATATTATGTGATATGTTGATTTCTTTAATTAATCCTTGTTTTATGGCAATATTTGAGAATGGCGACTGAGAATGTTAACAGTGGAGTAAATGAGACCATGGAGACACCTTTACTCATCAATGAGGAGAACGCGTCAAGAGTCGACAATGTTCCTCCGTAAACAACACCACCGAAAAGTAGAGCGATGAACGACGGATGTTTAGAAGCTTTTCATAGTTCATGCAAAAATCGAGACGAGGAGACTCGTGTACAAAATACAGTGGAAATGATAACAACGCACGATTTGTCATAGCCAAGTTGCATGCGGGAAAAAGCGGATCCGGCTAAAGGCGTAAACGTGGGTCAAGCAAATTACCAAGATATTCGATGTCTTGGGATGCACGAAGAAATGAAGGTTCCATTCGCCACCTTTATATTCCAGAATGAAGCGAGACTTGGGTGGAATCGTGAAGCGTACTCAATCGGCCAAGACTCAAAGCATGTCTTGGGAGACATTTCAGAAACTTTTCAATGACAAGTACTTTCCTGAAAGTATTTGTCATATGAAGGAAGTTGAGTTTATTAGACTAGAACAAAACAACATGACGATGTCCTAGTACGAGGTGAAGTTTGCAGAGTTATCCAGGTTTGCACCTCATTTGGTGGAGAATGAGGAATGTATGACACGGATGTTTCTGAGAGGTTTGAAACCCGGCATACGTCAATATCTCATTTCTAATAAATTTTCTCTCTATTCAGATGTTGTCAACAGGGCTCAATTATTAGAGCGAGATAACGAGTACGTTCAACCGAGGGACCACAACCAGGATCATACCGGTGGACAATGTCATCGTAACAACGATAACCGGTGAGAAAGAAAAATACGGACAAAAGTGGTAACCACTCTGGTGGTAATCATGGCCATGAAAAAAAAAAAGCGAGTCTGGGGAGATTTTAAAAGAGGAGATTCAACAATGATAATGTGAAGACGCAAAGACCAAAGAAGAATCGGTTCTAAGGGAGGAGAACGACCACCGGTCGTAGATGCTATAAATGCGAAAAGAGAGACATATCATTAAACATCCCTAGCAGTTGAAGGTATGCTATAATTGTGGAAAGGAAGGACATATCGCTCGAGATTATACGATAAGCGAAACCAAGTCCGGTGGAATGGTGACTCAAAAGGTCATCCCCGAAAAGTCAATGTCAGCGGTTCTCGAAAGAGCGTTTGTCGTGATCGGGTCGAATGCGAGGAACCCAAACGAGGTGATCACGGGTAAGCTAATCATAAATTCTTCTTGAAGTTTATACCTTGCTAGATACCGGTGCTACCCATTCATTTATCTCTCCTGCTTGTGCTCAACGTTTAAACTTGATTCTGGAGAAATTAGACTTTGACTTATTTGTGGAGACTCCGTTAGGAGAAACTTTCATTACATCCACTGTTTATAAATCTTGTTTGATCCAAGTTGGCACCATCACATTACCTGTTGACCTTATCTCTCTAAAGATACTTGCTTTTGATGAGATTTTAGGGATTGATTGGTTAACTACTAATCATGCCAAAATTGATTGTTTTCGTAAGGTTGTTAGTTTTTATATTCCTAACCAACCTGTTGTATGAATTCAAGAAACTAAACCACTAAAATAAATCACTGTTATATCAAGTCATAAAGCTATTCTTTTATTGAAAAATGGATGTCAAGCTTTCTTAGCCCATGTTATGGATTTGAATAAAGACACGTCAGATTTGAATAATATTCCTGACGTATTTCCTGAAGAACTTCCCGGTCTACCCCTAGAACGTGAAGTTGAATTCTTTATTGATCTTGAACCTGGTACAAAGCCCATTTCTAAAACTCCATATCGAATGGCTCCTGTTGAACTTCAGGAGTTAAAGGTCCAACTACAAGAGTTGTTGGACATCGGTTTCATTCATCCTAGTACATTTCCTTGGGGTGATCCTATTTTATTTATAAAGAAGAAAGACGGAAGTATGCGACTTTGTATTGACTATCGAGAATTGAACCATGTCACCATCAAGAATAGGTATCCGCTACCTCGCATTGATGACCTGTTTGACCAGTTGCAAGGGGAACAAATGGTTATCTTGATTTATTAAAAATTGGACAGGTAAGGAAATTTCTTGTTGAGTTACGTACTTACCTAAAAACTAATAAACCGAAGTTTCAAGAAATCATATCTTCTACTAAGACATTCACTGAGGAAGCAGAAGCCCTTTTGAAAGAAGCTATTCAGGAACAGATGGAACGTTTTATACTTCAGGAACAAGCATAAAAAAGAAATTGATAAAAGTTCTCAACAAAAAGGATAATCAAGCGTCTCACATTCAAATCTTTCAACCCCTTTTTTACATCCCCATGCCCCCCCGTGTGGTAACATGGGGGCAAAAAAAGGAAAGAGAGGGATGGGTTTCTCTCGCTTTTGGCATAGCGGGCCCCCAGTGGGGGGCTCGTCTGACGCTATTATTAGCTCGGTGGAGCGTGCCCCCGATAATTGCGTCGTTATGCTCGGGCCGTGAGGGCTCTCACCACATGGATAGTTCAATGTGCTCATCGGTGTTCGACCACGAGATGTGGATCATCCAAGGCACATTAGCATGGCGTACTCCTCTGCTCGAGGCGGGGTTTGAAACCAAACTTCTCCTCAGGAGGATAGATGGGGCAATTCAGGTGAGATCCAATGTAGATCCAACTTTCGATTCACTCGTGGGATCCGGGCGGTCCGGGGGGGGGGGGACCACCATGGCTCCTCTCTTCTCAAGAATCTATACATCCCTTATCAGTGTATGGACAACTATCTCTCGAGCACAGGTTTAGGTTGGCCTCAATGGGAAAATAAAATGAGCACGATCGATCTTCGTTCTAGATATCATCAGCTGAAGATTAGAACTGAGGATATTCCAAAGACTACCTTCAAAACTCGGTATGGGCATTATGAATTCTTAGTCATGTCATTTGGATTGACTAATGCTCCTACGGCTTTCATGGATATGATGAACCGAATATTCAAGGAATATTTGGATCAGTTCATTGTTGTCTTTATTGATGACATCCTCATATATTCCAAAAGCCGTGAAGATCATGAGCACCATTTGAAGATGGTACTCCAAAGGCTTCGTGAAAACAAGATTGATGCTAAGTTGAAGAAATGCGAGTTTTGGCTTGAGAAAGTACCATTCCTTGGGCACATGGTGTCAAAATATGGAGTATCTGTTGACTCGGCGAAGATTGAAGCAATACAAAGTTGGGAGCAACCAAAGTCGGTGACCGAAGTACGTAGCTTTTTGGGTTTAGCTGGTTATTATCAGAGATCTGTGGAAGGATTTTCTCGAATTGCTACTCCGTTAACTCAGCTGACTCGGAAGGATACAAAATTCATATGGAGCGAGGAATGCGAGAAGAGTTTTCAAGAGCTCAAGATGAGACTCATTTCGGCACCTATTCTGACAATACCATCTGGTTCAGATGGATTTGTTATCTACAGTGACGCTTCAGGCAAAGGGTTAGGATGTGTTCTAATGCAACATGGGAAAGTTATAGCCTATGCCTTGCGACAACTTAAAGAATATGAGAGGAATTATCCTACTCATGATCTAGAGTTGGCAGCAGTCGTTTTCACGCTAAAGATCTGGAGGCACTATCTATATGGGGAGAAAGTGGAGATATATTCGCACCATAAAAGCCTCAAATATTTCTTCACCCAAAAGGAACTCAACATGCAAGAACGACGTTGGCTCGAAATTTGTTAAAAGATTACGGCCACACCATTCAATACCATCCCGAAAAGTTTAACGTGGTAGGCCGACGCGTTGAGTAGAAGATCATATGCTGGAACGAGTGCGATGTTGTTAACACAAAGGCCTATTTTGTGTGATTTACAAAAGATGAAGATAGAATTCAAGAATCAGGAAACCCATACGATGATGTCAAGTATACGCATAGAACCAACTTTAATCGATAAAGTTAAAGTTGCTCAAGCCACAGACCTGGAGCTAATGCGTATGAAGAAGAAGGTACAAGAAGGTGCTATTCTAGAAGCAAGAATCGATGAAGAAGGAATATTTCGAGTCCACTCCAGACTTTATGTTCCTAATGATTCTGATTTAAAGTACAAGATCATGATGGAGGCACACAATACACCATTTGAGATCCATCCTAGAAGTACCAAAATGTATCATGATCTTCGACATACATTTTGGTGGAACAATATGAAGAGAGAGATCGCAAAGTTTATCTCGAGGTGTTTAACTTGTCAATGTGTAAAGGCGGATCATCAAGTGTCAAAGGGTCCATTGCAACCACTTGACATTCCGAAATGGAAGTGGGAACACATTACCATGGATTTTGTTACTGGTCTTCCCACAGTTTCTCAAGGCATTGATGCTATTTGGGTTATTGTTGATAGATTAACCAAGTATACTCATTTCTTGCCGATACAGGAGACTTATTCCCTTGAACGTCTTGCTCGTATGTACGTAAATGAGATTGTGAGATTGCATGGCATGCCAGTATCCATAGTTTTGGATCGTGACCCAAGATTCACTTCATGATTTTGGGTTAGCTTGCAAAAAGCTACGGGCACGAATTTACGATTCAGTTCAACATATCATCCTCAAACGGACGGACAATCAGAGAGGATTATTCAAACACTTGAAGATCTATTAAGACTCTGTGTCCTAGACTTCAAAGGGAGTTGGGATAAGTATTTATTATTGGTGGAATTCTCCTACAACAACAGTTATCAGGCAAGTATAGGTGTGGCTCCATTTGAAGCATTGTATGGACGAAAGTGTCACTCTCCAGTATGTTGGGATGAGGTGGGTGAAGCAACATTGTTGGGACCAGAGTTGGTACGTATTATTACAGAAAAGATCCAAATGATTCGATAACGTATACAAATGGCACAGGATCGACAAAAAAGTTATGTAGATCTTCATCGAAAGGACGTGGAATTTAGTATTGGGGATCATGTATTGTTGCGTGTTGCTCCATGGAAAGGAGTTACATGATTTGGGAAGAGAGGAAAGCTCAATCCACGATTTATTGGTCAATTTCAGATTCTTGACCTAGTAGGAAATGTGGCCTATAGACTCACGTTACCTCCAAGCATGTTTCGTGTTCATAATGTTTTTCATATATCTGTGCTTTGTAAATATGTGAAAGACCCGAACCACGTTATTGAGTTAGAACCGGACGAGATAGCCGAAGACTTAACATATGAGGAAGTACCTGTCAAGATCTTGGATAGGAAGGAGCATGTCCTACGCACAAAGGTCATACCACAAGTCAAAGTTTTGTGGAGGAACCATGCTATTGAGGAAATGACCTGGGAGTTGGAAACAAAAATGAAAGCGAGGTATCCTCAACTTTTCGAAACACCAGGTACGTACGTCAATTTCGAGGATGAAATTTCATAAGGAGGGGAGGTTGTAAGACCCCAACTTATTATAAATGAAATTAAATTTCCTCTATTTATTAATTTGAAATAGTAAGGGTTGATTTAATTAATGTGGTTAGTTATGGGTAAAATGCGTAAATATTTCAAATAAGCAAGTGGTTATAAAATATTCATTGTTATCGGGGAATATTCGTTTGGTCGTGGAATATTCTTACTTTCGGGGAATATTCGTACAATGGCGCAGCCTTGTGTGGGCCCTATAACGGAAAGCGATTGGATGAAGAAAACGACAAGTATAAGTTATTTATAAAAAATGATATAGTTATTCTGCTATTATACTATTGGAATACCAAATTGGTTAAAACACAAGAGAGCACACAATATTGCACCAATTATTGATTCTTACGTAAGAAGACACTACTCAATAATTGTTACAGTAATTACTGTTCGATATATTATTTTATTGATTTAATAATTGCTACGTTGATATTTTATATTATTATTATTTCAATAATTGTCACTGCCCAGTATTTTCCTTTATCAAATCAATAATTCATATTATTTGAATAATATTATTAGATAACATTATTGGCAATGTCTAGAAAGTTACATCTAAGGAGATGTTTGGTCACCTAATTGCTACCAAGAAGGAGAAATCCTTATTGGAAAGCCCCTCTTTTCGAGGAGAACTACTGGTTGTCGATTATTGTGATTACGTAATATTATTTATGAATAATTAATTATTGATTATTATGATAAGGAAAATATTCATTTATGTGGATATAGATGGAGAAAATTTTTAATGTGACAATTGTTGAAAATTGATATTTTATCTTTTCGATAAAATAATTTATTTAAATATATTATTATATTTTAATAATATAATAATGGTGATATTTTACAATGAATGTGGGATATATGAATAAGTGAGGAGGAAGTGTTTTTTTGTTACTAAAAATATTTAAAACATGTTTTTCATGTTTGTGGACCCCATTTCTTGACTGAAATTTGATTATAGCCTGTAACATTGTCCGTTGGTAGATTTCGGTTAATTTCTGTTTGGAATTTGGAAAAACTTAAACTTACAAAGTTGTAGAGAATTGAATTTCCTATGGAATGGATATAAGATTTGAATTTTTCTGATAAAAGGGCTATTTATTGTGAATTATTGAAGTTCTGGTATATTGGGGCTGAATTGATTTTTGGAGTTTTAAATAATTTTATTAACAAAAACATTTTTTTTTTATTTTGGTGGGTTGGTGGCTGGTGTTTTTGACCAAAAAAGTGGGCTAAGGAAATTTATATAAATATATTAATATTTTATTAAATTTTCTACTTTGGTGTTCTAAGCATTTTCCTATAAATAGGGTGCTTAGGTTAGAATTGAAAATCACACCAGAAATAAGTTTTCTCTCTCTATATTATCGAGCATATTCTTGTGAGTATTTTGAGACTTTGAGTGTTGCTATACGGTACAAGTTTTCTTCAGCACTATATCCAGTATTCAAGTCAGAAGTACTGTCTTTTCGAGGTAAGGGATGTTATTTTTTTTAAAATGATATTATTTCTTCTAATATCATTATGCCGGAGTATTGGTAAGATTTTTCTTGTGAAAGTCTTGTCTTTTAGTTTTGGGGTTACTATTCATGTATATGACACTATTCACGTATACGGCACTATTCACGTATACGACACTATTCACGAATACGACACTATTCACAGAAAAATTAAAATTTCATTTTTTGTCCAAAATACCTATTATGGATACTAGCTTTGATTGTATCCATGTTTTGATCATTCTTGCATTTTACTCCACTATGATTATTTATGAAGTATTTTTGAACTCAGATTGTTTAAAGTACGAATCCTTAATATTTGTTCTTTTGTTTCACTGGATCCGTTGTCTTTAAAATATTTTTCATCATCCTTAGTCCTAAATGATGATATTCTTGAATATTTTTTATTCAGTAGTGTAAAAGATGGTTGATTTTCTTATGAATATCTTTGGCCCAGAGTGCAAAGATGTACAGGTGTTGAGATGAACATGACCAACTGATGAATATCTTTGGCATGTAGTGCAAAGATGAATATTTGACTTAAGATGTATATTGATTGATGTTATAGGGATAAAATATTGATGATGGACTTTTAAATTCATAGATAATAGTAGATTTCATTCTCTACGTAACTCTTACATGAATTATTATTTTATTCGCGAATGTTGATTTAAAACTTGTTGTCTATTGTATTCATCGATTTTTTCCTCGTTGAAGACTAACGATAATTTTTTCTATATTATCTTAGTCATAATATTCTTTTCTTGGGCTAGTTGAGCTCACCCTTTTCCTTTTGTTCCATTTTTCTTTCTCGGGGAGGCGAGAATGTTGCATGAGTACTAGTAGGGGGATATGGAATGATGGTTCTAGAAGTTGTCTTAGTAGTCCTCACTATTTTGTATAATAGTGTATCAATAATTGTAATGAGGACTTATTTGAGTGTGGATATTATCTAGATGACAATATTTGTATTTAAACACACAGTTTATGTGTTGTTGTATTTTGCACGACAATTGTATTAATAAAGTTGTAGTTGTTTCTGTACCATGTATCTAGCGATTCAGAATGGGTGTTGTATACCTATTTTGGGGGCGTCACAGACAGACTATGATTCTCGATGCTCTACGATTCTGCCTTGGCTTCTGTAATTTCTTGACTGGGTTGACATACTATGATTCTATTGATGCCTATCTATTACATCTCACAAGTTAGATTAACCTAACAACTTTGATATTCTCTTCTATACATTCATTCACAGAATGATAAACATAAAGCACATATCAAACCTAACAATTTTTTGATCTACCACTAAGTCCTTGTACATGTATTCCTTGCATGCTCTGCTGCTCTCCTTGTCCTGTTGCCTTCGTCTCTCCATGTAATATCTTCCAGCTGGCTTTGACTCAACATTTTTGCATGATCATGTCTATTCATAAAGGCAGGGTCTCTAATTGGCATATGTAGGCCAGTAGTGGTTACCCCTTGTGAGTTGGGAGATGGCCCTTGACTCCTTAGCCGTTGTGCCATGATAATTTATTGCTGCTTAGGTCATGGAGTCTGCTGGCGAGTCTGTCTTGAGGGAGGGCTCCTTGAAGATTGAGCAATGAACTTGCCTCTGCCTTTGCCTTTCTCTCTTTCCCCTTTATTCTCCTCCTTTATGTCAGCATCAAGGGTTCGAATTTCTTCTCACAGTCGATGCATACCTTGGACGAGTTCGTGGAGCTGATTCTTGGATTGAGCAATGTCTTCACGGTTTTCTAGGACCAAAGAATCAGTTCAAGATATGTTCTTTTGTAGAATGGCCAAGACAATTTCTGTTTCTTGCATTTGACCCATGGAGAATTCTTGGAATTCTTTTATTGAGGTTTATAGACTTGATAGACTTTCTATCATAAGTTTATTCTGAGATTCTTGAGTCTTTCGCAACAGGAGAACTGCTTTCTTGTGCTTCTTGGCAGCTTGAAAGTGAATTTGATCCATTTCATTGATACTTTGGATTATTTCCTTGATACTCTCTCTAAGGTTCTTTATAAGCTCAGTACTCAGCTTGTTGGGAAGGGTGTTAGCAGCATCGATCAAATGAGTCAGCCTGATATGAACAAGCTCAAAGTGTACTTCAAGATCTTCTTGAATATCCTTGGTCACATATTGAGATGCATTAGATAGCTCTATTTTGGTAGGAAGATCTGAGATAAGCTTAAGAAGTTGCT
Organism: Panax ginseng; assembly: GCA_020205605.1. NCBI lineage: Eukaryota > Viridiplantae > Streptophyta > Magnoliopsida > Apiales > Araliaceae > Panax > Panax ginseng. The sequence continues at coordinate 86,846,475 of CM035130.1, read as the reverse complement.
GAGAATTTGGAGGAGAGGCTCTAGTATTTTGACTTTGCAGATTGTAGAAAATAAGATCAAGGTCAAAATAATTATTTGTTGATGAAGAGGGAATATCTGAAGGAGGAGCAGGTGTGTGAGGTTGAATTTCAGGAGGAGGTGACTCTACGATTGGAGTAGAATCAATAATCTTAGAGTGAGAGATTGTAGGAGACTGGATCATTACAAAATTTGGCATATATGGTTCATCATTTATAGAATGTTGGGATTATGTAACTGGAAATTGATTTAGTGGATGAAGTATCACTTCCAACCGTCTTGGCAATTCGTAGAATTGGTTAAAGGTTGATGGTGGACAGTGACTAACCCTGAAAGAGATGGGAATAGATTGTACCTCATGCCCATTTTTTGAAGAGGGACTGTTAGTGATCAGCTTTTGGGCAAAAATAAGGTTACCTGGAAATCCATGAGCTAGCATAGAGATTACTGGATAAGCTTTGAAGGTCCAGAACATGTGAACCCAAGAGTTGAGGATTTAGGCTATATGAAAGGGCATCATAGGTAAATAAGAGATCAATTGATTATAGTTGGCTCTCCTATATCCATCACAGCCCACTGCTATAATTTTAACTTCGTCATCCTCTTCTTCTTCCTGGTCTTCATTTGATATTTTGACCACGTCAATCATCTCCACTTCTCTTCTTTGTTCGTATGCATTCTCTACCTCCATAGCTTCAACCCTCTCCATTTCTTCAGTTTCAGAAGCTAAGACATCTTGAGGAACTGAGGGATGTTCATGATAATCTTTTTGCAGTTCCTCCTCAGCTATAGTCTTATTTGTCACAGGAACTTCACAAGGCTCCCCCTCAATTTGATCCTCTACCTGTTCTAGTTCTTTAGGAAGCTCCCCTCAACCTAAGCTGTATTCTCCTTAATGGCTTCAGATTGCTCTTTCTTAGTAGCTATTCTTTTGTCTTCCTCCTTTAAGACTCCTTCATTGACAAGAATGTATTTCTTGACAAGCTTTCTCTTTGTTTTCTTAAGCTGAGCCATAGCCTCAGTACCCTCTTCAGCTTCAGCTCTGAAAGTTTGATCTAGTTGAGAAACTGTTACATCATCTACTTCTGGAGTTACATCAAGTCTTTACTCTACGATCTGTAGTGACTCTACGATCAAAGACTTCTTTAATTTATGGCTGCATTTTCCCTTCTTAAGCAGTTGAGAGATGGTAGCTCTGTCTTCTTCCTCCTCAGATTGCTATTTTTTCCCCTTTATTTCCTTCAGAGTTCCAGTGCCTGAACTCTTTTGGGGTGCATCAGTGGTTGAGCCTTGAGGCTCCTCTATCATCTGAGCCTTCATTTTTCCTGTTACCCTTGCTTTTTCTGACCAAAGCGATGGGTTCCTCTTCATTAATTTCTTCTTTTTCATCAGTTTCCTTCACAACTGACATATTTTCTGGTAGCCCAGACTCCTTTGCTTCACCTGTCCTTCCACTGGATTCAGACATTATTCTGACTTTTTTGCAGGATTTCTTTTCCAGTTTTGAAACAGCTGCTGAGTCATCTTTCTATTGGGATTGATGGATTCTCCTTCATTGTCCCCTATTTTGTCACCCAGTGCTGTTTGCAGGATTATGCTTATAAACCGCCCTTAGAGCATCCTTCTAGAGTTCTTTGATTTCTTTGAACTAAGTATCCACTTCCTAATCCAATCGATGAGTAAGGCCCCATAGTTGAGTTGAATCTTGAAGCAGATTGCTATCATGAGCTTCAGTTGTACTTCATTCATAGGGTCGTGGCCAGAGCTTTTACAGCATATGCACTTCCCAACAATATCAGCCAGAAACTTATACTTCTGGGGAAACTCTTTCTTCTTGTATCCCTTGAAGTTTTGAAACTTTGTGTGACACGTCTTCTTTAGACCTTCATGAAAGTCGATGACTTCCATAGATGCAAGTCCCTTTGATTTAAAACCTAGGGCTAGGTTTATATCTTCAGCCTTGAGTTTAATTTGTACTCCATTGACCCTTGTGGTGATGATGTCATTCTCAAAGACTCCATTGTTGTAGAACTTTTTCACCAGCTTCGGATATATCCATGTGCTGGTGCTTAAAGATTCTTACAGACCAGCTTTCTTTAAAAGAGACAGAATCTTGTGAAATTATGGGTCATGTGAGACCCCAGATTTTATGAATAAAGATTTAATTTTCTCGAAATATTTTTTTGAATATTATGGTGTGGATTTGAGATAGTGTTATAGTTGTGGGTAGTATTTATAAATTTTGTAAAGTAAGCAAGTTGTTATATAATATTCGATTGGTCGGGGAATATTCGTTTTAACAGGAAATATTCATACAACGACACAATCATTGGTGGACCCCACAACGGAATTATTGTCGGATTAAGAAAACGACAAAAATATTTTATGAAAATAATGGCGGAAGTTTTACCGTTAACTGTTGAAACACCTGGTGTTAAAAGTACAAGAATATCGCTCGTTGTTATAGTAACACACGATATTGATTATTGATGCTTACGTGAGAAGTCACTCAGTTTTGTTCAATTATTGCTACAGTAATTGCTGCATAGTATCTCACGTTATTTGATTCAATTATTGTCAATATTTTATATATTATTAAGTCAATAATTGAGACGACAAAGTTATTAATATTATTATTTGCAATATTAACGATGTCTAGAAGTTCTGTCAAGGAGAGGTTTGGTCACCTAATTGCGGCGCATAATAGGGAGAAATCTTTATCGAAAGCCCCTTTTTCTTGGGAACGACCTGGTCGATTAATATTGTGAGTTATAATATAGGTGATAAGTTTTGTTTTATTATTATTATAAATGTAATAAAATGTAAAACTTTTATAAAGTTTTGTTTTATTTGATTATAAATAGAATATATTATATTTTATTATGCATAGTGTTTGCATAGTAAAATCTTTTTATATAAAATGAATACTTTTATAAAGTTATTTGTTTTATTAGATTTTAAATAGAATATATTATATTTTATTATTGTTGATCAATTTAGCAATCAATGAATACGTGCAAGTATACACTATTCAACAAGTAATATAGTGATAAATTAGAGTGTCGATCCCTCAGAGAATTCTAATTGATAAATTCCAATTACTAGTACTGTATCAATTCAATTTTATTTAAACAACCAAAAATTATGATTATTAAGAAATATGCTAAACCTAAGAAAACTAATTGCAATTGTATTTAAGAAATTATGTTAAAAGAAAGCAAAAACAAATTGACAATTATTTGAATGCAGATGAATGATAATTAAGACTCCAATTTCCCCAATTATGATTATTAAATCAACTATTCAATTATCCCAACTATTATGCCTACTGAATTGTTAACATGAATTCTCAAGTGCCAAAAGTCCTCTCTCGAGCGATCAATTGCCTTCTATTTAACCCAGATTAATTTTGCTATATCTCTATGCAAAACAATTGAATTAAACTCGTTACAAACCCAATTCCTTATGTGTTACATGCGGCAAATAGATATTCTCATTCTATTCACAAACCTAATTATTCTTTGTCTGCAAATAACTAAGTCACATGTCACCATGCCCAGATTCTAACCCTAGACTTCCTCTCTCGATTCCATCTAGAGTAACCCAGTAATTATTGGCGGATAATTAATCAATGAATACAAGGCATGATGAACAATTCACTTCAACATAAATAATTGGAATAAATTAAATAATCAATTCATAACTATAAAAGGTTCCATTGGAATCTTAATAAAAAGAATTAGTTCATAACGAAAATAAAAACCATAAATAATTGATAAATCATCTTTTAGAAGTTAAGCAATTAAAAGAATAAAGGGGAAGAAAAACTCCAAGTTGTAGCCTTCAGATCTCCTCTTCCTCCTTGCTCCAGTCTTCAATTGTGTAGAGTTGTCTTCATTCAATAAGAATAAATCTATTTATATTATTCTGTCCAATTCCAACAATCCTTTCCCAATTAGGCTTCTAATTCTCATTAAATAAAGTCAACATCAAGTCAATAAAGATCCCACGTCTGTTCCTCATGCGCGCGTCTCTTCCTGAGTTGACCGAGGACTAGCGCCCCGGCGCTCTTTTAAGCCTACGAAACAGCGCCTCGACGCTCTTCATCAGAAACTGACTCCTGCCTCCTTTTTCAGTCCAATTGTTCCAAATTGTTCCTAATTGCTCCCAATCAATGCACACTCCTGCCACAACACACTAAAACGAGTAAAATAATACTAAAACGCTTCGAACACATAACAAATTAAGGTTAAACGTAATTAATTCATGGGTATATTACCCAATCATCAAATACCCCCAAACTTAAATCGTTGCATGTCCTCAGGCAACAAAACACAACACAATTAACTAAACATCATGCAAATGCAAACTAACTAACGGACCTTAATTCCAAAGAATTCAATAGTTAACGAATATCCATAGCCTCTAAAAATCACAAAACATGCTAATACTTCATGTTCAAACAGATCAACAATATCCCAACAATCAATCAATCAAAATCTGTTATTACTGACATTGTGAGTGTGTGTTCAACAACCATAATAACTAATGACAAGCAAAAATCTGAAAGATAGTAAAGTTCTTAATAAGTGTCATACAGTTCAACTCAAGAACTCATTAAATAAACTAAATTCAACTGAAATTAAACAATCACCAAAATTCAGGATTCAACATGGAATACTTATGCTTATTTTTGCTAAACGGGGGCATTTTGCTCTTTTCCCGTTTTTTTTTAATTTTTTTTTATAACTGTGCAATGTCTCATTCCATTAGGCTAACAATGCTACCCCTTAGTGAGCTTTCGACCAACGACTCCCAGACCATATAAGACCTTAGGGCGCTAGGTTTTAAGATACCCCTTTGGGCGTACTTGCTCAAGTAACAAAGGCCCCGAAATAAGACTAGTCACGATATTATTAAATATATATATATATATATATTTTTTTATATATAGCTCAAAGCTTATATATTCCATATATTGTTCCCAACTTAAGTTCAAGTCTAAATTCAATTTTCACTAGCTACTTAACTTGTTCCTTTATTTCACTAGCATTCAACCTTGAGAACTCTATTATCTATCCATTTAAACTATCATAGCTAACATGGTCATCTTTCCAAAAGTGTTATCCTTAAAACATCAATGTCAAACAGATAGGGATTCAAATCATGTCAAGAATATCATATCACTGACTCAACAATCCTTACTAGACTTGTTCATGCAATTTTAAGTTCATCATTGGCCTTCAAATATACTCACTATCAAAAGTTGGAATTAACATGACAACTAAAAGCAAATTTACTCATGCAACTAAGAAAAATAAATCTCAAACAACTAACTACCCCCAAACTTATCTAGAGCAATGTCCTCATGCGAAAGATAAAACAAAATAAAACAGAGGACTTCCCTGAGGAGCTTAAGCATCGGCTTGATCATCATCATCCTCGCTCATTTCTAGATCGGACGGGGGAAAAACTGGCAGGACTGGGGCAGATGGAAACTGACTGATACTAACATTTGGAAATTGCTGAGCATTCATCGCATTCTGGGCGGCAAATTGATCAACTAAATACTTAAAAATAACATCTTGGCGCTCAGACAGGCGGAAATTTTTGGGCTTCAAGATTGTAGAACCAACCATTGATTTCTCGCTGAACAGCTTCGGGAACCATACTTCGATACGCCGTAGACGAGGGACCGTAAGTAGGTGGAGCCTGGGAGGATGGAACTTGAGATTGCTCAGCTTGGGGAATTATGAAACCTAATCCCCTAGGGTGATTAGCTCCCCCAGTCCACACTTTGTACCTGCTGATTAACTTATGGTCCAGCACTAGCATAGGCTTGTGTATCATCTCGTCTGACTTCCATTTGACGCCGAACTTTTCACATAATACGCAGATGAGAGACGGATGTGGTAATCCTCCAGTGGTACTTCAACGAGATGCTCGAAGGACAAATTGCAAAACGAGATGGCCCACATCAATTTTAAATCCTTTGACGATTGCGTAAAGAAGCACTGCACGTTCCCTGGTAACATGACTCACATGGGTGCATGGCATGAGTTTTGCGCAAATAAACGCATACCATGCCTTCCCATATAAGCTGAGATTCGATAGTGGGAAGGTCATGTTTCCGCGATCCTGAACCGTCCATGTAGTGCCTAGTTGACAAAGCTCACGAATTATTTGCTCGTAATCTGGCCCATCACTCACAAGCCTAGCATATTCATCTTGAAAACCTTCTAGTGGCAGCTGATAACATGCATTGAAGTCTTCTTCGCCAATTTCCCACGTTTTGCCCCGACATTTAAGATCAGATAATGATCATGTTTAAAGACACGTTGGTGTAAAATTCTTTCACCATTGCTATAGCCGCGGGATCAGGCTGGGTGGTGAGTGTGAACCAATTTCTTCCGGCTATCATAACTGCCATGTCACCATCCTTAGCTGGATCCGGACTCAACCCTCGTTCAGGAACCAATGATCGAGTAGCCATTCGGTTGTACCTTTCCTGAGCTGCGAGACTGACAAATCGGCGGTTGTCAAATCTCGGAGGTGGAGACGAGGCTGTCCCTGATCTTTCACCACGCTGTCGTTTTGATGCCATAAAGCGAATCTGCAAGTACAAGCATATGTATATTAGGATTGCATATATTTTGGAATTTTAATAAATCAATGTATGATTCGACCCCCAAAATTGGAAAAACATATGGACATTGAGCACATTTGCGGGGGTGATGTTTGACAAGAGAACACTGGTATAGGCACAAGTGTACCAATGGGGTCATGGGCTCATCCGTTTATAGAGTTGGCACATTCAACACAAGAGATGCCCAAAAGAATGATTATAGAGTGTCGTAAAAGATATGCATAGATTAATATATACCATCCCCACTCTAAGTCAGTATGTGTGATGGGAGTCAAGAACAAGTGCTACAGTAAATTGAACGCATTGTGGTGGCACATGGATCAAGAGTGATAGTGCTTAGACATAGTTATAAGTGTGCATGTGGAAAGGATTGTTCATTCAGGTAATCCATCAAACATCTAAGAGGCAACACATCAATTACTTAGATTTGCACTACGTTACTTTCAATTCATACCTCTTAGTGATCAAAAATATCCCATTGAGGCAACATCTACTTTCAAGTAAGCAATTTATGGCTATTATGCAAGATGGAACAATAAAAACGTGTATCTATAGATGAGAGACACATCTGAGTATAGAACACTTACCAAACAAATCAATACCCATGCTTGTTGAACGAAAATAAAAGTAAAACATTGAACATACCTTGGTAGATGATTGTAGGAAAGAAGAGAATTGAGTCACTACTGAAGGATGGAACCCTAGAAATTGAGAAGCCTTACAATTTCGGTGTATTCAAGTGAAAGAGAGAAAGTGAGCGTGTAGGAGATGGAGAGGGAAGAGACGTATTCTAATAAAGGGAAGAAGTGTAACTGTGCAGCAGTTATATTAACATTAGGACTCTGGACCGACCATTAGCGCCGGGGCGCTCTTTTTGTATAGGAAATGGCATTGTATGCGCTTAAGTAAGTAGTATGTTCAAGAAGTTTTAGCTATTTGGGCGCCATAATTGTACTTGTAATTAGCGCCGGGGTGATCTTGGTCAGAAACTTGTATAACCCCTTAGCGTCGGGGCGCTCTTTCCTATTAGGCAGCGCCGGGGCGCTATTAGGCAGCAGCCTCAAGACTTCCGCGTGCACAGCTCTGTTCACCTACAACATGTAATTTAATTAATCACCCGCCATGATGAGTAACTTTACTCTCTAATGCTAAAAAAATTAAAGACAATTTAAGCGATAGATAAAAAGAATAAAATAAAATACTCTATGAAATAAAATGAAATAAAGAAAAATAAAATAAAATAAAATAAAATAAAATTGATTGGGTTGCCTCCCAATAAGCGCTTGGTTTACTGTCGGCGGCCCGACTTTTCTAGTTTGCTCAATTGTTCGCTGGATCGTTGAGAGTTACGAGCGACGTTTGCCTTTCAATAGGTCCACTCCAGTAATGTTTGAGTCGCTGACCGTTAACCTTGAATTTGCAATTTGAATTGGGTTTTTCTATCTCAATGTTGCCATGTGGGGCAACAGATACAACTGTAAAAGGTCCTGACCAACGTGATTTCAGTTTCCCTGGGAATAAACGCAGTCTCGAATTGAAAAGCAAAACTTGTTGGCCCGATTCAAATGTTTTATCGAGAATTTTCTTATCGTGCCAAGCCTTGACTTTCTCCTTATAGAGTTTTGCAATTTCGTAAGCGTTGAAGCTGAATTCATCCATCTCGTTTAACTGTAGTAACCTTTGCTCACCCGCTGCTTGTTCATCAAAATTGAGCTTCCGAATGGCCCAGTATGCACTATGTTCTAGCTCGACTAGGAGGTGACACGCTTTTCCATAAACCATACGATAAGGTGACATACCGATTGGATTCTTATATGCTATACGATATGCCCATAGAGCATCGTCAAGACGTAAAGACCAATCTTTTCGTGTCGGATTGACCACCTTTTCCAGAATTCTCTTGACCTCCTTATTCGAGACCTCAGCTTGGCCATTGGTTTGAGGGTGATATGCAGCGGCGATTTTATGTCGAACCCCATATTTCACCAGTAACTTTGTGAACTGCTTGTTGCAAAAATGTGTTCCCTCATCACTTATTATTTCCCGAGGAGTCCCAAAACGCGTGAAAATATTTTTCTTCAAGAATCAAAGGACTACGTTAGCATCATTTGTGGGCAACGCTGCGGCTTCTACCCATTTGGAAACATAATCCACCGCCAATAGAATATACTGATTATTGAACGATGAGGGGAACGGGCCCATGAAATCGATGCCCCAAACGTCGAACAATTATACCTCCAAAATAGAGTTGAGTGGCATCTCGTTTCGCTTGGAGATATTACCAACGCGTTGGCATCTGTCACACTTTAGCACATAGAGATATGCATCCTTGAATAACGAAGGCCAGTAAAATCCAGATTGTAATACCTTGGCCGCAGTTCGATCTCCGAAATAATGTCCTCCATAATCGGATGAATGGCAATGACCTAAGATACTGTCCATCTCTTCATGAGGTACACAACGTCTAATCATTTGATCCGCGCAGGCTTTAAACAAGAACGGTTCATCCTAATAATATTGCTTCACGTCATGGAGGAATTTCTTTCGTTGCTGCGAGTTCAAATCCGGAGGTAACACTTTAGCAACCACATAGTTCACATAATCAGCATACCAGGGCAGTGTTGTGGTCACTCGTAGAAGCTGTTCGTCTGGAAATTTTTCGTTAATCAATGCATTGTCCTTCCTTTGCACCTCATCATTTTCCAACCGGGATAGATGATCTACTACTTGATTTTCTGCACCCTTTCTATCCCGGATCTCCAAGTCAAACTCCTGCAGCAGTAACACCCAACGGATTAACCTCAGTTTGGCATCCTTCTTTTCTATCAAATACTTGATTGCGGAATGGTCCGTGTAGACAATGACCTTGGTTCCGATGAGGTAGGCTCTAAATTTGTCGAAGGCGAACACAACTGCAAGTAGTTCTTTTTCGGTGGTTGTGTAATTCAACTGAGCATCTATCAACGTCTTGCTTGAGTAATAGATTGTATGGAAGATTTTGTTACGACGTTGACCCAAAACTGCTCCCACTGCATAATCGCTGGCGTCGCACATCAATTCGAATGGTAGAGACCAATCGGGCGCCATAATGATCGGAGCAGATACCAACTTCTTCTTTAGAAACTCGAATGCCTCGATACATGACTGATCTAGTTTGAAAGGCACATCTTTCTCTAACAAGGAACATAAAGGTTTTGAGATTTTTGAAAAATCTTTGATGAAACGTCGATAGAAACCCGCATGTCCCAAAAAGCTCCGGATTCCCTTCATAGATGATGGAGGTGGTAATTTCTCAATAGTCTCAATCTTTGCTTTATCCACCTCTAATCCAGCTGCAGAAACCCTATGCCCAAGAATAATCCCTTCCTTCACCATGAAGTTACATTTTTCCCAGTTAAGAACTAGATTAGTCTCCATGCATCGTTTTAATACTAACATCAGATTTTGCAAGCAAAGATCAAAGCTATCACCAAACACGAAAAAATCGTCCATAAATACCTCCAAATTTTCTCTACCATACAGGAGAAGATCGCCATCATGCACCGCTGGAAAGTCGCTGGTGCGTTGCATAGACCAAAAGACATTCGCCGAAATGCAAACGTACCGTAAGGGCATGTGAATGTCGTTTTCTCTTGATCCTCCGATGCAATAACAATTTGATTATATCCCGGATAACCATCCAAGAGACAATAGAACTGATGTCCCGCTAGCCTATCCAACATCTGATCAATGAATGGTAAGGGAAAGTGATCCTTACGTGTGGCTTTATTTAACTTGCGGTAGTCCATGCACACTCTCCATCCTGTGACTGTTCGAGTAGGGATGAGCTCATTCGCTTCATTCTTCACCACTGTCATACCCCCTTTCTTTGGTACGCATTGTACAGGACTTACCCATGAACTATCTGAGATTGGGTAAATAATGTCGGCGTCCAACTACTTTATTATTTCCTTCTTCACCACCTCCTTCATGATGGGGTTTAGCCTTCTTTGCATCTCGATGGTTGGTTTTGCCCCTTCCTCCATTAAGATTTTATGCATGCAGAATGATGGGCTAATACCTCGAATGTCAGCTATAGTCCATCCAATTGCTATTTTGAATTCTTGCAAAACCCGTAGCAGTTTTTCCTTTCGTGTATCAGTCAATTCTGTGGAAATAATAACTAGTAGGGTCTCGTCTTTTCCCAAATAAGCATATTGTAGATGGGGTGGTAATGGCTTTAACTCTAGCATCGGTGGCTCTTCTATTGACGGTTTGAACTTCTTACCTTCAGCTTCGGGTCTCTCTATGGTGTCGAAGGATTGCGTGCTTTTTCGGAAAACTGTTGGTGTGTCTAACCATTTGACGTATTCGATATCTTCTTCAATACCATATTCGTCTGCCCCGAGAAAAATAGATTCAAGTGGGTCCTCCGAAAAAGTTGTGCTGAATTTATGATTCACCAATTCCTCCATGATATCAACCCGCATACATTCGTTTGTTTCTTTAGGATACGACATTGACTTGAAGACGTTAAAGGTGACATGTTGATCTTCAACTCGCATTGTCAATTCACCTTTTTGAACATCAATCAATGTTCTGCCTGTTGCCAAAAATGGTCGCCCAAGAATGATCAGAATCTCACTGTCCACTTCACAATCAAGAATAAAGAAATCCGCGGGGAAGATGAATTTATCCACTTTTATAAGCACATCTTCAACTATACCTCGTGGATATGTAACCGATCTATCCGCTAACTGCAAACTGATATTTGTTGGGCGTGGAGCCTGAAGTCTGAATGGGCTGTAGACGGATAATGGCATTAGATTAATACTGGCCCCCAAATCACATAACGCTCGTCCAGAAAACTGATTTCCAATCTCGCACGGTATATTGAAGCTACCTGGGTCCTTGAGCTTTGGCGGTAACTTATTCTGAATGATAGCACTGCATTCTTCTGTCAATGCTATAGTCTCAAATTCACCCAATTTCCTCTTCTTTGACAACACCTCCTTCATAAACTTCGCATAACTCGGCATCTGTTCCAAGGCTTCGGCGAAGGGGATGTTGATGTGCAATTTCTTGAAGATATCCAAAAACCGTAAGAATTGCTTATCTAACTTGGATTTCTAAAATCTCTGCGGATACGGTATGGGAGGCATTGTACTGGTTGGTTCCGAATTTTTCTACTGTGAGATCTCCTCTTGATGCTTTTCGGTATCCAGCCCTTTCTCTATTTCGATTTGTGCCTTGTCCTCCTTTTCCTTGTCCGTGACCGAGTGTTGTAGTTCTTTCCCACTCCGTAGAGTTACCGCTTTACAATGCTCATCTCTGCCCGGGTTTTTCTCAGTGTCGCTTGGAAGTGTTCCAAGTGGTCGGTAATTCAATGCATGTGCCAATTGTCCCAATTGATTTTCTATGTTTTTAATTGATGCAGTCTGACTTTGTATACTCATCTCCACTTGATCCAATCTTTTATCACTCTCATTGTGCCTTTTCTCAGATGCCTTAACAAATCTTTCCAAAGCTTCTTCCCAGCTTGCTTTCCGCGCGGGTTGTTGTGTCTGGTTTTGAAACCCGGAATTGTTTTTCTGTCTCGGTGCTTGTTCTGTAGCTTGGTTGTTGCTCCATGAAAATCCAGGATGATTTCTCCACCCCGGATTATATGTATTTTGGTTCGGATAAGGCTGATTAGACCTACTATAACTCCCCACATATTGTGCTGCTTCGGCATTGATGGCACATTGATCCGTAGTGTGACCCCCAGCACAAATTTTACAGACCATAGCTACCTGCTGAGTGGATTGTGGGCGCATTAATTCCATCTGCTTAGACATTGCGGACACTTGCACTTGTAAAGATGTTATCGCATCCACATCATACTTTCCCGCTGCTTTCGGAGGATTAGACCTCGTCATGGGCCACTGGTAATTGTTGGTGGCCATCGTTTCTAACAACTGAAATGCATCTTCAAGGTTTTTAGACATAATCGCTCTTCCTGCTACTGCATCAATACTTGCCCTTGTGGATGCTTTTAAACCATCGCAGAATATCGCTAATTGCATCCACTGTGGAATTCCATGGTGCGGGCACTTGAGGAACATGTCCTTAAACCTTTCCCACGCCTCATACAACGATTCCGAATCAAACTGTGCGAAGGTATGAATATCATTCCGTAGTTTTGCTGATTTGGCTGGTGGGAAAAACTTAGCTAGAAATTTTTGAGCTAAGTCATCCCAAGTGTGGATTGATTCAGGGGGCTGAGCATATAACCAACTGCGTGCTTTGTCTTTCAAAGTAAATGGGAACATTCTCAACCTTGTAGCATCTTCCGACACATTGTTGAATTTGAAGGTGTCGCAAACTTCCAAGAAGCTCAGGATATGCTCATTAGGATCATCTAATGGACCACCCCCAAACTGACATTGATTCTGAAGCATTTGAATGGTTGCTGATTTGATCTCAAAATTGTTAGCAGTGATTGCCGGTCTCCTAATGCTCGACTGTATATCCGTGACATTCGGCATGGCATAATCCCGAAGTGATTTCTGATCGTTCCCTGCTATGTTCTCTGGAATTCCTTGGTCCGCCAGTTTTTCTTCCTCAGGTGTTACCGCACTAGTCGATTGCTCTTTTCGGAATTTTCTTTCGATTTCGTCGATATAAGGAAAAAATTCCCTTCGTGCCCTTGATCTAGTGTGCATACACTTGCAAAGAATTCCTGCGAAAACAAGAAGAAAGATTAAGTAACGTTTAAATTAAGACCGAATTGATTATAACTAATATGGAAAAAATATTAAACTAATTCCCCGGCAACGGCGCCAAAAACTTGTTGATCAATTTCGCAATCAATGAATACGTGCAAGTATACACGGTCAACAAGTAATATAGTGATAAATTAGAGTGTCGATCCCTCAGAGAATTCTAATTGATAAATTCCAATTACTAGTACTGTATCAATTCAATTTTATTTAAACAACCAAAAATTATGATTATTAAGAAATTATGCTAAACCTAAGAAAACTAATTGCAATTGTATTTAAGAAATTATGTTAAAAGAAAGCAAAAACAAATTGACAATTATTTGAATGCAGATGAATGATAATTAAGACTCCAATTTCCCCAATTATGATTATTAAATCAACTATTCAATTATCCCAACTATTATGTCTACTGAATTGTTAACAGGAATTCTCAAGTGCCAAAAGCCCTCTCTCGAGCGATCAATTGCCTTCTATTTAACCCAGATTAATTTTGCTATATCTCTATGCAAAACAATTGAATTAAACTCGTTACAAACCCAATTCCTTATGTGTTACATGCGGCAAATAGATATTCTCATTCTATTCACAAACCTAATTATTCACTGTGCAAATAACTAAGTCACATGTCACCATGCCCAGTTCTAACCCTAGACTTCCTCTCTCGATTCCATCTAGAGTAACCCGGTAATTATTGGCCAGATAATTAATCAATGAATACAAGGCATGATGAACAATTCACTTCAACATAAATAATTGGAATAAATTAAATAATCAATTCATAACCATAAAAGGTTCCATTGGAATCTTAATAAAAAGAATTAGTTCATAACGGAAATAAAAACCACAAATAATTGATAAATCATCTTTTAGAAGTTAAGCAATTAAAAGAATAAAGGGGAAGAAAAACTCCAAGTTGTAGCCTTCAGATCTCCTCTTCCTCCTTGCTCCAGTCTTCAATTGTGTAGAGTTGTCTTCATTCAATAAGAATAAATCAATTTATATTATTCTGTCCAATTCCAACAATCCTTGCCCAATTAGGCTTCTAATTCTCATTAAATAAAGTCAACAGCAAGTCAATAAAGATCCCACGTCTATTCCTCACGCGTGCGTCTCTTCCTGAGTTGACTGAGGACTAGCGCCCGTAGGCTCGTTTAAGCTTCACGTAAAAAAGCCTCGACGCTCTTCATCGTAAACCGACTCCGCCCTCTTTTTCAAATTCAATTGTTCCAAATTGTTCCTAATTGCTCCCAATCAATGCACACTCCTGCCACAACACACTAAAACGAGTAAAATAATACTAAAACGCTTCAAACACATAACAAATTAAGGTTAAACGTAATTAATTCATGGGTATATTACCCAATCATCAATTATGCATAGTGTTTGCATAGTAAAATCTTTTTATATAAAACAGAATACTTTTATAAAGTTATTTGTTTTATTAGATTTTAAATAATATATATATATATATTTTATAAATAGAATATATTATATTTTATTGCATAGTATCCTTTCCATTCTCCTATAAATAGGATGCTTAGTTAGAATTGAAAACACACCAGAAATTCAGAGAATTCTTCTTCTATAATCTTGAGCGTGTTTCTTTAGAGTTTTAAGAAGCTTTGAGCGTAGAAAACAATATAAGTTTTCTTCAAGAATATCATCGCCCTACCAGTCTGAATACTCTTCTTTCTAAGGTAAGGGGTATTATTTTTTTTCGTATTCATGAAGAGAGCTTCTATTATTCCATTCTTTATTATTATGTTGGAATAACCTGTCTATGCGAAGTACCGCATACATGGTGAAATTCTTCTGTTATTCCATTCTTTATGATTCTATTGGAATAACCTGTCTGTGTGGTTTATCGTATGCCTGATGAAGTCTTTTGTTATTCCATTCTTTATTATTCTGTTGGAATATCTTGTCTAGGCGTTTACGCATGACCTGGTTCCATTATTTATTATTCTGTTGGAATATCCTGTCTCTGCGTTTACGCATGACCTGGTTCCATTATTTATTATTCTGTTGGAATATCCTATCTCTGCGTTTACGCATGACCTGATTCCATTATTTATTATTCTGTTGGAATAACCTGTCTGTGCGGTCTATCGCATGCATGGTGAATTCTTCTATTATTCTATTTTTTATTATTCTGTTGGAATAACCTGTCTATGTGTATTACCACATGCATGGTGAATGACCCTTCGTATTCATTTCTTATTAAATTGTGGAAATGATCTGTCTACGTGGATTACCGCATGGCGGGTGAAAATCCATTGCAGTTTCATATATTCTATGATACTCATTTGATTAAAGTTTTGGCTTCTATACTCCATGAAATTAGTGGAATATCCTTGATATTTGCGCTTCATCCAGTATCTTTTCATGGAAATATTCTTCTGAGAATTCTTGAATTTTACTGCACAAAGAAGTATCGTGTTGACAATTTGGACATTATTGGTTACTGGATAAATTAATTCTTGAACTTATTTTATTGAATTATTATGTCATTGTAATTATCCTCATGTTTATATTATGTTGAAAGTCATCTGTGGCCTGTAGTGCATAGATGGACTTGGTATGATTATGACTAGGGATTATTAGGTATAATCATGACCGTAATGTTACAAATGATGTGGAAAAAGTCCTCATTGGCCCATAGTGCATTGATGGACAGTTTTTGGTATGATTATGGCTATGGATTCTCTTCAGCCAAGGGTGAAAAGATGAATTGTTTTATGGCATTATCAGGACCATTGATGAAAACACGATTATCTTTGGCCCGTAGCTAGTGCATGGATAATTCGTGGTCGTGATACTAAAGAATATCCTGGGCCTGTAGTGCAGGGATGATTTGATGATGTGGATTATTTATTAAGCTGAGTCTCAGCGATAAAAGTGATAAAAAATCTTTTAAATCATAGAAGATAGTAGATTTTATTCTCTACTTGACTCTTCTAATGGATTGCTTGTTCCGCTGCAGTTAAACTTGATGTTTGTTATATTGTATCAGTTTAACACTGTTGAAGTCTAACGATAATTTATTCTGCATTATCTTAGTCATAATATTTTTTACTGGGCTTGTTGAGCTCACCCTTTTGCTTTCATTGTTCTCTTCAGGAAATGAGAACGTAGCAGAGACTAGTCGGGGAACGGAGTAATGGTCCGAGATGGTGTCATAGTAGTCCTCACTATTCTATAAAATAGTGTGACAATAAATGTAATGAGGACTCCATTGAGTGTGGATATTGTCTAGATGACAATATTCGTATTAAAACTCTCAGTTTATGTTTTATCGTATTTTACACGATAGTTGTATTATTATGTTGTATTTGAATTCTGTACCATGTATTTGGCGACTCAAGATGGGTGATATATACCTATTTTGGGGGCGTCATAGTTGGTATCAAAGCTTAGGGATATGATCCCTGGCTGAGATGTGAGACAAGAACTAGGAGGGGAGAGACGGGGAATTCTTTCGCTAGTATGACCTACCTAAGTTTATTTGGTATTTAATTGGTCGGTCAGAGTATAGGGATAATATGTGATACGTTAATTAACCCTTGTTTTGTGGCAGTATTTGAAAATGACATCCGAGAATGTTGAGAATAGCAATGGAGCACAGGAGACCGTTGAGTCTCCATAGATCAATAATCAGGATAATGTGCATCAGGAAGGCGACAATCCTCAGGCAAACAACAACATTGACCAAATGATGAACGATGGAATGTTTAGAGGCTTTATGCAATTCATGCAATAACAGGTAAGAGAGACTCCTGTTCAAAATATAGGTGGAAATAATGGCAACCCATAGTTGATCCAACGCTAAGTAGTTCAAGGAGTGGGACCACGAGTTTTTGGGAAAAGCGAACCACTTAAGGCGGAGACGTGGTTAAAGCAGATCACCAAGATATTTGATGTCTTGGGATGCTCAGAGGAGAAAAAGGTTCCCTTTGCCACCTTTATGTTGCGTGAAGAGGCAAATTACTAGTGGGAATCCGTAAAACGTACCCAGCCTAACGCACTCAAGATGTCTTGGGAGATGTTCTAAGAGCTGTTCAACGACAAGTACTTTCCCAAAAGTATTCGTCACATGAAGGAGGTGGAGTTTATCAAGTTGGAGAAAAACAATATGACTGTGTCATAATATGAGGCTAAATTTACGGAGTTATCCCGGTTTGCATCCCAGTTGGTCGATAATGAGGAGCGAATGACGCGAATGATTCTGCAAGGTTTGAAACCCGATATACGTCAATACCTCATTTCTCACAAACTTTGTTTATATTCAGATGTTATGAATAGGGCTCAGTTATTGGAGCGCAATAATGAGTCAGCACAACCAAAAGGCAACGACCAACAACACGATAATAATCGTACCGGTGGCAACGACCATCGGAACAATGATAACCATTGTGGGGGAAATTATCATGCCAAGAATGGTAACCACTTAGGTGGTAATCATGTCCAAGATAATAGAAGTTGAAATTTCAAGAAGAGAATGTTCAATAATAATGGAAAGACAAAGAAGACCTTAAGCACGTTTTCAAAGGAAGAAGAATGACCACCCGTCAGTATGTTTCAAATACGGACAGAGGGACACATCCGTCAAATCGTATGCAAAGAATCCAAAGCGTGTTTCAATTGCGGAAGAGAAGGTCACCTAGCTCGATTTTGTCGTGTAGTGAAGTCAAGTCTAGCTGGGATAGTGATACCAAAGGATGTCTCAGACAAGTCAAAGCTGGTAGTTTAAGTGAGAGCGTTTGTCGAGGAACTCGAACGTAGTTGTCACGGGTAAGTTAATCATAAATTCTTGCAAAGTCTATACCTTATTAGATACCGGTTCTACCCATTCTTTTATCTCTCTTGCTTGTGCTCCACGTTTAAATTTAACTCAGGAGAAATTAGACTTTGACTTATCGGTTGAAACTTCGTTAGGAGAAACCTTCGTTAGCTCCACTATTTATAAATCTTGTTTAATTCAAATCGACACTTTCACATTACCTGTCGATCTTATCTCTTTGAAAATACTTGCCTTTGATGTGATTTTAGGAATCGACTGGTTAACTACTCATCATGCTAAAATTGATTATTTTCGTAAGGTTGTTAGCTTTCATATTCCTAACCAACCTGTTATACGAATTCAAGCAACCAAACCACTAAAGTCAATCATTTCCATATCAAGCCATAAGTAAAGAGCCCTGAGCCTTTATCTGGTGACTTCCTTGTGTGGAATGCACCGAAGCCAGACTTTCTGTAAGCGACATCGTGAATGACGATGGCAAGTCGATAGGTATCAATGTGACGTACTATCCAAGTCTTGGATGATGGTCACAGTTTTAAAATGATATTTCTATCGTTAATAAATTTTCTGACGTATTCTTGAAGACTTCTTAGCTTACCCCTAGAGCGTGAAATCGAATTTTGTATTGACCCCAGTACAAAACCCATTTCTAAAACCCTCAAATATTTCTTCAACTAAAATGAATGTAACATGCGCCAAAGACGTTGGCTCGAGCTATTGAAGATTACGATCGTACCATTCAATACCATCGTGGAAAAGCGAACGTGGTAGCTGACGCGTTGAGTAAAAGATCGTATGCTTTTACGAGTGCGATGTTGTTAACACAAAAACCCATTTCGTATAACTTACAAATGATGAAGATAGAGTTAAAGACTCTAGGGACCAACATGAAGATAACGAATATACAAGTAGAATCGACTTTAATTGATAAAGTTAAAGGCTGCTCAAGCTACACACCTGGAGTTGATGAATATGAAGAAGAAGGTTCAAGAGGGCGTTATTCTAGAAGCAAGAATCGACAAAGAGAGGAAGTCTCAACCCTTGATTTAATTATCCCATTTGAAATCCTCGATCGAGTAGGAACTGTGGCCTATAGACTAGTCTTATTGCTAAGTATGTCGCGTGTTCATAACATTTTTCACGTATCGATGTTACATAAATATGTGGATGACCTGAACAACATTATTGAATTAGAACTAGACGAGATAGCAGAAGATTTAACGTATGAGGAGATACGTGTTAAAATCTTGGATAAGAAGAATCGTATTCAACACTCAAATGTTATACCTCAAGAGTTAGAATCTAAAATGAAGTCAAGGTATCCTCACCTCTTCAGCATACCAGGTCCGTACGTAAATTTTGAAGGCGAAATTTCATAAGGAGGGGAGATTGTGATACCCCAGATTTCATGAATAAAGATTTCATTTTCTCGAAATATTTTTTTGAATATTATGGTGTGGATTTGAGATAATGTTATATTTGTGGGTAGTATTTATAAATTTTGCAAAGGAATCAAGTTGTTATATAATATTCGATTGGTCGGGGAATATTCGTTTTAACAGGGAATATTCGTACAACGGCACAATCATTGGTGGACACCGCAACAGAATTATTGTCGAATTGAGAAAACGACAAAAACATTTTATGAAAATAATAGCGGAAGTTTTACCGTTAACTGTTGAAACACTCGATGTTAAAAGTACAGTAATACGCGTGGTTGCATAGTAGCACACCGTATTGATTATTGATGATTACGTGAGAAGTCACTCAGTTTTGTTTAATTATTGCTACATTAATTGCTGCATAGTATCTCACGTTATTTGATTCAATTATTGTCAATATTTTATATATTATTAAATCAATAATTGAGACGACAAAGTTATTAATATTATTATTTTCAATAGTAACAATGTCTAGAAGTTCTGTCAAAGAAAGGTTTGGTCACCTAATTGCGCGCCAATAGGGAGAAATCCTTATTAGAAAGCCCCCTCTTTCTTGGGAACGACCTGGTCAATTAATATTGTGAATTATAATAAAAGTGATAAGTTTTATTTTATTATTAGTATAAATGTAATAAAACAGAAAACTTTTTATATAAAACAGAATACTTTTTATAAAGTTTTGTTTTATTTGATTATAAATATAATATATTATATTTTATTATGCATAATGTTTGCATTGTGTTTGCATAGTAAAATCTTTTTATATAAAATGTAATACTTTTATAAAGTTATTTGTTTTATTAGATTTTAAGTAGAATATATTATATTTTATTATGCATAGTGTTTGCATTGTATTTGCATAGTGCTTGCATAGTATTTGCATAGTAAAATCTTTTTATATAAAATAAAATACTTTTATAAAATTATTTGTTTTATTAGATTTTAAATAATATATATATATATATATATATATATATATATATATATATATATACACACACTTTATAAATAGAATATATTATATTTTATTGCATAGTATTCTTTCTATTCTCCTATAAATAGGATGCTTAGTTAGAATTGAAAACACACCATAAATTCAGAGAATTCTTCTTCTATAATCTTGAGTGTGTTTCTTTGGAGTTTTAAGAAGCTTTAAGCGTAGAAAACAGTATAAGTTTTCTTCAAGAATATCCTCGCCCTAACAGTCAGAATACTCTTCTTTCTAAGGTAAGGGGTATTATTTCTTTCGTATTCATGAAGAGAGCTTCTGTTATTCCATTCTTTATTATTATGTTGGAATAACTTGTCTATGCGAAGTACCGCATACATGGTGAAATTCTTCTGTTATTCCATTATTTATGATTCTGTTGGAATAACCTGTCTCTGCGGTCTATCGCATGCCTAGTGAAGTCTTTTGTTATTCCATTCTTTATTATTCTGTTGGAATATCTTGTCTGTGCGTTTACGCATGACCTGGTTCCATTATTTATTATTTTGTTGGAATATCCTGTCTGTGCATTTACGCATGACCTGGTTCTATTATTTATTATTCTGTTGGAATAACCTATCTGTACGGTCTATCGCATGCATGGTGAATTCTTCAATTATTCCATTCTTTATTATTCTGTTGGAATAGCCTGTCTATGTGGATTACCACATGCATGGTGAATGACCCTTCGTATTCATTTCTTATTAAATTGTGGAAAAGATCTATCTACGTGGATTACCGCATGGCGGGTGAAAATCCATTGCAATTTCATATATTCTATGATACTCATTTGATTAATGTTTTGGCTTCTATACTCCATGAAATTAGTGGAATATCCTTGATATTTGCGCTTCATTCAATATCTTTTTATGGAAATATTCTTCTGAGCATTCTTGAATTTTACTCCACAAAGAAGTATCATGTTGACAATTTGGACATTATTGGTTACTAGATAAATTAATTCTTGAACTTGTTTTATTGAATTATTATGTCATTGTCATCATCCTCATGTTTATATTATGTTGAAAGTCATCTGTGGCCTGTAGTGCATAGATGGACTTGGTATGATTATGACCAGGGATTATTCAGTATAATCATGACCGTAATATTACAAATGATGTGGAAAAAGTCCTCATTGGCCCGTAGTGCATTGATGGACAGTTTTTGGTATGATTATGGCTATGGATTCTCTTCGGCCAAGGGTGCGAAGATGAATTATTTTATGGCATGATCAGGACCGTTGATGAAAATACGATTATCTTTGGCCCGTAGTGCATGGATAATTCGTGGTCATCACAGGTCAGCAGTCTTGAACTCGTCAAAGCAAAGTTAGTAACCAGAGATAACATTTAAAGCCGCCATTGATTTTCTTGAACTGAGGTTGATTGAGCGCTTCTGAAAGCTAGGGTTTCTGCTGGTAAGGAGAGAGATGAATGAGCTTTTGAACTTTTGAGGTGAGTTTTCAAAAAGACCTTTTCAAACTGTACTTGTAACTTCCCTCCTCTCGATCTGCATAGTGGGGCACATGTCGAGTCCTGCTTGGCTCCACTATTTTTAATGATGTGGGAAACACTGATCTGCCCTTAGCTCCCCCTGAGCTACTTTATCCTTTGGGAGGACTACGATCGTCGAGGTTGCACTACGATGTTGAGTTCACTGCTGAATCTACTCTATGATCGTTGTCTGTCCTGGTCCTTGTGATGAACTTTGACTTAAAATTCCTTTTGAGTTAAGGTAGCTCAGGAAGGGCCAACCTCTTAGAATAAACTAAGGATCAAGTTTGTCCTTGAGGCATTTATCAGAGGGATTGCTTAGAACTGTTAGGAATGTTGTCATCACATGATGCTTCTTTGACATGTCGAGGCAGCTCTATGATCGTGGTCCTTCTTGACTCACATCTACGATTTTGAACATGGCCTTTATATCTCCATTGTTAGCATGAACTAGAGCAATGAGTTTATGGTTGTAGATTTAGCATGCCTAACTCACTTATCAATTTATTAAATCTGGATTCATCTATAGGATTTGTAAAGACATTAACAAGTTGATTTTCAGTAGGGATGTATTGTAAAGATATAGTTCCATTTTGAACATGATCCCTAATAAAATGATATCTTATTTCTATATGCTTAGTCCTAGAGTGCATGATAGAATTATGTGTTATTGCTATGGCACTTGTGTTATCACAATGGACATGTATAGATTTGAAATCAAACCCATAGTCTGCCAGCTAATTTTTCATCCATAAAATTTGAGCACAACAACTACCAGCAATAATGTATTCAACTTTTGCTGTTGAGGTAGATACTGAGTTTTGCTTCTTGCTAAACCAGGATACAAGTCTGTTTCCTAGAAGCTGACATGTGCCACTGGTACTTTTTCTATCAATCTTGCAGCCTGTAAAATTAGCATCTGTATATCCTGTTAGTTCAAAGGAGGACTCCTTGGGATACCAAAGTCCCATGTGAGGTGTGCCTTTGAGATACCTAAAAATTATTTTTACAATAGTTCAGTGAGATTCCTTAGGATTAGCTTAAAATCTTGCACATATGCATGTTGCAAACATTATGTCTAGTCTACTGGTAGTTAGATATAGAAGAGCCTATCATACCTTTTGTATTGAGTTATGTTAATACTTTTACCTTTCTCATCTTTGTCAAGCTTAGTTGCTGAAGAAATTGGTGTTTTCATGGGAGAGGCTGAGTCCATGCCATACTTTTTAAGTAAGTCTTTAATGTACTTAGCTTGGTTTAAGAAGATACCTTCACCAGTCTGCTTTATTTGTAATCCAAGGAAGAAATTTAGCTCACCCATCATACTCATTTCAAACTTCCTTTGCATAAGCTTGGAAAATCTCTTGCATAGTTTTTCGTTAGCAGAGCCAAAGATAATGTCATCAACATATATTTGAACTAATATGATTTTGTTTTTATGCTTTCTAAAGAATAATGTGGTGTCTACTCTACCTCTAGTGAAACCATTTTCAATAAGAAAGTTAGTTAATGTTTCATACCATGCTCTAGGTGCTTGTTTAAGTCCATATAAGGCTTTGTCTAATCTATAGATATAATTAGAGAGAGTTGGATTGATTAAACCTGGAGGTTGCTCCACATATACTTCTTCTTCAAGTTCACCATTCAGGAATGCACTCTTGACATCCATTTGAAAGATTTTGAACTTCATGTGTGCAGCAAAGGCAAGGAATATCCTGATGGCTTCTAATCTGGAAAAAGGTGTGAAGGTCTCGTCATAGTCGATGCCTTCTTCTTGAGAGTAACCTTTGGCTACTAGTCTTTCCTTGTTCCTTGTTATCACCCCATCTTCATCCATCTTGTTTTTGAAGACCCACTTGGTGCCAATGACTGGGTGGTTTCTTGGTCTTGGAACTAATCTCCATACTCTGCTTCTTTCAAACTGATTTAGTCCCTCTTGCATGGCTTCTATCCAACTTGAGTCTTCCATAACATCTTCTATCTTTTTAGGTTCCATTTGTGACAGAAAGCTTAGATAGAAACACTCATTCTGGGTGGCAGATCTTGTCTTGACTCTTGCATTTGGATCACCAATGATTAGGCCTTGAGTGTGATCTCTTGCCTATCTATTTCTTATTGGAACATCTGTCCTAATGCCTTCTTGTCTGAATTCTTCAAGATCAACCGCTGCTTCTTGATGTGGAGGTTCGTTGTCTAGCATATCTCTTTCTACTATTTCCTCTAAAGGCTCGACGATTTCATTTTCTGGGACTACGATCGTGGTTTTGAACTCGACTACCTCATTCGTAGTGTCTGGGTTTTCGTTCGTAGTGTCTTGAGACACAGTTTTGTCCAAATCTATTTCATCGAAGATGATGTGAATTGAGACTTCAACACTTAGTGTCTTCTTGTTGAACACTCTATAAGCCTTACCGTCTGTGGCATATCTTAGAAAGATTCCTTCATCTGACTTGGGTTGAAACTTTGTTAGATACTATTTTTCATTGTTGAGAATATAACATGAACAACCAAATACATGAAAGTAGCTGACACTTGTCTTTCTTCCTTTCCACAGTTCGTAGGGAGTCTTCTTTAACGTAGAGTGCACAAGAGATCTGTTCTGAGTGTAGCATGCAATGTTGATAGCTTCTGCCTAGAAGTATTCAGGTAGACGGGCTGCTGCTAGTAGAGTTCTTACAGCCTTAATAAATGTTCTGTTCTTTCTCTCAACTACTCCATTTTACTAAGGAGTTCATGGAGCTGAGAAGTTGTGACTTATGCCATTGTCTGTGCAGAACTGGTCCATCTCAGAGAAATCGAATTCTCTACCATGATCACTCTTTATAACCTTGATTTTCTCCCCTTTCTCGTTCATCACCGTCCTGAATATCATGATTAGCTGGTAGCTTGTTTCATCTTTTATGTTTAGAAAGAACAACAACGTAAATCTGGTATAGTTATCCACTACGACCAATGAGTATCTCTTCCCTTCAAGGCATGTTATTGGAATTGGCCCAAACAGATCCATGTGAAGTAACTGTAGAGGTTTATCAATTGAGTTGACAGTTTTACTCTTGAATGAGCTTCTAGTCTATTTTCCAAGCTGACAGACATTGTATGGCCTTTCTTTGACAAAGCTGAGCTTGGGTAAGTCTGCTACTAGATCCTTGGAGGCCAGTTTTGACATATTTTTGAAGTTGAGATGAGACAGTCTTCTATGCTATAGCCAGCTCATTTCTTCAGAAGCTTTAGCCAGAAATCATATTGTCTTGTCAGAACTCAGTTGACCAAGATTAACAGTGTAGACGTTCTCTTCTCTTGTTTTGGTTATCTTTATAGAGGAGGTCTTTAGGTCTCTGACTTGACATTGATTGTTGAGGAAGGTGACTTGATGACCCTTGTTGTAGAGTTGCCTTATGCTCAAAAGATTATGTTTTAGTCCTTCCACATAGGCTACTTTACTGAAGGACACTGCACCATTCCCAGCTGATCCATATCCTTTTGTCTTACCAGAACCATTGTCTCCAAAGATGACTGTTGGACCCTCCTTATCTATGAAGTTAGATAGGAGGGCTTTATTCTCGGTCATATGCCTTGAGCATCCACTGTCCAGATACCAAGTTGTGATTGTGGAGCTCTGTTCCTGTGGCAAGATTAAACTCTCATTTTGGTACCCATACTTGCATGGGTCCTACCTTGTTAGTACCCTTGGGAACCCAAATCTGTTTGACTTGGGTTTGATATGCAGAGAGTTATTGTAGCATATTGCAGCCTTATGACAAATTTTATGACATACATAACATCTAGCATGATGCATGCTTGTGTGTGTATGTGGATTCTTTCTCCATTTGGACTTATGCGGGTTCTTGGAAATCTTTCCTTTAAACTGGCTCTTCTTTTTCCATGTATTATTATGATTCATGATTTATGAAGAGTGAAGCTTAACTCTACTATTCCTAACCAGTTGGTTCATGGAGTTGATTTTACTCGACTCTACGATCATTCGAGGTTGGAGAGTAGTGACTAAGTTACTCTTTCCTTTTCTGTATCCTAGGCCAGCATGGGATCCGTTATGCCTTTGAACATGGATTGGATCAGAAGAGTAGGGAATGACTGGTTCTTTCCTTTGTGAGGATTTCACAAATGTAATGCTTCTATTAAAATTTGAAACATCACTAGTGTTAGTTTCCTTTATCTTTTCCACATATGGTTCTGAGGTTGATTACCCAAAACCTAAACCTGTTATGTCAGATGCACTTCTCTGACTGGAGATCAGGGAGTGCATGGATGAAGAGGATCTATTCCACATTGAGATTGTCTTTTCTATTTCCTCAATCTTGGAGGTTAGATTTAACTCTCTTTGTATATTAAGTTCATTGGTCTGTTTTAAGAGTTTATTCTCAGCTTCAAATTTGGAGAGAGAGTTAGTGCTTAGAAGAGACGTTTCTAGTTCTTCCTGAACTTTCTCTTTCTCTTTTTGAAGAAGAGAATAATCTTTAGACAGAACTCTGAACCACTTCATGTATTGATGCAGATCAGTTGTTATGCCATGTATTGCAATTCTTAAATCATCAATATCTACATCAGGAGAGTTAAAGTCAAATACCTCATCTATACTTACTTCATGATTGTCAGAGCTTTTCTTGTCCTTTGCATGTTTCGCCATTAGACATAGATTTTCTACTTGAGGATCTTCATCATCTTTAGACTCAGGAGTTGTTTCATTATTTGAGTAACTCCACGATCCTCCGGCCACAAGACCTTATCTTTCTTCTGGAATCTCTTGTTGCCTTTGAATTCTTTCTTTGCATTTGATTTCCTCTTTAGTTCTTTTCTAAGAGGTTTGTTGCAATTTGCAATGAAATGGCCAGGCTTCTTGTAGTTGTAGCATAATTCATTTATCTATTCCTGGCTGCTGTAGTTGCTGAATCTCTTAGGTTTTCTACTTCTGCCTTTATGCATGAACCTTTTGTGTCTTTTTACCTGCATTGCAATGTCCTCATCATCATCTTCATCAGAGTCAGAATCATTTTTAGTGTTAGCTTTGGAGATGTTATCTGTTGCTTTGAGAGCAACTCCTTTGTCCTTTTTTCTTCCTTCAGCTAGAGTCTCTGCTCACTGAGTCAGCTCTAGTTCATAGGTGAGAAGGTTGCCATATAATTGTTGAACAGTCATTTCATGGAGATTCTTTGATTCTCTAATGGCAGTGGTTTTGGCATCCCACTTGCTAGGTAAAGCTCTCATGAGCTTTATGATCAAATCTTTAATTGGATAGATCTTTCCAAAGCCTCGAAGAGAGTTGAGCAGTACGTTGAATCTCTCATAAGTGGAAGTGACATTTTCACCTAGAACTTGGGCAAACATTTTGTATTGTTGAGTCAGAAGAGATTGTTTATTTTCTCTGACTTCTTCAATTCCTTCATGCATAATGAGCAGTGCTTCCCGTACTTTCTTTGCAGTTTTACTATTGACCAAATTTTCAATCAGATTATCTTCTAAAAACTGAAACAAAATGTTCTTGGCCTTTTTGTCGAGTTGGACATCTTTCTTTTCGTTGTCAGTCCATTCTGCCTTGACTTTGATTTGAACTCTGTTTGGATCATCTGGAGTTGGTGCAAGCTTTGTTGGAACGTAGGGCCCATTTAGAATAGTTTCAAATAGATCTTCATCTATTGAATCCATGTATGCTTGCATACGAACTTTCCAGTTGGTGAATTTATCTTTGTTGCACATTGGTGGCTTGCTGCATCCTCCAGTCTTTGATTCACTTATCAGATGTGTCATTGGATCAACTTAAGGTTTGTAGGCTGATTGATAAAACCTTCTTTGATACCAATTGTTAGTTCCTAGAGGCACAATAATTATCTAGAAGAGGGGTTGAATAGATATTTTTAAAAATTCTTTTACAAAATACTTGTTAGATTTGATAATGATTTAATCACATTTGAGATTTATTTGTTTTCCCTTCAAGATAAAGTGAGTTGATGGATATAAGCAGTTATGGCAGATATAGCAGTTATGGTAAGAATATAAGAGACACAGTGTTTTTAAGTGGTTCAAAGCACTCAAGGCTCCTAGTCCACTCTTCTACTCCTTGAGTAGGAAATCCACTAAGGATATCTTTACAATATTTGAATCTCACAGATTCCTTCAAGACCAGCAGTCTTGGAACTTCTTAGTTCACTTTAGAACTCTTCAAGTCCAGCAGACTTGGTACTTCTCAGTTCACTTAGAACTCTTAAAGTCCTTTTGACTTGGGACTTCTTACTTCACTTAAAGATAGTTGAGTTCTTGAATGATGCTACTCAGTTACCGTTAAACTTGTGTTCGAAAGAAATGAGTAGCTGAGCAAGCTTTCTTTTCAGATCGTAGAGTTGAGCTTTTTAGTGTTCTTCAGCATTTTGTTGTATGCTTGCTTATTTTCTTGCATCAGCTTCTATTTTGCATATAAGGTTCATTTGAAATGTATCCATTTGAAGACATCTGTTGAAGCATTAATTGTATTTAACATTTCTAAGCATTGATGGTGACTTTTCGAAATCTTACATCTTGTCGCCCACTTGACACTTTGATCGCTATCTCACCTAACACCTGAAAAGGTGTTTTCAGTTGACATGTAGTACTTTCCTTAGCTTCTTCATTACGTTTCTTCGTTCTATACTAAGGATGAGTATTGTGTCATTGGGATTCCCGATAGTCTCAACATCTATAATCCATTCCACATTTGATGACTTTTATTCTTAAACAAATGAATAAGGCTCGATGCTTCTGATGTAGACAGATGATGCTCTACGATCATGATCGTGGTGTCTTGCCACCTTGGTGCTTGATCTGGTACAGATAGAAGAGAACACTACGATTTCCCTTAAGAACTGGTAGACTACAATCTTTGCTTACTTGATTTGCATACTCTACGCTTTCGAAAGCACACTACGATCTTTGAGTTGGCTTGGCAGGTGTTTAGACCACTCTACGATTTTGAGAGAGGTCCTCTAAATTAGACAGACTACGATTCTTGATGCTCTACGATTCTTCCTTGGCTTCTTCAATTTCTTGACTGGCTTGACAGACTACGATTCTGTTGATGCCTATCTATTACATCACACAAGTTAGATCAACCTAACAGCTTTAATCTTCTCTTATATACATTCATTTACAGAGTGATAAACATAAAGCACATATCAAACATAACAATTTTTTTGATCTACCACTAAGTCCTTATACATTTATTCCTTGAAAAACTTTACATATACGCATGAATATTTACTTTCAATATCAAATTTAAATATGCAATTTCCCAACACATGGTATTGTAAAACTGCCTGGGTCCTTAAGCTTTGGAGGTAGCTGTGACGCCCCCAAAATAGGTATACAACACCCATTCTGAGTCGCCCAATTACATGATACAGAAAACAATTACAACTTTATTACTACAATTGTCGTGCAAAATATAACAACACATATACTGAGAGTTTTAATACCAACTGTGACTTATGTCCCAACTATGGACAACACCTCACATTGATACATTACATAAATGTACAGTTAATAATTGTTTTAGAAATTAAAATCTTTGGAAAGTGCTCAAGGAAACCTTCGTACATAGGAGGCCATGAATCTAAGTTATGATAGATATCATATGTTCAGAGAATTATCCTTGGTTGACCCAATAGACCCCAAAGAAAAATGAGAAGATTACTTTCATGTTCTTTCCAATGGTGAGTCTTCTTTTGACATATAACTATCTCCATTGTCTCCAGTTGAAAATTATATTTCAAATAAACTCCAAGATCATATAGGTAGTGCTCGTAGATATACTCAGCAAGTGGATGTACACAACCCTGTCTTACGTTAACACGAGATTGTATGTCATTAGACATCTTGTATGATAGTGGCAAAACACCCTTCCAAAGTTGGGTTTACCTCACCCTATTATTGTTCACCAAAATCAATTATTAAGTGAGGTATAATATACGACACACACATCTTAGGTCCTCAATAAAATTATATATTGTATGTCATGCCATTTTATAATGTGTTGACAAACTTTGACAGTCTCGCACCACCACACTATTCCCCTGTTATCCCAGCTACACTCTTATTACCTGAAAGGAATTGTGAAGCAAAAGAGTGAGCACAACTAGCTCAGTAAAGAATATTATGACTAAAGATAATTAAATTATCAATAGCCTTCATCAGTAATAAATCAGAGATTTAGAACATATGGTAGATGATAAAACTTTTCAACCATAGTTGCAGCAGAATGAGCAATCCATTAGAAGAGTCAAATAGACCATAAATTCTATTATCTTCTCCATGATAAAAGTCCACCAACAATGTTTTAATTCCTGTAACATCAATTAACAGTTCTTGTCCACAATCATGTGAATAACTCATAACCATAATTGTGGTTCTAAATTCCTCTTCTCATCTAGGACGAAGATAATTTACATCACATGTCTTTACCTGAAACATCAAAGATCATGGTTATACCAAATCACAGTTCCTGTTCATAATCATACTAATAAATTCATCTTTGCACTATGGGCCAAAGATACTCATCAACAGTTCATCTTTGCACTACATGCCAAAGATATTCAGCAACAGGTCATCTTTGCACTACATGCCAAAGATATTCAACAACAGGTCATCTTTGCACTACGGGCCAAAGATATTCATGAATAATTCATCTTTACACTACAGGCCAAAGATATTAATATCTCAAAGAAATACATAATCATTTCAGAATTTATATAAACAATAATTATAACCATGTTGATCAATTCACCTTTGCACTTAAGCTAAAAATATTCAATTGTAAATTCAATGGTCATGATCATACCAGTCAACAATTCATCTTTGCACTACTGGCCAAAAAGAACCCATAGTCACGATCATACCAATAATCTACCCATCTTTACACTCAAGTCAAAGAGAAGTTTCTTCACCAGGGTTATAAAAATGTTATATATGATAATAAAAACAATATGATCAAAACATGAATTTAATTTCAATAGTAAGATTCATAAATCAACGATAATTTGGTCAGAAAAAAGAAACCAATTTTGTCGTGAATACTACCCCGTGAATAGTAACTCGTGAATAGTAACCCCGACACAAAAAGATAAACTTTCACAATAAAATCCATGTCAATATTTATAACACATTAATCCAAATGTTATAAATTACTTAATAATCTCATAATCTAATATCATTAATATTACCACAATATCTTAATCGTTTCTTAAACTTATAAACAATTTATTTTAATTGTTTACACTTTACTAATTAATGCATTTAATCATCCTCAAATGCCAAACTCATAAGATTTCATCACTAATAACCAACAACCTCATCAAAAATCTGCATATACCATATATAGGATTCCCAAGCCATAAAATCCTATTTTCCAATTTTGTTACTTCACATAACATATTTAATTCATTTACTCATAACTAGTCCAGTTTCATGAAAAATAACAAATCAGTCCCAAAAAATATTTCTTTTCTGGGATTTAGCAGAATATAGTCCCATATCGAACATATATTTTTCTCGGAATTTTTAAAATTCATTTACTATTTTTCACATAGCCAAAACTGCCGAATATTTAGATATTTATCATAAATTGTACTTTTGTCCAAAAATTCCGAAATTTATAGGGTATACTTCTATTATATATATGTACTCCCAATAAAAATTTTGCCAATTTTGGAGTTAACCACAAGGAGTTATAAGAGTTTACTTTTAAAATAGTCTTTTTCTCATAAAATTCATAACTCTTAATCTATACATAAAAAAAATCACCATTTTTGGACACAATCAATAAAACTCATCAAATTATCATTTCAAATTTTTCCAGAATTTTTGAGGGTCGAAAAAATTACGACACTGAAAAACATAATAACCCTTAAAATCCCTTATCTCGAAAGAGCAGTATTTCTGACCGAAATGTAAAGCCGAAGGAACCTTGCACTAAATAACAACTCTCAAAGTATCTAAATACTCACAAAATACACTTGATAATATAGAGAGAGAAAGAGAGAAAGCTTATGTTTCTGGTATGATTTTCAATTCTAACTTAGCCCTCTATTTATAGAAAATGTTATCACGCCGAAGCAGACTTGACCTGCTACCTGATGGCTTTACCTGCTACTATTGCCACCCACAACATTTGAATTAGAGTTTTAGCATATTTCTTCACCAACCACAACTGGGGCCCACTAAATTCTAGAATTTTCCACCAAAATCATTTATAAACCTAATTTCCGAATTAGTCACCTCTTACAATTCATAACAAATCATACGTTCATTTTTAACGGTTCAAAATTTGTGGACATATACTGAACTTATATATGTATAACATATCCAAAAATCACAACGATCCAATGGTCGGATTAAAAATTATAACTCACACAATATATCGTAAAAATACTGATTTAATTTTTAATATCTCCATTCCGACAAAAATACTGATAAAACACCTCAACATTAATTCCTTCATTTATAACCACATAAATAAATCCATCATTTATATTCGCATCAAATAAATATTTCCTTATCATATTAATCAATAATTAATTATTCACAAATAATATTACAGAATCACAATAATGACAACCAGACAGTTCCCAGGAAAGAGAGGAATTTCCAATAAGGATTTTTCCTTACTAGCGCGTAATTAGGTGACCAAACCTCTCCTTGACATAACTTTCTAGACATTGCTAATAATGCTATCTAATAATATTATTCAAATAATATGAATTATTGATCTGATAATGGGAAATACTGTGTAGTGACAATTATTGAAACAAAAATAATATAAAATATCAACGCAACAATTATTGAATCAATAAAATAGAATATTGAATAGTAATTACTGTAACAATTATTGAGTAGTACCTTCACGTAAGAATCAATAATTCAAAAATATCATGCAATACCGGTAAGCTTTCTTGTGCAACCACACATATTACGTATTTTAACCATCGGGTATTCTACCAAAGGTGTTAACTTCAGAATTACTTAGGTAGTTATTTATAAAAATACAAACTTGTCATTTTTTTCATCCAATGCTTATTCATTATGGGGCCCATAAATGATGCGTCTGTCGCATTTAATATTCCCCGACAACAAGAATATTCCACGACCAAATGAATATTCCCCGACAGAAATGAGTATTTTATAACCACTTGCGTATTTTGAAAATTTTACATATATCACCCTTAACTTTAAACTTTTATCAATTTTACCATTTACTGAATAATAATTATAAGAAAAATTGAATACTTTTATTTCATAAAATCTGGGGTCTTACAATCTTCCCTCCTTATGAAATTTCGTCCCCGAAATTTACGTACCTGGTATTTCGAAGAGTTGAGAATACCTTTCTTTCATTTCAGATTCCATCTTCCCCGTCATCATGATTTCTCCATTGTTCATCTCATGTATTTCAGATATCATTCTAGAATAAAACTTCAAAACAAAGGTTAATTGACATATCACAATTTGTCAACTTAAGTAGGAAAATTCAGCTTAGGTAGGACACATACTAGGGAAGGATATTACTCGTCTCTCCCTTCCTATTTCTAATCCCGGATCTTCGCCAGAGATCATATCCCTAAGCTCTGATACCAAATGTGACGCCCCCAAAATAGGTATACAACACCCATTCTGAGTCGCCCAATTATATGGTACAGAAAACAATTACAACTTTATTACTACAATTGTCGCGCAAAATACAACAACACATATACTGAGAGTTTTAATACCAACTGTAACTCATGTCCCAACTATGGACAACAGCTAACATTGATATATTACATAAAAGTACAGTCAATAACTATTTTAGAAATTAAAATCATTGGGAAGTGCTCAAGGAAACCTTCGTACATAGGAGGCCATGAATCTAAGTTATGATAGATATCATATGTCTAGAGAATTATCCTTGGTTGACCCAATAGACCCCAAAGAAAAATGAGAAGATTACTATCATGTTCTTTCCAATGGTGAGTCTTCTCTTGACATATAACTATCTCCACTGTCTCTAGTTGAAAATTATATTTCAAATAAACTCCAAGATCATATAGGTAGTGCTCGTAGATATACTCAGCAAGTGGATGTGTACAACCCTGTCTTACGTTAACACGAGAGTATATGTCTTTAGACATCTTGTATGATAATGGCAAAACACCCTTCCAAAGTTGGGTTCACCTCACCCTATTGTTGTTCACCAAAATAAATTATTAAGTGACGTATAATATACGACACACACATCTTAGGTCCTCAATACAATTATATATTGTATGTCATGCCGTTTTATAATGTGTTGAGAAACTTTGACAGTCTCGGACCACCACACTATTCCCCTGTTATCCCAGCTACACTCTTATTACCTGAAAGGAATTGTGAAGCAAAAGAGTGAGCACAACTAGCTCAGTAAAGAATATTATGACTAAAGATAATTAAATTATCAATAGCCTTCATTAGTAATAAATCAGAGATTTAGAACATATTGTAAATAATAAAACTTTTCAACCATAGTTGCAGCGGAATGAGCAATCCATTAGAAGAGTCAAATAAACCATAAAGTCTATTATCTTCTCCATGTTAAAAGTCCACCAACAATGCTTTAATTCCTGTAACATCAATTAATAGTTCCTGTCCACAATCATGTGAATAACTCATAACCATAATTGTGGTTCTAAATTCCTCTTCTCATCTAGGACGAAGATAATTTACATCACCTGTCTTTACCTGAAATATCAAAGATCATGGTTATACCAAATCACAGTTCTTGTTCATAATCATACTAATAAATTCATCTTTGCACTACGGGCCAAAGATATTCATCAACAGTTCATCTTTGCACTACATGCCAAAGATATTCAGCAACAGGTCATCTTTGTACTACATGCCAAAGATATTCAACAACAGGTCATCTTTGCACTACGGGCCAAAGATATTCATTAATAATTCTTCTTTGCACTACAGGCCAAAGATATTAATATCTCAAAGAAATGCATAATCATTTCAAAATTTATATAAACAATAATTATAACCATGTTGATCAATTCACCTTTGCACTTAAGCTAAAAATATTCAATTGTAAATTCAATGGTCATGATCATACCAGTCAACAATTCATCTTTGCACTACTGGCCAAAGAGAACCCATAGTCACGATTATATCAATAATCTACCCATCTTTACACTCAAGTCAAAGAGAAATTTCTTCAATAGGGTTATAAAAATGTTATATATGATAATAAAAATAATATGATCAAAACACGGACTTAATTTCAAGAGTAAGATTCATAAATCAACGATAATTTGGTCAGAAAAAAAACCAATTTTGTCGTGAATAGTACCCCATGAATAGTAACTCGTGAATAGTAACTCCGACACAAAAAGATAAACTTTTACAACAAAATACATATCAATATTTATAACACCTTAATCCAAATATTATAAATCACTTAATAATCTCATAATCAAATATCATTAATATTACCACAATATCTTAATCATTTCTTAAACTTATAAACAATTTATTTTAATTGATTACACTTTACTAATTAATGCATTTAATCATCCTAAAATGCCAAACTCATAAGATTTCATCACCAATAACCAACAACCTTATCAAAAATCTGCATATACCATATATAGGATTTCCAAGCCATAAAATCCTATTTTCCAATTTTGTTACTCCACATAACATATTTAATTCATTTACTCATAACTAGTCCATTTTTATGAAAAATACAAAATCAGTTCCAAAAATATTTCTTTTTTGGGATTTAGCAGAATATAGTCCCATATTGAACATATATTTTTCTCAGAATTTTTAAAATTTATTTACTATTTTTCACATAGCCAAAACTGCCGAATATTTAGATATTTATCATAAATTGTACTTTTGTCCAAAAATTCTGAAATTTACAGGGTATACTTCTATTATATACATATAGTCCCAATAAAAATTTCACCAATTTTGGAGTTAACCACAAGGAGTTATAAGAGTTTACTTTTAAAATAGTGCTTTCTCATAAAATTCATAACTCTTAATCTATACATCAAAAAATCACCATTTTTGGACACAATCAAGAAAACTCATCAAATTATCATTTCAAATATTTCCAGAAATTTTGAGGGTCGAAAAAATTACGAAACTGAAAAACATAATAACCCTTAAAATCCCTTACCTCGAAAGTGCAGTATTTCTGACCGGAATGTAAAGCCGAAGGAACTTTGCACTGAATAACAACTCTCAAAGTATCTAAATACTCACAAAATACGCTTGATAATATAGAGAGAGAAAGAGAGAAATCTTATGTTTCTGGTATGATTTTCAATTCTAACTTAGCCCTCTATTTATAGGAAAATGTTAGCACGCCGAAGCAGACTTGACCTGCTACCTGATGGTTTTACCTGCTACTATTGCCACCCACCACATTTGAATTAGAATTTTAGCACATATCTTCACCAACCACAAGTGGGGCCTGTGACACCCCCAAAATAGGTCTACATCACTCAACCTATTTTGAGTCGCCAAATACATGGTACAGAAAATAACTACAACTTTATTACTACAATTATCGTGCAAAATACAACAACACATATACTGTGAGTTTTAATACCAACTGTGACTCATGTCCCAACTATGGACAATACCTCACAGTGATACCTTACATAAAGGTACAATCTATAACTATTTTAGAAATTAAAATCTTTGGGAAGTGCTCAAGGAAACCTTCGTACATAGGAGGCCATGAATCTAAGTTATGATAGATATCATATGTCCAGAGAATTATCCTTGGTTGATCCAATAGACCCCAAAGAAAAATGAGAAGATTACTATCATGTTCCTTCCAATGGTGAGTCTTCTCTTGACATATAACTATCTCCACCGTCTGCGATTGAACATTATGTTTCAACCCAACTCCAAGATCATATAGGTAGTGCTCAGTAAATATACTCAAAGAAGTGGATGTGCACAACCCTTTCTTATGATAACACGAGATTGTATGTCATTAGACATCTTGTACGATAGTGGCAAAACACCCTTCTAAAGTTGGGTTCACCTCACCCTATTGTTGTTCACCAAAATCAATTATTAAGTGACGTATATATATACACACACATCTTAGGTCCTCAATACAATTATATATTGTATGTCATGCCGCTTTTATAATATGTTGAGAAACTTTGATAGTCTCGGACCACCACACTATTCCCTGTTATCCCCATTTCGACCCAAATGCCTACACTTTTATTACCTGAAAGGAATTGTGAAGCAAAAGGGGTGAGCACAACTAGCCCAGTAAAGAATATCATAACTAAAGATAATTAAATTATCAATAGCCTTCATCAGTAATAAATTAGAGATTTAGAACATATGGTAGATGATAAAACTTTTCAACCATAGTTGCGGCGAACGGAGCAATCCATTAGAAGAGTCAAATAGACCATAAAGTCTATTATCTTCTCCATGTTAAAAGTCCACCAACAATGCTTTAACCCTGTAACATTAATCAACAGATCTTGTTCACAGTCATGTGAATAACTCATAATCATAATTGTAGTTCTAATTTTCTCTTCTCATCCGAGACGAAGATATTTTTCATCACATGTCTTTACCTGAAACATCAAAGATCATGGTTATACCAAATCACAGTTCTTGTTCATAATCATACTAATAAATTCATCTTTGCACTACGGGCCAAAGATATTCATTAACAGTTCATCTTTGCACTACATGCCAAAGATATTCAACAACAGGTCATCTTTTGCACTCTGGTGCCAAAGATATTCAACAACAGGTCATCTTTGTACTACACGCCAAAGATATTCATCAACAATTCATCTTTGCACTACAAGCCAAAGATATTCATATCTCAAAGAAATATATAATCATTGCAGAATTTATATAAACAATAACTATAACCATGTTGATCAATTCACCTTTGCACTTAAGCTAAAAATATTCAACTGTAAATTCAATGGTCATGATCATACCAGTCAACAATTTATCTTTGCACTCCTAGCCAAAGAGAACCCATAGTCACGATCATACCAATAATCTACCCATCTTTACACTTAAGTCAAAGAGAAATTTCATCACCGGGATTATAAAAATGTTATATATGATAATAAAAACAATACGATCAACAACTGCATTTAATTTTAAGAGTAAGATTCATAAATCAATGATTTCATAACACCTTAATTCAAATGTTATAAATCACTTAATAATCTCATAATCTAATATTATTAATACTACCACAATATTTTAATCATTTCTTAAACTTATAAACAATTTATTTTAATTGTTTATATTTTACTAGTTAATGCATTTAATCATCCTAAAATGCCAAACTCATAAGATTTCATCACCAATAACCAACAACCTCATCAAATATCTGCATATACCATATATAAGATTCCCAAGCCATAAAATTCTATTTTTCAATTTTGTTACTTCACATAACATATTTAAATTATTTATTCATAACTAGTCTATTTTCATGAAAAATACCAAATTAGTTCCAAAAATATTTCTTTTCTGGAATTTAGCATAATATAGTCCCATATTGAACATATAGTTTTCTCGGAATTTTTAAAATTCATTTACTATTTTTTACATGGTCAAAACTGCCGAATATTTAGACAGTTATCATAAATTGTACTTTTGTCCAAAAATTCCGAAATTTACAGGATATACTAATGTTATATAGATGTACTCCCAATAAAAATTTCACCAATTTTGGAGTTAACCACATGGAGTTATAAGGGTTTACTTTTAAAATAGTCTTTTCTCATAAAATCTATAACTCCTAATCTATACATCCAAAAATCGTCATTTTTGGACACAATCAAGGAAACTCATCAAATTATCATTTTAAATTTTTCTAAAATTTTTGAAGGTTAGAAAAATTACGAAACATGATATACATAATAATCTTTAAAATCCCTTACCTCAAAAGAGCAGTACTTCTGACCGAAATGTCGGATAAAAAGCCGAAGGAAACTTGCACTGAATAGCAACTCTTCAAGTATCTAAATACTCACAAAAATACGCTCGACAATATAGAGAGAAAGAAAACTTGTTTCTGGGGTGATTTTCAATTCTAACTTAAGCGCCTATTTATAGGAAAATGTTAGAACGCCAAAGGAGACTAAATAATAAAATAATATTATTATCTTTTCTTTTCTCTACGCATCCTCCACCAACCAAGCCACCATCAAGCATGCCAAATCAAAATTTTTTGGCGACCACATGTTTAAAACAAAAGTGGGTCCCACCCATAAATTTAATAAAAATATTTTAATTTCCGAAACTTCAATAATTCATAGAAAATAGCCCGTATATCAGAAAAATAGGAATTTTATATCCATTCCACATGACATAGAATTCTCTACAACTTTGTAGCTTTGAGTTTTTCCAAATTCCAAACAGAAAATATTCGAAATCCACAAACGGACGATTTTCAACACCTTTTAAAATTCATAACAAATCATACGTTAATTTTTAACGGTTTAAAATTTGTGGACATATACTCAACTTATATATGTATAACATATCCAAAAATCAAAACGATCCAACAGTCGAATTAAAATTATAACTCACGCAATAGAGCTTTAAGAACACCGATTTGATCTTTTAATACCTCCAACCCGACAAAATACTGATAAAACACCTCAATATTATTTCCTTCATTTATAACCACATAAATAAATCTATCATTTATATCTGCATCAAATAAATATTTCCTTATCATATAAATCAATAATTAATTATTCATAAATAATATTACAGAATCACAATTATGACAACTAGGTGGTTCCCAGGAAAGAGGGGGCTTTCCAATAAGGATTTCTCCTTACTGGCGCACAATTAGGTGACCAAACCTCTCATTGACAGAACTTTCTAGACATTGCCAATAATGCTATCTAATAATATTATCCAAATAATATAAATTATTGATCTGATAATGGGAATACTGTGAAATGACAATTATTAAAACAACAATAATATAAAATATCAACGCAGCAATTATTGAACCAATAAAATAAAATATTGAATGGTAATTACTATAACAATTATTGAGTAATGCCTTCTTACGTAAGAATCAATAATTCAAAAATACTATGCAATACCATGTTCTACTTATGCAAGTAACCACGCCAGACATCGTATTTTAACCACCGTGTATTCCAACAAGTGTTAATTCAGAATAACTACTGCTAGTTATTTATAAAAATTCAAACTTGTTATTTTCTTCATCCGACAGTTATTCTGTTATGGGGCCCACAAATTGCTGCGCCGTCGTACGAATATTCCCCGACAACAAGAATATTCCACGACCAAACGAATATTCCCCAATAGAAATGAGTATTTTATAACCACTTGAGTATTTTGACAATTTTATATATATCATCCTTAACTTTAACTTTTTTTTATCAATTGAACCATTTACTAAATAATAATTATAAGAAAAACTGAATAATTTATTTCATAAAATTCGGGGTCTTACAGGGCCTACTAAATTCTAGAATTTTCCACCAAAATCATTTATAAACCTAATTTCCGAATCAGTCACCTCTTACAATTCATAACAAATCATACGTTCATTTTTAACGGTTCAAAATTTGTGGACATATACTCAACTTATATATGTATAACATATCTAAAAATCACAACGATCCAACGGTCGGATTAAAAATTATAACTCACATAATATATCATAAAAATATTGATTTGATTTTTAATACCTCCATTCCGACAAAAATACTGATAAAACACCTCAACATTAATTCCTTCATTTATAACCACATAAATAAATCCATCATTTATATCCGCATCAAATAAATATTTTCTTATCATATAAATCAATAATTAATTATTCACAAATAATATTACAGAATCACAATAATGATAACCAGGCAGTTCCCAGGAAAGAGGGAAATTTCCAATAAGGATTTCTCCTTACTAGCTCGTAATTAGGTGACCAAACCTCTCCTTGACATAACTTTCTAGACATTGCTAATAATGCTATCTAATAATATTATTCAAATAATATGAATTATTGATCTGATAATAGGAAATACTGTGTAGTGATAATTATTGAAACAAAAATAATATAAAATATCACGCAGCAATTATTGAATCAATAAAATAGAATATTGAACAGTAATTACTGTAACAATTATTGAGTAGTACCTTCTTACGTAAGAATCAATAATTCAAAAATATCAGGTAATACCGTCTCAAAGTATCTCTTTGTGCAACCACACATATTACTTTATTTTAACCATCGGGTATTCTACCAGTGTTAACGGTAACTACTAGGCCGTTATTTATAAAAATACAAACTTGTCATTTTTTTCATCCGACAGTTATTCTGTTATGGGGCCCACAAATGACTGCGTCGTCGTACGAATATTCCCCGACAACAAGAATATTCCACGACCAAACGAATATTCTCCGACAGAAATGAGTAATTTATAACCACTTGCGTATTTTGAAAATTTTACATATATCACCCTTAACTTTAAACTTTTATCAATTTAACCATTTACTGAATAATAATTATAAGAAAAATTGAATACTTTTATTTCATAAAATTCGTGGTCTTACAGTAGCTTACGCTGCAACATTGCACTGCACTCTTCTGTCAAGTCCACTGTCTCATAATCCTCCAATCTTTTCTTCCTTGATAGAATGCCTTTTATAAACATCGCGTAGCTTGGCATTTGTTCTAATGCCTCTGCGAATGATATATTGATCTGCAGTTTCTTAAAGACCTCCAAAAACTTAGCAAACTGTTTGTCTTCTCTTTGCTTTTGCAATCTCTGTGGATAAGGAACATGAGGGTAAATAAGTGGTGGTTTGGTTTTAGCTTTCTTAGCCAACTCTTCATGATCCTTCTCAACTACCCGCTGTAACGACCCGAAAATTTGGATTTTCCAGAATTTAAGTTTAAAGAATTAGTTATTAATAAAATGAATTTTTATTAATAATATTATGTGCTATGTGTTTATTAATCGTTCTAGAACCTAGGATGATTATAAGTCGGGAGGATTCTGGCTACGAGCTAGACTGAACGAGTAAGAATTTTCAAGATAAAAATGAAATTTTTTTTGGAACAAAAATATTTCTGGGGAAAAAGACGAAATAAGCACTATTCATCTGACAAAACCTAAGGGTTAGGGTTTGAATAACCTAAGCCGTTCTAAGAGTTTGGTATATCGAAATGACATTCCGTTGAAAGATTTGACGATAATATGTCGTGAAAAGTTAAGTAAGCCGATAAAAGTTTTTTTCAAAAAACGTGCATAAATCGGACAAAATAAAAATGACAAAAAGTACTGTTGTTCGCTAGCGGATAACTCTTCCACGGTGTCGTTCACTTTAGTCAACACCACATGGGAGGTGGACCATATTGGAGAGTTTGATTGGGTCCCCTATACCTTTGCCAACTTCCTCGGGGGAATGCGTCTGCGCTCGTAGGGCTTGACGGAGGCTTGGCTAGGATTTTACCCATTCCTGCTGGTGAGTATTTCTCTTTTAATTTCCCTTGTTCGGGTTGAGAGTGTTGACTGACCGCATATATTTGATCTTGTATTGGCAGTTTTGGGCCTGTGAGAGGCTCCTATGTCTGCGTCCCGTTAGCTTGCTAGGTTTAGACACCTATCCATGAGGACGACTATAGCATCACTCCACGTTGGTGGAGGTTCCTTTAGCTGAGGGTTTCACCCATTGTTGTTTACCTTTGGAGTTGTTGACAGCTAATATCATTACATGGGTTCCCTACTCTGAGGACCATTTGACAGTTGGCTTTGAGGGTTATTTCCTGACTGGTGTCGAGTATGTGATGTCCACCCGTCAGATTCCTCTCTTCACAGATGGAGGTTGGGATCTCTATTTATGAGATCATCCTATCAGGAGCACCACAAGGGAGATTCATATACCGATCTGTCATCCTGCCAGGCGTTATTGGCCTGTGTCACAGCCACAGATCATTGATATCCCGTTTGTGGGAGTTGATGGTTTTACTTTGTTAGAGGGACCATTCACTCAGGAGGTATTCTACTGCTGATGGCTCCCTCGCACCATTGGAGCTCAGACATGCATCACAAAGTTTATTGGGGATATGGTTACTGGCTCTGTCATGATGGCGGATGGGATTGCCTGCGTCCGAGAGCCTACTCATCTGACGCAGATTGATAGTTTGACCCAGAAGTTGGACTGGGCACATTTCTTTATCCCGCATTTGGGTAGGGATCCTTCCGAGGTGGATACTTTTGATCCTTCTAGCTTTGGGGCTGGCCCATATTCAGATGGTTTTTCTGGTTCAACTCCTCTATTGTATCAGGCTGATATCCCAACTGGCGGAGATTCAGTGACTCAAGACGAGTCTCATCAGATGGATAGGTTAGATGATGTAGACATCAACACTATTGACTTTTTCTGATGTATTTCTCACAATATCTTTTGATAGGCCTCTGTTAGATATTGGGCGGCTGTGCCCCATTCTCGTTATATCTTTCGATAGGCCTCTGTTAGTTGTTGGGTGGTTGTTCCCAATTTTCCTGTATTTTTCAGCTGTATACAAAGATGATGTATTTAGATGATGATGTACTTAGGAATGTATGCATATTATTTTTCATTCCATACATCGTATTGTCATCTATTATTTATTATGCATGCATTATGTTTATGGACATGCATTTCCAGAGATGAGTTTAGCATTGATCCCTGAATGGTCTTATGTCATGGCCCTACAGATGTCTTCATCGATAGTTAGCTGTATTAATTACACCCCACCAGTATTGATGGTATCTTCATTGAGACTGTGGTATGACAGTTTGTCCTCCCTAGATTGGGCGACAGTTAATCAGCTGATGCGTCACTCTATGACCCTCTTGACATTCCAGGTTCCATTTATCTTTGTAGAGGGCATGCTGGAGCATTGGGTACCGGATAGGCAGGTGTTCTAGTTTGA
Organism: Panax ginseng; assembly: GCA_020205605.1. Classification (NCBI taxonomy): domain Eukaryota; kingdom Viridiplantae; phylum Streptophyta; class Magnoliopsida; order Apiales; family Araliaceae; genus Panax; species Panax ginseng. The sequence continues at coordinate 86,802,359 of CM035130.1, read as the reverse complement.
GACCCAAGAGTTGACTCCCACTTTGGAGGAGTTCGAGCATCTGACAGATTTGTCATTGGATAAGCCTTGCGCTCGGATGGCTGTCGGAGATATGAGCCAAAAGTTTATGACCCTCACAGGTTTGAGGTACAGAGTTTCCCTGGATGAGATCTCCCTGGGGCATGTAGTGTCCATGAGTTTTCTAATAGACAGATTTGGGTCTTTGGAAGTTATCTGTGGCACTCTGGGGATTTCACCACTTCGGAGAATGATTGGCATATTCCCATAGTAGATGTACTCTTGATGTGTATGGTGGATTATCTGTACATGCCATTGTACATGGACCACTTGGACATCGACGTGCTTATTGTAGTTCGTGCTCTCCGGGAGGGACATACCATTTTACCGATGATTCTGGCAGAGACCTTAAGGTCAACCACGCATTGCCATACCCATTCTATGAGGGTATTTACTGGTAGTTCAGTCTTGTTGTACGTGTGATTTATGACACACCTGAGACCGATTGGCACTTTTTGATGCCATAGGTATTATTTTTTCCCATGAGATAGCCATGTCTTACTTCTTCCAGCCGTCGGAGTGTATAGATGTTGCTCCTTGGTCAGTTTCTTATCAGGGATCGAGGATCCGTTTGATATTCTGTCGTGTTCAGGGCTCAACTCTCCCAATAGCTTTATCACTCATGCAGCTGGCATGGATTATCTTCCTCTAGCTAGTTTGAGGGGTGTGACCACTTATCATCCACATGCTGTGATGACACAATTTGACCAGTTTTAGGATGTTCATCCCTTTGACGGGGCATTGGGTCATCGTTTGTCATCTCGACTTCTATCAGCAGAGGATTTATCCAGGATTTATGCCTATTGGACTCAGCGTGAGAGGATTTATCCAGGTTGTTCTATAGAGTATTCTACATGGTTGGAGGCAGAGATTGCATCGGTTATGGTTGAATCCTCAAAGCCGGGTACTGATTCTGATAGTGGGGAGCCTATGGAGGACCCTAATTCTCCCACTGAGGATGAGATGTTTCACGAGTTGTCGAGAGCTCAAAGTTGATTCCCAAGATTCTCTTTGTTGTGACTCTACATTCTACTAAGTATTTAGAGCAGAGTCTGCATCTGATGATGTTTAGAGGGATCAGGCTAGGGCTTTGATGTTGACAACTCTTTCTGGTAGAGATGTCGCTCTAGTTAAGAGAGATGATGCTCTAGCCCATAGGGATACCACTATTGTTGAGCGGGACGAGGCTCGATCATCTAGGTTAGTAGCTGTTATTGAGCGGGATGGTGCTATATCTGCCCGAGATGCTGCCACTACAAATAGTAATGCATTGTGGTCTCATACTGCTGATATCATTGCAGAGATGAGCACATTCATTGATAAGCATAGTAGCACCATGCAGATGGTTGTATATCTCCTGGCTCGTGTAGATACCCTTGGGTAGGAGCTCATATAGTTTCCCCCATCTTCTGAGAGGGATGCCATATTAGACTTGATCGCTTGTTTATCCACTGGTTTGTAGATTAGCTTTGATTTACCTTCATAGACTAGGTTAGCCAATTTTGTCATGTACATGACACATTGTATATACCAAACAATATTATATGGAAAGGAAATATGTTTTGATTCACTTCCCTTTTAGTTATGCCTTGTTACTTACTTGATAGTTGCTTGTTTCTTCAGGGCTTATGATCTTGATGTATTCTGAACTTCTCCTTGATGGATGGACATTGAGATGTCTCAGAATATTTTAGAATGGATCATTGATCTTTGTATCCCCTTACCCTTTGGTGTCTTGGGACTGGTTTTTTTATGTGGTTATGGAGAAGATTTTGGCTTTCCTCTCTGAGGTTGACCGCCCCACAGATGGTCATCGATACTCCTTTGTATTGGGGAGCCCAGGTAGTTCCATCTCTTATGGATTGGTGTTTCTCTTTAAGGACTCAACCGCAGCTTAGATGGTCATCGATTCTCCCATTTATGTGGGGAGACTAGGTAATTCCATCCCTTTTGTGATGCCCCCAAAATAGGTATACATCACCCAATTTGAGTCACCAAATACATAGTACAGAAACAACTACAAATTCAATAATACAATTGTCGTGCAAAATACGACAACACATATTCTACGACTTTCAATACAAATATTGTCTTCTAGACAATATCCACACTCAAATAAAGTCCTCATTACAATTATTAATACACTATTTTACAAAAATAGTGAGGACTGTTAAAACAACTGTCTAGGACCATCACTCTATACCCCGACTGGTTCATGTTATATTCTCGCTTCCTAAGAAGAAAAATGGAACAAAAAGGAAAAGGGTGAGCTCAACTAGCGCAGTAAAGAATATTATGACTAAGATAATGTACAACAAATTATCCTTAGGCCTCAATAGGGAAAAATCTGATAGAATATAATAGACAACAAGTATTAGATCAACAACTGCAGTGGAAACAACAATTCATTAGAAGAGGTAAATAGAGAATAAAATCTACTATCATCGATGAATTTAAAGTCCATCATCAATATTTTATCCCTGTAACATCAATCAATATACATCTTGAATCAAATATTCATCTTTGCACTACGGGCCAAAGATATTCATTTGTATCACCAGTTGGTCATGTTCATCTCAACACCTGTTCATCTTTGCACTACGGGCCAAAGATATTCATCAGGTAATCATTCATCTTTGCACTAAAGGCCAAAGATATTCAGTTATATCATCATTTAGGACTGAGGATGATGAAAAATGTTTTTAAGAAACGAATCCAGTGAGACAAAAAACAAAGATTAGGGATTCGTACTTTAGATAATCCAAGTTCAAAAATACTCCATAATAAACCATAGTGGAGTAAAATTCAAGAATGAAGATCAAAACATGGATACAATCAAAGATAATAACCATAATAGACATGGATACAATCAAAGATAAAATAATATATTCTTATAACCATTCAAGCACGCCACTAACCAGCCCTACACTTTTGAACACAAATTTTCAGCACATGTTTTCAAAAAAAAAAACAAAAGTGGGTCCCACCCATAATTTTAATAAAAATATTTAATTTCTGAAACTTCAATAATTCATAATAAATACCCCTTTTATCTGACAAATACGAATTTATGTCCATTCCATAGGAAATTAAATTCTCTACAACTTTGTAGCTTTAAGTTTTTCCAAATTCCAAACGAAAAATGCCCGAAATCCACACACGGGCGATTTTTAATACCTCCATTCCGACAAAATACTGATAAAATACCTCAGTATTAATTCCTTCATTTATATCCACACAAAATAAATATTTTCCTATCCATCCTTTATGTCCACATAAAATAAATATTTCCTTATCATATAAATCAATAATTAATTATTCACAAGTAATATTACAGAATCACAATTATGACAACCAGGTCGTTCCCAGGAAAGAGGGGCTTTCCGATAAGGATTTCTCCTTACTGGCGCACAATTAGGTGACCAAACCCCTTTTCTAGACAGAACTTCCTTAGATATTGCCAATAATACTATCTAATAATATTATTCAAATAATATGAATTATTAATCTGATAATGGGAAATACTATGCAATGACAATTATTGAAATAACAATAATATAAAATATCAACACAACAATTATTGAATCAATAAAATATTGAACAGTAATTACTGTAACAATTATTGAGTAGTGCCTTCTTACATAAGAATTAATAATTCAAAAATAATTTGCAATGTCGTGTGCTACTATACAACTACGTGTATTACTGTATTTTAACCACCAGGTAATCCAACAGTGTTAACGGTAACAATTACACCGTTTTCTTCATTCGATAATTATTTTGTTATGGGGCCCATAAATGGCTGCGCCATCGTACGAATATTCCCTGACAACAAGAATATTCCACGACCAAACGAATATTCTCCAACAAAGATGAATATTTTATAACCACTTTCTTATTTTGTAAAATTTGCACATTTCACCCATAACCAAAGCATTATATCAAACTAACTCCTTATTATTTTAAGATAATGAATAGAGGAAATTCAATTTTATTTATAATAAGTTGGGGTCTTACAACCTCCCCTCCTTATGAAATTTTGTCCTCGAAATTGACGTATGTACCTGGTGTTTCGAAAAGGTGAGGGTACCTTACTTTCATTTCTGATTCCAACTCCAAGGTCATTTCCTTCATAGCATGGTTCCTCCACAAAACCTTAACTTGTGGTATAACCTTTGTTCGTAGGACATGCTCTTTCCTATCTAAGATCTTGACAGGTACCTCCTCATACGCTAAATCTTCGACTATCTCGTCTAGTTCTAACGCAATATTATGGTTTGGGTCTTTCACATATTTACGAAGCATAGATATGTGAAAAATATTATACGTTTGTATATGTTATCGAATCATTTGAATCTTTTCCGTAGTCATGCATACTAATTCTAGTCCCAACAACATTGCTTCACCTACCTCGTACCAGCATACTGGAGAACGACACTTTCGTCCATACAACGCCTCGAATGGAGCCATGCCTATACTTGCTTGATAACTGTTGTTGTAGGAGAATTCCACCAATGGTAAGTACTCATCCCAACTCCCTTTGAAATCTAGGACATAGAGTCTTAATATATCTTTAAGAGTTTGAAAAGTCTTTTCTGATTGCCCGTTCGTTTAAGGATGGTATGCCGAACTGAATCGTAAATCCGTGCCTATATCTTTCTGCAAACTAACCCAAAATCGTGAAGTGAATCTTGGGTCATGATATAAAACTATGGATACTGGCATGCCATGCAATCTCATAATCTCATTTACGTACATACGAGCAAGACGTTCAGGGGAATAAGTCTCACGTATAGGCAAGAAATGAGCAGACTTGGTTAATCTATCAATAATAACCCAAATCACATCTATACCTTGAGAAACCTTGGGAAGACCCATAACAAAATCCATAGTAATGTGTTCCTACTTTCCAATTCAGAATCTCAAGTGGTTGCAATGGACCCTGTGGCACCTGATGCTCCGCCTTTACACGTTGACAAGTTAAACACCTCGAGATAAACTTCACGATCTCTCTCTTCATATTGCTCCACCAAAATGTATGTCGAAGATTATGATACATTTTGGTACTCCCAAGATGGATTGCAAACGGTGTGTTGTGTGCCTCCATCATGATTCTATGCTTCAAGTCAGAATCGTTAGGAATGCAAAGTCTGGAGTTGACTCGAAGTATTCCTTCTTCATCAATTTTTGCTTCTGGAATAACACATTCTTGTAATTTCCTCTTCATACGTATCATCTCTGGGTCTTTGGCTTGAGCAGCTTTAACTTTATCAATTAAAGTTGGTCCTACTCGTATGTTTGATATCATCATGTGGGTACCAAAGCCTTTAACTCTATCTTCATCCTTTGTAAGTCGTACAAAATGGGTCTTTGTGTTAACAAAATTGCACTCGTACCCGCATACGATCTTTTACTCAATGCGTCATCTACAACGTTTGCTTTTCTAGGATGATATTGAATGTTATGGTCGTAATCTTTCAATAGTTCGAGCCAACGTCTATGCCTCATGTTGATTTCCTTTTGGGTGAAGAAATATTTGAGGCTTTTATGATCCATATAAATCTCCACTTTCTCCCTATACAGGTAGTGTCTCCAAATTTTCAACGCAAAAACGACTGCTGCCAGCTCCAGATCATGAGTAGGATAATTCCTCTCATATTCTTTGAGTTGTTGCGAGGCATAGGCTATAACTTTCCTATGTTGCATAAGAAAACATCCTAACCCTTTGCTTGAAGCATCGTTGTAGATAACAAATCCATCCGAACCAGATGGTATTATCAGAACAGGTGCCGAAATGAGTCTCCTCTTGAGCTCTTGGAAACTCTTCTCGCATTCCTCGCTCCATACAAATTTTGTATCTTTTCGAGTCAGCTGAGTTAACAGAGTAGCGATTCGAGAAAATCCTTCCACGAATCTCCAATAATAACCAGCTAAGCCCAGAAAGCTACATACTTCGGTCACCGATTTCGATTGCTCCCAACTTTGGATTGCTTCAATCTTCGTCGGGTCAATAGATACTCCATGTTTTGACACCATGTGCCTAAGGAATGCTACTTCCTTAAGCCAGAACTACATTTCTTCAGTTTGGCATATAACTTGTTGTCATGAAGCCTTTGAAGTACCAGCTTCAAATGGTGCTCATGATCTTCACGGCTTTTGGAATAGATGAGGATGTCATCAATAAAGACAACAACGAACTGATCCAAATATTCCTTGAATACACGGTTCATCATATCCATGAAAGCAACAGGAGCATTAGTCAATCCAAAAGATATGACTAAGAATTCATAATGCCCGTACCGAGTTTTGAAGGCAGTCATTGGAATATCCTCAGTTTTAATCTTCAGCTGATGATATCCAGAACGAAGATTGATCTTTGAAAAGAATTGTGCTCCTTGCAACTGATCGAACAGGTCATCAATACGAGGTAGCAGATACCTATTCTTGATGGTGGCATGGTTCAATTCCCGGTATTCAATACAAAGTCGCATACTCTCGTATTTCTTTTTTACGAATAAATTAGGAGCACCCCAAGGGGATGTACTAGGACGAATGAAATCGATGTCTAACAATTCTTGTAGTTGGACCTTTAACTCCTGAAGTTCAATAGGAGCCATTCAATATGGGGTTTTAGAAATGGGCTTTGTACCAGGTTCAAGGTCAATAAAGAATTTAACTTCACGTTCTGGGGGTAGACCAGGAAGTTCTTTAAGAAATACATCAGGAAATTCACTAACAACAGAAATATTATTCAAATCTGATGTGTTTTTGTTCAAGTCCATAACATGGGCTAAGAAAGCTTGAGATCCATTTTTTAATAAACGAATGGCTTTATGGCTTGATATAACAGTGTTTGACTTTAGTGATTTGGTTGCTTGAATTCGCATAACAGGTTGGTTAGGAATATGAAAACTAGCCACCTTACGAAAATAATCAATTTTAGCATGATGAGTGGTTAACCAATCAATCCCTAAAATCACATCAAATGCAAGTATCTTTAAAGAGATAAGATCAACATGTAATGTGATGGTGCCAACTTGGATCAAGCAAGATTTATAAATAGTGAAAGTAACAAAATTTTCTCCTAACGGAGTCTCCACAGATAAGTCAAAATCTAATTTCTCTAGAGTCAATTTTAAACATTGAGCACACATAGGAGAGATAAAAGAATGGGTAGAACCGGTATCTAGTAAGGTATAAACTTCACAAGAGTTTAAGATTAGCATACCCGCGATCACCTCGTTCGGGTTTCTCGCATTTTGGCAAGTCACGACAAACGCTCTCCCTTGAACCACCGACTTTATTTTGTCCGTAGTCGCCTTTGGTTCCGCTTTCCCAGCTGGACTTGACTTCACTACCAGACAAAACCGAGCTATATGACCGTCTTTTCCACAACTAAAACACACCTTGGAAGGCTGTGAACAGTTTGGACTTATGTGTCCCTCCTCTCCGCATCTGTAGCATCTAACTGGCGGTCGTTCTCCTCCCCTAGAATTTATTGTTGGTGCTAGTGCTGCTGCTGATGTCTTCCCGTCATTGTTGAATCTCCTCTTTTTGAAATTTCCACTTAACTCACCTCTCCTATTATCATGGCCACTAGAGTGGTTACCGCTTTTGTCCGTATTTTTCCCTCCCTGCTGGTTATCATTGCTTCGATGACTGCTGTCACCGGTATGACCCTGGTTGTGGTCCCTCGGTTGAACATACTCATTATCTCGCTCTAATAATTGAGCCCTGTTGACAACATCTGAATACAGAGAAAATTTGTGAGAGATAAGATATTGATGAATCTCGGGTTTTAGACCTCTCAGAAACATCTGCGTCATACGTTCCTCATTCTCTACCAAATGAGGTGCAAACCTGGATAACTCCGTGAACTTTGCCTCGTACTGGGACATCGTCACGTTGTTCTGTTCTAGTCTAATAAACTCTACCTCCTTCATATGACGAATACTTTTAGGAAAGTACTTGTCATTGAATAATTTCTGAAATCTTTCCCAAGACATGTTGAGTGCGGCTGGCTGGGTACGCTTCACAAATTTCCACCAGTAATCTGCCTCACCATGGAACATAAAGGTGGTGAATGGAACCTTCTGTTCTTCTGTGCATCCCAAGACATCGAATATCTTGGTAATTTGCTTGACCCATATTTCTGCCTTAATCGGATCTGACTTTCACCAGAATTCTGGTGGTCCCAACTCCTTGAACTGCTTGGCTGTGAAAAATCGCACGTTGCTATCATTTCCACCCGTATTTTGTACACGAGTCTCCCTCGTTTGATTTTGCATGAACTGCAAAAAGCTTCTAAACATCCCATCATTCATCGTTTTCTCGGTAGTGTTTTTTACAGGAGGAATATTGCCTTCCTGTTGCACGTTCTCCTGGTTGGTGATTGAAGGTTGTTCCACGGTCTCATACACTCCATTGTTAACGTTCTCAGCTGCCATTCTTAAAAAAGCGCATATAAAACAAGGGTTAATTAAACAAATTAACATATTACATAATATCCCTATATTATGAACGACCAACAAATAAGCTTAGGTAGGACACACTAGCGAAGGATTTACTCGTCTCTCCCTCCTAGTTCTATTCCCCGATCTCGCTTGGAGATCATATCCCTAAGCTCTGATACCAACTGTGACGCCCCAAAAATAGGCATACATCACCCATTCTGAGTCGCCAAATATATGGTACAGAAACAACTACAAATTCAATAGTACAATTATCGTGCAAAATATGACAATACATATATTGTGAGTTTAAATACAAATATTGTCTTCTAGACAATATTCACACTTAGATAAAGTCCTCATTATAATTATTGATACACTATTTTACAAAAATAACGAGGACTGTTAAAATAACTGTCTAAGACCATCACTCTATACCCCGACTGGTTCCTGCTATATTCTCACTTCCTGAGAAGAAAAATGGAACAAAAAGGAAAAAGGTGAGCTCAACTAGCCCAGTAAAGAATATTATGACTAAAATAATGTAAAACAAATTATCCTTAGTCCTCAACAGGGAAAATTTGATAGAATATAATAGACAACAAGTTTTAGATCAACAACTGCAGCGGAAATAACAATTCATTAGAAGAGTTAAGTAGAGAATGAAATATACTATCATCTATGAATTTAAAAGTCCATCATCAATATTTTATCTCTGTAACATCAATCAATATACATCTTGAATCAAATATTCATCTTTGCACTACAGGCCAAAGATATTCATTTGTATCACCAGTTGGTCATGTTCATCTCAACACTGTTCATCTTTGCACTACTACGCCAAAGATTTCAAAGAGTAATCATTCATCTTTACACTACAGGCCAAAGATATTCAGTTATATCATCATTTAGGACTGAAGATGATAAAAATTGTTTTTAAGAAACAAATCCAGTTAGACAAAAGAACAAAGATTATGGATTCATACTTTAGATAATCCAAGTTCAAAAACACTCCATAATAAACCATGGTGGAGTAAAATTCAAGAATAAAGATCAAAACATGGATACAATCAAAGATAGTAACCATAATAGACATTTGTGACAAAGAAGAGAAAATTTTATTTTTCGGTGAATAGTGGTGTATTCGTGAATAGTGTCGTATACGTGAATAGTAATCCTGACACAAAAAGGTAGAAATTCCACAATAAAATTCATATCAATATTTCGGCATAATGATATTGAAGAAAATAATATCATTTACGAAGAAAATAACATCCCTTACCTCAAAAGAACAGTATTTCTAACTGGAATATCGGATGAAATGTTAAAGGAAACTTGCACTGAATAGAAACTCTCAAAGTATCTAAATACTCACAAAATACGCTCGATAATATAGAGAGAGAAACTTGTTTCTGGTGTAATTTTCAATTCTAACTAAGCACCCTATTTATAGGAAAATGCTAGAACGCCAAAGGAGACTAAATTAATAAAATAATATATTCTTATAACCATTCAACCACGCCACTGACCAACCCTCCACTTTAGAACACAAATTTTCAGCACATGTTTTCAAAAAAAAACAAAAGTGGGTCCCACCCATAATTTTAATAAAAATATTTAATTTCTGAAACTTCAATAATTCATAATAAATAGCCTTTTTATCAGAAAAATACAAATTTTATGTCCATTCCATAGGAAATTAAATTATCTACAACTTTGTAGCTTTATGTTTCTAAATTCCAAACTAAAATTTCTCGAAATCCACATATGGACGATTTTTAATACCTCCATTCTGATAAAATACTCATAAAACACCTCAGCATTAATTTCTTCATTTATATCCACATAAAATAAATATTTTCCTATCCATCCTTTATGTCCGCATAAAATAAATATTTCCTTATCATATAAATCAATAATTAATTATTCACAAATAATATTACAGAATCACAATTATGACAACCAGGTCGTTCCCAGGAAAGATGGGGCATTCAGATAAGGATTTCTCCTTACTGGCGCGTAATTAGGTGACCAAACCCCTTTCCTAGACACAACTTCCTTAGACATTGCCAATATGCTATCTAATAATATTATTGAAATAATATGAATTATTGATCTTATAATGGGAAATATTGTGCAATGACAATTATTGAAACAACAATAATATAAAATATTAACGCAATAATTATTGAATCAATAAAATATTGAACAGTAATTACTGTAACAATTATTGAGTAGTGCCTTCTTACGTAAGAATTAATAATTCAAAAATACTATGAAATACCATGTGCTATTGTGTAACCACGCGTATTACTGTATTTTAACCACCAGGTAATCCAACAGTAGTAACGGTAACAATTACACCATTATTTATAAAAACTCAAACTTGTCGTTTTCTTCATTCGATAGTTTTTCTGTTATTGGGCCCACAAATGGCTGCGCCGTCGTACGAATATTCTCTGACAATAAGAATATTCCACAACCAAACGAATATTCTCCGACAAAAATGAATATTTTATAACCACTTGCTTATTTTGCAAAATATGCACATTTCACCCATAACCAAAGCATTGTATCAAATTAACTCCTTATTATTTCAAGATAATAAATAGAGGAAATTTAATTTTATTTAGAATAAGTTGGGGTCTTACAACTTTGGTCTAAGCCAATGAGGTGTGGTTTAACCACCCCACAGATGGTCACTGATACTCATTTATATTAGGGAGATCATGTAGTTCCATCTCTTATGGTTTGGTTTGAAAGTTTTTTGACTTGTTAATATTCTAACATTATTGTTTTGATATTTTATACTAAATTGTTATTATGAAATTTCATGAAGTTGATAAAAGGTTCATTAAGGAAAGGCTTTGAAGACATAAGATTCCTAAGATTATATGTAAGGTCATTGCAAATATTTAATCTTTCAATTCAAGGCACTATGACATTTTATCTGTGCAATTACATTATTAATATTTTATGCATGTTTAAGATTTAAAATGCTAAACTGATATTTAGTTATTCGATTTAAAATGGTTAGTATTGATATTTCCATGCACACTTGTCCTTGAAAATAGCTATCAGAAAGTTGAATGATTTGTTGTGCGAGTGAATTTATATTATGCCGTCTCTTTTGAAATGCACAAATATATGTACTTTAAGAGTCATGATTACTCTATATTTACTTTAGTGAAGCATGTTATTAGGAGTCAAATATACATTGCACGATTCTTGGAACTCTAAGATAATGATTATCTTGGAAAGTTGACTTATGGTACACTTGTTGATATTTATAGAACTAACACTCCTTGAGAGATTACCTTGACACTTTTCACAGAATTAATATACATATATATTCTATATGCAATGTGATAAGTGGCGGCAGGTTTTATAATCTCTCAAGTAGATTACTTTTTGAAGGAGTCAAATTACTAATTTAAGATATACACGGAACAATTTCTATCGCATTGAATTGTTATTGAAAGCCAAACAAATACCTGTTATACGTGAGATTTTCTCAGATCTGCTTTTAAAACTGATTATATTTCTTATCCGACTAAATTGGTTCTAACGGGAATAAATTGTTAAATGTTTACAACAGAACTATAATTGCAACGGTATTATTTTGGGTTATAAATTCAACTGACATATCAGTGTTAATTTACAACACTCGAATTAATCTTTGAACTAATATACTTGAAAGATATTCTATCATTTTTGGTGCAATCTTACAAGTTTCTGTGAAATTATATTGATATTATTTTCAACTAATTTTCGTGAGCTACAAATTAGTGATATCTCTTTTACTCTTTGATCATTGCATTCATTAGTTGAGCCTTACATTGTTTAATTATTGCCTATTTGCTTTGGTCATTAGACCTCTATAATTGTAATTTAATTATTTAGACTAAGTGTTGTCTAAAGGAATTTAATCTAGGTGGATTAAGGTTCGTTTACAAACAGGTTCAAAGAAGCATAGGTGCATAAGGAGTGCATTGGTGCACAAGGAGCAAAAGTGCTCATGTGAATTATTGTAATTCAAGATTTGATAGAATATGTTTTGTAACAAGAGTCATTTTTAAAAAAATAAAGCGAGTCTCCAATGCTAGTTGGTATTGGACGTGGACTAGGCTATTATTATAGATGGTAATAGCTTAACCACGTAAAAAATCTCGGTGTTGATTTTATTACTTGCTTTACTTTAATTACTCAAAAAAGGTAGTTAATTATCTTAATAATTAAAATTTAAATATTTTCATTATCTTAAGATAATTCATTAACACCAAGTATTTTCACTAAGTTATAAACTCAGCAGGATATTTTCATAAAAATAAATAGTCAATTCGGTAGGCCATATTAATTTAGCAAGCTGCATTTATGAATATAGTAGGCTGATTTTAGTAGTTTGGTTTAAAGTTTAAAAATTGATCATAGATTGGTCCCACACTTATTTAACCCCCCTTCTAAGTGTGCCTTATCTGAATTTCATTTGGTATCAAAGCTTGGCTCTACTTATCTTGGTCTTAAAGGTGACTTGTAGGGAAAGATTTTGACATGACACAATTCGGGAACAACAATAAAGAAGGTCAATCAACCAATAGACCTCCTCTGCTGCATGGAACAGAAAACTATAACTTCTGGAAATTCCGAATGAGGATCTACCTTAAAAGAGATCCTTGGGAATTGTGGGTCATTGAGAATGGACCAGTTATTCCAAGGAAAGATGATTGTACTCCAAAGACTTTGCTAGAGATGGACTCAACTGAAAATTTCATGGTTTCCTATGATTTAAGGGCTATGAACACATTACTTAGCCGCATGGTACAATATGAGATTGATAAAGTTTCCTCATGCAACACAACTAAGGAAATTTGGGACACTCTAGTGGTGAGTCATGAAGGAACATCCAAGGTTCGAGAAGTTAAACTAAGCATGCTCATGCAAGACTATGAAATGTTCAAGCTTTAGAAAGATGAAACCATAAAAATGGCTCAAGCAAGGTTCCTTGTTCTTCTGAACTCTTTAAAGCTACTTGACAAATCCATTCCACAAAGTGAGATTAACTGTAAGTTACTTCGGGTTATACCCAAGAGGTTTGCTTCTAAAATTACTACTCTTCAAGATGCCTCTACTATTTCTACTATGGATACACTAACTCTATTTGGTGAACTTGTGGAATATGAACATCAGTTAAAGAGATATGATGATGAGGAGGAAACTCCTTGAAGAAAGGATTTAGCTCTTAATACAGCAAATGAAGAAGAGCTTGATAATGATTCAGATGAAGAGATAGCTATGATATCAAGGAGGCTCAAAGGACTACTACAAAGGAAGAATAAAAGGAAAAATACGTTCAACTCGAATAAAGCCAAAGGAAAACAAATCGAGGAGACATGTTTTGAATGCAGATGTCCAGAGCACTTCAAGAAGGATTGCTTTCAACTAAAGAATAAAGGAAAAACGAGCTTCATAGATAATAAAAGAAACAAGGTACTTGTCACTTGGAGTGATGAAGAGGAGTCTGAAGTTGAGGTTGATTCCAAGGATGAAATAGCTCAAGTATGCTTCATGGGAATAGAAGGTGAATCAAAAGAGGTCTGTCTCAAGGTAAGGGTTCCATCTCAAAAATAGATCCTTGATAGTGGATGCTCTCATCACATGACTGGTGACAAATCAATGTTCGTGGAGCTAAAAATAAAGAAGAAAAATTGTAAGACCCCAACTTTTTATAAATAAAATGGAATTTCCTCTAATTATTATTTTGAATAATAAGGTGTTAATTTAATATAAGGCTTTTGTTATGGGTGAAATATGCAAACTTTGTAAAATAGGTAAGTGGTTATAAAATATTCATTGTTGTCGGGGAATATTCGTTTGGTCGTGGAATATTCTTATTGTTGGGGAATATTCGTACGATGGCGCAGCCATTTGTTGGCCCCATAATGGAAAACGGTCGGATGAAGAAAATGACAAGTAAGAGTTTTTTTATAAATAACGGCATCGTTTTTACCGTTAACACTGTTGTAATACCTGGTGGTTAAAATACAGTAATACGTGTGGTTGCATAGTAGCACACAGTATTACACAGTATTTTTGGATTATTGATTCTTACGTAAGAAGGCACTACTCAATAATTGTTACAGTAATTACTATTTAATATTTTATTTTATTAATTCAATAATTGATGCGTTGATATTTTATATTATTGTTGTTTCAATAATTATCACTGCACAATATTTCCCATTATCATATCAATAATTCATATTATTTGAATAATATTATTAGATAACATTATTGGCAATTTCTAAGGAAGTTCTGTTTAGGAAAGGGGTTTGGTCATCTAATTACGTGCTAGTAAAGAGAAATCCTTATCGGAAAGCCCCCTTCTTTCCTGGGAACGACCTGGTTGTCATAATTATGATTCTGTAATATTATTTATGAATAATTAATTATTGATTTATATGATAAGAAAATATTTATTTTATGTGGATATAAATGAAGGAATTAATGCTGGGGTGTTTTATCAGTATTTTGTCAGAATTGAGGTATTAAAAATCGTCCGTGTGTGGATTTCGGTCATTTTTTATTTAGAATTTAGAAAAACTTTATTCTACAAAGTTGTAGAGAATTAAATTTCCTATAGAATGGACATAAAATTCGTATTTTTCTTGATAAAAGGATATTTATTATGAATTATTGAAGTTTCAGAAATAAATGTTTTTATTAAAAACATGGGTGGGCCCACTCTTGTCCTTTTATTGGTGAAATGTACTGAATTCATTTTTTTTTCAAAGTGGTGGGCTAAATGGTTTCAAAGATGGAATGTTCCGTATGTAACTTAGTCAGCATTGGCGTTCTTGCATTTTTCTATAAATAGGGTGCTTAGTTAGAATTGAAAATCACACTAGAATCTGAAATTTTCTCTCTCTATAATATTGAGAGTATTTTTGTGAGTATTTAGATACTTTGAGAGTTGACAAGTTGTGCAAGTTTTTTTCAGTATTATATCTGATATTTCAGGCAGAAGTACTATTCTTTTGAGGTAAGGGATGGTAAGGGATGTTATTTTCTTCGTAAATGATGTTATTCTCTCAATATCATTATACAAAAGTATTGGTATAAATTTTATTATGAATTTTTTACCTTTTTATGTCGAGATTACTATTCACTTATACGACACTATTCATGAATACGGTACTATTTAGGAGTAAT
Organism: Panax ginseng; assembly: GCA_020205605.1. NCBI lineage: Eukaryota > Viridiplantae > Streptophyta > Magnoliopsida > Apiales > Araliaceae > Panax > Panax ginseng. The sequence goes on along the minus strand of CM035130.1, from coordinate 86,786,643 downwards.
GTTCACGAAGTTTGATTTTTCTTTTGGAATTTCTACCTTTTCATGTCGAGGTTACTATTCACGTATACAACACTATTCACGTATACGACACTATTCACGAATATGACACTATTTACAAAAAAATTATATTTTCTTTTTCTTTGTCCATGTTGTCAATTATGGTTACTATCTTTGATTGTATCCATGTTTTGATCTTCATTTTTAAATTCTGCTTCACAGTTGATTATTATGGAGTATTTTTGAACTTGGATAAACCGAAGTACGAATCCATAATCTTTGATCTTTTATATCACTGGATTCTTTTTCTTTAAGATATTTTTCATCATCCTGAGTCCTAAATGGTGATATAACTGAATATCTTTGGCCTGTAGTGCAAAGATGAAAGATTAACTGATGAATATCTTTGGCCCGTAGTGCAAAGATGAATATTTGATTCAAGATGTATGTTGATTGATGTTACAGGGATAAAATATTGATGATGGACTTTAAAATCATAGAAGATAGTAGACTTCATTCTCTACTTTACTCTTCTAATGAATTGTTGTTTTCACTGCAGTTGTTGAACTAAAACTTGTTGTCTATTTTATTCTATCAAATTTTTCTCTGTTAAAGACTAAGGATAATTTTTTGTACATTATCTTAGTCATAAAATTCTTTACTGGGCTAGTTGAGCTTACCTGTTTTCCTTTTTGTTCTATTTTTCTTCTCAGGAAATTAGAATATAGAGGGAACTAGTCGGGGTGTGGAATGATGGTCCTAGACAGTTGTTTTAGCAGTCCTCACTATTTTTATAAAATAGTGTATCAATAATTATAATGAGGACTTATTTGAGTGTGAATATTGTCTAGAAGACAATATTTGTATTTAAACTCACAGTTTATGTGTTGTTGTATTTTGCACGATAATTGTATTAATGAAGTTGTAGTTGTTTCTGTACCATGTATTTGGCGACTCATAATGGGTGGTGTATACCTATTTTGGGGGCCTCACAAAAATAGTACGATTACATTTGGAGATAATCGATATTGAGATGGTAAGGTCAATATTAATAATGTACATCTTGTTAGTGGACTTGAATTTAATCTTATAAGTGTTAGTTAATTAATGGATAATGGTCATCAAGTTTGTTTTAAAAAAGAAAAATGTACAATTTCTCATGGTACTAACAATACTACTCTAGTTGAACAAAGAGAAGGAAATATATATACTATTGATTTTGAGCGACAAGATGAAGAACTATGCCTTGCATCTGTGCAAGACGAGGCTAATTTATTGCATAAAAGAATGAGACATGTTCACTTGGACTTCATTAAGAAATTGTCCTTAAAGAATCTCGTAAAAGGGTTGCCAAAAATAAAATATGAAAAGAAGGGAATATGTGTTCCTTGTCAACTCGAGAAATAAGTAAGAACATCTTTCACGACAAAGAACATGGTATCAACTTCTTCTCCTTTACAACTACTTCATCTTGATCTATTTGGACCAAAAAGACATGCTAGTATAAATGGTAAGTTTTATGCATTTGTAATAGTAGATGATTTCTCTAGATATACATGGGTATTATTTTTAAGAACTAAAGATGAAGCATTTAAAGAATTTGAGAAATTGATAAGAAATTTGGAAACAAAATATAGTCTCAAACTTGTAAAGATAAGAAGTGATCATGGTACGGATTTTCAAAAAGACTTTATAATATTTTGTGATCAAAACGGAATTAGCCATGAATTTTCAGCCCCAAGAACCCCTCAACAAAATGGAGTAGTAGAAAGAAAAAATAGAACATTACAAGAAACAGGTAGAACCTTGTTACAAGAAATTAAACTTCCTAAAAAGTTTTGGGCCGAAGCTGTAAACATATGTTGTTATGTTTTGAATAACGTACTTATTCATCCAATTATTTTGAAAACTCCTATTGAACTTTTAAATAACAAGATTCCTAATATAGGTTATTTCAAAGTTTTTGGATCTAAATGTTTTAGTCTAAATACTAGTGATAACTTGGGAAAATTTGATGCTAAATCTTATGAAGGAATTTTCATTGGTTATCACAAAATAGTAAATCATATCGTGTATTTAATATTAACAAGTTGTGTGTTGAAGAATTTGTTCATATTACATTTAACGAAACTCACAATGATCTTCCAAAAGAAAGAGATGAAGATGCAAGAAATTTGGAGATCTCAGTGAATCCAGCAAACTAGAAAAGTCTATTTAGCAAGCCGAATGAAGAAATCCAGCAAGCTGAATTGGAAAACTCGCAAGGAGTGGAACAAGGAACAACACAAGAGCTTGAAGTAGATTTTCCTTAACAAGAAGAGGTAATACATGATGTACAAATGACAAAGATTGCGAGATATCTCAAGAATCATCTACCGAAAAACATTATTGGAGAAATAAATAAAGGAATCACTACAAGGAGAGGATTGCAAAATCAATGTGCATTCTCTGCATTCTTATCACAAGTCGAGCCAAAGAATGCTAAGGAAGCTATCCTTGATGAAAGCTGGCTAATGGCGATGCAAGAAGAACTTCATCAATTTGAACGATGTCAAGTCTGGGAACTTATGTCCCCACCAAAAGGTGTTTCCATCATTGGAACAAAATGGGTGTTTAAAAATAAATTGGATGAGCATGGCACAATTACTCATAACAAAGCAAGGCTAGTAGCTCAAGGATACAATAAATAAGAAGGGATCGACTATGAAGAAACTTATGCCCCAGTTGCAAGACTAGAGTCTATCCGAATCTTGTTAGCATTTGCTTGTTACAAGAAGTTCAAACTTTATCAAATGGATGTGAAGAGCGCCTTCTTCAACGGATACATTAATGAAGAGGTATATGTAAAATAGCCTACTGGATTCGAACATCAGAAGTATCCAAACCATGTCTATAAGCTCAAGAAAACTCTCTATGGTCTCAAACAAGCTCCAAGGGCCTAGTACAAGAAGTTGAGTAAGTATTTACTTTCAAATGGTTTTATTAGAGGTAAAATTGATTCTACATTATTTATTAAGCATGAAAATAAAGATATTATTATTGTACAAATATATGTAGATGATATAATTTTTGGTGCTACTAATGATTTTCTTTGTGAGTGGTTTTCTAAGTGTATGCATAAGGAGTTCTATATGAGTTTAATGGGAGAATTTAATTATTTTTTTGGGACTCTAAATCAAGTAAATAAAGGAAGTTATTTATATGCATCAAACCAAATATACAAAAGAGCTACTTAAAAGGTTTGGTTTTGAGGGATCCAATTCAAAGGCTACACCAATGAGCACTTCAATAAAGCTTATGTCTGATGAAAAAGGTATAGATGTGGAACTAACCAAATATCGAGGTATGATTGATTGTTTATTATATTTAACTACATTTAGACCTGATATAATGTACAGTGTATGTCTATGTGCACGTTTTTCAAGCAAAACCTAAGGAATCCCACTTATAAGCTGTTAAAAGGATTTTTAAATATTTAAGTGGTACTATTAATTTGGCATTATTTTATCCAATTTGCAATCACTTTGAACTAATGGGTTATTCAGATGCTGACTATGCAAGATGTCAAATTGATAGAAAAAGTACGAGTGGTGCTTGCACATTTTTAGGTCACAGTCTTATGACGTGGTATAGTAAAAAGCAAACTTCAATTGCTTTATAAACCACTGAGGGTGAATATCTAGATACAGGGAGTTGGTGCTCTCAAATATTATGGATGAGATAAACCCTATATGATTTTGATATTTTATGTGATAGTGTGCCTATTTATTGTGATAATTCTAGTACTATTGACATATCAAAGAATCCTGTTTTACATTCACGTACAAAGCATATAGAGGTTCGACATCATTTTTTAAGGGATAATATTTCAAAAGTTTTAATCAAATTAATTTTTATTCCAACAATAAAATAATTAGCTGATATTTTTACCAAACCCTTAAGTGAAGAAAGATTTTGTTTGTTAAGGAGAGAACTTGGAATGTGTATGGTATAAATAATGTTCATGTACTAAAATTTTTCATGCATAAAATATTTCAAATCCACAGTATATCTGCAAGAGATTTTGAATACTTTATCTGTTTATGTATCTACGAAATAAATAAATATTTACACTAAGAGGCGTATCTATTTTTGGGGCATGATTTACGATATGATATCTTCTGAACAATTTTCTAGATATAATTATGAGTTTTGAAAACTGATAAGACAAGAGTTGAATATTGTTTATTTTCTCAAGAAGTCGGTTCGGTGCCCAACTCTGCTCTATTAAACACATTTCTCACACTTTATCGCACATACCTCGGAAACCCTTTCTCTTTCATTGTTCTTGCGCATTCTAGTCTCTGTAAAAAAATGAAGACTCGAGCCAACAAGAGATCTTCTGGTGTCACCATTAAAGAAGGCCAACAATCTCGATCCCCTTACACCGTGAGATCGCAGAAGAAGTCCAAGCGACAGAATCGTCAAGCGTCCATGCATGTGTCGTCCGACGACGCCACTTTGTCCGATAGATCCAATTTGAGTTTTTCATTCCTGAAGTTTTCAGAGTCTAGTCAAAAAGAGAAGTCTCAACCATCTCCAGATGCTAAACTTCCCTCATCTCCATCCACTCTGGTAAAGCCTTTCTCTTCTTTTGATTTGCCAGATAATTCTTTAGAGGTCAGATTTTTGATGCCCGCTTTAAAACTTAAATTGCTACAAAACAATTTGTCTATGAAAAAATCATGGATTTATTCTATTTCAAAAATTCCTCTTTAGAAAATCTTTTTACTTCTTGTGGTATGTCTGCTATGCTTTTTCCCCCAACTAAAGCGTATCCTCAGTTGGTACAACAATTTTACACAAATCTGGAATGTAATGGAGATTGTTACACATCTTTTGTGCATGGAAAATCTTTATTTTTCATAGTTGTTGATTTCGAAAGTATTTTCAATATTCCATCCACTGGTCCTTGTCCTTTTACTTTAAAGGGTGCTACTAATATTCCTTTTCCTCCTCTTGAGGAACTTCGTACTGTTACGAATGATCCTTCTTTGTCTACTCTATTTACTCCTAAGACTATTGATGTGTGTCCAACTTCTTGTGTTTTGTACAAGTTGATACGCTACAATCTGTTTCCACGAGTTGGTGGTGGAGTAAATTTTACGTATCAAGACCTAGTGGTTGTGGCCATGATTTTAAAAGGTGTTTCTTTTAATTATTCTCTCATGATGTTATCTCATATGTTGAGTTGTATTCGTCAGGTTAAAAAATGTCTTCCTTATGGTTTATTTCTTACTAAAACGTTTTAACATTTTAAAATTTTTCTAGATGATGAAATTGTGATCTCACATAATGAATTCATTGATTCTGTTAATCTGAAATAGTCTCATATTTCTTTTGTTAATGGTTTGTTTGTCCGAATTGTCCCTGATCCTCTTCTTATTCCATCGAGTTCTGTTTCCTTTTATTTGCCATCTGATAATCTGTAATAACCCAATATTTTCAATAAGAAATTTTGTGAATAATTTTTTTTATTATTATATATAAGGGTGGGAATATGTGCAAAGTAAAGTATATGTATATATCTAATAAATAAAATTATTTATTAGATATAACTAATTTTTTTTAAAACTATTGATCATTATAGATTATATTCTTATAATAAAATTATGTTGTAATAAAAATATTTATTATTTTTTTCCCATGAAAATATGATTATTGTATATATGATATGGATATTATGATATGTATTTATTATATTAATTAAGTTAATTATTTTAACTTAATTAATAATGGTATCTGTGAAGGTTATGTCATATATGAATTCAAAACCCTAAGTCTGGATTTTGAATAAGGAATGAGAATAATAATATAATATTATTTATATTTCAGTAATATAAATATGCCTGATATGTGTGTAATGTTAATGTGTGGAACAGTTATAGTAAAACAGTACAAAATCCTAGCATTATTGATAAACTATAGTACAGAGTCAACTATGACTATAAGGTTTGTTAAGTTATGTGTTATGTAATTAATGGCCATTATTATGTTTAATGTTAATTAGGTAAACTCTAATTAATGTTTAGAAACCCTAATTACTAAATCAAAACCCTAATTATTAATTTAGCAAGCTTATAGTAATTAATATATTATAAAGGCTAATTTACAAATCCTAGGTGATTAGGAAACCTAGTGTAATTAGGGAACTCTAATTCACATTTTTAGAAACTAAGATTCCCATTTTAGCCCTAATTACATAATCCTAGAAATTAAGCTTATGAAACCTTAGGATTAAATCCTAAGGGTTAAAACCTAATGGTTGTGAGAAGTTACCAAGTTGTCATTCACTTTATAAGCTAAATGACCAAATTGCCCTTCTTGCATTATTTAATAGATAACTTGTAAAACTTGCCATAACTTTAGTTGGTGACCAACTCTAGCTAGCTATGTGGTTTAGTAATAGCCTTTAATCAATAAAAATCTGATAGACATGATCAACCATAAGCATTACACCATATTATATAAGATCAAAAAGAGATAAAGGTTACTAACTTGCTCATTTATACACCAACACTCAACCAAGAATCTCTCAACTTCAAACATCTGAAATTCTCTTGCCAGACCAGTCCCTAATCAAGTCCCAAGTCCACCCACAATAGATCAAGAAGTCAGATTCAAGATTTTGTTCATAAGAGGTATAAACCTAACCCTAGAAATTTAATCCTTAAAGTCATGTTAGATGTTATGATTAAATGTTTAAATATGTTGTTTGTAGTGTCTTTTAATGATCTGGGTTGCTAAATAGTGGATCCATAACATTTATATGCTCGAATTTAAGTTTTTACAAAATCTGGGAAATTTTCAAAATTGGTCTGACAACCGACTGTCAGACCACATAAATCTTTATCTGGTTATCATTTTTGTGTTTTACATGTTTAAACTTGTAGTATGATATGTTATCTTTAATCTAGAACTGGAATCATGGTCATTCGATGTCCACATTACAAGATATTGTTGGTCAAAGTCGGTTGACCGACCATGACCAAGTGATTTCTGGTTAACTCAGAAATCCTTTAACTGCATCTGACAAGATTTTCAAAGACTAATAACTATCAGGTTTTAGGTGTTTTGATGATGTTTTTGTATCTATGTTATAACCTGCTACGTGGGCTTTAGATCTGTGCCTTTATATCACTTAGATAACAAATAGAATGAAACTAATCGATGGTCAAAGTAGCCTGGACGAGCACGAACTCAGTTTTCTGGGAAACCCAGAAAACTGATGAACGTTGTCTCTGACAAGGTTTGACTGTGACACCCCCCCAAATCCAGGTTCTCTAACCTCAGATTCAGTGCTCACGATCTATCATAATCATAAGCATTCTATAACTATTACGAAATAACAAACATACATTGTTCATTATAATAAAGTCTCATAACATGGTCCCAAGGTCTTCATAACCTTAACTTTAAACACACCATTCAATATACAAAAAGTTTACTTAAGAAATTCTGTTGGATAATAATTAAATTAACACTCATTCTAAACTACTCCTGGAACTTGCCCTTACTCTTGTCCTTCGTGTTGGATCCTTCGGGCTTAACTGAAATAGATGTCATGATATAGCAAAGGTAAGCAACTAATTTGCTTCGCAAGTTTATATACAAGGGAGATACATCATAACTTAGAAAGAAATATTGCGTTCAATATTCAACAATAGTATAAGATTGTGAAGGAACATGAATTAATAATCAACAATTGAATATTCGATAATTGAATAACATGAACTGAGTGGTTTTGAAATAACCATGAACATTTGCCAAGGTGCTCAGTTATTTAAACTGGACCTCTTAATAAGTTTTGGTATTCAAGGGGATCAGCCTTTCATACCTCGTGATTTATGCATAAACACTTAATAATCCCAAGCATTGATATCATGCCTTAATCAAATTAAATCCTTTTCTCGACCAAGAGTTCTTACCATATCAATTTAATAAGAATAGCTATTTAAAACACATTTGATTTAACAAATTTAGACATGCTTGATCTAGCTGATACAATTAGCATAGATCTATATCATAAACAGTTCTTGAATGAAAGGACTTTAATTTAATTCACAGTTCAATAATATTAGAACAAGAATTCAATTGCACAAAGTACGAATTTCAATAATCAATATAGATATGAATAATCATCAATAATTATTCACTAACATGCTTTGAAAATAAAAACTCGAGTTTGAGTTAGGAAACTTGCCTCGTCGGTAGATTACAGCTACGCAATTAATTTATATCCACTATGCAGTTAACTTATCTTCCTTTGAGAGACCTATAATTAATCTTTCAATTAGTCATCATATAACCTTAGATTATGTAATCACATAGATACATTACCTTTAGTTCTTATAAGCATTATCCTGCCTTGATAATGTTACTATTAATTAACAACTACCTTTAATTCACTTAATATTATTAATCTTGATAATATTTAATTCACCTATTAGTATTATTAGTTCCTAATAATACTTTCATTCGCTTACTAATATTATTAACATCTTAATAATATTTTAATACCTTACTAATATTATTAATCCTCTTTAATAATATTTTAATCATATATAATATTATCACCTTAATAATATCTTACTTATGCTTTAGTATCATTAATAAATTAATATTACTTTTAATCATTTATTAATATTTTATTCATTTATTAATGCTTAAATCAAATATTATTAATCATTTAATAATATTTTATAGAAATTTTAATCTTAATATTTTTATTTACTTAACAATATCATATTCTAATATTATTAATATCATAATAATATTTTAATAATTTAATGGATTACTAAATAATTTATTCTAATTGTTCACCCTTTATTAAACCTATTATTTAATATCCATAAAAGTTCATAAATGATATTTCTTATCATAAATTATCAAAATACCCTAAGATAGTCATGATATAACATATTATGAGTATTCAAGCATAAAAATCACATTTTTATTATTAAAGACATCATTTAGCTATTTATTTCCTTTTATTCATAACTTAATCATTTTTAGGAAAAATAGCAAACTGACTCCAAAAATTCTCAACTTCTGGATTTTGACAGAATATGAACCAACAATGATCCCCTAATGTTTTTAGAATTTTAGAAAATGATTTACTATTTTTAAAGTGCCCAAAACACTCAGATCTTGCTCCATTTTTCATAAATTGAGTTTTGCTCAAACAAATCTGAAATTTTCAGAGTATGCTCTCCTAACATACATGAACCTACTATAAACATTTCAAAATTTTCCAGTGTATACACGGTGAGATATTCGAAGGTTAATATTTCGAAGTCCTTTACGGAAATAGTCATTACGCACAATCTATAACTCTAAACGTGTCCGTTCTTTTTCTTACATGTAGATAACTTCTCAAGGTACCTCCGTAATTTTTCCCAGATTTTTAAAAGACTAGCAACTGACCGAAACAGCCTCAAGAAAAAACGGAACAGTAACTATTTTAGGGTTTTGAACCCTTAACATTCAAAGTGGACTGTTTTGGGGAAAACAACCCCAAAGGTTTCAAAACTAGCTAGATTTGTGTTCTATCACTTGGGTTTACTAGATAACTCATGTACCTAGCACCCCAGTAAATGGATCATAAATCGAAGTTGTAAAACTTGAGTTACACAAGATTTAGTGGAAGAAAAACAAGAGTTTCCACCCTTGGAGAACATATGCTCATATTCTTCCTCTAAGCCTTTGATCTAACACTCAAGATACTTAGTTCCATACATGATGATATGTAGAACTAGGGTATCTTGAGTATTTTCTCATAACCCCAACAAAACTCAAGCTATAAAACAAAGTAGAAGAAGAAAATGAAAGTTAGGTTATACCTTGATTTAATGGCTACCTTCCTTGATTTACCAAAGTAGTATCTAAACTTAGGATGCATGAACAACTAGCACTCCTCTCTCTCTCTCTCTTGCAATGGTCGAACCTCTCTCTCTTTTCTCTCTCTTGAAGTTGCTATCTTGGGAGAAAATTAGAAGAAGAAGAATGAGAGAAAGTGGAGTATTCTAGCAAATGAGATGGTTGATCCCTTATTATCCCCCATATTTTCCTTGACCCGTGGATAAAAGCTTTGCCTTATCACTTCAATTAGTCTAATCATGATTAAGAGTGCTTAATAGAGTGTCAACCAATGGGAGCTTGACAAACATGTCCTTGTGTGTAAGAGTTACTACTAATAGATATTGATTAGCTTAATTTGTTTCCTTATTTGGCCTAATATGGCCGGTCCCTTCTAGCCCATTTTATCTTCCATTTAGCTTTTATTTTACAGCACAAATTTGATTAATTAAAAGTATAAATACCCTTAATCAAGTGGGCTAAGTAATTGTTTGAATGTTATTTCATTTGGGCTCCCTCCTTAATTGTTTTTGGGCTATGTACTAAACATAGTCTAGCAATTTTAATATATGTTACCCAATTTGATTATTTAGGGTTTTCATTCTTAATATTATGAAATTTAATTTCTTATACATGTGACTTTAGCTCATAACCTAATTAGACTTTCAAGAATTAGGTTTAAAATTATTAGTCACTTGAAATAATAAGTTTACCCACTTAAGTTAGTATACATATTAAATACTAACTTTTCCTTATTACCGTAACCCTTAGGTTATTTAATTGTCTCACCTAATGTATAATTAGGTTACGAAGCTTTCATTTTTAATGAAATCTATAAATGTATATATCCTTAACTATAACATATATGTTAATTGACCCATGCACCACTTCACATAGGTTGTCACATATTAAATCGTTGTATAACATAAAGTTTTAAATATCAGTAATGTACATACATATATAGTGACTTAAAATTCACGGTTATTACATCCTCCCCCCTTATAATAATTCTGTCCCCGGAATTACCTATAGTGTTACTAAAAAAGATGTGGATAATTTTCCCTCATCTTTTCTTCAAGTTCCCACGTAGCTTCTTCAGCATTGTGGTTCCTCCAAAGAACTTTTACAGAATGTATAACCTTATTTCACAATTTTTGTTCTTTTCTATCTAAAATTTTAACCGGAATTTCCTCGTACGACAATTCCTTTTCGACCTGAATTGGCTCGTACGATATCACGTGCTTGTAATCAGGCTTATATGGTCGTAGCACTGACACATGAAACACATTATGAATATGTTCCAGTTCAGGAGGTAGAGCTACCTCGTTTACCACTTAGCCTATCTTCTTCAAAATCTCGAAGGGTCCAATAAATCTCGTACTCATTTTACCTTTCTTTCCAAACCTTATCTTCCCTTTCCAGGGAGATACTTTGAAAAATGCATAGCTTCCCACTTCAAAATCTCTCTTCTGGCGATGTAAGTCTGCATATACTCTTTACGGCGATCTTGAGTCGCTACGGTCAGGCTCTTATCACCTTGATGATCTCTCGTCTCATGCTTTGCAGATTCTGGTCTAAACAGTGGACGTTCACCCACTTCATCCCAACATAATGGCGTTCTACATTTCCTCCCATACAGTGCTTCATACGGCGGCATTCCGATGCTGGCGTGATAGCTATTGTTGTATACGAACTCTACTAATGGAAGATGGTCCTCCCAGCTACCCTTGAAGTCGATCACACAAGCTCTGAGCATGTCTTCAAGCGTTTGAATTGTTCTCTCGCTTTGTCCATCGGTCTGCGGATGATACGCGGTGCTCATCCGTAGTTGGGTTCCCATTCTTTCTTGAAGACTCTTCCAGAAGTTTGACGTGAATCACAGATCCCTATCCGACACAATAGATACTGGTACACCATGTCTCGAGATAATTTCTTTGATATATAATTTGGCTAGCTGGTCCAGACTATACCTGATCTTGATCGGCAAAAAGTGAGCCGACTTTGTAAGACGATCTACAATCACCCATATGGCGTCGTGCCCTTTTTGCATTGCTGGAAGTCCCACCACAAAATCCATCGTGATGTGCTCCCATTTCCACTCCGAAATCTCTAAAGGCTGTAGTAATCCACTCGGCCGTTGATGCTCTGCCTTGACTCTCTAACAAGTAAGACATCTGCTGACGCATTCTACAACCTCTCTCTTAATGTTTGGCCACCAAAAGTGTTGGCGTAAATCTTGATACATCTTTGTGCTTCCTGGGTGTATCGAGTACCTCGTACTGTGTGCTTCTTGTAAATTCACTTCTCTTAGTTCTGGTTCTAATGGTACCCAAATTCGTCCTTCAAATCTCAACAGTCCGGTGCCATCAATCATGTATTTCAATTCATCACCTTCAGCTAACCAGTTCTTGATGCTGTTATAATCTTCTTCTTCTCTTGAGCTTCTTTAACCTTATCTAATAAAGTCGGGCTTGCTGTCATTGTAAATAATTTCTCATTGGTCTCTATCGGATACTTAACCTCTAACTCAAGTCATTCAAAATCTTTCACCAATTCCTCTTGAATGGTTAACTTCAGTAACTTCTCTCTGCCTTTTCTGCTTAGGGCATCTTCCACTACATTTGCTTTTCCTGGATGGTACAAAATCTCACAATCATAATCCTTGATCAATTCTAGCCATCGACGCTGCCTCATATTTAGCTCTTTCTGCGTGAAGATATACTTCAGACTCTTGTGATCCGTATATATCTCACACTTCTCGCCATACAAATAGTGCCTCCAAATTTTCAAGGCAAAAACTACTCCTGCTAACTCCAGGTCATGAGTTGGATAACCCTTCTCATAGTCCTTCAACTGACGTGAAGCGTACGCAATGACCTTACCATGCTGCATCAGCACACAGCTAAGACCCTTGTGTGACGCATCACTATACACTATAAATCCTCCCGTGTTATCGGGTAAAGCCAACACAGGTGCTTGACTGAGCCTCTTCTTTAATTCCATGAAACTCTCTTCACATTTATCCTTCCAAACGAACTTCACCGCCTTTCTAGTAAGGTTGGTCAATGGCGATGCTATCTTTGAAAAATCTTAGATAAATCTCCAATAGTATCCTGCTAATCCCAAGAAACTCCTAATTTCTGTCGGCGTCTTTGGCTATTCCCAGTTGACAACCGCTTCTACCTTTGCTGGATCCACCGAAACACCATCCTTGTCGATAACGTGACCCAAAAATTGCACTCTCTGCAACAAAAACTCACACTTGGAGAACTTTGCATACAACTTCTCCCTCCTTAGCGTCTCCAACATTATCCCTAGATTTTCAGCGTGCTCTTCCTCCGTCTCTGAATATACCAGAATGTCATCGATGAACATGACAACAAACTTATCCAAATACTGCTTAAACACTCTATTCATCAAGTCCATGAATGTTGCTGGAGCGTTCATCAACCCAAAAGACATTACCAGAAACTCAAAGTGTCTATACCGAGTTCTGAATGTCGTCTTTGGAACACCCTCTTGCCTCACCTTTAGTTGGTGATAACCGGTCCTCAAGTCGATTTTTAAAAAGTATTTTTCCCCCTTCAACTGATCAAACAAGTCATCGATCCTGGGGAACGGGTACTTGTTCTTAATGGTGACCTTGTTCAATTCTCGGTAGTCGATACAAAGCCTTAATGACCCATCCTTCTTCTTTACGAATAAGACTAATGCTCCCCACGGTGATACGCTGGGTGTATCTCTTATCTAACAACTCTTGTAGTTGAACCATCAGTTCCTTCATTTCCACCGGAGCCATATGATACGACGCTTTGGATACCGGTGATGTCCCTGGTGCCAAATTGATAACAAACTCTATCTCTCTATCTGGTGGCAATCCTAGAATTTCATCTAGAAAGACATCAACGAATTCCCTTACAATAGGTATCTAACCCAGTTCACCCTCGACTCTGCGGGTATCCACAACGTGAGCCAAATAACCTATACAACCCTTCCTAAGCAACTTCCTTTCTTGTATCATCGTTAGACAACAAGATTGTCCCGGCAATTTACTGCTATAAAATACCACCTTCGACTTATTCGGAGTCTTTAGGTGTACGCACTTTTTCTTACAGTCAATGACCGCTTCGTGACTTGATAACCAATCCATCCCAAGGATTACATCAAACTCTCCAAGACGAATCGATATCAAATCCACGTTAAGCTTAAACCCTCTTACATCAGCACAACAGTTCCTATGTATGTAGGCTACAGGGATAATTTCTTTATTTGCTACTTCTACATTCATTGGGTGTTCTAATAGTTCACGAGGTAAACTTAATCTTTGAGCAAATTCATCAGATACAAAAGAACATGAAGCTCCCGAATCGAATAACACATAGGCATTTATATCGTTGATCGGAATTATACCTGACACCACCTTCCTGGATGCCACGGCATCTTGCACTATCATATTGAATGTCCTCGCTGTCGGCTTGTTTGGCTGGGCTGGTCCTCCACTGGTTGTCTTAGTGTTATTGCCCCTGTTGCCATTTCTGTCATCCGTTCTTTTCTTCTTCGGGCAATCCTTGATCCGATGTCCCACTTCACCACAGTTAAATCAACCTCCTTTCTTCACCTTAGGACAATTGGGTGAGGTATGCCCTTCTTGTCCACAGGTATAACATACCGTTTTTCCTTTCAAGCACTCTCTCGAGTGACCCTTTCCACAGTTTCCACACACTGACTTCTTTTGTTGCACACTTACTTGCTGAATCTCCAAATTAGTACCCCCATTGCTCCATTTCCGCTTCTTGTTGTTGCTACCGCCACTGCTAACATTCTGATTCCCACCTTCTACTTTCTTCTTATTTTTCTCCCGATTGTACTTTGAGACCGCTTCGCTTCCACCTTCTGCTATAAGAGATTTCTCCAACAGAGTTGAGAATGATGTGATTTGCAAAACCGCTACCTTACTGTAAATCCATGGCTTTAGTCTAGTTTCGAACCTTCTTGCTTTCCTCACCTCCGTGTCCACCTGATGTGAAGTAAATCTGGCCAATTCATTGAACTTCGCAGCGTACTCTGACACTAACATATTTTCCTGTTTCAATTCCAAAAACTTGATCTCCATTCTCGCTTGTGTACTCTCAAGGAAGTAGTTCTCAAAGAACAACTTCTTGAACGCTTCCCAAGTCACAATTCCAGCCCGGCTTTGTTCTGGTTGGCCTCCCACCAATAGTTAGCCTCACCCTTCATTAAGTAGGTAGCAAAAATTATTTTCTGCTCTTCTGCTACTCTCGAAATAATGAAGGCCTTCTCAATCTCCTTTATCCACGTCTGGGCCTCTATCAGGTCTGCTGTTCCCCTAAACTCCGGTGGTCCTACCACCTTGAAGTCCTTAAAGTTGGCTAATTGGTTTCTCGCCTGATTTCCCGTAGGTTGAACTTGATTCCTCAAAGCTTCAGTCATCATGTTGATAAAATCTTGCATTGGGTTTGGTTGAGCTCCCGCTGCATTATTAACTGACTCTTCGATCTCTTGGTTCCTTAATACACGTCTGGGCGACATTATCTAGTGAAACAAAATTCTAACACGTTACTCGGGTTTCATTATCATATAAGTACATAGCATGTAACACGCTACTGTATTCAAACAATCATATGATCATTATGTGAGAGTTTTTAAGTTACCAAGATTTGGAAGTCTTTCTCCCTGATTAGTGGGTTAAGTTTGTTTAAAAAATTTCCAAACCAGTCTGCTGGATTCACATAACATTAAATAGACAATTTACTATGTAAATTTTCCAACACATATCATAATAATAATGCATTTATATTCATATACCAATCTTCAGTGTCTCACATGATTAGAACAGGTATATTTTTATAAATGCTACTATCCCATTTAAACACAAAAGATGGGATTAACTCAAAATGATACTTCCCTACATACACAAATAGGGATACTATCTAAATACCTACTACCTCACACCTGATGAGGTTTACATCATCATAAAACCCTATTACACAAAAAAGGGGTACTAATGCATCTATCTACAACTGGGTCATCACATAATCATCACTGGTGGCCCTGTTGGGTCACCTGCACAGGCTCCTGGGGAAACAACCCCTCCATAACCCTACGCTGAACGGATCGCCTCGACTCCCCTATCTCTTCGTGAGGCCTGATACTCACCCCCTTCTGGCTCTAGAAGGCTGCATCAAGCGCTAGCCCTAATGTCTCTATCCTAGTATCTTTTTCCAGCAACTCACCCTCCAACTGGTCGACCCTCGTAACTGCATTGTACCAAGCTTCATCCATCCTAGTCCTCTCCACCCTTTCCAGCTCAAGATCAGAAATCAAGGCCTGAAGCTGTACCCTCAGCATCCCAACTTGCAACTGGGACTCATCCAACTTTCCTTTCTGTTTGACCACCTCCATCTGGGCTTGAAAAGCCGCATCCTTGTATTGACTTTCGGTGAATTGAAGGGTGTGGTTTTCAACCTTTAATTCACCCACTCTGTCTTCTAGTTGACTGATTCTCCTCAGCAAATCCTCTACCGGAGGACCATGAGGGATATCTCTGGTGACCTCATGCTCAATGGGCTCCTGATCTACTGAGTGACTACCCTGGCGCTCGTCAGACACCCTACAAACACCATAAATAAAACAAACATCAGTACCACAATAAAATATATTCATTGATAAAATGAAATAATATTTTTTTAAGTACAACACAAACTCGATGAATTTTCACAATCCATCTCCTAACATACTCTATAAGAGTTTTCTACTAAGGTTATAACCTAGGTTTCGCATTCCTAATGTTTATAACCTAAACTTTGATACCAACCTGTGACACCCCCAAATCCAGGTTCTCTAACCTCAGATTCGGTGCTCACGATCTATCATCATCATAAGCATTCTATAACTATTACGAAATAACAAACATACATTGTTCATTATAATAAAATCTCATAACATGGTCCCAAGGTCTTCATAACCTTAACTTTAAACACACCATTCAATATATAAAAAGTTATTTAAGAAATTCCATTGGAAAATAATTAAATTAACATTCATTCTAAACTACTTCTGGATCTTGCCCTTGTCCTTCGACTCCCCTATCTCTTCGTGAGGCCTGATAATCAACAATTGAATATTCGATAATTGAATAACATGAACGAGTGGTTTTGAAATAACCATGAACATTTTCCAAGGTGCTCAGTTATTTAAACTGGACCTCTTAATAAGTTTTGGTATTCAAGGGGATCAGCCTTTCATACCTCATGATTTATGCATAAACACTTAATAATCCGACATTGATATCATTCCTTAATCAAATTCGTCCTTTTCTCAGTCAAGAGTTCTTACCATATCAATTTAATAAGAACAGCTATTTAAAACACATTTGATTTAACAAATTTAGACATGCTTGATCTAGCTGATACAATTAGCATAGATCTATCTCATAAACAGTTCTTGAATGAAAGAACTTTAATTTAATTCACAGTTCAATAATAGTAGAACAGGAATTCAATTGCACAAAATGCGAATTTCAATAATCAATATAGATATGAATAATCGTCAATAATTATTCACTAACATGCTTTGAAAATAATAACTCGAGTTTGAGTTAGGAAACTTGCCTCGTCGGTAGATTACAGCTACGCAATTAATTTATATCCACTATGCAGTTAACTTATCTTCCTTTGAGAGACTTATAATTAATCTTTCAATTGGTCATCGTATAACCTTAGATTATGTAATCACATAGATACATTACCTTTAGTTCTTATAAACATTATCCTGCCTTGATAATGTTACTATTAATTAACAACTACCTTTAATTCACTTAATATTATTAATCTTGATAATATTTAATTTATCTCTTAGTATTATTAGTTCCTAATAATACTTTCATTCGCTTACTAATATTATTAACATCTTAATAATATTTTAATACCTTACTAATATTATTAATCCTCTTTAATAATATTTTAATCATGTATTAATATTATTACCTTAATAATATCTTACTTATGCTTTAGTATCATTAATAAATTAATAATACTTTTAATCATTTATTAATATTTTATTCATTTATTAATGCTTAAATCAAATATTAGTAATCATTTAATAATATTTTATAGAAATTTTAATCTTAATATTTTTATTTACTTAACAATATCATATTCTAATATTATTAATATCATAATAATATTTTAATAATTTAATGGATTAATAAACAATTCATTCTAATTATTCACCCTTTATTAAACCTTTTATTTAATATCCATAAAAGTCAAAATGATATTTCTTATCATAAATTACCAAAATGCCCTAAGATAATCATGATATAACATATTATGAGTATTCAAGCATAAAAATCACATTTTTATTATTAAAGACATCATTTAGCTATTTATTTTCTTTTATTCATAACTTAATCATTTTTTGGAAAAATAGCAAACTGACTCCAAAAAATTTTAACTTCTGGATTTTGACAGAATATGAACCAGCAATGATCCCCTAATGTTTCTAGAATTTTAGAAAATTATTTACTATTTTTATAGTGCCCAAAACACTGGATCTTGCTCCATTTTTCATAAATTGAGTTTTGCTCAGACAAATCTGAAATTTTCAGGGTATGCTCTCCTAACATATATGAACCTACTGTAAAAATTTTGAAATTTTCCAGTGTATACGTAGTGAGATATTCGAAGGTTAAGATTTCGGAGTCCTTTACGGAAATAGTCATTACGCACAATCTATAACTCGAAACGTGTCCGTTCTTTTTTCTAGATTTTTAAAAGACTAGAAACTGACCGAAACATCCTCAAGAAAAAACTAAACAGTAACTATTTTAGGGTTTTGAACCCTTAACATTCAAAGTGGACTGTTTTGGGGAAAACAACCCCAAAGGTTTCAAAACTTGCTAGATTTGTGTTCTATCACTTGGGTTTACTAGATAACTCATGTATCTAGCACCCCCTTCGACGGATCATAAATCCAAGTTGTAAAACTTGAGTTACACAAGATTTAGTGGAAGAAAAATAAGAGTTTTCACCCTTGGAGAACATATGCTCATATTCTTCCTCTAAGCCTTTGATCAAACACTCAAGATACTTAGTTCCATACATGATGATATGTAGAACTAGGGTATCTTGAGTATTTGCTCATAAACCCAACAAAACTCAAGCTATAAAACAAAATAGAAGAAGAAAATGAAAGTTAGGTTATACCTTGATTTAATGGCTACCTTCCTTGATTTACCAAAGTAATATCTAAACTTAGGATGCATGAACAACTAGCACTCCTCTCTCTCTCTCTCTCTTGCAATGGCCGAACCTCTCTCTCTTTTCTCTCTCTTTAAGTTGCTAGCTTGAGAGAAAATTAGAAGAAGAAGAATGAGAGAAAGTGGAGTATTCTAGCAAATGAGATGGTTGATCCCTTATTATCCCCCATATTTTCCTTGACCCATGGATAAAAGCTTTGCCTTTTCACTTCAATTAGTCTAATCATGATTAAGAGTGCTTAATAGAGTGGCAACCAATGGGAGCTTGACAAACATGTCCTTGTGTGTAAAAGTTACTACTAATAGACATTGATTAGCTTAATTTGTTTCCTTATTTGGCCTAATATGGCCGGTCCCTTCTAGCCCATTTTATCCTCCATTTAGCTTTTATTTTACAGCACAAATTTGATTAATCAAAAGTCTAAAATACCCTTAATCAAGTGGGCTAAGTATTGATTTGAATGTTATTTCATTTGGGCTCCTACTTAATTGTTTTTGGGCTATGTACTAAACATAGTCTAGCAATTTTAATATATGTTACCCAATTTGATTATTTAGGGTTTCTATTCCTAATATTATGAAATTTAATTTCTTATACATGTGACTTTAGCTCATAACCTAATTAGACTTACAAGAATTAGGTTTAAAATTATTAGTCACTTGAAATAATAAGTTTACCCACTTAAGTTAGTATACATATTAAATACTAACTTTTCCTTATTACCATAACCCTTAGGTTATTTAATTGTCTCACCTAATGTATAATTAGGTTACGAAGCTTTCATTTTTAATGAAATCTATAAATGTATATATCCTTAACTATAACATATATGTTAATTGACCCATGCACCACTTCACATAGGTTGTCACATATTAAATCGCTGTATAACACAAAGTTTTAAATATCAACAATGTACATACATATATATTGACTTAAAATTCACGGTTATTACATCCTCCCCCCTTATAAGAATTTCGTCCCCGGAATTACCTATAGGGTTACTCAAAAAGATATGGATAATTTTCCCTCATCTTTTCTTCGAGTTCCCACGTAGCTTCTTTAACATTGTGGTTCCTCCAAAGAACTTTTACAGAATGTATAACCTTATTTCGCAATTTTTGTTCTTTTCTATCTAAAATTTTAACCGGAATTTCCTCGTACGACAAATCCTTTTCAACCTGAATTGGCTCGTACGATATCACATGCTTGTAATCAGGCTTATATGGTCGTAGCACTGACACATGAAACACATTATGAATATGTTCCAGTTCAGGAGGTAGAGCTACCTCGTTTACCACTTAGCCTATCTTCTTCAAAATCTCAAAGGGTCCAATAAATCTCGTACTCATTTTACCTTTCTTTCCAAACCTTATCTTCCCTTTCCAGGGAGATACTTTGAAAAATGCATAGCTTCCCACTTCAAAATCTCTCTTCTGGTGATGTAAGTCTGCATACTTCTTCTGGCGATCTTGAGCTGCTACCAGTCGGGCTCTTATCACCTTGATGATCTCTACTGTCTGCTGCACCAGTTCTGGTCCAAACAGTGGACGTTCTCCCACTTCATCCCAACATAATGGCGTTCTACATTTCTTCCCATACAGTGCTTCATACGGCGGCATTCCGATGCTGGCGTGATAGCTATTGTTGTATACGAACTCTACTAATGGAAGATGGTCCTCCCAGCTACCCTTGAAGTCGATCACACAAGCTCTGAGCATGTCTTCAAGCGTTTGAATTGTTCTCTCGCTTTGTCCATCGGTCTGCGGATGATACGCGGTGCTCATCCGTAGTTGTGTTCCCATTCTTTCTTGAAGACTCTTCCAGAAGTTTGACTTGAATCACGGATCCCTATCCGACACAATAGATACTGGTACGCCATGTCTCGAGATAATTTCTTTGATATATAATTTAGTTAGCTGGTCCAGACTATACCTTATCTTGATCGAAAAAAAAGTGAGCCGACTTTGTAAGACTATCTACAATCACCCATATGGCGTCGTGCCCTTTTTGCGTTGCTGGAAGTCCCACCACAAAATCCATCGTGAAGTGCTCCCATTTCCACTCCGAAATCTCTAAAGGCTATAGTAATCCACTCGGTCGTTGATGCTCTACCTTGACTCTCTAACAAGTTAGACATCTGCTGACGCATTCTGCAACCTCTCTCTTCATGTTTGGCCACCAAAAGTGTTGACGCAAATCTTGATACATCTTTGTGCTTCCTGGGTGTATCGAGTACCTCGTACTGTGCGCTTCTTGCAAAATCTCTTCTCTTAGTTCTGGTTCTAATGGTACCCAAATTCGTCCTTTAAATCTCAACAGTCCGGTGCCATCAATCCTGTATTTCAATTCATCACCTTCAGTTAATCTCTTCTTGATGCTGTCGTAATCTTCGTCCTTCTCTTGAGCTTCTTTAACCTTATCTAATAAAGTCGGGCTTGCTGTCACTGTAAATGATTTCTCATTGGTCTCTATCGGATACTTAACCTCTAAGTCAAGTCATTTCAAATCTTTCACCAATTCCTCTTGAATGGTTAACTTCAGTAACTTCTCTCTGCCTTTTCTGCTCAGGGCATCTGCCACTACATTTGCTTTGCCTGGATGGTACAAAATCTCACAATCATAATCCTTGATCAATTCTAGCCATCGGTGCTGCCTCATATTTAGATCTTTCTACGTGAAGATATACTTCAGACTCTTGTGATCCGTATATATCTCACACTTCTCGCTATACAAATAGTGCCTCCAAATTTTCAAGGAAAAAACTACTGCTGCTAACTCCAGGTCATGAGTTGGATAACCCTTCTCATAGTCCTTCAGCTGACGTGAAGCGTACGCAATGACCTTGCCATGCTGCATCAGCGCACAACCAAGACCCTTGTGTGACACATCACTATACACTACAAATCCTCCCGTGTTGTCTGGTAAAGCCAACACAGGTGCTTGACTGAGCCTCTTCTTCAATTCCAAGAAACTCTCTTCACATTTCTCCATCCAAATGAACTTCACCGCCTTTCTAGTAAGGTTGGTCAATGGCGATGCTATCTTTGAAAAATCTTGGATAAATCTCTGATAGTATCCTGCTAATCCCAAGAAACTCCTAATTTCTATCAGCGTTTTTAGCTGTTCCAAGTTGATAACCGCTTCTACCTTTGCTGGATCCACCGAAACACCATCCTTGTCGATAACGTCACCCAAAAATTGCACCCTCTGCAACCAAAACTCACACTTGGAGAACTTTGCATACAACTTCTCCCTTCTTAACGTCTCCAACACTATCCTTAGATGTTCAGCGTGCTCTTCCTCCGTCTCTGAATATACCAAAATGTCATCGATGAACACGATAACAAAGTTATCCAAATACTGCTTAAATACTCTATTCATCAAGTCCATGAATGTTGCTGGAGCATTCGTCAACCCAAAAGACATTACCAGAAAGTTAAAGTGTCCATACCGAGTTCTGAATGCCGTCTTTGGAACACCCTCTTGCCTCACCTTTAGTTGGTGATAACCGGTCCTCAAGTCGATTTTTAAAAAGTATTTTTCCCCCTTCAACTGATCAAACAAGTCATCAATCCTGGGCAACGGGTACTTGTTCTTAATGGTGACCTTGTTCAATTCTCGGTAGTCGATACAAAGCCTTAATGACCCATCCTTCTTCTTTACGAATAAGACTGGTGCTCCCCACGGTGATACGATCGGTCGAATGTATCCCTTATCTAACAACTCTTGTAGTTTAACCATCAGTTCCTTCCTTTCTACCGGAGCCATATGATACACCGCTTTGGATACCAGTGATGTCACTGGTGCCAAATCGATAACAAACTCTATCTCTCTATCTGGTGGCAATCCCGGAATTTCATCTGGAAAGACATCAACGAATTCCCTTACAATAGGTATCTGACCCAGTTCACCCTCGACTCTGCGGGTATCCACAACGTGAGCCAAATAACCTATACAACCCTTCCTAAGCAACTTCCTTGCTTGCATCATCGTCAGACAACAAGATTGTCTCGGCGATTTACTGCTATGAAATACCACCTTTGACTTATTCGAGTCTTTAGGTGTACGACTTTTTCTTCTGATCGATGGCCGCTCCGTGACTTGATAACCAATCCATCCCGAGGATTACATCAAACTCTCCAAGATGAATCAGTATCAAATCCACGTTAAGCTTAAACCCTCTTACATCAGCACAATAGTTCCTATGTATATAGTCTACAGGGATAATTTCTTTGTTTACTACTTCTACATTCATTGGGTGTTCTAATAGTTCATGAGGTAAACTTAATCTTTGAGCAAATTCATCAGATACAAAAGAACATGAAGCTCTTGAATCGAATAACGCATAGGTATTTATATCGTTGATCAAAATTATACCTGACACCACCTCCCTGGATGCCACGGCATCTTGCACTGTCATATTGAATGTCCTCGCTGTTGGCTTGTTTGGTTGGGCTGGTCCTCCACCAGTTGGCTTAGTGTTATTGCCCCTGTTGCCATTTTCGCTATCCGTGCTTTTCTTCTTCGGGTAATCCTTGATCTGATGTCCCACTTCACCACAGTTAAATCAACCTCCTTTCTTCACCTTAGGACAATTAGGTGAGGTATGCCCTTCTTGTCCACAGGTATAACATACCATTTTTCCTTTCAAGCACTCTCCCGAGTGACCCTTTCCACAATTTCCACACACCAACTTCTTTTGTTGCACACTTCCTTGCTGAATCTCCAAATTAGTACCCCCACTACTCTATTTCTGCTTCTTGTTGTTGCTACCACCACTACTAACATTCAGATTCCCACCTTCTACTATCTTCTTATTCTTCTCCCGATTGTACTTTGAGACCGCTTCGCTTCCACCTTTTGCTATGAGAGCTTTCTCCAATAGAGTTGAGAATGACGTGATTTGCAAAACTGCTACCTTACTGTAAATCTATGGCTTTAGTCCATTTTTGAACCTTCTTGCTTTCCTCACCTCCGTGTCCACCTGATGTGGAGCGAATCTGGCCAATTCATTGAACTTCACAACGTACTCTGATACTGACATATTTTCCTATTTCAATTCCAAAAACTTGATCTCCATTCTCGCTTGTGTACTCTGAGGGAAGTAGTTCTCAAAGAACAACTTCTTGAACGCTTCCCAAGTCACAATTCCAGCCCCGGCTTTGTTCTGGTTGGCCTCCCACCAATAGTTAGCCTCACCCTTCATTAAGTAGGTAGCAAAAATTGTTTTTTGCTCTTCTGCTACTCTCAAAATAATGAAGGCCTTCTCAATCTCCTTTATCCATGTCTACGCCTCTATCGGGTGTGTAGTTCCCCTAAACTCTGGTGGTCCTACCGCCTTGAAGTCCTTAAAGTTGGCTAATTGGTTTCCCGCCTGATTTCCCGTAGGTTGAGCTTGATTCCTCATAGCTTCAGTCATCATGTTGATAAAATCTTGCATTGGGTTTGGTTGAGCTCCCGCTACATTATTAACTGACTCTTCGATCTCTTGGTTCCTTAATACACGTCTGGGCGACATTATCTAGTGAAACAAAATTCTAACATGTGACTCGGGTTTCATTATCATATAAGTACATAGCATGTAACACGCTATTATATTCAAACAATCATATGATCATTATGTGAGAGTTTTTAAGTTACCAAGATTTGGAAGTCTTTCTCCCTGATTAGTGGGTTAAGTTTGTTTAAAAAATTTCCAAACCAGTCTGCTGGATTCACATAACATTAAATAGACAATTTACTATGTAAATTTTCCAACACATATCATAATAATAATGCATTTATATTCATATACCAATCTTCAGTGTCTCACATGATCAGTACAGGTATATTTTTATAAATGCTACTATCCCATTTAAACACAAAAGATGGGATTAACTCAAAATGATACTTCCCTACATACACAAATAGGGATACTACCTAAATACCTACTACCTCACACTTGATGAGGTTTACATCATCATAAAACCCTATTACACAAAAAGGGGTACTAATACATCTATCTACAACTGGGTCATCACATAATCATCATCTTTGGCCTATTTGGTCACTGCTGACAGCTCTCGGGAAACAACCCCACCATAACCCTACGCTGAACAGATCTGCTCGACTCCCCTATCTCTTCGTGAGGCCTGATACTCACCCCCTTCTGGCTCTGGAAGTCTGCATCAAGCGCCAGCCCTAATGTCTCTATCCTGGTATCACTCACCCTCCAACTGGTCGACCCTCGTAACTGCATTGTACCAAGATTCATCCATCCTAGTCCTCTCCACCCTTTCCAGCTCAAGATCAAAAATCAAGGCCTGCAGCTGCACCCTCAGCATCCCAACTTGCAACTGGGACTCATCAAACTTTCCTTTCTATTTGACCACCTCCATCTGGGCTTGAAAAGCCACATCCTTGTATTGACTTTCGGTGAATTGGAGGGTGTGGTTTTCAACCTTTAATTCACCCACTATGTCTTCTAGTTGACTGATTCTCCTCAGCTAATCCTCTACCGGAGGACCAGGAGGGATATCTTCGGTGACCTCATGCTCAATGGGCTCCTGATCTACTAAGCGACTGCCTGGCGCTCGTCAGACATCCTACAAACACCATAAATAAAACAAACATCAGTACCACAATAAAATATATTCATTGATAAAATGAAATAATATTTTATTAAGTACAACATAAACCCGATGAATTTCCACAATCCATCTCCTAACATACTCTATAAGAGTTTTCTACTAAGGTTATAACCTAGGTTTCGCATTCCTAATGTTTATAACCTATAACTTTGATACCAACCTGTGACACCCCCAAATCCAGGTTCTCTAACCTCAGATTCGGTGTTCACGATCTATCATCATCATAAGCATTCTATAACTATTACAAAATAACAAATATACATTGTTCATTATAATAAAGTCTCATAACATGGTCCCAAGGTCTTCATAACCTTAACTTTAAACACACCATTCAATATACAAAAAGTGTACTTAAGAAATTCCATTGGATAATAATTAAATTAACATTCATTCTAAACTACTTCTGGATCTTGCCCTTGCCCTTGTCCTTCGTGTTGGATCCTTCGGGCTTAACTGAAATAGATGTCATTATATAGCAAAGGTAAGCAACTAATTTGCTTCGCAAGTTTATATACAAGGGAGATACATCATGACTTGGAAAGAAATATTGCGTTCAATGTTCAACAATAGTATAATATTGTGAAGGAACATGAATTAATAATCAACAATTGAATATTCGATAATTGAATAACATGAACGAGTGGTTTTGAAATAACCATGAACATTTTCCAAGGTGCTCAGTTATTTAAACTGGACCTCTTAATAAGTTTTGGTATTCAAGGGGATCAGCCTTTCATACCTCGTGATTTATGCATAAACACTTAATAATCCGGCATTGATATCATGCCTTAATCAAATTCGTCCTTTTCTCAGTCAAGAGTTCTTACCATATCAATTTAATAAGAACAGCTATTTAAAACACATTTGATTTAACAAATTTAGACATGCTTGATCTAGCTGATACAATTAGCATAGATCTATCTCATAAACAGTTCTTGAATGAAAGAACTTTAATTTAATTCACAGTTCAATAATAGTAGAACATGAATTCAATTGCACAAAATGCGAATTTCAATAATCAATATAGATATGAATAATCATCAATAATTATTCACTAACATGCTTTGAAAATAATAACTCGAGTTTGAGTTAGGAAACTTGCCTCGTCCGTAGATTACAGCTACGCAATTAATTTATATCCACTATGCAGTTAACTTATCTTCCTTTGAGAGACCTATAATTAATCTTTCAATTAGTCATCGTATAACCTTAGATTATGTAATCACATAGATACATTACCTTTAGTTCTTATAAACATTATCCTGCCTTGATAATGTTACTATTAATTAACAACTACGTTTAATTCACTTAATATTATTAATCTTGATAATATTTAATTTACCTCTTAGTATTATTAGTTCCCTAATAATACTTTCATTCGCTTACTAATATTATTAACATCTTAATAATATTTTAATACCTTACTAATATTATTAATCCTCTTTAATAATATTTTAATCATGTATTAATATTATTACCTTAATAATATCTTACTTATGCTTTAGTATCATTAATAAATTAATAATACTTTTAATCATTTATTAATATTTTATTCATTTATTAATGCTTAAATCAAATATTATTAATCATTTAATAATATTTTATAGAAATTTTAATCTTAATATTTTTATTTACTTAACAAAATCATATTCTAATATTATTAATATCATAATAATATTTTAATAATTTAATGGATTAATAAACAATTTATTCTAATTGTTCACCCTTTATTAAACCTCTTATTTAATATCCATAAAATGTCATAAATGATATTTCTTATCATAAATTACCAAAATGCCCTAAGATAGTCATGATATAACATATTATGAGTATTCAAGCATAAAAATCATATTTTTATTATTAAAGACATCATTTAGCTATTTATTTCCTTTTATTCATAACTTAATTATTTTTAGGAAAAATAGCAAACTGACTCCAAAAATTCTCAACTTCTGGATTTTTACAAAATATGAACCAACAATGATCCCCTAATTGTTCTGGAATTTTAGAAAATGATTTACTATTTTTAAAGTGCCCAAAACTCTCGAATCTTGTTCCATTTGTCATAAATTGAGTTTTGCTCAGAAAAATCTAAAATTTTCAGGGTATGCTCTCTTAACATACATGAACTTACTGTAAATATTTAGGAATTTTCCAGTGTATACACAGTGAGATATTCGAAGGTTAATATTTCGAAGTCCTTTACGGAAATAGTCATTACGCACAATCTATAACTCTAAACGTGTCCGTTCTTTTTCCTACATGTAGATAACTTCTCAAGGTACCTCTGTGATTTTTCCCAGATTTTTAAAAGACTAGCAACTGACCGAAACAGCCTCAAGAAAAAACAGAATAGTAACTATTTTAGGGTTTTGAACCCTTAACATTCAAAGTGGACTGTTTTGGGGAAAATAGCTCCAAAGGTTTCAAAACTTGCTAGATTTGTGTTCTATCACTTGTGTTTAATAGATAACTCATGTATCTAGCACCCCCTTCGACGGATCACAAATCCAAGTTGTAAAACTTGAGTTACACAAGATTTAGTGGAAGAAAAACAAGAGTTTTCACCCTTGGAGAACATATGCTCATATTCTTCCTCTAAGCCTTTTATCTAACACTTAAGATACTTAGTTCCATACATGATGATATGTAGAACTAGGGTATCTTGAGTATTTGCTCATAACCCCAACAAAACTCAAGCTATAAAACAAAGTAGAAGAAGAAAATGAAAGTTAGGTTATACCTTGATTTAATGGCTACCTTCCTTGATTTACCAAAGTAGTATCTAAACTTAGGATGCATGAACAACTAGCACTCCTCTCTCTCTCTCTTGCAATGGCCGAACCTCTCTCTCTTTTCTCTCTCTTGAAGTTGGTAGCTTGGGAGAAATTAAATTAGAAGAAGAAGAATGAGAGAAAGTAGAGTATTCTAGCAAATGAGATGGTTGATCCCTTATTATCCCCCATATTTTCCTTGACCCATGGA
Organism: Panax ginseng; assembly: GCA_020205605.1. NCBI lineage: Eukaryota > Viridiplantae > Streptophyta > Magnoliopsida > Apiales > Araliaceae > Panax > Panax ginseng. Next base: position 86,757,854 of record CM035130.1, on the reverse strand, counting down.
TAAAAGCTTTGCCTTATCACTTCAATTAGTCTAATCATGATTAAGAGTGCTTAATAGAGTGGCAACCAATGGGAGCTTGACAAACATGTCCTTGTGTGTAAGAGTTACTACTAATAGACATTGATTAGCTTAATTTGTTTCCTTATTTGGCCTAATATGGCCGGTCCCTTCTAGCCCATTTTATCCTCCATTTAGCTTTTATTTTACAGCACAAATTTGATTAATCAAAAGTCTAAAATACCCTTAATCAAGTGGGCTAAGTATTGGTTTGAATGTTATTTCATTTGGGCTCCCTCCTTAATTGTTTTTGGGCTATGTACTAAACATAGTCTAGCAATTTTAATATATGTTACCCAATTTCATTATTTAGGGTTTCCATTCCTAATATTATGAAATTTAATTTCGTATACATGCGACTTTAGCTCATAACCTAATTAGACTTACAAGAATTAGGTTTAAAATTATTAGTCACTTGAAATAATAAGTTTACCCACTTAAGTTAGTATACATATTAAATACTAACTTTTCCTTATTACCATGACCCATTAGAACACTTTAACAATTAACAGAACTCGAAGAAAATTAAGCCTCAAACTGCCTACTCGAAGCTGACTGGGTTTCTGGGTAACCCAAAACCCAGGAAGCTCTGACAGTGAGTTTGATGGGCTAGATCTCCTTGTTGTGATGTGTTATGACTTAGACGATAGTTGGATCTTGTAGTGTTACAACAATACTACAATGTCAGTGTCTTAGTTAGTTCAGATCATGTTTATACAGAGAATAAGAGGTGGTCAAACATGACACCTTCATCACTTTCTGTCAGTGTTCTTGAGCCTCAAGAACACCTAAGGCAACACTTATTGTCGCTAAAGGCTATAGCGACATATTTATTAAATTTAATTATATTAATTTCTAAAAATCATTTAAAAATAGAAAATAAATTCTATAAATTATAAAATCAGTTTTAAAAATTATTTTAAGTTATAAAAATTAACTTTTAATAATTTGATATATTTTCCATAAATATTAGTAATTATTTGAATATTATTAATATTTAATTTATTTAATAAATACATTAAATAAATTCACTAAAAATGATTTTATTATATTAAAAATCATTTTAAATGATAATAAGGTATTTAATAATATTTTAAGCTATAAAATGTAACTTTCAATATTTTAATGTAAATTTCATTAATTATTTAATATTAATGATATTAGATTTATTTAATATTTATATTAAATAAATTAGTTTAAAAATGAGTTTAATATTATAAAAATTATTTTAAATAAAAATAAAGAGTTTAAAGATATTCTAAGTTATAAAATATAACTTTTAATATTTTAAGGTAAATTTTATTAATTATTTAATATTAATGATATTAGATTTATTTAATAATAATATTAAATAAATAATTTAAAAATGCTTTTATTGATTTAAAAATCATTTAAAAGGATATAAATGAATTAAAAATATTTTTAAGTTATAATTAATGAATTTTAATATTTTGATAAATAATATCTTAATATTTAAATATTAATGGTAATTGTTTTAAAATGATTTTTTTAATGTTTTAAAAATTATTTAAGGGTAATATTAATACTTTAAAAATATTTTGAGTTATTATAAATGGTTTCATTAATATTTGGATATTATTTAAATATTAATGATAATAGAATTATGTAATATTTAAATCATTTAATAATGATTCCAAAGTTTGAAAAATCATGATAAATTATAATAATTAATTAAAAATTATTATAAGTCTTATGATTGATATGTAAAGTATCCAGAATAATATTTAAGATACAGATTAGAGTTTTAAACTCGATAATTTTTCGATAAAGCCGTCAGCACATCGAAATGTTACCAAAGTTGATCCAAACCTATATAGTTTGACTTTATAAGTGTTTGTTTGTGTCTTAATAACTGATATAACTATGTGACAATGTGATTAGATTATGTATTGACTATAAATAACATTATGATGTGTTATGATATGTTATTCTAATCAATAGAACAATCTTATAAATGATAGGTCGTTGAATTAAGGATACAACTAAATTGTGTAAGCAGCAGACCGGGCAAGTATCTTTACCTTTGCATTTTCTTTATGCAATGGACATGAGTAAGAAGATTTAGAATTATTTTATTATTGTACAAGATTATTAACCCTATTGTTATATATGTTATATCCGATCATTGATTATCAACATGGTACTATATTGTAATTCAAATATATATATTATGTTCGTTAATTTCTAAATATGGTTATTCAAGTGTCCCCACTTGGATAATCATTATATTTAATCACATGTTGATATATATATATATATATATATATATATATATATATATATATATATATATATATATATATATATATATACCTATCGATCCCAAAGATGTATAACGATAATAAAGAGTCATCTAAGCTATTTGACCAGCTAGACATACGATTTAGAAATATTGTTGAATATGATAAAACCTTTTTGTATCCAATAAAATTATTTTGGTTGGATTCGGACTAAGTATGAACATCCCGATCAAGGAAACTTTTATGCTACCAAGGCGATGAGAGTGAACGATAATATCGTTCTTGCATGTAGTATTGATCAATATGAGGCATATCTGGCCGATCACCCCGCGTGCAGTAAGTTATAACGGTTTATAGATGAAGTTCGCTAAACCTATTCAAAAATTGAGAACAATGTTCATAGTATGTCACCTTAACCCTATTTATAGTCAGTACGTAGTTTCAAAAATTTGATAGAGAGTTGTTATGTTATTATTATCGGTTCAGATTACTTCACAACCATTTATTTATTGTAGAAGGGTAGTATAAAGAAAACATTTAATCCTTTCAGCTAATATTTATAATTGTTATTACTTGTTGAGCACTCAAATGCTCATCCTTGCTTAAATTAAATGTTTTCAGTTAAGTATGACCAGCCAGAGGGCTCTGCCAGGAATAAAGGGAAAGGAAAGCAGTCAGAATAAGTTTGTGTTATCTTATGTAATAGCTAGACTTAAATAAGATGATGTTATTTATTATCTATCATGTAATGAAATGTTTTAAGGTCGCGTACCTGGGATTTAGAAAACTCTGATATATAAATTAAGTTTGATATTTATGACATTATTATTATTATTATTCCGCTCAAAGAAATGGTATCGTGAAGAACTGAATTAGGGTTTCAAGTACCTGAATTTGGGGGCGTCAAAGGTTGGTATCAGAGCTTTAGGGTTAGAAACTATAGGTGGGAGTAGACCTTATGCTATAACCCTAGAGCAGAGGAAAACGTTGAAAGTATAAATAACTCATATAGAGTTTAAAAGGAGATGAATCGAATAAATTCATCGTCAAACAAAAATAAAAGATAACTTATATAAAACTTTTACTTGTTGTGTGTATATATTATATGCTAATCAGGATAATTTATGTGTAGATGTCAGGAGGAAAAGGATTAGGATACCCTAAGATCGTAAAGAAGGAGCCAATCTCCATAACCAAGCCGATATCAAAGCCAATAGCTGAAATAGAGGCTCACATTGAAGATAACCTTGATGAGGTGATCATTTTGGAAAATATAGTACCGGACCCAGAAACATTGGAACTAACAGATAGTGATTCAGATACTAAAGTTGAAGATGATTAAGCATCAACGGAGGTGCAGACTCTGAGGAACAAGGTTTCTTCTCTGGAAAATTTGTGGGAAATAGAAAAGTTGTTGAATAGTCAGTTGCGAAAAGCCTTACTAGAAACAATGGAATAACAAGATAATCTTATAATCCAAATTAATCAAATGGGAGCCACAAGCAACATATCGTGTGACATGATTAGTTTTCTACTGTAGAAAATGAAATGGAACATTAATGTAAGGTATGACATGTATAAAATCATATGATAAGAATATATTCTAATGATATGAAGTATCAAGTAGTACAATAAAATATGTGATAATGTGTGTACACTGGATAGATGATATTAATTAATGTGATAATGTGGTTATGTTAGTAGTAAAATATAATTATAGAGATACCCAGACAATAATACCTAACTGTGTTATTTTAATTGCGTGTATTTAATATACATAGATTACATGATGTGAGTACCTAAATAATCCCTAAATTTCCTAATATGGTACCAATTGTACATTAAGATTATATCTTTGGGAGTTAAGGTAACTGAACTAAACGTATTGCTGAGATTTGCTCTTGTGCCAAATTGAGTGACACAATAGTACATGAACAGTAACATGGAGCTACTTTACATAACTTCCAAATGGCTAAACATATGTAATGATTTCAAGGCCAATGGCTGGTATTGGGTTGTTGAACCACTCCTTAGCAACCATTATTTTCTTCCATTACACTATGAGTTCAACCTCAGTGCAATGTGATTGTCCAGTCCAAGTTTCCTTTATAAATAGAAGCTTTAGTTTTAGTTTTCATTATTTGTTAAGTCTGAAATTGAAAGTTCTAAGCTGCTGAGCAATTATAGAAGTATACTTAGTGTGTAAGGAGTCCAATCCAAGGTAAGGAGGTATAAATTATAATTATGTTCTTGAGTTGGGTTTTGTCCAATGCTTACAATTCCATGTCAATTGATGTGAATTAACATGTTATCATGTGTTTAGGAAGTATGTTTACATGTATGAACTCTTAAATGATGGATTGGAACATGTTTAACCTAAAAAGAATCAAAGTGGATTGAGGCTCGCAAAAAGCAGTCTTTTCCGCTTTCGGAATGGTGATGCATGGCCTTAACTTCACGCCCTATTTATCAGATGATTGCGTCATACCCCATAATCAGTTTTTAGATTTTGTTATGTGGTATTGTTGCTGATATGGTATTATGATGTATGTATACATGAAAAATAGGTATAACAAGTGTTATAGAGCTTCCTTATGAGTTATGACGTGACTAACATGACTCTAGTAGGAAATTGTAGAAAATTTAAAGTTTTGAAAACAAACCTTGTGGAAACTTATGTTCACAAGTTCTGAACGTAGTGGCTCATATGCATGACTGATTTCAAATCTAAATGAGCATAATATATGATTTATAGTGTCTTATCATGATTAAACTTGTTAGCTTGGTGTTAGAAATTATTTTAAAAGAAAATCTTAGTATAATAAGCTAATGGACATGAATGCTACAAGATATAGTTGTTGATCTTGAAAAGAGATTATCATAACTTAGTTACTTATGCTAAAAGTTTTAGATTTGTCTTGCATGTGTTGGATTACATCATTCATGCTAAAATGATTTTAAAGGCAACCTTGAACATGTTTTCAAACTTAAGTTGCATAATATATGAGTACTTAAATGTTAAAGATTTAAGATGTTATGTTATGTTTATTATATCTCCAAACATGATTCATATATGTTGGACACAATGATAATGAGTGTAAAGCATGTTTCGAAGTGCTAAACGATGCTAAATATGAATTGATGATATGAACACTATGAGCATATGTATTAACAGATTATATGATCTCTATGTAGATATATCGCAAGAGTTGTAAAGTATGATGATTACATGACCTTTTTATGTTCTAAGGATATGTAAATTGTAACTTAAAACTTGTGGCAATAAACTCAAGAATAGTCATATGCTATGTGAGAACCTCTAGCATATATATATATATATGTTAAAGTATAAGTGTATTGGTATGTTAGAGTCGAATCGAAAGCGGGGAGAGAGCAAGAGCTCAACTCTGGCGGTGTTAGAGGGCAGTTGCAATGCTGGCCCCTAAGCTTCTAGCTGTAGGCGTAAGTCACGCCATCCTGCAGTTATGAATAGTTTCTGTTTTGATCTAAAGTTCAAAGCATGCTTATGTGATTAGTTTAACTTGTAATATATGACCAATATGCTATGTAATGTGTTAAGAAGCACGTTATGTGATGATTTGATTCTTTTAACTGTAGACTTATATTAGTTTACACATACTAATTGAAAATACCGACTTGTTAACGTTAGGTCGTTTCAACAATAAATTAATTAAAGCTAGAATTAAACTGTAGCTGAGCAAACAGGCAAGTTCCCTAACCTTACTCAAATTTATATTGAGCAAGTCTCCGAACTTCACTTTTTGGTTGTGAAAGTTCCTTAATTCTTACTCTTTTACTAATTTTATTGTGTTGCAAGTTTCCTAATTTCCACAAATTTAGATTCTGTGCAAGTTTCCTATCATGTTCATATTTTATTGAGCAAGTTATTGTTGAAATGAAAGTTATTCATTTAAGCTTAGACTTTATTTCCAAGCATGCTATTAAGTGGTTTAATTACTTTAAAATTATTCCACATTGATATTATTGATATTCGCACTTAGTGCACTTGAGTTCATACAATCTTGGACTTGTACATCATTTAAAGTTCTATAATTCTTGAACCATGTCAAATAAAGTCTGAACCCTTGTTCGGTCATACAAGTGTATGAAGTTTTATAAAAGTTATCCAAACTAATTGATGGTAAGGATTCTTAGACTGAAAGAACACCCCTTTTATGATAGGGGAGTACCCCAGGTATCTAAAATAAGATACAAAGAGCTGGTTTAAATGTTATGCATATACATGGTGTACGTGAGGCTGATCACCTTAAGTACTTATTCTGTAGCCAGTAACCAAAGGGTCAATCATCTATTGATTCCATTGGATTTTTATAGTTCAAAGTCTACTTGACTATTAGTTATTCTTAAAAGAAATCATTATCTTTGTTCCCAATATTCATATTGTTGAATTCATTGTCAAATATTTTCCAGTCATCATGATATATCCTTATTGTTGTATTTAAACTGGCTGAGCAAACTTGTTGCTCATCCTTGCTATATCATAAATTATATTGCAGCAAAGCCCGAACCCTCAGGAAAGGACAAGGGTAAAGGAAAGATGTAGAATAGTTGCGAGGAGCAGACTTTACTTTATGCCTAGTTTAAATTACTGTTATGTAATATAAACCCTAATGACTATTTTAGGGTATGTTTGTAAGATTGTATTTAGGTTATCGAATCTTGGGACTAGTAACACCTTTTGAATGAACGACATATGTTTATTATATTTCGCATTTTAGTTATTGTATGTTGTTTAGAGGTGGGTGTTTATATTTTATCATGATGACCGGATCGGGGTCAGAGGACCCGGATTCGGGGGTGTCACAGGTTGGTATCAGAGTTGTAGGTTATAAATGTTAGGAATGCAAAACCTAGGTTATAACCTTAGTAGAAAACTCAAGCAGAGTATATAAGTGATGGGTTAAGAAAATCCATCGAGTTAGTTATAATAATTATAATTTTTATTATAATTATACTTATGATTAATAAATTATTATATATATATATATATATCTAATTTAATTATTAAATTAGACTAAAACATCACTTTATTTAATTTAATTATTTCTTTAAATATTAAACAATTCATTTAATTTAATTATTGCATTAAATTAAATTTTTAAATAATAAAATTACCATTAATCAATTTAATTAACATTACTCAATTTAGTTACTAAATTCTTGCACCAAAATTTCCTCAATTATTTATTTTTCTCAATAAATAAATTATTTAAAATATTTATTTAATTTAATAAATATTTAAATTATAAAAAATTTCGATCGTTACATCCTTCCCTCCTTAAAAAGATTTTGTCCCCAGAATCACGACTCGAAAAATTTATTCGTTACATTCTTCTCTCTTAATGTGATTACATCCCCCGAATCGCTATATAAGATTAAAAAATAAGCGTGGCGCCCCAAATCCAAGGTCTCTTTCAACCTTAAGATGATGGTGCTACACGGTACTTATAACTGTACATTCATTCTATTGAAATGACATCAAATTATGTGTATCAACGACATTCTTATTACATTAATAATATTACATCCCGTTCCCAAGTTCTAAAACCATTACATTCTTTGTTCATCATTCTATGATATATACAACTTACTAGTTTATTACAAGGTAAACTAATCGTTTAGCTTCGTCTTGCCTCCATTCTTGTTAGATCCCTCGGTTCGTTCGGTCCTAGCTGCATTCATATGGTTCAAGCAAGAGTGAGCATAACAAGCTCAGCAAGTACAACAATTTCTTTTAAACAACATGCTTGAAACAGAGGAATCATATATCTTCAATAACTGAATAATAGTTATGAAGTACTATCAATAATTCAAAATAGCATTTCTTTTCCTTTAAAATGTTTTACAATAACAATACTCAGTAAAACATCAACTATAGCTCAAGACCATGAGCACTTCATATTTTCTTTGAAAAGGACAACCCAGCACTAAGTCCGTAAGTCCGACATATCTTACGAGCACTTCTGGGTGATCAGCCCATAGTACTCTATGTTGATCAACACTACATTCATTAAACGTGTTTACGTTTAAGTTTTGGAAACCTCACGTGCCCATCGAATAATCGATTAAAATACATTTTTTTATTCATATTCAGGCTTACCTTGAATCCGTACTAAATAATTGGCGTACGATAGCGTTAACAATTCTATATTGAAAGACTTGTAAATATATCAATCAACTCTTCAAGATTAGTCTAGCCGAAATAAAGCTGGCATCGACCCTTTAGTAAAACACTTCATGCTTCTCATAACATGAATCACAGAAAACTTGGTTAACACGAAGGTTAGACAAGCATTTAAGAAAAACTTGCCTTCAGCGTCTGCTACAGTATAATAACTTTTCCTTTGAGTCTTTACAGTCTCTACAACACATAATCACATAACATACCACATTAGGTCATGAATGAACATACATGTTCCTAATGAATCTTACCCTTCATCTCAATCTAATCATATATTAGATTTGTTATTATTGGTTCCGGCTTATCTTTATAACTTACATCATTCTTACCAACTTCTTTCTCTTCTATGTCTTACTTGGATTTACATTATTAATAGAACTCATTTCGAGTTGATCATCCTTCCTTATGGCTTACTACCGTCCTTACATTATTAATTGAACTCGTTCATCATTTGTTAAGTACACTTTATTGCATACCGTTTACGTTCACGTATTACTTAACAACTTTTAGTTGTAACTCTTAACGTTATAGTCCTTATCATTATTGAATACGGTTCACGTTCTTTACTCTTTACGTTCGTCGTTTAACTACTCATTAAACATCCTTAAATTCCTATAATCATCACTATAATAGTGATTTAGGAAAGGTCTTATCATGTTCATTAAGTAATTACATAATCCATACTGATATTGTAAACCATTGGATTCATAATCAACTTGGTCAACAAATTTCTACAGCTGGATTAGCACATTACGTTGTTCTCATTACGTTCATCTTTTAATTGATTATTAACCTTTAATCATCATACATTAAGTGTCTAACAATGCCTTAACAATGTCATATTAACACCTTATTTCATTACTAATGAGTTATCTTTCTTTCTATACTTGTAAACATTCTTGTTTGTCAAAACTCTAGGACTGAAATAGCAATATACCACATTTAGCTCTTCATCTCGTATTTGGCTAAGTTAGCGATGAGGTAATGACACCGTTCTTGCAATCATGGCTCCACTATTTGGCTTTGGGTTGGCGTCGCGGCGCCAACTCTGTGCCTTAGAAAAAATTTACAGCTTTTAAAATTTTGTGAACTTCCCGAACGGATAACTTCTTCGTTATAAGTCTGAATTGGCTCGTTCAAAAGCCTACATTTCACAAATTACGTACTCTACACGTTCATCCAAGAATTTTATCTATTTTACTTTTTTTGCTAAATATTCACCTATTAGTCCATTTTAACAAAAACGATAAACGTTCGTGAACGTTCAACGCTCGTTTCTTCGTTCTATGTCGAAATTCAGCCATTCTAAGGTCTGCAACTCTATAATGCCAAATGAGACTTGTCTTCATTGAAAACTAATGTTTCCAAGCTCAATATCAAAATTTGACTTCCATTCCGGGATTTTCACGAATTCGACGATTATCGTCCAAACTCGTGAATTCTGTCTTAACTTCATTTCTTATGATTTGTTCATCGCTTCAAATGGATTCTAACCATTATATTAGCATCTTGACATACATAATTCATTAACCTATAAACATGATAAGTTATTACTTGTTCCTTATGAGTTTATAACTTATAAAAGTATAACTACGTATGACTTCCTTTCTCATGACTTATTATAGATTAAGTCTTTTAACCACCATTCTTGCTTCTTATTATCATACAATCTTATTAAGGTACACATATGAGTAGTTCATATAAACTCTTCATAATTTCATAACTTAATTAAGTTTGAATTACTTATTCATGACTTATACGGCTTAAGTCCATTGATTAATCATTCCTATCATTCCTTAGCATACATGTTCTACCACTACCCACCTCTCTAACAATGGAAGAGAAAGAGATTCATGGTTTAAGTGCTTACCCTTTATAATCACTTGGTTAATCTTTAATCTCCTTCTTGCTTCTTTAATTCTCAAAGACTAACTTATTCTAGCTTTTGTAGCTTTTTCTCTCTACCCAATAAGCTCTCAACTTGTTGGATGAAATGAACAACCACCAAAATGAAATCCAAGCTTGTTATTTATAGGACTTTCTAAGTTAGGGTATAATGGTCATAAAGCCACTCCACCTCCTTAATCACCTCCTTACTATTCATTACCTAGCTATTAAGTAAACTTGGCCACCACACTTACTTAGCTCTTAAGTATACTTGCTTAGCACATAGCTTATCCTTTGCTTGCTCATCAAATTAATTACTTGGCCATCACACCACTTAGCCATTAAGTTTACTTAATCATCACATATAAGTACTTTGCTTGGTCATCACACATAAGCACTTTAATTAGTCTTTGAGTTACTTAACTTATCATTTGCTTAACCCTTAAGTCTACTTGTTCATCATACAAAGTTCTTGATCACCAATTCACCCATATGATCATGGGTTGCCCCATGGATCCTCCTAATCCATTGGATTCTTACTTTGGGCTTAATGTTTAATTAACCTAACTTATACATTGGGCTTGCATTAACAACTCTTTGGGCTTTAACATTAATTCACATTGGGCTTTGTTATTATCCCAATTGGACATTACAATCTCCTACACATTCCTACAAGTCCATTACATTTAGCTTAAAGCCTTATAACGCATAATTTACGTATTAATCTCGTATTCTACCCCGTATACTTATTTAATATACGTCATTCCATCATTCATACATGCTCGTATAATACCTCGTATTATACTTGCATCCATTACCTCGTACAATACTTACGTATTATACAATCATAGCTTTAATTCATTATACGCATTTAAATTCCTTCTCGGAATTCATTTTCCCTAATCGTTAGGTTTTAAGTCCGCAAGCGAAAAACTGTGTTTGCCATAACTGAAATATTATTGGATATTCTATCTCACCTCGATATTCTATCATTACGTATTTCTCGGAAGTTCAAAAATAATTCCCGAGCAGACATGCGTGAATAGTGTTTTTCAGAAAATTTCTCGAAAAGTTTTTATTTTTGTCTTGGAAACTCAAACACTTTAATTCTATCACGTAGCCAAAATACTACGACATTCCAATATGTCTAGGTCATAGAACGACCCTCGAATAGCTTACTCCCATAAATAATGGATTAAATTCATTTAATCCACATAATAAAAATAAAAATTTAATTCTCAAAAATCCAAATTTTCTGGGGCGTTACACTCTTCCCCCCTTATAAGGATTCTGTCCCCAGAATCTCGCTAACACTACATCCACCATTGAGGAAAAGTTTTCCATTAGTTTAATTTCAAATTCCCACAATGCTTCTTCGGCGTTGTGGTTTCTCCAATTCACCTTCTCCGAAGATATTATCTTAATTCTCATGACTTGTCACTTCCTATTAATAATTTGAGTTGGAAGCTAAACCTTTACTCACACATTACTCTATCTCCCTCTTATTAATCCTTCTTTTAATTCCAAATTATATGAAAACACAAATTCCTCCTTCAAAACGAGATGATATATGATCCTCTCTTTATCCTGCATCCTCTTCTTCATTTGCTTGCACTCCTCGTTACCTATTTGTACTTAATTAACTCGTTCCATTATCGTGGATTGAGTCTATATTATAAATAACATTTTTGCTACTTTATTCCATAATTTAACTTCTAACTTCTTCCTCGCCACGTCCGTTATTAACTTCTTATGAGTCGCTAATATTGATAGCTTTTCTCTATCTCATCTACAAAATGCATAGGCGTCTACGCTTTCTTTCACTTGTGTGATATAAGATATCACAGTCCTTCTCTACCGCATATTTCACTCCTTCGGTGTGACGATATATTTTAGACTCTTAGAGTCCATGTATATCTCACTTTTCTCCCCGTATCAATATCAACCTGTGACGCTAATGGTACTTTCAAACAAAGCACCTCACAAGGGTACCTATCAATTTGCCACCGACTTGCTCGGCGCCCTTTACAGAAAGTCTAACTTCAGTACATCAGTCAACCCATATGACATAACCATAACTCGCAATAACCATAACAATTTTTGAACATCGTTTTAGGTACCTCGTCCTTCCTTACGTTATACCGATAATACCCCATACACAAATCTATTTTAGAAAAATTCTTTGCCCTCTTCAACTGATCAAATAGATCATCGATCCTGGGCACTGAGTATTTACTCTCAACTGCTAACTTACTCCCCTTTACGATAGTCGATACACCAACGTAACAACTCATCCTATTCCTTACCATCCTTCTAACTTGCGTCATTGTTAGACAACAAGAGCGTCGCGGTATTTTATTACCATGAAATACTACCTTGGGTTACTTAGAAAACCGAAGATCCATTCTTTTATTCTAACAATTTATTAAAGTTTTATAGTTAATCAACTCATTCTTATCGAGAATTACTTCAAATTCTCTCAACTTTATCGGTACTTATCTACCGATACTTTCTTACATTTCTTATTTATGAAACTATTTTCACGAATATAATCAACGAAAGTTATTCCCCTCATTCTCTACCTTAACGTATAAAGGTATTTATAATCCCTTTCGGGAATCAACTTAATCACTTAGCACACTTAAAAATTACACTTCAATCAAACAACACATAAGCATTCATTGTATTGACTGGAATGATACCTGCTACTAAATCCGCTGATGCAACTGCATCATAGCTAACTTACCACCAATAACACCTTTACTTCCCTTCGACCCCTTCTTTGGGCAATTTCTTGTCATGTGGCCCAACGACCCACATACAAAACAACCATGGTTTTTCTTATGATTAGGACAATTGGGTAACATATGACCCTCCTGTCCACAGTGATAACAAATCGATCTCCCTCTCGGACAGACTCCTAAATAAGTCTTTCCACATGTCTTACATGCTTCAACCCTACGCTTAAGATTCCTTCATCCTACTCCAATATTTCTGGAGTTAAAATTCTTTATTGTTGGCATATTGCCACTACCGCTGGCATTCCCTACCTTAGTTCCTCCCTCTTCCTTGCTCTTATCTTTCCTCTCTTTGTGGTATTGGGTTAACACCTCACTACCACCCTCCGCTATAATCACCTTCTCCAGAATGGTCCCATAGGAAACACTCTGGACACCGAAATCCTACTATAGAGCCAGGGTTTCAAGCCCTGCTCCATCCTACGAGCCTTCCTCTCCTCAGTGTCCACTTGATGTGGAGTAAACCTTGCCAATTCGTTGAATTTTGTCGCGTACTGGGGAACCTTTATGTCCCCTTGCTTAACTTCTCAGAAATTAATCTCCCTCTTCCACTGCATATTTGTAGGGAAATAATTCTCGAAGAAAACCTTCTTGAATTGTTCCCATGCTACTGCATCTGTTCTAGCCCCACCCTGGTGAGCCTCCCACCAAAGTTGGCTTCCTTTTATCATGTAGCGTAAAAGAAGTCTTTTTGCGCCTCACCCACGTTTATAATAACAAACACCTTCTCTATTTCCTTTACCCATGTCTGGGCTTCTAATGGGTCCGTTGTTCCTTTGAACTCCGGCGGACCTTCACTTTTAAATTCTTTAAAGGTAGTCATTCTGGTTACCCTAGGTTTGGTGGGTACTCTACCCTTGGTTTGGTTAAATGCAGCCGTTAATGAATTAACGAACTCTTGCATAGGGTTGTTTTGACCCCCCCTTGTTTATCGTTACGCAATTCCGCTTCCTGATTACATTGTCTTCTCCTTGGCAGCATTTTTCGATTAAATAAATAACATTTCATTATTATCTATTTACTTGTTTAGTTATCCTTCCATACTAATACCTCATACCACATCAAAGCACATTAAATAAAAACTTCATTATATTAATATGCTTCTTCATAGTTTGAAACTATTTACAATTTGTTTTACATAGCCAAAAGCTATTACATTTCTATCCTGCAATTGAACTTCACAAAAGTTGGGATTTACAAAAAGACTACCCTTTTATACAAAAGAGGGTTTTACGTGACTACACACATATTTATAACTCTAGATTTCTAATAATGCATAACAGCGTCCTCGTGTTTCTCGTTCCCAATCTTCGCTACAGTATCCCGACTAATAGTATGTCAAGTATGCCCTAACTCAGTGGAATAACAAGCAACTTTCAGTTTGAATCCTTATGAGCACTCTCATGGATGTAAGACATCCGCTCTATCTTCCGGTCCTTCTCCCCCAATTCTTTACGAAGCTCATCGGCCTCCTTCTTACAATCCCTAGCCCTATTTATCATGAGCACCTTCTCATCATGCTCGGACTCAAAATCTGCTTTTGCATACTCCTTCGCTACATAAAGAGCACTAATCTCTTCATTCTGATTCTGCACAACTGTACTCAGTTGCACATTCCTATCAAGCACTGCTAGATACAATGATCTCATTGCATCTGGAGGTGATGACTCTAGTGTAGGTACCACCGTACCAACCGACATTATCTCCATTACTTTCTCCTCATTGCTCATCATATTAAGATATGATGTTATATCCATATCTCTCTCAGAGTAGTTCTCCTCAGAAAAGTACTCCACTGTTTCTGACTCATCTAGAATCACTAATGGTACCTCCACCACCGGCATAGGTACAAGCCCTACTTTTGTTCACAACTTCTTCGCTCACCGCGCGTATATCTCTATACATCAAGCTATCGATTGACATCCTACAATAACACATAACATGTTGATTAGTACATAACACACCATAGTATAAACACAAATCACATTTAATTTATTTAGGGTTACTTTCAATCTTTTAAATCTTTCGGTATTGAGTTTTCTCAATACCTTATTAACTCATTCGACTGAAGTAAAGCTTGAGTTTACTTCCTTCGGACTTTTCTTCCTTAACGAGGTTATTAGCCTAAGGTTCTTCCCCCCTTAAGTTTTATAACCTAATGCTTTGATACCAACCCGTGACGCCCCCAAATCCGGGTCTCTTTCAACCCGACAGATGGTGCTACACGGTACTTATAACTGTACATTCATTATATTGAAATGACATCAAATTGTGTGTATCAACGAAATTCTTATTACATTAATAATATTACATCATGTTCCCAGGTTCTAAAACCATTACATTCTTTGTTCATCATTTTATGATATATACAACTTAATAGTTTATTACAAGGTAAACTAATTGTTTAGCTTCGTCTTGCCTCCATCCTTGTCAGATCTGTGACACCCCCAAATCCAGGTACTTCATTCCCACAGGATTTGGTTTTCACTTAATCAAACATTCATATCTAACTACCCAATCACAATAAAACTGGATAAATAAAACCTTTCCCATTAAAGGGTTACATAATAAAATCTCCCAGGTTATCTAACCTTTAATTACAATCATTCAAATGCGGAAATTAAATAAACTTCATTAAAACCAAGTCTAAGATCATCATAATAAAAGTCTAAAGTAAAAATTACAAGTCTTCATCACTTGCACATTTTTCCCTTTCCTTTGCTAGACGAAGGTTCATCTACCTTCTCTTCTTTAGCTGCAATGAGTTTTAAAATATGCAAGAGTGAGCAAAACAATTGCTCACTGGATACAATACAAACAACTCTCGATAGTGCATGGATAATTTATGGTCGTGACCCTAATGAATATCCTTGGTCAGTAGTCTTGTGGATGATGTGGATTATTTATTATTGTTGAGTCTCAAATGATAAAAGTGATAACAAACCTTTTTAAATCATAAAAGATAGTAGATTTTATTCTCTACTTGCCTCTTTTAATGGATTGTTTGTTCCGCTGCAGTTAAACTTGATGTCTATTATATTTTATCAGTTTAACATTGTTGGAGACTAATGATAATTTATTCTGCATTATCTTAGTCATAATATTTCTTACTGGGCTAGTTGAGCTCACCCTTCCTTTCACTGTTCTCTTCAGGAAATAAGAATATAGCTGGGACGAGTCAGGGAACGGAGTGATGGTCCAGAGGATAGCATTTGTAGTCCTCACTATTCTGTGAAATAGTGTGATAATAATTGTAATGAGGACTCCTTTTGAGTTTGTATAATCTCTAGTAGATAATATTTGTATTCAAACTCACAATTTATGTTTTGTCGTATTGTACACGACAGTTGTATTAGTAAGTTGTATTTGAATTCTATACCATGTATTTGGCGACCCAAGATGGGTGATGTATACCTAATTTTGGGAGCGTCGCATATATATACATCATTTAGTGCTAATTAATACTATATGGTCTAAAATTAGAGATATATTTTGACTTTTTAGAGTCGATTCGCAAAATTTTAAAACTCAAAATTAATATAATTTTTTTAAAGTTTTAAAACAACAAAGATGATGATTAGTAATATTTCATAATTATTTTATAATTATTATATTTGTTTATATCAAAATTAAATAACTTCATATCAATTTTACAATTGCTCACTGGACCACAAATCTACCAGTGTTGTTTGTAAAGAAGAAGGACGGGTCGTTAAGACTTTGTATCGACTATCGAGAGTTGAACAAGTTAACGATTAAGAATAAATACCCTTTGCCCAGGATCGATGATCTATTTGATCAATTGAAAGGGGCAAAGTATTTTTCTAAGATAGATTTATGCACGGGGTATCATCAGTTAAAAGTGAGGAAGGAAGATGTACCTAAGACGGCGTTCAGAACTCATTATGGTCATTACGAGTTTCTGGTAATGTCGTTTGGGTTGACTAATGCACCAGCTGCATTTATGGATATGATGAACAGAGTGTTCAATAAATATTTGGACAAGTTTGTCGTAGTTTTCATTGATGATATTCTAGTCTATTTAAAGACGCTAGAAGATCATGCAGAACATTTAAGAATAGTGTTGGAAACACTAAGGAAGGAGAAGTTGTATACGAAATTCACGAAGTGTGAATTTTGGCTTGAGCGAGTGCAGTTTCTAGGGCATGTTATTGATAAGGATGGCATTTCTGTAGATCCGGCAAAAGTAGAAGCAATTAATGAGTGGGAGCAACCGAAAATGCCAACTGAGGTTCAGAGTTTTCTGGGGTTAGCGGGATACTATAGAAGGTTCATTACGAACTTTTCTAAAATAGCTACTCCATTGACAAATCTGACAAGAAAGTCGGTGAAATATGTGTAGACTGAAAAATATGAGAACAGTTTTTAGGAATTGAAGAAGAGGTTAAGTGAGACACCTGTATTGGCCTTACCCGACGATACAGGGAACTTTGTAGTGTATAGCGATGCTTCGCATAAAGGACTGGGTTGCGTGCTCATGCAGCATGGCAAAGTCATTATGTATGCGTCACGTCAATTGAAGGATTATGAGAAGGTCTACCCTACTCACGATCTGGAATTGGCAACTGTAGTTTTTGCCTTAAAGATATGGAGGCATTATCTTTATGGTGAGAAGTGTGAGATATACACGGACCATAAAAGTCTGAAATATATCTTCACACAGAAGGAGTTGAATATGAGACAGAGAAGGTGATTAGAATTAATCAAAGATTACGACTGTGATATTTTATATCATCCGGGAAAAGCGAATGTAGTTGCCGATGCGCTAAGTAGAAAGGGTAGAGAGAAACTGTCAATGTTAACAACTCAGAATGAGTTGATAACAGCGATGGCAAGTATGGAGTTAGAAGTTACGTTACCAGAAGAAGCGGGGGAAATGTTATTTTACATGGAAACCCAACCGACCATAGCAGAACGGGTTAGGGGAGTACAATTGAGTAACGAGGAATGCCAGCTCATACAGAAGAGGATAGAAGATGAAGAGAAGACTAAGTATAACCTCGATGAGGAGGGATTACTTCGTTTTGAAGGAAGAATTTGGGTTTCGAATGATCCCAAATTAAAGGAGGAAATAATGATAGAGGCCCATAGTTCGAGGTACTCGATACATCCCGGTAGTACGAAGATCTATCAAGACCTTCGTCAGAACTTTTGGTGGCCGAACATGAAGAGGGAGATAGTAGAATACGTTAGTAGGTGCTTAACTTGTCAAAAAGTTAAGGCTGAACACCAACGACCTAGCGGGCTGTTGCAACCATTTGAAATTTCAGAGTGGAAGTGGGAGCACATCACGATGGACTTTGTGGTGGAACTTCCGACAACCAGAAAAGGATACGATGCTATTTGAGTGATAGTGGATCGATTGACGAAATCGGCTCATTTTCTACCAATAGGAGTCAAGTATAACTTGGATCAGTTAGCTAAGCTGTATGTCAAGGAAATTATTTCCAGACATGGGGTACCTGTTTCGATTGTGTCAGATCGTGATCAACGATTCACATCGAACTTTTGGAGGAGTTTGCAAGAGCAAATGGGAACACAGTTAAGATTGAGTATGGCGTATCATCCTCAGACGGATGGTCAGAGTGAAAGGACAATTCAAACGCTAGAAGATATGTTAAGATCTTGCGTTATGGATTTCAAGGGGAGTTGGGACGAATATCTACCAATGGTGGAATTTTCGTACAACAATAGTTTTCACGCTAGTATAGGCATGCCGCCTTACGAAGCGTTGTATGGAAGGAAGTGTTGAACTCCATTGTGTTGGGATGAGGTGGGCGAACGTCGGATGTTGGGACCTAAGATGGTACAGCAGACGGCGGACATGGTGAAGTTAATACATACTCGATTAGTTGCTGCTCAAGATAGGTAGAGAAAGTATGCCGATCCTCACAAAGAAAAGAGAGAATTCGATGTAGGATCTTTTGTTTTTCTAAAAGTATCGCCTTGGAAGGGGAAGATACGTTTTGGGAAGAACGGGAAGTTAAGTCCAAGGCTTGTAGGACCTTTTGAAATTTTAAGAAGGGTAGGAGAAGTAGCTTATGAAGTAGCTTTACCTCCTGAGATGGAACGCATTCATAATGTGTTTCATGTGTCAGTGTTGCGTCCTTATAAACCAGACTATAAACACGTGATAGAATATGAATCTATCCAAATAGAGAAAGACTTGTCCTATGAGGAACTTCCAGTTCAAATTATTGATAGAAAGGAACAAGTTTTAAGAAATAAGGTAATACCTTCAGTGAACGTGTTGTGGAGGAACCACAATGCTGAAGAAGCAACGTGGGAGCTCGAAAGTAAAATGATGGAAGATTTTCCTCATTTGTTTATGTAATTATAAGCTAAGATTCGGGGACAAAATCCTTATAAGGGGGAGAGAATGTAACGCCCGAGAAAATCGGATTTATATGACAATTAAATTTTTATTTGATTATGTGAATTAAATGAATTTAATTGATTATTTTGTGAGTAAGCTATGTGAAGGTCGTTCTATGACCTAGAATGTGCTAACGTGGTTAGTAATACAGTTACGTTTAGGAATATTTGTTTGGAATTTCCAGTAGAAAATAAATATTTTCGAGAAATTTCCGTAAAAATACTATTCATCCGTTTCATTCGGGAATTATTTTGAAATTCGAGAAAGCAGCGTAATGATAGAATATCGAGATAAGATGGAATATCGGTTTTTCATTAAACACGTAAATCGTTTAATGAATGAGTGTTGATCAACATAGAGTACTATAGGTTTGATCACCTAGAAGTGCTCGTAAGTTATCGGATGAACGACCTTAGTAGTTTGTGGACTCCTTTTCAAGTATGAAACCCGAAATTATTGTTCATGGTCTAACAACCGGTTCGTAATTCTAATCTATTCTATACTTTGGGAATTGATGTTATGAAGCTGTTAAAGTATTATTGATTCATAATACTTCATAACTATTGTTCGATTATGTCGAATTGTTATATGATTCACGAATGTGGTATTCTTTGTTATCCTTGATTAAACTTGTTGAGCTGTCATGCTCACTTCTTGCATGAATTATATAACTGCAGTTAAGGATGAACGTACTATAAATGCCAAACGAGATAAGGGCAAAGCTAAGATGGATGCTTAGCCGTTGTGTAATAGTTTAGAAAGTTTGTATGTATTATACATTATGAACAATGAACTATGTAACCGGTTTATGAACCTGGGAAGGATTGTACTTTGGTTGTAATAAAAGATAGTAAATACATTCATTTTGTTGTATTTCAATGGAATGATTGTATGGATGTTAGTACAGTGGAGCACCATATATCGGGTTGGAAGATATCCGAATTTGGGGGCGTCACAACAGCATTCAAACATAATATATTTTGTCATGTTAAAGGTCTTTTCATACTTCTCAAGTCAATCTAGATTTCCCCCTTTATAATATAGTTCTAATTTAAACATTTCAACAAGTTAAGACCATTCATGTTCATGAAACCACAAGGTCTATCATGCTTGCCCTCTAAACATACAAGGTAGTTATAAAACTCATATTAGGCAAGCTTGTGAGTATTCATAACACATATGTGAAATTAGCATCGTTTTGGTTTGAAAATATGCTTTATATAGTCTCAACTTGATTTCACAACTCCTAACATAGTAGGTATATATGTATGATACATTAGCAAGTTTAAAAGTACCATCAAACATGTTCACAAAGTCAGATTCTAACTTTCAAAGTAGCTTGTCAATATACACATTCAAAATTCGTATTTTCATTTATAAAGCTTACTAATTAGTTCAACATGCTCAAGTTTGCTTATTAATCACATAAACCCAAGCTAATGGCTTATTCATGCATTTCTAAATCATATCAACATGCTTACAAAGTCAGCATTTAAACATGGCATACATACATATCAAGTTCATTTCTAAAGTGTTACATTCATTTAAACTATACACTTTGTTAATCAAGCTTTAAGCTCATGTTTGGTTTAATTATCATCATGTTCAATACATATGTATCATGTCTAGGGATATTATAGATATAACATGACATCTTAACCTTTAACATTTAAGCACTCATATATAATGCAACTTAAGTTTGAAAACATGTTCAAGGTTGCCTTTAAAATCGTTTGGACATGAATGATGCAATCCAACACATGCAAGAAAACTTTAAAACATTTATCATAAGTAACTAAGTTATGATAACCTCTTTTCAAGATCAAAAACTATCTCTTGTAGCATTCATGCACCTTAGTTCTATTATATCAAGTTTTTCTTGAAAACAAGGTCTAACAAGTTTGATCATGAACAAAGACACTATAACCACTATATCATGCTCATTTACATCTGAAATCAATCATGTATATCACCCACTAAGTTTAGAACTTATAAAACATAAGTTTCCACAAGGTTTGTTTTCAAAACTTAAAGTCTTTGTTAAAGATCGTCTATTGGACACTTCATAACTCACAAAGATTCTTTGTATCTCATGCTATACCTTATTTTAGGTATGTATTTAAGTCATAACACCAATTTCACAACACATAGCATAACAGAACTCATCAACCAATTAAAGTGCGGTAGCATTATTGCCAAGATTATAACCATGTAAGCTAGCAACATGCCATGCCGTAATCGAGAGCGATGTGCAGACTGCATTTTGCGAGCCTTACACCACTTTGATTCCTTTCCATTTAAACTGGTTCCCACCATCTTTAAAAAGTTCATACATATAAGTAAACTTCTTAAACACATTATAACATGTTAATTCATCATGCTTGACATAGCAATTCAAGAATTAAACAAGACCCATTTCAAGAACATAATTAGAAATTATACCTTCTTGAGCTTGAATTGAACTTCCTACACTCTGAGTATGCTTCTAAAATAGCTCAGCAACTTATACTCTACACTTAGAATTTCCAGATAAGTTTTTAAGCAACACAAAAACTGAACTTGTAGCTTATATTTATAAAAAGAGCATGGACTAGATCTTGACATTACACAATCTTGGAGTCCATGGTGTAATGGAAGGATACATAGGTTCATAGTGGGCAGTTTAACAACTCAATACCAGCCACTTAGCTAGAAAATGATCACCTATGATTTAACCACTTGGAGAATACGTAAAGATAGTTTAGAACACTGTTCATTGTACTTGGTGACACTCAATTTGGGATAAGAGAGAAAAATCTCAGTATTTGGTTATGTAAAGCTTGGTTTGGTCCTTTTAATTCCTATAATGTAATATTAAGGTACAATTGTTATCATATTAGGAATTTAAAGATAAGTTTTATACTCACATCATATAATCCATATACATTAAATACATGCAATAAAACAACGCAGTTAGGCATTAATGTCCGAGTAGTTCCATAATTATCTCTACCACTCTCATAACCACATTATAACTTTATTTAATATTAATGTTTATTTAAAACATTGAATTCCTTTCTCAGATTTTAGAATACCCAGAAAATAAATCATTTATGCATTACAACTTCATATGATACCATGGTGCTACTAGGTACCTCATTTCATTTCAATATATTCCTATTATATGGTTTTATTTATGTCACACATATAACATTAATATCCCAATTTAGTGCTACAGTAAAAAGTAACCAACTCAATCGATCACTAGCTAATGCAATTGCTTAGTTTAGTTTATCTTCTTCAGAGATGCGCCTGCATGACAATCCACTACATGCTAAAATGGTTTAGCTTCCAAATGGGCCCAACGTTTATCGCCATACTAGTTTTACACGACATGAATTAATGTCCACATGAGTGATACTGCAAATCTAAGATTATATTCATTCCTTATGTGAAATCACATAATCATACCCGATTAATCTTCCTAATTCTCTTTTAACTTACTTAGTGAATTTTCTCATTTAACATTAGACCACACACAAGGCATTTCATAATTCTCATCACAGTCCACATTCGCATAAATTCAATTTAACTTAGTTGAATTATTCATTTCATAACACATCAATATTTATTTATAAATACTCACTTTCTTATTATATCAAAATAATTATTAAATCGTGAAATACACGGTTCTTACATCATACATTGTAACTCATCTAAAATCAACCTCTTCTTTGGTTCCATATCATGGTTTACAATTTTCTTTAATAAATTACTTATCAAACTTTGAGTTTTAAAACTCTATTTTCCCTTATTGGTTTAACCAACTAGACATCTCCTTTACGGTTTCATACCACCAATAACACAAAACTCAAATTTAACACATACATACATTCTTTAAATCTTCATTTCTCACCGTGTATCAATTTACTCAATAATTCTCTAACCACTTTAAAGGTATATCGATTTTCTCCTCTCGTCAACAACGTAGACGCATACAAGTCTAAACCTAGCACGCATCGAGTCTTTAATAGTATTCAATATATTACACTGAGTGGTTTCCCACAAACAACCAACAAATTAGTTTTCGTCTCGTCTACACTATTTTCACAGTGAGTTAGATCGGTTACTAATTCGTATATACCTCCGCTCTCTGAAGGAATTGTTTAGCCCAGCTTCTATACATCCACCATTAGAGAGTACGGCTGCACTACCTTAGACTTGATACTTACTCGTACATATACTCAAAAAATTGGTGATTATCAAAGTTATTTAATGTCACCAACTTACTATAATAAAATAATTCTATAAATTATTTAATGTCGATAGATAAATCTTATCCATCTTCAAATTGATTCATCTCTACAATTTATAACAAATATATAATAACGATATATATATTTATTAAACACAACCACACTTATTACATAGCACATAATTTCCTATGTAACACAATACCACATATCTCGTAACACATTACATATTTTTATTTGAACCCTTCACATGCCTTAAGAATTTTATCTAATAAATTCTTATTTTAATATTTTCTGAAAATTTGGGTTCTTACAACGGAATTCTTGTAAGGGGGGAGCCGTGAATTTCAAGTCTCTATATATATGTATGTACATTATTGATATTTAAAACTTTGTGCTATAAAGTAATTTATTATGTGACAACATATGTGAAGTGCTGCATGGATCAATAAACATATATACTATAGTTATGGATATATACATTTATAGATTTCATTAAAAATGAAAGCTTCATAACCTAATTATACATTAGGTGAGACAATTAAATAACCTAATTGTTATGGTAATGAGGAAAGGTTAGTATTTAATATGTATACTAACTTAAGTGGATAATTTTTGTGACGCCCCCAAAATAGGTATACATCACCCATCTTGAGTCGCCAAATATATAGTACTAAATTCAAATACAACTTGATTATACAACAGTCGTGTAAAATACGACAAAATACATGTTGTGAGTTTTAATATAAATATTGTCATCTAGACAATATCCACACATAATTTAGTCCTCATTACATTTATTATCACACTATTTAACAGAATAGTGAGGACTACTAAGACACCATCTCGGACCATCACTCCGTTCTCTGACTAGTCCCAGCTACGTTCACATTTCCTGAAGAGAACAGTGAAAGAAAGGGTGAGCTCAACTAACCCAGTAAGAAATATTATGACTAAGATAATGCAGAATAAATTATCATTAGTCCTCAACAGTGTTAAACTGATAAAATACAATAGACATCAAGTTTAACTGCAGCGGAATATGCAATCCATTAAAAGAGTCAAGTAGAGAATAAAATCTACTATCTTTTATGATTTAAAAAGATTTTTTATCACTTTTATCGCTGAGACTCAGCTTAATAAATAATCTACATCATCCCCGCACTACTACCAAGGATATTCATTAGGGTCACACGACCACAAATTATCCATGCACTACGGGCAAGGATATTTGTGTATTCATCAATGGTCATGATCATGCCAACAAGCATCCATCAATGCACTACGGGCCAATGAGGACTTTTACCACATCATTTGTAACATTACGGTCATGATTACACCGAATAATCCCTGGTCATAATCATACCAAGTCCATCCATGCACTACAGGCCACAGATGACTTTCAAAAAAATATAAACATGAGGATGATGACAATGATATAAGAATTCAATAAAACAAGTTCAAGAATTAATTTATTCAGGAACTAATAAGTCCAAATTGTCAACATGATACTTCTTTGTAGAGTAAAATTCAAGAATGCTCAGAAGAATATTTCCATGAAAAGATACTGGATGAAGCGCAAATATCAAGGATATTCCACTAATTTCATAGAGTATAGAAGTCAAAACTTTAACCAACTGAGTATAATAAAGAATGGAATAACAAAAAAAATCACCATGCATGCGGTACATCGCTTGCGACAAAGTTATTCAATGGAATAATAAATAACGGAACTAGGTCAAAGCGAATACGACCGACAAGATATTCCAATAGAATAATAAAGAATGGAATAACAATGAAATCACCATGCATGCGGTGATTTCAGATGACAAAGTTATTCCAATGTAATAATAAATAATGGAACCAGGGGCGTAAAAGCGCACAAAACAGGATATTCAATGGAATAATAAAGACGAAACCAGTCCCCAGAAACGCGTGCAGACGGGATATTCCAACGAGAATAATAATAAAGACGGAACCAGTCCGGCGTAAAACTCACGTGATGAGGATATTCTAACGAGAATAATAAAGAATAGAATAACAAATGTAAATCACCAAGTATAAGGTAGTAAATGGCGATATAAAGTTATTGCAATGTAATAATAAAGAATGGAATAATGAAGTTCTCTTCATGAATGAAAAAAAAAAATACCCCTTACAAGTAAAAGAAACTTGATATATCTGAGGAAAGTGAAGTAGCGAATACTTTTCTTCTCTCTCTAAAGTTTCTCTCTAGAGTTTCAAAGTGAATTCGTAAGAAATAATGAAGGAATGAGCTTATATTTATAGAAGAATGGAATGAATAGTAATTCAATCCATGAGCGGTCCAGATTGATTTACTTTAATCGGACGGTCCATATTTAAAGCGTAATCTTTTAAATAAAATATAATATATTCTATTTATAATCTAATAAAACGAATAACTTTTAAAAAAATTTACTATGCAAAACACTACGCGGGCACTATGCAAAAC
This sequence comes from Panax ginseng, assembly GCA_020205605.1. NCBI lineage: Eukaryota > Viridiplantae > Streptophyta > Magnoliopsida > Apiales > Araliaceae > Panax > Panax ginseng. The sequence continues at coordinate 86,731,526 of CM035130.1, read as the reverse complement.
ACTATGCATAATAAAATATAATATATTCTAATTATTGTCTAATAAAAAGAGATAACTTTATAAAAGTATTTGCTTTTATATAAAAAGATTTTACTATTAGCCTAATAAAACGAATAACTTTATAAAAGTATTCTGTTTTATATAAAAAAAAATTCTGTTTTATTACGTTAATAATACGAATAAAACAAAACTTCATCATTATTATTATTCACACTATTAATCGACTAGGTCGTTCCCAGGAAAGAGGGGGCTTTCCAATAAGGATTTCTCCCACGGGGTAGCCTTGATTAGGTGACCAAACCTCTCCTTGGTAGAACTTCTAGACATCGTTAATAATGCAAATAATAATATTAACAACTTCGTCATCTCAATTATTGATTTAATAACATATAAAATATCGACAATAATTGAATCAAACCGAGTGACTTCTCACATAAGCATTAATAATCAATACTGGTGTGCTTCTTATGCAACCACGCCGTATTCGTACTTTTACTACCGAGTAGTTCAACGAAGAATTAAAACTTCCGCCGTTATTTTCATAAAAATATTTTTTGTCGTTTTCTCAATCAAATAATAATTACATTTATGTAGGGTCCACCAATGATTGTGCCGTCAGCATTTAATATTCCCCGACCAATCGAATATTATATAACAACTTGCGTACTTTGCAAAATTTATAAATATTACCCACAACTATAACATTATATCAAATTTATTCCATAATATTCAAAATGAAATTTATAAAAAATTCATTTTATTCATAAAAGTTGGGTCTTATAATCTCCCTTCTTATGAAATTTTCCCTCGAAATTAGGGGTGCGACTGGTATGTCGAAGAGGTAAGGATACCTTGATTTCATTTGATTCTAACTCCCGGTCATTTCCTCAACATCGTGGTTCCTCCATAAAACTTTGACTTGAGGTTTGTAGCATAAAATATGTTCCTTCTTATCCAAGATTTGAACAAGAACCTCTTCATACGTTAAATCTTTCGCTATTTTGTCCGATTCTAACTCAATAATGTTGTTCGGGTCTTTCACATATTTACGTAACATGGATATATGAAAAACGTTATGAACACAAGACATACTTGGCAGAAGCGAGTCTATAAAGGCTACGGTCCCCTACTCGATCGAGGATTAAAATGGGCCAATGAATCGAGGATTGAGCTTTCCTCTCTTTCCAAATCTCATAACTCCTTTCCATGGAGCAACACGTAACAACACATGATCTCCAATATCGAATTCCACTTCCTTTCGATGAAGATCAGCATAACTCTTTTGTCGGTCTTGTGAGGTTTCTATACGTTATCGGATCGTTTGAATCTATTCCGTAGTCATATGTACCAACTCCGGTCCCAACAACACTGCTTCACCCACCTCATCCCAGTATACTGGAGAACGACACTTTCTTCCATACAACGCCTCGAATGGAGTCATGCCAATACTTACTTGATAACTGTTGTTGTAGGAAAACTCCACCAATGGTAAGAACTTGTCCCAACTTCCCTTGAAGTCAAGGACACAGAATCTTAATAAATCTTCAAGAGTTTAAATAGTCTTCTCTGATTGTCCGTCCGTCTGAGGATAATAAGCCGAACTAAATCGTAAATCCGTGCCCATAGCTTTTTGCAAACTAACCCAAAATCGTGAAGTGAATCTTGGGTCTCGATCAGAAACTATAGATATTGGCATACCATGCGCGTCTTTACAATCTCGCTTTTATACACATCTGAAGCAAGACGTTCAAGTGTATAAGTTTTTCGTATTGGTAAGAAATGAGCAGACTTGGTCAACCTATCAAGAATGACCCAAATTGCATTTATGCCTTGAGAAACCTTGGGAAGACCGATGAATTGAAATCCATGGTAATGTGCTCCCACTTCCATTACGGAATTTCAAGTGGTTGCAATGGACCTTTTGGTACTGATACTACTTGACTCGTTGACACGTTAGACACCTTGAGATAAACAACGCTATCTCTCTCTTCATATTGTCCCACCAAAATGTATGTCAAGATCATGATACATTTTAGTACTCCTGGATGGATTGCAAGCGGTGTGTTGTGCGCGCTCCATCATGATTTTATACTTTAACTCGTGGTCGTTAGGAACACAAAATCTAGAGTTGACTCAAGTATTCCTTCTTCATCGATTCTTGCTTCCTAAGATAGCACCTTCGTACATTTCTTCCTCACGCGATCACTCCGTGTTTGTAGCTCGAGGCGACTTTAACTTTATCGATTAAAGTTGGTTACTCGTATATTCGTCATCATCACATGGGTCCCTGAAGTCTTTAATTCTATCTCCATCCTTTGCAAGTCATACAAGATGGGCCTTTGCGTTGACAATATCGCACTTGTACCCGCATATGATCTTCTACTCAATGCGTAAGCTACCACGTTTGCTTTTTCAGGATGGTATTGGATGGTATGATCATAATCTTTCAACAGTTCAAGCCAACGTCGTTGTCGCATGTTGAGTTCTTTTTGAGTGAAGAAATATTTGAGGCTTTTATGATCCGTAAAGATCTTCACTTTCTCCCCATACAAGTAATGCCTCTAAATTTTAAGTGCGAAGACAACTGCTGCCAACTCTAGATCATGAGTAGGATAATTTCTCTCATATTCTTTGAGTTGTTGAGAAGCATAGGCTATGACTTTCCCATGTTGCATGAGAACATATCCTAACCCTTTTCCTGAAGCATCACTGTAGATGACAAATCCCTCCGAGCCAGATGATATTGTCAGAACAGGTGCTGAAATGAGCCTCCTCTTGAGTTCTTGAAAACTCTTCTCGCATTCCTCACTCCAACCGAATTTTCACTACTATAAAACAATAAATAGATAACGCAAAAAAAACGTTGTGGTTTCAGTCAGAAAAACGTCTTGGTTAAGGGTGTCATCTATTTGACACTCTTACACAACGTTTTTAAATCGTTGTAGTTAAGCACATTACACAACGTTTTTAAGAAAAAAATGTTGTAGATTTGTTTTCCATAAATTAGCAGATGCTTAAAAACGTTGTAGAAGATGTGATTCCACAACGTTTTTTGGATAAAAACGTTATAGTTTAATATATCAGACAACGTTTAGGCATTTTTACACAACATTTATAATGTGTCATCTATTTAGACAAATATATATAACGATTTTAAAGTGTTGTAGTGTGACTTAAAAATGTTGTAATACATGCATATAATTTTTGTTTTTAAATATCGACAACGTTTAGCAGCAGACAACGTTTTTAACCGATTTATACAACGTTTAGAAGGTGTCATTTATTTATACAATTATACAACATTTTTAAAATGTTGTAGATAAAGAAAAAAAAAGTTGTGGTTCACTTATATTACCAATGCAACTGCAATATATATACCATTCGTTTATAGTTTCAAATTACTACATCCACAAAATATATACCAAACTATCCATATATGCATCTCAAATTCACTTTTCAATATAAATTACTACTATATTGAATTGTGAATTTGATTACATGCATCCACAAAACAAACCAAACTATCCATAAAATTAAACTACTACCTAAGCATACTACCTAAGCATGTGCAAAAAAGCTTAGTTCTCCCAAAATACGTACATTCATCTAACATATTCACCGTTAACTCGAGACTCTACATGTAACTGCTCACATACGTTGCTCACTCATCCCGTACTTCGTCGTGTACGTTAACTCGAGAGATTTACATTATTACAAGATTTCAGGAAAAGTGATGAATATGCTAGTAGTGTTGTATGAAGTAAATTCTGTAAAATGGCCGTAAAACAGGGGTCTTTGGGTTTGAACTTGATAATAACAAGCATAATATCATGTATTTAGGTAGGAGGATGAGTCATACAACCAAATATAAATGATGAAAATGCTACACAACCAAAACAGCTAGCTCTATATTATATCATATATTTGAAATGTGAATCAAGGCCCATTAATGCTATATAACCATAGGTCTACAACAGAGTAAGTTTAGTTAGAGCAGTGAATATGGTATGCCGTATGCGCAATATAAACATGAATTTTTAATTTGCACATTCTAGGTTCTGCAAAAGTTCACAATACGAAATACAGATTCAATTCCAAAATCGGAAAGGATGATCAAACGTATAGTACCGGCCTGATATGTCGACATAGCAGTACAAGCATAAATAGTAGTCAACATGGAATATAGTAGTCAACTGGATACTTTGTTTAATTATTTTGTAAAAAAATCAGTTTTAATTAGTCGAATACAAAAAATATGCAAATGTAAATTAAGATTCAGTTGAATGAGGAAAAAGTGATTCAAGCAGTCTTATAATCCATGACACACCCTAAAAAGGGAAACATCATTTGCAGGTCATACATAGAGAGTAACAAATTATTCTTTTGTCTGAAAGAATACTCCATCCATCATGAGTCCTACACCTTTTTGTGTAGATAGAAAATTTTATGATGAACGAGATGTGAACATAAGCTTTTTAAACAGCATAATGTAAATGAGAGGCTTATAAATGCATCAGCAATGGGTCCTCTCTCACCAGATAGCACACGCCTTAGTATCTCTGCATTATATTCAGGGCCACCTCCTTTCAAGTTTTCAACAATACAACGAGGAATACCAAAATCCACTGCAAACAGAGAGGTAGAGGTGAACTAGAAGTCTAAAAAAAATAAAGATTCAGAATTTGTTGAACAATAGCACACTTGTCTGTTCTAATGATAAGCAGCAGTAAAACCTATTATTCATAACAAACAGAATAACTAAATTATAGTTATGCATTTGTGTTTTTACTATTCATGCAGGCACATAAGGGTAAGGCCAAGTCGAAACTCATAAGGGTAAAAGTAAGACCCAGATAGAAAAGGAAATGTATGCATATATGCAGAAGCAACAAGCTAGTTCTTCTATGATGAAACCAGAAACTTTATGATAGAATATGTACGTACCAACCTGATATGGATTGTATAGTGTTACACAATAATAACAATGACAACCTAATTACCACTACTGTTACACTACAATACAAATAATTAAATTAGATTTTTACATGGATCAAAATGTGACTGCTGTATCTTTTCAGGTGTTACGCTGAAAACTACTCCAGGGCCTGTCAACATCAAACTATAATTCATTATAAAGGTAATGAGAACTTAGGCAATAGAATTATCATACATCACAGAAACAAGAAGGATGGGCAGGTAGCTCACAGCTACAAATAGGTCAAAGCAACAAAAGAAAATTACTACCTCTAGAAAATTGTCTTGTCTAAGGTATTTGCATGTTACTGCTTTCCCCAACAGACAAGTTTTTGTCCCAACTGCTCGCTTGACCATCCAATATCCCTGTCAATACCATTAAATACTCAATACCACTGAATGCACAATAAATTAAGCTGTAAAAGCAAACACAATAGACAATCCTCAAAAGCCAAAGAAAATTGTTGGAAATTTGAACCGTGGTTTGGCTTTATCATGGAGTAGTGGGTAGTGTTTTTGTTCTATTTGACATGTTGATTATTCAAGGAACATTAGAAATGGCTGTGACTAATCATCAGTCCAGACTCTCCTGGTTCAAGGAGAGATCCCTGAGTTCATCAGCTACGCTTTACAGCTTTATTTATCAGAAAGATAATAATAAAAAAGTAAACATGTAACTGCATCTTAATACAGCTTCTGTTACCTCTTTTATACTTGGAATCAGTTTTAATCTTGAATCACGAAATATGTAAGTCCCATTGACAAATTGACCCAGCAACGAGTTTTCCTTTACAGGCCTGCAAGAAACGGAGTTATTGTCAGAACTCTTAACGTCTTTAAATAAAAACCAAACAGTAAACAATGTAAGAAAGCATTACAGCTGGAGCTTCTTCAATTATCTTTTGGTGCCTTCTCTGCACACTACAATCCCTCTCATTCAAATGTACAATGTTACCATGTTTGTCCCCAAATACCTATCATATTAGGCATATTAAGAAAGAATTAAAAAATGCACCAATAATTATGTATAATTTCTGTTTCTAATTCATGCTTTCAGATTAAATAAGCACTAATGAACAGCTTCTGCATCAACCTCAGCCAAGACGTAGACCAACTGAAGTTTGAAGAAACTGATTGTCAATAACAGGAGTTAGTTTGCAGATATATACCTTATAATGAGGACTAATTAAAACTAACAACTAAAAGGAGAAATAGAAACAAAAAAGAGTACCTGGACTTCTATATGCCTTGGTCTTGTAATATATTTTCCAGCAATATTGTATTAACACCAAACGAAGCAGCAGCCTCACGTTGTGCTCCCAAGAATGAGTCAACAAATTCATTAGAGCCAAAAGAATACAAGGCAGCGCAAGGAATAAGTGGCGAAATGTGTCTTGGTCTTTATCATAAGATCTGCGGACAATCTTGTGGTGTCTTATGTACCAAACAATTGAGAAAGAGCTCCCCAGGAAGATTAGCTTCATTACAGTATTGTAAAATGAGACATAATCCGTAAATATATCAAAGTAGCGAGTAGCAAAAACAAGAGCATAGAGCTCGAGTCTTCAGTGAAACACCTGCACATAACTTAAGTCAGTAACCAAAGATCAACATACTATGGTAACAAGAAACAACTTGTTAGCATATGTAATCACTAAAATCGTATTTATGTTAAACAGAAGCTTAAAAAGTATACACTTATACAAACTACATCGCCAAATGTACATGACTAATCGAATGATACTATAACGACTACGCAAATGAGTAATACTGCAAGACGTGGTGCAGATATTCTAATTCATCCATATTACAATTTTTTTCCAAATAAATTTGTCCCTCTCATGCTGAAGTATATAAATGTGTATATAATCATCAACTCCAAACATGAAATCTTAACAACTTGAAACACTTCAATGATCTTTTTCCAATTTTGCTTAATCAAATACCAAATCTTCTCTATCATAGGCATCGGGAGTGTTTTTTAGGAAAACCAGTGGTGAAACAATGTTAGCCGACTCTCATTCATTCGGTACCCACTTCGAGCTACTTCTGACTTCACAAAACTGCATTTATATAACTGTTTTGATAGGTGACTTTGGCCCCAAATATGAAGATTGGAACCCACCTTGAGGTTATTCTCATGCCTCTGGCATTTCTTCCACACCTTGGTGTCCAACTGCATCTATATCATACTACTAACTAAAACAGAATCAACATTTTCTGATTCAAATGAAACTACGGTCACTAAAAAAACTAGAATCAACAGTAAATACTGCTTTATCTTTACAGTTTCCAGTCAACAACAAAATTCTTCTAAAAAGTTTCACCCTTTTGAGGTTCATTATATGATATGCTACCAACTACCAAGACTTTCATATAGCAAAAACTTAAACAGTTCCATTGTTCTTCCCATTTCCTAAAATTCCAGAAATTTTAGAAACTGGATTGCTGTAAACAGAGGAATTTGATTTAAATAACTAGAAAAATGAAAACATGCGATCTAGTTTACATTTAGCAATACCTGATCCCGAAATTCAGATACTTCAGTCAGCAGCATTTCTCTCTCTCCTTCCTCATAGAAATCTTGAAACCTATGTAGCCAATTTTAAGATGAATACAAAGGAATCAATAATTGCTAAATATTTCAAAAGCCCTGTCAAATGGTTTTAGTCATGTATGTGTTGTGTTATCTCTGACTCTACTGGAAAAAGAAAATTCATTCTATTTTAAATCTTCCTAGACTTGCACCAATATCACCTAATTTTCCTTGAGCAACACAACATTTATTCGCAATACTATATAGAATGTAAAAGGGCTTACATACCAAAAAAAAGAATGTAAAAGGGCTTCTTCTTCTTTTTCCTCGTCTCCCAACATTTTAAGTGCCCCGGGTAGAGGTCTTATCATCACAAATACAGCCATAACGGCAACAACAAGTTTAGGCATCTCTGAAGATCAAAGTGCCAATTTTGACCATGGAGAGTGAAACTATCTAGCATTTTCATTAGTGCACTCATGTTATGTGAGAAATGCGATTGGACCACTGCGTTTGAAGCCTCTTATCAGAGTTACCAAAAGCCAACTGTTTACCCATTCTATGTAAGAGATCATAGCAATGAACTTATCAATACTTCAGTCATCTATCATTCAAATCCACATCTTCCAGTCCTGCTAAGTTCTTATACAACAATAATAATTCTTAACAATATCAAGCAGTTGCCCTGAACCACAACTGTTAGCAAAACATACCCCAAAGTCCACACCTTAGATCAAGTCAATCAAAAAGTGAAGAAGACAAGAACCATCTAGAAGTAGAGAATTTCAGTCCCTAAATCAACTACAAAATTATGAGAATTTACTTAAAACACAGTGAACCGTCTTATTGCATTTGCAAAAATTACTGATTTTCTTTCAAAATCACGAAACTGATCCCCTGTTCTTTTTCCCCTGACAAAAAGCAGAAAAATATACTTATGAGAGACAAACTGGTGATGTAAGTCTCGCAGGTAGCCACAAGACTCGAGTACCTCAGAAATTCTACTTAACAAAAACCCTAGAATCTTTTACCTTTTTATTATATCAAAGTGATGGGGGTAAACTACAATCCAATTTTACACCTCAATCACTACTCCCTTGAGAAATAACTTCAAACAGTAATTTGTTTTCGCTGATACAATCACAAGTAACCCTACAATGAAAGAAACAGCAGAAATGCGAGAAACCCACGGTTCAGATTAGATTTTCATAATGCGTTAGGAGCTACACCAAATATATTGATAATCCACATACACACACAGACATTTAGAGAGAGAGAGAGAGAGAATGACCTGATTGTTAGTAGGGCTCGTCGACTTCGCAGAGAGTAGCATATCAAATGGTGAAATGTGGTAGTTCACACAGCATCACCAAATCCGAAGCCCTAAGCTGCCACAATATCAGATCATAACCCTTAACCCAGCACCCACTATGATCTATACCCCCTACTAATCACACAAGAGAGCCCCACAAACCAAACAGCCCCTCGGACTTCAGCAAAGTTTAGATTGGAAAAGGATTTTCGGGAAGGCTCTAAATTCAGCCGCCGAAAAGGCCAAATCAGCACCAAGTAAGAAGATAGTGGAGAAGAGGAGGGAGAAATGGTGAACCGAAATGAAGGGGAAGGGAGGAAAGGGAGAACAGGTGGGCCGGATGAGTAAGTGGAGGAGGAGGTGATGGCAGATGGTGAGGGGGGATTCTACAGAGAATGAGAGCCTCTCTCTCTAAACCCTCGACGAGTAAGTTTTCATTTGAGCGTGTTTTTTGTTCGGTGTTTTTTTACATAGATAAAGTTTTTTTTATAAAAAAACGTTATCTAATTAGAACAAAAAAAAATGTCCTTTTAAATAGATAACGTTTTTTCATATATATGTACAATATTTTATTAAAAAACGTTATAAAAAAAAATACCATAACGTTTTTTATAAAAACGTTGTGGTTTAAATGTTTTCTATTTACTACTTTGTAGTAGTGTTTGTATCTTTCCGAGTCAGCTGAGTTAAGGGAGTAGCGATTCGAGAAAACCCTTCCACGAATCTCCGATAATAACCAGCTAAGCCGAGAAAGCTACGTACTTCGGTCACTGATTTAGGTTGCTCCCAGCTTTGAATAGCTTCAATTTTTGCTGGGTCAACAAATATTCCATGACTTGATACCACGTGCCCAAGGAATGCTATTTCCTCAAGCCAGAACTCACATTTCTTCAACTTGGCATAAAACTTATATTCACGAAGCTTTTGGAGTATCAGCCTCAAGTGTTGCTCATGATCTTCACGGCTTTTGGAATAAATAAGGATGTCATCAATAAAGACGACCACAAAGTGATCCAAATATTCCTTGAATACTCGGTTCATCATATCCATGAAGGCAGCAGGAGCATTAGTCAATCCAAAAGACATGACTAGGAATTCATAATCCCCGTACCGAGTTTTGAAAGTCTTCTTTGGAATGTCATCGGTTCTAATCTTCAATTGGTGATATCTGGAACGAAGATCAATCTTTGAAAAGAATTTGGCGCCTTGCAACTGGTCAAACAGGTCATCAATACGTGGCAATGGGTACCTATTTTTTATGGTGACATGATTCAACTCTCGATAATCAATATAAAGTCGCATACACCCATCTTTCTTCTTCACGAATAGAATAGGAGCACCCCAAGGAGAAGTACTAGGACGAATAAAGCCAATGTCTAACAATTCCTGCGGTTGGGTCTTTAACTCCCGAAGTTCAATAGAGCCATTCTATATGGGGCTTTGGAATGGGTTTTTGTCTCGGGTTCAAGGTCGATACAAAATTCAATTTCACGCGCCGGGGTAGGCGAAGTTCTTGAGTGGAATACGTCGGAAATTCATTAACAATAGAAATATCATTCAAAAATGGACGTTTTATACCTATGAATCCTGATATTATTAAACTTAATTATTGCTATCTTTAATTCTTTAATTTTTTAGTAGTAGTTTTTATGTGTTTTTTTGTGTTTTTTCAGTAGGTTGGAGCCGGAGGGACAAATTGGTCATTTGGGAGAGAAGAAAAAGGTATTAAAAAATCATTAAAATTAGAGTCGAGTGGGTGTTTTTTGTAATTATTGGTCGTTTTCGGTCAAGCGCAAAAATCATGAAGCGCTTGAAATGCATTTTTATAATTCTGTTGAGCAAGCGTTGAGAGCAGCGCAGCGCGCATGTGTGTAAAAGGAAAAAGAAGAGATTTTCTACTGCCAAGTGGGTTTTTGAAGCCAAAAAAGGAATCTGAATGAGGGGGGAGACTAATACAAATAGAGAAGACTTTAGAAAAGACGATCACTTAATTTTTCAAGAGATTTGCAGAGAGAGAACAACGAAGGAAAACACGAAGGAGGATTGCAAAAGGTCAAGATCAAAGAGAGAGTATCGAGCAAATTCGTAGTTTTTCTTCTTCTCTCTAGTTTTATCTTTTGTAATTATCGGGATGTTTGGATTATTAATTTGATGATGTTTTTCTTTATTATTATCATGAACTAAATTTTCATTAAGATTGCAACTTAACTTGGTATGTAGTTTAAATTGATCCTTCCCATTGAATGAAAGTTGGTTTTTATTGAATTGTTTATCATATCTTATGTTTATTGATTAATTGTTTGGCCAACAATTACCGTGATAATCTATATAAAATTGGAAGATGGAGTATAGATTGAGATCCGGATATGATAACATCTGCTCATATAATCTGAATAGGTTAATATGATTAGCATGTAGGATAGGAATATACCTATGTGTCTTTTGTATCCATTGAAAGAATTTGTGCGTAAAAACCTAATTAACTTGATTCACATAGGAATATAGTGAATTAATTAACTAGGTGTTCCTTGTAATTTTGTGTCTTAAGGATCAGAGTTAGGAGGATTTGTTCATGTGTTTTGGAAAAAGTGCGTGAATTTTATAAAGCATTCTTGGATAATGATTCATATTAATTAATTGATTTAAATGGGAAGTAAATTGATTTAAATGAAATACCAAGGAAGTTGTAATCTTAACTCGTTAAATCATAGCTATTCTTGTGAAATTTCGATTTTAATTATTAGTTTTGTTAAGTTTAATTTTCAAATCACAAACAATATTTCGTAGTTTAAAATAGATTAATTGCATTAGAATTAGTAATTGATAAATATTAGTCTATTTCTCGTGGGAACGATATCTCTTGCTTATTTAATATTACAATTGAACGCGTATACTCATGTGTTATAGTGCTATTAAGAAATTAGGCAACAAGTTTTTGGCGCTGTCCGGGGAAATTAGTTTAATATTTTGTCATTATTAATTTTGATAGAGTTAATCTTAATTTAAACTTTTTCTTTTCTGTTATATTCAGGTGTTCTTGACTAGTGTATGCAAACGCGATCGAAGAAGCCAGATTTATTGCCTCACGAGGACGACATCGAGAAAAAAATTTCAGCGGTTGCGTAAGTGGGTTAAAGAAACCAAAGAGGCACTTGATAAGAAAGATACTATGGCTGAAGAAGAGCAAAAAAGCATCATGGATTATGCTACCACTGGTTTATCAAATTCAATGAGTATTACGAGGCCTCGCCATTATCGCTACAAGTTTTGAGATAAAACCGGGGACAATATAGATGATTCAAAATTCATGTCATTGAGGGTTACCGAATGATGATCCGAACGATCACATAGTCACTTTTATAGAAATCGCGATACTTTCAAGTACAATAATGTGTCGAGGATGCAATAAGGCTAAGGTTATTTTCCATTTACTCTCAGAGATAAGGCTAAGAGTTGGCTCCATTCACTACCACCGTGCTCGACACTACATGGAACGACCTAGCCCAAAAAATTTCTCAAAAAGTTTTTCCCTACCGCAAAAACAAGCAAAGTTATGGAACGATATCTTTCTTTCGCTCAAAGACGATTCGTAATCACTATATGAAGCTTGGGAGAGATTCAAAGACTCATTGCAAAAATGTCCACACCATGGGATTCCTAAATGGCTTGTGCAAACTTTTTATAATGGTTTATTCAAAGATGTTGAGATCGAGTATAGATGTCGCAATGGAGGAGCTATTATGGCCAAGAATTGTGATGAGGGGTATCATTGTTTGAAACCATGGCGCCTAATAATTATCAATGTAACAACAAAGAAGAACTACTCAACCAAGGACAATGGGTGTATGAAGTGGATGCGATGACAAGATTGTCACTTCAAGTGACAAACTTCAGATTTTTGCTTCTTACAAAGAAGATAGATGCACTTGGGGTACAACTAGTTCGTAAAATGGAAACGATTTGTGAAATATATGTGCGGTAGCCACCAAGATGATCAATGTGCAATAAATCCCGAGTCAGTCAGCTTTGTTTCTAGTTATAACAAAAGCAGGCGCTTATCCAAACAATTACAATCCAGAGTGAGAAACCACCCGAATTTTTCTTGGAGTAATAATCAGTCACATGCTCAAGCACAAGCTCCAAGGCAATCATATCCACCTGGATTTCAGCCACATCAACAATCTCAACAACACCCACAACCTCAACAACCTGATAAGCTATCACAAATGGAAGAATTGTTGGCAAGATTGGCAACTCAGTTTGAAGCCACAACGAAAAACCAATCAGCTGCAATAAAGAACCTTGAGAACCAAATTGGGCAGATAACTAGTGCTTTGAATACTAGAACCCGTGTTCTTTACCTAGTGATACGGAGAAAATCCAAGGAATGATGGAAATGAGCAATGTAAGGCGCTTACACTCGTAAGTGGGAAGGAGTTGACTATGATCTAGATTTTGACAAAAGAAAATAATTTCACCGAGGATGGTGAACAAGAGAGTGGAAATTCAAAAGTAAACTGGGAAAAAGTTGTGAAAAAAACAACAAGAAGATAAGCAAAAACAAAAATGTACCAATTCGTGGCTGCTTCCTCAAAGATTGCAAAAGAAGAAATTAGATAGACAGCTTTTCAAAATTTTAGAAGTGTTCAAAAAGTCGCAAATCAACATTCCATTCAGCAGATGCTTTAGAACAAATGCCTAGCTATGCAAAAAAAATTCATGAAAGATATTTTAGCAAGAAAGAGGAAGCTAGGGGAGTTCAAACTATAGCGCTGATGAAGAATGTAGCGCAATTCTCGCAAAGAAAGTTACCACCAAAGTCAAGGATCCGGTAGCTTCACCATACCGCGCACGATTGGACCCCGCTTCTTTAATAATATGTTTGTGTGATTTGGGTGTAGTATTAACTTGATGCCACTTTCGATCTACACTCGCTTGGGACTACCAAAGACCAAAGCCAACAAATATATCTTTACAACTCGCAGATAGATCAAATGACATACCCTAGGGGCATTGTGGAAGACATATTAGTGAAGGTGGACAAATCTATATTTCCAAATTGACTTCATGTGTTGGACTATGAAGAGGATAAAGACATACCCATTATCCTTGGAAGACCATTTTTAGCCACTGGAAGGACATTAATTGATGTACAAAAGGAGAGTTAACAATGAGAGTCCAAGATGAAGAAGTAACTTTTAATGTTTTCAAGGCTATGAAATTTTTCAAGGAGAGGAAGAGTGCTTTAGAGTCGATCCGATCAAGAAGCAACTGGAGAGGTATTTAGTGAATCTGTGAATGAAGACCCTCTTGAAACCGCATTGGTTAGTGAAAATTTATTTGATGATTCAACTGTGCTAGAATGGGTTCAAATGTTAGATTCAGCTCCGAAGTTCACACGATGTTTGCAAAAATTTGAACCTCTGGATTATTGGGGAAAGCCAGATGAAAAGGTGAAATCATCCTTAGAAGAACCGCCTACCTTTGAACTTAAACCATCGCTTAACCATCTACCAGAGATGCCTACCTTGGTTCTTCTTCCTCCTTTCCAGCTTATTATTTTCGCATCACTTGATAAGGTTCAAGAAGAAAAGCTACTAAGGGTACTTTCAAAAATACAAGATCGCTTCTTGGTGGACTCTCATGATATCAAGGGATAAGCCCATCAATTTGCATGCATAAGATTTTGTTGGAAGATGAAGCAAAACCGACTATTGAACAACAACGAAGACTCAATCCCATCATGAAGGAAGTTGTCAAAAAGGAAATCATTAAATGGTTGGATGCGGGAATTATCTACCCTATCTCAGATAGCTCATGGGTAAGTCCGGTTCAATGTGTGCCAAAGAAAGGGGGAATGACAGTAGTTGCAAATGAGCATAATGAATTGATCCCGACTCGTAAACAGCTTACGGGTCAAGGTGTGTATGGATTACGTAAAGTTGAACAAGGCCACCAGAAGGACCATTTTCCTCTACCATTCATAGATCGATGTTGGACAAAGCTTGCAGGGCATGAGTATTATTGTCTCTTGGATGGATACTCAAAGTTATAACCAGATTGCCATTGCACCCGAGGATCGTGAGAGAAGACAACATTCACATGCCCATATGGTACCTTTGCTTTTCGCAGTATCGTCTTTTTGATTATGTAATGCACCAACGACATTTCAACGGTGTATGATGGCTATTTTTTTCCGATATGGTCGAACAAAATCTCGAGGTATTTATGGATGATTTTCAGCTTTTTGGGGATTCATTTGATTATTGTTTGAAAATCTCACTCTCGTGCTCAAACGGTGTATGGAAACGAATTTGGTTTTAAATCGAGAAATGTCATTTTATGGTGCAAGAGGAATAATCTTGGGTCATCGAGTGTCATCAAAAGGAATTGAGGTTGATAGAGCTAAGATCGAAAACCATGAGAGCCCGCCACCACCTATTTCAAGTAAAGGGTATTCAAAGTTTTTGGGACACGCCGGTTTCTATAGACGACGATTTATAAAAAGACTTCTCCAAAATCAATTAAACCACTTTGTAATCTTTTTGGAGAAGGATGTCCCATTCAACTTTGATCAAGCATGCCTCGAAGCTTTTGATGTGTTGAAGAAGAAACTAGTTACCGCACCTGTAATCATAGCGCCAGATTGGAGTATCCCGTTCGAATTAATGTGTGATGCTAGCGACTTTCATGATTGGCGCAATTTTCGCCAACGAAAGGATAAAATTTTTCACGCTATATACTATGCTAGTAAGACGTTAACGGATGCCCAACTGAATTATACCACTACCGAGAAGGAGCTATTAGCAGTTGTTTATGCATTTGATAAATTTCGCTCATATTTGATTGGGACAAAGGTGATCGTGTTTACAGATCATTCGGCAATTAAGTACTTAATAAAAAAAAGAAGGACGCAAGGTTTAGATTAATTAGATGGGTATTATTGCTACAAGAGTTTGACTTGGAGATCCGGACCTAAAAAGGAATGTAAAATCAAAGTTGTTGATCATTTATCACGATTAGAGAATGCAGAAACTAAAAAAATGACACAACAAATGATCAATGAATTTTTTTCGGATGAACAACTATTTGCGGTAAGGATGGATACACCATGGTATGCAGATTATGTAAATTTCATTGTGAGTAAGGTGTTTCCGCCAGATTTGACAAGTCAGCAGAAGAAGAAATTTCTCCATGATGTGAAACAGTATTTATGGGATGAGCCATTTTTATTTAAACAGTGTGGAGATCAAGTAATAAGAAGGTGCGTTCCGGAAGTTGAAATGGAGAATATTCTATACCAATGTCATGCATCTGACTATGGTGGACATTTTGGGGGAGAAAGAACGACAACTAAAGTGCTTCAATGTGGATTTTTCTCGCCAACACTCTTTAAGGATGCCCGTGTGTTTTCATTGAAATGTGACAGATGCCAAAGAGTTGGTAATATATCAAAGTTATTACACGAGATGCCACTTAATATGATCCTAGAAGTCGAATTGTTTGATGTTTGGGGCATCGACTTCATGGGACCATTTCCATCATCTTTCAAAGAACTCCTATATACTTCTAGCTAGTGGACTACGTTTCAAGTGGGTAGAAGTTATAAGCATCGCCCACCAATGATGCTAAGGTTGTGGTTAAGTTCATTTGAAGAATATTTTCTAGATTCGCAGACTCGTGCAATCATTAGTGATGAAGGCACGCACTTCGTAATAAGCGCTTCTCTATTATTCTCGCTAAGTACGAGTCACTCATAAGATAGCTATTGCTTACCATCCACAAACAAGTGGTCAAGCCGAGGTATCTAACCGAGAAGTAAAACGAATCCTCGAGAAGATAGTGAACCCTAGTCGAAAAGATTGGGCTAGCAAGTTGGACGATGCTTTATGGGCATACCGCATAACTTACAAAACTCCGATAGGATGTCTCCGCAAAAGTTAGTATATGGAAGGCATGCCATCTTCAGCTTGAACTAGAACATAGTGCTTATTGGGCAATTCGAAGTTAAACTTTGATATGTCTCGTCATGGGGAGAGAAGCGCTTCTTACAATTGAACCAAATGGATGAATTCAGACTCCAATCGCACGAGAACGCCGGGTTATATAAAGAAAAGATTAAGAGGTGGTATGATGAGAAAATTTTCGAAAGAAAGTTTAAAGGTGGCAAACAAAATGCTATTATACAATTCAAGGCTTAAATTGTTTCCAGAAAGTTGAAATCCCGCTTGGTCGTGGCCATTTATCATTACAAAAGTTTATCCTCACTGAGTTGTGGAGGTGGAAGACCTTGATGCCAAACGTAATTTCAAAGTCAACGGCCAAAGATTGAAGCACTACTATGGGGGTTGTGTTGATCGTGAAAAGACATCATCAACCTTGCCGATTAGAATGTAGAAGAAAGTCAGTCAAGACTATAAACCAAGCGCTAATCGGGAGGCAACCCCAGAATTTTTTTATTTTTTTTTTTATTTTTACTTTATTTTTTTTTTATTTGCTTTATCGTTAGTTTATTTAGTGGTTAAAATTTTATAGTTTAGGATTTGTTACACCCTCGATGTTCTCTAACACGATATTTAATTGATTTCGTGATAGGAAACAAGATTTCATATTTCAATGGTTCGACTAATGGCCACTACGACTACCCCATGGGGGTCTCGCTCCCAAGTGAGCGAGATGATGGCCTCAAATCACTGGTGAGTGAGTTGGTGGCTAAGAAGCAAAGGCGCCCACCGAAGCCAAGCATTTATGAGCTTAATAGATGAATGTCCATTTGTCAAAATCTCAAATTTCTAATCATTTCCTCCATTTTTTTAGTGTTATTGAATTGCTTAATGGTGTAGGTATCTTGTTTTTTTTTTTCTTTTCTCAATATGTTAGTTTAGTTAATTATGTAGTTTATCTTAGTTTAGGTTTTTAAAATAAGTCTTAATCTCCTTGCTAACAAAAAACTAACAATTGAAGTTGTGCAGTGTTGGGAAATTTTTGTTTCAAGACATGCACACACACCAAAACCCAAGATAAGCACAACCAAGCGCCAAGCGCCTATCATCAATAGCCGAGATAATATAATGCACTAAGCTAAGTCACCCCAAGTCGTGCATCATGAAGCGCCTAGCGCCTAAAGTCAAGAGCTACAACGCGCCCTAAGCGCCTAAGCGCCTACATAAAGTTAAACCAAGCGCCTAGCGCCCAAGCTTGTAACGATATCGCTTTCAACCGCCTAGGCGGTCCAGACAATGTAATCCCAAGCGCCTAGCGCTCTTTCACTCTTAGAAAAAAAAAAAAACCTAATCCAAAGCATAACTTGTCCACACCCAATTCAAACTCTCTTGTGCTCTCCCACTCCAACTCAAACTCACTCAAATCACATCCCTCCTCTAATCTAGCCACGATAATCAACTTTTTCTTGTATAAGCATAATCAAACACTCAATCTCCTACCCAACTAAGGCAATTAATCTCCATCTTGTCATCCTTCCTCACCAATTCGGACACCAACTTACATTTAAACCCCATCTATCCAAGTAAGGGTTCAAAGCTCAAATTGCTCCTCGCAACTTTGATCGAACATCATATTTGGCTATAACCAAGTAAGTGTGCAAGATTTTCATGCAAATTGTTTTGATTCACTTGGATAATAGCTAACGTTAGTATTTGAAGATAGTTTCTTTCATCAGGTTGGCTCAAGTGGGTTTGGGTACTCTTAATTGTTGCTTGTATTGCATGGAAGGATAGTGTGCTTAGTAATTGACAAATTTGGTGAAAATTAAGTTTGGGTGAGTGCTTCAACAATAGTGTTCAAAATTTTGCACACCAAGTGTTCGATAATTTGTCACAAAGAGGATTTGGCCATCCTAAGCCACCGAACATCATTTGGTTGGGCAAGAAAAATACACATAAGACTTATGGCTACTAAAAGGCATAGAGGAGAGACTTCAGGCACTTCACAAAGTTTGACAAAAAGAGATTTACAAGTGCTAAAGCGTCCGAAAGATATTACAATTCGCTTTCTAGTAAAACGCTAATTCCTGAGCGTGGATTATTGCCAGAGATAGAAGATGGGGAATTACTACAAATGATTGGGAGTAGAAGATGGGTGAACTTTACAAATTTCAACCGGATTCATCTATCGTTAAAATTGTTAAGGAATTCTACGCCAATGCAAAAGATCATATTGGTAACATGATTTGGGTTCATGAAAATCAAAGTGGAAGTCGGGCCAGTCAATAAATGCTTACTACGGCTTGAACACAATACCCAATAATGGCTTCATGCAATATTTAGAGCACGAACTGGACTACAGTGAGGTCATTCAAGCTTTGTGTGTACCTGGAACAAAATGGAAATTAACAGATCAACAAGAAGCTGTTTTGTTCCCTACATCCGCACTAAGTAGTTACGGGAAAGCATGGCATGCCTTTATTTGTGCCAAGTTGATGCCGTGTAGACATACGAGTGATGTTATAAATCGACGGGCAGCATTGCTTTTTCTCAGATTGCACAAGGAAAATCTATAGATGTGGGTCAGGTTATACATGATTCAATTGACAGAGCAATTCAAGGAGGGACCTCAGGTGGACTACCTCATCCATCTTTGATTACTGGACTATGTCGACAAGCTGGAGTAAAATGGGATGCCGAGGAAGCTACACAACCTCCTTTAGCCCCAATCGACCACTCAAAGTGAAAAAAAATACAAGATATGGGGTGGGGTACATCACACCCGAGAGGGTTAGGTTTCATTATTGTGCCTCCCGAGCCTCGCAGACGAGCCTAATCAACAAATCACATGACAATCCTTCCGCAAATTGGAAGTTCGGGCCACAACAAATTTTTTTTGAAGATATTCACGAGAATTAAGAAATCAAACTAGAAGGATCGACATGGTGGCTACTCGAGTTCAAAGCAGGTTTTGACCGTGTGGAAAGAAATCAGATAGCCTAGCTCAAATGACAAATGGAGATGTATCGTAAGAATCAGAGAAAAGATTCCTAGAGATGTTTGATCGCATGAATCCAATCCGCCGCTCCCCTACCAATTTCCCCATTGTCTCAGCACGCATTCTCTACTGATCTACCCCTCAAGATGAGGTGATGAAGAAGAAGAAGAAGAGGATACCGACGAGGAATAAGGCTTCGATCTTTCGTGGAAGTCCTCAAAGGCCTAATTTCTTATGTTTTGTTTGTTATATACAATGAGGACATCAGACAAAGTTAAGTTTGGGGGTGCATTCTTCCAGTTCCAGTTGCATTCATGTAGTATTCATTTAGTAGTTTTTCATGTAGTTTTCATTCATGTAATTTTCATTCTAATTTCTTAAAAAAAAATATGGAAAAAGAAAAGAAAAATTCAAGTATTTGCATGTTTCCAAATTGTTAGATAGTTTAAGTCTATTTTGGCCAAATGATGAGATTGGAATTGAGTAGACAAGTATAGTATTGATCGTTAAGACTGTGATGTGATTTCTTGTCATGATTTGAATCTTTACCGCTTGAAACCGATATAATAAGGATAGCACAAAGAAAAACAACTATGTTGGACCGATTGAGTCTAAATTGACACATAATGGACTTCTTGAGGATAATACTAGTTTGAATGAATGAAAGACATGAATAAAGAGAGATGACCGAATTTAGACAAAAACTTAAGTTTGGGGGAAAAATTTGGGATATATAAGCTTTTAAAAAAAAAAAATGAATGAAAAAAAGATATCGTGACTAGTCTTGTTTCGGGCCTTTGTTATTTTGAGCAAGCACGTACCGAGGAGTGTCTTTACACCTAGCGCCCTAAGGTCTTATATGGTCCGGGAGTCGTCTGGTCGAAAAGCTCGCTAAGGGTAGTAATCTATTAGCCTAATGGAATGAGACATTGCATATATATTATGGTTTAAAAAATATATATAATAAAAAAAGCAATAAAATGGGAAAAGAGCAAAAAAAAGCCCCCTGTAATGATAAGTAAAGCATAAGTATCCCTTAATTGGACTCTTGAATTTGGTGGATGTTTCGATTTTAGTTCGATCTAGCTTGTTCGTGAATTTTGTGACTTTACAATCGTATGAAGCCTTTTAAAGAGATCTATTATGTGTTGTATTTAGCATTATATTAGTTAACATTGTTGTTGAGCACACACACACACACTATATCAAGAATAACAGGTAAGATTTGATGATCGACTAGAAATTATCGATCCGTCTTGATATGATGTACTAGCATGTTTATTGTGATTTCTCCGAGGTTTGATGAATAGATTTTGTTCGCTTTGATCACTGGAATTTTAGGCATGTAGATAGATAGATTTGCATTTGCATTGCATATTTAGTTATCAGATTGTGGTTTGTTGCTTGGGGACAAGCAATGGTTAAGTTTGGGGGTATTTGATGAATAGTAGGTTTTATACCTATGAATCCGATATTATTAAACTTAATTATTGTTATCTTTAATTGTTTTTTAGTATCTTTTTATGTGTTTTGTGTTTATTTCTTGTAGGTTGGAGCGGAGGGACAAATTGGTCATTTTGGGAGAAGAAAAGGTCAAAAATCATGAAAATTAGAGTCGAGTGGCATTTTTGTAATTACGTTGTCTCGGCAAGCGCCAGCGCTTGAATGGTTTGTGATGAGCGCCTAGGCGCCATGCAAAAAAAAAAGAAGAGATTTTCATCGCCAAGTGGGTTTTTGAAGCCAAAAAGGAATCAATGAGGTGGGAGACTAATACAAATAGAGAAGACTTTAGAAAAACGACGATCACTTAATTTTTCAAGAGATTTGCAGAGAGAAAGAAACGGAAGAAAAACACGAAGGAGAATTGCAAAAGGTGAAGATCAAAGAGAGAGTATTCGAGCAAATTCAGTTTTTCTTCTTCTCTCTAGTTTTATCTTTTGTAATTATCCGATGTTTGGATTATTAATTTGGATGATGTTTTTCTTTATTATTAGCATGAACTAAATTTTCATTAAGATCAAAAACGGAACTTGGTATGTAGTTTAAATTGATCCTTCCCATTGAATGAAAGTTGGTTTTTATTGAATTGTTTATCATATCTTATGTTTATTGATTAATTGTTTAGCCAACAATTATCGTGATAATCTATATAAAATTGGAAGATGGAGTATAGGTTGAGATCCGGATATGATAACATCTGCTCATATAATCCGAATAGGTTAATATGATTAAGATGTAGATAGGAATATACCTATGTGTCTTTTGTATCCATTGAAAGAATTTCAGCGTAAAATCCTAATTAACTTGATTCACATAGGAATATAGTGAATTAATCGACTAGGGTGTTCCTTGTAATTTTGTGTCTTAAGGATCGAGTTAGGAGGATTTGTTCATGTGTTTTTTGGAAAAAGTGCGTGAATTTTATAAAGCATTCTTGGATAATGATTCATATTAATTAATTGATTTAAATGGAAGTAAATTGATTTAAATGAAATACCAAGGAAGTTGTAATCTTAACTCGTTAAATCAGCAGCTATTCTTGTGAAATTCGATTTTAATTATTAGTTTTGTTGAGTTTAATTTTCAAATCACAAACAATATTTCGTAGTTTAAAATAGGATTAATTGCATTAGAATTAGTAATTGATAAATATTAGTCTATTTCTCATGGGGAACGATATCCTTGCTTTGTGTTAAAGTCTAATATTACAATTGAACGCGTATACTCATGTGTTAAAGTGCTATTAAGAAATTAGGCAACACGCTTTAAGTGGTTTTGGCTCTCAAAAACTCCGGTGGTCCCAGCTCCTTGAACTATTTGGCAGTGACCGTCCGAGAGTTGCCAGTGTTTCCACCTGCATTTTGGACAGGAGCCGCTCTCGCCTGATGTTGCATGAATTGAATAAAGCCTCAGAATATTCCATCGTTCATCATTTGGTCAGTGTTGTTGTTTGGATGAGGATTATCGCCTTCCTGATGCACATTGTCCTGCCTATTGATCTGTGGAGACTCAACGGTCTCCTGTGCTCCATTGATGATTTCAAAATTCTTGGATGCCATTTTCAAACACTTTAACAAAACAAGGGTTAATTAACATAACACATATTATCCCTATACTCTGACCGACTAATTAAATACCAAATAAACTTAGGTAGGTCATACTAGCGAAGGAATTCCCCGTCTCTCCCCTC
Organism: Panax ginseng; assembly: GCA_020205605.1. Taxonomy (NCBI): domain Eukaryota; kingdom Viridiplantae; phylum Streptophyta; class Magnoliopsida; order Apiales; family Araliaceae; genus Panax; species Panax ginseng. The sequence continues at coordinate 86,708,573 of CM035130.1, read as the reverse complement.
CTAGTTCTTATCTCACATCTCAGCCAGTGATCATATCCCTAAGCTTTGATACCAACTGTGACGCCCCCAAAATAGGTATACATCACCCATCTTGAGTTGCTAAATACATGGTACTAAATTCAAATACAACTTGATTATACAACAGTCAAGTAAAATACGACAAAATACATGCTGTTAATTTTAATACAAATATTGGTATCTAGACAATATCCATACTCAATTTAGTCCTCATTACATTTATTATCACACTATTTAACAGAATAGTGAGGACTACTAAGACACCATCTCGGATCATCACTCGTTCCCGACTAGTCCGGCCACGTTCTCATTTTCTCAAGAGAAGAAAAGGAAAGAAAGGGTGAGCTCAACTAGCCCAAGAAGATATATTATGACTAAGATAATGCGAATAAATTATCATTAGTCCTCAACAAAGATTAAACCGATAAAATACAATAGACATCAAGTTTAACTGCACGTGAACATGCAATCCATTAAAAGAGTCAAGTAGAGAATAAAATCTACTATCTTTTATGATTTAAAAGGTTTTCATCACTTTTATCGAGACTCAAATTTTTTAATAAATAATCCACATCATCCACGAACTACTACCAAGGATATTCATTAGGGTCACGACCACAAATTATCCATGCACTACGGGCAAAAGATATTTGTGTATTCATCAATGGTCATGATCATGCCAACAACTGTCCATCAATGCACTACGGGCCAATGAGGACTTTTACCACATCATTTGTAATATTACGGTCATGATTACACCGAATAATCCCTGGTCATAATCATACCAAGTCCATCCATGCACTACAGGCCACAAATGACTTTCAAAAAAAAATATAAACATGGGGATGATGACAATGATATAAGAATTCAATAAAACAAGTTCAAGAATTAATTTATTCAGGAACTAATAAGTCCAAATTGTCAACATGATACTTCTTTGTAGAGTAAAATTCAAGAATGCTCAGAAGAATATTTTCATGAAAAGATACTGGATGAAGCGCAAATATCAAGGATATTCCACTAATTTTATGGAGTATAGAAGTCAAAACTTTAACCAACTAAGTATAATAAAGAATGAAATAACAAAAGAAATCACCATGCATGCGGTACTTCACATAGACAGGTTATTCCAGCAGAATAATAAATAACGGAACCAGGTCAGGCGTAATACGCACCGACAGGATATTCCAATAGAATAATAAAGAATGGAATAACAACAAAAATTACCATGCATGCGGTACTTCACATAGACAGGTTATTCCAACAGAATAATAAATAACGAAACCAGGTCCGACGTAAAATGCACAGACAGGATATTCCAACAGAATAATAAAGACGGAACCAGGTCCGGCGTAGAAAACGCATGCACGAGGATATTCTAATGAGAATAATAAAGATGGAACCAGTCCAAAGATAAAACGCCTTACGCATGAGGATATTCCAACAGAATAATAAAGATTTTAACCGGTCCGTCGTACAGAAACGCATGATGCAGAATGTTCCAACAGAATAATAAAGAATGGAATAACAACAGAAATCACCAAGTATAGGGTAGACCGCGTATACAGGTTATTCCAACAGAATAATAAAGAATAGAATAACAGAAGTTCTCTTCATGAATATGAAAAAAATAATACCCCTTACCGTAAAAGAAACTTGATATCGGATTAGTGAAGTAGTAGAATACTTTTCTTCTTTCTCTCTATAGTTTCTCTCTCTAGAGTTTTAGTGAATTCGTAAGAAATAATGAAGGAATGAGCTTTTATTTATAGAAGAATGGAATGAATAGTAACCAATCCATGAACGGTCCAGATTGATTTACTTTAATCAGACGGTCCATATGTAAAGCAAAATCTTTTAAATAAAATATAATATATTCTATTTATAATCTAATAAAACGAATAACTTTTAAAAAGATTTTACTATGCAAACACTATGCAGGCACTATGCAAATACTATGCATAATAAAATATAATATATTCTAATTATTGTCTAATAAAACAGATAACTTTATAAAAGTATTACATTTTTATATAAAAAGATTTTACTATTAGCCTAAAAAAGCGAATAACTTTATAAAAGTATTACATTTTTATATAAGAAGTTTTTCCATTTTATTACGTTAATAATACTAATAAAACAAAACTTCATCATCATTATTATTATTCACACTATTAATCGACCAGGTCGTTTCCAGGAAAGAGGGGGTTTTCTAATAAGAATTTCTCCCTATTGGCGCGCAATTAGGTAACCAAACCTCTCCTTGGCGAAACTCTAGACATCGTTAATAATGCAAATAATAATATTAACAACTTTGTCATCTCAATTATTGATTTAATAACATATAAAATATCAACAATAATTGAATCAAACTGAGTGACTTCTCACATAAGCATTAATAATCAATACCGTGTGCTACTATGCAACCACGCCAGATTATCGCATTACTTTTACTATCGAGTAGTTCAACAAAGATCAATCAGTAAAACTTCCGCCGTTATTTTCATAAAAATATTTTTGTCGTTTTCTCAATCTAACAATAATTCTGTTGTGGGGTCCACTAATGATTGTGCCGTCGTACAAATATTCTCTGACCAATCGAATATTATATAACAACTTGCGTACCTTGCAAAATTTATAAATATTACCCACAACTATAACATTATATCAAATTTATTTCATAATATTCAAAAATGATATTTATAGAAAATTCATCTTTATTCATAAAAGTTAGGGTTTTACAATTTTGTTAATTCAAGTGACTAATAATTTTAAACTTATTTCTAGTAAACCTAATTAGGTTATGAGCTAAAGTCAAATGTATAAGTAATTAAATTCCTTAAGATTAGGAATGGAAACCCTAAATAAACAATTAGGGTAACATATATTAAAATTTTTAGACTATGTTTATTACATGGCCCAAAACAATTAAAGGAGAAGCCCAAAAGAAATAAAATGCAAGCCCAAACTTAACCCACTTGATTAAGGGTATTTTAGACCTTTAATTTATCTAATTTATGCATTAAAATAAAATCAAAATGGATGGGATATTGGGCATGTAATAGCTGGCCACATTAAGCCTTTTAAGGCAAAGGAATTAACCTAATCAAGTCCCAAAATTAGAAACTCTTACGCACAAGGACAAGTGTGTCATGCTCCCATTGGTGGAAAGCCTAATTAGCAACCTTAATGGCATGATTAGGCATGATTAAGAAGGGATAAGATAAGGCTAACCCTTTTGTCCAAGGGGAAAAAGAAATATGGGGGATATTAGCATTCCACTCCAATTCACCAACATATATCTCCATCTTCATTTCATTTTCCTCTTCCACCATTCTTCTTCTTCTTCTATTTTTTCTCTCAACTAGCAAGAACACAAAGAGAGCAAGAGAGAGAGGAGAGGCTTGGTTCTAAGTGAGGAGGAGGAGTATATAGTTCATGCATCCCAAGTTTCTAGTCTACTTTGGAAAGAAAAGAAGACCATCCCACAAAACAAGGTAATGTGGAAATCAAACCCTAGTTCTATGTTGTGTATGTTCTATGTGATCTTGAAAAAGATTCATGGAAGTGCAAGTTCTAATAGACTAAAGTCTTATATGAAGGATAAATCTTGAGTATAATATGTTTTACATGTCCATCTATATAGTTTATGTTGGAAAATTTTGGGAAAAAGGAATCTAAAGTAGTTTTGGGGAAAAACCCTAATTTAAAGGGGTGATAATTGCTTTTCATTTGACAATATACAAATGGTTTTTGTGATTTTTTTCCTTGGTATGCTAGAACTATGAGTTAAGAGCAAAACCCCTTTGGAAGCATTTAAAAATGTTAAAAAATGAGTGAGATATGGATTTATTACTAAAACACCCCAACTAAAGAACTCATGTGCATGAACAGTCACTTTTGGACCAATTTACGGGACCAAAAAAGATCCAAATTTGATGTTTGATGAATGAAAACTGTAGTTCGAGAAGATACGAATCCAACGAGTCTGATTGGACCCAAATCAGAGTTGTAGATTTCATTTTATTCAAGTTTTAGTGAAGGACCCCAAATCTGGAAAAAAATCAAAAATCTTAAAAAGCTACTGCCGGTTCAGCGGTAACCGAAGCGACCGGAACTTTTCGACGACCGGTTCGGCCACTTTCCGCCCGGTTCGGGTGGTGGTTCTTATACCTAAATTTTTCTAACATTCTGTAGAATATTAAGATATTTAATCTAAATTTTTTTTGAGCAATTAGCTAATTATTAAGTAATTAGTGGTTCAAACTCATTTAAAATCATTTTACATGACTTACTAATTTATAACTTTTAATCCAATTAATGGATTATTAAACTAAATACATTAAATTTGAATGTAATTAACTATTTAATTATTATCTAAGTAGTATTGGGTGATAATTAAGTAGAGTTAGTATTAATCAAATAACTATTAATTATTTAATTAAAAGGGTTAAACCATTAATTAATATTAAATAATGATTAAAGAATGCTTAAGTAAGATTATGTAATAATGTAATTCCTTACTTACATTGAAATAAAATTTATAAAGTACTTATTTATTATTTAGTTAATAATAAATAATAAATAAGAATAAATGATAATTAATTATTCTTAAGTTAATAAGAAAGAATAATTAAAGCCTTATGAAGTAAATTAATTATTTATTATTTAAGGATAAATAATTAATTAAATAATAAATAGGAATAAATGTTAATTAATTATTCTTAAGTTAATAAGAATGAATAATTAAAGACTTATGAAGTAAATTAATTATTTATTATTCAAGGATAAATAACTAATTAAATAATAAATAGGAATAAATGATAATTAATTATTCTTAAGTTAATAAAAGGAATAATTAAAGACTTATGAAGTAAATTAATTATTTATTATTAAAGGATAAATAATTACTTAATTAATATTAAATAAGGACAAATGTTACTTAATTGTTCATTTATTAATACTAATGAATAATTAAAGACTAATAAATCAATTATTAATTATTCAAGAATAAATAAATAATTAATTATTACATAATTAATATTAAATAATAATTAAAGACAAATCTTCGTTAATTATTCAATATTTAATTAACATTAAACATTAAGTAGAAGTAACTAGTTATTATTTATTTAATAATAACTAAAGGTAATTAATTAATTACTATTTAACTAATATTAAATGGTAATTAAAGTAAGATAGAGTTAATACATGGTGATAATTTAAATTAATCATTAATTAAACAATTATAATAAATTGTTTAAGGGTCTAATAAGTGTTTATTACTTAATTAAGAAAGACCTTGTAAATTTATAAAATTAATAACCTAAGATTTATTAAATATCTTATAGGGTTAATGATGGTACAATGTGTACATGGTGATTGAATTATTTGCTAGATAATAGCATAAGTAAGTATGTAGACGTAAAATTATACGCAGAGAGGCAATATCGTTCCTATTTATTATTCAAAGAGTTATAATTAAAGAGTTATAATCAATGCTAGGTTATTCAAAGAGTTATAATTAAAGCTAATTAGTCGTAGCTCGACAAATAGGCAAGTTCCCTAACTCAAACTCGAGTTATTATTTTCAAAGCATGTTAGTGAATAATTATTGATGATTATTCACATCTATAATGATTATTGAAATTCGCACTTTGTGCAATTGAATTCATGTTCAATTATTATATATTGAACTGTGAATTAAATTATAGTTCTTTCGTTCATGAACTGTTTATGAGATAGATCTATGCTAATTGTATTAGCTAGATCAATCACGTTTAAATTTGTTAAATCAAATGTGTTTTAAAAAGTTGTTCTTATTAAATTGATATGATAATAACTCTTGACTGAGAAAAGGACGAATTTGATTAAGGCGTGATGCTAGATTATTAAGTGTTTATGCATAAATCACAGGGTATGAAAGGTTGATCTCTTTGAATACCAAAACTTATTAAGAGGTCCAGTTTAAATGACTGAGAACCTTGACAAATGTTCATGGTTATTTCAAAACCACTCAGTACATGTTATTCAAATAATCGAATATTCAATTGTTGATTATTAATTCATGTTCCTTCACAATCTTATACTATTGTTGAACATTGAAAGCGAAACTTCTTTCTAGTCATGATATATCTCCCTTGTATATATACTTGCTAAGCAAATTAGTTGCTTACCCTTGCTATATCATGACATTTATTTCGTTAGTTTCTAAATATGGTTATACAGGTGTCCCCACTTGGATAATCCTTGTAATTAATCATATGTTGATACATACTTATTGATTTCCAGTATGTATACTTTGACTTAAAAGCCGTCTAAGCTATTTGATTTGGCTAGACACAAACTTAAAAATATTATTGAACAAGATAGAACTTTATTGTATCAAACCAAATTGTTTTGGTTCGGATTCCCGACTAAGTATGAACATCCCGAATGTGGGAAAACTTTTGTGCACCTAAGGTGGATAAGATGAACAATAATATCATTCTTACATGTAGAATTGATCAATACAGGGCACATTGGGATGATCACTCTCGCGCCCGTAAGTTATAACGGTTTGCGGATGAAGTTCTGCTAAACCTTAGCAAAAATTAAAATTAATGTTCATAGTCTGTCGACTAATCTCTAGTTATAGTCAATATGTAGTTTCAAAATTTTGATATAGAATTGTTATGTTGTTATTATTGGTTCAGCTTACTTCACAACTGTTAATTCGTTGTAGAAGTGTCATTCAAAGAAAACATTTAATTCTTTCAGCTAATATTTATTGTTGCTATTACTTGCTGGGCAATCAAATGCTCATCCTTGCTTAATTTAAATGTTTTCAGCTAAATGTGAACAACCAGAAGGTTCGGACAAGAACAAGGAAAAAGGAAAGCAAACAGAATAAGTGTTTTGGTATTCTTTGTAATAGTATGACTTTATTAAGACAATGATATTTATTATTATCGTGTATTGTAATGAATGTAGTAAAGGTTGCGTACTTGAGATTAGACTCTGATGTATGTAAATTAAGTTTGGTATTTATATTATTGTTATTATTATTAGTATTATTTTCTCTCAGAGAAATGGTATCGTAAAGCACCGAGTTCGGGTTTCAAGTACCTAAATTTGGGGGCGTTACATAGTTCGTGGTCTTAAGACCCTTAGATATTAAATTAGAATTTGTTTTCTATTTTTGATTCGTAGAACAAGTTCACCATTATTCAACATTCGTTGTTCAAACTCATGTTGTTATTATTATTACTCTTTATATCAGTGAGAAATTGTTTGCTCACTCTTGCATTTAACATGTTGGGTAAAATCTAATTACGCACAACACGCAAGTATACGTGGTCAACAAGTAATAAAGTGTAAGTAGAGTATCGTTTCCACGAGGAATTGTTTAATAAAAATCACCAAGTACTAACCCATAACCAACTCAATCTTATCTAAACGAATGAATTTCAAATTATATAATTAAACTACTATTAAATTCCACTAGTTAAATTAAGATTATAGTGATTTAAAATCACAACTTCACTTATTGCTTCATTTAAGTTAACACACTTCTTATCAATTATTCTCTATCCTAAATTGTTAATCAAGAACACTAAAGCAGATAAAACCACCTCTCGATGCATAATACCCATACTCACTTAAATCCACAGATGATAGAATTAAGCAAGACACCCTAATTAACTAATCCACTATATCTCTATGTGAATTACAATTAAAAGGGATTTAAAGCACAAGTTCTCTATAAGATTACATATGGCGTAAAGGCATATCTCTATCCTAAACACGAATCATGAATTCCATCTATGCAGACATCAAAAACATATGCTATCATGATCAGATCTAAATCTATACATCAAAAACATATGCTATCATGATCAGATCTAAATCTATACTTCATCTCTCGAGTTCATATAGATTATCACGGTAATTGATGGCCAATCAATTAAACAATTAAGTCCAAATCACAATAGACAATCCTCACGATAAAACAAAATAATTGATAGCGAAGTATATTAAAATAAACTACACAATAAGATCCATTGTAATCTCAAACAAAGAATTAGTTCATTGAATTAAAACTAAGAATCCACACTTGAATACACATTAAAAGATGAAAATAAGAGTAGAGTAAAGAATAAATCTGTTGTCAGCAAATCTACATCTTCCTCAAGCTCCTGCTCTTGATCTTCAATGGTCTCCAAGTTGCTTCAATCTCCTAAACTAATAAGAACTAGGGTTTTGCTCCTAATCTACTCTAATCTAATCTAATGACATCCTTCAAAACTAGCCTCCCAATCCAAGTTAAAATCAAGTATTTATAGTTCTAATGGACACCCTAGCAAGTTAGACAACTAAGAATCCTATTCTAGCTCAAATTGGACAACACAACACCCAATTTAACTCTGTTTTCTGCTGTGACGTCCTTTGGTAAAACATGCATAACTTTTGATCCCTAGGAGTTACAGGGGCTGCCACCTATCAAATAGAAGATATCGACGAGATCTACAACTTTCATTCTTTGAGATTTGACAGATTCGAGTTGGATAAAGGTCAAAATTGGGCTTGAAGTAGATGCTATGTAAATGGCAAGCATGACAACTGTAAAGACCATGAAATTTTTAAAACTCCTTATTAATTAAAATGTGATTTAATTTTTATGAGTTAGTTTTGTGAGCCTATTTAAACCTTAAGTGGTTATGTGAAATTATGAATTGATTAAAGAGAGTCACTAATAGTTTATTTAAATTAGTGGACTAACCCTAAGAGTTTGATATCAAGGAATTGATAAGATTTTTAATTAAATATTCAATTTATTTGAATATGGTGGCAAGATGTGAACATATTGATTAATTGCAATTATGAGTAATTTATTGATAATGTGTTAATTAATAATTATTATGAATAAATAATAATTAAGGAGTATAATGTGATTCTATGTTTACTTGATTTATTTGTGCAATGTAGTAAACCTTTATTATATGGTAGTTAACTATATATATTTTATATAGTACAAGTTGGCACATTAATATGTCTATATATTATATATATAGACTATATAGTAGGAGTTATTTGTATTCATGTGAGTTGCATAATAATATTGTTATATGTAATAAATTGGGTGAACATGGTGTATAACCAAAGTTTATATTATGTGTATATATGGTTTAACCAAGTGTTGCATTACATTGTTGCATTTCACTGTGTAAATGCTGAGAATTATTTCCTTGTCCCAAAATGAGTGTCTCATTAGTACATGAACAGTAGCCTACATTTGATTTACGTGACTTTCATATGGCTAAAACTTAGGCAATGATTTCAAGGCCAATGGCCTATGGGGAGTTGTTGAACCACTTCTTAACAACCAATGTATTCTTTCTTTGCACCATGAGCTCCAATTTTGTGTAATGCCAATGTCTAGTTCATAGTTTCTTCTATAAATGCAAGCTCCAAATTTAGTTTGTGTTGTTTGATAAGTCTTAGTTTGAGAGTCTTAAGTTGCTGAGCATATCATAGAAGCATATTCAAAGTGTAGGAAGACTATTAAGCTTCAAAAGGTATAAATCCTAAGCTTTTGTTCTTAGTTGGGTTTTTCAAATTCTTAAGAATTACTTGAAATTCTTCGTTATTTTATGTGAATTATCATGCCATGATATGTTTATAATATATGTCTTCATGTATGAACACTTTAATATTGATTTGGAGCATGCTTGAATGGTTGGAAACCATGTTGGTTAAGGCTTTTGCAAAATGAGTCTGCATCGCTCTCTCTCGATGCGAGCACGCACAGCTGCATTGCGCCCTATTTGTACTAGGGTGGTACTGACAACACCGTAATATTAGAACTTCGTTTTTTCTCAAGGTGTATGTGATTTATGCCATTTATTTGTACTAGTGCGGTAGCAATTGCTTGATCCGCACCGAACCGATGTGTTCTGTTATGTTTCTGTTTGTGCTAAGTTGATGGTACACTGTTATAGAAAGCTTGTAAACTATTTTAACATGCACATGTAGGCACATGCATGTAGTATGAATAAGTATATCAATGATGGACACAATACTTGTGGTTTTGAAATGAGGTTTGTGATTTCAAAGGTGAACTTTGTCACGAACACATCATGTGAGCATTTGGACTTTATGAACATGATAATATGGTTTATATTGACATGAAATGCAAGACTAAAGTGATTAAACACACTAGCACACATGATTGAAAGTTAAGACTATTTCAAAGATAAGAAACTTAAGGCTTTTCAAAGAGGATTTGACCAAGACCTTTATCTTATAAGGTCTGACCATTTGAGCATGCATGTGGCTTTAATCTATGTTGTAAATGCATGAGAGTTACATGTTAAGATGCCTTGTATATGCTAAGTTGACTTAGTATTAAATTCAAAGGAAGTTAGAATAAGGGAGCTAATATCATCAAGGAATGAGTAACGTATGTTATGACCATTCAAGCATGTGTATTAGGATTCATTATGCCTATAGACATATTGACATTAACATCATTTGGTTAATGTATGGTTTTCACTTATGCAAGCATAGGCATAAAGAAAAGGAAATTTGTAGGATATGAAGTATGTGAGTAAAGTATTAATGTGTTGTCTATATACAAGCATGACTACTGAGTAGTGTATAACCAAGTTACAAAGCATGATGATTACATGACCTTTTATGTTTTAATGACATATAATTTGTAAGTTAAACTTGAAGTAATGAATTCAAGTATGGTCATGTGTTATGTGTGAAACACTAGCATGGACGTATGTTAAAATATATGTGTAATTGGTATATTAGAGTTGGACTGAATTCAGGAGAGCAAAATCTCAACCTTAGTGCAGCAAGGGAGCCAGTAGCATTGCGCCATCCCTAAGCCTAGACTCAAAGTAGCAATATGCCATCAATCTGCGATCACAAATAGAATCTATTTTTGGTTTGAAGTATTAAGGCTTGCTTATATGATTACTTACTTTGTGATGTGTGACCAATGTGTCATATAATGTGTTGAGAAGCATGCTATGTGATGACTTGATTCTTTTAAGTGTAGACTTGTATTAGTTTACACATGCTAATTGAAAGACCGACTTGTTAATGTTAGGTCGTTTCAACGCAAGTTAATTAAGGTTAGAATTATTTTGTAGCTGAGCAAACATGCAAGTATCCTAAACCCTTGCATTACTTTATTCGACGCATACCGTAAGCAAGTTCCTTGAACCCTACTTTTGTTAAGCAAGTTCCTTGAACCCTACTTTTGTTAATCAAGTTCCATGAACCCTACTTTTGTTAAGCAAGTTTCCCTAAACTTACTCTAAATTATATTGAGCAAGTATCCGAATTTATTGTGTTGCAAGTAATAGAGTCTGAACCTTTGTCCGGTCAGACAAGCCTATGAAGTTTTATAAAAGCTATCCAAACCAATTGATGGTAAGGATTCTTAGACTGAAAGAACACCCCTTTCTATGATAGGGGATTGCAGGTATCTAATAAAGATACAATGAACAGATTTAAATGTTATGCATATACATAGAGTACGTGAGGCTGATCCCTTCAAGTACTTATTCTGTAGCCAGTAAACAAAGGGTCAATTAGCTATTGATTCCATTGGAGTGTTATAGTTCAAAGTCTACTTGACTAGCATTTATTCTAAAAGCAATCATTATCTTTGCTTATGATATTCATATTGTTGAATCCTTCAGATATTATACTGTTGAACCCATTGCCAGACATTCTTCCATTCAACATGATATATCCTTATTGTTGTACTTAAACTTGTTGAGCAAACTTGTTTCTCATCCTTGCTATATCATGAATTATATTGCAGCTAAGCCCGAGACCTCAGGAAAGGATAGCGGTAAAGGGAAGATGTAGGATTATTACGAGAAGCAGAATTTATCTTATGCTTAGTTTAAATTACGATTATGTAATGTGAACCCTAATATTTATTTTAGGGTATGATTGTAAGATGATATTAAGGTTATCGTATCTTGGGACTAGTAACACCTTTTGAATGAACTACGTACGTTTATTATATTCCGTATTTTAGTTATCGTATGTTGTTTAGAGGTGGATGTTTGTAGTTTATCGTGATGACCGAACCGGGGTCAGAGGATCAGGATTCAGGGGCGTCACAGGTTGGTATCAAAGCTGTAGGTTATAAATGTTAGGAATGCGAAACCTAGGTTAAACCTTAGTAGAAAGCTCAAGTAGAGTATGTAAGTGATGGGTTGAGGAAATCCATCGAGTTTTATTGTGATAATGAAGTTGTTTATTTAAATCAAAAATGATTGATAGACATCATAAACTTCTTAATGCTAACATGAATAGCATATCACATAAAGCCTACTAATTTTCTTCCTTTCCTCAGATCATGCCGCTTAGGAGAGTTCAATGGAATCAGAGGGAGGATGGATCCGTTAACAATAGTGGAGGGGCAAATGTTGATCCAGTGTAGAACTTCGTTAACCTGTTAACTGAGGTAATGCAAAATAGACCCCGCCTTGTTAGGCGCGACCAGACAACACTTGGCTAGCTTTAAGGACTTCAAATTGGTAAGACCACCGGAATTCCAGGGAACCTTAGATCCAATTGAAGCCCAGACATGGATAGAAGAGATGGAGAAGGTGTTTGAGGTCGCACGAGTGGCCGAAGAATAGAAGATGAGTTTTGCCACTTTCATGATGAAGGGCGAAGCTAACTATTGGTGGAATGCCAATAGGGGCCGAGCAGACGAAGGAGTTATTCCTTGGGAGAGATTTAAGGAGCTATTCCTCGAGAATTACTTCTCGAAAAATACGCAACAGGATATGGAAGTTAAGTTTCTGGAACTGAAACAAGGTACTATGTCTGTCGCAGAGTACACGGCGAGATTTAACGAGTTAGCCCGATTCGCTTCACATCAGGTTGACACAGAGGCCAGGAAGGCAAGGAGGTTCGAACTATGACTGAAACCATGGGTGCAGAAGGCAGTGGCCATGTTAAAGATCAAGACTTACTCCGATCTTTTGGAAAGGGCTATCATTGCCGAAGGAGGCAATGAAGCCATCGCTCGATTCAAGCAAGAAAAGAAGACCGGTCAGGAAGGTCGAAGGGGGGGAAGCGGTGGAGGCAAAGAACCCCAATAAGCGTAAATGGACAGAGAGCCAATCCTCTAGAGGAAATAAGTCCGGGGGAGAAGCTAAGAAAAGTGTGAAGTGCAACAACAGTGGGAGGAATCACTCGGGGGAGTGCATGAAAGGAAAGAGTGTTTGTTATCATTGCGGACAACCGGGGCACATGGCTCCTCAGTGTCTGAATAAGTAGAAGGGAGGATGTTTCTCGTGTGGAGCCACGTACCATCAAATTAAGGACCGCCTTAGAAGAAAAGGAGATGATGACCGGTGGCAACCGCCATAATAACAACAACAATAAATTTGAACATTGGAGGACCACCGGACCAAGCCAAATGCACAGACAGCGACACTTACGTTCAACATGACCGTACAGGATGCGGTGGAGTCTAAGGACGTAGTGTCAGGTATCATTCTGATCAATGATATAGATGCATACGTGTTATTTGATTCGGGTGCTACCTGCTCTTTTGTTTTCGAAGAATTTGCTAAACGGTTAGAATTACCCTATGAGAAATTAGAACACCTTATGAACGTAGAAGTAGCAAACAACGAAATTATCCCCGTAGAATACATTCATAGGAATTATTATACCGAATTGCGAGTATTTAAGCTCAAGGTGGATTTGATACCGATTCGTTTGGGGGAGTTCGATGTAATCCTTGGAATGGATTGGTTATCGGTTCACGGAGCAGTTATAGATTGTAAGAAGAAGTGTGTACACCTTAAGACTCCGAATAAGTCAAAGGTTGTATTTTATGGTAGTAAATCGCCGAAACAATCTCATTGTCTGATGATGGTGCAAGCATAGAGGTTGCTTAGGAAGGGTTGTATAGGTTATTTGGCTCACGTGGTTGATATTCGACGAGTCAAGGGTGAACTGAGTCAGATACCTATTGTAAGGGATTTCGTTGATGTCTTCCCAGACGAGATTCCGGGATTGTCACCGGATAGAGAGATTGAGTTTGTCATTGATTTAGCACCAGGGACAGCACCGGTATACAAAGCGTCGTATCATATGACACCGGTAGAGATGAAAGAATTGATGGCTCAATTACAAGAGTTGTTAGATAAGGGATACATTTGACCAAGCGTATCACCGTGGGGAGCACCAATCTTATTCGTAAAAAAGAAAGATGGGTCGCTAAGACTTTGTATCGACTACCGAGAGTTGAACAAGGTCACCATTAAGAACAAGTACCCTTTACCCAGGATAGACGATTTGTTTGATCAGTTGAAGGGGGCAAGGTACTTTTCAAAGATTGACTTAAGGACCGGTTATCACCAACTGAAAGTAAGGCCGGAGGATATTCCAAAGACAACATTCAGAACTCGGTATGGACACTTTGAGTTTCTGGTAATGTCATTTGGTTTGACAAACGCGCGCAATGACATTTATGGATTTAATGAACAGAGTGTTCAAGCAGTATTTGGATAAGTTTGTTGTTGTATTCATCTATGACATTTTAGTGTATTCAGAAATGGAGGAAGAACACGCCGAGCATCTTCGGATAGTGTTGGACACATTAAGGAGGGAGAAGCTGTATGCAAAATTCTTCAAATGTGAGTTTTGGTTGCAAAGAGTGCAATTTTTAGGACACATTATCGACAAGAATGGTGTTTCGGTGGATCTAGCGAAGGTAGAACGGTTATCAATTGGGAGCAGCCGAAGACGCCGACAGAAATTAGGAGTTTCTTAGGATTGGTGGGATACTATCGAAGATTCATTCAGGATTTTTCGAAATTAGCATCACCGTTGACCAATCTTACCAGAAAGACAGTTAAGTTCAATTGGACGGAGAAGTGTGAAGAAAGTTTCCTAGAATTGAAGAAGAGGCTTAGTCAAGCACTTGTGTTGGCTTTACCGGACAACACGGGATGGTTTGTAGTGTATAGTGATGCGTCACACAAGGGTCTTGGCTGTGTACTGATGCAACACGACAGAGTCATTACGTACGCTTCACACCAGCTAAAAGATTATGAGAAGGGATATCCGACTCATGATCTGAAGTTAGCAGCGGTTGTTTTTGCCTTAAAGATTCGGATGCATTATTTGTATGGCGAGAAGTGTGAGATATATACAGACCACAAGAGTTTGAAGTATATCTTCACGCATAAAGAGTTAAACATGAGGCAGCGCCGATGGTTAGAATTGATCAAAGATTATGATTGTGAGATTCTGTATCATCCAGGCAAAGCAAATGTAGTGACGGATGTCTTGAGCAGAAAAGGCAGAGAGAAGTTATTGAAGTTAACTATTCAAGAAGAATTGGTGAAAGATTTCGAACGACTAGACTTGGAGATTAAGTATCCGATGGAGGTGAATGAACAATTATTTACAGTGACAGCGAGTCCGACTTTATTGGATAAGGTTAAAGAAGCACAAGAGAAGGACGAAGATTGCATTAACATCAAGAAGCGATTGACTGAAGGTGATGAAATTTAAGATTGATAGCACCAGACTGCTAAGATTTGAAGGACGAATTTGGGTACCGCTAGTACCAGAACTGAGAGAGGATATTTTGCAAGAAGCGCACAGTGCGAGATACTCGATACACCCAGGAAGCATGAAGATGTACCAAGATTTTCGTCACCATTTCTGGTGGCCAAACATGAAGAGAGAGGTTGCAGAATGCGTTAGTAGATGCCTAACTTGTCAGAGAGTCAAGGCAGAGCACCAACGACCAAGCGGGTTATTACAACCATTTGAAATTCCAGAATGGAAATGGGAGCACATCACAATGGACTTTGTGGTGGGACTTCCAACAACGCAGAAAGGGCACGACGCCATATGGGTGATTGTAGATCGTCTTACTAAGTCAGCTCACTTTTTGCCGATTAGGATTAAGTATAGTTTGGACCAGTTAGCCAAATTGTATGTCAAGGAAATTATCTCGAGGCATGGGGTGCCGGTATCTATTATATCAGATAGAGATCCGCGATTCACGTCAAACTTCTGGAAGAGTCTTCAAGAAAGAATGGGGACACAACTACGAATGAGTACCGCGTATCATCCGCAGACCGATGGGCAAAGAGAGAGGACGATTCAAACACTTGAAGACATGCTCCGAGCTTGTGTGATGGACTTCAAGGGTAGCTGGGAGGATCACCTTCCATTAGTAGAGTTCGCGTATAACAATAATTATCATGCCAGTATTGGAATGTCGCCGTACGAAGCACTGTATGGTAGGAAATGTAGAACGCCCTTATTCTGGGACGAAGTTGGAGAACGTCGACTGTTGGGACCAGAATTGGTACAACAGATGGTAAAAATCATCAAGGTGATAAGAGCACGATTAGTAGCAGCTCAAGATCGCCAGAAGAAGTATGCGGATTTACATCGCAAGAAGAGATATTTTAAAGTAGGAAGCTATGCATTTCTGAAAGTATCTCCCTGGAAAGGGAAGATTCATTTTGGGAAGAAGGGCAAGTTGAGCCCTAGGTTCATAGGACCGTTCGAGATTTTGAGGTGAGTTGGTGAAGTGGCGTATGAGGTAGCATTACCTCCTGAACTTGAGCACATTCACAACGTGTTTCATGTGTCAGTGTTACAGCCGTATAAACCAAACTACAAGCACGTTATCTCCTATGAACCAATTCAAGTCGAGAAAAACTTATCGTATGATGAAGTTCCTGTCCAGATACTAGATAGGAAGGAACAGAAGTTGAGGAATAAGATTATCTATTCCGTTAAGGTTCTTTTGAGGAATCACGCAGTCGAAGAAGCTACGTGGGAGCTAGAAGAGAAAATGAGAGCGAATTATCCGTTTTTATTTGAGTAACCTTATTTTTATAATTCCGAGGACAGAATTTTTATAAGGGGGGAGGGATGTAACAACCATGAAATTTGAAAAACTCCTTATTAATTAAAATGTGATTTAATTTTTATGAGTTAGTTTTGTGAGCCTATTTAAACCTTAAGTGGTTATGTGAAATTACAAATTGATTAAAGGGAGTCACTAATAGTTTATTTAAATTAGTGGACTAACCCTAAGAGTTTGATATCAAGGAATTGATAAGATTTTTAATTAAATATTCAATTTATTTGAATATGGTGGCAAGATTTGAACATATTGATTAATTGCAATTATGAGTAATTAATTGATAATGTGTTAATTAATAATTATTATGAATAAATAATAATTAAGGAGTATAATGTGATTATATGTTTACTTGATTTATTTGTGCATTGTAGTAAACCTTTATTATATGGTAGTTAACTATATATATTTTATATAGTATAAGTTGACACATTAATATGTTTATATATTATATATATAGATTATATAGTAGGTGTGATGCCCCCAAAATAGGTATACACGACCCATTCTGAGTCGCCAGATATCACACTATAAAAATCAAATACAAACTTCATTTATACAACTGTTGAACTGTCGTATAGAATACGACCATAGTTAACTGTGAGTTTTAATACAATATTGTCTCGTAGACAGTATCCAAACTCAAATTGTTACAATACCATATAAAATACAGCAGCAAATATTTTAAGACCCCAAAGAAGAACGAGAAGATTACTATCATATTCATTCTAATGAGGTGCACTTTTGACGCTTTCATAGTTGGGTTCTCATCACCCTATTGTTGTTCGCCAAAATCAATTATTAAGTGACGTATAAAATACGACACACACATCTTAGGTCCTCAATACAATTATCTGTTGCATGTCATGCCGTTTTATAATGTATTGAGAAACTTCGACAGTCTCGGACCATCCCACTATTTTCCTGTTATCCCCGCTCGACCCAACTACACTCTTATTACCTGAAAGGAATTGTGAAGCAAAAGGGTTAGCACAATTAGCCCAGTAAAGAATATCATGGCTAAGATAATTAATTTATCAACAACCTTTATCAGAATAAATCAGAGATTTATAACATATGGTAGATAATAAAAGTTTTCAACCATAATTACAACGGAATCAACAATCCATTAGAAGAGTCAAGTAGAACATAATGTCTACTATCCCCTTTAAATTAAAAGTCCATCATTGATATTTTATTCCTGTAATACTCATTAACAGTTCTTTGTTATACTTAAGACAAATAGAACTTTCAACACTTGTCTTCACCTGAACCACCAAAGATGTTAGTTAAATTCACAATTCATATTTATAATAATGTGAATTAACAGTTCCTTCTTGCCACAAAGGCTTAATAGAACGTTTACTCAATATCCTTACCCCAAAGGCCGAAGATATTCAAATGTAATAACAATGATCATACCAATCAGTTGTCTATCTTTGCACTACGGGCCAAAGATATTCAACTATAAAAACAATGGTCATGATCATACCAATCAATTGCCTGTCAGTGCACTACGGCCAAAGACATTCAACTGTTAACTAATGGTCATGATCCTGCCAATCACATCATTGAATTATTCACGCACTATGGCCAAGGATATTCGTTAGTATCACTAGTGGTCATGATCATGTCATACACCTGTCCATCTTTGCACTACGGGTCGAAGCTATAAAACAACATATCATCTTTGCACTACAAGCCAAAGATATTCAACAACATATCATCTTTGCACTACAAGCCAAAGATATTCAACAACATATCATCTTTGCACTACAGGCCAAAGGCATACAACTGTAAAACCTATAACCAACAGTATAATAAAGAATGGAATAATAAAAGAATTTCACCATGTATGCGATTGCCATGCAGACAAAGTTATTCAACATAATAATAAAGAATGAAATAATAAAAGAATTTCACCATATATGCAGTACTTCGCATAGACAGGTTATTCCAACATAATAATAAAGAATGGAATAACAGAAGAATTTCACCATGCGTGCGTAATCCTCACGGACACGTTATTCCAACAGAATAATAAATAATGGAACCAGGTCATGCGTAATCGCACAGACAGGATATTCTGACAGAATAATAAAGAATGGAACGGAAATGCGGAGCCTTTACATGCATGTGATATTCCTACGAATAATAAAGAATGGAATAATAAAAGAATTTCACCATGTATGCAGTACTTCGCATAGACAGGTTATTCGAACATAATAATAAAGAATGGAATAATAGAAGAATTTCACCATAAATGCGTAATCCATGCAGATGAGTTATTCAACGAGAATAATAAATAATGGAACTTGGTCAAAGCGTAATGTCACCGACCAGATAAGATATTCAACGAGAATAATAAATAATGAAATAATAGAAGAATTTCACCATGTATGCGAAGACTTGGCATAGGCAAAGTTATTCCAACATAATAATAAAGAATGGAATAATAAAAGAATTTCACCATGTATGCGATACTTCGCATAAACAGGTTATTCTAACATAATAATAAAGAATGGAATAATAGAAGAATTTCACCATGTATGCGATACTTCTCATAAACAAGTTATTCCAACATAATAATAAAGAATGGAATAATAGAAGAATTTCACCATGTATGCGATACTTCTCATAAACAGGTTATTCCAACATAATAATAAAGAATGGAATAATAGAAGTTCTCTTCATGAATACGAAAGAAATAATACCCCTTACAAGTACAACAAATAATATCCCTTACCTTTGAAAGAAGAGTACATACTCCAACTGGTAGGGCGAGGATATACTCGAAGAAAACTTGTACTATGCTCAAAGCTTTCTTAAACTCTAAAGAAATACGCTCAAGATTATAGAAGAAGAACTCTCTCTATAGTTTCTCTCTCTAGAGTTTCAGTGAATTCGTAAGAAATAATGAAGGAATGAGCTTCTATTTATAGAAGAATGGACTTCATAGTAATTAATTCATGAACGGTCAAGATTGATTTACTTTTAATTGGACGGTCCATATTTAAAGCAAAATATTTTAAATAAAATATAATATTCTATTTATAATCTAATAAAACGAATAACTTTATAAAAGTATTCTGTTTTATATAAAAAGATTTTACTATGCAAAACCCTATGCAGGTACTATGCATAATAAAATATAATATATTCTATTTATATAATAACTTTATAAAAGTATTCTATTTTATATAAAAAGATTTTACTATACAAAACACTATGCACAATAGAATATAATATATTCTATTTATAAAATAACTTTATAAAAGTATTACATTTTATATAAAAAGATTTTACTATTATAATTTCAACCAACGATTCGAAAAATTAGTACATCTCTTCATGGAATAATATTGTACCCAAAAATAATTTGGACTGAAAAGAAATATATTTTTCGGGTGAATAGTACCCCGTAAATAGTAACTCGTGAATAGTAACTTATGAATAGTAACTCGTGATTAGTAACTCGTGAATAGTACTACGACACAAAAAGTGCCCCAAATACCTAGAGTGAATAATACTAGAGTGAATAATAAGAAGAGTATTTTATGACAACTTGTCTACTTTGAAAATTTTTCACATATCACCCTTAACTTTAACCTTTTATCAATTTAACCATTTACTAAAATAGAAAAATTGAATAATTTTATTTCATAAAATTTGGGGTCTCACAGTAGGAGTTATTTGCATTCATGTGAGTTGCATAATAATATTGTTATATGCAATAAATTAGGTGAACATGGTGTATAACCAAAGTTTATATTATGTGTATATATGGTTTAACCAAGTGTTGCATTACATTATTGCATTTCATTATGCAAATGCTGAGAATTATTTCCTTATCCCAAAATGAGTGTCTCATTAGTACATGAACAGTAGCCTACATTTGATTTATGTGACTTTCATATGGCTAAAACTTAGGCAATGATTTCAAGGCCAATGGCTTATGGGGAGTTGTTGAACCACTTCTTAACAACCAATGTATTCTTCCTTTGAACTATAAGCTCAAATTTTGTGTAATGCCAATGTCTAGTTCATAGTTTCTTCTATAAATGCAAGCTCCAAATTTAGTTTGTGTTGTTTGATAAGTCTTAGTTTGAGAGTCTTAAGTTGCTGAGCATATCATAGAAGCATATTCAAAGTGTAGGAAGACTATTAAGCTTCAAAAGGTATAAATCCTAAACTTTTGTTCTTAGTTGGGTTTATCAAATTCTTGAGAATTACTTGAAATTCTTCGTTAGTTTATGTGAATTATCATACCATGATATGTTTATAATATATATCTTCATGTATGAAGACTTTAATATTGATTTGGAGCATGCTTGAATTGTTGGAAACCATGTTGGTTAAGGCTCTGCAAATAGAGTATGCTTACTGTCTCTGATGCAGGCACGGCGCAGCTGCGCCGTAACCCGAACTCAATTTTTTCTCAGGCATGGCGCATTTGCGCCCTATTTGTACTAAGTGCGGTAGCAATTTGCTCGATCTGCCTCGCACTGTAACCGATGTGTTCTGTTATGTTTCTGTTTGTGCTAAGTTGATGGTACACTGTTATAGCAAGCTTGTAAACTATTTTAACATGCACACATAGGCACATGCATGTAGTATGAATAAGTATAGCAATGATGGGCTGAATACTCGTGGTTTTGAAATGAGGTTTTTGATTTCAAAGGTGAACTTTGTCACGAACACATCATGTGAGCATTTTGACTTTATTGTGACGCCCCCAAAATAGGTATACATCACCTATCTTGAGTCGCCAAATACATGGTACAAAATTCAAATACAACTTAATAATACAGTTGTCGTGTAAAAAATACGACAAAACATAAACTAAGAGCTTTAATAAGATATTGTCATCTAGACAATATCCACACTCAAATGAGTCCTCATTACGTTTATTGTCACACTATTTAACAGAATAGTGAGGACTACTAATGCTATCATCTGGACCGTCACTTCGTTCCCCGACTCATCCCGCCTATATTCTCATTTCAAGAGAACAAAGGAAAGAAAAAGGGTGAGCTCAACTAGCCCGAAGAAATATTATTACTAAGATAATGCAGAATAAATTATCATTTGTCTTCAACGATGCTAAACTGATAAAATATAACAAACATCAAGTTTAACTGCAGCAGAACAAGCAATCCATTAGAAGTGTCAAGTAGAGAATAAAATCTACTATCTTCTATGATTTAAAATGTTTTTCATCACTTTTATCGCTGGGACTCAGCTTAATAAATAATCCACATAATCAATTCATCCCTGCACTACAGGCCAAAGATATTATTTAGTATCACGACCACGAATTATCCATGCACTACGGGCCAAAGATAATTGTGTTTTCATCAACGGTCCTGATCATGCCATAAAATAATTCATCTTTGCTCCCTTGGCCGAAGAGAATCCATAGCCATAATCATACCAAAAATTGTACATCAATGCACTACGGGCCAATGAGGACTTTTTCCACATCATTTGTAACCTTACGGTTATGATTATACCGAATAATCCCTGGTCATAATCATACCAAGTCCATCTATGTACTACAGGCCACAGATGACTTTCAACAAAATATAAACATGAAGATGATGATAATGATATAAGAATTCAATAAAACAAGTTCAAGAATTAAATTATCCAGGAACTAATAACGTCCAAATTGTCAACATGATACTTCTTTGTAGAGTAAAATTTAAGAATGCTCAGAAGAATATTTCCATGAAAAGATACTGGATGAAATGCAAATATCAAGAATATTCCACTAATTTCATGGAGTATAGAAGTCAAAACTTTAACCAACTGAGTATAATAAAGAATGGAATAACAAAAGAAATCGCCATGCATGCGGTACTTCGCATAGACAGGTTATTCCAACAGACTAATAAATAACGGAACCGTGTCAAAGTGAAATTGCATTGCTTGAGGATGTTCCAACAGAATAATAAAGAATGTAATAACAACAGAAATCACCATGCATGCGGTACTTCGCATAGACAGGTTATTCCAACAGAATAATAAATAACGGAACCAAATCCGGAGTAAAATGCACAGACAGGATATTCCAACAGAATAATAAAGAATGGAATAACAACAGAAATCACCATGCATGCATTACTTGATGCATGACAGCGAGTTATTCCAATGAATAATAAATAACGGAGCGAAGTCGGCGTAAAGCGCATGCATGAGGATATTCAATGAATAATAAAGAATGGAATAATGAGAAGAATTTTACCAAGTATAGGGTAGCAGCAGATACTGAGTTATTCAACAGAATAATAAATAATGGAATAATGAAGAATTTCACCAAGTATAGGGTAGATAGCGTATACTGAGTTATTCCAATAGAATAATAAAGAATGGAATAATGAAGTTCTCTTCATGAATATGAAAAAAATAATACCCTTTACTTATAAAAAGAAGAGTACTACACGGTAGAGGCGGGGATATACTTGAAGAAACTTGCACTACGCTCAAAGCTTTCTTAAACGCTAAAGAAAGAGGCTCAAGATTATAAAAGAAGAATTCTCTCTAGATTTTCAGTGAATTCATAAGAAATAATGAAGGAATGAGCTTCTATTTATAGAAGAATGGACTGAATAGTAACTAATTCATGAACGGTCCAGATTGATTTACTTTTAATCGGACGGTCCAGATTAAAAGCAAAATCTTTTAAATAAAATATAATATATTCTATTTATAATCTAATAAAACGAATAACTTTATAAAAGTATTTTGTTTTATATAAAAAAGATTTTACTATGCAAAACACTATGCAAGCACTATGCAATACTATGCATAATAAAATATAATATATTCTATTTATAGAATAACTTTATAAAAGTATTCTGTTTTATATAAAATGCTTTTCTGTTTTATTACACTAATAATACTAATAAAACAAAACTTATATAATATATATATATAACAATCAACAATAATTGAATCAAATAACGTGAGATACTATAAAGAACTCATCGTAGCAATAATTGAACAAAACTGAGTGACTTCTCACGTAAGCATCAATAATCAATACCGTGTGCTACTATGCAACCACACGTATTACTGTACTTTTACTACCGAGTAGTTCAACAGTATTAACGGTAAAACTTTCGCCGTTATTTTCATAAAAATATTTTTGTCGTTTTCTCAATCCGACAATAATTTCATTGTGGGGTCCACCAATGATTGCGTCGTTGTACGAATATTCTCTGCTAAAATGAATATTCCTCGACTAATCGAATATAATACAACAACTTGCATACTTTGCAAAATTTATAAATACTACCCACAACTATAACATTATTTCAAATCCATACCATAATATTAAAAAAAATATTTCGAGAAAATTAAATCTTTATTCATAAAATTTGGGATTTTACATTTATGAACATGATAATATGGTTTATATTGACATGAAATGCAAGACTAAAGTGATTAAACACACTAGCACACATGATTGAAAGTTAAGACTATTTCAAAGTTAAGAAACTTAAGGCTTTTCAAAGAGGACTTGACCAAGACCTTTATCTTATAAGATCTGACCATTTGAGCATGCATGTGGCTTTAATCTATGTTGTAAATGCATGAGAGTTACATGTTAAGTTGCCTTGTATATGCTAAGTTGACTTAGTGTTAAATTCAAAGGAAGTTAGAATAAGGGAGCTAATATCATCAAGGAATGAGTAAAGTATGTTATGACCATTCAAGCATGTATATTAGGATTCATTATGCCTATAGACATATTGACATGAACATCATTTGGTTAATATATGGTTTTCACTTATGCACGTATAGGCATAAAGAAAAGGAAATTTATAGGATATGAACTATGTGAGTAAAGTATACATGTGTTGTCTATATACAAGCATGACAACTGAGTACTGTATAACCAAGTTACAAAGCATGATGATTATATGACCTTTTATGTTTTAATGACATATAATTTGTAAGTTAAACTTGAAGTAATGAATTCAAGTATGGTCATGTGTTATGTGTGAAACACTAGCATGTACGTATGCTAAAATATATGTGTAATTGGTATGTTAGAGTTGGACTAAATTCAGGAGAGAAAAAGCTCAACCTTGGTCTGGCCAAAGGACAGTGCAGCTGCGCCATCCCTAAGCCTAGACCAGGCACATCTGCACCGTCCTGTAGTCACAAATAGAATCTATTTTTGGTCTGAAGTATTAAGGCATGTTTATATGATCACTTACTTTGTGATGTGTGACCAATATTTCATATAATGTGTTGAGAAGCATGCTATGTGATGACTTGATTTTTTTAAGTGTAGACTCGTATTAGTTTACATATGCTAATTGAAAGACCGACTTGTTAATGTTAGGTCGTTTCAACGCAAGTTAATTAAAGCTAGAATTATTTTGTAGCTGAGCAAAAATGCAAGTATCCTAAACCCTTTCATTACTTTATTCGACGCATACCATAAGCAAGTTCCTTGAACCCTACTTTTGTTAAGCAAGTTCCTTGAACCCTACTTTTGTTAAGAAAGTTCCTTGAACCCTGCATTTGTTAAGCAAGTTTCCCTAAACTTACTCTAATTTATATTGAGCAAGTATCCAAATTTATTGTGTTGCAAGTAATAGAGTCTGAACCTTTGTCCGGTCAGACAAGCCTATGAAGTTTTATAAAAGCTATCCAAACCAATTGATGGTAAGGATTCTTAGACTGAAAGAACACCCTTTCTATGATAGGGGATTGCAGGTATCTAATAAAGATACAATGAATAGATTTAAATGTTATGCATATACATAGAGTACGTGAGGCTGATCCCCTCAAGTACTTTTTCTGTAGCCAGTAACCAAATGGTCAATTAGCTATTGATTCCATTGGAGTGTTATAGTTCGAAGTCTACTTGACTAGCAGTTATTCTAAAAGCAATCATTATCTTTGCTTATGATATTCATATTGTTGAATCCTTCAGATATTATATTGTTGAACCCATTGCCAGACATTCTTCTATTCATCATGATATATCCTTATTGTTGTACTTAAACTTGTTGAGCAAACTTGTTGCTCATCCTTGCTATATCGTGAATTATATTGCAGCTAAGCCCGAGACCTCAGGAAAGGACAGGGGTAAAGAGAAGATGTAGGATTATTATGAGAAGCAGAATTTATCTTATGCTTAGTTTAAATTACGATTATGTAATGTGAACCCTAATATTTATTTTAGGGTATGATTGTAAGATGATATTAAGGTTATCGTATTTGGGACTAGTAACACCTTTTGAATGAACGACGTACCTTTTATTATATTCCGCATTTTAGTTATCGTATTTTGTTTAGAGGTGGATGTTTGTAGTTTATCGTGATGACCGAACCGGGGTCAGAGGATCCGGATTCGAGGGCGTCACAACAACTCTTAGTTTTGATCTTTAATGATAAAAAAGCCATAACTCTCACATCCGAGCTCCGCTTGGGATGTTTCAAGATGTTCCAAAAAGCTAAGAAGTATATCTACAATAAAATCTAAGTTTTAAGCCAAGAACATGCATCCAAATTGGTGTTAAAGGTCCTTCAATATTCCTTTCTTTCATTTGCTTGTGTATTTTAGTCCAAAATATGTCCGAATTACTTTTCCTTACTTCATCAAGCCAATGTCGTGTCATAGCCTACAAAATAACATAAAATGTATGAAATGAACTCACAATGCATATAAAGTAACTACAAAACATAGGTTTAAGCAACTAATTCAAGTAATAGATATCGGATAAGTAGGTATAAAACCTACTTATCATAACACTGCAGCTAAAGTTGAGAAATCTGATGAGCCATCTTCCAGCAAAGGCAAGGGCAAAATGTCCAAATGTTGAATAGCTGTTTAGTTTATTTATTGGACTTTTTTTGTTAGACTTCATTTATTTTGTGATGTATTCTGCAGACTTATGTAATAAGTTAGAGTTAGATTACCTGGGATTATTTAAAATTGATTAAACCCTTTAATGGGAAAGATTTTTGTTTAAGTTATTTAAATTATGTCTTTATCCTTTATTATGGGTAGTTAGATGTAATAGTTTTTGATAGTGAGCACCAAATCCTACGAGAATGAAGTACCTGGATTTGGGGGTGTCACAGGTTGGTATCAAAGCTTTAGGTTATGAACCTTAGGTGGGGAAACCTTAGGAAGTAACCTTTAAGGAGACAGAAAACATAGTGGTGTCAAACTCCTAACGAGTTTTAAGGAATGGATTAAGGCATCCATTGAAGATAAACAATATAAGACATTATATGTTATGTGTTAATAACTTATGTGCTCGCGAGTATCAAAAAATGTCACTTAATAAATAAATTTTATAAGTATTTTATTGTCAGGATGTCTAACGTTGGAGGATCCAGTCCAGCTAGGGAAGTGATACCTCAGATACCTAGAGATGAGGAACCCCATGATGTCCACGTTGTTCAGGAATAGTTGATTCAGAGGGAGCCTTCTCAGTTGATTGCTGAGGAAGAACATGAAGATGAGCTTGTGTCTAATCCTGAGGAGGAGACCTCTGAGGAGATAGAGGAGGAGGATGAGGAAGAGGATCCTGTGGAGTTTCCACTAAACTCCATATCAGCTGAGATGTATGATGCACTGTATGATAGAAACATAGAATTATAGGATAAGGTTAAGGAGCTGAAGGAGTTGGCTGAGATGCGTCAAGCTACTATCGAGCAGAAAGATGCTGAGATTCAGGAACTAGACTCAGGACTTGGAAACACGGAGTGGGATCTAGTTCATACAAAGGGTTAGCATGAGGATCTGTTAGCAGAGAACGAGAAGATGAAGACTGATGTGGAGAAGTTAAAAGATGATTTGAAAGAGGAGTCAGCTAAACGTGCGAGGGCAGAGGATGCTTGGATGAAGGCGACTCAGCGTGTAGACCATGCTGAAACCAAGGTCCAAATGAAGAAGGCCAAGAAGAATTAAATGGATTATGCCTTTCATTCTACGATTGATAGGGCCCATGATCGAGTCTTTTATTACCCACCTCAGTTTGAAGACTCGTTGTAGTTCGTGATAGATCGAAGGACGGAGTATCATATTATAGAGGAAGAGCGTAGAGAAGCCTCTCGACATCTTAATATACCCAGATAGAAAATATAAGAATAATAATGATATGTGACTAAGTATGTGAATAAATAAGTTGTAAGTCCCTTATTATGAGATAAATAAAGGGATGATATGAGAATGTAATCCTGAAACTTGTCTAATTCAGAAAAGTTGATGTTAATAGCAGATATGCTATCTTTATTATGTTTTAAAACATTATGGATGAATAAAATATCAAAGTTTATTGAAATGTTATGTGTTATAGCTTCAATTTTAGAATGTTTAAGTTAAACTTTAAATACTCAAGAAGTTGAATAATGAACTAATAAGCGTATATTTTAACAGAAAATACCTCTTAGAAGAGGACAACCACGTCAACAACCACCTTCTGAGGGGTCTACTAACAATAATAATGAGGCCAACACTAACCTAGTTCAGCAGTTTGTAACTTTGTTAATGGGAGCACTTGTGAATCAACCGCAAGCTCAATTCACGACCTTCAAGGAATTCAAAGCTGTTGGACAGCCAAGGTTTCAAGGGTCAATGAATCCAGTTAAAGCCCAAACCTGGATCATGGAAATGGAGAAGGTGTTCGACGTTGCTAGAGTCAACGAGGATCAGAAGTCTGCATTCGCAATGTTCATGCTGAAGTCTGAAGCTAGCTACTGGTGGCAGACAAATAAGGTTCGTGGGGGACAGGGAATAATAGCATGGGATAGATTTAAAGAGATGTTTTTCGAGATGTACTTTCCAGCGAGTTCTTAGAATCAGTTGGAGGTTCAATTTTTGGAGTTGAAACAAGGAACCATGACGGTGCCAGAATATGCTGCGAAGTTTAATGAGCTGGCAAGGTTTGCCACTTATCAAGTTAATACCGATTAGCATAAGGCTAGAAGGTTTGAACAAGGGTTGAAGCCCTGGCTTTATAGCAAAGTCTCAATATTCCAGTTAAATACATTTGCGGCTGTACTGGAAAAGGCAATCATCGCGGAAGGTGGAAGCGATGCCTTAACCAAGTACAAGCAAGAACAAAAGAAGAGAAAGAATGAGAATGAAAATAAAGTTGGTGGAAGTAATAATGGAAATAACAATCAAAAGAGGAAGTGGAGTGAGAATTCGACTGCGGGATGACATCAAGGAATTCAACAAAATAAAAAGTTTGAAGCTTGTGCTACTTACGGGAAGAACCATACTGGGGTATGTTTGAAGGGTAAGAGGGTGTGTTTCAATTGTGGTCAGGAGGGACACATTGCACCGAACTATTTTAGCCCAAAGAAAGGAGCATGTTTCACCTGCGATTCGAATGATCATGTAGCATCCCCATATCCGGGTCCCGAATCGCCGCGGATCTGGTTTGCTAGTTCTACAACTGTTGCGGAAGATATAAACATAGATTGTTTATACATTAAACTTTACACACTA
Source organism: Panax ginseng (assembly GCA_020205605.1). Lineage (NCBI taxonomy): Eukaryota > Viridiplantae > Streptophyta > Magnoliopsida > Apiales > Araliaceae > Panax > Panax ginseng. The sequence goes on along the minus strand of CM035130.1, from coordinate 86,679,138 downwards.
TTCCCAAAATCGAGTAACCTTAACTAATACACAATCGTGAACTGTCTAACACATGACAATACTATTCTTCAACATACTTTACAACATAACTTCACATTCTATCCCAAGCTGAACTTGGCATTATCCTTTTTTGTATTCCGTCAGTATTCGGGCGCTTTATCTGCAATGTTTTATCATGATATAGCAAGGGTGAGCATGAAAGTTGCCCGAAGAAGTTTAAAAAAACAAGGTAAAGATATATCATGATTGAAAGAGTTTGAATAATAAAGTGGCTATCCTTCACAATGTAGTTGTGAATTAGCATGAACAAAATTTCAAAGCTGAATGAACATTGAAAATGAACATAACAATTATATCTGAATATTTGGTAATGAAGGTGATCAACCTTTCATACCGATGAATACATGCAATATGTACAGTACAATTCATAAGCATATCATCTCGAAACCACTCTTAAAAGAGTTTAAGTAAAAAGAACTTGAAAAACTTGCTCGAACAGTTGATTCTTAGTAACGCAATATAATACGCTTCTCTTGAAGACCTAATATTAATAATATAGATCTCCAATATTAGAATAATATCATCACCGTTATAAAATAACTTAAACACATAATCCTATCAGTCTATACAAAGATATATAAAACCTATAATAGATCTTTCGGTTAGTCATAACATATAGTTAAGTATTAGACATTAGTTTTAAGTCTTAATATTATTATTATACCTTGATATTCTTATAATCACATCATAACTTATACTTATAAGTTATTCATTTTTATATGTTATCCTAGTAAATTAGATAACATCTTAGTAAAGCTGAAATACCATTTCAAGAAGGCGGATTTTATTTCAGTATCCCGAAATCACTATTCTTTTCACGAAAAATACCAAATCAACTTATTATTTTTTATCCTTTGGTCAAACATATATACATGTATTTCATACATAAAAATATTTTTCCATAATTTTTCATTTTCTTTTACTATTTTTCAAAAATCATAAATAGTGCGTGACTTAAGAAAATTAGCTACCTCGTGCTTAACTCCAGAGATGCCCATCTTTTGACATAACCTTATATATGTTAACGTGATGCTCCATTTTAAATTTCGTGGCAATCTGAGTTGTAGAACTCGGTTATAGCGATTTCGTCGGAAAATCACAAAAATTAGAATAGTCATAACTTGGCCGTTTTAACTCGGAATTAGCTCATTTTTGGACACGAGCTACATAATACCACATATTTTCATTTCCCGAAATCCCAGAATTTTTCCCACAAAATAAATTACCGAAACAGCCTCCGGAAAAGTTTTGGCAGTTTACTTTTGCACATATGCAGTTTTGGAGTCCTTTACCAAAACTTAAATAAAATGAAATCTATAACTCCGATTAATGATCCGTCAATTTTGTTGGATTCCTATCTTTCCGAACTACAGGTTTCATCTATCACAATCCATATTTGGACATGTTAAGCTCCCAGAAATTAGCCAGGAAGTGGCTGTTCAAAACTGTCCTTCTAACAGTTTTCTTAACTTTGAGTAGTTTGGGAGAAATTTCATAACTCTCTCCTCCGATGTCGGATTTAGTCCGTTTCAGAGTCTATGGAAAGCTTATTGAGTGTAATACAACATATCAAAAGTCCAGAATTTTAGACCATCCAAACAAATTCGGAATTTACTATTTAGGGCAGCGATTACCAATTCATTTTAAAAAAACTGTTTTGCTTTTCTTTCTCTTGATCAAGCTTGTCGACCCTAAAATGGCATGATCTAACCATAAAACATCATATATCATGTAGATCTATAGTTCTCATGTTCAGGATCATAAACTTCATGGTTCAAAATAACCAAAAATCAAATACAAGATTAAACACATTCAAGAGTAAGAAAAATAAGATTCCTACACCTTAAAAACCTAGCTTCACTTTTCTTGCTTTTGATCTATCTTTTGAAACATAAAATAGATAGATCCACACATAAAACACTCTAAATCATGTAGATCTAGAGTTTTGAAGATCAAAACTCATTATTTTGATGAAAAAATCAAACACATAAACTAATTAGAGTTTTGTGTTTAAGAATTCTTATACCTTGCTTTGATTTTCTTTCTTCTTCAAAGATATGACATGGATCTTGGGGTGTTGTTCTTGGCTTGCTACATGATAATCCTAGCTCATCTTCTCTCTCTCTTCTCTCTCTCTCTCTCTAAACTTAGCCAATTTGGCTAAAATGAATATAAGTAAATTTTGATTTTGCTTATATAGAAGTTACTTTCAATTTTTTATAAGTTAGTCACCCAACTTAAATCTTCTCTAGTCTTCCCCCTAGTCTTTAAAAGCTTGCAAATCACCCCTTGGCATATTCTTAGCATATTCTCAGGATATTCTTTATTCCTTAGCATATTCCTTAAGATATTTTCTTAAGTTTCAAATATTAATTTTTTAACCCTAAGGTTTTCTTAACTCGCACAATTCCCCCTTAACTTTTATAATTCACTTCCATATTTTTTTAAGTTATTTAATTACTCAATCTTAGTAACTTAATTTAATCAAAAAGTTACTACATAAATCTCCTTAATTTATTTTACCCTCTTGGAATCCTATAATTTATATAACCCATATTTGATATATAAATTATATAAAATATAACATAACATACTCAAATTATAATATAATTTCTCAATTACATTATGACTTTAACCGATTAGGATTAATATTTCCTAATTAATATTGCTAGTTTAGCAATTAATTCCATAGCTTGTACATTAGGGTTCCTAATGTAACAATTAGGGTTTAAAATTCTAAAATTAGGGTTTGCTAATTAATTAAGCTTTACCCTAATTAATATTATAATTAATAGCACTTAAGCATTATACTTATCCAGATAATTTCTCGGATTAGGGTTTTCAAATATCGAATTAGGGTTTCGGATTCCCTGAATGAAATTAGGGTTTCCAGAACCGATTTCTAGGGTTTCTTATAAAACGTAATAATTTTATAACTGAACGTGGACGTTCTTAATATATACTATTAGGGTTTGACACAGATATAATTTATCTGGTCAACACTTGACCTTAACCACATTCTCGCATACATATGATACCGTAATCTTGAACATATACATATATACCCTTAATCCTGAATAATTCACTAAAAAAATTTTTAAATGCTCAAAATTCCTTTCTGAAAACATCAAACACATTCACTTATTTTTTGTCTAGGTCTATTATTTGACCTTAAACCAATCATTTAAGATTTTAATAATTTTCTAATTTCTCGGGTTGTCACAGATCACATGGCTCGTGATTGCCCTAAAAATACAGCAGGGAGTGCAAGTGGAGGAAAGGGAAACAATGGTGGTGGTGCATTAACTATCACTGGACCAGCATAGTCGAGCTGACCTACTGCGAGGACTTTCAATATGACCGTGCAGGATGTTGTATAGTCTAAAGATGTTGTGTCAGGTATTATTCCGATTAATGGTATCAATGTTTATGTGCTATTTAATTTGGGTTCTACTTGTTAATTTATATCCGATGAATTTGCTCAAAACTTAGATTTGCCTCAGGAAGAATTACATTATCCTTTGAACATAGAGATTGCGAATAGGGAAGTGATTCCTGTTAGATTTATATACAAGAATTTTAGAGTGGTTGTAAAGGGTCACGAGATGATGGTAGATTTGATACCAATTAAACTTAGGGAATTTGATGTCATATTGGGAATGGATTGGTTATTCAATTATAGAGCAGTAATTGATTGCCAAAGGAAATGTGTTAACCTTATGACTCTGTCAAAGGTAGTGTTTTATGGCAGTAAGTCACCTCGACAAGCAAGTTGTCTGACGGTGATGCAAGCCAAGAAGTTGTTGAGACAAGGATGTGTAAGATACTTAGCCTACATAGTCGATAAACAAATGAAGAGTATGAAGTTAGAAGAGATACCGGTCATAAGATATTTTGTAGACGTATTTCTAGATGATTTACCTGGACTTCCGCCGGATCGAGAAATCGAGTTCGTGATTGATTACTACCAGGAACGGCCCCAATATCTAAAGCACCATACAGAATTGCCCTAGTAGAGATGAAAGAGTTAATGGTGTAGTTGCAAGAATTGCTCAACAAGAAGTATATTCAGTCGAGTGTATCGCTATGGGGAGCACCGGTGTTGTTTGTTAAAAAGAAAGATGGATTGATGCGGCTCTGCATTGATTATCGAGAATTGAATAAAGTCACGATTAAAAATAAGTATCCATTACCAAGAATCGATGACTTGTTCGATCAATTGAAGGGAGCAAGATATTTCTCAAAGATAGACTTGAGGAGTGGTTATCATCAATTGAAGGTGAGGCTAGAGGATGTACCAAAAATAGTGTTCAAAACTCGGTATTGATGATGGACTTTTAAATTCATAGATGATAGTAGATTTCATTCTCTACTTAACTTTTCTAATGAATTGTTGTTTCTGCTACAGTTGTTGATCTCAAACTTGTTGTCTATTATACTCTATTAGATTTTTCCCTGTTGAAGACTAAGGATAATTTTTTGTGTATTATCTTAGTCATAATATTCTTTACTGGGCTAGTTGAGCTCACCCTTTTCCTTTTTGTTCTATTTTTCTTCTCAGGAAGCGAGAACATAGCAGGAACCAGTCGGGGTATAGAGTGATGGTCCTAGATAGTTGTTTTAGCAGTCCTCACTATTTTTGTAAAATAGTGCATCAATAATTATAATGAGGACTTTATTTGAATGTTGATATTGTCTAGAAGACAATATTTGTATTTAAACTCACAGTATGTGTTGTCATATTTTGCATGACAATTGTAATAATAAAGTTGTAGTTGTTTTATGTACCATGTGTGAGACCCCATATTTTATGAATAAAGATTTAAATTTCTCGAAATATTTTTTTTGAATATTATGGTCTGGATTTGATATAATGTTATAGTTGTGGATAGTATTTATAAATTTTGCAAAGTATGCAAGTTGTTATATAATATTCGATTGGTTAAAGGAATATTCGTTTTAACAGGGGAATATTAAACGATTTGACAACACAATCATTGGTGGACCCCCGCAATGTAAGTATTGTCGTAGTTAGAAAAGCGATAGAATTATCATTTTATAAAAATAATAAATGAGAGTGTTACCGTTAAAACTGTTGAACTACTCGGTAGTAAAAGTACAGTAATACGTGTGGTTGCATAGTAATACATGGTATTGATTATTGATGCTTACGTAAGAAGTCACTCAGTTATACTCCCTTCGTTCCTTAATATAGGTCGTTTTAGAGAAATATTTTTGTTCTTAAATATAAGTCGTTTGAGAATTTCAAGTAAGCATTAATTGCTTAATTTTTAATATTACCCCAAGTAATAAATATAATTTTGGTTCTCTCATTATTTTTTGGCCAATAAATAACATTCTCTTTTTCCAATACAAGGACAATATAGACAATTGATAGTATATTTAATGTTTTACAATTATTTTATTAATACTTGTGCACAACTCTAAACGACTTATATTAAAGAATGGAGAAAATATTCAGTCTTAAACAAATAGCTCCTAAAAATACATAAATCCTTCAGTCGGGTGATGTATTTTTTGTCTAAACTACTTGAGCTCCAAAAATCTCTTCGCCAAAGAAATCAACACATCAATTATATTCTTACCAACAATGTAACAAGACGCAATCCCCTCTCTATTCAACAAATTGTGAATTATCCAAATAAATGAAAATATCAGATCTTCATTACTAGAAACTAGTAACGGTAATTAAGTTAAGAACCATTTGTGAATGAAGTTGTAGTTCCACCTATGGATAACCTTCATTCCACGTAAGCTCAAGCTTTTGCCAAATAATTCAAAGTTGTGCAACTATATTACAACTAGGTAATAGCTTGTGCAATATACATGTTAGTTTGAATAATCAGAGCTTTTAAGGGGCTTAAAGTGACAACAAAAAAATAGGTATTTTGCGAATTGCTATTAAAATGGACATAAAAAAAATTAAGAACTTTTCCTGAATGTGTAGGTGTAATACGAAAAAGAGACCTTCCTGATTCAAAAACTGTCTGCCATTAAGATTTGGGCCTATTTTATTGAGTAAATTTTTTGTGGGCCTTTAAATTTAAACTGACGTGAAATAAGCTCTTTTGTTTGGGCTTTATCCCAGGACCGGTACTATAAATAACGGATAGTATAATTTGTTAAATATTCATGTAATATCTTAACCTTTTCAGCTATTGAATGCTATAAATTTTGGCAAAAAAAATTAGATTTAACATTTTATGTTATCTTCTGTCAAGGAGAGGTTTGGTCACCTAATTGCTTGCGCATGATAAGGAGAAATCCTTATCGGAAAAGCCCCTCTTTCACGAAGCGACACTGGTTGTTAAATATTATGAATTATAATATTAATGATGAATAAGTCCGTGTTGATTAAAGATGAAATTGATAGTTCCATTGTGTTGGAATTATTAGTGTTAGTGGAAATTGACATTTATTTCGATAATAATTGATGTCTGGAGGTTATATTGACCAATCGAGTAATTAACCAGATAAATGACCAATTAATTGCTATTGATTCACATGATTATAACTATTTGTTCACATGTGTGTATTATTGATTCACATTCATTTACTATTAGTGGAGTTGGTGCAAATTGATAATACTTGCATGACTAAGTTAAAAATGGAGGTATAGATGGAGGTACTATACTATAATTCGTATTTTCACATGTCTAGAACTATTAATTCACATGATTTACTATTGATTCGCATGATTTACTATTAGGGAAGGTGGTTCAAGTTTGATAATACTTGCAGGACTAAATTAAAAATGAAGAAAAAGATGAAGGTATTATACTTTAATATTTTGAGCCACAAAACGTGCAATTATCGAAACTATATTTTCCTATAAATAGAAGCTCATTCCTTCATTATTTTTCACCAATTCACTAAAGCTATAGAGAAATTATTATAGAGAGAAAGAAGAAGAGAAGTCTGCTACCTCACTATTCCAGTATCCGATCTTCTTTTGAGGTAAGGGGTATTATTTCTTTCATATTAATGAAGAGAGCTATTGTTATTCCATTCCTTATTATTCTGTTGGAATAACCTGTATACGCGGACTACCGTATACATGGTGAAATTCTTCTGTTATTTCATTCTTTATTATTATGTTGGAATAACTAGTATATGCGAAGTACCGCACACATACTAAAATTTTTCTGTTATTCCATTCTTTATTATTCTGTTGGAATATCCTGTCTATGCGTATTACGCATGACCTAGTTCCATTATTTATTATTACATTGGAATAACACATGCATGCGGTTTATCGCATGCCTGGTGAATTCTGTTGTTATTCCATTCTTTATTATTCTGTTGGAATATCCTGTCTATGCGGATTACGCATGACCTGGTTCCATTCTTTATTATTATGTTGGAATAACATGTCTATGCGAAGTACCGCATACATGGTGAAATTCTTATGTTATTCCATTCTTTATTATTCTGTTGGAATAACCTATTTATATGGATTTACCACATGCATGGTGACTGATCCTTCGTATTCATTCCTTATTAAATTGTGGAAATGATCTGTCTACGTAGATTATCGCATGGCGGGCGAAAATCCATTTGTAGTTTCATATATTCTCTTATACTCAGTTGGTTAAAGTTTTGGCTTCTATACTCCATGAAATTAGTGGAATATCCTTGATGTTTGCGCTTTATCCAGCATCTTTTCATGGAAATATTCTTCTGAGCATTCTTAAATTTTACTCCACAAAGAAGTATCATGTTGACAATTTGGACGTTATTGATTTCTGGATAAATTAAGTTATAAATCTTTAAAATTTATCCTTGAACTTGTTTTATTGAATTATTATGTCATTGTCATCATCCTCATGCTTATATTGTGATGAAAGTCATCTTTGGCTTACGTACATAGATGGATTTGGTATGATTATGACCAGGGATTATTCAGTATAATCATGATCGTAATGTGACGAATGATGTGGTAAAAGTCCTCATTGGCCTGTAGTGCATTGATGGACAGTTGTTGGTATGATTATAACCAGGGATTATTCGGTATAATCATGACCATTGATGATTACATGAATATCCTTGGTCGTGGTGCAGGGATGATTCAATTTTATTTATTAAGTTAAGTCTCAGCGATAAAGTTGATGAACAAATTTTTAAATCATAGAAGATAGTAGATTTTATGCTCTACTTGACTCTTCTAATGGATTGCTTGTTCCGCTGCAGTTAAACTTGTTGTCTATTGTATTTTATCAGTTGTTATACTGTTGAAGGCTAAGGATAATTTATTCTGCATTATCTTAGTTATAATATTTCTTACTGGGCTAGTTGAGCTCACCCTTTCTTTCACTATTCTCTTCAGGAAATGAGAATATAACTAGGACGAGTCGGGGAACGGATTGACGGTCCAGATGGTTGTTTTAGTAGTCCTCACTATTCTGAGAAATATTGTGATAATAATTGTAATGAGGACTCCATTGAGTATGGATATTGTCTAGATAACAATATTCTAGTTAAAACTCTCAGCTATGTTTTGTCGTATCTTACACGACTGTTGTATAATTAAGTTTGTATTTGATTTATGTACCATGTATCTGGCGACTCAAGATGGGTGATGTATACATATTTTGGGGGCGTCACTGTTGGTATCAAAGCTTAGGGATATGATCCCTGGCTGAGATGTGAGACAAGAACTAGGAGGGGAGAGACGGGGAATTCCTTCACTAGTATGACCTACCTAAGTTTATTTGGTATTTAATTGGTCGGTCAGAGTATAAGGATAATATGTGACATGTCAATTAACCCTTGTTTTCTGACAGTGTTTGCGAATTACATCTAAAAATATTGAGATAAGCAATGAAGCACATGAGACCGTTGAGTCAGCTCAACCAAAAGGTAACGACCAACAATACGATGATAATCATACCGGTGGTAACGACCATCGGAACAATGATAACCATCGTGGGGGAAATTATCATGCCAAGAATGGTAACCACTTCGGTGGTAATCATGACCAAGATAATAGAAGTGGAAATTTCAAGAAGAGAAGGTTATTTAGCTTGATTTTGTCGTGCACCAAAGTCAAGTCCAGCTGGGACGGTGGCACCAAAGGCGGATACAGACAAAACAAAGTCGGTGGTTTCAGGAAGAGCATTTTTTGTGGCTTCTCAAAAAGCGAGTGACCCGAACGAAGTTAGCACGGGTTAGTTAATTATAAATTCTTGCAAAATCTATACCTTATTAGATACCGGTTCTACCCATTCTTTTATCTCTCTTGCTTGCGCTCAACGTTTAAATTTGACCCTAGAGAAGTTAGACTTTGACTTATTGGTTGAAACTCTATTAGGAGAAAGCTTCATTTCATGTGCTATCCAAGTCTTGGATGAGAGTCACACTTTTTGAATGACATTTCTGTTGTTAATAAATTTCCTGACGTATTCTTGAAGACTTCCTGGCCTACCCCAGAGCGTGAAGTCGAATTTTGTATTGACCCCAGTACAAAACTCATTTCTTCAACACTTAAATATTTCTTCAAACAAAACGAACGTATAATGCGCCAAAGACGTTGGCTCGAGCTATTGAAGATTACGATTGTACCATTCAATATCATTATGGAAGAGCGAACGTGGTAGCTGACGCGTTGAATAGAAGATCGTATGCGTTTACGAGTGTGATGTTATTAACACAAAGACCCATTTCCTATAACTTACAAATGATGAAGATAGAGTTAAAGATTCTAGGGACCCACGTGAAGATAACGAATATACGAGTTGAATCGACTTTAATTGATAAAATTAAAGGCCGTTCAAGCTACACACCCAAATCTGATGAATGTGAAGAAGAAGGTTCAAGAAGGCGTTATTCTAGAAGCAAGAATCGACGAAGAGAGGAAATCTCAAACCTCGATTAAATTGGCCCATTTGAAATCCTCGATTGAGTAGGAACTGTGGCCTATAGACTCGTTTTACTGCCAAGTATGTCGCGTGTTCATAACGTTTCTCACATATCGTTGTTAGTAAAAACTTAGTCTTGGGGGACTTTGGAACAAAATTTCAGAATAATTAATTAATCTAAAAAATTATGAAGTCATGGGGGTTTTGTAGAGCATGTTACAAGCTTTCCATATCCTCGAAAACGGACTAATTCCGATAACGGATGAAGAAGTTATGAAGATTTGAAGTATGTGTGTCAAAAGTTACAAAATCTGGAAAATTGGAGTTAAGTGCCAAAGGTCGACCGCCTAGGCACTAGACTCGATGCTTAGAATCTGTTCTTGGGCGCCTAGGTGCTTGCCCAAGGCCAAATTTGGGCACCTAGGCGCTGGTCAAGTGTTTAGCCAAAATCTGTCCGGGCGTCCTTTAGTAAATTGGGCATAACGTTTTTATACGAACTCCGATTTAGGTGATTTAAGATGATTCGGAAAGATAACGAGTAGACCTATCTTTCATTCTTTATGTTTTGAAATTTGAGGTCGGTATCAAGGCCTAAAATGGCTATTTTAGGGACTAATGTGCATTCAGAGACAATCGGAGGACGTCGGGCATGTACATATGCAACGTGTAATGTTTTCGACGATAAAGGTATTCAAGGTATCCTCACCTCTTTGGCATACCAGATACGTACATAAATTTCGAGGGCGAAATTTCATTAGGAGGGGAGATTGTGAGACCCCAGATTTTATGAATAAAGATTTAAATTTCTTGAAATATATTTTTTGAATATTATGGTGTGGATTTGATATAATGTTATAGTTGTGGGTAGTATTTATAAATTTTACAAAGTATGCAAGTTGTTATATAATATTCGATTGGTCGGGGAATATTCATTTTAACAGGGAATATTCGTACAACGACACAATCATTAGTGGAACCCACAACGAAAGTATTGTCGTAGTTAGAAAACGATAGAATTATCATTTTATAAAAATAACAGCGAGAGTGTTACCGTTAAAACTGTTGAACTACTCGGTAGTAAAAGTACAGTAATACGTGTGGTTGCATAGTAGCACACGATATTGATTATTGATGCTTACGTAAGAAGTCACTTAGTTATACTCAATTATTGCTACAGTAATTGCTGCATCATATCTCTCATATTATGATTCAATTATTGTTACAGTATCATCTGCATAATATGTTATATTATTAAATCAGTAATTGAGACGACAAAGTTATTCATATTATTATTTGAAATATTGACAATGTCTAGAAGTTACATCGAGGAGAGGTTTAGTCACCTAATCATGATAAGGAAAAATCCTTATCGGAAAGCCCCCTCTTTCCTGGGAACGACCTGATTGTTAAATATCGTGAATTATAATATTAATGATGAATAAGTTCGTATTGATTAAAGATGAAATTGATAGTTCCATTGTGTTGGAATTATTAGTGTTAGTGGAAATCGACATTTATTTCGATAATAATTGATGTCTGGAGGTTATATTGACCAATCGGGTAATTAACCAGATAAATGACCAATTAATTGCTATTGATTCACATGATTATAACTATTTGTTCACATGTGTGTACTATTGATTCACATTCATTTACTATTAGGGGAGTTGGTGCAAGATTGATAATACTTGCATGACTAAGTTAAAAATGGAGGTACTATACTGTAATTCGTATTTTCACATGTCTAGAACTATTGATTCACATGATTTACTATTGATTCGCATGATTTACTATTAGGGGAGGTGGTGCAAGTTTGATAATACTTGCAGGACTAAATTAAAAATGAAGAAAAAGATGAAGGTATTATACTGTAATATTTCGAGCCCCAAAACATGCAATTATCGAAACTATATTTTCCTATAAATGGAAGCTCATTCCTTCATTATTTTTCACCAATTCACTAAAGTTATAGAGCAATTATTATAGAGAGAAAGAAGAAAAAAAGTCTGCTACCTCACTATTCCAGTATCCAGTCTTCTTTTGAGGTAAGGGGTATTATTTCTTTCGTATTCATGAAGAGAGCTATTGTTATTCCATTCCTTATTATTCTATTCAAATAACCTGTATATGCGGACTACCATATACATGGTGAAATTCTTCTGTTATTCCATTCTTTATTATTATGTTGGAATAACCTGTATATGCGAAGTACCACATACATGGTGAAATTATTCTATTATTCCATTCTTTATTATTCTGTTGGAATATCATGTCTATGCGTATTATGCATAACCTGGTTCCATTATTTATTATTCTGTTGGAATAACCTGTCTGTGCGTTCTATCGCATGCCTGGTGAATTCTGTTGTTATTCCATTCTTTATTATTCTGTTGGAATATCCTATCTGTGCGGATTACGCATGACCTGGTTCTATTCTTTATTATTATATTGGAATAACTTTGTCTACATCACGAAAGTATCGCATACATGGTGAAATTCTTACATTATTCCATTCTTTATTATTATGTTGGAATAACACATACATCTAAATACCGCATACATGGTGAAATTCTTCTGTTATTCCATTCTTTATTATTCTGTTGGAATAACCTGTTTATGTGGATTTACCACATGCATGGTGAATGATCCTTCATATTCATTCCTTATTAAATTGTGGAAATGATCTGTCTACGTGGATTACCGCATGGCGGGCGAAAATCCATTTGCAGTTTCATATATTCTCTTATACTCAGTTGGTTAAAATTTTGGCTTCTATACTCCATGAAATTGGTGGAATGTCCTTGATATTTGCGGTTCATCCAGTATCTTTTCATGGAAATATTCTTCTAAGCATTCTTGAATTTTACTCCACAAAGAAGTATCATGTTGACAATTTGGACGTTATTGATTTCTGGATAAATTAAGTCATAAATCTTTAAAATTTATCCTTGAACTTGTTTTTATTGAATTATTATGTCATTGTCATCATCCTCATGCTTATATTGTGATGAAAGTCATCTTTGGCATACATGCATAGATGGACTTGGTATGATTATGACCAGGGATTATTCAGTATAATCATGACCGTAATGTGACGAATGATGTGGTAAAAGTCCTCATTGGCCTGTAGTGCATTGATGGATAGTTGTTGGTATGATTATAACCAGGGATTATTCGGTATAATCATGACCATTGATGATTACATGAATATCCTTGGTCGTAAGTAGTGCGGGGATGATTTGATTTTATTTATTAAAATTTGAGTCTCGTGATAAAGTTGATGAAATTTTTTTTAAATCATAGAAGATAGTAGATTTTATGCTCTACTTGACTCTTCTAATGGATTGCTTGTTCCGCTGCAGTTAAACTTGTTGTCTATTGTATTCTATCAGTTGTTATACTATTGAAGGCTAAGGATAATTTATTCTGCATTATCTTAGTCATAATATTTCTTAATGGGCTAGTTGAGCTCACCCTTTCTTTCACTGTTCTCTTTAGGAAATGAGAATATAATGGAACGAAGGCAGTGGGAGCGAGTTAGCCGGTCCAGATGGTTGTTTTAGTAGTCCTCACTATTCTGAGAAATAGTGTGATAATAATTGTAATGAGGATTCCATTGAGTGTGGATATTGTCTAGATGACAATATTCTAGTTAAAACTCTCAGCTATGTGTTGTCGTATCTTACACAACTGTTGTATAATTAAATTTGTATTTGATTTATGTACCATGTATCTGGCGACTCAAGATGGGTGATGTATACCTATTTTGGGGGCGTCACACCATGTATTTGGTGACTCAGAATGGGTGATGTATACCTATTTTGGGGGCGTCACACAAGTCTTAAGTTAACTCATAGCAAATCAGAAGCCTAGAATCAAGAACTTGTTCATAGAAAGGTAAAAACTTTATTTGAAATCTGATCTTTGATGCACTGTTAGAAGTAATGATTTTGTGTTTAAACATGTTGTTTGTAGTCCATATAGTTGATCTGGGTTGGTAGATGATAGAGCCATAACATCTAAGTGCACGAATTTGATGTTTTCAAGAATCTAGAAAATTTTTAAAAGTTGTCTGACAACCGAATGTCAGACCTCATAAATCTCATTCTGTGTATAGTTTTTGTGTTTTGAAAGTTTAAAGTTGTAGTATGTAATGTAGGCTTGGATCTGGAACTTGAATCAAGTCTAGATCATATACATACTGTAAGATATAGGTGGTCAAACCACGTTGACCGACCATGACCAAACCGATCTGGGTAACCCAGATTGTTACCTAGAAAGCTCTGACAAGATATTTCTGGCCACAGATCTTTCATATGTTTGTTGTTTTGTTTTTGTTATTGTATCTATAATGTTGTATGTTATATAGACTATAGATTCATGCTAGTATATCACCTATATGATTAACAGAAAGAAAGTAGTGGCTGGAATATGAATGTTCTTGGTGCTCAAGAACACCTAAGGCTACACTTTCTGTCGCTAAAGGCTTTAGCGACAGACTTTTTAATTTTATTTATATTAGTTTCCAAAAATCTTTTAAAAATAGAAATTAATTTCTGAAAATTACAAAAAAAAATTTAAAAATATTTGAAGTTATAAAAATTAACTTTTAATAAATTGGCATATTTTCCATAAATATTAGTATTTATTTGAATATTATTAGTATTTAGTTTATTTAATAAATTATTAAATTAATTAATTAAAAATGATTTTATTATATTAAAAATCATTTTAAATGATAATAAGGTATTTAAAAATATTTGAAGTTCTAAAATATAAATTTTAATATTTTAAGGTAAATTTCATTAATTATTTAATATTAATGATATTTAGACTTATTTAATAATTATATTAAATAAATTAATTAAAAATGATTTTAATATTATAAAAAAATTTAAATGAAAATAAAGTGCTTAAAAATATTTGAAGTTATAAAATATAACTTTTAATACTTAAAGGATAATTTCAATAATAATTTAATATTAATGATATTATATTTATTTAATAATTATATTAAATAAAAGTTTAAAAATGATTTTATTGATTTAAAATTATTTAAAAGGATATAAATGATTTAAAAATATTTTAAGTTATAATAAATGACTTTTAATATTTTGATAAATAATACATTAATATTTAAATATTAATGATAATTATTTAACAATGATTTTAAATGTTTTAAAAATCATTTAAGGGTAATATTAATACTTTAAAATATTTTGAGTTATTATAAATAACTTTAATATTTTGGCAATAGTTTCATTAATATGTTAATATTAATTAAATATTAATGATAATAGTATTATTTAATATTTAAATCATTTAATAAAGATTCTGGTGTTTGAAAAATCATGATAAATTATAATAATTGTTTAAAAATTATTATAATTTATTTAAAAATAATATGACTAATATTTAAGTTATCTAAATGAATATTGAACTCCAGAATAAAGTTTTAGACTCGATAATTACCCGATAAAGTCGTCGGTACACCGAAATATTTTTGAAATTGATCTGGACTTAGATAGTTTGACTAGATACGTATTCGTTTGTGATATAATAACTGATATACATATGTGACAATGTGATTAGGTTATGTGCTGACGGCAAATAGCAGTTTTATGTGTTATAGTATGTTATTCTAATCGAACAAATGATCTTATTAATGATAGGTCTCGATATAAAAGATAAAACTAAGTTATTATGGCTGAGCTAAACCAAATCGGTAAAGATATCAACCCTTTGCATTTACTTTATGCAATGGATATGAGTAAGAAAGTTTCAGAATTATATTATCGTTATGCCAGATTATTAACTCTGTTGTTATTGATTACGTATCCAAATAATTATATTCATACAAGTTCTTAAATTATCCGATCATTGTTTATTAATACAGTATTGTTGTACAATCTATATATTTATTATATTCATTAATTTCTAAATATGGTTATATAAGTGTCATCACTTGGATAATCATTGTATTTAATCACATGTTGATACATACTTATTAGTTTCCAGTATGTATACGTTAACTTAAAAGCCGTTTAAGCTATTTGATTCAGCTAGACACAGATTTAAAAATATTGTTGAACAAGATAGAACTTTATTATATCCAACTGAATTGTTTTGGTTCAGATTCATACTAAGTATGAACATCCCGAATCTGGGAAACTTTTGTGCGCCAAAGGCGGATATGTTGGACGAAAATATCGTTCGAACATGTAGTATTGATCAATACAGGGCATAACGGGCTGATCACCCTCGTGCCTGTAAGTTATGACGGTTTACAGATGAAGTTCTGTTTAACCTTTTCAAAAATTAAAAACAATGTTCATAGTCTATCGACTGATCTCCATTTTTAGTCAGCACGTAGTTTCAAAAATTTGAAATAAAATTGATATGTTGTTTATGGTTGCTTCAGCTTACTTCACAACTGTTGATTCGTTGTATAAGTGTCATTCGCAGAAAACATTTACATCTTTCAGCTAACGTTTATTGTTTGCTATTACTTGCTGGGCACTTAAATGCTCATTCTTGCTTAATTTAAATGTTTTCAGTTAAGTGTGATCAACCTGAAGGCTCTGCCAAGAACAAAGGAAAAAGAAAGGTTGCAGAATAAGTTATACGCTATCCTATGTAATATTTTGACTATATTAAGACAATGATATTTATTATTATCATGTTATGTAATGTATTAAAGGTTGTGAACCTGGGGGATTAGAAAACTCTGATGTATGTAAATTAAGTTTAATGTTTATATTATTATTATTATTATTATTATTATTATTCCACTCAAAGAAATAATATCGTGAAGCACCGAGTTTGGGTTTTAAGTACCTGAATTTGGGGGCGTCACAGGTTGGTATCAGAGCTTTAGGGTTAGAAACTTTAGGTGGGATAGACCTTAGGCTATAACTGTGACGCCCCCAAATTCAGACACTCATATCTCGAATTTAATTCGTCACGTGCTAATTCTAATATCATACTAAAATCATCAACAACATAAATAATAGAATAATTTATATTGATATAATGTAAATATTCGCGTCCCAAGGTACCATAACCATTACTACAACAATCCAGTGATTAAACTTATCCAAGGCTTCTTCAAAACTTGATTTCCGATCTGGTTGTTGTGTCTGATTTTGAAATTCAGATGTATTTTGTTGTCTCGACGCTTGAGCTTGATTGTTACTCCATGAAAAATCCGTGTGATACCCCCAATCCTGATGATAGTTGTTGGGATAGACATAATTGTTGGGGTAATCACCACTATACTGTACCAGCTTGAAACTGATGGCGCATTGATAACTCATATGATTTTCAGCACAATAATCACAAGTAACCGCCACACTTTGACGACGTTGAGCTTCAAAGGCTTCTAAACTGCTAGAAAGTGTCTCAATCTGTGCTGACAATGCAGAAAATGTATTAAGTCCATCAATCCCTGTTTCCCTTGGTTGAGTTATGTTCGTGTATGGCCATTAATACGCAAAGTCATCCATAGTACCTGAAAAGAGAAAATATAGGAATAGAATGAAAAATAAAAATAAAAATGTTTAAATTAAGACTAATTTGATTGAAATTAATATTGGTAAAAAATTATTAAATTAATTCCCCGGCAACAACGCCAAAACTTGTTGATCGATTTCGCAATCAATGAATACGTGAAAGTATACACGGTCAACAAGTAATAAAGTGAAAATAGAGTATCGTTCCCACGAGGAATTATTTAATAAAAATTACCAAATACTAGCTCTTAACCAAATCAATTTTATTTAAACAACTGTAAATTGTGATTTTTCTAATTAAGAAAACTAAATTAACAATTAAAAGAAATTATTCTAAAATAAATCAAATAAATAAAATCAGATAAATAAGGATTAAGACTTCAATATCCTCAATTATGAACTCTAAATCAATTATCCAATTATCCCAATATTTATGCCTACTAAATTGTTAACAGGAATTTTCAAATGCCAAAAGTCCTTTTTCAAGTGATCAATTGCCTTCTATTTAATCCAGATTAATCTTGCTATATTCCTATGTAAAACAATTGAATTAAACTCTTTTCAATCCCAATTCCTTATGTGTTACATGCGGTGAACAGATATTTCCATTCAATTCACAAACCTAATTATTCACTTTGCAAGTAACTAAGTCACATGATATCATGCCCAGTTTTAACCCTAGAATTCCTCTTTCAATTCCTTCTAGAGTAACAAGGTAATTACTGATCAGATAATTAATCAATAAGCATAAGGCAAGATAAACAACTCACTTTGACATAAATAATTGGAATAAATCAAATAACTAGTTTATAGCCATAAAAGGTTCAATTGAAATCTTAATAAAAGAGTTAGTTCATAATTAATGATTTAAAACTAAGAATCCACAACTGAATAGACATTAAAAGATAAAAGTATGATAAGAGAAGAGAATAGAATCTATTGTCAGGAAATCTGATGCTCCCCTCTTGCTCTTGATCTTCAATGTTCTTTAATTTGCTTCAATCTCCAATGGCTAATTAAGAACTAGGGTTTATATTCTAATCTAATGGAGTGTTTTATCTAGTCTAATCTATGTAATCTCCCTTTATTTTATGCCTTACATCATGTATTTATAGGTTACAAGTCTAATTTTTAGCTTAGGAACAAACCCAATCCAATTTAGAGTTAAAAAGGTGTCAAAATTCGCCCCAAAACGTGTCCAAGCCTTGCCAGGACCTTCCCAGGCCTCAAATATTGGTATGCAACAACTAAGATCGCTCCTCCTCAGTCAGCTTTGCCACGCAAATAAACATGAAATGGGCGCCTCGTGCAAGCCACTTTTTTTGACATTTTCTGCTCCGACGTCCTATGGAAAAATGGCCATAACTTCTTCGTCTGAACTCCGATTTCCATGATTCAAGATGTTCTGGAAAGAGGAGACGTAAATCTACAACTTTCATTCTTTGAATGTTCCGAAATAAGGTCCAGAGCAATACTCAAATTGGCTCGAAAGTGACTGCTGTGTAAATGGTAAACCGAAAACGCGAATCTAGCCACCTCGAACGTTGATCCAAGTAAATTTTGTCCCAATTCCTACAAAACAACATAAAACATGCATGAATAGACACAAACACTTAAAAACATCCAAAAGATTAAGCTCAAACACACTCAATTCATGGGTATAAAACTCACTCATCAAATATGAAGAGAGAGATTGCAAAGTTTATCTCGAGGTATTTAACTTGTTGATGTGTAAAGGCGGAGCATCAAGTGCTTAAGGGTCCATTGCAACCACTTGAGATTTCGAAATGGAAGTGGGAACACATTACCATGGATATCATTACTGGTCTTCCCACGGTTTCTCAAGGTATAAATGCGATTTGGGTTATTGTTGATAGATTAACTAAGTCTGCTCATTTTTTCTTGACACGGAGACTTATTCCTTGAACGTCTTGCTTCGTATATGCGTGAATGAGATTATAAGATTGCATGGCATGCTAGTATCCATAGTTTTGGATCGTGACACAAGATTCACTTCACAATTTTGGGTTAGCTTGCAAAAAGCTATGAGCGCATGAATTTGATTGATTCGGCATACCATCCTTAAAGCAGACGGACAATCGAGAGAGGACTATTCAAACTCTTGAAGATCTATTAAGACTCGTGTCCTAGACTTCAAAGGAGTTGGGATAAGTATTTACCATTGGTGGAATTCTCCTACAACAACAAGTTATCGAGCAAGTATAGGGGTAGCTCCATTGGAAGCATTGATGGAAGAAAGTGTCGCTCTCCAGTATGTTGGGATGAGGTGGGTGAAGCAACATTGTTGGGACCAGAGTTGGTACGTATTACTATAGAAAAGATCCAAATGATTCGACAACGTATACAAATGACACAAGATCGACAAAAGAGTTATGCGGATCTTCATCGAAAGGACGTGGAATTTAGTATTGGGGATCATGTATTGTTGCGTGTTGCTCCATGGAAGGGAGTTACAAGATTTGGGAAACGAGGAAAGCTCAATCCATGATTTATTGGTCCATTTCAGATTCTTGACCAAGTAGGAAATGTAGCTTATAGACTTGCGTTACCTCCAAGTATGTCTCGTGTTCATAATGTTTTTCATATATCTGTGCTACGTAAATATGTAAAAGACCCGAACCACGTTATTGAGTTAGAACCGGACAACATAGCCGAAGACTTAACGTACGAAGAGGTACCTGTCAAGATCTTGGATAGGAAGGAGCATGTCTTACGTACAAAGGTCATACCACAAGTCAAAGTTTTGTGGAGGAACCATGTTATTGAGGAAATGACCTAGGAGTTGGAAACGGAAATGAAAGTGAGGTATCCTCACCTTTTCGAAACACCAGGTACGTACGTCAATTTTGAGGACGAATTTTCATAAGGAGAGGAGGTTGTAAGACCCCAACTTATTATAAATAAAATTAAATTTCCTCTATTTATTATTTTGAAATAGTAAGGGTTGATTTGATTAATGTGGTTAGTTATGGGTAAAATCTTTAAATATTTCAAATATGCAAGCAAAGTTATAAAATATTGATTTTATCGGAGAATATTCGTTTGGTCGTGGAATATTCTTCTTTGTCGTGAAATATTCATACTGATTGGCGTAGCCTTGTGTGGGCCCCATAACGGAAAGCGATTGGATGAAGAAGACGACAAGTATAAGTTGTTTAAAAATAACGACGTAGTTGTTACCGTTAATATCTTGTTGGAATACCGTTGGTTTAAAACACGAAGAAGCACGATATTGCACCAATTATTGATTCTTACGTGGGAAGACATTACTCAATAATTATTACGATGAATTCTTATTCAATATTTTATTGATTCAATAATTGCTACATTGATATTTTATATTATTGTTGTTTCAATAATTGTCTTTACACAGTATTTTCATTATCAGATCAATAATTCATATTATTTGAATAATATTATTAGATAACATTATTAGCAATGTCTAGAAAGTTCTGTCTAAGGAGAGTTTTGGTCACCTAATTGCGGCGCCCGATGAGGAGAAATCCTTATTGGAAAGCCCCCTCTTTTCGTGTAGGTATAAGTTTGTCGATTATTGTGATTACGTAATATTATTTGTGAATAATTAATTATTAATTTATATGATAAGAAAAATATTCATTTTATGTG
Source organism: Panax ginseng (assembly GCA_020205605.1). Lineage (NCBI taxonomy): Eukaryota > Viridiplantae > Streptophyta > Magnoliopsida > Apiales > Araliaceae > Panax > Panax ginseng. Next base: position 86,658,041 of record CM035130.1, on the reverse strand, counting down.
GATATAGATGGAGAAAATTTTTAATGTGACAATTGTTGAAAAATTGTTATTTTATCTTTCTGATAAATAATTCATTTAAATATATTATTATATTTTAATAATATAATAATGGTGATATTTTTACAATAAATATGGGATATATGAGTATATGAGGAGGAGGAGTATTTTTGTTACAATTAATGTTTAAAACATGTTAAACATATCGGTGGACCCCATTTCTTGACTGAAATTTGATTATAGCCTGTAAAATCGTCCGTTTGTGAATTTCGGTCAATTTCTATTTGGAATTTGGAAAAACTTTCTTTTGCAAAGTTGTAGAGAATGAAATTTCTATGGGAAGGACATAAGGTTCGAATTTTTCTGATAAAGGGGCTATTTATTATAAATTATTGAAGTTCTGAAGTTCCAGAATAATTAATTTTTGAAGTTTTAAATATTTTTTTACAAAAAATGTTTTTTTGAATTTGTGGGACATGTGTTAGTGGCTGAAATCAGATCGCAAGGTTTGCATAGGAAAATAAAATAAATAAATTATTATTTTATATAATTTTCTGCTTTGGTGTTCTAAGCATTTTCCTATAAATAGGGTGCTTATGTTAGAATTGAAAATCACACCAGAAACTGAAATTTTCTCTCTATATTATCGAGCATATTCTTGTGAGTATTTTGAGACTTTGAGTGTTACTATACGATTGCAAGTTCCTTCAAAGACTATATCCCAGTATTCAAAGAAGAAAGCAGTCTTTTCAAGGTAAGGGATATTATTTTTTTAAAATGATATTATTTCTTCTAATATCATTATGCCGGAATATTGGTAAGATTTTTCTTGTGAAATTCTTGTCTTTTAGTGTCAGGGTTACTATTCACGTATACGACACTATTCACGAATACGGCACTATTCACAGAAAAACTAAATTTTTATTTTTATCCAAAATATCTATTGTGGATACTAGCTTTGATTGTATCCATGTTTTGATCATTCTTGAATTTTACTTCACTATGATTATTTATGAAGTATTTTTAAACTCGGATTGTTTAAAGTACGAATCCATAATACTTGTTCTTTTATTTCACTGGATTCGTTTTCTTTAAAATATTTTTCATCATCCTCAGTCCTAAATGATGGTATTATTGAATATCTTTGGCCTGTAGTGCAAAGATGGTTGATTTTCTTATGAATATCTTTGGCCCGTAGTGCAAAGATGTACAAGTGTTGAGATGAACATGACCGACTGATGAATATTGGTTGATGTTACAGGGATAAAATATTGATGATGGACTTTTAAATTCATAGATTATAGTAGATTTCATTCTCTATGTAACTCTTCTATGAATTATTATTTTCGCTGCGAATATTTATCTGAAACTTGTTGTCTATTGTATTTTATCAGATTTTTCCCTGTTGAAGACTAACAATAATTTGTTCTATATTATCTTAGTCATAATATTATTTACTGAGCTAGTTGAGCTCACCCTTTTCCTTTTTGTTCCATTTTTTTCTTCTCAAGAGGCGAGAATATAGCGAGTTTTAGTCGGGGTGTGGAATGATGGTTCTAGAAAGTTGTTTTAGTAGTCCTCACCATTTTTGTAAAATAATGTACTAATAATTGTAATGAGGACTTATTTGGGTGTGAATATTGTCAAGACGAAAATATTTGTATTTAGACTCACAGTTTTCATATTGTATTAATAAAGTTGTAGTTGTTTCTGTACCATGTTATTGACGACTCAAAATGGGTGATGTATACTTATTTTGGGGGCGTCACACATTTGCTGGTGCTTAAAGATTCTTCCAGACCAGCTTTCTTTAAAAGAGACAGAATCTTGTGAAATTATGGGTCATGTGAGACCCTAGATTTTATGAATAAAGATTTAATTTTCTCGAAATATTTTTTTGAATATTATGCCGTGGATTTGAGATAGTGTTATAGTTGTGGGTAGTATTTATAAATTTTGCAAAGTAAGCAAGTTGTTATATAATATTTGATTGGTCGGGGAATATTCGTTTTAACAGGGAATATTCGTACAACGACACAATCATTGGTGGACCCCGCAATGGAATTATTGTCGGATTGAAAAAATGATAAAAATATTTTATGAAAATAACGGCGGAAGTTTTACCGTTAACTGTTGAAACACCTGGTGTTAAAAGTACAGTAAAACGCGTGGTTGCATAGTAGCACACGGTATTGATTATTGATGCTTACATGAGAAGTCACTCAGTTTTATTCAATTATTGCTACAATAATTGTTGCATAGTATCTCACGTTATTTGATTCAATTATTGTCAATATATTATATATTATTAAATCAATAATTGAGACGACAAAGTTATTAATATTATTATTTTCAATATTAACGATATATAGAAGTTTTGTCAAGGAGAGGTTTGGACACCTAATTGCACGCCAATAGGGAGAAATCCTTATTGGAAAGCCCCCTCTTTCCTGGGAACGACCTGGTCAATTAATATTGTGAATTATAATAAAGGTGATAAGTTTTGTTTTATTATTATTATAAATGTAATAAAATAGAAAACTTTTTATATAAAACAGAAAACTTTTTATAAAATTTTGTTTTATTTGATTATAAATAGAATATATTATATTTTATTATGCATAGTGTTTGCATAGAAAAATCTTTTTATATAAAATAGAATACTTTTATAAAATTATTTGTTTTATTAAATTTTAAATAGAATATATTATATTTTATTATGCATAGTGCCTGCATAGTATTTGCAAAGTAAAATCTTTTTATATAAAACAGAATACTTTTATAAAGTTATTTGTTTTATTATATTTTAAATAATATATATATATATATATATATATATATATATCATAAATAGAATATATTATATTGTATTGCATAGTATCCTTTCCATTCTCCTATAAATAGGATGCTTAGTTAGAATTGAAAACATACCAGAAATTCATAGAATTCTTCTTCTATAATCTTGAGCGTGTTTCTTTAGAGTTTTAAGAAGTTTTGAGCGTAGAAAACATTATAAGTTTTCTTCAAGAATATTCTCGCCCTACCAGTCGGAATACTCTTCTTTCTAAGGTAAGGGGTATTATTTCTTTCGTATTCATGAAGAGAGCTTTTGTTATTCCATTCTTTATTATTATGTTGGAATAACCTGTCTATGCGAAGTACCACATACATGGTGAAATTCTTCCGTTATTCTATTCTTTATGATTCTGTTGGAATAACCTGTCTGTGCGGTCTATCGCATGCCTGGTGAAGTCTTTTGTTATTCCATTCTTTATTATTACATTTGGAATATCTTGTGCATGCGTACGCATGACTGGTTCCATTATTTATTATTACATTGGAATATCACATGCGTGCGTTCGCTACGCATGACCTAGTTCCATTATTTATTATTACATTGGAATAACACATGCATGCGATCTATCGCATGCATGGTGAATTCTTCTGTTATTCCATTCTTTATTATTCTATTGGAATAATCTTTCTATGTGGATTACCACATGCATGGTGAATGACCATTCGTATTCATTTCTTATTAAATTGTGGAAATGATCTGTCTACGTGGATTATCGCATGGCGGGTGAAAATCCATTGCAGTTTCATATATTCTATTATACTCATTTGGTTAAAGTTTTGGCTTCTATACTTCATGAAATTAGTGGAATATCCTTGATATTTGCGCTTCATCTAGTATCTTTTCATGGAAATAATCTTCTGAGCATTCTTGAATTTTACTCCATAAAGAAGTATCATGTTGACAATTTGGACGTTATTGGTTACTGGATCAATTAATTCTTGAACTTGTTTTATTGAATTATTATGTCATCATCCTCATGTTTATATTATGTTGAAAGTCATCTGTGGCCTGTAGTGTATAGATGGACTTGGTATGATTATAACTAGGGATTATTCGGTATAATCATGACCATAATGTTACAAATGATGTAGAAAAAGTCCTCATTGGCTCGTAGAAGGTTTTTGGTATGATTATGGCTATGGATTCTCTTCGGCCAAGGGTGTAAAGATGAATTGTTTTATGGCATGATCAGGACTGTTGATGAAAACACGATTATCTTTGGCCCGTAGTGCATGGATAATTCGTGGTCGTGATACTAAAGAATATCCTTGGCCTGTAGTGCATGGATGATTTGATGATGTGGATTATTTATTAAGCTGAGTCTCAACGATAAAAGTGATGAAAAACCTTTTAAATCATAGAAGATAGTAGATTTTATTCTCTACTTAACTCTTCTAATGGATTGCTTGTTCCGCTACAGTTAAACTTGATGTTTGTTATATTGTATCAGTTTAACACTGTTGAAGCCTAATGATAATTTATTCTGCATTATCTTAGTCATAATATTTCTTACTGGGCTAGTTGAGCTCACCCTTTTGCTTTCATTGTTCTCTTCGGGAAATGAAAACGTAACAGGGACTAGTCGGGAAACGGAGTAATGGTCCGAGGTGGTGTCATAGTAGTCCTCACTATTCTATAAAATAGTGTGATAATAAATGTAATGAGGACTCCATTGAGTGTGGATATTGCATGATGATAATATTCGTATTAAAACTCTCAGTTTATGTTTTTTCGTATTTTACACGACAGTTGTATGATTATGTTGTATTTGAATTCTGTACCATGTATTTGGCAACTCAAGATGGGTGATGTATACCTATTTTGGTGGCTTCACAGTTGGTATCAAAGCTTAGGGATATGATCCCTGGTTGAGATGTGAGATAAGAACTAGGAGGGGAGAAACGGGGAATTCCTTCGCTAGTATGACCTACCTAAGTTTATTTGGTATTTAATTGGTCGGTCAGAGTATAGGGATAATATGTGATATGGTAATTAACCCTTGTTTTGTGGCTGTATTTGAAAATGACATCTGAGAATGTTGAGAACAGCAATGGAGGACAGGAGACCGAATTGAGTCTCCACGGATCAATAATCGAGGATAATGTGCATCGTGAAGGCGACAATCCTCGTGCAAACAACAACATCGACCAAATGATGAGCGATGGAATGTTCGGAGGCTTTATGCAATTCATGCAACAACAGGTAAGAGAGACTCCTGTTCAAAATATAGGTGGAAATAATGGCAACCCACGGTCGGTCACCACTAAGCAGTTCAAGGAGCTGGGACCATCGGAGTTTTTGGGAAAGCCAGAACCACTTAAGGCGGAGACGTGGTTAAAGCAGATCACTAAGATATTTTATGTCTTGGGATGCTCAGAGGAACAAAAGGTTCCCTTTACCACCTTTATGTTATGTGAAGAGGTAGATTCTTTGGTGGGAATCAGAAACGCATACAAACTGACCTTTTCAAGATGTCTTGGGAGAAGTTCAAGAAAGTCATTCAACGACAAGTACTTTCCGAAAGTATTCGTCACATGAAGGAGGTGGAGTTTATCAAGTTAGAGCAAAACAATATGACCAGGTGTCGTAATGTCTGAGGCTAAATTTGCGAGTTATCCCGGTTTGCATCCCATTTGGTCGATAAGAGAAGCGAATGACGCGAATATTCTGCGAGGTTTGAAACCCGATATCGTCAATACCTCATTTCTCACAAACTTTTTATATTCGGATGTTATGAATAGGGCTCGATTATTGGAGGCGCGATAATGAGTCAAGACAACCAAAAAGGCAACGACCAACAACACGATAATAATCGTGCATCGTGTGGCAACGGCCATCGGAACAATGATAACCATCGTGGGGAAATTATCATGCCAAGAATGGTAACCACTTGATTGGTAATCATGGCCAAGATAATAGAAGTGGAAATTTCAAGAAGAGAAGGTTCAATAATGATGGAAAGACAACAACACCGCAGCACCCATTTCAAAGGAAGAAGAAGCGACCACCGGTCATTCGTATGTTTCAAATGCGCACCGGGGAGGACACATCCATCCAAACCTATGCACGTGACAATCCAAAGCATGTTTCAATTGCGGAAGAGAAGGTCACCTAGCTCAATTTTCTCGTGTAGTGAAGTCAAGTCCAGCTGGGATAGTGATACCAAAGGATGTCTTAGACAAGTCAAAGCCGGTAGTTTAAGTAAGAGAGTTTGTTGAGGAACTCGAACGTAGTTGTCATGGGTAAGTTAATCATAAATTCTTGCGAAGTCTATACCTTATTAGATACCGGTTCTACCCATTCTTTTATCTCTCTTGCTTGCGCTCAACGTTTAAATTTAACTCAGGAGAAATTAGACTTTGACTTATCGGTTGAAACTTTGTTAGGAGAAACCTTTGTTAGCTCCACTGTTTATAAATCTTGTTTAATTCAAATCGACACTTTCACATTACCTGTAGATCTTATCTCTTTGAAAATACTTGCCTTTGATGTGATTTTAGGAATCGACTAGTTAACTACTCATCATGCTAAAATTGATTATTTTCGTAAGGTTGTTAGCTTTCATATTCCTAACCAACCTGTTATACGAATTCAAGCAACCAAACCACTAAAGTCAATCATAGTCATATTAAGCCATAAGTAAAGAGCCCTGAGCCTTTATCTGGTGACTTCCTTGTGTGGAATGCACCGAAGCCAGACTTTCTATAGGCGATGTCGTGAATGACGATGGCAAGTTGATAGGTATCAATGTGACGTACTATCCAAGTCTTGGATGAGGGTCACAGTTTTTAAATGATATTTCTATCGTTAATAAATTTCCTGACGGATTCTTGAAGACTTCTTAGCCTACCCCTAGAGCGTGAAATCGAATTTTGTATTGACCCCAGTACAAAACCCATTTCTAAAACCCTCAAATATTTCTTCAACTAAAATGAACGTAATATACGCCAAAGACGTTGGCTCGAGCTGTTGAAGATTACGATCGTACCATTCAATACCATCGTGGAAAAGCGAACGTGGTAGCTGACGCGTTAAGTAGAAGATCACATGCGTTTACGAGTGCGATGTTGTTAACACAAAAACCTATTTCGTATAACTTACAAATGATGAAGATAGAGTTAAAGACTCTAGGGAGCAACGTGAAGATAACGAATATACGAGTAGAATTGACTTTAATCGATAAAGTTAAAGGCCGCTCAAGCTACACACCCGAAGCTGATGAATATGAAGAAGAAGGTTCAAGAGGGCGTTATTCTAGAAGCAAGAATCAATGGAGAGAGGAAATCTCAACCCTCGATTTAATTGGCCCATTTGAAATCCTCGATCGAGTAGGAACTGTGGCCTATAGACTAGCCTTATTGCTAAGTATGTCACGTGTTCATAACATTTTTCACGTATCGATGTTACGCAAATATGTGGATGACCTGAACCACATTATTGAATTAGAACTAGATGAGATAGCAGAAGATTTAACGTATAAGGAGATACGTGTTAAAATCTTGGATAAGAAGGATCGTATTCAACACTCAAATGTTATACCTCAAGAGTTAGAATCTGAAATGAAGTCAAGGTATCCTCACCTCTTCGACATACCAGGTACGTACATAAATTTTGAGGGCAAAATTTCATAAGGAGGGGAGATTGTGAGACCCCAGATTTTATGAATAAAGATTTAATTTTCTCGAAATATTTTTTTAGAATATTATGGTGTGGATTTGAGATAGTGTTATAGTTGTGGGTAGTATTTATAAATTTTGCAAAGTAAGCAAGTTATTATATAATATTCGATTGGTCGGGGAATATTCATTTTAACAGGGAATATTCGTACAACGGCACAATCATTGGTGGACCCCGCAACGGAATTATTGTCGGTTTGAGAAAAAGTCAAAAATATTTTATGAAAATAACGGCGAAAGTTTTACCGTTAACTGTTGAAACACCTGGTGTTAAAAGTACAGTAATACGCGTTGTTGCATAGTAGCACACGGTATTGATTATTTATATTTACGTGAGAAGTCACTCAGTTTTGTTCAATTATTGCTATAGTAATTGTTGCATAGTATCTCACGTTATTTGATTCAATTATTGTCAATATTTTATATATTATTAAATCAATAATTGAGACGACAAAGTTATTAATATTATTATTTTCAATATTAATGATGTCTAGAAGTTCTGTCAAAGAGAGGTTTGGTCATCTAATTAAGCGCCAATAGGGAGAAATCCTTTTATGAAAGTATCCTCTTTCCTGGGCATGACCTGGTCAATTAATATTGTGATTTATAATAAAGGTGATAAGTTTTGTTTTATTATTATTATAAATGTAATAAAACAGATAACTTTTTATATAAAATGCGAAACTTTTTATAAAGTTTTGTTTTATGTAATTATAAATAAAATATATTATATTTTATTATGCATAGTATTTGCATAGTAAAATCTTTTTATATAAAATAGAATACTTTTATAAAGTTATTTGTTATATTAGATTTTAAATAGAATATATTATATTTTATTATGCATAGTATTTGCATAGTGCCTACATAGTATTTGCAAAGTAAAATCTTTTTATATAAAGTAGAATACTTTTATAAAGTTATTTGTTTTATTAGATTTTAAATAATATATATATATATATATATATATATATATATATATTTCATAAATAGAATATGTTATATTGTATTGCATAGTATCCTTTTCATTCTCTTATAAATAGGATGCTTAGTTAGAATTGAAAACACACCAGAAATTCAGAGAATTCTTCTTCTATAATCTTGAGCGTGTTTCTTTAGAGTTTCAAGAAGCTTTGAGCGTAGAAAACAGTATAAGTTTTCTTCAAGAATATTCTCTCCCTACCAGTCAGAATACTCTTCTTTCTAAGGTAAGGGGTATTATTTCTTTCGTATTCATGAAGAGAGCTTACATTATTCCATTCTTTATTATTATGTTGGAATAACTTTGTTACATCTGAAGTACCACATACATGGTGAAATTCTTCCGTTATTCCATTCTTTATGATTACATTGGAATAACTTTTATGCATGTGATCTATCGCATGCCTGGTGAAGTCTTTTGTTATTCCATTCATTATTATTCTGTTAGAATATCTTGTCTGTGCGTTTACGCATGACCTGGTTCCATTATTTATTATTCTGTTGGAATATCCTGTCTGTGCGTTTACGCATGACCTGGTTCTATTATTTATTATTCTATTGGAATATCATGTCTGTGCGTTTACGCATGACCTAGTTCCATTATTTATTATTCTGTTGGAATAACCTGTCTGTGCGGTCTATCGCATGCATGGTGAATTCTTCTGTTATTCCATTCTTTATTATTCTATTGGAATAATCTTTCTATGTGGATTACCACATGCATGGTGAATGACCCTTCGTATTCATTTCTTATTAAATTGTGGAAATGATCTGTTTACGTGGATTATCGCATGGCGGGTGAAAATCCATTGCAGTTTCATATATTCTATTATACTCATTTGGTTAAAGTTTTGGCTTCTATACCCCGTGAAATTAGTGGAATATCCTTGATATTTGTGTTTCATCCAATATCTTTTCATGGAAATATTCTTCTGAGCATTCTTGAATTTTACTCCACAAAGAAGTATCATGTTGACAATTTGGACGTTATTGGTTACTAGATAAATTAATTCTTGAACTTGTTTTATTGAATTATTATGTCATTGTCATCATCCTCATGTTTATATTATGTTGAAAGTCATATGTGGCCTGTAGTGCATAGATGGACTTGGCATGATTATGACCAGGGATTATTCGGTATAATCATAACTGCAATGTTACAAATGATGTAGAAAAAGTCCTCATTGGCACGTAGTGCATTGATGGACAGTTTTTGGTATGATTATGGCTATGGATTCTCTTCGGCCAAGGGTGCAAAGATGAATTGTTTTATGGCATGATCAGGACCGTTGATGAAAACACGATTATCTTTGGCCCGTAGTGCATGGATAATTCGTGGTCGTGATACTAAAGAATATCCTTGGCTTGTTGTGCAGGGATGATTTAATGATGTGGATTATTTATTAAGCTGAGTCTCAGCGATAAAAGTGATGAAAAACCTTTTAAATCATAGAAGATAGTAGATTTTATTCTCTACTTAACTCTTCTAATGGATTGCTTGTTCAGCTATGATTAAACTTGATGTTTATTATATTGTATCGGTTTAACAACTTTGTTGAAGGCTAACGATAATTTATTCTGCATTATCTTAGTCATAATATTTCTTACTGGGCTAGTTGAGCTCACCCTTTTGCTTTCATTGTTCTCTTCAGGAAATGAGAACGTAACAGGGACTAGTCGGGAAACGGAGTAATGGTCTGAGATGGTGTCATAGTAGTCCTCACTATTCTATAAAATAGTGTGATAATAAATGTAATGAGGACTCCATTAAGTGGGGATATTGTCTAGATGACAATATTCATATTAAAATTCTCAGTTTATGTTTTGTAGTATTTTACACGACAGTTTTATTATTATATTGTATTTAAATTCTGTACCATGTATTTGGCGACTCAAGATGAGTGATGTATACCTATTTTGGGGGCGTCATAGGTCAGCTGTCTTGAACTCGTCAAAGCAAAGTTGGTAACCAGAGATAACATTTGAAGCTGCCATTGATTTTCTTAAACTGAGGTTGATTGAGCGCTTCTGAAAGCTAGGGTTTCTGCTAGTAAGGAGAGAGAGGAATGAGCTTTTGAACTTCTGAGGTGAGTTTTCAAAAAGACCTTTTCAAACTGTACTTGTAACTTCCCTCCTCTTGATCTGCATAGTGGGGCACATGCCGAGTCCTGCTTGGCTCCACTATTTTTAATGATGTGGAAAACACTGATCTGCCCTTAGCTCCCCCTGAGCTACTTTATCCTTTGGGAGGAATACGATCATCGAGGTTGCACTACGATATTGAGTTCACTGCTGAATCTACTCTATGATCGTTGTCTGTCCTGGTCCTTGTGATGAACTTTGACTTAACATTCCTTCTGGGTTAAGGTATCTCAAGAAGGGCCAACCTCTTAGAATGAACTAAGGATCAATTTTTTCCCTGAGGCGCTTATCAGAGGGATTGCTTGGAATTGTTAGGAATGTTGTCATCACATGATGCTTCTTTGACATGTCGAGGCAGCTCTATGATCGTGGCCCTTCTTGACTCACATCTACGATTTTGAACATGGCCTTTATATCTGCATTGTTAGCATGAACTAGAGCAACGAGTTTATGGTTGTAGATTTAGCATGCCTAACTCACTTATCAATTTATTAAATCTGGATTCATCTATAGGCTTTGTAAAGACATCAGCAAGTCGATTTTCAGTAGGGATGTATTGTAAAGATATAGTTCTATTTTGAACATGATCCCTAATAAAATGATATCTTATTTATATATGCTTAGTCCTAGAGTGCATGATAGAATTATGTGTTATTGTTATGGCACTTGTGTTATCACAATGGACATGTATAGATTTGAAATCAAACCCATAGTTTGCTAGCTAATTTTTCATCCATAAGATTTGAGCACAGCAGCTACCAGCAATAATGTATTCAACTTTTGCTGTTGAGGTAGATACTGAGTTTTGCTTCTTGCTAAACCAGGACACAAGTCTGTTTCCTAGCAGCTGACATGTGCCACTGGTACTTTTTCTATCAATCTTGTAGCCTGCAAAATTAGCATATGTATATCCTGTTAGTTCAAAGGAGGACTCCTTGGGATACCAAAGTCCCAAGTGAGGTGTGCCTTTGAGATACCTGAAAATTATTTTTACAGTAGTTCAGTGAGATTCCTTAGGATTAGCTTGAAATCTTGCACATATGCATGTTGCAAACATTATGTCTGGTCTACTGGTAGTTAGATATAGAAGAGAGCATATCATACCTCCGTATTGAGCTATGTCAATACTTTTACCTTTCTCATCTTTGTCAAGCTTGGTTGCTGAAGAAATTGGTGTTTTCATGGGAAAGGCTGAGTCCATGTCATACTTTTTAAGTAAGTCTTTAATGTATTTGGCTTGGTTTAAGAAGATACCTTCATCTGTCTGCTTTACTTGTAATCCAAGGAAGAAATTTAGCTCACCCATCATACTAATTTCGAACTTCCTTTGCATAAGCTTGGAAAATCTCTTGCACAGTTTTTCGTCAGCAGAGCCAAAGATAATGTCATCAACATATATTTGAACTAACATGATTTTGTTTTTATGCTTTCTAAGGAATAATGTGGTGTCTACTCTACCTCTAGTGAAACCATTTTCAATAAGAAAGTTAGTTAATGTTTTATACCATGCTCTAGGTGTTTGTTTAAGTCCATATAAGGCTTTGTCTAATCTATAGACATAACTAGAGAGAGTTGGATTGATGAAACCTGGAGGTTGCTCCACATATACTTCTTCTTCAAGTTCACCATTCAGGAATGCACTCTTGACATCCATTTGAAAGACTTTGAACTTCATGTATGCAGCAAAGGCAAGGAATATCTTGATGGCTTCTAATCTGGTAAAAGGTGCGAAGGTCTCGTCATAGTCGATGCCTTCTTCTTGAGAGTAACCTTTGGCTACTAGTCTTGCCTTGTTCCTTGTTATCACCCCATCTTCATCCATCTTATTTTTGAAGACCCACTTGGTGCCAATGACTGGGTGGTTTCTTGGTCTTGGAACTAATCTCTATACTCTGCTTCTCTTAAACTGATTTAGTCCCTCTTGCATGGCTTCTATCCAACTTGAGTCTTCCATAGCATCTTCTATCTTCTTGGGTTCCATTTGTGACAGAAAGCTTAGATAGAAACACTCATTCTGGGTGGCAGATCTTGTCTTGACTCTTGCATTTAGATCTCCAATGATTAGGTCTTGAGTGTGATCTCTTGCCTATCTATTTTTTATTGGAACATCTATCCTGATGCCTTCTTGTCTGAATTCTTCAAGATCAACCTCTGCTTCTTGATGTGGAGGTTTGTTGTCCACTATATCTCTTTCTACTATTTCTTCTAAAGGCTCGACGATTTCATTTTCTGGGACTACGATCGTGGTTTTGAACTCGACTACCTCATTCGTAGTGTCTGGGTTTTTGTTCGTAGTGTCTTGAGACACAGCTTTGTCCAAATCTATTTCATCGAAGATGATGTGAATCGGGACTTCAACACTTAGTGTCTTCTTATTGAACACTCTATAAGCCTTACTGTCTATGGCATATCTTTGAAAGATTCCTTCATCTGACTTGGGTCAAAACTTTGTCAGATACTATTTTTCATTATTGAGAATATAACATGCACAACCAAATACATGAAACTAGATGACACTTGTCTTTCTTCCTTTCCATAGTTCATAGGGAGTCTTCTTTAACGTAGAGTGCACAAGAGATCTGTTCTGAGTGTAGCATGCAGTGTTGATAGCTTACGCTTGAAGTATTCAGAGCGAATTTCTTTGCTAGTAGAGTTCTTCCAGCCTTAATAAATGTTCTGTTCTTTTTCTCAACTACTCCATTTTACTAAGGAGTTCATGGAGCTGAGAAGTTGTGACTTATGCCATTGTCTGTGCAGAACTGGTCCATCTCAGAGAAGTCGAATTCTCTACCATGATCACTCCTTATAACCTTGATTTTCTCCCCTTTCTCATTCATCACCATCCTGAATATCTTGATTAGCTGGGAGCTTGTTTCATCTTTTAAGTTTAGAAAGAACAACCACGTAAATCTGGTATAGTCATCCACTACGACCAATGAGTATCAATTGAGTAACTGTAGAGGCTTATCAATTGAGTTGACAGTTTTACTCTTGAATAAGCTTCTAGTCTATTTTCCAAGCTGATAGGCATTGCATGGCCTTTCTTTGACAAAGCTGAGCTTGGGTAAGTCTGCTACTAGATCCTTGGAGGCCAGTTTTGACATATTTTTGAAATTGAGATGAGACAGTCTTCTATGCTATAGCCAGCTCATTTCTCCAGAAGCTTTAGCCAGAAAGCATATTGTCTCGTCAGAACTCAGTTGACCAAGATTAACTGTGTAGACGTTCTCTTCTCTTGTTCTGGTCAGCTTTATAGAGGAGGTCTTCAGGTCTCTGACTTGACATTGATTGTTGAGGAAGGTGACTTGATGATCCTTGTGGCAGAGTTGCCTTATGCTCAAAAGATTATGTTTCAGTCCTTCCACATAGGCTACTTTCTTTGAAGGACCTTTGCACCATTCCCAGCTGATCCATATCCTTTTGTCTTGCCAGAACCATTGTCTCCAAAGATGACTGTTGGACCCTCCTTATCTATGAAGTTAGATAGGAGGGCTTTATTCCCGGTTATATGCCTTGAGCATCCACTGTCCAGATACCAAGTTGTGATCGTGGAGCTCTGTTCCTGTGGCAAGATTAAACTCTCATTTTGGTACCCATACTTGCATGGGTCCTACCTTGTTAGTACCCTTGGGAACCCAAATCTGTTTGACTTTGGGTTTGATATGCAGAGAGTTATTGTAGCATATTGCAGCCTTATGAAAAATTTTATGACATACATAACATCTAACATGATGCATGCTTGTGTGTGTATGTGGATTCTTTATCCATTTGGACTTATGTGGGTTCTTGGCAATCTTTCCTTTAAACTGGCTCTTCTTTTTCCATGTATTATTGTGATTCATGATTTATGAAGAGTGAAACTTAACTCTACTGTTCCTAACTAGTTGGTTCATGGAGTTGATTTTACTCGACTCTACGATCATTCGAGGTTGGAGAGTAGTGACTAAGTTACTCTTCTCTTTTCTGTATCCTAGGCCAGCATGGGATCCGTTATGCCTTGGAACATGGATTGGATTAGAAGAGCAGGGAATGACTGGTTCTTTCCTTTGTGAGGATTTCACAAATGTAATGCTTCTATTAAAATTTGAAACATCACTATTGTTAGTTTCCTTTATCTCTTTCACATATGGTGTAAGGTTGATTCCCCAAAACCTAAACCTGTTATGTCAGATGCACTTCTCTGACTGGAGATCAGGGAGTCCATGGATGAAGAGGATCTATTCCACATTGAGATTGTCTTTTCTAGCTCCTCAATCTTAGAGGTTAGATTTAACTCTCTTTGTATATTAAGTTCGTTGGTCTGTTTTAAGAGTTTATTCTCTGCTTCAAATTTGGAGAGAGAGTTAGTGTTTAGAAGAACCATTTCTAGTTCTTCCTGAACTTTCTCTTTCTCTTTTTGAAGAAGAGAATAATCTTTAGACAGAACTCTGAACCACTTCATGTATTGATGCAGATCAGTTGTTATGCCATGTATTGCAATTCTTAAATCATCAATATCTACATTAGGAGAGTTAAAGTTAAATACCTCATCTATACTTACTTCATGATTGTCAGAGCTTTTCTTGTCCTTTGCATGTTTGGCCATTAGGCATGGATTTGCTACTTGAGGATCTTCATCATCTTTAGACTCAGGAGTTGTTTCATTGTCTGAGTAACTCCACGATCCTCCGGCCACAAGACCTTTATCTTTCTTCTGGAATCTCTTGTTGCCTTTGAATTCTTTCTTTGCATTTGATTTTCTCTTTAGTTCATTTCTAAGAGGTTTATTGCAATGAAATGGCCAGGCTTCTTGCAGTTGTAGCATAATTCATTTATCTATTCATGGTTGTTGTAGTTGCTGAATCTCTTAGGTTTTCTGCTTATGCCTTTACGCGTGAACCTTTTGAGTCTTTTTACCTGCATTGCAATGTCCTCATCATCATCTTCATCAGAGTCAGAGTCATTTTTGGTGTTAGCTTTGGAGATGTTATCTATTGCTTTGAGAGCAACTCCTTTGTCCTTTTTTCTTCCTTCAGCTAGAGTCTCTGCTCACTGAGTCAGCTCTAGTTCATAGGTGAGAAGGTTGCCATATAATTGTTGAACAGTCATTTCATGGAGATTCTTTGATTCTCTGATGGCAGTGGTTTTGGCATCCCACTTGCTAGGTAAAGCTCTCATGAGCTTTATGATCAGATCTTTATTTGGATAGATCTTTCCAAAGCCTCGAAAAGAGTTGAGCAGTATGTTGAATCTCTCATAAGTGGAAGTGACATTTTCACCTAGAACTTGGGCAAACATTTCGTATTGTTGAGTCAGAAGAGATTGACCAAATTTTGTATTGAGCAGTGCTTCCTATACTTTCTTTGCAGCTTTGCTGTTGACCAAATTTTCAATCAGACCATCTTCTAAAAACTGAAACAAAATGTTCTTGGTCTTTTTGTCGAGTTGGACATCTTTCTTTTCGTTGTCAGTCTATTCTGCCTTGACTTTGATTTGAACTCTGTTTGGATCATCTGGAGTTGGTGAAAGATTTTTTGGAACGTAGGGCCCATTTAGAATAGTTTCAAATAGATCTTCATCTATTGAATCCATGTATGCTTGCATACGAACTTTCCACTTGGTGAATTTATCTTTGTTGCACATTGGTGGCTTGCTGCCTCCTCCAGTCTTTGATTCACTTATCAGATGTGCCATTGGATCAACTTAAGCTTTGTAGGCTGATTGATAGAACCTTCTTTGATACCAATTGTTAGTTCCTAGAGGCACAATAATTATCTAGAAGGGGGGTTGAATAGATATTTTTAAAAATTCTTTTACAAAATACTTGTCAGATTTGATAATGATTTAATCACAGCGGAATTTGAGATTTATTTGTTTTCCCTTCAAGATAAAGTGAGTTGATAGGATATAAGCAGTTATGACAGATATAGCAGTTATGGCAAGAATATAAGAGACACAATGTTTTTAAGTTGTTCAGAGCACTCAAGGCTCCTGTCCACTCTTCTACTGCTTGAGTAGGAAATCCACTAAGGATATCTTTACAATATTTGAATCTCATAGATTCCTTCAAGACCATCAGTCTTGGAACTTCTTAGTTCATTTTAGAACTCTTCAAGTCCAGCAGACTTGGTACTTCTCAGTTCACTTAGAACTCTTAAAGTCCTTCTGACTTGGGACTTCTTACTTCACTTAAAGATAGTTGAGTTCTTGAATGATGCTACTCAGTTACCATTAAACTTGTGTTCGAAAAAAATGAGTAGCTGAGCAAGCTTTCTTTTTAGATCGTAGAGTTGAGCTTTTTAGTGTTCTTCAGCGTTTTGTTGTATGCTTGCTTATTTTCTTGCATCAGCTTCTGTTTTGCATATAAGGTTCCTTTGAAATGTATCCGTTTGAAGACATTTGTTGAAGCATTAATTGTATTTGACAATTCTAAGCATTGATGGTGAGTTTCTGGAAATCTTCTATCCAGCCATCTGGCACACTGACACTTCAGACTGCTATCTCACCTAACACCTGAAAAGGTGTTTTCAGCTGACATGTAGTACTTTCCTTAGCTTCTTCATTACGTTTCCTCGTTCTATACTAAGGATGAGTATTGTGTCATTGGGATTCCCGATAGTCTCAACGTCTATAATCCATTCCATATTTGATGACCTTTATTCTTAAACAAATGAATAAGGCTCGATGCTTCTGATGCAGACAGATGATGCTCTATGATCATGATCGTGGTGTCTTGCCACCTTGGTGCTTGATTTGGTACTGATGGAAGAGAACACTATGATTTCCCTTAAGAACTGGTAGACTACAATCTTTGCTTACTTGATTTGCATACTCTACACTTTCGAAAGCACACTACAATCTTTGAGTTGGCTTGGCAGGCGTTTAGACCACTCTACGATTTTGAGAGAGGCCTCCAAAGCAGACAAACTACGATTCTCGATGCTCTACGATTCTTCCTTGGCTTCTACAATTTCTTGACTGGCTTGA
Source organism: Panax ginseng (assembly GCA_020205605.1). NCBI lineage: Eukaryota > Viridiplantae > Streptophyta > Magnoliopsida > Apiales > Araliaceae > Panax > Panax ginseng. Next base: position 86,640,422 of record CM035130.1, on the reverse strand, counting down.
CATACTACGATTCTATTGATGCATATCTATTACATCTCACAAGTTAGATCAACCTAACAGCTTTAATCTTCTCTTATATACATTCATTTACAAAGTGATAAACATAAAGCACAGATCAAACATAACAATTTTTTTGATCTACCACTAAGTCCTTGTACATTTATTCCTTGAAGGACTATACATATAGGCATGAATATTTACTTTCAATATAAAATTTAAATATGAAATTTCCCAACACATAGTATTGTAAAACTGCCTGGGTCCTTAAGCTTTGGAGGTAGCTTACACTGCAACACTGCACTGCACTCTTCTGTCAAGTCCACTGCCTCGTAATCCTCCAATCTTTTCTTCCTTGATAGAATGCCTTTCATAAACATCACGTAGCTTGGCATTTGTTCTAATGCCTCTGCTAATGGTATATTGATCTGCAGTTTCTTAAAGACCTCCAAAAACTTAGCAAACTGTTTATCTTCTCTTTGCTTTTGCAATCTCTGTGGATAAGGAACATGAGGGTAAATAAGTGGTGGTTTGGTTGTCGCTTTCTCAGCCAACTCTTCATGATCCTTCTCAACTACCCGCTGTAACGACCCAAAAATTTGGATTTTCCAGAATTTAAGTTTAAAGAATTAGTTATTAATAAAATGAATTTTTATTAATAATATTATGTGCTATATGTTTATTAATCGTTCTAGAACCTAGGATGATTATAAGTCGGGAGGATTCTGGCTACGAGCTAGACTGAACGAGTAAGAATTTTCATGACAAAAATAAAAATTTTCCAGGTACAAAAATATTTCTGGGGAAAAAGACGAAATAGGCACCTAAGGGTTAGGGTTTGAATAACCTAAGCCATTCTGAGAGTTCGGTATATCAAAATGACATTCCGTCAAACGATTTGACGATAATATGTCGTGAAAAGTTAAGTAAGCCAATGAAAGTTTTTCTCGAAAAATGTGCAGAAATCGGACAAAATAAAAATGACGAAAAGTACTGCTGTGTACTTTTCACTCGTTTAACTACGTTAGGGTAAAACGTGAAGAAAAATGCTTAACACCAAAAAGTGTTTTTTAGTTTTTCAGAAATCCGAAGAATAAGTAAAAGTTAATCGGTAAAGAAAAGACGAAATATTCAAAAATATTTGGATTCCGAGAATCACAGTTTTTAAAACTGTCGGACGAAAACCCGAAAGACAAAACCACAAAACTTAAAGGCTTAGTAGACTTAAGGGCTAAGTTAACTTAACACTTAAGTCATGAATAGTAAGGAGGTGTGAATAGTAAGGAGGTTAGGGGGCAAAATGACTAAAATACCCCTAGCCTTGAAAATCTATAAATAGTAAGCTTAATTCATTTAAATGAGATTTTGAAAATCCTACAAACTAGAGAGAGAGAGAGAGAGAGAGTTCGGATGAAGAGGGAGAAAGAAGAACATGAGCATGAATGATCGGATCGAAAGTGCTCGTGAAATAGAAAAGCTTGTGAATCGCCGATTTTGTCTAGCGGAAGAAAAATAAAGAGGAAAGGTATTAAAACCTAACTTTTATGTTAGATTTTCTTTAAGTTTTATATGTTTAAAACATAACTTAATGATAATAAGAAGTATATAATGTTAGAGATGATTTCATTTGGTTGAAATAATGAAAAAAGAAGAAAAAGTTTAGTTTATAAATTTCTTAAGGAAGTATAAGATTCGTAATGAATTAGAATGATCCGAGTGGATTATATAAATAAGTAGGTGAAATAAGTAAGGAATGATGATCTATAACATCAAATTCGAATAAAAAGTGAAATCGTAATCCAAAATATCGATTAAAAATGAACGAACGAAGAACACGAAGAACATGCGAAGAACATGAAGAACGTTGTTGATGGACAAATTTAAAACCATCGTAGGATAATTGTTATTGATGGAAAAGTTTAAAACCATCACGTATAAGTATATGCATATTGCTTGGTTAGGAATGGTAGAAACGTTCATGAAGAACGGATTAAAACTTAGCTATAACGAAGTTATGGCGAAAATTTTATAAAAGACAAACGAGAATTAGAAAATTAATAAATGAACCCGAACATGTAGGGTTTCATAAGAATGTAAGAGAATGTAGAAAATGTGAGTCATGGACTCAAGAATTAACAAATTCCAAGTTCGGATGACCGAATTACGGACGAACAAACAAAGAGCGTTAAAAACGTAAAATGAACAAAGGGTGAAGATCAAGCCAATCGAATGGTATGTTAACAGATTCAGAACGAAGTTCTGTCTAAGGGGTGTTGAAGTATGTAAGATAAGGAAGAGAATGGCTTTGGAACAACCTTGTTCCAAGTTATAACGAAAGAGTTATGAGATCGGGAAGTAGCGTCTCAAAAAGAACTTAACACTTAGAAGAAATTTTCAAGAATTAGGGCTTGGCGTCATGGCGCATGACCCATGCCTTATAAGGTGGTATTGCGGCTGAGACGAGGAACCGGTCTTTCGCAAACTTCGCCACCTTGGCGTGAGAGATAGAAGGGAGAGTGGCGCCACAGCGCCAGTGTAGGGAAAAAGCCAGAGAAGAGCTTTTAACTGCTCAGCTCATGGGGGAAACGTAAGGGAAGATAAAGAATATAATGTTCACTTATGTAACACTTAAACAAGTAAATTAAACCTTAAATGAAGGTTGAACGAAGAGATTAAATGAGATTAAAAGACAAAGAATGTGAACGCGGGTTACGTAGCCGATGTCCGGGGACCGTAGTCGCAATGAACGAACGTGAGGGATTGTTATGGTTGTGATTCCTTAGACGTTGAGCAATAAGGGTAATGAATAACATTTTGATGTTATGTCATGATAGTGAGAGATAAGTGTGAAGCGTATAGATGCTGTATATGCAACGCTGTTGCAATAAACGAGCGGTCTTAGCATACAACGAACGGTATGGCTTCGACATTAAGAATGACTAATGAATATGGGGTTCAAGTAAGGGATAACGAAAGTATTAAGTAAGATACGAATGGTATTAAGAAAGCCGTAATGAACAGTAATAAGAGTAATGAAAGCCGAATGTGAGTCGTATTAGAATGAATCCTGAGGTAAGACATTTAGTTGCCAGAAAGCCGTAAGGAATAAGAAATTAACTTAACAAATGGTATAATTAATGGTTAAGATAAGTTACGATAAGTTTAGGTTGTGGTACAATTGTAACCTTTGATGGTTGACATATGGGAGCTGGGCTAAACAATTCCTTCAGAGAGTGAAGGTATATACAAAACTGGCAACCGATCTAACTCACTATTATGGGCAGTGTAGATGAGACGGGAACTTGATTGCTGGTTGTTTATGGAAAACCACTCAGAGTACCATATGGTCTACTAGCAGAGAAACGATGTGTGCTGAGTCCTAGAAAAGTTATAAAAAGAAGATAAGAATGTAAAACATCAAAAATGATGAACGTATAAGTAAGACATCTCCGTATGTCATAAAGCCGTAGAACGGTAATGAAAGTGGTCGCATAAACTTAGGTTGCAAGAACGCGAACCCTAAGAAGTAAAGTTAAGTAAACTAATGCATAAGTCAAAGATGTATGACTAATTGGTGTATGTGGTGTTTTCTTATGTGTTATATAGAAATTGAAATGATCGGTTAAAGCGTGGACATCAGAGTAGGCGTAAAGGCAAGTTTCCTAACTTCATTCATATTTCAAATGAATGCTAGTTTCTTAAACTTCTCGGATGTTGAACTTGAGAAGTTACTCATATGCTGCTAATGTGCGATATTTGTGTAGAGTGGTAGAACATATGAGGCCTTGTGCCACAATGTGAACACTTCGGTGTTTCTATGAGATGAACTGTTATTTGATTTAACTTTTCAATAAGAGAATGCTCTGTTCATACATGATCCGTTATTGTTAAGTCTGTGCTAATGATTCTAGCCAGACAGAATGTGTATGAAAAAGGTCGAAGAATGAAAGTATTTAAAAATTAAAGTGAATATTATTTTAAAATGATAGGAATCGAGATTATTCCTATTATTCAAGTTGCTTCATAACCTTTGTTCGGTTATTGAAGTCTTAAAAGAATGTTTGAATTCTTGAAGATGTTTGTTCAACTGTTATGACTTGCTGGGCAATTGAATGCTCACACTTGCTTTAAATGAAAAACATTTTCAGCGAACGATGTTAGAAGAACTTAAGGATCCCGTAAAGATCAAGTTGACGGTATCCAGATGATGTGCCATTCAGAATGTGGATGAGCGAGAAGATCGAACGAATACTTGTAATATAAAATAAGTTAAATGAACTTTAGATTAGTTTGAAGAACTGTTATGTATCCTTGGTGGCGGATAAAAGTCACTCTTGTAATATGAAATGAATAATGTATTTATAATTATTTGTAATGAAAAAGGTTATAAGGTTTCAAGAACCTGGGATTTGAGAGTGTATGTTATTATATTTCAGTATATAATGATGTATGTTTGGAAGAAGATGGGATCGTGACGTACAAAATCCGGATGTGAAAATAGACCGAATTTTGGGGTGTTACACCCGCTGCTCAGAACCCCCATTAGATAAGCCCTTATCAGATTCAACTACCCCTTGGAGCGACCGCGCGACATCTCCTTCACTATTGGGTGTGGGCGTGCCAGCCTGTAAATTTGTGGTTTGCTTTCCTGATCTCAGTGTAATAGCTTGACATTGTTCTTTTCCTTCCCTTCATGGATTAGCTTCAGTGTTACTTGGCAAAGCTCCTTGCAGTCTATTGTTTAACATGTTGGTCATTGGCCCATTTGAGTCACCAAGTTCTTAATAGCCACCGCTTGGCTCTTTATCATCACTTCAGTGTTTGTCATGTATTTCAACATCATCTCTTCTATTTCTGACTTCTTTTTTGGTTGAGGGGCAGGAGGTGGATGATGTTGCTATTGTTGTTGAAATCCAGGAGGGTACGGAGGTTTAGGTGCATACTACTTGTAAAAACCCAAAACCCTAATAAGACTTGTATGTATAAAATTCCATTATATAAATAAAATTTCTCTGTTCTGAATGTGTTATGTGTTATTATATACTTTGTTTAAAAAATTTAACCAAATAAATTTGTCCAAAAAACGTCGTGCTTGACACCTTGTGCTTAAAATTTTTTCCGTAATCGAACTTATCGGCATAATTATTTTTACAAGTTGCTTTGTCATGCTTACACTGACAAAACTGCTTTGTCGTACTTGTTAGGATTAGAGAGAAATTTAAGTTAACAACCCTAGATTAACAAACCCTAACCCTAATTAGCAAAACCCTAACCTTAATTAACTAAACTAACCCTAATTAGTTTATGTTAACACCTAATCATGGTTAGTAAACTTCAATTAGAAATTAATAAACATCATTTAACATTCCTAATCATTAAAAACAAAACCCTAATCAAGATTAGTGAGGATTAGGGCATAATCAAGCTACTAAACAAACCTAACTAGCTTACAAGTAGGTTAGGAGTCACCATTGCAAGTCCCTAGGCTGCACATGACATGCTTGTAACTCCCAAGCATGACAATAGTCACCAGATCTAATATTTGTAGAGGCAAGTTGCTCAAAAATGACCAAAAAGCCAAGTTGAAGAATTCTATAAATAGGAACCTTAGGGCTGAGAAAACTCACAAAATTTCTAAGCCATTATACACTTACTTACATACCAAATCAAGCCTGGGTGTTAGCACCAACAACATCAGAAGCTAGAATCGAAAATCATTCAAGAAAAGGTACAAACCCTAGTTCATAATTAGCTCTTTGATCCTATGTTAGTCTTGTTGTTTAGATGTTTAGAATTATGTATTAGTATGTTAGAAAGTATGTTAGATTGGTAGAACATGTTTTTATAACATCTAGATGCCTTAAATAAGTGTTTTAAGAAATTTGGAAAATTTGAAAACTAAGTCTGACAGCCGAATGTCAGGGCCTGTAGATTTATATGTGTTTATATTTTGGGTTGTTAATTGTTTGGTATTTATAGCCTGTTAGTAGGTCTTTAATCTGGAAAAGAAAATAGGTTCATTTGAACCATAGATTTCAAGTTATAAGTGGTTAAAATGGGTTGACCGTTCACGGATTGCAATTTTCTGGGTTACCCAGAAAACTCAAGAACAGTTGAACCGGCTAATTTGACCAAGCTTTTTAATCGCTTTGTGGTTATTGTTTTTATAAAGTGTTGTTATAGATCTATACCCTGTTATATGTACTACATATATATGATCTCAAATTGATAAAACAACTAATAGGATTACTAGAATTAATGGTCAAAAGTCGTTGATTGAAAGTTGACCAAGTTTTTTCGGGTTGCCCAGAAAACTAAAGAACACTGAAAACGAGTTTGGTATGTACTTTGACCAACATAATTAGAGACCTTAGAGTTATGCTTTGTTCATGTTAATGTTATATATAGGTACCCTGACATATATACTACATGTTACAACAAACACCATACACATCTCATACACAGAATCAAAGATATTCAAACCACAAAACCGTTAATGAGCCATGACTCTGTTTTTTGGGTTACCTAGAAACTCAAGAAAATTTCTCGACATCGACTTTGAGCCTCTATAACTTCTTGTTATATATAGGTTAAAGCCTAAATTTTGATTCATGTTGTACTACTGTATGAGTACTACAACAACAACTCTTGACCAAACCAAGAATCATTAACAGTAGCATTTTATCTAGTGGTCAAACTGGTAACTCGACCATGACCAAACTGCTACCCAGAACTCAAGAACACCTACAGCGACACTTTCTGTCACTGAAGGGCTTTAGCGACAGACAAAATTATTTTTCTAAAAATAAATTATAAACATCAGAAATAATTAATAAATAAATAATAATAAATATAAAAATAGTTTTAAAAATTATATTAAATAAATATAATTAAATTCGATATTTATACATAAATTTAATAATTATTTTATTTTATTTAGATATTATTAATAATTAACTTATTAATAAAGAATTAGAATAATTATTTATAAATATTAAATAATTATGGAAAAATATTATAAATGATATAAAAATTATAATAAAAGAATATAAATTATTTAAAAATAATAATCAATGTTTTTGTAAAATTTTAAGTAATTATTAATTACCTAAAATAGAAGTAAATGGTTTAAAAATCATTTAAAGAATAAATAAATGTTTTAAATACTTTAAAACTTCTAAAATAATATTATAAAGGATAATTAAATTATCTAAAAATATAATAAATAAAATTTATTTCATTTATCAACTTATTTGATAATCGGTAAAGGTATTAAACACCGAAACCTTATCTAATCTAACCCGTTCATATGTAAATGATATATTTCAGTATTATTATAAATTCTAATGTGTTAGAATTATATATATGAACATTGGTAGGTATTTTTAATGTTTGAATAGCATAACTTGACTGATCTACGCTCAGGCAAGTTTCTTAAACCCTACACTTATATCTTGAATTGCTTTTGATATGTTATACCAAACCTAAACTTGAATTGCCAAATTATTGTAAAGTTATTGCTATAGTTTTAGCATAACTCAAAAATGAATTGTTTATTCATATGATAATGTTTATTGAGCATAAATTGTTGTGTCAAACCAAATTGTTTTGGTAAGACATCCTATACTAAAGTTGGGTATCCCGTAAGGGATCGAGATATGCTCAATGAATATATTGATACTAATGTTGGGTGCGTTTGAGCACTGGTAGGATGAGATGCATACTCCTAGGATGTTGAATAGGCTGATCCCCTATCTTATATCTGAACAAAATTTCTAAGTCTGTGTGACTAACAGAAATAAAGAAAATTTTCAAAAATGGTTGAAATAAATAGAAATCCAGGAATGGTAACAACTATCAGTCAAAATATGAATTGTTGTATTTTTTCAAATCATATATTGTTATAAATACAAAACTTGTTGAGCATGTCATAGCTCACCCTTGCAAATTATTCCCTTTGCAGTTTTAGATGGTAACCTTGGAACATTTGGAGTAGATAAAGGGAAGCGTCCCTGCTTAGATTAGATTATATTCTTGTCTATTTGAATACCTTGTAATAATAACTCGTTATGAGAATCATGTAATCGAATCGAAAAATTATGATATATATATATATATATATAACATCTTTTATTTTCGCAACCGTGTTTTCTTACATATATAGGTGTAAAATTAGACTTCTTCGAATCTAGTTGAGATCATTGGGAACTATTTATCTGAGTGGGGGTATTAATAGCATTGACTGTTCATGTTGTTATTAATACTCTGGATTTCGGATAAATAGTTACTATCGATATGATAGTATAAATTCGATGGCTTAAACTATACATCTAGGTGAGGATATTAGTAATATAGACTGTTCATGTTATTACTGGTACTCTGAATTTTGGATGGATAGACTCTAGTCACAGATACAGTTCAAATATCCAAGTGAGGGTATCCAAGAACAGTAATAGTTCTCTAAAGAATTACCATCTGTTATGGGATACTGTGAATCTTGGATCTATGGGAATTATATCTGATAGTCCTTCTATTTAATGTAATATTTTAATCAGATACCATGGGTGTATAGATTTAAATGCATTATATCGATTCACTGTAAACACCATATTGGATACCGTGGGAGTATAGATATGGGGGTGTTACACTACTGGTGAGATTGTTGTGGTTGATATTGTTGTTGTGGTTGGTGTTGTTGAACATTATGGTTATTGCTCCAACTAAAATTGGGATTGTTTCTGTTGTTGGGATGGTAGGAGTTCTGAAACTGATTCTGTGGCTTTTGGTAGTTGCTAACAAACTGTACTGATTCTGCAGTGATAGCACATTGTTCTGTTTGGTGTGACCCTACACAAATCTCACAGACATAGGCAACTTGCTTAACTTTGTTCTCCACCGATGAATCAATTTTCTTTACCATAGCTACTATTTGGGCTGATAATGTTGTGATAATAACCCAGCAACTTTTGGTTATGGCATCCTGGCCGTTTGATTCTGAAAATAATTCGCCGCCATGGTCTCAATAAGCTCATAAGCTTCTTCATAGCTTTTGGCCCATAAAGCTCCTCCTGCAGTAGCATCAACGATTAGCCTAGACCGCCAACCCAATCCATTGTAGAAAGTATTAATGACCATCCAGTCAGGCATCCCATGGTGAGGGCATTTCCTTAGCATTTCTTTGTAACGTTCCCAGGCCTTATACACCAACTCTCCCTGTTGTTACTCAAACTGAGATATAGCAGTCCTCATTTTCGCTGTTTTAGCCATAGGAAAGAATTTGGCTAAAAATTTATGTGCTAAGTCCTCCCATGTGGTTATTAACCCTAATGGAAATGAATGGAGCCAACTTCTTGCCTCATCCCTCAAAGAGAATGAATACAATCTCAGCCGTATTGCATCTTCTGACACAACATTGTACTTGAATGTATCACATATCTCAATGAAACTCAACATATGCTCATTAGGGTCATCAGCAGTAGCACCCCCAAATTGAATCGACTGCACTTGCCGCCATGTAGCGCCAGTAGTAGAAATTGGGCGCAAGGTAACAGCGTCATGCGCATCTGGGAGACTCTATCGCACGGTGTCTTTGGGACTAGCCTTCAGGCGGTCTTGGTTGCGTCATGGCTATGATTTGATGATTTGTTGCCTTCGCTTCGCCGATCTTTGGTGTTCGCTATTACCCGCTTGTCGCTAACTTCTTCTTCTTTCTTCACTTCCTTCTTCTTTCTTCAATTGACTTCCTCATTCGTCACTTGACCACTGGACATTACTCACCATACCACGCCATGCTATGCCATTACCATGCCTTTAGAGTTTCCTTGGTGTACCCTACAAAACAAACAATACTAAAAATACTTATGTTTGAGCAAAATTCTAGTAAGTTGGTAACCAATAAGTAGGTCTCAAACCTACTTATCAACATTGTGTGAATCACTAATATAAAGTGTTGTAAAGAGACATTCATTCGCATCCATTCAATGTAAAGATAACATTCACACATATATGGTAAAAAGGGATTTGAAAAGATTGAAATGCGTCTTAAGCCCTCTACTATCCCCAGCAGAGTCGCCACCTGTCGACGCCGGAAAAATATTTAATTCCTATGTTTTTGATTATTGCCCTTTATATTTTCTATGTGGTTTAATTTATCTTGCTTTAAAGGGTGATATTTTATTAAGAGGCCGACATATAATGTCAATGATTTAAAAAGATTGATTTTAATTGATTGGGCTGAATTAGACAGAGTTGCCAGTTAGTATGAGTTAAATAGTTATACCAACTCAACTGGAGTTTTGAAAGGTTTTACAATATGGCCCAATATGGCCCAATATGTGTTAGGCACTACCTAACTTCCGTGAAACATGGTTACCGCGTCTTTTCTTTATCTAAGTATATGAAGTGTGTGTATATCTATGTGTATGGTGCAAATAAATATGCTAGAAGTGCATTATTTGAAAGTAATGCTATGCCTATTTTACACCTATATACAAAGGGTTTGATTTATTGAAAATTTCAATTTTAAGCAAAGAATGTAAAAGTGATGTTTTGAAAACAGGTTTCAAACCCTTATGCTCTAATAGGAATTGAGGCATTTGATACTTCCATTTTATTCCATATTCGGATTGATTTGATTTTATTCAAGATGTAAATCATCTTTGAAAGTATATATATATATATATATATATATATATATATATATATATATATAATTGTCGGACTTGTTATGGGCAAAAAAGCCATCGAAGTAAGTCCGAACACCACAACCATAGTTTTCACTATTTTGGGGTCTTAAACCCGTATAACCGTTTTAAGGCCCTAGATTTAGAAGTACAAATATTTGCAAGCTAGTTGTACAATCGAAAAGGTCCATCACGGGAGCCAAATCTAGATTCATTGATTAAATCGTAGATCCTATAGGTCTTAGGCTCACATGATATCATATAAATAGCCTACATAATGAATATATTAAAATAAACTGCATATTTACTCTAGACGTCGTAAAATAAAGGATTCATCAGTTAAATCCTTCCATTGTCCTCTAGATACAGATCTAGGGCCACATGGTTGCTAAATACTTTTAAAATCTAGAAAGAAAACTAGATCTGTACAGATCTTAACTATTCTAGCTTTTAGGTTCATGTTTTTCAACTTTTAAAATGGTGAAAAGCTAGATCTGGCTAGATCTAGTACATATCTAGTCAATAAAGCCTAAATATTAACTATTTACATGAAATGAATAGTTAAAACATCATATCTGATAGATATAAGCTAATAACTATGTATATATAGCACTTATATACGTATTAGAGTAAGCGAAAGAAGTAGATCTGGCAAAATCTTACAGTATCGCACGAGATTGGCTATCGAACATCTTCTGGCACCTCAAAACTCGTTTCTCACTAGTTAAAATTTGACATGTTGTAGTATATATGTATATGAGTGTTTACAAAGAAGTTTTACATCAATTAGAGTAAGATAGAAGCTCTGTTTAGCTCTCATAGCCACCTTTTCTCTCTTTTAAGCAATTTCCTTCTCTCTTTCTATATAAAAATGAGCTGGGGGAGGGGGTATTTATAGACTCGATCAGCCAATTGGTCACTATGAGTATAAATACTTGGCCAGTTCAGTAGTCCTACTAGTGGGCCCCAGTGTCTAGAAATATGTGCACTCTAACTAACGCGCAGTTTACTTGAACCTTAATAACTTATAATCTGGGAATCCGATGGAGGCGTGCCATAACTTTACAGATAGCTCTTTTTAAGAGCTATGCAATGACATGGGGCTTGAAATTTTTTGAATTAGGGAAGATGGGTCCATGACAAAATCGTTGTTTGGTGCAGTTTTCACTCGAGATTGCTGTGATGGTTCTATATGACCTTATTCATAGTAATTTAATTTGAATTGGTGTTGTGTTGGAAAAATTACTCTTTTTCCCTTTAATTTTGGTTTCCAGGCTTGACGCAGATGCAACTGTCTTCCCACAGGGTTATCTTCGGGGTTTGACTACTGTTGACTTCTGTCTATCCTCAGGGTTATCTCTGAGGTTGATTTGATGATTTTTCGGGGCTGTCACTGGGGGTCTAGTTAGATGATTTCTCAACGCTGTCTTTGAGGGTCTGGTTTGATGTAGTCCTCTAGGGCTGTCTTCGGGGTAAAAAGATATTTTTTGCCCTCCTGCATAATTACTCGAACGAAAGTAAAATTTTGAGTGTCTACAATTGTTCCTCTTTTGCACCTATGTACAAAGGATTTGATTTAGCGAAATGTTCATTTTTAGACATAATATACATTTCAAATAATATTTTGGAAAAAAATAATTTTCAAATCCTTCACTCGAATATTAATTGAGGACCTTTGATATTATCTTTTATCATCTTTATATTTGTTAGGTGATCTACCCCAAATCGCGTTATTCTTCATGAATGCTCTTTGTGATTTTATTTGAAAATCATTTTGGGTGATAATACATGCAATAAAGCGCCAAAAAGGGGTTGGTCATCATCCGGCATGAAAGCCATCTCGATGAATCCGAACACCCACAATCATAATTTTTCATTATCACGGGATATTAAATCTGAATTCTTGGGACGAACCCCTCGAACTCGTTTTAAGATCCAATATCACGTGTACAACAATTTTACATTATTTAAACATTACATCGCAAAGGAAAAGTCCATTGTGGGAATCAAGTTAAGATCCGATCATTAGATCTCAACACCAGGATTCCTAGGCTCATATTAATATGCTTAAATATGTATGTACAACATATCCTAAACTCGTTAACAGATGATTTCATCGGTTGAAATCTCCATTACGAGCCATTAAGTTCCCTTCACCTCTAGATATAGATCTAGGGCTCTACGGAGTGACCAGGACTGACCAAAAGAAGTAAAACATCTAGATCTACCATGGAACTAAACTGATCTAGCATATAGGTTAGAGATTCATGCTCCATAACCATTTCTAGGGCTAGATCAGGCTTAGATCTTGGTAGATCTAGTCTCTGGACTTGATTTATAACTATATATGCACAAAATAACCGGTAAAAACTCTAGAGCTACCAACTATTACATAATATATGAATAAAACAATTAGCTGATTATGAGAAGATGATGCAATTATCTGAAAGGTATTTTTCAGTTCCTGAGGATAGTCGATTGGCTCGTCTTCGATGGCTCGCAGTCCAAGGATTGTTGTTGTGGCTTTTTGTGTCTTTTTCCTCAGCTTTGTGATCCTCGTTTGGATCACGTCGTGTCTGGGCATCGTTGCACTTTGATTTCTCCACGGGGTTGTCTATGAAGTGAAATGATGCTTTTGTCCTCCCTCGAGGTTGTCTCTAAAGTGAAATTATACTTTTACCCTTCTGAAAGGTTAGTGCAAGGAAACCAAAATTTTTAATGTCTATAGATTCCCCTCTTTCTCATGTTTATGCAATGTAATGGAATGAACACTGTCGACATCGAGATTTTCATTTGTCCCTTTTTGTTCTTGTCTTTTGGTGTTCTCATGTTAGGTGAGATTTGTTTCAAAAAACAAGTTGGAAAAGGTCCGACATGTATATGCTGACGATTTGACTGTGAGAGTCGCCAGTTGGTTATTTTTAAATGGTTGCACCAACTCAATTAAGAAAAGGTTTACACAAAGACCTAGTGATGTTACACTGTTTAACTGGTATGAGAAACCAAAATTTGTTGGGGTTTGGGGGCTTGATTAAGCGGAGGGAAGGTGTTAGGCACCCCCCCCCCCCCAACTTCCGTGATAACACGGTTACCACAACTTTTCATTAAACTTTTATTTGTGTATGTGTGTGTGTGTGTGTTAGGTCTATGTGCAGTTGTTTGGAAGTAGTGCTATGCCTCGTTTGCACCTATATACAAAGGGTTTAACTTTTGTATAAAAGTTCAATTTTAACAAGATATAGCAACTATGTTTTGTAAAACAAGTTTTTCAAACCCTTGAGGCCTTTGATACTTCTATTTTATTAAATGTTCGGCTTGATTGATTTTATTTTTGAGATGCGAGGCATCTTTGAGAAAATAAGATACATAGCAGTGCCGAACTCCTTATTGGCATGAAAGTCATCTAAGGAAATTCAGACACCGTAGATAATTTATAAGCTGGCTGTAGCTGAAAATATCCATCACGGGAACCGAATCTAGATTCAGAAGCTGCATCTATGATCACATGATTCCTAGCCTCACATGAAAAAGCATTATGTACAAAAAGCTAGATAAAGAGCTAGATTTTTGTAAATCTAAACCATTCCAGCTTCAGCGGTTCCAATTTTGTCACCATGAACCGGTCAAAGTGAGAAATAGCTAGATTTAGGCAAATCTAGCCCGCAGGCTGAAAGATTAAATATCTACATTATGAAAGCAGATAAAATAGTTATATATATATATATATAAAAGCTGTAAATATATATATATAAGCTATAAACGCACCAGATATTATATCCAAGCTCAATCGAATAAAGTTCGATGATAAGATATATATTTAAGTATTTATATATAAAAGCAGTAAACGTACCCAATATTATATACAGGCTCAATCAAATAGAGTTTGATGAAAGGATATATATATATATATATACATAAATGATAAAAAGCTTAAAAATCTAAAATATCTTATAGTGGGCTGCCAAAAACACTTTAGATAGCTTTAAACACCTGAAAACTCGGTTCCCACCGTTTAACTTTTAGTATGTAGCAAAACACGAGCTTAAAAGTGTTTAGAAAGAAGAATCACTCAGTTTAGAGCACTCTAGAAGTGTTTACAGGTGTCAAGGCTGATTGACCTTTATTGAAATGATTTTCAATTGTCTAAACATCATCAGATCACCTCCGAAGCTTCGCTAGATTTACTTGCCAACGGTTAATAACGTCAGGGCTACTTGACCTTCATTGAGATGTTGCTTGGCCTTTCCCTTTCACAAGTCATTTTTACTTGAAGCCACATAGAGAATTCGAGAGTTCTTCTTCAAATCTTTTGAGTTCGGGTTGTTTTCTGCAAAATCTGTCACTGTACAAGTGTTCTGCACTATCCTGGTAACGTATGTATGTCCTCTTTTCTAGTTTTGACCGTTAGAAAGTGAGTTATCACATGAAATGCTTCTAAACACATAGTAGTGAATATGCATGCTCATATGACTTGATAAAATATATTCAACACAGTAAATGTTAGTATTTAACCATGCTGAATGTATTTATGTGAAAAAATTTTACTTTTGAAATAGTCAATTTGGCACCTTTTTCTGCTATTTTTTCATCCTATTTGAGGACAAATGAGCAAAGGTTGTTAAGCAAAGTAATCCTAGTAATTAGGCTACCCTTAAGGATTATGACTTTGAAATCTTTCATGCATATAGGATGTTTATAACTGTGAGTTGGTGTGCTACTGAATGGCCACCTAATCATGCCTATGCGCATGTGGATAGTCCTTTTTACAAAGAAGACTTTGGCGAAATTTTTCCATGAGTCTAGGCATTGAATGATCATGCATTTTTAACTCTACTGTAGATGTATGTTAAAGTAATGCATGCATGCATTTAGACATAAAATGCATTTAATGAGCTCTAGGTTAGAATTTACCACACCCTTTCTGAGGTGATTTGGAGACTATTGTCTAGATATATGGATCTAAACCAGCCGAGTAGCTCCCGGAGGACCTCTGCATATGTGAGGATGAGAGCTTCAGATGTGCCTCAGCCTCGTTAAGTCCGACAGCCTTGTCGGTTAACAGAGTCAGTGATTCGTCCTATCCGGGTTGAGGTACCAGATGTTGAGGATGAGGAGGAGGATGTCCCGGTTGCGGATCCTTCTCCTTGTAATTCTTTTCCCCATAGGGAGGTTCCAACTATAAATGTGATGATTCTAGAGCTTCCAGAAGATTTGAGTAATCACCCCTCAATTTATTTGCATGCGAATGAGGTAACAGCCGTGTTTGATCTCCCTTTTTCCTATTTATGAGGAGAAAGGGATCTGATTTTGATTTGTATTGTGATGCAGGTTCCCGACTTTACACAGCCTTGAGGGAACTGGTTCAACATACACTCTCTGTACCATACTTTTCACCTAGAGTACCGAGAAATTATGCATGCTTGGGGTTTCGAGGCATTCTTTTCTATCCTCCCCCGTCATTGTCCTTGGGATTACCTCAGGGCATTGTCTGAGCACTGATTTCACCAGACTCAGTCTATCAATTTGCTAGATTGTGAGGTGATGATGATGCCGATGGATTGGCGGTTTATCACTGGGATAGAGTTTTCTGGGGCGCCAGTGCCTTGTGTAGCGGACATTTCCTTGACTGCTGTCAGATCCTTACTAGGAGTCCCAGTTACAATGCTCAAAGGCATGACAGTCTGTACTGGTCCTTTGAGTATAGACGCCATGAGTGGGGCTTTGATTGAGCCATTGCCCGATGATTGGAGAGTTAGGGATCACATTCTTTGGTGATTATTCATGATCATCCTCTAGGGTTGTTTCCTGGTGGATAACTCTTCCACGGTGTCGTTCGCTTTAGTCAACACCACATGGGAGGTGGACCATATTGGAGAGTTTTATTGGGGCCCCTATACCTTTGCCAACTTCCTCGGGGGAATGCGTCTGCGCTCGTAGGGCTTGACGGAGGCTTGACTAGGATTTTACCCATTCCTGCTGGTGAGTATTTATCTTTTGATTTTCGTTGTTTGGGTTGAGAGTGTTGACTGACTGCATATATTTGATCTTGTATTGGCAGTTTTGGGCCTGTGAGAGGCTCCCATGTCTGCGTCCCGTTAGCTAGCTAGGTTTAGACACCTATCCACGAGGACGACGATAGCATCACTCCACGTTGGTGGAGGTTCCTATAGCTGAGGGTTTCACCCATTGTTACTTAAATTTGGAGTTGTTGACAGTCGATATCATTACATGGGTTCCCTACTCTGAGGACCATTTGATAGTCGGATTTGAGGGATATTTCCCGACTGGTGTCGAGTATGTGATGTCCACCCGTCAGATTCCTCTCTTCACAGATGGAGGTTGGGATCTCTATTTAGGAGAGCATGCTATCAAGAGCACCACAAGGGAGATTCGTATACTGATCTGTTATCCTGCCAGGCGTTATTGGCCTGTGTCATACCCACCGATCATTGATATCCCGTTGGTGGGAGTTAATGGTTTTACTTTGTTAGAGGGACCGTTCACTCAGGAGGTATTCTACCGCTGATGGCTCCCTCGCACCATTGGAACTCAGACATGCATCACACAGTTTATTGGGGATATGGTTACTGGCTCTGTCATGATGGCGGATTGGATTGCCTACGTCCGAGAGCCTACTCATCTGACACAGATTAATAGTTTGACCCAGAAGTTGGACTGGGCACATTTCTGTATCCCGTATTTGGGCAGGGATCCTTCCGAGGTGGATACTTTTGATCCTTCTAGCTTTGGGGCTGGCCCTTCAGGTGGCCCATATTCAGATGGTTTTTCTGGTGCAACTCCTCTGTTGTATCAGCCTGATATCCCTACTGGAGGAGATTTAGTGACTCAAGACGAGTCTCATCAGATGGATAGGTTGGATGATGTAGATATCAACACTATTGACTTTTTCTGATGTATTTCTCACAATATCTTTTGATAGGCCTCTGTTAGATATTGGGCGGATGTGCCCCATTCTTGTTATATCTTTCGATAGGCCTCTGTTAGTTGTTGGGTGGTTGTTCCCAATTTCCCTGTATTTTTCAGTTGTATACAAAGATGATGTATTTAGATGATGATGTACTTAGGAATGTATGCATATTATTTTCCATTCCATACATCATATTGTCATCTATTGTTTATTATACATGCATTATATTTATGGACATGCATTTCCAGAGATGAGTTTAGCATTGATCCCTGAATGGTCTTATGTCACAGCCCTACAGATGTCTTCATCGATAGTTAGCTGTATTAATTACACCCCACCAGTATTGATGGTATCTTCATTGAGATTGTGGTATGACAGTTTGTCCTCCCTAGATTGGGTGATAGTTGATCAGCTGATGCGTCACTCTATGACCCTCCTGACATTCCAGGTTCCATTTATCTTTGTAGAGGGCATGCTGGAGCATTGGGTACCGGATAGGCAAGTGTTCTGGTTTGAGACCCAGGAGTTGACTCCCACTTTGGAGGAGTTCGAGCATCTGACAGACTTGCCGTTGGATAAGACTTGCACTCGGATGGCTATCGGAGATATGAGCCAACAGTTTATGACCCTCACAGGTTTGAGGTACAGAGTTTCCCTGGATGAGATCTCCTCGGGGCATGTAGTGTCCATGAGTTTTCTAATAGACAGATTTGGGTCTTTGGAAGTTATCTGTGGCACTCTGGGGATTTCACCACTTCAGAGGATGATTGGCGTATTCCCAGAGTAGATGTACTCCTGATGTGTATGGTGGATAATCTGTACATGCCATTGTACATGGACCACTTGGACATCGACGTGCTTATGGTAGTTCGTGCTCTCCGGGAGGGACATACCATTTTACCGATGATTCTGGCGGAGACCTTCAGGTCGACCACGTATTGCCATACCCATTCTATGAGGGTATTTACTGGAAGTTCAGTCTTGTTGTATGTGTGATGTATGACACACCTGAGACCGATTGGCACTTTTTGATGCCATAGGTATTATTTTTCCCATGAGATAGCCATGTCTTACTTCTTCCAGACATCGGAGTGTACAGATGTTGTTCCTTGGTCAATTTCTTGTCAAGGATTGAGGATCCGTTTGATATTCAGCCGTGTTCAGGGCTTAGCTCTCCCAACAGCTTTATCACTCATGCAGCTGGCATGGATTATCTTCCTCTGGCTAGTTTGAGGGGTGTGACCGCTTATCATCCACATGCTGTGATGGCACAGTTTGACCAGTTTTAGGTTGTTCATCCCTTTGACGGGGCATTGGGTCAACGTTTGTCTTCTCGACTTCTATCAGTAGAGGATTTATCCATGATTTATGCCTATTGGACTCAACGTGAGAGGATTTATCCAGGTTGTTCTATAGAGTATTCTACATGGTTGGAGGCAGAGATTGCATCGGCTATGGTTGAATCCTCAGAGCCGGGTACTGATTCTGATAGTAGGGAGCCTATGGAGGACCCTAATTCTCCCATTGGGGATGAGATGTTTCTTTGAGTTGTCGTGAGCTCAAAGTTGATTCCCAAGATTCCCGTCATTGTGACTCTACATTCTGCAAAGTATTTAGAGCAGAGTCTGCATCTGATGTTTAGAGGGATCAGGCTAGGGCCTTGATGTTGATAACTCTTTCTGGTAGAGATGTAGCTCTAGTTAAGAGAGATGATGCTCTAGCCCATAGGGATACCGCTATTGTTGAGCGGGACTAGGCTCGATCATCTAGGTTAGTAGCTGTTATTGAGCGGGATGGTTCTATGTCTGCCCGAGATGCTGCCACTACAGATAATACTTCATTGTGGTCTCATACTGCTGATATCATTGCTGAGATGAGCACATTCATTGATAAGCATAGTAGCACCATGCAGATGGTTGTATATCTCCTGGCTCATGTAGATACCCTTGGGCAGGAGCTCATAGAGTTACCCCCATCTTCTGAGAGGGATGCCATGTTAGACTTGATGGCTTGTTTATCCACTGGTTTGTAGATTATCTTTGATTTACCTGCATAGACTAGGTTAGCCATTTTTGTCATGTACAGGACACATTGTATATACCAAACAATATTATATGGAAAGGAAATATGTTTTGATTCACTTCCCTTTTAGTTATGCCTTGTTACTTACTTGATAGTTGCTTGTTTCTTCAGGGCTTATGATCTTGATGTATTCTGAACTTCTCCTTGATGGATGGACATTGAGATGTCTCAGAATATTTTAGAATGGATCATTGATCTCTGTATCCCCTTACCCTTTGGTGTCTTGGGACTGGTTTTTGTATGTGGTTGTGGAGAGGATTGTGGCTTTCCGATCTGAGGTTGACCGCCCCACAGATGGTCATCGATACTCCTTTGTATTGGGGAGCCCAGGTAGTTCCATCTCTTATTGATTCATGTTTCTCTTTAAGGACTCAACCGCAGCTTAGATGGTCACCGATTCTCCCATTTATGTGGGGAGACTAGGTAATTCCATCCCTTTTGGGATGCCCCCAAAATAGGTATACATCACCCATTTTGAGTCACCAAATACATGGTACAGAAATAACTAAAAATTCAATAATACAATTATCGTGCAAAATACGACAACACATACACTGCGAGTTTCAATACAAATATTATCTTCTAGACAATATCCACACTCAGATAAAGTCCTCATTACAATTATTAATACACTATTTTACAAAAATAGTGAGGACTGTTAAAACAACTATCTAGGATCATCACTCTATACCCCAACTGGTTCATATTATATTCTCGCTTTCTGAGAAGAAAAATGGAACAAAAAGGAAAAGGGTGAGCTCAACTAGCCCAGTAAAGAATATTATGACTAAGATAATGTACAACAAATTATCCTTAGTCCTCAATAGGAAAAAATCTGATAGAAATAATAGACAACAAGTATTAGATCAACAGCTACAGCGAAAATAACAATTCATTAGAAGAGGTAAATAGAGAATAAAATCTACTATCATCGATGAATTTAAAAGTCCATCATCAATATTTTATCCCTGTAACATCAATCAATATACATCTTGAATCAAATATTCATATTTGCACTACGGGCCAAAGATATTCATTTGTATCACCAGTTGGTCATGTTCATCTCAACACCTGTTCATCTTTGCACTACGAGCCAAAGATATTCATCAGGTAATCATTCATCTTTGCACTAAAGGCAAAAATATTCAGTTATATCATCATTTAGGATTGAGGATGATGAAAAATATTTTTAAGAAACGAATCCAGTGAGACAAAAGAAAAAAGATTAGGGATTCGTACTTTAGATAATCCAAGTTCAAAAATACTCCATAATAAATCATAGTGGAGTAAAATTCAAGAATGAAGATCAAAACATGGATACAATCAAAGATAGTAACCATAATAGACATTTGGGAAAAAGAAGAGAAAATTTTATTTTTCGGTGAATAGTGTCGTATTCGTGAATAGTGTCATATTCGTGAATAGTGACGTATACGTGAATAGTAACCCCGACACAAAAAGGTAGAAATTCTACAATAAAATTCATATCAATATTTCGGCATAATGATATTGAATAAAATAATATCATTTACGAAGAAAATAACATCCCTTACCACAAAAGAACAATATTTCTGATTGGAATATCGGATGAAATGTTGAAAGAAACTTGCACTGAATAGCAACTCTCAAAGTATCTAAATACTCACAAAATACGCTCGATAATATATAGAGAGAGAAAACTTATTTCTGGTGTGATTTTCAATTCTAACTAAGCACCTTATTTATAGGAAAATGCTAGAACGCCAAAGGAGACTAAATTAATAACATAATATATTTTTATAACCATTCAAGCACGCCACTAACCAGCCCTCCACTTTTGAACACAAATTTTCAGCACATGTTTACAAAAAAAATAAAAGTGGGTCCCACCCATAATTTTAATAAAAATATTTAATTTCTGAAACTTCAATAATTCATCATAAATAGCCCTTTTATCAGACAAATACGAATTTATGTCCATGCCATAGGAAATTAAATTCTCTACAACTTTGTAGCTTTAAGTTTTTCCAAATTCCAAATGAAAAATGCCCGAAATCCACATACGGACGATTTTTAATACCTCCATTCCGTTAAAATACTGATAAAACACCACAGCATTAATTCCTTCATTTATATCCACACAAAATAAATATTTTCCTATCCATCCTTTATGTCCACATAAAATAAATATTTTCTTATCATATAAATCAATAATTAATTATTCACAAGTAATATTACAGAATCGCAATTATGATAACCAGGTCGTTCCCAAGAAAGTGGGGGCTTTCCGTTAAGGATTTCTCCTTACTGGCGCACAATTAGGTGACCAAACCCTTTTCCTAGATAGAACTTCCTTAGACATTGCCAATAATGCTATCTAATAATATTATTGAAATAATATGAATTATTAATCTTATAATGGGAAATATTGTGCAATAACAATTATTGAAATCACAATAATATCAAATATCAACGCAACAATTATTAATCAATAAAATATTGAACAGTAATTACTGTAACAATTATTGAGTAGTGCCTTCTTACGTAAGAATTAATAATTCAAAAATACTATGAAATACCGTGTGCTATTGTGCAACCATGCGTATTACTGTATTTTAACCACCAGGTAATCCAACAGTATTAACGTTAAAAATTACACCATTATTTATAAAAACTCAACTTGTCATTTTCTTCATTCGACAGTTATTCTGTTATGGGGCCCACAAATAGATGCGCCGTCGTACGAATATTCCCCGACAATAAGAATATTGCACGACCAAATGAATATTCTCCGACAAAAATGAATATTTTATAACCACTTGCTTATTTTGCAAAATATGCACATTTCACCCATAACCAAAGCATTATATAAAATTAACTCCTTATTATTTCAAGATAATAAATAGAGGAAATTCAATTTTATTTATAATAAGTTGGGGTCTTACAACTTTGGTCTAAGCCGATGAGGTGTGGTTTAACCGCCCCACAGATGGTTACCGATACTCATTTATATTAGGGAGATCAGGTAGTTCCATCTCTTATGGTTTGATTTGAAAGTTTTTTGACTTGTTAATATTCTAACCTTATTGTTTTGATATTTTATGCTAAATTGTTATTATGAAATTTCATGAAGTTGATAAAAGGTTCATTGATGAAAGGCTTTAAAGACATAAGATTCCTAAGATTATATGTAAGGTCATTGCAAATATTTAATTTTTCAATTCAAGGCCCAAAATAGGTATACATCACCCATTCTGAGTCACCAAATACATGGTACAGAAACAACTACAACTTTTATTATTACAATTGTCGTGCAAAATACGACAACACACATGTTGTGAGTTTAAATACAAATATTGTCTTCTAGACAATATCCACACTCAAATAAGTCCTCATTACATTTATTGATACACTATTTTACAAAAATAGTGAGGACTGCTAAAACAACTGTCTAGGACCATCACTCTTTACCCCGACTGGTTCCTGCTATATTCTCACCTCCTGAGAAGAAAAATGGAACAAAAAGGAAAAGGGTGAGCTCAACTAGCCCAGTAAAGAATATTATGACTAAGATAAAGAACAACAATTTATCGTTAGCCTTCAACAAATCAGATAAAATATAATGGACAACGGTTTTAGATCAATATTAGCGTGGTGAAAATAACAATTCATTAGAAGAGTTAAGTAGAGAATGAAATCTACTATCATCTATGAATTTAAAAGTCCATCATCAATATTTTATCCTGTAACATCAATCAATATACATCTTGCATCAAATATTCATCTTTGCACTGGGCCAAAGATATTCATTTATATCACCGGTTGGTCATGTTCATCTCAACTTTTTGTTCATCTTTTGCACTCTGGGCAAAAGATATTCATCGAGGTAATCATTCATCTTTGCACTCTGAGGCCAAAGATATTCATCAAATATCACCATTAAAAGGCGAGGATGATGAAAAATATTTTAGAAGAAACGAATCCGGTGAGATAAAAGGACAAAGATTAGAGATTCGTACTTTAGATAATTGAGTTTAAAAAAATAATCCATAATGGAGTAAAATTGAAGATCAAAACATGGATTCAATTTCAAGAATAAGGATCTGACAGATAACTTGGAAAGAAAAAAAAAATATTTTTTTTTTGTGAGCGATGTGACGATGATGCAGTGAAGTGAGCGCGTGAGATGAGCGAACGTGAGCAAGTGAGCGATGATACTCAGTCATGAAAAGTTCCAAATTTGATTAAAAAGTTAAGACCAATAATCTTATGAAATGATATTAGATGAAGCGAAATTTCTAATCATTTCAGGAATTATAGAAGCAATACTTACCATAGTAAGTTCAAATTCAAGAATACGAGATGAAATAATATAAACTTACATAATATGGAGTATGAAAGAAAATAATATTTCTCACGAGTATTGCAATAAAATAATATCCTTTACCTTAGTAGAAGCTTGGATTTATTTGGAATATCGGATATTATTACGAGAAAATCTTGCGAGAAAAACTACGCTCAAAATATTCTTATACTCGAGAAAATACTCACAATACTATAGAATAAAAATTTACGATTATGAAGTGGTGTGTTGAGGAAGGAGGGTTACCCCCTATTTATATGGGAGAAAAAAGAAGAAAGGCTAACTACAATTCTCTTACGCCTAACATTATACCTAATATACTCATTTTTTTTTTTCATATGGGTGGGGCCATCTCTTTTTGAAAAAATGGTTTTGCGAGCAGCAACATCATCTCATCTACCAAATAATTGGCTTTAGCAATACAATTCATTCTCTGCCCAAAATCAATGCCTAACTTTCCCTCATTTTTCAATACCTAACTTCTTACTTTCAATGGGGTGGGGCCACCTTTTTGAACAACTTCTTGACTGCAACAATCTCTTCACTGACCAAATGGCCTAACAAATCCCTTCTCTCTCTGCCCGATTTAAGAGAGTCCACAAAAAGTTAGGCAAACCCCATTTGCTATCATTTTTCAAGCCATCAAGAAAGAATAATATATCGTATTTATATATATATATATATATATATATATATATATAATTATTTAAACAATCATAATATATATTTAAATGAATATTTTATCGAAGAAAATAATTGCCAAACTTTCAACAAATAAAACATGCAAAAATTCCTTCATTTAAATCCACATAAAATAAATATATCCTTATCATATAAATCAATAATTAATTATTCCCAAATAATATTACAAAATTACAATAATGACAACGGGCCATTCGAGGAAAGGGGGCTTTTCAGATAAGGATTTTTCTCCTTCTTGGCGCATGATTAGATGACAAACCTCTCCTTGTGAGAACTTTCTAGACATTGCCAATAATGTTATCTAATAATATTATTCAAATAATATGAATTATTGATTTGATAATGGGAAATCTTGTGCGGTGACAATTATTAAAACAACAATAATATAAAATATCAGCGTAGCAATTATTGAATCAATAAAATAAAATATTAAAGCAGTAATTCTTTGTAACAATTATTGAGTAGTGCCTTCTTACGTAAGAATCAATAATTCAAAAAATTTGTGCAATCTGGTGTGCTTCTTTGTGCAACCACGCGTATTCTTGTATTTTAACCACGGGTAATCCAACGGTGTTAGCTTGGTAACAATTCTGTAGTTATTTATAAAAACTCAAATTTGTCATTTTCTTCATCGACAGTGATTATTACATTATGGGGCCCACAAATGGCTGCTTGTGGTAAATATGAATATTCCCGACAAAAAGAATATTATTCACGACCAAACGAATATTCCCAAACAAAAATGATTATTTTATAACCACTTGCTTATTTTGTAAAATTTGCACATTTCACCCATAACAAAGCATTATATCAAATTAATTCCTTATTATTTCAAGATAATGAATATAGAAAATTCAATTTTATTTATAAAAAGTTGGGGTCTTACAACCTCTCCTCCTTATGAAATTTTGTCCTCGAAATTGGCGTACGTACACGGAGTGTTTTGAAAAGGTGAGGGTACCTCGCTTTCATTTTCGATTCAACTCCCGGTCATTTCTTCAATAGCATGGTTCCTCCACAAAACCTTGACTTGTGGTATAACCTTTGTTAAGTAGGACATGCTCTTTCTATCAATATCTGGTGGTACCTCCTCGTCGTTAAATCTTGACTATCTAAATGCAGTTCTAATGATAATAATGTGGTTTGGGTCTTTCACATACTTCTGAAGCATAGATATATGAAAAACATTATGAACACGAGACATGCTTGGAGGTAATGCGAGTCTATAGGCCACATTTCCTATTCGGTCGAGAATCTCAAATGGACCAACAAATCGTGGATTGAGCTTTCCTCTCTTCCCGAATCTTGTAACTCCCTTCCATGGAGCAATACGTAGCGATACATGATCTCGATATTAAATTCCACGTCCTTTCGATGAAGATCAACATAACTCTTTTTTGTCGATCTTGTGAGGTTTATATCGTTGTCGGATCATTTGAATCTTTTTTTGTAGTCATGCGTACTAAATTGGTCCCAACAATGTTGCTTCACCCACCTCGTCCCAACATCTTTGGAGAAGCGACACTTTCGATCCATACAACGCCTCGAATGGAGCCATGCCTATACTTGCTTGATAGCTTTGTTGTTGTAGGAGAATTTCCACCGATGGCAAGTACTTATCAACTTCCTTTGAAATCTAGGACACGAGTCTTAATAGATCTTGAGGGTTTGAATAGTCCTTTTCGATTGCCGTCGTTTGAGGATGGTATGCTGAGCCCAGATAAATAAATCCGTGCCCATAGCTTTACGCAAGCTAACCCAAAATCGTGAAGTGAATCTTGGGTCACGATCCGAAACTATGGATCTTGGCATGCCATGCAATCTCACAATCTCATTTACATACATACATCTGAGCAAGGCGTTCAAGGAATAAGTCTCACATATATAGGCAAGAAATGAAAGCGGACTTGGTTAATCTATCAACAATAACCCAAATCGCATCTATGCCTTGAGAAACCTTGGGAAGACCATGCTTGAAATCCATAGTAATGTGTTCCCACTTCCATTCAGGAATCTCAAGTGGTTGCAATGGACCCTTTGGCACTTGATGCTCGCCTTTACCGTTGACAAGTTAAACACCTTGAGATAAACTCGCGATCTCTCTCTCTTCATATTGCTCCACCAAAATGTATGTCGAAGATCATGATACATTTTGGTACTCCCGAGATGGATTGCAAATGGTGTGTTGTGTGCCTCCATCATGATTCTATGCTTCAAGTCGAGTCGTTAGGAAGCGCAAAGTGCGGAGTTGACTGAAGTATTCCCTCTTCATCGATTCTTGCTCGAGGAATAACACCTTCTTGCACTTTCTTCTTTTCATACGTATCATCTACGGAGTGCGTGGTTTGAAGCGACTTTAACTTTATCGATTAAAGTCGGTTTCTACTCGTATATTTGATATCATCACGTGGGTACTTGGAGCCTTTACCTCTATCTCCATCCTTTGCAAGTCATACAAAATGGGTCTTTGTGTTAACAACATTGCACTTTCGTACCCGCATATGATCTTACTACTCGATCGTCATTTCTGACGTTTGCTTTTCGAGGATGATATTGAATGCTATGGTCGTAATCTTTTCAACAACTCGAAGCCAGCGTCGTTTGCCGCATGTTGAGTTCCTTTTGGGTGAAGAAATATTTGAGGCTTTTATGATCAGTATAAATCTCCACTTTCTCCCCATACGGTAGTGTCTCCAGTTTTCAAAGCAAAAAAAGCATGCTTTACTTGACTCGGATCATGAGTAGGATAATTCCTCTCATATTCTTTGAGTTATCATGAGGCATAGGCTATGACTTTCCCATGTTGCATGAGAACACATCCTAACCCTTTGCTGAAGCATCGTTGTAGATAACAAATCCATCGAACCGGATGGTATTTGTCGAGCAGTGCGAAATGAGTCTCTCTCTTGAGCTCTTGGAAACTCTTCTCGCATTCCTCGCTCCATATGAATTTTGTATCTTTCCGAGTTAATTTGAGTTAGCGGAGTAGCGATTCAGAGAAAATCCTTCCACGAATCTCGATAATAACCATTAAGCCCAAAAAAGCTACGCACTTGATCGCAGACTTGGTTGCTCCCAACTTTGTATTGCTTGATCTTTCTTGGGTGATGAGATACTCCATGTTTTGACACCACGTGCCCAAGGAATGCTACTTCCTTAAGCGAACTTCGCATTTCTTGACTTGGCATATAGCTTGTTGTCACGAAGTCTTTGAAGTACCGACTTCAAATGGTGCTCATGATCTTCACGGCTTTTGGAATAGATGAGGATGTCATCAATAAAAAACAAACATGGCTGATCCAATATTCCTTGAATACACGGTTCATCATATCCATGAAAGAAAGCGGTGGGAGCATTAGTCGATCAAAAGACATGACTAAGAATTCATAATGCCGTATCAGGAGTTACGAAAGGCGGTCTTTGGAATATCCTCGATTTTAATCTTGGTGATGATATCGAAGAAGCGAAGATCGATCTTTGAAAAGAATTGTGCTCCTTACATTTGGTCAAACAGGTCATCAATACGAGGTGGGGATACCTATTCTTGATGGTGACATGGTTTAATTCTCGGTAGTCAATCAAAGTCGCATACTCCGTCTTTCTTCTTTACAAATAAAGCAGGAGCACCCCGAGGAGATGTACTAGGGCCGAATGAAAGCCGATATCTAACAATTCACCTGTAGTTGGACTTTTAACTCACGAAGTTCAATAGGAGCCATTCGATATGGGGTTTTAGAAATGGGCTTTGTGCGGTTCAAGATCAATAAAGAATTCAACTTCACGTTTAGGGGTAGACCGGGAAGTTCTTGAGGAAATCGTCGGAAATTCATTAACAATGAGGAATATTATTTAAATCGGCGTGTTTTTGTTCAAGTCCATAATATGGGCTAAGAAAGCTTGACATCCATTTTTCAATAAGCGAATAGCTTTATGGCTTGATATGGCGGTGGTGATTTTAGTGGTTTAGTTGCTTGAATTAGTATAACGGGTTGGTTAGGAATATGAAAACTAATGACCTTACGAAAACAATCAATTTTGGCATGATGAGTGGTTAACCAATCAATCCTAAAATCACATCAAATGCAAGTATCTTTAAAGAGATAAGATCAGCGAGGTAATGTGATTGTGCCAACTTGGATCAAGCAAGATTTATAAGCTGTAGATGTAACGAAGGTTTCACCAGCGGAGTTTCAACGAGATAAGTTAAAGTCAATTTCTCGGAGTCAAGTTTAAGCGTTGAGCACAAGCGGGAGAGATAAAAGAATGGGTAACCGGTATCTAGTAAGGTATAAACTTTGCAAGAGTTCAAGATTAGCTTACCGTGATCACCTCGTTCGGGTTTCTCGCGTTTTGGCGATCACGACAAGCGCCCTCCCTTGAACCACAGAGCTTTGTTTTTTGTAAAGTAGTCGCCTTTGGTGTCCCGTAGTCCAGTTGGACTTGATTTTCGCTCTGAGGACAAAAAATTGGGCTATATGACCATCTTTTCCACAATTGAAACACACCTTGGAAGGGTGTGAGCAGTTTGGACTTATGTGTCCCTCTCTCGCATCTGTAGCATCTAATTGGCGGTCGTTCTCCTCCCCTAGAATTTGTTGTTGGTCTTTGGTCTTTGTCTTTGGTCTTTGATGTCTTCCGTCATTGTTGAATCTCCTCTTTTGAAATTTCCACTTGACTCACCTCTCCCTATTATCATGGCCACGATTACCACCGAGTGGTTCTGCTTTTGTCCGTATTTTTCCCTCCTCATTTGGTTATCATCGCTCAGATATTCTTTGTCACCGGTATGACCACAGTTGTGGTCCCTTGGTTGAACATACTCATTATCTCGCTCTAATAATTGAGCCTATTGACAACAACATCTCGAATATAGAGAAAATTTATGAGAGATAAGGTATTTGCGAATCTCGGGTTTTAGACCTCTCGAAACATCGCGTCATTCGTTCCTCATTCTCTACCAAATGAGGTGCAAACACTGGATAACTCATGAACTTTGCCTCGTCTTTGGGACACCGTCATGTTGTTTTGTTCGATCTAATAAACTCTACCTCCTTCATATAGCGAATACTTTCGAGGAAAGTACTTGTCATTGAGCGATTCTGAAATCTTTCCCAAGACATCTTTGAGAGTGCAATTGGTGGTGGAGTGCGCTTCTGATTCCCACGATGTCTGCCTCACCACGGAACATAAAGGTGGCGAATGGAACCTTTACATTCTTCGTGCATCCCAAGACATCGAATATCTTGGTAATTTGCTTGACCCATGTTTACGCCTTAATCGGATCGGCTTTTCCCAGAAATCTGGTGGTCCCAACTCCTTGAAGCTTGCTTGGTTGTGATGAGCAGCAGCGTTCTTATCATTTCCACCGTATTTTGTACACGAGTCTCCTAAATGCGATTTTGCATGAAGCTGCAAAAAGCTTCTAAACATTCCATCATTCATCGTTTGCTCGGTAGTGTTGTTTACGGGAGGAATATTGCCTTCACATTTGCACGTTCTCTTGGTTGGTGATTGAAGGTTGTTCCACGGTCTCATACACTCCATTGTTAACGTTCTCATTTGCCATTCTTAAAAGCGCCATAAAACAAGGGTTAATTAAACAAATTAACATATCACATAATATCCTATATTATGGCCGACCAACAAATAAGCTTAGGTAGGGACACACTAGCGAAGGATTTACTCGTCTCTCCCCCCTCTAGTTATTCCCAGATCTCGCTTGGAGACCATATCCTAAGCTACGATACCATTGTGGCGCCCCCAAAATAGGTATACATCACCCATTACGAGTGCCAAATACATAGTATGCGAAACAACTACAACTTTTATTATTACAATTGTGTCGTGCAAAAATGACGACAACACACATCTTGTGAGTTTAAATACAAATATTGTCTTCTAGACAATATCCACACTCAAATAAGTCCTCATTACATTTATTGATACACTATTTTACAAAAATAGTGAGAATTTGCTAAAACAATTTGTCTAGGACCATCACTCTTTTACCCAGATTGGTTCTGCTTTATATTCTCACCTCACGAGAAGAAAAATGGAACAAAAAAGGAAAAGGGTGAGCTCAACTAGCCCGATAAAGAATATTATGACTAAGATAAAGAACAACAATTTATCGTTAGCCTTCAACAAATCGAGATAAAATATAATGGACAACCGGTTTTAGATCAATATTCATGCGTGAAATAACAATTCATTAGAAGAGTTAAGTAGAGAATGAAATCTACTATCATCTATGAATTTAAAAGTCCATCATCAATATTTTATCCCTGTAACATCAATCAATATACATCTTGCATCAAATATTCATCTTTTTGCACTCTGGGCCAAAGATATTCATTTATATCACGAGTTGGTCGTATTCATCTCACACACACTGTTTCATCTTTGCACTACGGGCCAAAGATATTCATCGGAGTAATCATTCATCTTTACACTGAGGGCCAAAGATATTCATCAAATATCACCATTAAAAGATTGAGGATGATGAAAAACATTTTAGAAGCGAATCGGTGAGATAAAAGGACAAAAGATTAGAGATTCGTACTTTAGATAATTCAAGTTTAAAAATACTCCATAATAATTCAAGATAGTGAAGATCAAAACATGGATTCAATTTCAAGAATAAGGGTCTGACAGATAACTTGGAAGGAAGAAAAAAAAAAATTTTTTTTTTTTTGTGAGCGAATGTGCGATATGAATGAGCGATGCCGTGAGCGATGCAAGTGAGCGATGCAAGTGAGCGATGGCAAGTGAACGAGTGACTCGGTCATGAAAAGTTCCAAATTTGATTAAAAGTTAGGACCAATATTCTATGAAATGATATTAGATGAAGCGAAATTTCTAATCATTTAAGGAATTATAGAAGCAATACTTACCATAGTAAGTTCAAATTCAAGAATACGAGATGAAATAATATAAACTTACATAATATGGAGTATGAAAGAAAATAATATTTCTCACGAGTATTGCAATAAAATAATATCCTTTACCTTAGTAGAAATTTGGATTTGATTGGAATATCGGATATTATTACGAGAGAAAATCTTGCGAAAAACTACGCT